>CM028135.1:692162500-693442500 GCA_016271365.2 Neoceratodus forsteri
TGACACTTCCTTGTCTTCCATGCATTTAGTCAGTGCACATGAAAACTGCCTTTGCTATTCTACTCAGAGCTACAGCTTGCTCTGATGCCATTTCCAATTTTTTGGTTTCATTTTGTGTTATTCAGCTGTGTGTCATTTAAGTTGGAATGTTACCTCTTTTTCCAGTCAAAGAAGCCTGTGGCCTGGTCCTCCTCAGAGCAGCCTCCTGCTTTCTCTCCCACATCCATAGCCTGCACTTCAATGGCAGCATAAGTGCCTCTGGCACCTGAGTGAAGACATCCACACTTCTCAGGTGGTTGATAGCACTCAACTGCATCTCGTGCCACAGAACCCACCTCACAACCCACCTGGGGCCTGCTGTAATTTAGCATTACCACACACCCTGTTGTGTGTTATTGCTTACCTATAATTTATAATGTGTTCCTATGGGAATTGTTTTTTGTACTTCCCAGGTGGTTGAAGACACTTGGCTATGCCTTCGGCCTCACAACTCACCTGGGGCATGCAGCAATTTAACCTTGCTGCACACCCTGATGTTTGGTACTGCTATCTTAAAATTTATAATGTAATCTTATTCAAATCATATACCACACTTCCCAGGTGGTTGAAGGCACCCAGCTGTGCCTCATGCCTTATAACCCACCTGGGACATGCAGCATTTTAGACTTGCTGCATGCCCTGCCATGTGTTATTGCTTACTAACAATTTATAATGTTATCCTATGGGAATCATACACTATACTTCCCAGGAAGATGAAGGCACTCGACTGCACCTCATGCCTCACAACCCACCTAGGTCATACAGCAATTTAGCATTATCATACACCCTGCTATGTGTTATTGCTTACTTACAATTTACAATATGATCTTATGGGAATCATGTATCACACTTCCCAGGTGGACTTAGGCATTTGGCTGCGCCTCATGACCCACCTTGTGGGTGCAGTAATTTAGCACTGCCACACACCCTGCCATGTGTTATTACTTACATGCCATACCTCCAAAAACATGAAGAACAATTGAATGTCAAGCCTTATTTTGCTGATTATAAAAAATCTAAAAGGTATCTATAAATGAAACACCACTCATTTGGTAGATATTTTTGGCTGAACAACTTTTGTGCTCAAGGTACCATGCTATCATTTTTCAGTTTAAAGCTATTTGCATTTGTTTGTTGCAAAAAGTGAAAAAGAATTGAACTTTCTGCTGTTTTTGCAAATTATAAAAAAAAACAAACACCAAAAGGCACATATAAATGAATCACTACTCATTTTGTAGATATTTTTGTGCTAAACAACTTTTGTGCTCAAAGTATCATGCTATCATTTTTCAGTTTAAAGCTATTTGCATTTGTTTGTTGCAAAAAGTGAAAAAGAATTGAACTTTCTGCTGTTTTTGCAAATTATAAAAAAGGCACATATACATGAAATGCTACTCATTTTGTAGATATTGTTGTGCTGAACAACTTTTGTGTTCAAAGTACCATGAACTTTAGTGCTCAAGCACTGAGGCAAGGGTTACCCCAAAGGGCATTGGCCGGGAAGCCAAATTTCAAAGAAATACAAAATCACTCATAGCCCCCTAATGCAAAGCATCATGGGCTATATATGCAAATCACCACAAAATATTATGCTGGTTCAACTGGTTTTGTGGTGATTTGTATATACAGCCCATGATGCTTTGTATTATAAAAAGATTTTGTATTTTAAAGTACCATACTATCATTTTCAGCTATTTGCATTTGTTTGTTATAAAAAGTGAAATATAATTGAACTTTCTGCTGTTTTTTACTAATTATAAAAAAAAAGTAAAAGGCACATATAAATGAAACACTACTTATTTTGTAGATATTTTTGTGCTGAACAAATGTGCTCACTGTAACACGCTAACTTTTTTACTAATTTAAAAAAAAACTAAGTGGTATCTATAAATGAAACACCAATCTTTTTGTAGATATTTTTATGCTGAACAACTTTTGTGCTCACAGTACCATGCTATAGTTTTTCATTTTAAAGTTATTTGCGTTCAAATACAGTTAGCACAGCTAGAATACATCTGCACAGCTGTGCCTCTCTCTCTTCAAAGACATCATCAAGGCAGCCATTTTAGGATTCTTAGAGCAGGATTTTTGAATCAGGAGAGGCTGTGTTTGCAATTTTCAAATGCCATGAAACTGCATTTATCCTGCTTTAATAAATGCAGTTTCAGTATCAACGTAAACAACAGCCTCTCCTTTACAAGCCCATGGAATCATTTTTTTAAAAACAAAATGTGTAAAAATGATGGTTTAGGTATCCTTTAAAAAAAATAAAAGGAAAATTGATGGATTCAGGCTGTTTGGAGCACCTGGAACAGATAATATAACACCACAAATGTTAAAACTCATGAAAGACAACATCTGTCTTCCACTCATTACTGTTTGAAAGATCATTGAACACCAGAGAGATCCCTAGAGACTGGAGAGTGGCTAAAATCATCTTGCTCCACAAGAAGGGGTGCAAGCAGGACATTAGGAGCTATTGTCCTATAAGTTTATCCTCAGTACCATGCAAAATATTGGAGTCTATTATAAAGGACAGAGTGTTGTTACAGACCAAATCCAGCATTGACTTTGATGGGAATGAGCATGGGTTCATCCAGGGTCATTCATGTACTACAAACCTTACATGATTTTATGAGAAAAAAAGTAATCACCTGGACAGTGGAGACGCTGTAGATGTGGTCATGCTGGACTTCTGCAAGGTGTTTGATACCATTTCACACTGGGCTGTAGTTGAGAAATTGTGAAAATTCAGTGGGCTGGATATTCAAAAGGGTTGCGCCATGCGCAATAGGGTTGCGCATGCGCAAGTCCGAAATTGCGCCATTCTACCATATTCAGCAGGAGGCAGTTGCGCCACTGAAAACAGGCTGAGCAACAGCGCAATGCAAATGAATGCATGCTGAACTGGAGGGGGAGGAACCATGCATAAACTGCACAGCCCGATATTCAGCCGGGCTGTGCAGAGATATTAGGCGCAACCCCAACCTGCGCCTGCACAACTTTGAGCCAAAAAGGCTTAGTCAAGGGCCACCGGTGAGCTGCTGCTGCATTGCAGGGTGCAACACAGCAGCTTCCACCTGTGGCTGGCCCTCAACCCTCCCTGTGCCCCACTGCAGCCCGATCATGGGCAAAGGAGTAAAATCCCCTCACCACCCCCACTGGCCGGTGCGCGGCGAGCATAGCTAATTCCCCCACCAGCCCGATCGTGGGCAATGTGTCTCCCCGAGGCTATCCCTGGTGGTCCAGTGGACCGACACTCCGATTGTGGGATGGTAGAAAGAAACACCCCAGCCCCCAACACATCCCTGGTGGACGGAAACTCCCGATCGCGGGATTGAGTATTAACCCCCACCTCCGATTATATCCCTGGTGGTCCAGTGGACCAAAAGATCCCGTCGCGGGATGAAGTGTGCAAACAATCCCCCCAACACATCCCTGGTGACCTAGTGTCCCCACCACCCACCACCGAAGCCCACCACCCGCTCCCCCGCGGCTGGCAGGCGGCAGCATCCCACCCGCCTGCCGCCTGCTACCCGCTGACTGACTGCCCGGTAGGGCTGCACACCCATTGGTGCAGAGCAAGAGCCAATGGGCATGCAGCCCATACCATACAAGACAGTCCAGATTTGTGAATGAACCATGGGGGTTGGGGGACACTAGGTCACCAGGGATGTGTTGGGAGGGTTGTTTGCACACTCCATTTCGCGATCGGCATCTTCGGTCCACTGGACCACCAGGGATATAATCGAGTGTGGGAGATAATACTCATCCACGATCGGGAGTTTTGGTCCACTGGACCACCAGGGATGTGTTGGGGGTGGGGTGTTTTTCTACCATCCCACAATCGGAGTGTCGGTCCACTGGACCACCAGGGATACGCTTTGGGGGAAGAGACATTACTGCTGCCCGCACCGGGCTGGTGGGGGGAATTACACTATGCCCGACGGGCCAGTAGTCGCGCCAGTGGGGATTCTACACCGTTTTGCCCATGATCGGTTGCAGGGGCGCCGGTCCTCGACGGCTGCTGCCTGGCAGGGTGCCAGGCGCAGTCCTGGGGATCGGCACCTGCATGCTAATGGCATGTAAATGGGGCTATAATCAGATACAAATGGCACCCCTGCACCTTGCATGAATTATGGCCCCATTTGCATGTCACCTTTGAATATCGAGTTTTAGCGATATAATAAATGGTACTTGTGCCGCAGGATGAATTCTCCACTCTGACAGCTTGCGGTGGCGCAGGTTCCACTATGCCATGCACAGTAACTATGGCTGGGGGTGATATTCAAAGGGTTGCTCAATAGCGCAAACCTACTTTGAATATCACCCGACCCCCTCGCAACTATTTTGCGCAGCGCAAGGGCTTGCGCCTAAGAATAGCGCAGTTTGAATATCCAGCCCACTGTTGACAAACATGTTGTGAAATGGGTGATCAACTGGCTTGTGGACAGGGAAGGGTAGAGTGATGAGTGGTGTGCTTCAGGGCTCAGTCCTGGGCCCTATTATATTCCAGTTGTTTATCACTGTTTTAAGTGACAATATACAAAACTACATGATCAAGTATGCAGATGATACAAAGTTAGGTGGCCCATGTAGTACACTAGAACAGATTAAAACAATCCAGAAAGACCTGCATGTTATTACTGAATGGGTGTACAGATGGGGTATGACCTTTAACATGGACAAATGCTGTGTTCTACACATGGGCAGAAATAACGCTGTGCACCAATATGTGCTAAGTAACACTGTTTTAAAACCAAACACTAAGGAAAAAGACTTAGGAATTGTTATAGATTCTAAATTTGCCTTCAGGAAACAATGCATCTATGCAGTATCTAAAGCTAATAGAGTTTTTGGTGCTATAAAAAGGCATCTTAAGAGTCATAGGATGGAGATGTTGATGCCACTACACAGATCTTATGTCAGACCTCACCTTGACTACTGTTGTCAACTCTGGTGCCCCTACAGAAGATCTGACATTGACAGAGTGGAGAGAGTCTAGCGAAGGATGGCTAAGTTTTTTATGTAACCATTTGTATTGTATATGGATTGCACAGGGCATTTTGTTGAAAATAGGGATTTTTTCCCTAATCATTTGTTCCTGTATAAAAATAAAATGTTATCAAGTAAGCAAGGTTGTACACAAAATAAAGTATAACTTTTAAGAGGATAGGTTAAACAGCTAAATTTATATTTGCTGGAGGTTCGAAGAAAGAGAGGTGATTTATTGCTTTTCTGTGATATAATGTATGACACCTACAACATAAATGAGCTAAATATTGACTTTAGGAATATTAACTCAACAACTAGAGGCCACTTATTACAAGTTAAAGCTGGGCGATTTAGATCAGACAAGAGAAAGTATTTTTACACACAAAGGGTGGTGAACCTCTGGAACAGCCTTCCAGATGAAATAATTGTTAACGAAAGAGAGGACATCTTTAAGAAAAAGTTGGATAGTTGCATAGTGAATGGAGATAAATTAAACTATTACACTGGATTATAAGGCGCTGCTTATGGGCAATTGCCTTGTCTGCTCCTCATGCATTAGTGACATTAGTGGCTAGTATCCAATCTAGCAGAGAGTGATTACCTGGGTTTACAGCAAGGTGAGTAGGCTCACTGATAATCTGACGAAGTGAAGTCTTTGCCACAGCTAGTTTGTCTACCTATGTTATTATCTAACCAGTTGACATTAAAATCCCCTCGCATAAGCACTTCTCCTTTTTGAAACTGAGTAAGACAAACAAGAAATTTGTCAAGTGCTGGCCGTGCCAGAGAGGATGGATTGTAAGATACAGCCAATTAGTAGAGGCTTGCTGCCTCCCAGGAGCAGTTTTACGCAAGAAGAGTGTTTCTGGGTGGACACAGGGATTTCACTTACACTGTATGGAGACCTTTACATGTACAAGTGTAACCTCCCCCCACCAGCCCCCCCTTGTTTCTACCAGCAGGGCTGCTCCTCTCACATCTAGGCACCACCGAGAGGGTTGGGGGTAGTCACTACAAATATCTCACAGACTGGTGTGGACACATTACTTCTACTTCGGAGCCTGCCATTCTTAGACAGACAACCCAAGTGTGGCAACTACCTGGCTCACACCTGGGGGGACCATTTAACAAGGCCATCAACCTGGGTCCCTGGGAGAAAACATGTTCTCAGCATTATGCTTGGTTTGTACTTCTGGTCAGGGGCACCCAAGTAAATCCGGACACTGGAAACAATAACTGTAATGTCCAAACCAGGTTTGGATTATAGAGTGTGGCTTTTATTCACATAGCACAGAGAATAACAAAGCAAAGATGGACCCCCACAGGGCTACTCTTACTGGTAATGCAGATTACTGAGGTACACAGCACATTTCCTCACTACGAACCCTCAGGTTCTGAATCGATCTGGGCACACACGGCTCAAACTGGTACAGTTCTCTTCTTTTCCTTGACTTGGCACCTCGGCCAGTACTAGGACGCTTTTTCATATTGCATGGATGTTGATGGTGGCTCCCTAAATCACCCATGAGCACTTTCTGGCTCTCAGGGAAAATCCAAAATCCCATGTATGGGTGCTTTCCTCAGGCATTGGCCAAATACGTCGAGAGAAAACATAGGTGCCCAAACTAAACCCGGAGAGGTAAATCTGGTTACTCCAGATGAGGGGGGGTCTCCCACCTTTTATTCCCAAATCTATACTCAACCATTCATTTGGTTACCACACCTTTCTCTGAAAACACTGTTTGTAGATGCTCTCTTGAAATGTTTGTCACATTTAACACTGTGCTTTTCACTGGAGGTGTCCTGACTTTAAAAGTTCTGTATGTGGCTATGCCTTTATCCTACACTCCCACTGTTGCAGATACTTTTAAGTCACACACAGTTTAAAAGTTCTGTACTTGGCAAGTCTCTCTTTGACCCCACAGTAGGCAGATACTTTTACTCAAAACACTGTCTCGGTGAACAAAGTCTCTTTATCAGAGAAGAACTCACCACCGTATGCAGGTGCCCCAGGGCTTTTTTCCACAACACAATCTCTGGTGTTCACAGAGCAAAATGACTCTTGGGCAGCTTTTCCCTCTCCAGGCTGGACCAGGGGATTGCCCCTGAATTCCTGGAATTCCCCCCATCCCTCCGGGGATGGGGCACTGGAACAACTTCTAGGAACAGTCTCTACCACTTCTTTCTACAGGTCTTCTGTGTTCCTCTCTAAGGTGAGAACACACAACCCCTTCTTCTGAGGTAGCTCTATATCAGAGCCAGGCTCTGAGGAGCTGCACTCTACAGCACTCCTCACTCTCCTGAGTCTCCACACATACTACCCCCTGAAGACTGACTTGACTCTCCCAACATTCTACAGCTAACCCCTGCAGCTAGCATTCCATTGTGGCTTATGCTGCTGCGAGAAATTCTAAGGTGACATCATCACTCCAGCTCAGCAGAAACTGAAAACAGAGTGTGACAGTGTGAAACCCATTTAACTGGCATCTCACAAGCTGCCTCTCCCTCCCTGCCCCTGATTCTAAGTGGGATTCTAGTAACCCCTGGGAACAAGGGGGTTACACAAGAATCACCTCCCCTAACACACCTTTTCTTTTTACTCTGTCCTTTCTGAGTACAGTATACCGGGGATGGTCACTTCATGGGTAGGGATCAGAGGTTTAAGCCAGGTTTCAGTGACTGCTAGGATATCAGGTCAAAATGCATGCCAAGCTTCCAGATCTGAGAGTTTTTTCTTAAGACTCCAAATATTCATGTGGGCAACTTTTAATCCTCTGGAGCTAGTCCACGTGGGATCAGAGTATTTTGAAAGTGCTGATATAAAACCAAAATTGTTGTCACCCTTGTGTTCAGAGAATTTCTTCCTCTTTTTGGATGTGGTATTAGGCAGAAGAGGGATAGTGGGAATGGTGGAGGGGGCACTACAGTTGTTTCTGCTAGGCGAGCAACTAGGTCTAGAACCAGTCCTTCCCATTCTTGCTTACATGGATGAATACCTTCACAGCTGCTTCATGCAGCTTTTTTCAACAAATGCCATATGTACTGCACTTTTGTGTCCTTGTGTAATTTCTCCAAACCCTCAGCCACCAGACCACTCATCTTTGTAAATGCTGCCTTTCTGAAATGTTGGGTCCTGGTGGCTGTGGCTTGACTAGTCTTCACTGTCACCTGGGAGATGATTACTTGCTTATGGTCACTTTCTTCCACTGGATCCTTGATGTTCACACAGGAGATAATCCCATCCTCACATCCCAGAACAAGGTAAAAGATGACTTCAAATCTAGTCCAGTGGTGGACTGGTGGACAATACTGTTCTAGGAAGCAGTCCTTGAAAGTAAATAGGGTGTCAGTCTTAGCCTTGCCATTAGCCTTCTCTAGATGCCAATCTATGCCTGGGAGATTCAAGCCCACCCAGAATCACTGCTGCCTCTGATTTAATTGTTGAAATAACCTCCCCAGCCAGCTGAGAATTATGCTCTGCTGAAGTCTATGGGAGCCTATAGCACCCCCAAACAGGTAACTCTTTAGCCTTCCTTTTCCCCTAACTTGGCCCAGAGGGACTCTGTGGCACTGCCCCCTGATGTCATCTTTGTCTTCCATAGTAATGCCCTCCCATATAAAGAGAGCTACTCATCCACCCCTTTTATGTCAGGCCTATCCCTTTGGAATAATCTGTAGCCATCTGTCCTAGTGTCTCAGAAATTGTTCCCCCTACCAGGTTTCTCTCAGTGCTACTATGTCCTGGCTTTTGAGGTGCATCAGATGCTCAGACATTCCCATTTTACTGGGTGGACTTCTCATATTGACCTGTATGCAAGTGAGAATATTTGGCCCTCTGCCTCCTTACTCCCCTTGTGGGTCTCCTCCCATGCTGCTCCACTGCTATTTGTCCTTCCATCAGTGATCCTCTGTGTCTGCTTGCTGCTACTGGTAAAAAATTGCATGAAAAGAGAAGGGAAAAAAAGCATTTTCTGAGCAGCCGACTGTGCCACTGAGTATTGCTGTATTGGTCAGCCACTCCCCGCATGTAACTCATTCATTGATTTGTCATTTTGTTTGTTTTAAGCTCCTGTATGAATTATTTTTAGACTTCATGTTATCAAATATCCAACAAATGTCAGTGAATGAAATAAAATAAGAAAAAAATTACTAGAGTTTGACAGTACGATAAAATAAGTTTCCCCTGTAGTTCTGCTGAGGTCTATGGTCAAAGGCTATGTGCCACATGCTACCTTACTGAACCTGCAAGCAGAAGCTGAAACAGTAATAAAATTGTGATTTTCCAAGAGCGAAGCTTACAGGAAACTCATGATTTTACTAGCCACATGGAGGTGAAACAGTTATTGCTTATCCCTTTAATTTTGCCACCACAGCTGCAAGAAAGAACATATCACATTACAACAGCAGACCAGGGAGAAAAAAATGTTCTGCAAGAAAGGAACATTCCACCAGTATCCCATGCTCCCACCCTCCACAATGCAGAGCATAGGGTATATCAGTCCTGGTCAGTATTCCCACTTCCTCTTTTCTTCTGCGAGCAAGAGTAACATTCTACTCATGTCATCCATCACTTAGGTCCATCTCTCCCATGATATGGTCAGGTAGATATGTTTCCAACTCCAGTTTGCCAGTTCAGAGTCTTTGAGTCATTTCCAAGGAGCTGGAAGACAACATACAAATTAAGGGTGGGGGGGACTGTAATAGTTTGCCTCCATGTGGTTAGTAAAATCATGACTTTCCGGCAAGCTTCACTCTTGGAAAATCACAATTTTACATCACCACATGGAGGTTCCACAGTTACTGCTAGTTCAAAGCCCTGGAAAAAAAACATTAGTCACAAATGAATCCGATATGGATTTCAGATAAAACTGCTTAAAAACAGAGTCCTTAGCCCAGTCAGCCGCCTTCGGGATATTCTCTGTTCTGGCTCCCAAAGAGGCTGCTTTGCTGGTCATAGCTCCTCTTACCAAATGAGCTCCAAAGGAGGAGGTATTAATCCCCACTTGGCCCATGACTCACCTGAGCCATCGCCAATGGTCACGGTAGAGATAGGGGCATGTGGTTTGACAAACAAAATCAGAAGTTGGTCATCACTTCCTCTGATGTTCTCTGTCTGTGACTCATATTCTTTCAAAAGTTCACCACACAAAGGTGCTGTTCTTTATCAAAGGCTGGAAAAAACAAAGTGGGTGTAGCTGTTTTGGTTCTCTTAACTACAGTGAATTCCACACCGCCAGGAAGCTATTGTCTCCTGGACAGCTCTAGTGCTCTGATATCAGAAGATCTTTTAATAGATGCCAAACACAACAGCATAGCAAGTTTAGATGACAGTCGCTTAAGAGATAATTGAGAATTAAGACCCCAAAATCTGAATAAATCAAACACTCTTTTAACATCCCAAAGAACTCTATTTTGGATGGGGAGGTCTGGACCACTTAACACACTTCATAAATTGTTTTGCCACTTGGTATTGGCCTACAAACTCACCATCAATCGGACAGTATCCTGCCGAGATTGAAGAACTATATGTGTTAATAGAATCATAGAATCATAGAAATGTGATGGCAGAAAAGGACCTCTCTAGCCCATAGAGTCTGCCCCTTACCCCCAACACCCTACTCATCATCCTTGTCAAGGGACCCCCCAGTCAACCCCTTATGTCTGTCCCATGTCCTCTTGAATCCCTCCAACATATCGACCCCCACCACCTCCTCAGGTAGCTTGTTCCAGGGCTCCACCCTCTCCATGAAGTAACATCCCCTCACATTACCCTTATACATTTTCCTCCTTCTAACCTTAGATTATGCCCTCTAGTTTTAGCACCCTCTTTCCTTATAAATAAGCTTCCTTCCCTCACCGTATTAATCTCCTTTACATACTTAATTATTTCTATCATATCCCCCCTGCCTTCTAGTCTCTAATGGGTACAGTTCCAGTTCCCTCCACCTCTCCTCATATGTCTTCTTGTGCATACCAATCACCATCTTGGTTGCCCTTCTCTGTACCCATTCTATTACATCAAAGTCCTTGTATAGGTGAGGGCTCAAGAACTGGACCCCATACTCTAGGTGCGGTCTCACTGTGGTCTTATAAAGAGACAGCAACACCTCTCTCTTCTGCTTGGTATGTCCCTCCCTATGCACACCAGCATTCTATTTGCCTACCACTTTGATACATTGGTTACCTACTATTAGGTTTTTCAAAATTATAATTCCCAAATCCCTCTCCTGTTCAGTTGACTTAATAACTTCACCGAGGTGAAGCTGATAATTCTTCACCTCCTCCCTGCTGCCCCCCCTTATGTATTGGCACCACATTTGCCTTCCTCCAGTCTCCTGGCACCCACCTTGCATCCTGGGACAAGTTAAACAGCCTCACCAGAGGTGCTGCTAGTTCCTCCCTCAGCTCCCAGAGTACCCTAGAATGCAAACCCTCCAGCCCCGTAGCCTTATTTACCTTCAATCTTCCTAGTTCCCTCCCTCACCCTGTCCTCACTAATCAGGCTAGGACCCACCCTTCTGTCTTCCCTTCCCTTCCAACTCCAGTCCCCTTCCTTCCCCCTCCACCGTGAAGAATGAACAGAAGTAGCTATTAAACACATCTGCCTTCTCAAAGTCCCCCTCCACCGGTATTCTCTCTTCTCCCCTCACCCTTGCTATCCCCTGCCTCACCTTCCTCCTCTCCCCCACATACCTAAAAAAAGTTGTATCCCTCTTTTTGGCCTGCCTAGCAATTCTTTCTTCTGTATTAGCTTTAGCCCTTCTAATCATCTGCCCTGCCACCCGCAGTTTCTCTCTGTAAGTCTTCCTGTCCTCTTTTCTCTGGGACATCTTATATATGTTGAATGCTCTCCTTCTTTCCCTAATCACCCCTGACACTTTCTTGTTAAACCAGAGTGGTCTCCTCCTTTTTTTGTTCTTCCTTACTTTCTTTATGCAGAGTTCCATGGCTTTCAGCAGCCCCTCTTTAATAGAGTCCCATAATTCCTCCCCTTCTCCTATTCCCTCCTTCCCCTCCATTTCTTCCCGGAATAGCTCCCTCATTCTGATAAAGTCCACCCGTCTGAAGTCCATGACCTTTGTGAAGGTCCTATATGTTTCCTGCCCCATCCTTACCTTGAACCTCACTGTATTGTGGTTGCTTGAACCCAGGCTGTCACCCACCACAACTTCTTCCACACTATCCCCGTTGGTGAGGACCACTTCCAGTATGTTATCCCCCGTAGTGGGTTCCCTAACCAGCTGTTGCAGGAAAGCACCTTGCATCGAATCAAGGGGGCCCTGCTTCTGGCTGATGTTGCAACTGTAATTTCCCAGTCCACATCGGGAAGATTTAGGTCCCTCACTAGCAGGAGCTTCCCCTTGAGTGGCATCCTTTGAATAGCTTGTAACATCTGCCAATCCCCTTCCTCTTCCTGTGTCCGAGGTCTGTAAATCACCCCTTTCTTAAGGATGTTCCAGTCCTTTTTTCCAATGTGACCCACAAGACCTCTGCCTCCCCTTGCTCCTCCTGCCCCTCAGTTACCCTAATGCCATCTTTGATGTATAATGCTACCCCCCCTTACTTCCAGCCCTGTTCTTTCTAAAAATTCCATACCCCGGTATACCTAATTCCCAAGTATGATACTTCTACCGCCAGGTCTCAGTTATAGCCACAATGTCCAGGTCCTCTTCCACCATTATGGCTTCCAAGTACACCATTTTCTTCCCCAGACTCCTGGCATTTGCAGAGAATCCCATCCACCATATATACCCCACCTCCCTGCTACCTCATTATGCCCTACCAACCCCATTATGTGGGGAGTGCCAGCTAGACTATTTCCTGCTACTGCCCCCAACTGTTCAGTTTAAATGCAGACCTTTCCTTACATATTTATCCAATATTTCTCTTAGGACCCTTGTGCCCCCCTTGCTAAGGTGCAACCCGTCAGGTGCATAAAGCTCAGCATTATCCCATGTCCTACCCCATTCCCCTACCAGACCGAATCCTTTTTCCCTGCACCACCTCCTCAGTCATGTACTGAATTCTTCAATATTCCCTTTTATCTCCTTGCTGGCTTTTGGCACCGGCAGGACTTCAGAGAAAGAGACAGCGCTCCCCTCCTCCTTACATATTCTAGCCAACTCCTTAAATCTAGCCTGTACTTCCACCACACTGTTCTCCCCAAGATCATTTGTGCCCAGATGCACCACAATGTGGGGGCTCCCCCCTTGTTCCCTTGCTAAGGTGTGCACTAAGTGCCTTGCTTTGACTGTTGTCATGCCCGGCATACACTTAGCACTAACAGAACTCTTCATCCCTCTCCCCATCCCCCATTTGATGCCTCTAATTATGAAGTTCCTCAAAATAAGTACCCTGTCATCCACATTCTCCCTGCAGTCTAAGGAGTTCCCACTGAACTGTTTCCCAACCATTCCCACCCTTCTCCCCCCATCTGTACACCCCTTCTCTACTGTGTCCTCATGCCCAATTTGCCTGTATGCACCACTGTCCCCCCATCCCCTGGGGTACCTAACACTGTCTTCCCCTTCCCACCTTTGTCCTTCCCTTTACCAGCATTCCTTTGTTCATTTCCCCCTTTTGCCCCTCTCTCCATTCTGTTGACTTCCCTTGCCCAATTTCCTCCTTCTTTCTCCTAACACTTAACATTTTCCTTCCCCCCCTTTTCCTATCATACTCCTGCAAGACTCTCATTGTCCTCTCCCGCCTCCTCCTGAATCCTCCTGAATGCCTGTATCCCTCAGATCTTAAGGATGTGTACATGTTCTCCAGTTTAACCCCTCCCCCATTTAGATATTAGCCCCCCACATTCCTGCTGCTAAACACTTTACTATTTTCCATCTGCTTTCTCCCCCTTCTTGGTTCCTCCCATATATTCTCCCCTCCCCACCCCTTTTCCTGTCCCCAACTGCACTCCCTATTCCCTGTCCATCCCAGACCACTTCCTGCCATTGAAGGGTTTCCCATATGCCTTCCATTTATCGAATCCTCCACCCTCCTAGTGTTATTAGTCCTCATGCTGTGATCCCTGCCCATTTTCCCCATACCCCAGCTCTCCCACTACCTCCTCAGCCTAACAATGTCTGCCTCCAGCTGTGCCAATCCTCTACATATTGGGCAAAATCCCATTCTCCACAGCATGTCCATATAAACTGCAGCTCTGCATCCATTACACCCCACTATTCTCCTTAATCCAGCTCTCTCCCCCTTGACCCCATCTTTGTCTTGTATCACCCCTCCCCCCAGCTCAGATCTGTAGGTCTTTCCTTCTTGATAAAGAGGAAACAAAAATTCTAGAATTTTCATTAAAGATGTCTGAAATGGATCCAAGAGCCTTTACAGACACCAGCTGGACCAGGATTTCCATGCAGATTTATTATCCTTGCTAGTGCTGCCATCTCTAGGAGACGGAGTACCAGGGCTGCGTTGGCCACACAAGGGTAACTATCACCAAGGTGCAGTTCTGCCTCCTGACTTGTGCCAGGGTTCGTGCTATCATGGCAAATGGTTGGAAGGCGTAGGGTTTCAGGTTCCTTCAGTCCTGAAGAAAGGCATCTACCGCTTCGGCCTCCAGGTCTGGTCTCCAGCTGAAGTAATATCTAGGCAGAAGACACCAGAAGAAAGGACTGCTGTGTGACTGGACTTCTCTGCTGGGACTAAAGTAGAAGAACTTTTGTACTTGGACCTTTAATTTAGGGTAAAAAAAAACTAACATACAAAACAAAAAAAAAGTGTGTGTGTGTCTGTTTGGGTTAACTGAACTGAATGGGTATCTGAACAGTTACAGGTGTAAATATCAGGTGATTGAAAGGACTTAACTGCTGTGAGGTTTAAATTACTGGTAGAATCTAGTAAGTAGGGGGAGTGGCTTAGCTAGAAGGAAGCTACATTTAAAGACTGCCTTAGAAAGATTCTGCTAATATCTAGGCAGAAGACACCAGGAGAAAAGACTGCTGTGTGACTGGACTTCTCTGCTGGGACTATATTGCCCTCCTTCCCTTCCCTCCACCCCCCCACCCAAAGCTAGTTCTATTTTTATAGGCACAGGATTTGACTGACAACAGGAACTTCCTGTTTGGGAGCAGGAAGTGAGTGATCACAGAACCACCAAAGACCCACCATCCTAGAAGGGCAAGAGTAGCTCTCCGCCCTCTAGCTGCTGGAGGTCTGCCTCTGAGCAAGTAAGTGGTCTACTGAAAATATAGGATATTCTTGTCTCAGAACAGGACAATCAGGAGCTTAAAGGGCACACAGGCAGAAAGTAAGGAGAGAGAAAAAAAAGAGAGGAAAGAGTAAGGATTGAAAACAGTTAAGGGGCCAGAAATAAGACATGATTGAGTGGTGCAGTGCAGTGCTGTGGAGCAGCAGTCTTCCGGGAGACGTTCTGGAGGATGCGGTGTTGTCCCATCTGCAGGCACCTCTCTGGGCTGAGGGAGGAGGTTGCTCATCTCCAGGCTGAGTTGACCAGGATTTGTGGGACCTCCTCTTCCATCCAGGGACCACCAGTGCCACTGCCGCTGCCTCAGAGGTTGCCAAGAAAGAGGAGTGGTTGGACCACAGTTGGCTCAGGGAGGGTGAGGGTGGTGGAACAGAGGTGCATCCCTCAGTTGTACCTCTCACAATTCCTATGCCATTCTGGCAAAGTGTGGTTCTCTATGGAGGCACCCAGTGGAGACAAGGAGGATGCTGGGAACCCCACAAAGGATACCCACAGGAGGGTGGCAGGGGACCCTGCAGGGGAAGGAAACAACTCCTGGTGGGGGACTCCATTGTTAGGAAGGTAGAACTGGGGGAGGAAGGGGAGAGGGAGGTAAGGTGCCTGCCTGGCGCCATGGCTTGGAGGGACAGGGAGCGAATCCTCAGGATTGCTGGAGCAGCTGCACAGGGGAGGGAGCTGGATGTCATTGTCCACCTAGGGACAAATAACCTGGCTAAGAAAGGGATTAGAGAAGTGCAGGAAGAGTTTGTGGAATTGGGGAGGAGCCTTAGTCAAGTAGCACGCACGGTAACCTTCTCGGAGGTGCTGCCCATCTATGGCATAGGAGAGGCTAGGGTGTTCCGCACCATTGGATTCAATCAGTGGTTGAAAAACTGGTGTGAAGCTCAGGGATTTGGCTTCATTGGGGACTGGGGGTCCACCTGGAGTGATGCAAGCCTATACTGGCATGATGGGCTGCATCTGTCCAGGAGGGGAACCAGGATCCTAGGTGATAGGTTTAAATGCTTCATTGGCAAGCTTTTAAACTAGCCAAGGGGGGAGGCACTGGAAAGGAGCAGGGAAATCCTAGCCCCCAAATAATCATGGTAGTAAGTGCGGCAAACACCAACATAGAGGTGTCGATAGGGAGAAGGGCAGGGGTAAATGGAGAAAGTGACAAAGGCAAGAAGGACAGGGATGGGCCAAAAGGGAGTAAGGCCATCAGGAAATGGAGGGTAATGAGTACCAATGCCCGTAGTCTGGGCAACAAGCTCCCTGAGCTGGTGGCCTTGATGGAAGAGGGATGCCTGGATATCGTAGCAGTCACAGAAACATGGTACACAGAGAACCATGACTGGGATGTTAACATACCAGGATACATAACCTACAGGAGAGACAGGCAGGGGAGAAGAGGGGGAGGAGTAGCTCTCTATGTAAAGGAAGGGATAAAAGCAACTGAACAAAAGAGTAAACAGGGAGGAGAGGAGGCACTGTGGGTCACCTTGGAGACTGGAAAGGGCACCACAATCTGCACAGGGGTTGTGTACAGACCCCCATGTCAGGGGAGGAATGGACAACGATATGATAGAAGGCATTCTTAGAATGGCAGAGAAAGGGGAGATACTATTGATGGGAGACCTGAATATGCCAGATGTTAACTGGAGCACATTTGCTGCAGCCACATCCAAGATCAGGGCCTTTCTTGATGCCCTACAGGTGGCAGGCATTAGACAGCTAGTTTCGGAACCCACTCATGAGGGAGCAATCTTAGACCTCATACTCTCAAACGGGGCAGTGAGAGGATCTCAGATCTAGAAGTGGGTTGCCATCTGGGGACAAGTGACCATCAAACAGTGTGGTTCACATTAAACTCAGCTACAGAGTCAAGCCATACAAAAGTGAGGGTACTGGACTTTAGGAGAGCTGACTTTGGCAAGATGGGAGAGTGCCTCAGAAAAGCACTAGCAAACAGGCTAGAAGGAGGTGTGGAGCAACAATGGGAATCATCAAACTGCCATCACAGAGGCAACAAGCCTTTGTGTGAAGCAAATAAACAAATCAAATGAAAGAAAAAGCCACTATGGTTCTCAAAAGAGGTGGCTGTGAAAGTCAGGAAGAAAAGATAGCATTCGGAAGTATAAGGAAACACAGAAGGAGCAGGACAGAGCTGTACCAGTTAAGGCAGAAGGAAGCAGGAAGGGAAGTCAGAATAGCAAAGGCCCAAACTGAGGAAAAGATAGCCAACTCAGTTAAGAAGGGGGATAAAACCTTTTATAGGTACATCAGCGAGCGTAGAAAGACAAAGGGAGGGATAGTGAGGCTGAATAGAATGAACGGTGGGTGGGCAGAGGGGGACAATGAAAAAGCAGGGATACTGAACTAATATTTCTGCTCACTATTCACAAAAGAGGAGAGGGAAGTGCCTAATCCAATTAACAGAAGCACTCTTGATAGGAGGGTCGATCCCAGTCCTTTCACAGAAGAAAGGGTTCTGCAAGAACTCCTAAAACTGAAGGTGGACAAAGCAATGGGTCCTGATGGAATTCACCCAGAATTCTAAAGAATTAAGGAGGAACTAGTGAAACCACTGGCTACTCTTTTAATAAATCATGGGAGGATGGTGTGGTACCCGAGGACTGGAGGAAGGCGGATGTGATTCCCTCACAAAGTGGGACCAAGACAGAGGCAGGAAACTACAGACCTGTCAGTCTGACCTCTGTGGTAGGGAAAGTGATGGAGTCACTCTGAAAGAAAGAATAGTTGAGTACCTAGAGGCCAGTGGAGCACAGGACCCAAGGCAGCATGGATTCACAGTGGGAAGGTCATGTCAGATGAATCTAATAGATTTCTTTGACTGGGTGACCAAAGTAGTAGACCAGGGAGGGGCTGTGGACATGGCCTACCTAGACTTTAGCAAGGCATTGACACAGTCCCACACAAAAGATTAATAAATTAACCAGCCTGGGAGTGGGTTCCAGGGTGGTAGCCTGGGTAGAATATTGGCTGCACAACAGGACACAGAAGGTAATTGTAAATGGAGTCCACTCTGAAGAAAGAGAGGTTACTAGTGGGGTACCGCAGGGTTCAGTATTTGGTCCAGTCCTTTTTAATGTCTTCATCAGTGACATTGCAGAGGGACTGGAAGGAAAAGTATGCCTTTTTGCAGATGACACAAAGATCTGCAACAGGGTTGATACACAAGGAGGCGTGGAAAGGATGAAAAGGGACTTGGCAAGGTTGGAGGAATGGTCAGAAGTATGGCAGCTAGGATTCAATGCAAAGAAGTGCAAATAATGCACCTGGGAAACAAGAACCCAGGGAAGAATACACAATGGGTGGGGAGGTAGTAACAACAACAAAAAGGAAAGGGACCTGGGGGTAATCATATCAGATGACCTTAAGGTTAGCAAGCAATGTGAGAAGGCAGTAGGGAGGGTGGGGGTATACTGGGATGTATAGGAGAGGCATCAGCAGCAGAAAACAGGAAGTTGTTATCCCTCTGTACAGACGGTTGAGTGAGACCCCATCTGGAGTACTGTGTCCAGTTCTGAGACCCCATTCCTCACAAGGACATAGACAGGATAGAGGTAGTCCAGAGGAGGGCAACTAAAATGGTGCAGGGTCTGCAAGAGAAGCCGAATGAGGAGAGACTAAAGGAGCTTAATATGTATACCCTTGAGGAAAGAAGGGAGAGGGGGGACATGATAGAAACTTTTAAGTACCTCAGTGGAATCAACAAAGTCCAAGAGGGTAGCATCTTTCAGAAAAGAGACTTGCAAGAACAAGGGGACACAATTTAAAGATAGAAGGAGGTTGTCAGGGCAATGTGAGGAAGTATTATTTCACAGAGAGGGTAGTGGATGCATGGAACAGCCTTCCTGAGGAGGTTGTGGGTCTAAAACAGTGGGAGAATTCAAGAATGCATGGGACAGACATAAGGCAATTCTTGTGGGGGGTAGGAAGAAATAAGCTGTTGGTTAACTAGGATCTACGGCCTATCCTGTAGGTAGGGAAATGGGCAGACTAGATGGGCCAAGCGGTCCTTATCTGCCGTCAAAGTCTATGTTTCTATGAAGAAACATCCCACTCGATGATTCAGTTGGGAGACAAACAAGTCCACCTCTCAGGGGCCCAATATTTGTTGAATTTGTGCAAAACCTGATTCAGCATCCAATCACTCGAATCTGTTAGATATCTGGAGTGCCAATCTGCTACTTGGTTGGACATCCCTGGTATGTGTTGTGCCTTAACCGTGATATGGTTCTGAAGGCAGTGGTGCCAGAAGTTCTTGGCTAGGGAAGCCAGTGAGGATGATTTGGTTCCCCCCAACATGTTGATATATCTTACCACTGACATAATCCATGTGCAACAAAATTGACAATTTCCCTTCTTGTCTGGCCAGTCTCTTGATTGCAAAGGACCTAGCTAACAGTTCGATCTACTGATATGTATGTTTGATGCCTCCTGAGACCATTTTCCCCCCGTGGCTATCTTCCTGCATCTGGCACCCCAACCCATCAGACTGGCATCTGGCTCTATTACCATATCTGGTGCCATCCCAAAGATAGCTCTGCTGTTTATTTATTTATTTGAGTTTTGGTGACTGGATAAGTCCACTCAGACAATACAGTCCCTTTTTCAGGGTCGACACGGGTAACAAGAGTTACAGAGAGCATTAAACATTGTAACAAATAAGAGACATACAAAAAAACAGTGTGACCAAGCTAACGTGCTGCAACCACCACTGCAGTATCTCCTTTGCTTCCGCTTTCAGAGCAACTGGGCAATTGTAGGACTTGTGTTGCCATAAGGCTTCTGCTTTCAGCCTCTATAATGCCCTATAGTATAAGGGTGCTAGGAAGATGGCCTGAATGGACAAGGATAGGAGCCCGATCACTCAGGCCAAGGCCCTCAGGGGCATAGTCGGTGCTCTCAATGTTCTCCTCAGCTCCTTCCTGATAGCATTCACTTTCTTCTGGGGAAGCTTGAGGAGAGCCTGATTCATGTCAATTTGGAAACCCCAAACCTCCAAATTCTGAGAAGGGCTCAACTGAGACTTCTTGGGGTTGATCACAAATTCCAGCCTCTGGAGAAGTAGGCATATGGCCTGAACATCCTCCATCAGCTACATTTGGTTCTGACCCATGATCAACATGTCATCCAAGTGAATTATCACCCTGATCCCCACTGCCTGAATCCAGATTACCACTGGTCTGAGTAGCTTTGTGAAAACACCATTGGATGGATGTCAAGCTGAAGACGAGACAATTGAATTGCCAAATTTGTTCACCCCAACGAAACTAAAGTCACCTCCTGTCCATGTCCCTGATGGGCACAGTGAAGTAAGCATCTTTTAAATCTATTCGAGCTGACCAGTCCCCTTGCAGTAGGGTGTCCCTTAGGAGGTGGATACCCTTCTTTTAGAAATGTCTGTAGGGAACATACTGATTTAACCATTTCAAGTTTATAATAGGCCTTAGAACCCGTCTTTCTTTGGTACTAGGAAAAGATTGCTCAAAAACCCCACTTAACTTTCTTTTACCAGAGAAATTGTCCCTTTCTGGGACATAACTAAAATTTCCTTTTGAACCATCACAGCTTCCTCTCTGGAAAAAGCAATTTTCCTTAGGGGGCCTCAGTTGTGCTGCGAGCTGCATTACCTCCAACCTGAAGCCCTGGAGAGTGTTCAGGATCCATGGGTCCCCAGATAGGCTTTCCCAGTTGGGGGGCATAGTGGCATAATCTGTCTGCAAAGGATGATGGTTTTGGGGTCAAAACAAAAGTTTTCTTTACTCTGCACAACAGAGACGATCCTTTGGCCCTGGGTATGGGCATACTTACCTCCATCTTGCTTGGGGTGGAAGTTTTGTCTTTTACCTCTGTAACTTCTTGTGAACTGTCTCGGCTGGAATCTGCCTCTGTTCTGGCCTCTTTGGTAACCTTATCTGTTGTACAGCCTCTGGACGGGAAGTTGTAGCCAAAAGTGCTACCCCTGCCACCCTTGGCTCTGCCAAAAACATGTGGTTTGTTGGCATAGTTATATGATGCCTGGGCTTTCCTCATTGAGAAATAAAATTTGGCTTTTTTTCCCATTTCTATAATCAGTGGGTCACCAAACAGCCACCCATCTGCTACTGAGCCCGCATCTTTCCAAGCCAGTTTAACAGCTTTGGGGTGAAATTTCAGTAGAGCTGTTTTACGTCGCTCTGCCGCAATGGCAGAATTGTCATTACCCATGAAGCATATGGCTCTCTGGGTACATCTCCTTAAAACGTTTGGATCTATCAATTTGTCTTCATCAATGGCCTACTCTGCCTCATCCAGTAATAGTGCAAGAGGGCCCAACATATCAAGGAGCTTATCCTGGCACGCCTTAAGGCTTCTATCTAGTCCTTTCTTGGGGTTTTTGCAATTATTTCTGAAAAAAGTTATAAAATCATCATTCAGTTCTGGGGCCAAGGCCACCTTATGTTTTAATTAAGAGGTCACGAGGGTCTCACAAATAGCCTCCCTCCAGGAAGTCCTCGGTCGGCAGTCGTGAGGGGCTGAATTTTCAGCAGCCCTCCCTGAACACACAAGAGCCAGGCCCGAAGAGGTCATGAGGGTCTCCACAAGCCGCCCTCCCTCCAGGAAGTCCTCCGGTCGCCCGAGGTCGCGAGGGGCTGAATTTTCAGCAGCCCTCCCTGAACACACAAGAGCCAGGTACGAACGGGACATTTTGCAGCTCATTCACTCTCAGCCTGCTTTTTCCTCCTAAGGACAAAGTTTACAGCGCAGTCAGGACTGTGGAACTTTTCTTTCTTTTTTTTGGCGCCAAGCCTTCATTTAAAAGTTTTGAATGCATTGCTTTTAGCTAAGGGAACTCCTGTAAACCTAGTCACAAAATTCATCACCCTTACTGAGTTTACTGGCTGTATTACAAGTGTTTTTTTTTTTATTTCTCTTACTGCTTTCTCCTATCAGGGTTAAACATTTAATTATAGCAGTCACTAATCCATTCAGTGTGCTTTATGTGCCTTCCCCTCAGCCTACCTTTAAAACGATCCCTCTCTCCCTTGTCCACAGCAGACCCGAAGAGGTCGCTAGGGCTCCACAAGCCGCCCTCCTTCCAGGAAGTCCTCCGGTCGCCCGAGGTCGCGAGGGGCTGAATTTTCAGCAGCCCTCCCTGAACACACAAGAGCCAGGTACGAACGGGACATTTTGTGGCTCATTCGCTCTCAGCCTGCTTTCTCCTCCTAAGGACAAAGTTTACAGTGCAGTTGGTCCCCGCCGCCCCCACCACCACCCTTGGTCGACATTTGATTTTATAGCTAAGAGCACGTGGTGGTTTCGAGCACGTGGTGGTGTGGAACCAATCAGCCCACTTTGCCATCTGCAACTTATACTGCAGCACCACCAGAGGGCCTCCCCTCTTTTTCATACATTTGCAGACCTATATTTCTCGACAGTATGAACACCACCTCTTGTATCTTACAACTTTTTATCCTGATACTTGTTTCTCACCCCCTGCTAACCTCTTGGGTGCTTTAAACTACTAGGGACCCCGTTGCTGGCTCCTCTGCCTATCTCACTGGAAAGGCACCTGGGTCAAAATGCCTACAACCTCTCTCATTTGTTTTTCACAGCAGAAACTGTACCCCTAGTTTTAGCTGTACCATTAATGGCATCTGGCTTGCCCAAACGCCCTCCCCCACCTGCAGACTCCCACTGTCTAGCGCTTACTTCTTAGTATCCCTAACTCACCTAGTATCCACACTCCCCATTCCTACAAGTCCCACCAAATCACCCGCTTATCCAGGTCCTCGCTGCAATACAACTAAGCTGATGAGGATATACGCTCTCCGGCAATCTCTCCTTCTCCTCATGCTTATATCCGGGAATGTCCATCCCAACCCAGGTCCTCCCATGCCCAATGGCAATAAGAAGGGCACACATAGTGGCCTATTTCTGGCCTCCTCAATATCTGCAGTCTACCAAAAATTTACCCTGCTGCAGGGTTGGCTTGCACAACACCCCACAGACATCCTTACCTTATCAGAAACCTGGCTCTCAAAAAAGGTCCCTGATGCCTCGGTCTCAATCAAGGGCTTTACCCTTTTCAGAACTGATAGGGCAGACAAAAGGGGTGGGGGATGTGCCATATATGCTAAAACATCCCTCAAACCTCTCTTAGTCCCACTTCCCATGCCTGAGCATGGTGCTCAGGCCACTACCATCAAAGTTGCCCTTGGTACTCCTGGTAAACCTCTTTATATTATGGCAGTTTATATCCCCCCAACAAACCAGAAGCTAGCATTTGATTCTGTTCTATCTGCAATCACATATCTTCCCCCAAAAAGCGAACTGATTATTATGGGTGATTTTAATGTGAACTGGCTATCCTCTACGTCGGCTTCCTACAAAGACGTAGCTAGTGCCTATGATCTTACCCAAGTAGTACCATCGCCCACTAGGCAGGATCCTCGGATAGGCTCCTCCTCACTTATAGACCTTATCTTTACAAACTTCCCGAACCACATCTCCAAAGTCAGTGTGTTTCCCGATGTTCTTAGTGACCACTCCCCCATCGTGTGCTGGTGGACAAATAAAAATACTCCAAACAGACCTAAAATTTCCATCCAAAGGCGCCTCATAAAAGGTGCCCTCTCTCGCTTCAGAGTGTACCTCTCCACCTGTGACTGGGAGCCAGTTCATACTGCCCAATCTCTAGACGCTGCGCTCACTGCATTTATTACTATCTTCAATGTTGCCTATGACATATTTGCCCCCTTAACAAAGAAGGTAATAAAAACCTGGGACACCCTTGATTACCCAGTCCCTCCTACAACTGATGCATCACAGGGATAACCTCTGGCACAGGGCCCTATCCTCTCAGCTGTCCCATGATAGACAGCTCTACAGAGAAGCAAGAAATAACTGCACGAGGGCTATTCGGCAAGCCAAGGCCACCTACTATCAACAAGCCTTCACCTCCACGTGGAGCTCTGGGAAATCTTTCTGGAACAATGTTAAGGAACTCTGTGGGAAAGTCACAAACACAGACCCAACCCAGCTCTTAGTTCAAGGTACCCTCTCCCATGACCCCACTGCCATATCCAATACCCTAAACACCACCTTCTCTGACCTTAGTCATGTCCTCCCCATAAACTTCTTTGACCCCATTTCTCACACACCTACTATTACCCCTTGTACCCCTACACACCCTCCTTTCAGGCTGCGTGTAATTTCTTGCAATCAGGCTAAATGCTACCTCTCAAAAACCCTGCATAACTTGCGTTATAGCAGTGACTCCCTTGACCTTAAAATTCTTCGGCTCACCCTTAATGAGACTCTGCCGCATCTCACCAAACTCCTCAACTACTCACTGTGCCATGGTCAAATCCCTACACTATAGAAGAGGGGTATTATCACACCTATCCTAAAAAAGGATGATCCAACAACCCCTGGCAACTATAGGCCCATTACGATCCTTCCTCCCCTCTCAAAAGCTCTAGAAAAAATTGTGTCTGACCAACTCACAGAATACCTAGACAAATATGGACTCCTCTGCCATGAGCAACATGGTTTCAGAAAAAGGCACAGTACTACCACAGCACTACTAGAATTTACATCATACATTCATGAAGCCCTTGAACAGGGGTCAGCAGTTGGTGCAATCTATGTTGATTTGACCAATCATTTGACACTGTCAATCATGAGCTTCTTCTTCATGCCCTTGCATCCCTCCATATTGCACCTGAAACTATCTCCTGGTTCAAAAACTATCTGACTGACAGAACACAGGAAGTAAAAATTAGAAACACACTCTCCTCCAAACAACCAGTTCTTGGGTGTCCCTCAAGGGTCAATACTTGGCCTCTTCTGTTCACTCTTTCTGAACTCACCTTCTAGCGGTAGTGGAAAGCTATTACTATGCGGACGATGCCGTACATACTGGAAACACACCAACCTCATACATCTCCAAAATACCCTTCAAGGCTGTTTTAGGGAGCTTGAATACTGGTTCACTGACCACCGTCTAATACTTAACTATGACAAAACAAAATCCATGATGTTTGCCATCGACAAAACCCCCTCAATAACTCCCAGCTCTCAATCTCAAACTTACAGGGTACCAACATTGAGCAGGTCACCCATTTTAAATATCTAGGTATCACTCTGGACACATCCCTTACCTACCACCATCATATTAAACTTCTCTCCTCCTCAGTTAATACCCGACTTGGCATTCTTTACAGACACAAACACTGCCTTCCCCCACAGGCACTACGATTAGCCGTTACTAGCTCAGTCCTCTCATTGGTCGATTATGGAATAACTATTTACTGCGCTGCTGACCAATCAGCCCTAAACAGCATCAATATAGCACTCAACAAAGCCTGCCGCATGGTCACCAGCAGCAATAGACAAACACATACTTGTTTGCTCTATTATCGAGCGGACTGGCTAACCTTAGAAGGGAGGCTTAAATACCAAACCTGCCTCCAAGCCAAAAAGATCTTTATGAAACTCGCACCAATTTGTCTTCATCGCCTCATCCAACCAGCCCCATAGGGCACCCCTAGACGCTTGGCGGACCTCCTACACAGTCCCCACTGCAGGACCTCTAGGCAAAGATCTTCCGTTATCGTGCTCCCTCTGGCTAAACAATCTACCATCTTCCATCTTCCATCTTACTTGCCTCAATCTAAGACTATTCAAACAGGGATCAAGAAGTTTCTGCTTAACTCGGAGACCTGTAGCTGTTCTCCATCTTTTCACATAGGTTGTCGGGCACCGGGGCCACCACATCGTTAGGAACATCTCAACTCTCAGATATTATCTCAGCCTTGGCAATACCCTATACTGTGATTGTTAAACTCTTGTAATGTCCTGGCAACTTCTGTACAAGCCTGTTCTCTGTGTAAATTTACTATTACAACTGACGTGTAGCCTTTTACTTATGCTATGATTTTAATTGTTTGTCGAAATGTAATCTCTCTGTTTTGAGAACGTTGTCCACACTGTCTTGTTGTATTGTCCTGTCATGACTGATGTGGAGCCTTTGCAAAGGAGTCCTTGACTCAAAGGTTGTAATTCCGAAATTTTCAATCAATAAATAAATAAATAATTGCGACCGAGGGCACTCTATTCTCATTTTTTGTCTGTCTTTTCTATCAGCTGGTTTTCTCAATCTTCTAATCATGTATTTCATCACCCTCATAAGGGGTCCACTCTGAGGAATGCTGGAGCGTCAGCTTTTCAGGGTTGAATGGGCTGTCTTGCTCCCCTATATCAGGGCCTTCCATGCCCGGGCTGTTTTCAGAGAAGTGCCCTTCTCCATTGAGTATCATAGTTGTAATTAGAGTCACAATCAGAATGCCAAGACTGTTCGGAATCAGAGTCACTATTAGAATCTGAGGAAGAATCAAAAGAGACAGGATAATTTTTGGACCTCTTTGTCTTTTTTGCTTTACCTGTAAGGGGCTGTTTAGAGCACTTTCTTTTTTGTTTCTTTTTTTCAAACAGATTTCCTTCCAGAACTGGAAGTTTCATGAGGATTCTGGACCTCAACAGAGAGCCCCTCTTCTATTAAATCAGAAGGGTCTGAGTCGGCCTGGGCTATGAAAATGGCATGTTGGTCAGAAGTAGTAGCCTCAGTCTGAGGGTCTCTTGAGGTGTTGGAATCTCCCTCTCTAATTGCATTCTTTAGCAATTTCCTGTAGGATGTCTATCTTCAGTTTTTCTTTCTTGGAGATTTCTCTGGGCATTGTAGCTGGATGCAAGTCCCAAACACTTCAGTCAAAAGGTAATGAAAAATTGAGAAAATTGGGCAAAAAACAACAAACAAGCTTATGCTTGTTCAGCCGAAACAGTAATCTAGCAGAAAAAACAGTGCAGAGATCAAAGAGCCACCAGTAGCACTCAGACACTGAAACTATGTGGTTCAAACAAAGCAAGGCTAAAGCCTAAACAAATAAACAAAACAACTACAGTATAAAATCAACTTGCTCGTGTGGCAAACAGCAAGAAAAGAGGTAGTGGGAATACTGACCGGGATTGATATACCTCTATGCACTGCATTGTGGGGGGTGGGAGCTCGGGATACTGGTGGAATATTCCTTTCTTGCAGAACCATTTTTTCTCCCCAGTCTGCTGTTGTAATGTGATATGTTGTTTCTTGCTGCTGTGGCAGCAACATTAAAGAGATAAGCAGTAACTGTGGAGCCTTCTCGTGGTGACGTAAAATCAGCTGTCCCTTTTTACAGCTTACTCCTGAACTGATGGAGGAAATAAGATGGGGAGAAAATTAACTTAAGACAAAATTTATATACTTTACTCATTCCTGACCATCCAGTCATATGGGCAATGACTGACGCAGTGTACAAAAGTACCAGGCAAGATACTAAGTGAGCGGGAGAGCATATACCGCTCTCTAGGAATTGCAGCAAAGCTATCTATTCTTTCAGGCTGCCTACAGCACCACATTAGGAGGTGTTACAATCAACCTTCAACATTTATAATATTAGCTTTTGCTGCCTTAGCTGCGCTCTCACTTTCTTTTCAGGGTTTGCATACAGGATTTCATACCTCCTGACTGGAATTAGGCTGACGTTAAGCCTGGAAAGCTCGTGAACCCTTCTGAATAGGGATATTGCAAAGGACTACCTTTTATTTTCCTTTCTGTAAGTTTATTTGTTTTTTTGAATAAATACAGCACAAGCTTGCATTTTTGCACTTGATTCTTGTGTCAGTGCAAATGTCTATTCCCACTAAGTCCGATAACATGAAGTCTAAAAATAATTTATACAAGAGCTTAAAACAAACAAAATGGCAAACCAATGAATGAGTTACATGTGGGGAGCTGCTGACCAATAGAGCAATACTCAGTGGCACATTTGGCCGCTCAGAAAATGATTTATTTTTTTCTTTGCTCATCATGCAATTTTTTTTTGTTTATCCTGGAAACCTTGAAATAAAAATGAAGTTGACTAGGTTAGTGTTTACAGGGTTGTCTAGAGAAGGGAAAACAGGAGCGTGCCCTCCTTTTTCCCATTCTCTCTGACAACTGTAGCTAAACACTCTCTGGAACATTATTCACAAATGGGCATTTATATCAGACTTGCTGTTATTTCTCTCTCAACAGTGTTCTGTTTTTGCCTCTTGTAAATATGTTATTTCAAAATAATACGGGGGACATACCTGCTGTGTTACAGTTATAGTGCTCCTTTAGGAGCTGGCAGCCCACACAGACAGCTCTTATATACACTAAGTACTGTCTGATGTCGCTCCCAGGGGGGAGGGGCACCACTTCAATTCAGGACTATCTTCCTATAAAGAAATTAAAAAGAGGTTTTAAGTTCATTGTGTGAATAAAATGTATATGTGCACTGTTATATATGTAATAAGTTGTATTATGAAGATATTGTCAAGTTAATAAAGATTATTTGCTTTCAGTAAAAAAAAGGGGGATCACCTGATGCTGATGTCACTCAGGAGTGGGTATATAACCTCACCACCTGAGTTGCTAGGCAGATCTGTTGGTCATTCGAGTACTCACTTGTGTGGAGAAAGCATCTGAGAGTCCATGCAGAATTTCATGCCTCCTGACTTGAATTAGGCTGACACTAAGCCTGAAAAGCTTGTTATCCCTTCTGAATAGGGATATTGCAAAGGACTAACTTTTATTTTCCTTTCTGTAGTTTTTTTTTGAATAAATACAATGCAAGCTTGCATTTTTTGAACCTGACTCCTGTGTCATTACATCTGTCTATCCCCACTAACCTTCACAGTAGTCCTCTCCATTCTGGCAATGCTCACAGTCAGTTAATGTGCTGGCTATAATAAGAATGCATCTTTTTTCTCTGGCTTTGATTAATACTTTAATCTTATAGTTCATCATTGGTAGAAATGCACAGTCTGTCACAGCACAGCTCAGTCTCTCTAATACAGCAGTCTTTCCTCCACAAGATCTCCCCCTGATCTGCCTGCAGATCAGCTCAGCCCTGTTCTTGTCTGGGGAATGTTAGCTTACCAGTGGTCCACCTGGCTTTTAATTACTCTGGGCCAGGAAGGACATCAATCACTTGATAGTTCATTAGCATCTACTTCTGTGCCCGAAATCTGGCTGTCCTCCAGAGTCCCAGGAGTTAGTTTTAGCTCACCTTCAGGCTCAGCAGCCTGACTGGCTAATGGCACAACCCTTGTTGCTGTGGAGATTGGGTCAGGGTGCACAAAGATGGCAGCGTCCAGTGCTGCTTAGGGGCACTAGCTCAAAAATTAGTTTTAAAAAAAGCTTCTGTCCTAATAAATGAAATTTGCTACCCCCAGTTTGTTTAGCAAAATTGTGCTTAGTGTCCAGTTTGGGTGCGCAGCCAATCAGAGGAATTCCCGTACAACTGTGAGTACTAATGCACTTGGCCATCGGTGGTAGCTATCCACCTTTGATGTGTAGCAGGAGCTGTGGCAGTAATGGTGTAAGAGGCAGTGAAGAAATATTGGCTCCCTCTCTCTTCTGCAAGCATTTCTTTCATCCCCATCATGGAGATGACTTCCTTGTGGGCTGTAAAGAGCAAAGGAAGTGTAAGCAGTTCAGCAGGGCTCCTAGGAGTCAAAGATAAGCCCCCACTTTGGGGTGGTTACACTCTCCCTGGCTGAGAAAAAAACTGTCCTCTGCCATTAGCTATAAAAGTTCATAGTTTATAATATAACATATAAATAACATGCACAACATTAATTAGTCTAAACACCTGCTTCCTTGACTAGGTCTATATTCACATTTGCTAGCTGACAAATTACTTCCTGTAAAATACAGTTAGCATTACCTCCCACCAGACATAACCCATTCTGTCAACCCAGGGTACCTGTAATTACAGTTTGGGGCAAGGGCCTGAAAGTGTTGTAGATCCCCCCTCAGTACAATACATATAGACAGGTGGGTGGAGGAACCAGGCATGTCACAAGTGAAGCTGTGCACTGGTCTTAGGGGTCTTTTAGAGTATCTTAAAGGGATAGCTACTTTCTCTTCTTCTTCCAACATTGCTTCCTCAGTTTCCTTGCTTTCCGATTACCTGTCTCCATTGTAATTATGAAAACACAAAAGAGAAGCACTCGGCTAACAACGCGTGCCAGCTCAAAAAATATCAAGGGAAAACCCAAAAATCCCTGGCGCTTCAGGTCTAAATTGTGACCCTTTCTCAAAGGGTCATGATTTAGACCTGAAGCACTTGGGATAGTGGCCACAGGCTCCTTTGCATTTATGCAGTTCATTTGAGTTTGAATTTTCTCTCTTTGTTACCACCAGATTGCTGCTCCTTTTTGTGTTTTCTCTCCGTTGTAATTACCCTGGTCCTCTTCTTCAGTGGGAACATCCTCTAAAATGTATCCCACCTCATCTATAGGTTGGTCCTCCTCAGGCACCAAGAGTTTTGCATTTCAGTACAGAGGAGTCTCAGCTGAGGTGTCACCCTTTCCAGATCTAGAGGGTTGCATCAATCTGGGTATTTACATGGTAAAATAGCATTTGATCTGTCAAGCATCCTTGTCTGAAGACGGTCTATCCAGATTCTCTGAGGTGGGCTTTGGCGCTAATGTAGCTAATGCACAATTGTCTCTTTCAGGTGATGGCCTAAGTTTCTGGCCATTTGGGTGCCCCAAGCTCTGCAGTTTCAGGGGCATGTCTATGTGCCCAATCAGCAACAGATAGTTTCTGTAAATTGTCCAACTCTTGTTTGGTTCCCCTCTGACCGAATCCTATAGAATGGCAGGTCCTAAATTTGTTCCACAAAACATATGGGGTGTTATTCCATCTATTGGTGAGTTTGTGTTTACTGGGTAAGGCCAAGTTCCTCACCAACACCTGGCCCCCAGGAAAAAGTTATTGGGTTGTAACCTTATAATTATAACTGACTTTGTTGCCCAGATTCATTTTTCCAGCCATCTCAGAGGCTAAACTATAAGCAGTGACAAACTGGTATTTCAGTCACTGCACATACTAAAGATACATCTCAGGATGAGCTCCCTCCATTGAGACCCCAAACCATAGATTGATAGGCAACCTATCTGTAGGCTGGTAGTCATTATGAGCAGGTTCATGCTTGTCTAGTAGAAGAGTTCATAGGTATCATAGGTCCATACTGAGCTGAGAGGACTTTCAGCCATAGTGCTCACCTTATTACTCAATCCTTATGGAAAAATTCATCCATACGATGTTTGAACACATCCATAGATGGACTTTCTGTTACTGAGCCTGGCAGCTCATTCCATGTAGTAATCACCCTCTGATTAAACCACATATTTCACTTCCATGTTCTACAGTGCTCCCCTGAGAGCTGGAACAAATGAGCCCTTGTGTTGTAACTCTTACACCTGAATACTAACCCCAGTCTCTCCCTCAGGTCATGATCTGTTAAGGATTTGTACAATAGACACATATTGCCCCTTGAGGAGGCAGTATAACGCAGTGGTCTAAGGCTCTGAGCTGCAAATTTGGTGACATCCAGCAGACCAGACCTGGGTTTGAATCCCACAGCTTCCACTTACATACTGTGTGACCCTGAGCAAGTCACTTAACCTCCTTGTGCTCCCAGGTCACTCTTGTAAAAAAGCTTTCAGCTTAGTGTGCTATACCTGGTTAAACAACAAAATAAAATAACAAATTTTATACTATACTCCTATACTCCAATGTGAACATATTTAAGTTGCTGAGTCTTGTGAAGTAATCTTTTGTTTGCATTCCTTTTATATGTTTTGTGGCCTTTCTTTGCACACTCTCCAGTTTAGCTATGTCCTTCTTTTGATATGGGGCCCAAATCTGGGCACCATATGCTAGTATAGGTCTCACCAGTGAGCTATACAATGTGACCATAATGGATTTCTCCCTGCTAGCAATGTGCCTCAGAATACAATTTAGTACACCATTTACTTTTTTGCTGATTTTGTTGCAATGGGGTCCAAATTTGAGGTCATTTGATATGGATATTCCTAAGTCCCTTTCTTCTGTTGTCTTTTTTTTAGGTCAATGTTGCCTAGATGATGAAAGTGTGATCTCTTGATAAATTGGTTTTAACAAAGGTTCAGAGTGGTCAAACTTAAAATATGAAAAATTAGTCAGAGGTGTTGAAGCAAATGAAATATAATAAAATAAGAGTGTGATCAGCCAAATGTAAAAAGAAGTTAACATTTGAGTTGGAATAAAAATGATTTAAATGAATATAATCAGGAAGGTTAATTAGTCCTGAAGAAGCAATCCAGAATTGCAAAATGTTGACTGTATGCTGACACTATTCTGATACATCCAACTCAGACTATTAAAAATGAATATATACAGAATGACTTGGGAGCTGTATTTTTTTTTAGCTATGATCTGTTATAAATAAGCCTAGCCTTTCTGTCAAACATTATGTAGTATGGTGAAAATCTGGTGATGCCACTTTTTGTACAGCCATATGTGTGCACCAACAGACTGACTTGCTGACTAAATTTTGCTTTGTTTTTGGGATCTAAAGTGCACAGCATGTTGAGCAGAGTGTGGTTGAAATGCTCTGGTTGTGGATTACCTTGAGGGTGATATGGGGTCATACAAGACTTATGAATTCCCCAGAGGGACAATAATTCATTAACCAGGTGGAATTTGAAATTCCATCCTGGATCCAAATGGATCCATTGGGATACACTATTGTGAATTATAAATTTGTCCATCATGATGTTAGCGACTGCCATTGGCCTTTTGGACATCAGTTTGGTACATCTGTGAGTATCTTGAAAAATGGTCTGCGACCACCAGTATATTGGCAGTATTCTTGGTGTGACATTCTAGACTGAAGAAGCCAGTAACATACTAGCTCCATGGGGACACTAGCTTCAATCCTGATGAGAGAGGCATCCCCCTTGGGCAAAGTCTTGAGCTGCACGAAATGACCAAATTTCTTGTAGTAGTCTTCTACTTCACTCCATATCTACATCCAATAGACCCTAGTATGTGCAAAGCCCAGTGGCTGCTCAACTTCCAGAATACCTCATTTCATCATATAAGGCTCTAAGGACCATGCATTTAAAATGAGTAGGCAGAAGCAATAGTTGTCTTGGAAACCTATGGTGTTCTTGGGTCTCTTGATAGAGTAGATTGTCTTTAATCCACAGCTTGGGCCATACCTTAAACAAAAGTCTGGTGTCCTCATTCCTGAGCACAATGTGAGTTGCACCCACTCTCTGTTGGAGGGCACTCACAATGTCTCAGGGCACTCATAATGCCTCAGTGTCAAAGATCTTGTCTTTGCTCTCCCAGCAGATCGAAATGGCTCAGGTGTAGTAAGGACATTCTCGGGAGAGCAAAAAACCTGTTGAATGTAGTGCATAAAGAGACACTGAAGTCTGCTGGTCTATCCACAAATTGGTTGGAGAGTGTTGCTTGTCCATTTTGAACCTTTTGCATGGAGGTGTCACCATTGTTTAGGGGACCTGGACCCATCTGAGTCATTAGCAGGGCTGATAATTGGTGCCATGACAAGATATCCACATCCACATGATTCAACTCAGGGTGATATTCCACACAGCAGTTGTAATTGTAAGTGGGCAATGATTGTAGTCATCAAGGTCCAGCCCAGTCTAGTTTTGCTATGGTCTCTATAAAGGTGAATGGCTATTGTCTGTTTTGATGATGATTTGTACTCCATACAAGTAATCATGAAATTAGTCCATGGTGGCCCAAGTGAGCAGTAGAAACTCCAGTTAGTGGATGGGATAATTATATTCAGCTGATAATAAACTTCTTCTGATGAAGAATATGGGTCTTAAGTCTTCGGGGAACTCCTTGTAGACCACAGCTCCCTAACTGATGAGACTATTGTCAGTATACAGAACACAGGTCTTAACTGGATCTGCATATGTCAAAACTGGTGAGTTAGTCAAGTGGGTGCTGATTTTCTGGAATGCTTCTTCACAGTAGGCATCCTGCTGAGGTCCAAACAACTCACAGACTTTGAAGTAGGATTAAGTCTCTTTTCCTTCCATGAGGCCAAACATCCAAGCTTTGTTGGTGGACATTATCCTTTGTTGAAGTTTAAGAGGAGCCTCACCATACAGGTTTAATCTTTTTTTCATCATCCTTTTTCTTCCAAAGCTGGGCACCCTTCTCAGCCCCACCCTGCTCCCAAGCAGTGACTATAGCCCCCAGGACTCACCTTACAATGCCCCATGGATTTCACCTTGTGACAGGGCTGGGAAGGGGAAGGCCATCCTTACCCCCAGTAACCGCATCCAGATGAGGTGGTTCTGGGTGGCAGCATGGGTCAGTAGGTGAGCTGGGATCATCCAACGGCTCCATGTTTTCTTGTTCTCCCCATCTGGTGGAGTGCAGTGATATATTCATATGTGTGCATGGAAGCAAACATGTACTACACGTCTGCTGCCAGCCATCCTCTTCTAAGTCGCTCCTGCTACCATGCCTCCACATGGTGGCAGTGTTTGAGTGGTGTGTCTTGCCCCCCTCTCAAGAGAGGAGAACAGTCATTACAAACTCAGTCCCCTCCCCTTGCCACCTGAACCCACTCCCAAAACCAGGTTGCTAGCACTGGCAGCGGTGTGGTGACCAGTACCTCAACCCAGTGCACAACATAGCTGAGCGGTGTAATATTTAAAGAGCAAGTACTTAGTAAGGATGTATCTCTTAAAGAATAAAGGTTTGGGGCCCCTTTAGGTGCCTCTGCAATCATCCAATCTGCTTTCATTTGTTTCTTTACTTACTTTTTCATCATTTTATTTGAATTTTGCCAACTGTTAGTGAAAAAGAATCCAACGGAATCCTTGTATTATGAAGTCAGAAACTCGTTACTGGCAAGGCTAGCAGTGTATTTCAGTGGGAAACTGCAAATCTGTTTTCAGATTTTTATGGAGAAATAACACTTTTTACCACTGAAATATTGATTTAATAGAAATATATGATTTTTAATAACCTGTGACCTTTTGTTCTAATATAGCAGGTGATATTGTCTTCATAACCAGATTTTACTCATGAAGAAGAAAAGAGAAGCCTACTATTGTTTTACAAGATTGTAAAATCATACTGATGGACCACAATAGTGCAAACATATGAAAGGCAAAGTTTGTTGCTGAAAGAAGTATCTATTTCTTTTTTAAAAAAATAGAAAACTATATTTCGTTTCTCATTGAAATACATTGTACTCCTTACGAGCGGTGCGTTTCTGAAATCACAACATCAGATTTCTATTGAATTTTTTTTTACTAGCAGTGTGAAAAGCAAAGGTGAAAACCCACTTGATTCACTGCACTAACAAATATTTTAGTATAAAAGTAAAAATTAATTACGAACACATCAAAATACAGTAAATAATATAGTCAGTTGTCTATTTATTAGAAGTAAAATCTGGGGGCCAGATATTCAAAACTTAGCGTAGATGCTAAGGGTGGTTTGCCCATGGTAACTGGGTTTTGTGCTTGGTTTGTGGGTGGGTTTATATTGACAGACCCCTGTAGTATGGGCAAAACCTATTAGTGCATGAGTGCTAACATAATGCTGTGCCCATGCAAATGAGGGGGTCCTCCTGCATATGGGTGCAGTGTTAATTTCAGAGGTTTGTGTCAGCAGTAAATGGCACCCAAAGGGGCACTAGTTACTACCTTTCCAAACCTAGTCTTAACTGGGTGCAAAGTCCTGGTGGGGGGATGGTTGTACTGTAGCTTCCTGTCCCCCCACCTTCTGAACCCCCATCATCCCGATGACACACAAGATGCCCTAGTGTCTACTGGCACCCTCCACCCTCCCATCCCCCATCCTGGTACTGTGACTCTCTGTCCCTGTGTCTAGTGGCACATCCTACCCTCCGATCCTCCCCCAGTACTGTGACTGTCTGCCCTGGTGTCTAGTGGCACCCCCTCCCTCCAATCTCCTGTCTTGGTACTGTGACTATCTGTCCTGGTGTTTAGTGGCACCCCACCCCCATCCTTCGATCACCCACCCCAGTGATGGCAATAGAGTCCCTGGTGTCTAGTGGCCCCATGATCACTTGTCCCATAAATGCTTTTGTAAGCCAAGCTGGCTAGTGGACCTCCATCCACTGATCAACCATCCCTGTGAATCCATCGATTCCCTGGTGGATAGTGAAACCCCACCCACCCACTGAGCACCCATCCTGGTGCTATCACAAAATCCCTGGTGGCTAGTAGAACACCCCCCCGCTCTGATCTCCTGATGTGTATAGTTCCCTACCTCCCTGGTGTCCAGTGGCATCCCCATTGAGCTCCTGGCCCATGTACCCTGACCTATCCCCAGCATCCAGTGGTAGCATCTGCTGTTTGCCAGTCACCACAGGGACTGCAGAACAGTCTCTGTTGTGTGGCTCCCCACCTGTTCCACCCCACACCCAGCACACTCCTGGGCCAACCACCCCTTTACCTGTGATGGCAGGGCCATGCAGGGAGCCCAGTATGATGACTGGTACAGCCCTCCTCTCACTTCTGCTGCCAGTTGCCATATGAGATGACAGTGAGCATGTGTGCAGTAATTTGGCAGTCCTTGTGGTGACCACAGTTGGGGGTACTACTGGATGCCAGGGATAGGCCTAGATACATGGTCTGGGAGTACAGGGGCATGCAACTGGACACCAGGACATATATGTGCTATACCATTTTGGGTGATTGGAGGGTGGGGGGGTGATACTGAACACCAGGGAACCTGGCGTATGTATGGGTCTGAGACTTGGAGGGTGGGGGGGTGTCACTGGACACCAGATATCCTGGAGTCTGTACAGGTTGGGGACATGGAGGCTGGGGGTTGCAACCAGACACCAGGGAACAAGGCATATGAATGGGTTGGGAACTCAGAGGGTTGGACACCAGGGACATAGGAATGTGTATGGGTCTAGAGATTGGTGGGTGGTGGGTGCCACTAGATACCAGGAAATACATTACTGGCACCAGGATGGGGATCAGAGGGTGCAGGGTGTCACTAAACACCAGGGACCACATTCTCATAGAGGGGATGGGTATTCAGGGGCTGGGGGGGTTCCAGTTGCCACCAGGACTGATGTGGTGGGCAACAACAGGATAGGTGCAAACCTGCCACCGCTTCCCATGAAAATGATCCCATAATGGGCATACATATGATCCTTTAGCACCCTGCATACTGAATGAACTCATTTGCATTCTGCATCTGAATCTCATGCTGTGGCTCCTAGTGCTATCTCGTCTGGGGGTGGAATTCACAAGGGGTTGGATGCAGCCCAGGTCCCCATTGGGGCAGCACAAAGTGACTTTGTGCTGCACTGACACGGCCCAATTTTCAGTTGGATAACACCGGTGTGCTATCTGACTGAATACAGCAACCTGCAGGTTGGGCACAGGCACAAATGCAGTACAAATCTTTGTGCTCTGCTTTTGTGCTTTTTTAAATATCTGATCCGTCCTATGATGAAGTGCCTGTAGTACCCACAGAAGTCAAGGAATTGTTGCAGGTCTAGATTCCTTTGTCTAGGTCATGTTGTCAGCACTTCCATTTTACTGGGGTCCATTTGAATGCCACAGGTGGACAAGATATGACCTACATATTGGCACTTGTTCATTGAAAGTTTGAGCCCATATTCCTCAAGACAGTTGAACATGTTGAATAACCAACCAACCTCATGTTCCTCTAATGGCTTGCCAAACAAAATTATGATATCCGAATAGGACATGTAATGTAACAGTTTTTTTGTCACCTACTGCTCTTTCCATAAGGTGCTGAAATGTGGTAGGTCCACCAGAGATGCCTTGGGTCATGCACAGAAACTCATAAAACCCTGACGGGCAAACAAAGGCAGCCTTTTCCTGCTCATTATAGGCCACTGATAATTGATAATATCCACTTCTCAAGTCTAACACTGAGAAGCTGCAACTTCCATTTAGGAAGTCCGATGCATCCTGAATTTGGAGCTTTGTGTACTGATCAGGTATAGCACATTTACTGATGGTCCAGTGTACAGTTCCATTCTTTTTCTCAACCACAATTATGGGTGATGCATAAGGACTTGTATGATCCCTGCTGCAATCGAATCTTGCAAGTGCTGGTACACATCATCAATATCTGCAAGTGCTGCTACACATCATCAAAATCTGCAAGTACTGGTATGCATCATCAATATCTGCAAGTACTGGTATACATCATCAATATCTGCAAGTACTGCTACACATCATCAATATCTGTAAGTACTGCTACACATCATCAATATCTGCAAGTACTACTACACATCATCAATATCTGCAAGTGCTGGTACACATCATCAATATCTGCAAGTGCTGCTACACATCATCAAAATCTGCAAGTACTGGTATGCATCATCAATATCTGCAAGTACTGGTACACATCATCAATATCTGCAAGTACTGGTACACATCATCAATATCTGTAAGTACTGCTACACATCATCAATATCTGCAAGTGCTGGTACACATCATCAATATCTGCAAGTACTGGTATACATTGTCAGTATCTGCAAGTACTGCTACACATCATCAATATCTGTGAGTACTGGTACACATCATCAATATCTGCAAGTGCTGGTACACATCATCAGTATCTGCAAGTGCCAGGTGCCTTGATTCTTCTCTTAAGGGGTTATGGTCATGGAGGTGGATATGGTACTCTTTCCAGTCATGCATCCCATATCCCATTAATTTACAGAATACACAGAGGTCTTGGCAGCCAGTTTATGGATTATCTGGGCTTTCTACCTTGGGGCAGAGGGGACTCTCCAAAGTCAAATGCAACAGGGTCCACTTTCTTCCTTGGTCCATCCACATTCAGCTTGGCCTGCACAGCAGAATCAATGCAACACACTCAGGCCAGTGTCCTTCCCTTCCATACTGTGAGGACCCTTCCTTTCACATTCTAAACCTGAATAGTAATGAATAGCATTTGCATGGGCAGGTAATACAAGTGGCTTTACCAGTATTCCATTGGGTAAGCCACGCTCCTTCAGTGTATCATGATCTGATTACTAGCCCCCTTAGTCAAACCAGAACCACTAATGGCACGCTCAGCACTGGGGACGTGGTGATTTGATCTCCATCTTGGTGCCACACTGTTTCAATTTCCTTATCCTTATCTCCTGGCTCTTACTAGGTGTGCCTCTGAAATGCTTGCTTTACTAGTTCATGGACAGGCAGCCCCCACCCTATCATTGAGCTTCTCTTTGATCATAGAGCTGCTTCAGCCTCCCAAACATGTTAGTATTAGTAACAATGATCATGGGGATATGGTCATACATCCCAGACTCTAGACACACCAAAGTCATAGATTCCATGGTACACCAACCCTGAACACCTTATAAGGAACATTGATATCCATAGTTATGCATGCAGGCATGGAGGGATGTACTTTGCCCCTAAGGCCCCATACATCCAACCCTTGTAGGGGCAGAAAAGGAAGATTAGTCAAATGCTTATTATAGTAGTCCTTAAATATTAGAGTAACCTGAGACTTACTGTTTAGCATAGCCAAGCCTACCACCCTTCAACCTTGACCTATATCTTAGATGAGGGCCCAACCAGCTTGTCCATGCTAGCTGGTTGGTTCTGCACAGTACTGACAATAGATTTGCAATATTTTTTTGGTATGCATCTTGCCACCAGGGCTCCAGTGTGCTCCCTTACTGGGCTTCACTGGCATTTCCCTGATGCAAGTGTTTCCTAATAAGTTGCTCATTGACCCTCTGTAGATCTTCTGGACCCTGGCTATCTCTTCAGTAGTGTCAAACTCTCCCAGCTTGGAAGCAAAGGTTTTCTTTCCCAGTCTTTAGGGGCCTGGTAGCTAACTTTGCCTCATTCACTTTTATCACCTCTTTGGGGGGTAGCATCCCAGCAAGCCGCCTCTGTCAGAGCCAGTAAGGGGGGGGGGGGCTCTTCTGTATCTGTGTATCCATTCTTTTATTGGTCCATCCCTATTTTGGTCAAGTTCTCAGTTCTTGACTGTAGTTCCAACAACACAGAAACCTCTTACACAATCACTGGCATGTTTATCATCATGGTCTGGGGGCACTCAAAGGGGTAGTCACCGCTGACAGTTGCTGCTCCTGTACTTTCTCAACTATGTCCCTGTACAGGTGTGGCCAGTTCAAACAATCCTAGAGATTTATGTGTTCTAATGCTGCCAAATAGTCCTCAGCAGTTGTACTGGCCTTTGTAGCTAAGAGGGCCCGAATGGTGCCCAAGGCTGTACCCCTTAAGCTTTCACTTAAATGAGAACTGTTCTCATGGTTAGAGCCCTTTAGGTCCTGTATATCACTGTAGCTTGCTTGCTCCAGGTAAACAAATCCTCTTCCCTGTGGGTGTGGGCCTAGTCCCTGAACAAGATTCCTGTACTCCTTGTACTTATAGAAGAGTGGGGCATCTTTTCCATTAGTCACATCATTGCAATGCAATGTCTCTTCTGGATCCATACCCGAAACACAGGTTCCAAGAGTTCCTGTAAGTCCTTGGACATCTTGCCTTCTTTGGCAAGCCAGTTCCTCGCCTGCACTTCCGTTATCACACTGAAGGGTCGGGATACCTGTTGGGCCATTCCCCTAGCTGAGCAATTTCCATTCATTCTCCATTCTGTCTGGGGTCAGTGACCATAACATTTCCAAGTCCACCTCTTGATAACTTTCAATGACAATGCTGAAGGTTTTGATGTCCACCATTCATGTCACCAACAGTGCCTTAAACTTTCCAGCTGCAGAGAGGTGTTTACACAATACTCTCATAATGTCTCACTAACTCAGTCTATCAGGGATGTGTCATACCAAAATTGCCTTCTTGGGGTCAAAGCCCTCTACCTTGCACCAACTGTCTACCTTTTGGAAGGTCATGATGTTTACAGTGCTTTTCATACTTTTGTTTTTGGTAGTGGTGGGGGGTTACTACTCTACCATACTGGTTATCCACAAGGGTGACTTCCTGGTAACAATTGGACTCATTCACCACACATCAATCTTTTTCTTTAGCAAGAACATTATTTTCTACTATCAATTTATCCAGCATGCCATCTCAAAAACACCAATGTTTCTTGGCCCACTCTACTTGTTCAGAGTGGATGGCAGTTACGTTTTCTATACTGTGTTAAAATAAGCATTTGTTTACACATACCAGAATTTATGACTGTTGTTCATACTTGGTAGAGGTCCACACCTAGTATAATCACTGTACCTGCCTGGTTCCTCTTCCATTCAAATTTATATACTAAAATACATGACAAAATCAACTTAGCAATTTTATGCCATTACTCACCACACAGTTTTTTACATTTCAGCAGACTTAAAAAATAGTGATATAATATTACTGACTGTATGCCCTAAATGATGAATAAAAGCAAAATGTGCCATTTGTTCATATTTAATGTAGTACTAATCACCAGTCATATGGCAAGTGTTCCAACTACGAAATTCCTTGTATACATTACCAAAAGTATTGAACTGGTAGGTAATGCTAAGCTTCTTTATGGAAACAAGAAACTCTTTGATTATTACTATATTTAATAAAAACAGCTGCTAAATTTAGCTTTTATAAGCACCAAGAAAGTGGACGGGATCAGTGAGTAAAAGAGGGAAAATAGACCACAGTTTTAGGGCAAAAGAAGCCCAGCAGCTCCTCCATAGTTGCTATGGAAAAGTCAAATGATGTTACATTCCCCTCCCTCATGTTGCTGCAACTAGATTTAGGATGCCACCAACTATGACACAGAAATCCAGTCCCACATTAAGGTCTGTGATAGTCTGGGGTTTGGCACTGTTGGATCTCATTGAAAGTTTTCCAAAGCTTGGACTGGAGCTACAAGGCAGTTGAAATAGATGCTTATCTGGGTGTGTGGAAGGAGAATAAAGAAAATAGTTCAAAGAAAGATTAACTGTATCAGTTTTCAGAGGGCCGTGCACATTAGAGTTACACTTGCCATGGCTATGGGCACAACTCCCATACTTACAGGAAAGTCTCATATGCCAATCTCCTAAAATGTTCAGTTCTTTACAAAAACTTTTATCCATACTTGTGGAGCTAGAAAATGGTGCTTGTGTCCACCTTTTGTTTTCCTGGCAAAGTGAATGGGCACCTGAGTAATGTCGGTTCTGGCAAAGTCTTGTCAGCCTGACTTGCATAAGAGTTTGTATACCATGATGCATTACCCATGGAATGAGGCTTTGTTTCTGGATATCCATGGAACAACTTCAAACAACTTAACTAAAAGTGGGTCAAGGTTTTCTGAAGGGGTAGTGACTTGGATAAGGGGTTTCATTTTCCTCATAAGGAGCTGAAATAGCTGTTACTTTGCAACAAAGTTGGATCCACAGCATGTACTTCTGATTTTGAAATAAGTTACAAGAGGTGATTTGTTTAGATATGTGGATAATTGACAGTTTAATATTAATAAAATATTAATATTTTTGTGTTGGTGTTTTACAAGGATAAATGCTTCCAAATGGCCCGCCATTATAAATTATACTCCTTAACAAATGTAGAAAAATCTTACATGTAAAAATAACATCCTAAACATTTTTCTTACTATCCTGAAGTACAACTTAATAAAATGCATGTACAGTATGAACGATTGATAGTGTTCACAAAACTTACAATGAAAAACATACTATGGCAGAGCCAACAAAAAAATGTCTATTTAGATATTTTCTAAACTTGATTCCTTAGGTCACTAATTCTTACACAAATCTGAATACAGTACAGTATCAAATTGTGAGTCAATACTGAACAACCCTTTCATTTGTTTACACATAGTTAGCTTGTGACATAGTAATATAGTGATTTAAGATGGTAAGGGACATTACTAATAATAATAACTAAATGGGATACAGGTAGTCATATGTAAAACCAAATTTGATTACTTCTTTCCTTCCTTTAGTCTGCAAAGGTTGAACTATCCTCTCATATTTTAGAGGCAGTCCTCTTTCAAGACAGGGTTGAGATACAGATAAACAAAGCAGATGGACTGGATAGCACTCCCTGTCCAGTATTCAGCACAAAAAAGGTCTCTCTCTTGCCCTGATTACCACTTTTCTCTGGCAACAATCTGACCATGAAGATGCTGTACAATTGGGTCCACCACCAGTAGTCCTTCTCACCCCATGTTCTGGCTGCTCAGTGCTAGTGTTTACTTGGGGAGTACCTGGTGTTTACAACATCACCGTGGGACTATTACTGCTATTGGAAGCAGTGTGCTGGAACTATAGGGAGTTTGTGTGGGTGAGATTGTTTGCTGAGAGAGGTGGGGTAGAAACCCAGAAAGGAAACTTAAAAAAAAAAAAAAACTTGACCTAGGACTTACTTCTGTAGTTGCAGTGATTTATCCTGACTTTACTGGCTATTGTAAAAAGGTGCCTATTTTCAAAGCACGCAAGTGAATTTGTCTATTTTGTTTATTTGTTTGAACAGCACTATATCCAAATTATTTAGCATAGTCAAACTCTTGTTTTTGGCTGTCGTGGAGATTTCATGAATTTTATTAGTTTCTCCAACTTGTTCCAAGATCCGTACAGATACTAGAACTTTTTCTGATTAAGAACATGTTAATTCTAGTTTTTAATGTATTCAATTCATACTGTAGACTGTGATCTGCCATTTGATTAAAATAAGTTGCAATGAGGGCCACATACTGGCACAACAGCAATACATGTGACCTAGATTCAGAACCAGATGCGGGTGGTTGTCAGATGGCAATGGGTGGGGGATGCTGTTGCTGATGGCAGTGCTTCTTAGCCCAGGAAGGGAGATGGTGCCTATCTGGCACTGCAATGATGTGTGGTGTGCCAATGAGCTTGCTTTCCCACAGGATATTCACAGTGTCATCCAAGCCCACCAAGGAGGATGCAATGCCCTTTAGTGGGTGGAGAGAGGGATGACAAAAACAGGAGAAAAAAGAAAAGTTCTTAGCCAGGCAGAATAACATCTGCCCAACCCACAGGACCACACTGCTGACCACAGTTCCTGTCTTGTGATCTGGACCCTGGAGGAGGGAGGAAAGGCTTCTGATGGAAATGGGGGCATGATGTCTACAGCGACAAGGCAAATCCTGGAAAAGGTGAGTGATGGGACTAGGAAGGGCCTGAGCTGAAGGGGGAAGACCAATTGAGGAGGATAAAAATCTCTATGAAATAAGTTGCTATGTATACACACATGCTCAATATGACTGAAAATGTTGGCCCCAATTGCCCGTTGTCTGATTGGAGCTGGTGCCAAATGCAGTTCTTATTTCCCTCGGTCCCTTCACAGTATTTTTTTTTCCATTTTTTTTATTGAATACAATTAAGAGACATCATTTTATACAATGCAGATTCTCAGTTCAGATGTCTGGCAGCAATCTATAGTCCATTCATTTTGCTGAAATTGTTCCTGAATGTTGCAATGGACAACTTTACTTTTGTGTCACTGATCAAATTGATTACAACATTTACAACCGAATAAAGTAAATGAAGACATTACTGTTGTATTTAAATACATTTAAAATATATTCCAGACCATGATGAGTAAGTCTGTGTTCTTATCTGTAGAATGTATTTTCCTTGGCTTCTTAAAAAAAAAAGTTTTAAAATAGTAGCTATGTTAGAATTTCATGTCTTAAATAACAAAAACCCTCCAAAGGTGGTCTGTGGTGGACTTGCTTTTATGACAGAGCCATGGGCCAGTTCAACCCACACTTCCTGTCCTTTTTTCAGTTCCAGTATCGCAAAGTTGGTCACATGGTTGGTATTCTTGTTCTTCTTACTGGTTTGAAGCAGCAAGGTCTGATTGCCATCTATTATGAGGTGTCCCAGGAAAGGGCCTTGGCTAGACCGCAGACATATTGCAAACATATACACACCCCTGTATGGAGCTTTGAAGTAGCCTTGTTCTGGGGAATATTTGTTTCCATAGTTTAGGAATAGCTGATCAAACTTCAACATTTTCATGGTATCTGCTCCCTCTGATAGTCCCACATAGAATGCCACTGGAGAAGCTAAAAACAGAAAGCAGTCAGTTATATTTTAGTCTTAACCTGCTACTTTTGGATAACTTATCTTTTTTTTTTTTTTTTTAATTAGTCTTAATTCCCTGACTGCCCCTGCCTCAACAGCTGTCAAGCCTCATTAACTTCTGGACTCCAGGGAGATCCCCTCACTCTGGCCTTATGGGGTCCCTCCCACAGTAGGGCCATCGAAGGTGGGGCAGTCCCCAGTCCCCCTCTGATTTTAAACAAATTTGGTGGCTAGGGGAGCCCCATCATGTTGAGCATGCAGTCAGTGTGGGGCCCAAAAATGTCTGCTTCAACCTGCCATGGCAGTGTGGTTTTCCATGTTCTGATGCCTCCAACATGCATGACTGTGACAATGACATGTGTAACCCCTTCTCCCTTGGGTTAGGGAAGAAAACATTCACTCAGCATCATGGCTAGGTTTGTACTTCTGGTCAGTGGTGCCCAAGTAACTCTGGACACAGGAAGCAATAACTGAAATGATCAAACAAGAAATGGGATTCTAGAGTGTGGCTTTTATTCACATCAACACAGGAATAACACAGCAAAGATGGACCCCCACAGGGCTATACTCACTGGCAATGCAGATTTACAGAGGACAGAGCACATCTTCTTCACTAATCGAAAACCCTCAGGTTCTGAACAACTTTGGGCTCACACAGCCTGAACTGGTACTCTTTGTTTATTGTTTATTGATGAATATCGGATAACACCTTTGAGTCAAAAACTCCTTTACAAAGGTTCCATGTCATTACATAAAACAGAGACAACAGTGACCAAAGTAACAACTAACATAATAATTACAGACAGTGGTTACAGAAAGGTTACAAAATGTTTACAGAGTAATACAATACAGCAGTTGAGAATACAGAGTAATAGAGTGCTGCTAAACAAAGGTGCAAAGTGCAAAAGGTTGCAGGTACAAGCATACACTTCAGGGGCGATGGCGCTAGACATGCCCAGGTGGTTATTCATTGGCCAAGGCTGGACAGAGAAGTCCGCTGTCATGGTATAGGCATGCCCAGGGGTGGCTGGACCACTGGAGGTCCATAGTCGTGGAGGATGGTGTGGGAGAATGGAAGGTCAGGTTTAGGGGCAGTCACAGACTGATCCCTGGGTGATTAGGTCTCTTAGTTGGGACTTGAACCGACCAAGTTTAGGTTCAGTGAGGATGGAGATTAGGAGTGAGTTTAGCCAGTATGGGGCTAGATATCAAAAAGTTATTTGACCCGAGGTGATCTTGCAGTGAGGTACCCTGCAATGGGTTGTCGTTGATTGCCGTGTGAGGCAGGTAGACAGTGGTGCCTGAAGTAGTGGGGAGAGGGTAGGTGGGAGTAATCCTGATGTGATTTTAAAGTTGAACCAGTTTGTCAAGGCATAAAGGGTGCAGGTATGTGTAAGCCTAGCACAGCCTGTAGCAAGTTTGCAGGCCTTATTAAGGGCCAGTCTAATCTTGTGTAGGTGTGCGTTGTTGGCTGCACCATAGATGATGATTCCATAGTTTATTAGAGATAGAATAGATGCAGAGACGGTTAGGTGGAGAGATTCTGGAGGGAGGCAGAGCTCATAGTGGTTAAGGAGACCAATACATACATTGACAGCAGTGCACAGTATCCGGGTGTGGTCATGGTAGGTGAGACCAGAGTCTAGGTTGATACCAAGGTATTTGAAAATGGTAACTTGTTCAAGGGGGTCATTTAGTGAGTTCAGAATGAGCAAGAGTTGTCCTAGGTTCTTGTTTTGGGGGAGTGCAAACAGCATGAATTTAGTTTTTTTGTAATTTAATACTAGCCTATGCTTTGATTCCTTGATATGGCACCCCAGTCAGTACTTGGACACTTTTCCATATGGCATGGAGTTTGATGATGGCTCCCTAAACCACCCATGAGCACTTTCTAGCTCTAAAGGGAAAAACTTCCATAATCCCATGTCTGGGTACTTTCTGCAGACACTGGCCAAGTGCCTGGGAGAAAACTATAGGTGCCCAAACTGAATCTGTAGAAGTAAACCTGGTTACTCCGGGTGGGGGTCTCCCACCTCTTGCTCCCAAATCTATACCCGGCCATTCCTTTGGAACAACACCTTTCTTCGAGCTACTGGTTGTAGAAGCTATCTCAAAATGTTTATCACATATTTAACATTCTGCACTGTATTTAGGTGGTGTCCTGACTTTAAAAGTTCTGTTAGTGGCTATGTCCATTCCTTAGACCCCCCACTGTTTCAGATGCTTCCAAGCCATACACAAATTTAAAAACACTGTACTTGGCTAGTCTTCTGACCCCACAGTAGACAGATACTTTTACACAACTCTATCTTGGTGAACATAGGCTCTATTTCAGAACAGACTCATCGTGGTATGCAGGTGCCCCAGTGGTTCTTTCAAAGGACACAAACAAATTCTCTGGATCTCAGTACACTTCCCATTTTTAGGCAGCTTTTCTCTCTCCAGGCAGGGCCAGGGAATTGCCCCTGAAATGCTGGAATTCCCCCCATCCCTCCAGGGATGGGGCACTGGAACAACACTTGAAACGGTCTCTACCACTTCCCTCTGGTTTCTTCTGTGTTCCTCTCTAGGGTGAGAACACAAAACCCACTTTCTGAAGTAACTCTAAATCAGAGCTAGGCTCTGAGGGGCTGCCAACTGCAGCATACCTCTTCCTCTTTCTAGACTCCACTGCAGACTGACTTGAATTCCCCAACGTTCTAACACTAACCCCTGCTGTGAGCATTCCAATGTGGCTTATGGTGATGTCATCCCTCCAGCTCAGCTGAGACTGAGGACAGAGTGAGACAGTGTGAAACCCATTTTACTGGTGTCTCACAAGCTGCCTTTCCCTGCCTGCCACTGGTTCTAAGTGGGATTCTAGTAACCCCGGGTAACAGGGGGGGTTACACATACATATGCAATTGGCATGCATGCACCATGAATCTGGTGTGTCACCACTCCCACTACTGTCCCTGACTGACTTGGGCCTCCTGGGCACCCCCAGTTGGCACTCCTGCAACCTGGATTGGTCATTCACCCACCCAGAGAAGGAGAGCATCTTCTTGGATCCATTGCTATCCTCTCCCTGCTGGCCTTCCAGCATACTGAGTTCATCCCCAAACCTGCTCGTTGGCATCAGAAGCGGTAGCACTGCCGCTGCACTGATGGAGAGACCTTGGATAACTTAGAGTTGTTCTTTGATTTTTATTGTGAGTTTGGGATTTACATTTCAACAGGCATTATTAGCAATCTTCTGGAAGCTTCTGTTTCCCCCTCAGCTAGGCTCAGTTTACAGCTAATTGTGTTTAAATACCTGTGTGTTCTCTCACATAGCAGCAGTGCTAAGCAGAAGTAACGTGGCTCAGGTAACTTTGTCTTTCTGTTGGTAACTTTCTAGAGGTTTTTGAGCTACCCTCAGCCAGAATCACATTCCAGGCACCTGATTGTTTTTGTACAGTGGACAGGCAGGAAAGGAGAGGAGTTGCCCTGTATGTCAAGGAGGTTATAAAGGAAATACAGATACAGGGTAGTTAGGGGGAGGCGGAGGCACTGTGGATCACCTTTGAACCAGGAAATGGCACAGCAATACACCCAGAGGTGATATACAGGCCTCCAGGTCAGGGGGAAGAAGTGGACAGGGACCTTGAGATGAAATGCACAAAATGGCAATGAAAGGTGAGATTCTGCTGATGGGGGATTTCAATATGCCAGACGCGGATTGGAGCACCCAGGCAGCTGCTTCAGCCAGAAGCAGAGGCATTCTGGATTCCTTAGAAGGGGCAGGACTCTAGCAGCTGGTACTTGATCCCACCAGAGGCAGGGCAATTCTTGATCTAGTAATGACCAACGGAGGATCACTGATGTCCGGGTGGAGGGGCAACTAGGATCCAGTGATCACCACATAGTGTGGTTTAGCATATAGACAGGGATTCAGTCAAGTCACACTACAGCAAAGGTTTTTGATTTCAAGAGGGCAGACTTCGCTGAAATGGGGAGAGTTATCTAAAGTGCCCGGAGAATAGGGGGACAGGAGGGGTGGTAGAAGAGCAGTGGGATAACCTAAAAGGAGCCATAGTGGAAGTAACAAACAAATGCATCAGATTGGCATTAAAAGGCAAGAGAAGGAAAAGACCACTTTGGTTCTCAAAAGAGGTAACAGAAAATGTAAGGACTAAAAGGGTAGGGTTCTGGAAATATAACGAGACCCAAAGGGAGGAGGACAGAGGTGTACTGAGCATGTCTAAAGGAAACAGGGAGGATGGTGAGGAGAGCAAAGAAAAGACTAAGGAAAGTTTAGCGCAGACAGTAAAGAAAGGGCACAAGACATTCTACAGGTTCATCAGTGAAAGGAGGAAATTGGGGGGGAATTGTAAGACTTAAAGGGGAGGAAGGGGAGTGTAAGGAGGGAGACATAGATAAGGCAGAAATACTGAATAAATACTTCTGTTCAGAATTCACAGAAGAGGGGGAGGGACAGTGATCACAGCCGAGCATCAGCTGCCGGGGGGTGGGGGAGAGGTGGACAACAGTCCATTCACAGGGGAAAGAGTGCTGCAGGAACTCACTAAACTGAAGGTGGACAAAGCAATGGGACCAGATGGCATACACCCAAGGATACTACGGGAGCTGCAAAGAAAGCTAGCAGAATCTCTGGCAGCATTTTTCACCGAGCCACTTAACACAGGGGTGGTGCCAGAGGATTGGAGGAGGGCACATGTCATCCCTCTACACAAATCAAGTAGTAGGGAGGGGGCAGGAAACTATAGGCCAGTCATCCTCACCTCAGTAATGAGTAAGATCATGGAGGCACTACTTAAGGAAAGGATAGTGGGACATCTAGAAGCCATTGATGCCCAGGACCCTAGGCAACATGGGTTCACAGCAGATAGGTCGTGTCAGACAAATCTCAGAGATTTCTTCGACTGGGTGATGAAGGAAGTAAACCAGGGGGGTGATGTGGATGTAGTCTACCTTGATTTCAGCAAAGCCTTCGACACTGCCCCACACAGGAGGCTGGTTAACAAGATGGGTAGTCTAGGCATGGGAGACAAGGTGGTAAACTCGGTCAGAAACTGGCTAATGGACAGGAGACAGAGGGTGGTGGTAAATGGAGTACAATCTGGGGAGAGGAGAGTGACCGGCAGAGTACCTCAGGGATCAGTCCTTGGACCAGTTCTGTTCAATGTCTTCATCAGTGACATCACAGAATGGCTGAAAGGAAAGGTCTGCCTGTTTGAAAATGACACAATGATCTGTAACAGGGTGGATACTCCTGAAGGGGTGAAGAAAATGAGGGACCTAGGGAAGCTTGAGAAATGGTCTTCAGAATGGCAACTGAGGTTTAATTCAAAAAAGAGCAAAATTATGCACCTGGAACACAGTAACCCTGGGGAGAGCTACAGGATTTGGGGAGTTGCTGACAGTCACCAAAGAGGAAAGAGACCTTGGGGCTACTATTTCAGATGACCTGAAAATGTCAAAGCAGAGCACAAAGGCAGCAGGGAGGGCCAGTGGCATGCTGGGTGCATAGCAAGGGGTATCACCAGCAGAAGGCATGCGGTAGTGATGACGATATACAAAACCTTAGTCAGACCTCACATGGAGTACTGTGTGCAGTTCTGGAGGCTGCACCTTCAAAAGAACATTAACAGGCTGGAGGCAGTCCAGAGAAAGGTGACTAAGATGGTATAGGGCTTGCACCACAAGACCTACGAGGCGAGATTAAGGGACTTCAATATGTACCCACTGGAGGAGAGGAGGGAGAGAGGGGACATGATAGAAACATTCAAGTACCTCAGGGGCATAAACAGGGTTCAGGAAGGGGAAATCTTCCAATACAGGAGGAGTACAAGAACTAGGGGGCATGACATGAAATTGGAAGGTGGCAGGTTAAGAAGGAATGTGAGGAAGTTTTTCTTCACGGAGAGGGTGGTGGATGCATGGAATGATCTGCCACAGCATGTGGTGGGAGCAAGCACGGTGGCTGGATTTAAACATGCATGGGACAGGCATAGGGGAACCATAGAGGTTAAGTGAGGGGAGGGTCAAAAGCTGTAATCAAGTACAGGACTTAAGGGCAGACTGGATGGGCCTAGCAGTCCTTATGTGCTGACAATTTCTGTTTCTATGTTGAATACATTTTTTATCTCAGTCCTACAAGTTGTTTTCTCTCTGAGCGTACATCTCTTAGAATGACTGCACCATAAGGTTAGCGCTTGTTATGCACAAAAATTGGACCCTTCAAAAATGTTGTGCACGGTCTAATGAAGTTGTTGTGCACATTCCAGATCAGTTTCAGCTGTGTCCCTATCTTTCACTGCATCGTACAGTCATGAACAAACCTATGGCTTGCTGCTTTGAGGCTGTTTCTCCCAAAGCCTCAGAGGGAGACCCTAGTGGAGCATAATCATGGAGATGCTTGCCATGCTGGAGAAGAGGAACATAAAGAAACAAGCTTGAGTGCCAGAGAAGGAGATATTGAGAATAAGGTAGGCAATGTGTCATCTCAAATTTCCCTAGCTTTCCTGAGGAAGTGCTGATGGGGTTGGGTGCTATGAAGCTCATATGTCTACTATAGACAGCTCTTCATAGCCCTAAGCTGAGATAAGGAATTTTATTTATTTATTTCAGTTTAGGTTTAATACCTTTGAGTCAAGGACTCGTTTTCAAAGGTTCTGAGTCAGTTAAATGAACAGATACAGACAACATAACAAACAGCACAGCAGTGGATTACAAGATAAGGTTACAGAGGGTTGCACATCTTTTTAAGTTTAACTAATACACAGGAGTCTAGGTTTCACTAGTACGTAGGAGTCAAACATTGTAAGTTTCACTAGTTTATAGGAGTCTAACAGTAACAGTATTGAGTGAGGGCACAGTAGTGTTAGAAACAGGAAAGAGGGGGAGAGGCCAGGGATTGAGTCTTCTCTGGGTAGTACAGGGTGCAAGTGGGGGGTGGGGCATGGATGGTTGCCAGAGTGGTAGGCTGAGCTCACCAGTGGTGTCCGGGGGATGACGATGGGGGTGGGAAGCAGCTCAAGGTAGGCATTGTCAGATGTTCACGTATGTAGTTGATGGAGTGGGCGATCTTTGGGGGGGTTGACAGTTTATTGTAGTGTAGACTATGCAAGGTAGATATTTTGTGGATAGGGGGATTTGTTGAGGAGAGCAGGGTGGGGGAACAGTGCAGGGGGTAGTTGGGTGGTTAGAGCCAAGGGGTGGGTGAAATAGCCTAGGGGCCCTGAGCATAGGCTAACTGTGATAGACACAGATTATTTTTAGTTCTAGTTGGGAACGAAGCCCAATTTTGAATTGTCTGAGCTTGGTGCATTCTAAGAGTGTGGTAGGCAGCTCATTGAACCACTTTGGACTCAGGAAGACGAGTGATCTCTGTGCCAGTTTAGTATGCTTGAATGGCACCTGGAGTCCCCCTTTTGCAGTGCTCCTAGTCTGCTTAAGGGGTAATGCCTTTGCAAAAAGCCTGTTAGTGGACTCAGGCATAAGCCCTAGCAAGGCTTTTTTGATAAGCATGCAAGTTTGGAGTTGAGCTCGGAGGTGGAGTGGGAGCCACCCTGTCTTATTGAAGAGGGAGGAAGTGGGGGTTAGAGAGATAAGCACCCAAGGTTAAGTGACAGGCCTTGTTTAGGAGAGTGCTGACTCTCTTGAGGGCAGTGTCAAAGCCTGCTCCATAGATTGGGAGCCCATAGTCAATGGTGGCTAGTACTGAGCTACTTATGGCTAATTTCAGAGCCACAGGTGGTAGAGAGTGCTTGTGGTGGTACAGAACACCCAGTTTCATGTTGGAGGTCCTGATGATGTAGGCAAATTGAGAATGTCATCAAGGTAAATTCCTAGGTATTTAAATCTGGAGACTTGTTCAAGGAGGTCTCCCTTAGGGCTTAGGATCTGCAATGTGCTGAACTTCTTTTTCTTTTGGGGAACTGTGAACAGCATGCTCTTGTTTTTTTTGTGGTTGAGCAGGAGCTTGTTCTTGCAGAACCAGGATTTGAGATTATGGTAGCTGTCCTGCAGTTCAGTAGTGATGGTATGCAGGTCTCTGCCTGGGACAGATATGACAGTGTCGTCAGCATAGAGTACAATGTGTGCAGGGCAGGCAGAGGGGAGGGTATTTCTGAACAGACTAAAGGTAGAGAGCTGAGGATAGCTCTCTGGGGGACTCCTAGGCTTACCTCCTTTTGCTCCGAGTATGTGTCTCCTATTCTGACTCGTTGAGTTCTATGGGAGAGATAGCTTCTAAACCAAGACACTGTGCTTGGAGATAGGCCAGTTGATGACAGGCTGCTGAGGAGAAGGTGGTGGTTCACTGAGTCAAGGCCTTAGTGAGGTCTATGAATATAGCCACGCAATCCCTATATCCAAAGTGTCATGAGCTGGGAGGTGTATACGACTAGTGCTGAAAGTGTTGAGTGTTTTTTATGGAAACCATGCTGTTGAGGGCTGAGCAGATTATACTTCTCCAAGAACTCAGTGAGCTGGTCTGAGACCATCCTTTCCAAAGCTTTCAAGGGGGGGAGGCTAGAGATTGGCCTGTAGTTAGATGTGTTAGCTCTGTCTCCAGTTTTGAAGATGGGGTAACTAGTGCCAGCTTCCAGGCATCTGGGAACACACTCGATTGAAGGGAGGAGTTAAAAACCCTAGTGAGTGGGTCAACTATCTTCTCCAAGATTAAGGTGACCAGCTTCAGGTCGATTAGGTCACTCCCCATCTTGGTCTTGCTGAGGACATGCTTGACATATTTGATTGTCTCAGTTCTTGAGATCTGCTTGAAATAGAAAGGCAGTAGTCCGTAACCTGTAGGTGTGGGTGTATCCGGACCTGGGGGCTGCTCTGTTGGTGGCACAAGATATTCACCTGGTAATATGCCAATCAGCTCCGTGAATGCTAAATTGATGGTGTTAGTGATATCATGGGGTTCCTGGATCGTCCTAGTATTTGAGGTGATCGGGTCTGGTGGTGCTCTTGGGGCACTACCAGGTAGTGATTTCAAGGAGTGCCAGAAGTCTTTACCCGAGCCCCATAATTTGTTTAGTTGGTCCTTATAGTAGGTGGCTTTAGCGCGGTGAACAAGCCTTGTGCAGTTGTTTCTGGCAGCCCTATAGGTGGACACGTCACCCTGCTTGCCTGTCACCCTGGCCGTATGCCAGAGATTATCTGTTTGGCACATGAGTGCAAGTAGTGAGTCTGACAGCCAGGGGTTTGTAGTACCTTTAACCTTCTTGACTCTGATGGGTGTGAAGATATCACAGGCCTGGGTGAAGGTTCTGAGGAAGTAGTCCAGGGCCTGGTTCCCATCCAAGGCTCTGTCAATTGGGGACCAATCAATCAGTTTTAGGTGTACTTTGAAAGCTTCCAAGAGTCCGGCTTTTAAGGTACGGTTACGGGATACTTTGGGCGGTTGCTTACAGAACTCATTTGTCCATATACACAAGACTTGGGAGTGGTACTGAGGCTGTCTGGTAAGACAGAAACCTCCGAGATGTGTTCTGGATGGGAGGATAAGAGCCAGTCTATGAGTGTGCTGGTTCCAGTTTGGTGGTTCAGGTGGGTGGCTTGTGTTACCATTTGGGTAAAATAGAGTCCAGAAATCTGGTCTCTTGACAGAGCTTCTCCCTGAGAAAGCCAGTCAATGTTAAAGTCACCAACTATGACCTGTTCCCACTTTTTGCCCAGCATCTGCTGGTTCCCTATGAAGTATTTAAGGCTGGCGACTTGCTGAACTGGGGGTATGTACACAATGGTAAGCATAAGGATTTTGTTTTGCTGCCCTAAGGAGAGTTTTAAGTTTAGGATTTGAGCCTCTTTCGAGTGCATACCTTTCGAGTGCATGATCTGGGATTTGATATCACATTTGACATGGACTAAGCATCAACCCCCACGTTTAGACAGTTTGTTTTGCTTGTAAGAGGTGTAGCCATTGAGGGAGATAGTGGCATCTGAGATTTTAGGGGAAAGCCAGGTCTCCATGAGAGTTATGATGTCTGGATTGACCAGCGCCACCCACTCCTGGAATTCCATAAGCTTAGGAATTAAGCTGCCGATATTAAGGGAAACAATCCTGAGTATCCCTGCCCTGTTGGTAGTGGTGGTGTGGGTGGACCAGGGTTAGGGTGCACCTTACCAGATAACAGCAGCAGTAGGAGGATCATCTTACGAAGAGAACAAGACCAAAGTGCCTAGCTGGGTCTGGCTTTTATCCCTGTTTGCTTAATGTTGTAGGCGTGGGCTATTAGTGAGCGGCTGTGCAGTAGGACTGCTAGTGTGATGACAGGGGGCACATACGCTCTGAAGGTTTGTGAGGGGACGTGGAAGGCTTGAAGGTGTGTTGTGCAGCATTTGTGCTCCTCAGGCTGTGTACCATCTGCCAGAGTGGTAACAGGGCAGGGGGGGGAGTTAAAGGTAGTTTCATCCCGTTCATTCTGTGGAACCCCTGTGAGGTTGGCTAATATGCCTATACCAAAAGTCAGTAAGAGAAGCTTCTGCAGTAGGAGAGGTTTCATGTTGCTGAGGGGTTCAGCTGTTCCCTCTAGTGGGTGGTTTGTATAACCTGCCAATGGAGAAGTAGTGCAGCTCTTGTTGTTTGTTGTTGTCAAGGGTTAGGTTTGAAATTAGGCAGATTGGAAGACTAATATATCACCCAAATACTAGGATGAGGACTTAGTTCAGGGGCGGGGGGTGTAATGCAGTAAATGAGACTTAAAGAGTTAAGACAAACGCTGACAAGTTTTGGGCCCTATAACTGAATTCTGTATCTTTAAGGGGAGGTACAATATTAGTGGGAGAGGAGGATGAAGATTGCCTAGGGGAGATGCCGCTGGTGAAAGGAGAGTATTTAATAAAGGCTGGAGGAGGAGGAGGGGTAGGGGGGCTGGGAGAAAAATTTAAGTAGGAAGGAGACAAAGTGAAACAAAATGGGGTTATTTGCAGGGCATGGCTACAACTGTGTCACAAATGAAACCTGGTCTACGCAAAGAAGTGTTCACAAAATGCCGTATCACTTTAAGCTTAGTTAAAGTTTAAATAAAGTTTGATTGATTGATTGATTAGTTTCTGATCCAGGGTAAAGTACCACTGGACCTTAAAACAAAGAGAGCTGTAATACTTTAAAACCTGTAAAAACCTGCACTCTAAAGGACTGTGCACTGCAAATAACCCTTGAGTGCAAAATTGCTGTAAACAGGCTTAGATTCACATTTAAGTTAGCATTCACAGGACAGTTTGGAGAAACTTAACCAGTACCAGAATCATTAAATAAAATTAGCTTAAAGTCCAAAAGGAATAGGAGTAGCAAAGAATTCAAAAAGTGGAGCGGCCAGTCAGCAGGCAGAGATGAATGGATCCATCCAGTCAGTGTGGATACACCAGAGGTTTCAGCAGCATACCTTCAGTCTGGTGGCCTGCGGGCAGTACAGTGAGGAGGCAGCCAGTGGACAGAGGGGACCCACCAAGCTGCTTGCAGCAGCAGAGGCACCCTTGTCAGGGGCGAAGCTTTGGTCTGGTGGCCTGCGGGCAGTATAGCGAGGAGGCAGCCGGTTGACAGAGGGGACCCAGCAGGCTGCTTGCAGCAGCAGTGGCACCCTTGTCAGGGGTGAAGCTCCGGTCTGGTGGTTTGTATGATATGGTTTGTAAGACTGTTAGAGATCATTATTTTTTATTTATTTATTTATTAAATTCTCGGATTACAAATACCTTTGAGCAGAAACTGCTCGTTTACAAAGGTTCCACGTCAAAGGATGAGGGTCAACATACATACAGAGGTAGTAAAAGAATGCACAATAAACAACCAAAACAACTAAAAGAAAAAATAAAGATACTCAGTTATAACATACTTTGAGATAATATTCATATAACGAGCAGCTTGAGTAGGCATTAAAATTCTCTGTGCAGGGAAAGGGGAGCAGGGTGTTAATTTCTTTGTGAAGCTTTGAGACTTCAATTGCTTTACCCATCATCAGAAATTATATTCATGCTATTCTGGCTTTCACAGCCCTATGCCCCAGAGGTAAGGGCATAGAGGCATTTGTCTAAATGATCCATAGTCAAACCGAAACATAGAGACAGTCCGGTAGTCCCTAAAAAGAGAGGACATAAATACTGTAGAAACAGAAGCAGAAGTGTCTGCTGGGGTGGGATAGGGTAATCATACATTCTACAACAGAGGGTCTCATGATCTGCCATGACTTTGACACATGCTGCTCCACAAGATCTGAGCGCTAAGTAGGCCATTATCATGATGTTTCAGGGATGAGATATATGTGCTGAAATAGCCTTTCTCATGTGTTTCTGGACCAAGATCTATATACTGGTGGAGCCTTTCTCATAAAATACCAACTGTGCTTATAATGTAGATGTACTGAGATGTGACTGCTGATACAACTGTTCTCCTAAGATTCTCCTAAGATGCTGTTTAATGAGCTGTGAGTGCTCAGGAATCCATTCTCAAATCAAAGCTGATGTGCCAACAATGTTAGTACTTATTCAGCCCTTCTTGAGAGCTTGCCAGGGGTCGTGGCAGAATGTGACCTGGGAGTAGTGTAGAGGTACCTCAAAGTGAAAATGAACAGGGACAGGGCGCCCATCTGTGATGCTGACAACCCAGGCTCAGGAATGGACTCAGGACATCGGAGGGCAGGCCGGTGAAGAAGGATTGAGCTTCCTAGGGACTGCTCTCCTTCTCTGGGGGGGAGGGGGTAGAGTGTCTGGAACAACGTGGACCTCTGGTAGAGGCTGGGTGTACCTCTGTGCCAGTGCCATCACTTGTGGGGGACATCACTGCATGTCCCCGCCCCCGGGGGAAAGACAGTATGCAAAATTGCAGCTGCCCTTTAATGATGCCTGCTCCTGGCTCTGGGAGCTTCCTCCAGCTCTCCCCCTGCTGAACAATTACAATGTCTGCAGCTCCAGATGGTCTTGAACCCCGCCCTAGGGGGAAAGCCAGGGAGACAATGTCAGTGGGTGCTCCTCACGACACCTTCTCCCATCGCTGAGGTTCGGTTGACACCATGGCTCCAACCTGGGGTAAGTCATGGGTATTGACAGGGGTTGGTAGGTCCGGAGGAGCGAGGCAGGGTTTGGAGTTTAGGCAGAACTGGGGAACGGTGCAGGAAAAAAAAAAAAAAGAAAATGAACTAAATTCTCTTGACCTGCATTGCAACTTATAATGAGCGTCTACCATTTATAAGAAAATAAATCCAACATGTCCTGCAACTTTGATTTCTGTAATTAGAGCTTGTGGAGTGTATGGGACAACACTATGTTAGTACATTGAACCCAAATTCCAGGGTAGCTATACACACATCTGTGAGTGTTTCCTCCCATTGACATAGCATAATCTAGATGGGGAGGGTTCCAAGTATTACCCTAGCAGAATGGGAGTGCCTCCTGACAGGGTAGGCAGTGATCGTCAGTAAGTGGTTGCAGCATATGGACTCTTACAGGATGTGGGACAGTGTAGCCAGTTATCCTAAAAGTTGAAGACAAGCTCAAATAGTGATGCCAAATATTGGTAAAATGGCCCAGAAGAAAATGTATCCTAGCAGACATTCAGCCATTGCCACTAATATACTGTAAGTGGGGAAGTTGACCCAAGGCTGACCATGTGAAACAAGAGTCACTCCATTTGCACATTGACCAATGTGTGGTCAAAAGGTCTCATCTGGGAGGAGCCGTCTTTTGGATGAAAAACATGCCAAGGGGATTTTAGCTTATGCTAACCATGTACTGTGCATGTCAAACCTGGTGTGACCATGTTGACATGTGGACACAGTGTAGCAAAAGTTTAGGACAGTGTTGCTGGACCAGCAGATCAAGCACCAGTACCACTGGGAAGCAATGGCACTTACTCCCAGGTGAGGTCTAGTGAAGTGGTCCCCATGGCCATGGTGTGAATGGTAAGTGCTGAAAAGCTCTGTGACATTTCCCAATTAGTGCTCAGGTGATGAGACAGGCACCAAAAGATTGAATATCCTGCTACACACTGCAATTTTGAGTGATGCAGAGTACCCAGCCATGATACTCAACATTTACATGGATCCTGTGTATGAAATATGTGAATCAGTCATCAGAAAACCATTATTTGCTAAGCTCACTACACCAATGACCTGAGTTTGGTAGTGGACCTGAACCATAGGGGGACGAATGAGAGAAAAGTGGATAGAGCATCCGATTGACTGCTCTCCTCCCTTGGGGTGGCGGGACCAGTGTACTTCGCTGCTTGATTGCCTTCTGGCTGTAGTCTGATGGAAGCGTAGCAGGAGGCACTCTGTCTGTGGTTTGGGACTGGCTTCAGATGCAGGTTTTGTCATTTCATGTCTTTGGCCGAGGGTGGAAAAACAAGCAGGAGGAGAAACAATGCTTCCAGTCAGGTGGATGTCTGGCCTTTTGTGTGCCCTACATTGCCAACCTTGGTGCTCCACTCTCCACCAACCAACCAAGCCATACTGAAGGGGTGAGCAAGTGTCCTGGAGCATAAGTCCCTGCTGGTGGGGGACACAGCACAACAGAGGAGGTGGCAATAAGCCTGGGAGAAAGAGAGCAACAGGGCTGGGGAACTCAAGACTCATGGGGGTTGGCTGAGGAGGATAAATACTGAAATAAAACCAACCCAGTATGTAGTGGGTCTGCTGGGAGAAAATGAAGACGGGGGGGGGAGTCCCTCAACAGGAGCACTCTGATGGCCAGCTGGCCTGAGAACAGTTCCTTGAAGCCTCAAAGGAATAACTTGGTGGGGTGCATGACTGCAGAAGTGCATGTGCTGAGGGAGGCAGTATAGTGCAGTGGTTTAAGGCTCTGAGCTGGAGATCTGGGTTTGAATCCCACAGTCCCCACTTGCATACTGTGTGACCCTGAGCAAGTCACTTAACTTCCCTGTGCTCCCAGATCGCACCTGTAAACAAGCAATCGGCTCAGTGTGCTACTCCTGGTTAAATAACTGGAAAAAAAAAAGGCACCAGAGATGCAGTCTCACCCATTAGAACCACTGGTGAATCAGTTTAAGTCAGCTGAGCTGTGGAAGACTCAGCTTGAAATAGCAGAGTTACCAAGGGCCTCACAGAATCTGCTCAGCTGACTGGAGACACTCCAGCATAGGTTGAGCTGGAGGCTGATGATGAAAACTTGGATAGAGGCTGGGAGCAATGACATCATCATGCTGAGCTCCTCCCATCTGCCTACTCCACTGCTGAAGTTGTAGCACACTGAGACGGAGTGTAAGGTACTGTTTCTCAACTGGGCACTTAGCTGTCTACCAGTTCTGCAACTTTTTTCCCTTTCTCTGGCACACTGCACTGTTATACCGAAGCCTGATACTGGGATAAATACACATGCATCTCTGTGGGATCCTATGAGCATAAAATCCTCAGATATGAAGATCCCAGGCATATCCACACAAAAGGTTAATAAAAAAGCTAGCCAGCCTGGGAGTGGGTCCCAGGGTGATAGCCTGGGTAAAACATTGTCTGGACAATAGGACGCAGAGGGTTATAGTGGGGTTACTACAGGGGTACCGCAGGATTCAGAACTGGGACCGGTCCTCTTTAATGTCTTATATCATAACATGAAACATTCTGCTCAGTGCGGCAAGGTGGTGGACAAGGTAAGCAAAATGTTGTGATGCATTGAAAGGGAGATAAACAGTAAGTATAAGGAGGTGATACTCTCTCTGTACAGATCACTAATAAGGCCACATTTAGAATACTGTATGCAGTTATGGAATACAAACCTGGAGAAAGATAAAGACAGGTTAGAGGTGGTGTAGAGAAGGTCGGGGCAACAGGGGAGGTCCTATGAGAAAGGCTACTGGACTTGAACATGTTCTAACTGGAGGCTAGAAGGGTGTGGGGGGACATGATATGAAATATTGAAGTTACTGCAAGTGAGGAACAAATTTAACAGCACCTGCAGTGCAAAGATGAACACGTGGGGTGGCGCAAGGAAACTGGTAGGGGGAGGTTCAAAAAGAATACGAGAACATACTTTTTCACAGATATGTGTGTGTAAAAATGGAACAGACTGCTCAACAAGGTATTCTGTGCAAAACAGTGGTTGGATTCAAGCTGATGTTTGATAGGCACATGGGTTTAGCATGGGTTCCGGGGAGGAAAAAGGGGGAAAGTGGAGATGAGTGATCATTAGGCGGCTCAGTCTCAGGGGATAGGTAAGACAAAGGGCAAACTAGATTGACCAATTAGACACCTTCTGCTGACAATTTTCTATGTTTCTGTTTTACTGGGGGACACACATTTATTTAAGATATGCCTACTGTGTCTCTTAGTTCTGAGAAACTCTCTTCCAACTGGAGTTCCTTTGCACAGTTTCTTATAAGAAACTCCATGTCATGGTACTGGTCCTTGTTTAGTTAAAATTGTCCCCAGGAAAATTACTGTATCTGTATTGCAGTAGTTAGCATCCATGTGAGAGGGAGAAGTTCCATCACTTATCTCAAGTACCCACAGAATTATAAAGACCAGATGAGGTACTGATATGTGAGTTGGAGCTTGCATGCCAATCCCCCTTTACACACATGTATCATTCAGGGATATTTGAAATCAAATATTAGATGAGTTTGGCTATATAAAACTGGTATTTCTGTTTTTTCCTTGTCTGTCCTCTCCTCTGTGCTTTTTATGTACTGTATCAAAGACTCCTTCACTTTTTCCTATGTCCCTTGACATCTAAGGTAAGAGTAATGACTCCCATTATAAAAATCAGGCCTTTTCTAATAAAGAGACAGGTTGCCCTACAGAATGTCCCAAAAAGGGAACTGTGCTGTGGTTCAATTGAAGTAGAGCCTTGCTTAATTTACAGTAGAATGCATTCTTATATATTGTAAAACGGGTTTGGAAAATCCTGGATTGTGATAGGTGGCATCCGATCACGTAACTGCATATTACTCCAGCACAACAGAACAGGTCAGAAATGCCTAGCTTTCTGAACCTTATTGCACGGTTCTAAAATTTAAAATCATCGAAGCCGTTGTATAATTGCAATAAGGCACTCCAGCATCCATGTATTTGTGGAATAACGACACTTCTTGGGTGCGTAAGGCACTCAGCATAGGCTTATGCTTCACTTTCCGGGGCATGCTGTCATGTATGCAGTAAGTCACAAGAGGGTGTGGGCTACTATTCCAGAACTGCATGGCCAGGTGTGTTGTGAGGTATGAGGCGCTTGTGCTGAGTGCCATCAACCACCTGGAAGTGTGACTTGGGAGTAGTAAACCCCACACCCTCATGTGGCTTGTTGTGCTTATAACATGGAACCAAAGAAGAAAAAATAAATTTTAAATACATAATTTAGAAAAATTATGCATTTGTCTACTTTTCAGGGGGAAAAAAGAAGCTACAATAGTAAAAAACAGTGCTGAAAGTTATCAATCATTAGGCTTTAGGCAATGAAATGGAGGAGCTTTGTCCCTAGAGGGAGCTGTAATCTAAATCAATACCTAGCATGTGACAGTGCTGTTTTTCTGTATTTTTTGTCTGCAGCCCCCTTGAGTAATAAATTAATATATATTCACTTTAGGAGCACTCCAGGTTTTTTGTCATTGAGGGATCTGAGTATGAAAGTTTAATGAGAAACGGCCAGGTGTGCTGTCTAAGCCCTGAGAGCGGCAAAAGGTAGAGGAATGAGCAGGGCTGAAAGTAGGAGCCATGAACTGGGACAGTTGTTCACTTATTTATTTATTTTTTTATATACTGGAGTACAGCTTACTGGTGGGGGGTTGAGTGAGCTGTAACTTTGCCTTAGTGCTGTGGTGGGAGACAGAGATCACGTCTTGATGATTACTTTTACAGGTGGAAAGAGGAGAATCAGGGAGTCAGGTTGGGGGGTTGGAACATGACTAAGTGGCATCAGTTGGATACACTAGGATGGAGTTAGAATTCTATGGTGCAGGTTTTAAGGCCTTGAGCAGAAAAAAAAGAATAAAAGTTGGGAAGAGGGGTTAAAATGTGTGTTATAGCCAGTCCAGTGGCACAGAGGGCTGAGGCACTATCCGCCTTACCTCCTTCCATGCCGGCGACCTGAGTTCGGAAATGAGCTTGGTTTGCCGGGGTCAGCCAGGGGGAGGGCCTGGAGAGGATGCTTGGCAGCTCTCTTCAACTGGAGTGGGAGGTAAAGCCTTCTTGGCACTTGGCTGCCACCAAGTGGAGGCATGGTGGTTGCACCATGCAGATGGGGGGCTGGCACTAGGCTAGGGGAGGGTGGAACAGGGTCACCGGTTCCAGAGTGCATGTGCTACTGTGTCACTGAGGCCCAGGGGGGGTAAGTAGAAAATAATGGTGGAACTGGGCTTCAATTAAGCCCTGCCCAGAGAACTGAGACCTGCCCTCTCGGACTACCAGGAACAGAGGGCAGGAGGAGGTGGATGAGGTAGGTGATCAGCCATCGGCACCCGAGGACAGGGCTGATAACCCACCTGGTCCCAGCCATAGGAGGATAAAAACCTTTATAAAAAAAAAAAGTGTATTATAACTAGTTGAAGTGTGCGGGGTAGGGGGTGGGGATGTGTGTCATTTAAATGTTGGAAAAAATATTATTTTTAAAAGAAATGGCAAAAGATAGTTGTGGGCAAACTACCACACCAAGATGGCTTCCAGAATTTTTATAAAAGCTTCTGAGAGGCACTGATTGCTGGAAGAAGTACAAAGCTGTGCAGTTACTAGTTCTGAACCGCACTGCTTTGGAACCTTCACCAATCTGGAAGCAGAATGTTATAACTTACAATAATACACCCTGTCATTTCTTATTATATAAAGAAATCTAAACTGGTGCTCCATTATCTATAAAAATACTCGAGGTGGTGCTCCTCCAATAAATCAATAGAAAAAGGCAGCATCACAGTGCACCCACCTCTTTAGATCCTCACTCTGCACTCATACTTAGAGACCTTTGCTTCACAGTGTCACTTAACCAGAACGACAACAGACATCAAGTACTTAAGATTCAAATAATTTATTTTTTGTGGATAAAAAGTCTTCCATACAGAGTGAATAAAACATGAGCTAAGCAGGCACAATGACAGTCCAAAAATAACAAGAGCAATGCTGAACTATCTGCGACAAAGAGCCTTACGTTCCACCACGTCACAGCGTGATTTCCTCAGAGGCAAAAACTCTGTCTGGAAGACTTTTTATCCACAAAAAAAAATTATTGGGACTGTACTTGGGGTGGGATATTCAAAGAGGTTGCGCATGGTGCAACAATGTTGTGCCATCGCCAACCCACTAATCACGTCGATGCGATATTCAAAGAAATTTGCTCTGCTCAAATCCCGATGAGCGAGCGCACCAATAATGTATGCAGTAAGTGCGGGTGGTGCCCATGCATATGCGGCACATCTCAATATTCAGCCCAGGATGTGCGGCGCATATGCAAGCACACACCCGCCTTGCGCCGCACAGGGGGTGCAAAGATGTGCCCAAAAAAAACAGGAGCAAGGACTGGCCACCCACAGGCCAGCTGCCATATTGTTGGGTGTAACACGGCAGCTGCCAGCTGTGGGTGGCCACCTGAGCCCTGGCATCACCGTCTGGTGGTGTAGTGCCCCCCAATGCCTGATTGTGGGCTGTAATATCTATTTCACTCCCTGGTGGTCCAGTGGACCAAACTCCATACCTGATCATGGGCTGTAATAATTAATTTACTCCCTGGTGGTCCAGTGGACTGAACTCCGTGCCTGATCGTGGGCTGTAATAATTAATTTACTCCCAGGTGGTCCAGTGGACCGAACTCCGTGCCCGATCGCGGGCTGTAATAATTAATTTACTCCCTGGTGGTCCAGTGGACCGAACTCTATGCCCGATCGTGGGCTTTAATGAATATTTTACTCCATGGTGGTCCAGTGGTACCTGTACCCCCCTCCCAACCTGCCCACTCACACCTGTCACCCCGTTTCCCCTGGTCAGCGGTGGGTGGCAGTACCCCACCCGCAAGCCGCCCGGCTGCCCTCCGACTGACAGCGTACAGTACAGCTGTATGTCCATTGGTCCACAGCGTGGGCCAACGGGCGTGCAGCCCATACTGTACTACACAGTCCTGAAATGTGAATGAACCCTTGTGTATGGGCACCATATGTACCAGCCTGCAATCACAGGCCACACATCCTGTTCGAAGGGAAGTGTTGAATATGTCTGTCAGAGACTCTGCCTGGTCTTGGCAGAGTCTCTGACAGACATATTCAACACTTCCCTTCAAACAGGATGTGTGACCCATGATTGCAGGCTGGCACAGTTGGTGCCCATACACAAGTGTGGATCTTGGGATGAACCAGGGAATTACAGGCCAATTAGTTTAATGTTGGTTGTGCTTAAACTAATGGAGACTATTCCGAAGGAGAATATGCAGGAATATTTGGAAGAAAATGGTCTCCTAGATGATTGGCAACATGGGTGACACATAGAAGGTCTTGTCAGACCAACTTTATGGACTTCAATGATTGGGTGACTAGGGCCCTGGATGAAGGCAAGGCGGTAAATGTTCTGTACTTGGACTTCAGCAAGGCCTTTGACTCTTTGCCATACAGGGGACTGTTAGGCAAGCTGAAGGATATAGGGTTATGGGATAGGGTGGTCAAATGGACTGGGAGCTGACTGGAAAACAGGCAGCAGAAGGTGGTGATGGGGGGAATATAATCACCTAGGGCAGTCATCAGCTGGGTACTGCAGGATTCTGTGCTGGGGCAAACGTTATTCAACATCTATGTAGCAGACATGGCAATTGGTCTTCAGAGTAGGATATGTATGTTTGCTGATGACACCAAACTGGGTGCAGTGGTGGATGGGGTGGGGTGCTGGAGAAGGACACTGGAGCAATGGTCATACACCTGGCAATGGTTCCATGTGATATTGGTGACTACACTATGGCGAACGTCAGAACGGTGAAAAATAAATAGCGACTGCAACACAGGCGACCGCATACTGCGGCAAGTATCATTTTCTGAGATTTTAGCACTACCAACAATGCAATATGGGCTATTCACACATAAAATGTGAAATTGCATGTTAGCCCCATAAATATTCCACCCTATCTCACCTACCATACTGTGATACACCCACACTTTGGTGTTAATTCTGGTCCTGATACCTCCTTCTGCCAGTAGCGCTCCCAGCTCTGGACAACATCTGTTTGAGTCTCACCTCCATCATCCGCTATTCATCCTTGATACAATCCAACAAGCACCATATGGTGGGGTGGCAGGCACCGAGGTGTGAATTAAAGCCCTGGTGCCACCCCTCCAACACGTTATTTGTATGCACCTGACCAAGCCTTGTCTCCTCAAAATAGTTCAAAAGAGTTATTAGATATATGGGACGCCTTCTACCCGACCTACTCAGAGGACGACCAAGCCAGGTAGCTTGTAATAGTTGAGTAGAGGGTCAAGAATTTCCTGGTGTTCCACAAAGAAGGCCCAGTCCCACATCTCTTCAAATGTGCTCACTACGTCTGGAACAGGGACAAAGGCTAATGCTAAAAGCATCCTGAAATTCAAAGCAAACTCGGGATCATGTTACATTCTCAACACTTCCCTACACTGTTGAATCTTACGTCAAATAGCTTGTGAATAGTGGAAGAAGCACCCATGCAAATATATTCCCAAGAGCCTGAATTGCAGCCTGCTCCAAATCAAGCATAGCGCTGGATGACTGTGGACTGGGACCCCATTGCTTGAGCTCCTGAAACACACGCTCATAGTTACCTACTACTGATTGAGTCCTTTTGTAGATGTGGGGGGGTTCGCTCCCACACCCCCCATTGGGGCTGTGCCACCCGTACCCGTTGCTACTTCTAAATATCTAACATCGAGGCGCTATTTGATAGTGGGGGTAGGCTACAACTCAGGGTCGCCATACTAGTGTTTGCTTTATTAGTGCTGTTGCCATTAGTTGCTGGTTGCCATTTATTATAGGTCGCCGTTTCAGTAGTCACCTTAATTTATTCACGTTATTGTGTCACTGTAATTACATTGCCATTATCATGTGCTACCCTGGTAGTTGGGCTTCAGTGCAAAGTAGTGCAGGATTATGCACTTTGGGAATAGGAATCCTGGGTTCAGTTATCAGCTAGGAGGTGTGCAGTTATCAGTATCCGTTGAGGAAAAAGATCTGGGTGTGCTGGTCACAGGCCATATGAATCAGTCTGCACAATGTAGGAAAGCAGTAGCAAAAGCCACTAAGATGCTGGGGTGCACAGCAAGGGGAATCACATCAAGGAGTGAGGAGGCGATCCTGCTGCTCTATAGGGCATTGATGAGGCCTCACTTGGAGTATTGTGTGCAGTTTTGGTGCCCCTTTTTAGAAAGGGACATCAGACTGTTGGAGGGGGTGCAGAGGAGAGCTACCAAAATGCTGAGTGGGATGAGGGAAAAACCCTACGAAATTAGGTTACATACACTCAATATGTAGTCACTGGAGGATAGAAGGGACAGGGGAGATATGACTGAGATCTTCAAATACTTAAAGGGCATAAATAGGGTTAGTCACAATGGCCTGTTTAAATTTAGAAGAGAGGGGATCACAAGAGGGCATAGCATGAAGTTGGAGGGGGGTTCAGAAGGGAGATGAGGAGGCATTTTATCACAGAGAGAGTGGTGACAGCACAGAATGCTCTGCCTGAGGAACTGGTTGTGCAAACATCAGTTGGGTTTAAAGGGGGTGGGATAGACTGAATGGCAAAGTCAGAATGGGGAAAGGGGAAGGAAAAGGATAAAGCAGTCGGAGCAATTAGTGGGGAAGGGGAGGAGGGGAGTGAAGGGGCAGCATCAGTGCCCCGCACTGAGAGCTGCATGCTCGAGCAGATTTGATAGACCATTAGGCCTCTATCTGCTGGCTTCATCGTATGTTTGTATGCTTGCTTCATTTTTTCCACAAATGCAAAAATAGAGTAAATTACCAATACCATGACACCCTCTTGAACTGATGTTCCCCAAAAAAGGGGGAAATATTTATGTGTTTTTATACATTAAACCATTTCAAACCCGTGTCATTTTCACAAAACTTTTTTGATAGATGTAGAATATGGTTATGAATATAGAAACAGAAAGAGATGTAGGGGTTGCCATGTTTCTTTTGGTTATATCTGTTTTCAGAGTTGCAGTTTCAGAGGTGGTCAGCTCAGGACAGAAATAACTGAAAAATCCCAATAAAAAAATGAAACTTATGAGAATGCTATTCAAACAATTCAAAAAGTACATGCAGCATGGCAAGGACTTTAACATAAAATAAACAGTGTAACCAAAGACAGGCAGATATTTAGGTAAAGTGCCTTGATGATACCAACTGCTGCTATTGTGGGAGCTAATTTCCTTGCTGCCATCTTGTATATAATCTTATCTGGACATATAATACGATAAATCATTATTATAATAATGCTTCCATATATTTAAGAATGTACTTGTACCAGAAAACAACCTTAAACACTTTTCCGAGAGCATCAGAAAAAATAGAATTTGTAAAACAAGGGAATGTCTTTAAAATGAGCCCCATATAACCTAATTTAATAAAACGTGGACTTGTAACATATACTTCCTATGATAATGGTTTCGAAATTACTATTTTAGAACATGCTAGGAGGCCAGAGAGTCCAAATCCTTTTTTTTCACTGAATCAGTGTCTTCATAGTTGAATGACTTAACTGAGCCCTTTATAAAGAAGATAAGGGTAATGCTCAGTGCATCTGAATCTCTATGAATTTCTTTAAAGTGGATACTCTTTTTTTATGCCAGTACTTAAAACCCTAAAGCACATCAGTAAACTGTTATCAAAGGCTATGTATATATGCTAAAATAGCAAACTTACCATTTTCAAAAAGCTGCCCATTGTTCCTACTTCTTGCATTAAAGATGTTTCGGGGAGCTCCAGCTTCATCTTTCCATTCCCCATCTCTCTGTAGAGTTGGATCTTGGTCCTTCTTCTGCTGCCTTTTAATTTTTTTAGTCATAATAGATTGAATTTTTGTAATATCCAGGCTCACATTGGCAGAAGCTAGTTCATCTGTATTTCCAAACAGATTTTGAAAGAGGGATATGTGCTCATTAAAACGCTCCTTTAAAGATGACATATTCAGATTTAAAGTCTCTACCACTGTAGTGAGTAGTTCAAGCTGATCATCAAAACTAGTATTGTAAACAGAAGGTGTGTTAGACCACTGGGTTTCAAGATTCTGGATTTTTAGATTTAATAATTCTATATCTCTTTTCATGGTCAGGATGTCACTATATTCTGCTGAATCTCCATCTGTGGCTGCCTCATAATTTGGTTCTGTGTGTTGCAAGATGTGCTGCTCTTCTGTGCCCTTTTCTAGGTACCTTTCTTCTAAGTCAAAGTGGACTGGATATTCAGTACTATTATTGCTGTTAATCCTTTTCATCTCAAGTATCAATACTTTCTTATGAAGTGAATCTAAACTTACACTTTGCTTACTGAGGTTTTTCAGTGCTTCATTGAGAACCTCATATAATCTGGACAGGGACATCTGTAGTACCTCAGGGTTATCCTCAAAAAAGACATCTAAGATGTCTTCTCCAAGAAGGGCCTCTAAAATAACTGAATGTCGGACTGCATCTTCCAGAAGAGAGCTAAAAGAGCTGTTGAGTTCCCTTATGTGGTTATTGATAATTGTCTCCATCTTCTTGTAGTGTGAAAGTTCCAATGAATAATGTTCAGACTGGGACTGGAGCAGAGATACATTGTATACAATGTTTCTGCTCTGCTCCTGCTGTGACGCCATAGACTGCTGTATATGTTGAAGGGCCACAGATAAATCTTCAACTGAATTATCCAAGTTATTCTTTGGGTCACTTGCTCTTTGCTCTAGTTCTTCCAGATGTAACCAGAGTTCACCAATGCTATTATTGGTGTTCCTCAGGTCATCTTCAAGAATAGAAATGTCTGTACTTAGCCTTTGGCACTCTTGTGTACACATGTCTGCCTTTTCATAATTGCTGTCAAGCTCCTGGGGAAACACACTTATTGTATTATTAATGGTAATTACTTCATTCACTAGATCTTCATGATTCGCTACCTGGTTTAAAAGTGTAGAGTTTAGTTCCATCAGTTGTTTTTGAAGATCATCTTTGTCTTTTTCCATAGTAAGAATCATCTCCATGAGAGACACTCTAAATTCTTTGGTGGTTCTATCTAACGTAGTGTTTAGGTCTGTATACTTATTATTAAGCTTCTCAACAATGCAATTATCATGTAATTCCTTAATCTGCATTGAATGCATACTGACAGTCTCATTAAGTTTATCAACAGAAGACTGCATCAGCACCTGAGTATTGTTAGAGATGCATAAGGAACAGGGATCCCATTCAGAAGTCAGCACCAGACTTTTGTTTAAAGCTTGAACCTCAGTTCTAAGCTTATCCTGTTCATTAATTATGTCAGAAATAGTGCTGTTTAGAAACAATATATTGAAATGAATCATCTTGTGGTTACGTTTCACCTTCAAGTCAGTTTCTGCCTTGATCATAGTAAGATTGTAATGAATACCAGCCTGCTGATCATGAAACTGGTTGTCAGTTTCTTTTTTGAGGTGGTCCAGTCTTAATATATTTTCTTGCAGTTTTGACTCAAACTTTGTCCCAAACTCCTGTAGCTCTTCTTTAGGTACAAATTGTTCATAAATTGCAGCGATGTTCCTCTTGTTCTCTTCAATGTCTTGGGATAGGTTTTTGACCATGTGAGAAAGGTTTTGCAGACTCTTATTAAAGCTTACCCACATTGGGTTAAAGTGATCTCTTAAAAAGTTTTCAAGGTGAGGTAGCAGTATCTGTTGAAGGAGTCTGTCTTTAAATTCTATGACAAAATACAAACAAATCATTGCAATTGCTGGTGCAACACATGCTATCCATTTTGCTTTCTAATTTTCTAACAAGCATATCATTTTAACCCTTATCATTTACAGAGTCAAAGGAGCAGCCAAGAAAAACTATCCTTTAATTCTGAAGCATATGTTGGTGATCCAATTATTTAATATATGAAATCAGACTACTATATTAGTGTTTCCTAAATAACATTTAAAATAGCTATAAAACTGACACCTTGATTACAATGCCCTAAGTGGTCTGTGACTGGGAGAGTGCATTAGAAAAATAAATATTAATTTGTTATTTATACATTCATTAATTCATTTATTGTTATAATCGAATTTCAGAATTATAACAGATTCATTATATATTGCCTGTATTAAATGGTTCTGACTAGTGAATCAATTAAAGATTAAGTCCAAATGATATGAAACAACACAACATAAAAACCTTTTCTTATGTCACTGCAATCATTTGAATTTATTTAAATACACAAGCAAATATTTTGTGCCAGAGTTCCTTATTTCATCTGTACTTTGGATTGGCAGGTCTCATCCTAGGCAAGCCCCAAACATCACTTGTCTTCTTTTTGACTATTTAACCACTAAAACTACTGCCCCGTGAATGCCTGTACAACTGGAATACTCTTAAAGGCTATCTTTGAAAATGTTGAATGAGTTTAAAGACTTTTGAAATGTTACTGAATGTGAAAAGTGAACCCTAACAGAATGCAACACCTGTGGTGCAATCATCTTTAAGGAAGTCCTCTGGAGCTGGCGATGTAGCCTGGTGTGCAGCAGATTTGCAGTGCTCATTGTGGAACTGGCTATGGTAAGGGCTGAACTAAGCCATCTCTGGAGCAGGTTTCAGTGGTGGTTGCTGCAGGCAGCCACTATGCCTCTTTCCCAATGGATACCTAAGGTCCAGGCTGGTGGGATGGACTGTAGTTGGTGAGTGGCAGTGTGAAGATAGAGGGAGGACGGATGAGGGGCAATGTGAGGAAGTATTTTTTCACAGAGAGGGTGGTGGACACATGGAACAGCCTTTCTAAAGAGGTTGTGGGGTCTAAAACTGTGGGAGAATTCAAGAATGCATGGGACAGACATAAGGCAATTTCTGTTGGGGGTAGGAAGAAATAGACTGTTGGTTAAATAGGATCTGCAGCTTATCCTCTAGGTAGGGAAATGGGCAGACTAGGTGGGCCAAGTGGTCCTTATCTGCCTTCAAAGTCTATGTTTCTATGGAGGAAGGGTCCATGTCAGTGGGGTCCCTAAGGTGTCAGCAGCAAACAAATTTGCTCCATGGTGTGATTTGATTGGTCCAATCTCCAAAACAAGGAAACCAGAACATATGGTTGCCTAGTAGGCCAGATCTGTCCCCAAGAGGACACATGACATGCAGTTGGAGTCCAAGAAGAAGAAGAGATCTAGGAAAGTACCTGTGATAGGGGACTTCATTGTAAGGGGATGTAAGGGGTTGTGGTGGCAAGGGAGCAGGAGGACAGGATAGTTAGGTGCCTTCCTGGAGATTTAGTTTGGATGGATACTAGTAGGGTAGAAGGAATTGTCAGGGAAAGGGGGATGAGAGATGAGCTGGATGTCATTGTACACCTTGGGACTAAGGATCTGGCTTGCAGACCCAAAGAAGAAGTTCAGGATAGCTTTAGAAAGCTAGCAGAAAGGCTCAAGCTGGTTAAGGTCCAACCATTAAGGATGGGGGGGGGGGAATTCTTCTGATCACTCACTTTAACATATGGTTGAAAGAGTAGTGCGGGGAAAAGGAATGGGGTGCCTAGGAGATTAGGGCCACTCTTGGAGGGACAGAATGCAGTTCAAGCAGAATGACCTTCACTCATCTGAGGAGGAAAACAGGATGCTAGGGCACAAGTTTAAAGAGGGCATTGAGATGCCTGTAAATTAGCAATGGGGAGGCAGAGCAGATGCAGACAGGTGCATGTACCTAAATTAGGGAGGTCTGGATATCCTCTCCCCCAAGTGCTAGGAAACACAGGATGAACAACTGGGCAAAATCAGTGTGGAGACATGGGGATATGGGGATTTTGGGACAGGTGGTACTAAAGGACTTCAGTGGAACCAGGAATGAGGTGGGATAATGGTGACAGGGACAAATCTGGAAAAGAGGTAAGTGGGGAAGGTGAAGGAGGAAGGACCAAAAGGAAGGAGAAGCAGGCATCCTGGATGGCTATGTGTATGAATGCCAGGAATTTGAGGAATAAGACCAATGATCTGGAACAGTTTTAGCAGAAGCACACTTGGAGCTGGTGGTAATCACTGAAATGTGGGCAACCAAGTATCACAGCTGTGACATGACCATACTGGGATACACAGTATTTAGGAAAAATATACAGGGAAAGGGGGAGAGTGGCAGTATATGCAAGGGAGAGCACAAAGGCTATGAAGAGTGAGGATATGGAGAAAGGTGAGTACATGGGGACAATATGGGTACAGGTGGTGACGGAAAGGGGAGAAAGATCAGGGTAGGGATGGTGTATAGGCAATCATCCCAAAAACTGGAAGCAGATAGGGAGAAATATAGGTGTGCTGTGTACATGCAGAATGCATGCCACATGCTTAATTGTGCAATGTTTGCATGCAGTTCCCATACACAAAGTGATCCTAAGTGAACTAGGTCTAAAAAGCAAATCAGGTTTGCATGCTGCAAGCTTGACATGTGTGCAGCAGGTAAAGTGGTGTGAACATCTTCTAAAAATTACATCAGGTTCGTGTGTTGCGAGCTTGACATGAGTGCAGCAGTTAAGCTGGTGTGAACATCATTTAAACACATCAGGTTCATATGCTGCATGCTTGCCATGTGTATAGCAGCTAAGCTGGTGAATCTCATCTAAAAAACACATCAGTTTCTATTTCTTATACTACTAGCAATTAGTCATTAAAGTACATTTTTATTTGAATTCCAATAAAAAGTTAGGTAAACTCATTAATTCTGATCCTTTTGCAAGTTGTTTAATGGCTTTTGATTTTTGTTATTAAATTGCCTTTAATTTGTAAGGTATTGTTTGCTTGCTGCATTAAATACCTAGGATATAGCCAGTCAACATCCCCCATTCCAGATGTATGAAGAAGGGCCTCTATGTTATGAAGCCTATCTTTTTTTGTTTTGGACCATGCAGATCCCTTATGCATATTTAGTGCTACAAATGTGTTTCTCCATGACTGTTTCATCTCATGTACTTTCCCTTTGTCATTCTGTATTGAGCATATACACTATGGCCATGCTCAGCACTTTGTTCATTCACCATACCTCACATTTTGTCACTGAAATGAGGGACATAGACACTCAAAATGAGGGACAATGAGGGACACTGACCCACATGATGATCAGGACACATCATGAAACATGGAGATACAGTACCTCAGAACACAGTAGAAACCACTGCATTAGCACCTGAAAATGAATGTCTACCATTAAGCAGGGGTGCCATTTAGGTAGTTCCCCCCCCCCCCATATTTGTGCCTAGGTTGTTTTTATGGCACGGCAATAATGGCTTTAAATTTGGATTTAATCTTTTGCACAATAAGTGCCCACCTGACCTGTGTGTGCTCAAGCTGTAGGTACTCTCCAGACTCAATTGTGTCTGTACTATGTTGTCCACTCTCTCCACCTATTATCGGCAGCACAATCACATGTGATGTGGATGAGCTCCAGCCAAGAAAGAGTGCATGAGTCTTGCAAGTGCAACACTGTCTTTCCTGTCACAGAGTACAGACTGCACACTACAGCTTGGAGGAGTCAGTGAGCACTGAATTTTCAATAGGAGTGTTGTGGCAGCATATTTTTGTTGGTCTACTCTTAGTGAGTCTCTGTCTCCCCTGGTGGTTGAAGGGGCAGAGGGTGAGCTAGAAGGTAACTCAAGACTAGGCTACCTACTTACTCTGCTAGGCTCATCTTGCAAAAAACAAAAACAAAACACAGACCCCTACGGCAGCAAGATAGACTTAGCAGCAGTGGTGACAGCAGTGTGGGTGACCTTCATAGGCCTTGATCAGTGCTGTGCTGCAGCAGCCACAGCAGCAAATAAGCAAGAAGCAAGCAACCCGGGTTGGGTGGGTTTGGTTGGTGAGGTGACTTGGTTATGGACCATGTTAGGAACCTGTGATGGTCGATTCTAGCATCCAGCTTCTGGTGGAAGGAGGGGAAGGGGGAGCAGACTGAAAACTGGGCTGGTGGCACACTATGTCTGGCTACAGGTTCTGGCCATATGGGCGGGTAAGTAAAAGTAAATATTTTTTTTACAGGGGGATTCAGGAGGTAGGAAGGATTGAAATATTGATGTGTTTTTTTTATGTTTCTTCACCTTTGGGTGGCTTTATGACCCTTAGGGGATATGTACTGAATGGAAAGGAGTCGGGGAGAAAAATAGGGACAAGGTTCTTTTGGGGGGGGGGTAGAACTTCAGCCAGGAAAAAAAATTGGTTAGTAACTGGGTGGGTTTAAGCCCAAATCTGATGCACTGCTCTGGGATATATACATATGAATCTTATATATTTGAATTGTTCCTGATTTGCATATAACTTTTCAATCAAAACAAATAAGTTGTACTTTTTTGAGATGTTACAGACATTCTAGAGCTTTCCCTTTCATTCACGGACAGTTGAACGGTATGGTATGCACAAACTACTGGAGCCCCACTATAGTCAGGCTTATGCCCCTCTCCCAGTGAAGCTGACCTCCACATCCCCACACTCAGGCACATTATGACAAAGGGCAAAGGAGACTGCAGGGTTGTGCACCATTGAAATGAATGGGGGTATTTTTTTATTACTATTTTAGATATTATTGCTGGAGAGTTGGAGATTAATGAAGGCCACCACTCAACTAAGGGCCTTGCTAGTAGAAGAGTGGCCTTGATTATTCTCCAACTCACCATCATAACGTATAAAATAGTAATAAAAAATAACTCCATTCATTTCAAGGTGGTACGCTCCAGCACTTTGACCCATGGACATCATTTCTTAAAGACTCTTGCCTCTGGCACCTAGTACTCAAGTAAGAGACTTTTTACTTATATCTATACTTGGTGGGTTGTCTGTAGCAGCATGGCCGTACCTGCTACAGGGTGTATGCATGAGGGGTGGTGGGACTGGCTGTGTGTGTGTGTGTGTGTGTGTGTGTGTGTGTGTGTGTGTGTGTGTGTGGAGTTATTGCTACTTTTGTGTTTGCACCTGAAAGTCTGTTTGCGTGGAAGCATTCAAAACTATGATGAGAAAATAATAGGAGTACAGGCCAGACAAAAGCAATTAAGTGGTTTTGTGGGTATGTTTGTGTATTGGTGGTGGGAAAAACCACGTTTCCATTGGTATGTGTGCTACAGTTTAACTGTGAAACTGAGATGAGGGAGAGAAGAAACCTGACAAGCATGCTGCATGTATGCAGATGTATTCAGATGCAGTATGTATTGAAGTACAAGCAAGCCATATGTGTGCAGACAGTATGGCTTAGTGGTTAAAAGCACTGAACTGCAAGCCAGGAGACTTGGAGGCATGAAGACCTGGGTTTGAATCTCATCAACCCCCACTTGTGTATGGTGTGATCCTGAGCAAGTCACTTAACTTTTACGTAAGCAGTTATCAGTGACCACATGCTTTTTGAATGCATGCATGCATTCTTTCTCAATTTAACATAAAAATCATGGTTTCCAAACTTGCTTGCTGCACGCATGCCATGTGCATGCAGTCGGTTCCAATTTAACATTTAAATCATACTCGCAGCACGCATATCACTTGGGTAGTTTTATGTGTGCAGCATGAAAACATTTCATATAATTATTTCTGTAAGGGGAGGATGAGATTAAAAGGGCAGCAAGGCAGGTAGAGGTGGTACTGATACTGGGTGACTTCAACATGTCTTATATGGACTGGAAGATCCCAGCAGCAGAAAATGCAAGGAGACAGAAGCTGGTGGAAGGTTTCCATGAATCATTCCTGGTACAGAGGGTGGAGAAGCCCATATGAGGGATGACCAGCCTCAACTTAGTCCTTATGAACAGGAACAGTATTGAGGAGGTCTGTACCCACTAGGAGCCAGCAATCACTATACAGTATGGCTAGATAGTAAACTAGAATGAGGGACCTGTTGAAAGGGAACTGAAAGAGGTAAGGGGCAGAGAGGATTTAAGCATTGTGGGAAGTGATAACAAATGAGACTTACTTCAGAAGTCATACATCTCTGTGTTAGAATAATAGAGAACTATAAGAGGGGTAAGAAACCACTGTGATTTACAAGGAAGATGGGGATGGCTCTGAAGGCAAAGAATAAAGCATTTAAAAAATACAAATCCAGCCAACAGGAGAGGGATAGGGTACAGCTTCATAACAGGATAGAGGAGGCCAGTAGGACTGTGAGGAAGGCTATGGCTGATACAGAGCTGATAATAGCAGAGGGAACAGAGAATTACATATGAGAGAAGTGAAAAAATATGGAGGTCATTATCTGACCAAGGAAGGGTAGTATGAACATACAAACATACGAAGCAGCCAACAGAAGAAGACCATTTGGTTTATCTAGTCTGCTCATATTGCAGGGCCCACAGCTTGAGCTACTGACCCTGCTCACCACTCCTCCCATCCTTTCTATCTGCCCCACCCATGACTTTTACCTTCCTCTTATGTCTATCCTGGTCTCTCTTGAACCTTCCCACCATCTTCAATGAGATCACCTCATCTGATAGTGCACTCCAACTGGCCACCACACTCTCTGTGAAGAAGTGCTTCCTAACCTCCCTCCTAAACCTCCTCTCCCTCCAGGTTAAGACTGTGACCCCTCATGTTATGGCTGCCACTTAGCCTAAAGAGACCCTCCTTATCCACCCTATTTATCTCTTTCAAGTTCTTGAAGGTCTCAGTCATGTGCCCTCTCTCCCTCCTCTCTTCCAGGGAGTACATGTTCAGTGCCCTCAACCTCTCTTCATATTCTTTACCCTGCTGACCTATGATCATCTTAGTTACCCTCCTCTGGACCATCTCCAGCAGTCTAATGTCCTTTATGAGATGTGGGCACCAGTACTGTACTCCATACTTTAGATGTGGCCTCTCCAGTGACCTGTACAAGGGCAATATAACCTCATGTGGTGTACTGCTGACCTCCTTCACTATACATCCCAACATCTAATTTGCTCATGCTGTGGCTTTCTTGCACTGTATGGAGTGTTTCAGGTCACTAGTGATCATCACTCCTAGATCCTTCTCTTCCATTGCAGAAACCTGGACCCCTCCCAGATAGTACTCTGTCCTAGGCTTTTTGGCTCAAATGTGCATACATTTCTTGGCATTGAAGACAAGCTGCAAGATCCTGGGCCACTTCTCAAGCTTTTTCAGATTGGCCTAGGTCCTGAATCCCTTTGGCTGTGTTCAGTCTGCCACAGAGCTTAGTGTTATCCATGAAGAGGCACATTTTGCCCCAATGCCATCCCACAATGTCACTGATGAAAACATTGAACAACACTGGTCCCAGCACTGAGCCCTGTGGGACCCGACTAGTGACCTCCCTGGTGCTAGATAACTCTCTCTCTCACCGCCACCCTCTCCGTCCTGTTCCTAAGCCAGTATTCTACCCTGCTGGACTGGGTTCTATCCACTCATCCCCACAGGATTTCAGCATTGGGCATCCTCTCTGATGCCCTTAGTGACCACTGCTTCACATTTTGCATCTGCAAAATCCATTCCCCGCACTCTCACCCAACATACATATAGTCTCACCCCATACACCACCTCAACGAATCTGCCCTGCAGCAGGACCTTACAAATGCCGACTGTCTACCTGTCTATTCTGCATCAGACGTTGACCAAGCCCTATTCCATTTCTGCAACATTTTCCAAACCACCTGGGACCTCCATGCTCCCCTCAGGAAAGCTAGAGTTAAACGGTTCCATCACCCCTGGATCACATCAAACTTCATCACCTTATTTCGCTCAAGGGACATTGCGTGGAGGCGATACAAAACCTCCCATGCCATTTGCGACCTCCGATCTTACAAACACCTCAGTAACATCTGCACTAAAACTATTCGGCAATCCAAATCCTCCTACTTCAAAATGCAACTCACACAGAACCATAATTCCCCAGCGTCCTTCTGGAAGGTGATAAACTCCCTTATTGCACCCCTTTCTAAGCAACCTGGTCTCAGATCCTGTCTCCGTTGCCAAACTCTTCAACTCATTTTTTGTTTCCTGCACCCTGCCAGACTCCCTCCCCCACCTGACTCCCCTGAATCAGACCCCAGTTCTGCCAGTTTCCTCTTTCCTCCATTCACATCCCTGGAAGTCTACAATGCACTCACCTCCCTTAACCAGTCCAAAACAAGTCCTGATGGCCTGCACCCCAGACTGCTCCACATCTCTGCCTCAGCCATTGCTGTACCATTGACATACATACTTAGCCTCTCCATCACTACAGCCACAGTTCCCTCTGCTTGGAAACTAGCCAAGATTCTCTGTCTACACAAAGGCAGCGATCCTTCCCTGCCAGGCAATTATAGGCCCTTCTCGCTCCTCCCAGTCCTCAACAAAATCCTTTATGCTGTCCCAATTGACAAATTTTCTCTCCTCCAGTGGCTCTCTCTCTCCCTTTCAGTCAGGTTTTAGGAAACACCACTCCACCATCACCACCTTGCTGCAAGTAACTGACTCTGTCCTCTCTGCTATGGACAGCAGCCAAACCACCACCGCCACTTTTATTGATTAGGCAAAAGACTTCGACTCAGTCTCCAACCCCCTGCTGCTCTGCAAACTCAACTCCTTTGGCCTCACCCTACCAGCCATCAAATGGTTCCACCCTTACCTCCGGAACAGGCAGCACTTTGTACAAATAGGAGACACCCTTTCCTCTCCTCTTCCCATCCTCTCAGGGGTCCCACAGGGATCCATCCTTGGCCCCATCCTCTTCTCCCTTTTCATAAACGACCTCCCCTCCACCTGTTTCTCTTGTAATGTGCATCTGTATGACAACAATAGGAATATTTATGCTTCGGGCCCCTCCCATGACAGTGTCCTCCCAGACCTTCAAAATGACTTCAACACAGTCCAGTCCTGCTTCCTTACAAACCAGCTCAAACTCAATACCAAAAAAACTGTCACCTTGGTCTTCGGATCTAGACAAAACTGGCCTCTCTACCAGCCCCATCAGCAATCTCCACCATGGACGGCTCCCCCCTAGAGATGGCCCCCACTTTCAAATGCCTTGGTATCTGGCTGGACAGTCACCTCAACTTCTCCACTCACGTCGAGGCCGTCTGTACTAAACTCTGGCCCAAACTTGCCATCCTCTATCGCCACAAAGCCAGTCTTCCACTTGCCACCCATAGTGAACTTGTTCGCAAAACAATCTTGCCAGTACTAGACTACGTGGACATCATTTACAGAATGGCCCCATCCTCATCCCTCTCAAAACTTGACATCCTATTCAACTCGTTCTGTTGCTTCGCCACTGCCTCCCCCCCACTCACCCATCATTGCTGCCTCTACACTACCCTCGCCCTGGCCCCACTCTCACACAGAAGAACCATTCACAGTGCCTCCATCATAGCTAAATACTGGCTAGGCTCCTTGCCCCCCCACCTCACCTCCCGGCTTGCACCATCCAATCCCCTAGGATACTCCCTGCACCACAGGAACGCTTGCACTTTCCTCATCCCATGTCCCCACTCTGCCACGGGGAGAGCCACCTTTTCCTACCATCTTCCCCTCCTGTGGAACAACCTTCCACCTAACCTTCGCCAGGCCTCCTCCCTTTCTGCCATTAAACAACTACTCAGGCTCCTCTCTTCCCCTCCCAGCCAAAGTTGCCCCATGGTACCCTCCCCTACTAGGGCCTAAACTTCTCTAGGAGGCCTCTTACAGTTATTGTGTACATGTTCCCACTTACGGTATTGAATTTCCTGCTTTTTTGCTGTACTATGCCTGTGCTTATTTATACCAAATTGTAAATATGATTGTCTGTACAGTGCCTGTATATTACCTTTCTGTAAAGTCAAACGTCTACACTGTATTTCTATAGGTTGTACATACTGTCTATAGTTGTTGCTATTACTGTCTGTAACCAAACAGTTGATGTACTTCTGTATATTTCTGTGTGCACTTTGTACCTGGGTCGCACCTGGAAATGAACTTCAGCTCAGTGTGCCTTTCCCGGTCACCAATTTTAAATAAATAAATAAATAAATATGGTCATCTTCTCCCCAACCCCGAGATCTGCCAACTTCCTGGTCAACCTCTTGTGGGGTACAGAGTCAAAGTTCTTGCTGAAGTCCAGATAAAGGATTTTGATCACTTGACTCCTGTCTACTGCTTTAGTAACCCAGTCAAAGAAGTTGATCAGATTCATTTGACATGATCTCCTTCCCATAAACCCATGCTACCTTGCAGCTTGGAGACTATACTCCTCTAGATACTTCACCAACCTTTCCTTAACTATTATCTCCATGAGCTTGCACAATTGAGGTCAGACTGGTCAGTCTATAATTCCCTGGGTCACCCCTGGGACCACTCTTGTTTAGGGGCACCACACGTGCCATTCTCCAGTCCTGTGGTACCATGCCCGACTCCAGTGAACTAGTGAACAAGCCTGCTATTGGCCCTGTAAACTCCTCTGCCAGGACAAGAGTGTGCACCCAGAGAATGTAGTCACAAGACATGTGGCAAACCGTCGGGGGCATAAACAGATGAAACTCATCTGTGAACCACAAATCATGAATTATCTCGCTATTTTATGCAGCGCTACGGTAGTTACACGTGATTATGTTTGTGCTATATAGGATCGCGCTAAATTGGTTGTGCAATTTTGACAGTATTCCCTCAGTACCCTTGTGTGTATGCTGTTCGGGCCTGGTGATTTGTCCACCTTCAATGCTAGGAGCTCCTCCCTTACTGTATCCTCCTCTATCACTGCATCCATGTTTCTCTCCCCAACTCCTCTCCTCCCTGTGTATGCACCGGTCTCCCTGGTGAAGATGGAATAGGAGTATTCATTCAGTACCTCTACATTCCCCCAATTTCTTTCACACACACTCTTCTCCTTTCTGAAGCCTAACAATGCTGCCTTCTTGTCTCTTTTCTTTCTTATATAGTGAAAAAGGCCTTCTTCCCCCTCCTTGATTCCCACTGCTATCTGCAGAGGGCTAAAATACACTGAAGTTGTATAAATCTCTGGGCCTGCATGGGCAGCATTCCCATGTGATAAAGAAGATAAGGCAGGTTCCAGTGGAGCCACTAGCAGAGCTCTTCAACAGCTCTCTAAGACTGGAATGGTACCCAGGGGCTAGAAACTGGCTATGGTTCTTGAAAGAGGTTGCTGAAAAGGTAAAAGCTAAAAGGGTAGCATTCGGAAGGTATATGGAGACTTAGAGGGAGGAGGATAGGATGGTGCATTGGGGGAACCAGAGAGAAGCAGGGAGAGCAGTAAGGAGTACAAAGGCACAAACTGAAGAGAGAATAGCTCAGGAGGTAATGGAAGGGGGCAAGACATTTTTTAGATATGTAAGTGAAAAGAGGAAGACCGGGGCGGGATTGTAAGATTAAAAAGGTATATAGCCTGAAGAAATATTTCTGTTTAGTGTTCACAGAGGAAGGAGAAGGGGAGGGGCCTCAAAAAGTAACAAAAGCTTTGGAGGGAGGGATGGATACTAGTCCTCTTTTGGAGGAGAGAGTCTTGAAGGGACTTGCTAATCTGAAGGTGGACAAAGCAATGGGTCCCAATAGGGTGCATCCAAGGGTATTGAGAGAGCACAGGGAAATACTGGCTGCACCTTTGACAGTTCTGTTTAACAGCTTTTTAGAAACAAGAGTGGTTCTGGAGGACTGGAGGAGGGTGGATGTAGTCTCACTACACAAAAGTGGTAGCAGGGAGGAGGCTGGCAATTATAGGCCAGTCAGCCTGACATCAGAGGTGGTAAAGTTAATGGAGTCACTGCTGAAGGAAAGGATTGTGGAATATCTTGTATCCAGTGGGTTGCAAGACCCAAGGCAGCATGGTTTCACAAGGGTGAGGACATGCCAAATGAATCTGATAGATTTCTTTGACTGGGCAACCAAGGAACTAGATCAGGGTGAAGTGGTGGACGTGACCCATCTAGATTTCAGTAAGGCATTTGACACCGTTCCACATAGGAGACTAGTAAGCAAGCTGGGTAGCTTAGGAGTGGGTCAAAAGGTGGTAAACTGGATAAGAAATTGGTTAGGGGATAGCTGACAGAGGGTGGTAGTGGTAAACAGAGTTCACTCCAAATAAGGGAGGGTGACCAGCGGGGTTCCTCAGGGATCAGTGCTGGGATTGGTCATCTTTAATGTCTTTATAAGTGACATTGTAGAGGAGCTGGGAGGGAATGTCTGCCTCTTTGTGGACGACACATAAATGCGAAATAGGGTGGACACTCCAGGGAGTGTGGAAAGGATGAGCAGAGACTTGAGAAAACTAGAGGAGTGATCAAGGGTATGACAGCTGGGTTTCAATGTGAAAAAGTGCAGAATAATGCAGAGGACAAAATGGGTGGAGTGGCACTGATGACCACCAACCAGGAAAGAGACCTGGGGTAATCATATTGGATGTCCTAAAGGTGGCCAGGTAGTGTTACAAGGCAGTAGGGCAGGCAAGTGGGATGCTGGCGTGCATAGGGAGGGGTATTACCAAAGATGGAGATGGTGTTGCCTCTCTGTAGATCACTGGTAAGACCCCACCTACAGTATTGTGTCCAGTTCAGGAGACCACATCTCTAGAAGGACAGACATAGACTGAGTGGAAGCAGTCCAGATTAGGGCAACTAAAATGGTGCAGGGTCTGCATCAAAAGCCCTATGAGGAGAGACTAAAGGACCTCAACATGTACACCATTGAACGGGGGAGATGTGATAGAGACCTTTAAATATCCCACAGAGTAAATAAGGTACAGGAGGTGAATATTTTTCAGAAGAAAAGGTGCTCAAAAGCAAGGGGACGTGCTACGAAGCTGGAGGGGGGGTAGATTCAGGAGAGAGATGTGAGAAAGTACTTCTTCACAGAAAGAGTGGTGGATTCCTGGAACAGCCTTCCAATGGAGGTGGTGTGGGCAAAAACAGTAGTAAGGTTCAAGAATGCATAGAATAAGCACAAAGGAATCATAGTGGAAAGGAAGGGGGAAGGAGAAAAGCTGTAGATCGGGCATGGTTTGATGTAATAGTGTAGGTAGGGAGAAATGAGCAGACTAGATGGGCCAAGTGGTCCTTATTTGCTGTCAAATTCTCTGTGTCTATGTTTCTAGAGGACAGAGACTGTAACTCCTTGCACAAGAGCAGGGGCAAGGATGAATGGGGAACCAGAGACCTGCTACTTTAACGTCTATTGTACGTAAGCTACTAAAGACCATAATAAGGAGAGGCTAGTAAGTTTCCTAGGTATAAATGGACTTCAGGGCAAAAGTCAACGTGGTTTCATAGGGGTGCAGTTGTGTCAGACATACCTGATTGGGTTCTTCAGTTGAGTGACATGGGTAGTGCATAAGCAGAGGTAGGTGGTAGACATACTCCTCCTTGACTTCAGACCGTCCCACATGGACAGTTGGTCAAGAAGATGCATAGTGTGGGGTTGGGGGACAAGTCCACAAAATAAGTAGGAAACTGGCTGTGTGACTGAACTCAGAGGGTGGTAAATAATGGGTTATTCTCAGGCGATAGAGTGGACACTGGTCACATGCCACAGAATGGTTACTAGTCACATGCCACAGAGTGGTCACTAGTCACATGCCATGAGTGGTCAGTACTCACATGCCACAGGGAGCGCTCCTCAACATCTTCATCTGCAACACTGGGGTATGGATACAAGGCAAGATATACCTCTTTGTGGATGACACCAAGCTCCGTGCCTGTTGTGTAGTGAGGATTGGGGCAGAATTATGAAAGAGGTTTTGGGTAGATTAGAGAGGTGGTCAAAAGCATGGCAGTTAAAATTTAATATCAAGGCATGCAAGGTAATGCAAACTGAAGTCAGAAATCAAAAAACTAAGAACAGAATGCAGAAGGTAGTAGTGCAAACACAACAGAGGACAGGGACTTAGGAGTAATAATTTCAGACAATCATAAAGATTTATCCTGTGGTTGAATGGAGGGCTGCAAGATTCCTCCCCACTCCTTGGCTATAAAATCTCCCACAATCTATCATTCCTTTGTCTAGTGTTTTATGTACTTCCTTCTGTGCTGCTTGGCTCCATTTTCTGCTCCATTCCTTCTTGTTGGGTCCTGTTGTCTGTGCTTTGCCATTTTTTGCTCCTGTTTTCTGCTGGTTTTTGTCTCTGTCCCATTGTATTTGTCTGTGGGCTCTCTATTCCTCCATCCTACCCTCTTTGTTCCTTGTACTCTCCTGCTCTGGTCTTGTGTGTTTTGCTTTTGTTCTTTAGCTTCTTGCCCCCTCTTCTGTTTTCTTCTTTTCCTCTGTGTGTTGCAGCTCAGCTGCTCCCACTATCTTTTGTAGCCTTGCTGCTCCTTCCTTGTTTCCCCTCACCCTATGCCTGTGTTGTTCCCACCTTCCCTCTTTTGTGTGTCTCTGCTGCAGCTCTCTCCCTTACTCCTGCCATTGTGCCTTCACTCTGCTTCTTTGGTGGTGGTCTGGCACTTCCTGTGCCTCCTTCTTTGCCCCCCCAACTCTGCCTCCCTCTATTTCTGCCTTGGTGCTGTTGCCTCCCTGTTTTCTTATGTGCTCTGTGGTAAGTGCTGTTTTAATGCTTCTACCTGTACCTTTGCCTTTGTACTTGTGGTTCCTTCATCTGTAGTGCATGAGTTTGTGTTCTCTCACTCTTGCCTCTCTGCCCAGTTGCTTTCCCGGCTGGCGTTTCTATCTACCTTTTTTGAACTTTTGGCTTTTGTTATTTCTTTCTGCCATTTCATCTTCCTGGATTTCTGTGGCACATTGCATACTCATTTCTGCTGTTTCCTGGTGTCCCAGTTCCTGGCTCTCCTAGATCTCCTAGTGTGTCAATTGCCTCCTATTTGGTGTGTGTTTTCAGGTCAGTCTTATCCTTGCAGCTTTCCCTATTATTCTTCAGCTGCTACAGTGTCTCAATGCCATTGGTCTCCATTGGACCTCCTATGATATGCTCTGGTAGGTACTGTTTTGGAGCCCTTCTTTCAGTCAGTCTAGTACCTTGTCATTCATCAGTCTCAGGATGCATGGACAAATGATGCAGCAGTAGTGCAATGGCCTTGAGACATATAATAGTGCAGTCATGTGCCTAGCCAAACCTGTATCTGGAACAAGGTCCCACCTTCAAGCAATGCTTAGGATGCCGGGGTCATCTGCTCTTAGTGGTTATCTCCATGTGACAGGCTTAACATCCCAAGCTTCTTATTTATTTTATTTTCTCTTAGACAGCCACAATGTCTCTACTCAAGAATGGATTTATCTTTCTTTCAGGCCAAGAAAATTCTGACTGTTCTCAGGTCATTCATAGAAACGTTGCTGCTAAATCTTGGCATAAGATAAAAAGATAGACTGTTCCTAAGCTTATGGATGCTCTCCACAATTTGAAGGCCCCCCTCTTCCACTACTGCCAAAAAGCAGGAACTGTTTAATTTGTATGTAGCTGTCATTTCAGCTAACCCTACTCATGTCAGTACACCTGTAGAATCTGAGACTCTGGACCAAACTCCTGTTACTTCTCAGTTTTCCAAACTGCGTGATCTGCCTCTCCAGATTAATACACCCATATTGAATTTAGATTCCAGGGTAGCTGTTTTAGAATCCAGACCTTCCAGATCTTATGAAGCAGTACCTTCATGAACTTCTGCATGCCCTTCCAAAATTCTTCTGGTTTCTCAACCTTTTACCACAGCAACAACATCTGCTCCTCTACCACCAACCACATCTTTTTCTACAGGTCCCTCAATGGGATTCAGTCTCTCCATACTGACTACTTCCATAACAGGTATTGCTCTCTTTTGTCTACCACATTTACCAGCCTCAGCATGTTCTACCCATCTAGTTCCAAATCATGTCAGGAAGGACATTATTGATGGGAAGGACATTAATCTTGTAGCCCTTCTTATACCATCTCAAGAGACAATTGAGAACAGGATAGTTTCCTGCAGGCATATATCCACAGTAATAAAAGCTAAAGATCCTCACTTACTAAAGAAAATAACTGTAGCAGAATTTGTTGCTGATTTCAGTATCTATTGTGAAATTGTGTGTGGCATTTCCATCCAGGCACAAACAATCTGATTCTTACCTCTAGCTCATTGTTGACCTGCAATCTGATATGGTGGTACCCATTTTTGTGATTGCCATAAATCCTTCTCCTCAAAGGCAGTTGCTTACCTATCGAAGTTCAGTTTGCACATTTCCTGGGCATCCATTGACAATAAGCACTTTTGTAGGCATTTTGCTGGCTGGTGAGCTTTAACTTGTGCCATCTGTGGATCCTTTTCTCTTCTCTGCTTTGTATCCCCTTACCATTGCCAACACTTGACTGCAAGTCTGTCCTGCTCCAGCTTGCTCTTCCACTTCACAAATTGGCTTCTATGCACTGAGAAATATTTTGGATAAACAAGGATGCCAGATAGTGTTCTCTGCTGGGAGAGCAGTCTATAATACTTTCAATGAAACAGCTTGCTTTGCTTCATCGTGTACACTCCTATATGTATGTAGTTGCTGTGGAGAAGCTCATTTTAAACTGGTCTGTCACTGCAAACCAATTTCTGCACCTACCCAAGGTCTCAAATAATTGTTGGTCACAAATAACATTTGGCCCATGTCTCAAAACTATTTAATATTGATTGACTGCAGCAGCTATTATCAACCAATCCACCACAATCTCTCATTCAGTTCTGTTACTGGTAAAAGAGCTGTCTAAAGGTTTTATCATCAATCCCTTTGCAGCTCCCCCTTTTCCATCTTTCTAAATAAGCCCTATTGGAATAGCCACCCAAAAGTATTCCAAAAAAAAAAAAAAAATTTATAATTGAGCTCTGTGTGCCTGTTTGACTAAAGCAGATATTACAGATGCCTTCAAATTGTTGCCAGTGCATCCATCTCTATGGCATGTCTACGCGATTTCTTGGCAAAATCAGTACTACTTTGCAGTGTGCCTAATATTTGGATGCCAAAGTAGCCCAATTCTTTTTGACAAGTTTTCTAGTAAGTGTTACAGACATCCATATGTGTTACATCTTCTGGAGAATTTTCTTCTAATCAATACGCCATAGTCTTCCCCAGCTGCTAGCATCACTTGCCATCAGCACTTGTTCTCATTGCATAACATTCCTGTAGGAGACGACTAAACAAAAGGACCAGCAATGATGCTAGAATTTCTGGGTATTGAACTGGAAGCCAACCTCCCTTTGGAGAAATTACAAAGAATTTCAAAAATGGTTTCACTCTTTTCAACAAAACAATTCTGTACCCAACGAGAACTTTCTTTTTTTTTACTGGGCTATCTCACTTTTTCTATGAGAATCATTCCTCGAGGCTTCATTTCCCATCTCTTCAGTCTAGCTCATTGAATCATACCTCTGAATCATCACAGACTTAGCTATGTGGTCCCTCTTTCTATCAAATGGAATGAAATATCTATGCTCTATAAGGACCCATCTCCCTCAAATCTCCTTACAATCTTTATTGATACTACCTCATCATTTGGTTTTGCTGCCATTCATGGTACGTCCTGGTTTGCCTATGTCTGGCCACCTGAAATCTACTACCTTCCCCACTTCCACTTTATGCCATCCTTATTTCAAATCTATCCTATTATTGCAGCTGCACTCACCTGGGGACATGCATGAAACAACCAGCTTATAACTGTATTTATGGAAAACCAAGCAGCTATAGTCATTATAAACAAAGTGTGTTCTTCCTCCTATTCCATAATGACCTTCCTGAGACTATTGGTGTGGATCTCCCTATTTTTCTACTTTACCACCCAGTGTGTATCCATTCCTGGTTCTTCTAATTTTCTAGCTGACTGTCTGTCCTGCTTCTATTTCAACAATTCAGAGCTGACTTTCCGCAGGCTGATCAAGAGATGCCTCCGTTCTGGGAGTTGCAATTGACATACTGTAACAAGGCTTCCCAATTGTGTATTGTGTACTGTCCAGGACTCCTCAACTTCATCAACTCAAACTGAATACAAAGTAGACGTAAGAGAAAGATAAGTAGTTATCAAGAGGGACATAATACATCAGGAACATTAGATAGGTATAATATAAGCATGGTAGAGTTGGTTATTAATACAGTAGGAGTGCCTGCAAAAGAAAAGGGGAATCTTGGAGAGGGATATGTCTTGGATAAATCTATTTATATTAAAAAAATAAAATCAGGTGTAGACAAAGATTCTGTTTTAAAAAATAATCTTGACTTGATGTCAGGGGTGACTGACATAAATATGGAAGGGTCAACCATTGATGAAGGGGAAGTCAGGAGGAAGTTAGCTCAGGATAAACACAATTGTATACAAAATTAAAGACAGATGTAAAAAAGATTCTGTTCCTAAAAATGGTTATGCTTTGGTGTCTAGGAGAATATTGTTTTAGATCCAGTCTGTAAAGAGCTGCATGGTCAAGACACAAGTAGAATATTGAAACAGGATTTGGAGCTAGTAAAAGAATTGGAGGAAATATGTATGAAAAATGTTATAGATCTTAATAGCTGTGCTATTTTGACATTATATGGCTTTAAGACCTACACAACTGGTCATATGAAGATTTAAAGGATAAGATTGTGAACCTAATAAGGGCAGCGACTGGTGCTGATCTAACTGTGTCTGATATTTTACAGATATGGAATGATAAAGATATTATGGGTTTAAATTGTTTATTCATATTTTGTACTAGCTCCTTGAATAGCAAATCATATTTGGATTAATGAAGAAGGTCTGAGAAATTTGGTTGTAGTTTAGAATATATGTTAACAGGGAACTCCTGAATAAGAAATTTCAAATACAAAATCATGAGTCTTGTCAATTAAGTATTTTTGGTCTTAAATCACCTTTAGTAGAAATACAAGAAAACTCAGGGAATACCCTGATGAACATATTCGGTCAAGTTCTAAAATCCCAGACCTAGAATTTGAATAGAAAAAGTTTACAGTTGAAACAAAGGTGCAAGTTTGGGACAGGTGGACATTCTTGTTAAAACCCAGAGTAGCAAGATGTTTATTAAGTGAGCAACATTATTGGACAGTAGGATTACACATAATGGAAAGGAAAATACTAAATGAAGGAAGTAAAAATAATAGACAGGAAGTAAGAGCATCAGATCAGGAAAATATGGTTGGTAGAGTGCCTAAGATATTGTATTTTTATGGTTTGGAAAGAATCAAAAATGAGAATAATAACAACTCAAAGGATCTTATAGTGGATATATTGGAACAACTTTTGAATGTTTCTATAGACAATCCTAATGCATTAAATATTTCAAGGCAGGGTTGTGATCCAGATTGCGATTTAATTATTGTTAAAACAGGCCTTTTAAGTTTATATAATAAGATCATTGATAATAGAGTCTACTGGATGCCTTAGGAATATATATAGTGAACACAAATGATTTTTCTTACCATAATAGTCCTATATGTAAATCACTAAAAGGGACAAATCAGGAAAAAGTGGTATTTAATGTTTCTACTTGTAATAGATTTGAGCTGTTGGAAACACAATCAGATTGACTTGTAGAAGATAAAGAACTACATACTGAAACAAAATCTAATGCCCTTTTTCTAATCTCTTGAAACATTGCAGGTTTCTTTTCTAAATTAATGGAGCAAGAATGGTTAGACTTTATACTTAAGTTTAATATTATTTGTCTACAAGAGACTTGGCATTCTAAAGACCAAGAAATCTTACTGAATGGTTATCAAACCTTTCAGATTCCAGGAGAAAAAGCTGCCAAAATGGGAAGAACTGTAGGGGGTTTAATTATTTTAATTAAAATAAATATTGATATTACTGCAGATATTTTATACACTAATAAAAATATTATGGTAATTTATATTAAGCCTAATAGAGGTAAACATTTTTGCCTAATTCATACTTATATACCTCCATCTAATTCGAATTCATATTATCCAGCACTCTGGGATCAATTGGAGGATTTTATTCATAGGAGTTGGGCTGTAACGTCTTGTGAGTATATATTACTTTGTGGGGACTTTAATGCAAGGATTGGCTCATATGATGGTTACTCTGATAGTTATTTCACAACTGGTGTCATCTAGAAGCCTCTAATTGGCCCAGATGCAAAGGATAAAAATTAAATAAAATGGGTCAGAAATTAATAGAATTGCTAGCTTTACATAATTTAGCACCAATAAATGGTAGGTTATATGGTGATAAATTAGGAAAGTTCCTCATTTTTCTGCAAAAGGACCTTCAATAATAGATTACGTGTTCTGGAATGGGAACATGACAGATTGGGAATCTTTGGAAATTCCAATTAGGGGTGAAAGTGATCATCTTCCTCTTGTTTTGAAAGCAAAAAATGTACAGTGTGTTCCAGATGTACCAAATAAACCTATACAATTTATCATTCGTAATAACAAAATTCAATGGCAGGACAAGTTTTTTCCCCTCATTAAACATTTTCTGCAGGACTTATTCAATAAGCTAAATACTGATATATGGGGTATGGGCGTCTTCACCATTTATTATTTTCAAACCTAGAGGAGATAACAAAATTACTTAAATCTTCAAAGACTATAAAAAGAATAGAATACAAAAATACATGGTTTGATCTGGAATGCCGTAAAGAAAAAAGAGAATTAAAAAATAAAAATCAGGCAGGTAAGGCAGAATAAGACTTCACAAAATATTATAGAACTAAATAGATGGGAAAAATATAAGAAGTTCCTCTTATTAAAACAAAAACAATATCAACAAAGAAATTGGGATCGTATGCTTGAAGCTATTTATAACAAAGATTTCCAGACATATTGGTTATTAGTTGCTAAGGGAACTAATAACATTAAACATGAATTGGATACCTATATTACGATGGAAACCTGGGTTTCTTACTATTCTTTAAAAATTTTTTCCCCTAGTGTTGAAGATGTGGGAATATTTCTGGACACAAATATGCAGAATTTTTGACCTTTTTTAATTACAGAAGTATATTTCACCATTGCAGTTTAAAAAAAAAGAAAAGCACCAGGCCCAGATATGATTCCTTCTGAAGTTTACCTGAGTGCCCCTGCTTTATGGTCTACAATTTTGACTAAATATTTTAATTTTTGTATCCAGAAACTGGTTTTCCCGAAATCCTGAAAGGGAGCCATAATATTTTCAATATATAAAAAAGGTGATAAAACAGATCCTAAAATGTATAGGCCTATTTCATTATTAGATAATCTGGGGAAATTGTTTTCTAAGTTAGTCCTAAATAGATTAAAGGAAGAATTAATAGGTTTAGGGGGACTTTCTGAAGCACAGGCTGGATTTAGGGCTGGTTACAGCACAACTGATAATTGTTTCATAATCAGACATCTTTATGAAAAATATGCTATGGTTAGAAAACAGTCTTTTTTTGTTGTCTTTATAGATTTCAGTACTGCATTCGACTTAGTATCAAGGAATGTTCTTTGGCTTATAATGAAGAAAAAAGGATTTACAATGGAATTGATAGCAATTATAAGAGCATTATATACTGCAACATGGGCTCAAGTGAGGTCAGGTACTCAGGGACAATTCTCTTCAACTTTCCCTACTAATATGGGAGTAAGACAAGGCTGTGTAATTGCTCCTCTTCTTTCTTCTATATATATTGACAAATTGTTACGTGATTTAAATCTTAGTAATTCTGATTCTCCTAAGATTAGGGATAAATGTTGTGGTGTACTGGCCTACGCTGATGACTTAGTCTTATTCTCTCTTACTGAATCCGGACTTCAAGCTAAATTAAATATACTTGCAATAACTGCAAATGAGCTTAACTTGACAGTAAATATTCAAAAGCCAGATTCTTCCGTTTACAACGAAGCTAAAAATACAGTAAAAAGAAATTTTGGATGCTAGGTTCTGATAAATTAGAGACTGTTGATAGCTATACATATTTGGGCCTTCAGTTGACTAGGGATGGAAAATGGAATGTACAACTGGATACAATTTTAGTAAAATCAAAAAGAACGGCAAATTCCTTACTCATATTTAATAAAAAATTTGGTGGAAACACAATAAGGCCTATTTTAAAGGCAGTTCAAGCCAAATATTATGCTCAAGCTTTATTTAATGCTGAAATTTGGCATCATAATAAAATGTATATGTTAGATATTCCCGTTAATAAACTGTTTAGAGAAACTTTTGGTTTACCAAATTTTGTTCCTGCTGTGATATTGAGGGCCGAGACAGGTTATTACTCTTTGCAGGCAGTGGCTGATGCTAGAAAGATTAATTATTGGGTTAGAATACTTCACCATGACCAAATAGGTTAACGGCTTTATGCTTACATGAAAAATATTGGTGGTCCTCTTTAGGGAACCTAAAATCAGAATGGTTATCCTAATAATTAATTTATTACAAAAGTGAGGTTAACCTACTTATATCAGTATAGGGCAAGAGGAATCACTATTAGTTTAAAATATCGACCCTTTATAGCAAAAGCATTCAGAGAATATTATAGGATTCTAGATTTAAATATGATTAAAAGTTTAAATTGTTCCCATTTTTGAGGATAAATGACCCTGTCATTATTATAGATATTACTTAGATATTCTTACAGAAGCAGAAGATAGAAAACAATATACCAGATATAGGCTAGAAGTATTTCCAAATAACATTCTGGAAGCAGTTTATATGAAAAATTTTACTTCTAATGCTGGTTTTTGCTCTTGTACCTGCTCCACATTGGAAAACTTGGAACATGTTATGTTTGTATGTAAATGGTATACTATACCAAGAAAAAAATGGATATGGCCTTTATGCCAAACCATACAAACAATAGATCAGAGCACCTTACTTGTTATTTTCTTTACTACTAATGATGAAATTATAATTAAGGCTATAGCTAAATATTTAGTAAACATCTCTAGAATACGTCTTGGCATAAAAGTGAAAAAAAAAAACGGATCTAACATTTATATTATATACTGTCAAATAGTAAAATATTTGTACTCTTTTCAAGCTAAAGCACTTTCTTTATAGGTAATTGCACGTAATTGATTGTTACCCATGTTTTTGCATTAAGTACTTTGAAGGGCTGGAAGAGATGCTTTCCCTGTTTATTTATTTATTATAAAGAGTATATGTTGTAATTTTTTGTATATTGTAAATTATGTTTTTGTAATAATTTGTCTTTTTGTCATGGTCTATGACCGCTCAATAAACTTTTGACTGACTGTCTTCCAAGTAGACTGGAAGAAATTCTCTACCTTCTTCACCTTACAAAATATGGACCCTTTCCAAAGCTCCAACTCTCTCATTCTAGCATTTATGTCCTATTGTTCCCAACCTTTAACTTGTCAGCTACAAGTATCAAACAGTATATTTCAAGTATGCAATTCACTATGATGTTTATCTGTCCTAATGTACGAAGATCCTACCCATCAAATCCAGCAATCAAAGCCTTCTTGAAGGTATAAGAAAAGTTAGTCCTTTAGACTCTTCAACAAGGAAACCCATAAATTACAGTCTATAGTCTCAAATGATGCTTTTCCTAAATAGTGGCAATTTTGGTCCCATTGCTGGCCATAATCTACAAGCTGCCAAGACATTGGCCTTCTTTGGATTTTTATGACCTGAAGGATTGCTTCTTTCTCTTCTGTCTTTAATCCAGTCATCCAGCTCACGAATAGCTGCTTACAGAAAGCATTTGCAGACCATTCCAGTCACATGTTCCAAAATCAAAAACTGACAGAAATAATAGAGGAGTCTATGGGCCAGATATTCAAAGGTTAGTGCTGGCACTATCGGGGTTTGTGCCAGTGCTAGCCAGGTTTCTGGCATGCAAAGGGGACCATATTCAGAGGCCCCTGCAGTGAGTGCTAAACCTGTTAGCAGCCAGGTACTAATATAACACTGCACCCATGCAAATTAAGGGATCCCCTCCTCCATCTGGCTGCAGTGGCACATTCAAAGGTTTACAATGGTGGTAAATAGCACCAAAGTGGTGCTATTTACCACCGCTGAAATAACACCTCTTAACCAGACACTAAGCCCATGCCTACACCCCACTGATGGCAAGATGGCTGTACTGCAGCCATTTGTCACTGATCGCCCATCATGCTGGCGAGGTTGCAGACCCTGGTATCCAGTGGCACCCCACCTCTAAACACTCATCCCATGTACTGTAAAACATCCTGCTGTCTAGTGGCACCCCCACACCCAAACTTCCATCCCATGAACTGTAGAATATCCATGGTGTCCAGTGGCACCCCCCCTCCCAAACACCCATACCATATTATGTCTACCTGGGGGTAGGTGTGCCACTAGGCACTAGAAATAGGTAGATGTAATTTGGTACTGGTGTTCAGGGGTGGGGGTTGCCACTGGACAGCAGAGATATTCTACAGTTCATGGTACAGGTGTTTGGGGTGTGTGGGGTGCCATTAGACACCAGGGATAGGTATACATGCTATGAAACAGATGATTGGGGGCTGGGAATTCACATTAGGCACCAGGGATATGTTTAACTGGCACAAGACAGGTGAATGGGAGGGATGGGTGCCGTTAACCACCAAGGATATTTTACACAAAATGGGATGGGTGTTCATTCAGAGAGTGTGGGGTGCACTGGACACCAGGGATACCTATTCATGATATGGGTTGGGCATTCAGGGGGGTGTCACTAGACACCAGGGATGATGTGTCAGATGCACACAGAATGGGCACTTAAGGACCACTGCTCACCATGCAAATGAGCCCATAATGGGCATGCAAATAGCCCCTTAGTGCCTTGGATGCCCAACGGGCTCATTTGCATGGTGTGGCTGAATGTGGCCTACATGGGTCCCAGTGCTATCCAGTCCAGGAGTGCTAGTCCCTGTGGGATGGATGCATACGAGGTTCATGTCAGGGCAGCACAGTTTTATGTAGTGCTGCGTTGACATGGGCAGATATTCAGTTGGATAGCACCAGTACGCTATCTGACTGAATATAGCAGCTGCTAGGTCAAGTGCTAGCACAAGCACTGTGCAAATATTTGAGCTGTGCTTGTGTTCGTTTTTGAATATTGGGACCCACATCTTTTATTTTGCAACAAACTCAACCTGATGCCCTATTTAAGTCCTCAATGTATTGCAGTACACGGACAGACATCCTGATTCCGTTCTTCCTGCTCTGTATACTGAGACTTACTACTTCATAACTACTTTCAGGTTCATCCTCCACATCAGCACACTACTTTCTAATCTGGGTCTTGATGCCTCTTTCTTCTCTGATCATTCATTTGGAATTAGAGTAGCCAGCTCAGAGTTTTCCTCCACCTTGGGGTTTTCCTCACCTCTAATTTGTTGGGTTTATTCCGTGAATTGGAGGAGGTTGGTTCCATTACATCTCACTTTATACTTTGGGATTTTTAGCTATGAACATTTTCCTTTAGTTCTGAGACAATTCTCCTGGCACCTCTACTGAGGGTGGAAAATCAGAGGAAGAGACAAGCCAAAAGATCACATACAGTTGCACAAGTACATACACATCACTAGCGGTCATCCATTGAATTATAAAGGTTTATCCTGTGGTTCAATGGGGGGGTACCAGACTCCTTCCTCCTCCCTGGCTATAAAATCTCCCACAATCCAACAATCCTCTGCCTAGAGTTTCACATACCTCCTCCAACCCAGAATACCTCCCTGACAGCGACACTGGCACAGCGAACGGCACTACAGCGACTACAGTGCCATGTCACTGTGGTGTTTGCACTGGAACCCGGCACTGTCTGTTGGGGGTCTTGTACCCCCCAAATCAGCCCTGACTTGGAATTGATAATCCTTAGTGGGGGGGTGCAGGGGGCACAGCCCCCTGTGTGGAGGGTTCGGGGGGGCAAAGCTCCCTGAAGAAAACACTTTGTTTTCTTTGGAACCAACAGCTGACCATGAAAAGCGGTCTACCAGCTGGTTTCACTGTCTGGTCATGTGACAAAAGGTTTGCCGACGACCAGTCGTGGATCCCTCCCACTAATCCTCTATCTCTGGTGTTCTGCCTCTGTTGTGACTTTTTAGCTACAAACATTTTCCTTTAGCCTCGAGACAATTCTGGCACCTCTGTTGAGGGTGGAAAACCACAGAAAGAGACAACCCTAAAGATCACATACAGTTACATAAGCACATCACTTGTGGTCACTCACTGAATCCAAGGACAACATCGCAAATTCAGTAGAGCAGTAGGAAAGGCAGCTATGATATTGGGATACATAAAGATGGAGATTAGCTGTCAGAGAAGAGAGGTACATCTACCCTGTATAGGTGATTGGTTCATCCTCATCTGAAACACTGTGCAGTTTTGAAGACTGCATTTGAAGAAGGACAGGAACTGAGGGGAGGTAGTGCAGAGAAGGAAAACCAAGATGATCCAGTGACAGCAGAGAAGGGCTTACAAGGAGATATTGAAAGACCTACACGTGTACATGTACATGATGGAGATGAGAAGGAAAAAGAGAATATGACTGAGACATGTGAATACCTCAATAGGGTGAACAAGGTGGATAGTGGGGGAACTGTTCAAACTGAATGGAAGCACCAACACCATGGGTAACACTATGAAGCTGGTGGGGGGAGGGGGATTTATGCGGTCTATCTGAAAGTATTTTTATACGGAAGGGTGAAATAGGCTGCTGAAAGAAGTGGTCTTTGTAAAAAGCAGTGGTGTGGGCTCCAACATGGGTGGGACAGACACATGGGTTTGGTTAAATATGGTATCAAATGAGAAAGAGAGGAAGTGTGAAATGCCACCGGGGCTCTTACATTCCATATTAGATAGACTGGACCAGGCAGACACAATGGGCCAAGTTGGCTTTTTCTGCTGCCACATTTTATTTTAAATTTAAACTGTTAGTAAGTATTCTCAACAGAAAGATTCACTTTAAAGTGATTTTCCAGTTTCCTGCAAAATAGCTGCAGTTGATATTGGCAGAACTTAAATCTCATAACATCCCAAGCAACTTGAATTTCAGGACATTCCATTCTTAAGTGCTTCAGATATTTGTATAAAATCTAGAGATGGGCAAACCGGTTGGAGAAAAACCCCGAACCTCCCCGAACCAGCAATATTTTAAGGAGTCAAACCACATCTGAACTTTTTCTGTGGTTTGGATCGGTTCAGAAAACCCTGGCTTTTCTTTTCCCTGGTGTCCGGTGGACCCCCCCACCCCAATTTTACTTTTCCCTGGTGTCTAGTGGACCCCCCACCACCCAGTTTTCCTTTTCCCTGTTTTTTTTTTTGTGGCAGGTCCACTGTCACACATCTGCTCTGGTCACGACCCCTAGGGTTTCCACCACTAACCATTGCCGCTTCTATTCCCCCAGTTATCTCCAGCTTACCCCCTGGAGGGCGGGGCCACAGCAACGGTCCCCTATCCATGCTGTGGAACTGTATCTGGTTGAGGGATTGTGGCGGTGGCGGCTAATCGAAGCCCCGAGGAGGGCTTCACTCCGACAGTGGACCTTGCCCGCCTGCTATTTTCCCCTGTTTTTCTGTGGAGGTGGGGACGTGCAATGATGCCTGCATCTGCCCCACCTCCCTGAAGTTGAGCACCGGTAGCTTGGGTTTCTCCTGGCCTCCGCCAGGAGTCCTCAGTGCGCCAGACAGTTACCCCACCCATCCACCCCCACTGGAGAAAGTGTGCAGTCCCTGGGATGCTCGATCCTTCTCCCCCTGGCCGGCCCTCAGATGACCCGGGTCCGTTCCCGAACCCGGGTTGCCGGCATCACAGGCGGAAATCCAACCTCTGCACCAGTGGGCCGGCTCCTTTTCCCTGGTTTCTACAGGACCCTCCTCCCTAACCCTGATCAATCCCGTGTAATAAAAACAAACAACAGCATATTATTTAATAAATTTACCTGGTGTCTAGTGGATCCCCTTCCCTATCCCTATCAATCCCCTGTCATAAAAAAGTGTCCCCATATTCCCTGGTGTCTAGTGGACCTCCCCATCCTGGTAGGCACTGCCCCCACCCTGATCCAGAGCTGGCAACCGGCACAGCCCTCCTCTCTCCACCATGGCTGGCTGCCCGACTAAGCTGGTGATGAATGAGCACATACTTGTACAAGCACATGCTCATTTGTTGCCAGCTCCTGTTCATTCCCTGAGGTCTTTGGGTTCAGCAGAGATGAGTGGAGGGCTGTTCAGTTGCCAGCAGGGAGGGCCTATGGGGAATGACATTGTGGACCCTCTGGGGTCCACAATGCCGTTTCCCCCCATCCTGCCCCCCCCGGCAATGACCGAAACTACCCTACGCTTATCTCTGCTGCACCCAAAGACCTCAGAGAATGAACAGGAGCTGGCTGAATGTCAATTAATGAGCCTATGCTTGTACAAGAACATGCTCATTCATTGTCAACTTAGTTGGACAGGCAGCTGGTCATGGTGGAGAGAGGAAGGTTGTGCCAGTTGCCCACTCGAGGTTGGGGTGGGGGGCAGTACCCACCATAGTGGGGGGTCTGCTAGACACCAGGGAATATGGGAACACTTTTTTATGGCAGGGAATTGACTGGGATAGGGAAGAGGTTCCACTAGACACCAGGGATATTTATTGCACAATATGCTTTTGTTTTTTTTATTACAGGAGATTGATCGGTGATGGGGGAGTCCGCTAGACACCAGGGAATATTGGGGACTTTTTTTATCACAGGGGATAAGAGATAGGGAGGGGGGTCCACTAGACACAAGGGACATTGAAAATAAGCTTTTGTTTGTTATTTTTTTTATTACAGGGGATCAATTGGGGATAGGGATTGGGGTCTGCTAGATACCATGGAAAAGTTTATATTTTATTTTTAAATAATGGGGGTGCTCATGGACAACTAGAACAGTTACCCTAATGCTGCAGCATAAAGATTCTAAAAGATTCGGATAAGGCTTGGATAACCATGCAAATCTTTTGATCCTTATCAAAACTTTTTCAAGCCTCTAAACCTATTGAGGTTCACCCAACCCTAATAAAAACAGACCCCCCTTTTTAATTTAGTATCCTTTCTTCTTCCTTGACTTGCTGTTGATCACCCACCCTCTCTCTTCCAACCCAGTCACCCGCTGTCCCTGGCACTTACCTCTGACCTGTACAGTTCCCCACAGTTTACCCCATGGCACAGCCCCCACTGATTCCCTAAGCCAGGGAGAGGTTACAGTTCGGTTGGGGCTGATAGCCCAGTGAGCAATGTGGGGTCTGCAGAGAGAGAGAGAGAGAGAGAGAGAGAGGCAACATGCTGCAGTGCAGGGAGGCTTTTTTCTCTTAGGTCCCCCCCCAGCTCCTTATAGACTAGGACTAGATGGATATCTGCACACAAGCATCCAGACCTCCTAGTCAGGAGGTGCTCTGCCCACCCATCATGACACCACTGCACTGCCACCTGTGGTCACTCAGGTGGCAGTGTCGTAGTGGAGCACACGGTCTGTCCTCTGGGATGCTCAATCATCCCCCCCCAGCTGGCCCCCGACAATCCATGCCTGCTTTTGAACCCAGGTCACCGGCATTACAAGTGTAAGCTCTACTGCTGCACTGATGAGCTGGCCAAAACAGTCCCTTTTTACCAGTAGGCTTCATCTGTTCCTACTGTTGTTACTCCTCCCTGAAGTCATACTCTGCTTGCTAGTGACATCAGAAAAATTTCTGTGGCAAAAGGTTGGGATAACATTAACAGAGAATCTTGACATTGCAGCAAGAATAAAAAACATGAACAAAATGTTAGGGGAAATGATTCTGTAGTAATGAAAATATGTTTGATTAAAAAAATAGAAGGCACTGAAATTTAAATTTGGGAGTAAATTTTGTGATCTGCTGATTCTAACAGACTATTCTGCCGGACACTTGTAAATCTCTTTAAAGTGATTTTCCAATATCCCCAAAACATTTCAAAATATATCTGGACACAATACAGTTTACGTTTTATTAATGACTGTATTTACCTCCCTAATTCTGTTTCTTGAGGACATTGACATGAGGGATCTGAGGCCGAGTTTATCTGTCCTCCTGCTTTTCTCTCATAATACTCTGTTTGTGACATCACCAATCTGTTGATGTGGAAATGATTATGATGTCACAAATAGAAACCATTATGAGATGAAAAACAAGAGTATGAGATCAAATCTTTTAAATGTCCTCAGTAATTTATTTATTTATAATTTTTACCAGGAAAGGCAAACTAAGTGTCTTAGGGATGGGGTGTGGTATACGTGGACCAGTTTTATTGGTGAGTAAATGTTGGTCATAACACCGGGGAACTTCCCCTACTCTTCACCGTATGTTCCATGGGATCTTTTACTTTCACCTGGACAGTGACCAGACACGGGCAGAAGGGACCTTAGTTTAACATCTCATCTGAAGAATGGCACCTCAACAGTACAGAACCCGCCCCTATACTGCAACACAGTTACAGTTATGGGTATTACCCAAGTATCTGGTGTGCAGCTAGAATCCAGGACCTTCTGATCTTCCAGCCCCATAGGCAAGCATGCTACTTACTGTGCCACTGACACTGCAGTGTTATAAAAATGAAGGAGATAAATATAAATCTTTAATGAACTATAAGCTGTATTTTGTATAAATGTTACATTTAGAAATGTCTTTCAGGATATTGGAACATCCTCTTAAAGATGGGGTGAGGATGTCGGCCAAAAGAATCATAGCTGGCATTAATGGAATTCTGATATATAAAGTTACCACAAATGTTATTTTAAAATCTTTCAGTTTTTATGTAACACCTCTACCCCCCACTAGGTGTGGAACATATTACTAATCTCCTGGAATATCCTTTGTGCACATAGTTCGGACCCTTAAAGAGGACAGGAAATAGTTTCAAATTGTCGGCTGTTCATAACATTCACATTCTCAGAAATTATGTGCATTCCCCTAAAGTACCCATATTTAACTGTATCTGAATAAAAAGTGATATGAAAAACTGTATTTTACATTGTTTTGTTGTTCTGGGCAGCATTCTGTAATAGTTCTCTCCATGGAACCAATACTTTGGAGTTTTAACTATGCCACAGTTTGTGCACAGAATAGGTCAACAGCTCATAATTAGCATTCTGTACACAAACTGTGACATAGTAAAAACTCCAAATTACTGATTCCATGAATAGAACTGTAACAGAATGCTACCCATAAAAACAAAATAATGTAAAATACAGTTTTTCATATCACTTTCTATTAAGGTACATTTAAATATGGATAATTGGGTGGAATGCATATAGTTTCTGAGAATAAGAACTTTATAAACAGCTGCCAATTAGCACAAATTTCCTGTCCCCTTTAAAGGTTATGCAGTTTAATACTTCTCAGTAGGAGGAACCTTTTAGTATGAAAAGAGAGTGCATCAGCCATTTTTGGTTGGTCCCAGGGGAGCTCTGTGTAAGAGGGTTCCCCGAGGGCTGTATGACCAGTGATTAAAGGTTGGTCTCTTGTGGGAGATCCTAGGCATTCCAACTCTATGGGAGTCAGAGGTTCCGAGTGACAAGCACCAAAGCCCATGCAGGCATGACAAGGAGTCAGTCCACAAGTACATCGAGTAGTAGCTCACCACATAACAGAATAACCCTAAAGGATAAAAAGGCATGTCCCTCCTGAGATTTGAAAGTACAGTGTAACTGATGAAGTGTTAAGAACTTCGGGTTTATAAATTGTTACTCAACTGTAAAACTGCAAGTATTACCCCCTTCCCCCCATCTGGAGTAAAGATGAATTTTGACACCAAACCAAGCGGTGGTCCATTTATTCGGGGAGACCAAGATCAACTGCATCTGATGAGTTATTTTACAGGGGAAGAAGAAGGGATTATCTAAGATGGGAATTCAATTTGGTTGTGCCATGAAATACTGGAGCCCTTTGGTGAGTCAGGGACCACCCTAGGCATGGGGAAAATACAAATGTTTTGTCATAAATGCACCTACTAGGAGCAACTGACACCACTGGATTGGGAAGGGGTTTTACATTTATCATTAAGAACATGTGCATAAAGACAAGATGCTCATCCCTTAGAGTTTATCCAAGTCCTTGTGTTTATTCCCTAGCTGAAGTAATAATCCTCAGTTTGTAACATTTTAATAATTTCCACAGCACCGGATTGTGATGTTACAAACTAATAAGGACTGTGACCTCAATTAAGGAGTAATTATCAAGAGCACATAAACTTTAAGGGACACAACACCATTTTTATGCAAATGTCCCTAGTAATAAAGCCCCAAAGCATGTAATGGCTTAACATTTAATTATTGTTTTTTTCCCCCAGTACCGTATTTAGTTTATTTGTTTGAAAATTGGTAACCCAGAAAGGTACATGGAGCCTGGGCTCATTTCCAGGTGCGACCTGGGGGCAGGGAAACAAAGGTATTAATAGGTACAGACAGGTAGAGATAACTTTCATGCAAACTAGCTGACAGATACAGTCCTGCACAGCCATGAAAAGGCTACAACTGATAAGTGCAGTATAATAACAACTCCAGCATAACAATATCCCCATAATAGGGTAATGCAGTAAACAGATACTATCATACAGTTGAACGGAATAAATAAGGGATGTGCCATGGCCCTAACAGAAATATCTCTAATATTTTTCTCGAGTACAGTTTGACCTTATAGTGTATGATGGAATGCGGTTGTGTATGGAAATCCATACACTGCAAAAAGTTGTTCTGCTGCAGTAGTGATATCCTCACTAACGCAGAACGACTTTTCATTCTGCGTTAGTGAGGACGTCATAATACAAGGGGCTACAGCAAACGTCCTGATTCATCCCTTGCTGTGTGAGAGGGGTGTGTGAGTGTGCTGGGCAGCGGCAGTTGTGAATCGATGGCCTCGGCAGAACCGAGTGAAAATATGGAAAAGTGAGTCTCTTTTTGTCTTTTTTTCGGGCACCATACACTATAAAGAACAGTATATGGTTACCCATACACTACAAGGCTATTCTTTCACCTCGTAGATACAATGCCGACTTGGAGACCTCTCAAGCTTCACTCTCAAGGTCATTGGTTGACATTGTATCCAGTCGGTGGAAGAATAGCCTTGTAGTGTAAGGGTAACCATACACTATCCTATATATGATGTCACGAATGGTCAAATTGCACAACAGAAAAATGTCACACGTATTTCTGATAGGGACATGGCATATTCCATTTATGCCATACTTGTCCTAATTAAGATACTTTCTTCTATTTTTAATTAACTTTTACTTCTGTTTGTACCATTTTCGGATGACTGTGGAGTTTTAGGATGGCCGAGCTGTGTTTTTCAATTGATGCACATGACGCTTCACGTGTGTCAGTGTGTCACCATGTTCTTTCGTTCGTTCATGCAGTGGATGTTTCTGTGCAGTCAGAAGTGGCCTAATGCAGTGCCAGGGAGATGCTCACTTGTTTTAGGCTGAAAGCGTACTGTGTACCGGGTAAAGTGAATGCAAGTCCCGGTCATGAAGAAGCGAGGATGCTGGTCGGGAAAATGGACAGATTAAAAAGGAAGGGCTGTGTGTTGGAGTAGAAGGGGCAAGAATCAGCTGTTAGTAATACGAGTGCTTATGGCAGAGTTTTTTTCATTTAAAATAATAAAATATGATCATACAGTGATGGTTGTTGCTTCGGGAGCCGGTATGCGAGTGAGGAGTAGCATTCTAAAAATAGAACCATAATGCTCGCGTTGCCGGCTCAGCCTATCAGGATCTACTATAGGTACAATTTGGACCTAGAGTGAGAATATTTTGATATTTTCACTTTAGGTCCCCAGGATGCAAAAATATCTCAAATAGGTGCCCTTAAATATACTGACAGGTATGGCATAAATGAAAATACATAATAAATAAGTGAACAGAGCACACTAGGGCTGCGCTGGGAGAACAAGTGCGCAGAGGCAAACAAGGTAAGGTAACAACTAGGTGAGGACAGGAGCAAGAAGGAAATGTACTGTAGATGTATTTGAAGTATGCTGATGCCAGATATAATTTCTGTGTTAGTGATTATGCTCCCTCTTTGAAATGTGACTCACAGAATTGGAAAGGGACAGTTCTGAATGTGAGATAGCAGGTTTTCAGCCAAACTGCCACCCTACCATCTCCTCAAAAATACAATATGGACAGACAGGTCAACCAAGCTTCTACTTTATGTTTATAGACACATTCAGGAGATCTCTGAGTGTTATAAGATTTCACCTAATGCATTTGTAGGGTATTGGAGCTATATAAAAGCAAGTATTTGTCAATGCCAAATGTTTGCCGCTGGTATTGCTATTGTACCGGGTCCTACTTGTACACATTTCTACTATGTATTTACCCAGGACAGAGCAGATGAGATGCAATATCTAATTTTCGGTAGTGTCCTGCTTTGACACATTGGGCTCGATTTTCTAATGTGTTGCGGCTGCCACAAGGGACCTGCGGTTGAGAGTTTTCCGCAAGTGGTGACTTGCAGCAAACTGAGCCGCAAATGGGATTTTCCAAAACTGATTGCTGCAAACCTCATGCTGCATCTCTGTTGCGGAGAACACAGCAAAGTTAGTCCAGCTCCCCCCGGTCTAACATTGTGTCTGACAGGGACCCCTTTTATGGGGCTTGTGCCAAGGGTTTGGTGCAAGCTGCTGTAAACTGTGGAAAATGTCACAACTTGCATCCTTGTTATAAAATAGGGTGCAAGTTGCATAAGTCTCTTGGACACAGGTGTGTCAAAGTTTACGTCGGATGCAGGGCTGGATGCAAGCCCTGCGTCCACCATTGAAAATCAGTCCCATTGTTAGACTGTAATCACCCAGGATAGGACCGCTGAGAGGCAATATTCTGCTTTTACGTGGGCTCTCACATTTTGAGCCCCAAATGTCAAACAGTCTTTTTATGACCTGATGTTATGATCAGGACAGGTGGAATTTTTAAAATCCCATCCAAAAGGTGATTTTGCTGTGCAACTGTGGAAACAAGTTTCAGAGGGGATTTGAAAGACACCTGCCATGTTCAGCAGGTGGGGCAACACAATGGTTATGTTGAATATTAGGGGTCAAAATCTGCAAACATTAAAGTTACAAGTAAATGTTGGAACAATTAATTTCCTCATAACTTAGTTGTTTTTTCACATTTTAACCCCCAATTTTTTAACATAATCTTTTTATGACCACTCCTTCCTGACATTACAGGTGTAATTTATAATAATAATAATAAATTAATTTATAAAGCGCCTTTCTACTTACCAAGGCGCTGAACACATTAAAACAATAACATCAAATATAAATCCAATAATACATATAAATAAAATCAAAGCATAATAACATCAAACATTAAAATCAGTTAATAAAATATGAAGTAAGATCTCAACACAGTAATAATTACACTATGAATAACCATCCAAGAAGGCCATTTGTCAGAGATGAGTTTTCAGATTATTCTTGAATTTCTTCACGGAGGTGCACTCCTGTAACCGGCATGGTAGAGAATTCCAGAGTGGGTGCAGCATAAGAAAATACTGTGCTGCCAGAAGATTTTAAACTCACTCCTGGAATCTCTAGCAACCCCTCATCGGCTGAGCGGAGCGATCGGCAGGGATAGTAAGGCACCAGGAGTTCTTTCAGATAGGCTGGACCCTGATCATGAAGGGCTTTAAAAGTCAATAAAATGACTTTAAAGGTGATCTGCCACTGTATAGGAAGCCAGTGCAGTTCGTGCAGCACTGGGGTAATATGACAGGACATACTTGTCCCAGTCAAAACCCGGGCTGCAGCATTCTGCACCAGCTGTAGGTGTCGAATTTCAACCCCAGAGAGCCCAAAGTATAGGGTGTTGCAGTAGTCCAAACGCGAGGACACAAAGGTGTGGACCAACGTTGGCAAAGAGTCAGACAGAACAAGGTGCCTAACCCTGGCGATATTCCTAAGATGGTAAAAGGAAGTCCTGACAACGGCAGACACTTGAGACTGTAAAGTCAGCCTGTCATCTAAGACAATCCCAAGGCTACGCACCCATTCAGAGGTCGGAAGTGACACGCCGCCAAGAAAAATTCCAGAGGGCGTGCCATCACGTGACCTCTCTGTCTGACAACCCGGGTCCACATCCAGGACCTCTGCCTTCTCTGAGTTCAACTTTAACCAACTAGAATCCATCCAACCCTGAACTTCTTCCAGACAGTTGTTAAACACCATGAGAGCTCCATCCTGGTCAGGTGCAAAAGACAGGTATAGCTGGGTATCATCTGCATAGCAGTGAAACCTCAGCCCATACTGTCTTATAATGTTTCCGAGGGGCAGCATGTACACCGCAAATAACATGGGCGATAGCAAGGAACCCTGAGGCACCCCACACAACAAAGGAGTTGGGCCAGAAGAAAAGACTCCCGACACAACTCTTTGTTATCTCCCAGTGAGGAATGAAGTAGGACCATTGTAGAACAGTTCCCGATATTCCACAAATGTGCCTCAGGTGTGCTATCAAGACCAGGAGATCCACAGTGTCAAAAGCTGACGAGAGATCAAGGAGAACCAGAATGGAACATCTCTTCTCATCTCTCGCCTGCAGAAGATCATTAAGTACCTGAACCAGCACAGTTTCGGTGCTATGTCTTTTTCGAAAACTGGATTGGAAGGATTCGTAGATATTATGGATGGTTAAATGGTCTTCCAATTGGGCTGCCACTACCTTCTCTATAACCTTCCCAATAAAGGGAAGGTAAGAGATAGGTCTGTAGTTTGAGAAACAGTCTGGGTCCAAGGTAGCTTTCTTCAAGAGAGGTGTCACCACTGCCTCTTTCAAGGAGCTAGGAAACTCACCTGACTCCAGGGAGCACCAGACTATTTACACCAGGACTGGACCGATGACATCAGTACAACCCAAAATTAGGGGAGTCAGTACAGGATCCAAACTACAGCTTGTGGGATGCACACTATGGATGATCCTCATAATATCCACGAACTCAGGTCGACCAAAGGAACTCCAAGAGAATTGGGGTACTGTGAACTCACACTGTTCTACGGCATCACCCTTAGAGATTGCCGGACACAAGTCTGCCTTGATGTCGGCCACTGTAGTTGCAAAGTAACGAGCGAGCTCCTCGCTCTCTAATTGTGAAAAGGCTTTTCGAACTTGCAGACAGGCTGGGTTGCACAGTCTGTCTACAGTCCGAAACAGCTGAGCTGGTCAATTCCGAGCAACTGTAATCTCCCTGGACAGGAATTCTGCTTTCCTATGGGTGATTGCAGATTGATAGAATAATGTTTCATCAGTCTAAAGTGGTCGACCTCAAGGGCAGACTTGAGCCAACATCGCTCTAACCTTCGCCCCTGTCTCCACATCTCCTTCAATGTCCCATCAAACCAAGGGGACCTGGAGTGAAGGGATAAGGGGCGCTCATGTACAGGAGCAATAAGTTCCAGGGCTGCCGTAATGGCCACATTATAGGCCGACACCAGCGTCTCTGGATTACTGCTTGCCAACATGGGGGATGATAGGTCAAGGACCATCGCAAGGCCTTGGGAAGTAATATTCCATAATGGGCGGTACCTGACCATCTCCACAGGGGAAGGCCTTCTCAGGGGGATGCAAAAATTGAACCTCACAGTGTAGTGGTCTGTCCAGGTGACTGGTTCCACCCCCATGTCAGATGCATCAATCCCTAAGAGGAAGACTAAGTCCAGAGAATGCCCAGATTTATGAGTACCAGCGGAAATTACCTGTATGAGGCCCAAAGAAGACATTAATTGGAGGAAGTGATTACCAAATTGTGAGAGTTCATCATTGACCCAGGTGTTGAAGTCACCCAGAACCATCAATATGGGGGACTCAAACGACATGTCGACGATGAAGTCTGCTACTTCCTGTAAGAAGCGTTTCCCATCTCCGGGTGGATAGTAGATGAGAACGATTCGAACACCTAAACCCGCTACAGCTGTGCACTCAAAGGACTCAGCCTCACCCACTACCACATTCGTGAGGCCCAATTCAGTCTTGAAACAGACTGCAACCCCCCCCTCCCCTGGGTCCAATCTCGGGCGATGTATTACTGAGTACCCGGCCGGAGTCATGTCCTCCAATATAGGGCCTGAATTTTCATCCAGCCAGGTCTCGGTGATGCAAGCCAAGTCAGCCAAGCCAATAAGATTGGCAATAATGGCAATCTTATTCCTGATGGACCTGGCATTGCATAACACCGCCAGAGTTGGACAAACCTCGGAGGCTGTCAGGCCTATCTGCCTACTAAATTTAGTAGTGCCCTTGGGTATGGGCACCAGACATGGTAAACCACGATCTGGATTATAAAACAATGGCTGAAACGCCATTTAATACCACAAGTGTTAAAACACATTTTGGGTAGGGTTTGAGAAATGACAGCTGCCACATTCACGAGGTGGTACGAAAAATGACAATGTTTAAAAGCTGGGGTCAAAATATTGAAAATTACCACACTTATGAGCATGTGTTGAAAAACTGCAACATAGACTCATAATTTTGTTGTTTTCTCATATTTTAACCCCAGATTTTCAACATATCCTTCTTATGACCACACATAGCCTTCTTACAAGCCCACCTCATGAACAAGGGTGGAGAATATTTTCAAATCCTGCCCAAAGGGCTGATTTGCACTACAAGTATGAAAACACCATTTGGCCAGGATTTGAAAAATGACAGCTGTCACATTCTTGAGATGCTTTGAAGAAATGGCTATGTTGAGAATTTGTGGTCAAAATATTAAAAATCACCAAAGTCACAAGCCTGCATTTGTAAATTTCAATGTAGGCTCATAACTTTGTTATTTTTTTTAAATGTTTACTCCAAATTTTCAACATAGCCTTCTTATGGCCCCACCTCATGAACAAGGGTGGAGAAAATGTTCAACTCCTGCCTAAAAGTTGATTTTATGCAGCAACCCACGAAATCAACTTTCAGGACAGATTTGCCTAATTTCACTGCCATTGTTCATGAGGTGGTGTCCCAAAAAAGGCATGTTTTAAATGTGGGCAATAATATTCAAAAATGGGCAAGTTATGCTACTAAGTTCAAAACCCCAGTGACATACACTGAACCGCATACCTGATTTCCTCAGTTTGCGGTCCGGTGTTGAAGAGTGAAAACATGTCTGTGATCCAGAGACAATTATGGCATTGGACCACTGGTGGGTAAGTAAGGGCTTGGGGGGGGTATGGGTTGGTGGGTGCTGAGTGGGAGGTGGGGGGACTAATGGCACAATAAACATAGATGGATGTTTTCCTTTTTTACAGAGTATATAATTTAATAAAAAAACTACAAGGGATGGTTTTCTTTATTTCAGGTGGCGACGCTGGGGATTGGGCACCCCCAGTGTCAGTGTTATGTTTGTGTTGGGCTTGGGGGGGTGGCAGTTACAGCGGCAGCTGCAGCAAACATCGATGGACAGTTTTCCCCTTTGCAGGGTCTATTTAAAAAAAAAACTTCGAGGGATGGTTTCCTTTATTTTAGGTGGTGACACTGGGGGATTGGGCATCCCCAGTGTCAGGTATAACTAAAACAAGCAGGGTGGGGGGTAGCAGCTGGCATGGGGGATTGGGCACCCTCGTCCAGGAATATTAACATGAGTTGGGCTTGGGCTTGGGGGGATGGCAGTTATTGATGGACAGTTTTCTCTTTGCAGGGTGTATTACAAAAAAAAACTATGAGGGTGGTTATCTTTATTTCTGGTGGTGACACTGGGCGATTAGGCACCCCAGTGTCTGTGTTATGTTGGGGGTGGGTGGGTCAGGGTGGGTGCTGAATTGGAGGGTTAGGTGGGGGCACAGTAACGTCAGGGCAATAACAGACATCAACAGATGGTTTTCTTTGTTACAGGGTGAAATTCCTTAGCAGACTGATCATGACAGATCAGTTGTGCTGGCTGGTCACGTAGATCAAAGGTAAGAGCCAACCTACGATTGGGTCAGATCTTTCCTTTGAAATACACTAAGTTTCTGCCCAGCAAGCCAGAATAATGTCATGATCAGCCTGGCTGATGACTGGTGTGACACTGGTGAGCCCCTTGCAGACCATTGTGCATGGGACTGACAGTGTCACACCCCTAAAAATCTATTCTTCTAACAAAATGTTCACTGTGCATGCATGTACAGTGAACTTAATGAGTAATTTTGGCACCATGAGGCTGTGAAAGGTGTAAACTCCTACAATGTTAAGAGACTTAAGAAAGCTCAGCATGGTAAGAAATGTTCAGTTTGTGCACCAGTGCTATTCAGTTCTCCAGAAGTTTGAAATTCTGTTTGCTTCAATAAAGAAGACCTTCACTGTAAAATCTATCTGTGCTATTGGTTCTTTTATGGTACATGGTGAGTGCTAAGATTTTTTCAGTGAGTAATGTGAAGAGACATATTGAATACACCAATAACTATATTGTAAAACCAAGTAATTTAGAAATGACAAACTGACTTTAAAATTTTATTTAAATAAATTTAAATGATCAGCTCTTCACCGAGGATATCTCCTCCACTGGGACACACCTTTGCAACTGTAAATTGTCACCCTCAGGGCCTTCCGTAACCTTTTGCCTAGTAGGGTCCACGAAAATAATGTGAAATGTCAATGCATATAAAACGTGGGTGGTTCCCTTTCTCCTTGGTTCTTTCTTTTGCCATCAATGCACTCACTGGACCTGCAGAGAAACAATGACTATCATTTGTAACATCGTTGCATATTTGCTTTTCTAAAGTTAAATAATTTTTATCGCCACTGTCTCTGTATGCTACCATCAAAAGAAGTTTGTTTAGGTTTTGTACCTGTGGTTACAAGATCTACAGGATGATGCTCATACTGTGTATGTTTGTTGCTTGGGCCTGTCCCACAGTGTGAGGGCCAGCAAGATCTACCAAGAATTCAACCAGGCTACAAGGAGATGTCAGAGGGTTTGGATACTTTCATCTATATTAAGGCCATGAAAGCTCAGGCAAAGGCCATGGGATCAAAATCAGCTTCTCCTTCTTGACTGCCTGCCCCTGAGAAAAGCTGCACCTCGGCGGTCATCGACTGCATCTCTGCAGAGGCTGACAAGAGTGACAGAGAAATCTATGCTACCGTCATTCTCTGGAATGTTAACATGCCGTTTTCCGGCATTGTGAGCAGCAGTTTGGTTCCATTGATGGGGTCTCTCCTATTGGCACAGTCACTGTTGACAAAACCAAAAAGTATACCTGTTACACCTACAGTGAAACTGCAACCTCCATTGCCAGCTCTGTCAATTGCCCCCCGTCATCATATGAGACAAGGAGGAGGAATATAATCCGAATCTCCTAGAAATGGAGGAGGATTTAGAAGACGAAAGTGGGGATGAGGAACTCTATGAAGGTTGCCCCTTCAAAGTTTAACCTTGTCATCATGCAGTAAAAATTCTGTGGTATATAACCCCCGATCTCCTCCTGAGGATCCATTGCTTCCAGGCTTTGTTTAAACAATAACAGGATGTGATGGTATTTACGAGTGAAGAGTAGGAATCCAGTAAAAGGAACTTAATGGAGTTCTTAGAGGTATTAGCTGCTCCCACTAGTGTGGTACCACCTGTTTACCCTGCTTTGGAATATGCTAAATTTGCTGCCAGGCATAGACCTTCTCCATCTGTCAAGCCATGTTATGCTTCCCAGTCTGAAACTGACTCTGTGGTTATTATGGCTGTCAATGATCGTTCTATGGCTCCTAGAGTGTTAAGAATTCTACCTCCTGACAAGTAGTCTAGAAAATTGGATGTTATGGTTTACAGAATTTATGCATCTTCCACTTTGGGCCTTCATATTGCAAATTACCAGGCCTATAATATCAAGTACCAGAATAGTCCTTGGAAGTCAACTTTGGCTACAACACAGAATTAGATAGCCCTGGAAAGGCAGACTTGATTAACGCTTGCTCTGCTTGCCAGGATATAGGTAAATATTTACTAAGGTCAGTACATGATGTCTCAGATGCTGCGGCTAGGTTATCTGCCTCTAGTATATGCCTCAGAAGACTCCTGGCTCAGAGTGGCAGGATTTGATTTAGATGTGCAACAGGCTGTGCTTAATGCCTTCTTTAGAGGCACCAAGCTGTTCAGCCATGATTGGGATGATGCCTTAAAAGACATACAGACTACCAAAATGACTTTTTAGTGTGTGAAATTTTGGAGTCCCCAGAACACTTACTGGGTTCATGGTAGAGGTGACTTTTGGAAGCCTGCCAAGTGTGGCTACTGTCAGCCCTAACCTGGCAGAGTGGGTGGTCCATGACCACAAATGGAGACCAAATGACAGGAATTAGATCAAGGTTTCATAGCATACACACTGCTTCATCGGGATCTATTAGTATATGCTTGAATATCCTAAAATGGGCTAGATCGGATCTCCGTACCATAATAAAAGACACAGGGAAGTTACCTCTTTAAGTATTCTTTAACACTTTTATCAAATATTGTTTTTTTTATAGGAAGCCTCTGGCCTCTCTTTGGTCCACACTCTCTGCCAACCTGACATCTTGTGTGGTACTGTGGACTGCATACAGTAAAAGATCCAGATGAAATAGTGAACTATTGAGAATAAATATTTAATTATCCATCCCTTGAGTGGGTTGCTTGATCTCCATTTGTGGTCATGGCTTTGTCTGAGGTTTTTATGGAATCAGATCACTCCTGGTAGTCTCGGTTATATTCTAGATGTAAAGAGAGCTGCACTGCCATTGTCTGTTTACTGTGTTTTCTGAGGTGGTGGTTCCCCATCAGGCTCTGCTACCTAAAGTGGCCACTCCAAGGCCACCAAGGGTTCTGGTGCAAGCCTTACCTCCCCCAGTAACTTCTGCCTCCCCACTTCCTCCCCTCCATGGCTGCCACCAGGGGTGAAAGTGGGGGGAAGGATCTCCCTGCTCCTGCAAAAATGGTGGGAGATCACCACAGAGAAATGGATCCTGGAAATAGTGGAACAAGGGCATGCACTGTAACTATTCTCCAATCTTCCAGTGCATCCTCCACCGTATTCTTATTACCATCTGGGACATCTGTCTCTCTTAAGGGAAGAGATTTAGTCCTTGCTTCAGAAAAATGCCATAGAGCCAGTTCCTCCCAGAGAAAGGAACAGGGGGTTTTACTCAAAGTATATTCTGGTCCTAAAAGCTACAGGAGACTTGTATCCCATGGTGGACCTCAAAGCCCTGAACAAGTTCATCAAATACAAAAAGTTTCAGTTGGTGTCTCTTCAGGGTCTCATTTCTCTTCTACAAAAAGGAGACTGACTGTGCGCCCAAGATATGAAAGATGCTTACCTTCATATCAAAATCAGACCATGCCACAGGCAGCACCTCAGGTTCATCTGGAGGACTACCATTATCAGTTCCGAGTCTTGCCTTTTGGATTATCCCCTTAAGGTGCATTTGGCTGCCATATTGGCTTTTCATGCCCTATTGATGGAGGTATGGTGGCACAACTAGAAATGTTCCATACCTCCTTTTTTTATTGTTGAATCTTTTTCTCTCCAGTCGCGGCTCATGGGAACTCTCTCAGGCAACCTTATCCTTGTGCCTGCCTGAAGTTCTCTATGGTCTGTGCCTTCTCTCTCCCTCTCCCCTGCAGCCAGCACTCCCAGTTTGACCCGCCCGGGAAGGGTAGCCCTACTCCTTCCTTGGGCTCTTTTGAAAGGCAGACTGGCTGCAGGTGGGGCCAGGGAGGAGGAGTAGTGAGGCCAGCTGAGATGAACCCGGCACTGGGCATGGAGGATAGGTGCCATTGCCTATCCCAGCAAGCCAGGTTTTTCCTTTGTTCTTTGCTCCCTACCCTCCCTTGCATGTGCACACCCTGACGCTTGGCGCACGGCAACCCTGCCAGTGTCTGGCACGCTATTACATGCCGCTCATGCTTCTGTGGTGCCCCCGATCTCCACCAGGGGTCCCCAGTGCACTGAGTTCCCCAATGCCTTCCCCCTGGGATAGGAGAGCAGCCCTGTGGGCACTCAATCCAATCCCTCCACTGCCGACCCTCAGCACCCAAGCTCGCTCCCAAACTCAGGTCGCTGGTGTGGTACGAGGTATGGTGTCCAGTGCCTCAACCCTCAGTGCCACCGGGCCGGCCCATCCCATAGCTTCTTAAAAGGTATTTTATACATGCATCCCCCGATTCATAAACTGGTTCCACCATGGGACCTTAATTCTATCCTTGAGAAGTCAACTTTGGCTCCTTTTGAGCTCTCCGCAACTTGTGAGATATGTTTTCTTTCATGGCAGGCTCTTCTTCTGGTTGCTGTCACTTCAGCCAGATGGAGTTCTGAGCTTCAGGATCTTATGTATACCCACCATTACCTGATTTTTCACAAGGATAGGGTAGCATTGCATATGAAGCCTAATTTTTATGTTTGTCAAGCGCATACACACTGAACATTTTGTTAGGAAAGTGGCTTTTAAGGGATGTGACACTGTCAGTCCAATGCAGAGTGGTCTGCAAGGGGCATATCAGTGTCACACCAATCATCAGCCAGTCTGATCGTGACACCATTCAGGCTTACTAGGCAGAAACTTTGTGTATTTCAAAGGAGAGAGCGACTCAGTCAAAGGTCGTATCTTTCCTTTGATCTATGCCGCCAAGTAAGCACAGCTGATCTGTGATGATCGGCCTGCTGAGGTTGAATTACATCCTGTAACAAAGAAAACCATTTATCAAAGTCAGTTACTATCCCACCTGACCCCCACTCAGCACCCATCCCCCCATCCCCCCATTCCCCCACAAACATGACACCGGCCACCATCTGAAATAAAGAAAACCAACCCTTGTAGTTGTTTTTTTTTTTTATTCACCCTGCAAAAGAAAAAACTGTTCATTGATGCCTGTTGCAGCTGCTGTCGTAACTGCCCTCCCCAAGCCCAAACCATGCTAACCCTTGCTGTGTTGTGGACAGGTTTATCTGTCCAAAATTCCTATATGTTCTAATTCTGTCAGCAGTCTATTCTGGCACATGGGTGCCCAGTTCCCCATGCTGGCTACTACCCCAACCCTGCTTGTTTACCCCCCCCCGAAGCCCAACCCATGTTAACCCTTGCTGTGTCATGGACAGCTACATCTGTCCAAAATTTCTATACAGTCTCATTCTGTCATCAGTCTATTCCAGCACGGGGGTGCCCAATCCCCTGTGCCGGCTGCTACACTCCACCCTGACCCTTTTACTTATGTAGCACCAGGAATCCCAACCCTGGTGCTGCCAACTTATCAATGACACTGGGGGTGCCCAACCCCCCCTCCAGTGTCCCTACCTGAAATAAAGAAACCCGTACCTCATAGTTTTTTTTAAACCCCATAAAAAAGAAAACTGTCCATTGATGCTTGTTGCTGCCACTACTGACTCCCACCTGATCCTCCCACTCAACACCTTCCACCCCCAAAACCTTTACTTACCCACCAGGGGTCGAATGCCGTAATCCTCTCTGGGCTGCAGACACATCTTCACTCTTCAGTGCTGGATTACAAACTGAGGAAATCCTGTATGAGGTTCAATGTATTTCAATGAGGTTTTGAACATAGTGGCATAACTTGGCTATTTTTGAATATTTTTGCCACAAATTTTCAATAAGCCTTTTTTGAGACCCCACCTCATGAACAATGGCAGCAAAATCAGGCAGATCTGTCCGAAAAAGATGATTTTGTGGTCGCTGCATGAAATCACCTTTTGGGAAGGACCTGAAAATGTTCTCTGCCATTGTTCATGAGGTGGGGTCATAAGAAGGCTATGTTGAAAATTTGGGATAAAAATTTCATTTATTCATTTGTTAACTTGGTTGGTGCACTGATCCAAAGACCTTTCTCAGGCATGGCCCGGGCCAGGGACTGGCACATGTATGGTAAAATACAGTCATTACAAACATCAGGAATCATAACAGGATCAATAACAGAAGCAAAATACAGAAAAATCAGAGCACAAAAATACAGTCATTACAAACAGCAGGAATCACACATGGATCAATAGCAGGATCATTAACAGAAAAATCAAGTGCAAATCAAGCAGATAATACAGTGGTAGAGAGAATCAAATACAGTGACGGTGAGAATAAATACAGGTAAACACCACTATGTCAGTCTCACAAAGTGAGCATACTAGGATTAAATAACATACATGGAACTGAGCAATGAAGGTAAATCAACTGACGCTAGATGGAACAGTGGCTGAAGACAGAGTCAGGAGATGGAACACAGAGTAAAGAGGATAGGTTTCAGAAGATACTCAGCTGTAGTTAGGAAAAAAGGGTGAAATGGTGAGTCAGAATTTGGGGTGAAGAAGGAGAGCACTGGTGGGAGGAGGAGGAAAAGGAGGGGGGGGCAGCATAAGAGAAACAGGACGGCTAGTATACTGTGACCAGTTACAGGCTGAGGTCAACAGGAAGTGGGTTCTTAGCAAGGTGTTGAGGTTTAGAGGGGGATCAGAATAATGTAGGGAGGAGGGGAGGTCATTCCATAGGGAGGGTATGTCCACAGAGAGGGCTCTTTGGCCCATCCTAGTGGTTATTTTAGGATGGACAAGTTGGAGGTGGGATGACTGACACAGACTGCAGCTAAAGGTTCTGGGCTGGATCAGAAGAGGCAGTGGAGAGTAGGGTGTGTTGTTTAAGGCATCACCGGCTGTCCGAGCCAGCAGATAGGGGCGTCGTACGTGAGGGGTGAGCCAGTTTAGGGACTTGTAGAGCGAACAGTGGTGGGTAGAGAGAGGGTCGCGGAGGGCAAAGTGGCATATCCAATTATATGTAGTGTTCACCTGGCTCAGGTTGGCAGATGAGGTAAGAGAGTACACTGGGCACACATAATCCAGGACAGGGAGGAGGTTGCCATGGGCAACAGCTAAGTGGGCATCAGGTGTAAGGTGATCGATTAGTTGATAGCAAAGCCCAATCTTCTGATTAATGCACCTGATCAATAAGGCTATGTGGTCAGAGTATGTAAGGGATGAGTCCAGGATTGCACCCAGATACTTGAAGGTGAGAACAGTGTCAAGGGGAAGCCATCGGGGAGAGGACAGTGAGAGGGCAGCCAGAGTGGGCAAGGGTGGAGAGTTTAGGTCTACAGTCGAGTAGCATGGCCTTCATTTGGGAAGCACTGACAAATTGTTTGTGGTAAACCACTGATGGGCCATGCATAACTCGGTGGTGAAGGTGTTGGTCAGAGTTGTGGTGGATGGGTCGCTTTGGAATAGTATCAGGTCATCAGCATAAAGGAGTGATTTACAGGAGAGGCCCTCTATTGGGAGGTAGTTAATGAAGAGGGAAAAGAGGAGGGGGCAAAGTACAGAGCCCTAGAGGACACCCACAATGACAGGCAAAAGGGGGGGTGGTGGCATCATCAAGGCAGACCATTTGGGACCTACCAGAGAGATAGCTGGTGATCCAGGCAGTGGAGGCAGGGGAGAAACCAAGGATGCTGAGTTTCGCTATCAGGAGGATGTGGTTGACAAGGTCAAATGCCTTGGACAAATCCACAAACACTGCGCCAGTTAACTTGCCATCATCCATGTTCCTTAGAACATGATCAGTGAAAAGGGCAAGGTCTGTGGTAGTGCTGTGCCCCTTCCTGTTGCCATGCTGCTGAGGGTAAAGGAGATTATATTTGGTGATGTACTCAGTGATTTGGGAGTTTACCACCTTCTCAAGGAGCTTTCCAAGATGGTGCAGGATGGCGATGGGACAGTAGTTGTCCATGAGACTAGGGTCACCTGACTAATGGATGGGGACAGTTTTGGCCTGCTTCCAGGCAAGGGGGACAGTGGCCATTGTAAGTGAGAGATTAAAAATGAAGGTGAGTGGGTAGGAAATGTTTAGGGCTACAAGTTATAAGAAACGAGGGACAGTCCATCACTTCCAGAACTCCCTCTAGTTGGTAGGCTGAGGAGGAGCTAAAGTGTCCCAGGAGGGGTAATGGTCTTAAAATAAAAAGAGGGGCAAGTGGAGGGTGGGGGATGAGGGCAAGGGGGTGGAGGGAGGGAGTTTAGCCAAATAGCTGCGAAGGTTTGAGAAGTGTGCATTAAGAGCATTCGCAATTTCAGCAGGGTCAGTCAGATGGCCTTGTTGGGTATTTAAAGGGGAAGGGAACTGCTTAGTAGAGGGGAAGAACAAGGCATTAATGGAGGACCAGAAATGCTTGGGGTTACCAAGGTGTTTGGATTGCAGTGACTTGAAATAGGACACCTTCTTAGATTTCATACTGCGCTTGCAGAGATTTTGCAGATGATGGTAGTCATTCCAAAGGGCAGGGGATGGGGCAGCTTTAAAGGCTGCCCACTTGGAGTTATGCTCCTTCATCAGCTTGAGGAGGTCAGATGAGAGCCACCAGGTGTCACCACCTCACACTCTATGAGTCATGAGTGAGAAATGCTTATCTTGGATGGGAGAGAGAGCTGAGACAAAGATGTCAAGTGCTAGGTCCATGTTGGTGTCACTATAGAGAGAGGTCCAGTCAATGGTTAAAATGTCATCCTGTAACAGGGGCGAGTCATAGCTATAGAAATCATGGAAAGTCAGATAGGTGGGAGGTGTGTACGCCAGACACAGCTGACGGGAGAGTGGTCACTAATGACGTCAGAGAGTGTGCCAGCACAGGCTACTTTGTCAGCTCAAGTCTTCAGTATCCAGTTGGTCAGATTATTGAGGCATGTAGTGGAGGTAATTAGCTGGGTAAGATCATGTTGCTGTATACTGGAGTAACAGTCAGAGAGGGGGTTGGGATCCCAGTTGATGTTAAAGTCACCTACTATAATGGTGCCCCTGGAGATGGAGAAAGGTGCAAGGGTGTTCAGGAGCCCAGGTACACCACTCCTCGATGGGTTATAGCAGCATCCAACAAGCAGCTTCATGTTGGTGGCAATAATAATCTCAGCTGCAAGTCACTCAGAAGTGAGGTCACTGTTTGGCAGGCCAAGAAGTGAGGCAGAATAGAAGTTCCAATACTACACAAGAACACCGCCACCACAGTGTGAGGTGGTACGATTGTGGTGGAGAAAAGAGTAACCAGGTAGGGAGCAGCTTTGGTCAGGGGTGGAGCTCTTTAGCCAGGTCTCAGAGATGCCCAGTATGTCCAGTTTGTGCAGGGAGACCCTCGCTTCTAACGCTGCCATTTTAGAAAGAAGGCTCCTTACATTTAAATGGGCATATATTAAAAAAACAACAACGTTATGAGCCTATGTTGACATTTACGAACGTAGGCTAGTAACTTTGGTAATTTTCAATATTTTGACTCCAAATTTCAGCATAGCCATTTCTTCACAGCACTTCATGAATGTGACAGCTGTCATTTTTCAAATCCTGGCCAAAATGTGTTTTCGCACTTGTGGCACGAAGTCATCTTTTGGGCAGGATTTGAAAATGTTCTCTGCCCTTGTTCATGAGGTGGACTCATAAGAAGGCTATGCGGGGTCATAAGAAGGCTATGTTGAAAATGTGTGGTAAAATACGAGAAAACAAAGTTATAAGTCTATGTTGAATTTTTCAATGCACACTCGTAACTGTGGTTATTTTCAATATTTTGACCCCAACTTTTCAACATAGCCATTTTTTCACACCATCTAATGAATGTGAAAGTTGTCATTTCTCAGATCCTACCCAAAATGTGTCTCAACATTTGTGGAGCAAAATGACGTTTCAGCTATTATTTTATAAATGACACCTGTCATGTTCAGAAGGAGTGGTCATAAAAGATTTTGTTAAAAATTTGGGGTAAAAATGTGAAAACAACTACATTATGAGGAAACAGATTGTTCCAACATTTCATTCCACTGGGGTGTCAAACAGACGAGGCATACTGATGAGTCCTGGTAGGATGAAACACGTGTCTATGTCATCTGTTAGCACCCTTTGCAAACTGTGTGAGAGGCCTTTTGGCACCATGCAATTCTGCTTAAAGTTGAACCAGCATAACATTCTGTGGTGATTTGCATATGCAGCCCATGATGCTTTGCATTGTGTGGGCATGTGTGATTTTGTATTTTCTTGAAACTTGGCTTCCCAGCCAAATGCCCTTTGGGGGTAACCCTTGCCTCAGTGTTGGCGCACAGAGGTTCTTTGTTCCAACATTTACTTGTAACTTAATTTTTTGCAGATTTTGGCCCCTAATGTTCAACATACATACCTCTTGTGTTACCCCACCTCCTGAACATGGCAAGTGTCATTTTTCAAATCCCGTCTGAAACTTCTTTCCACAGTCGCACAGAAAAATCACCTTTCAGATGGGATTTTAAAAATTCCACCTGCCTTGATCATAACACCAGGTCAGAAAAAGACTGTTGGACATTTAGGGTCAAAATGTGGGAGCCCACTTAAGAATAGGTAATTGCCTCGCAGCTGCTCTATCCTAAGGAATTACAGTCTAACAATGTGTCAAAGCAGGACACCACTGAATATGAGTGCATCTCATCAGCTGTATCCTGGGTAAATATATGGTAAAAATGTGTACAGGCAAGACCCGTTACAACAGCAATGCCAGCGGGCAAACATTGTGGAATGACAAATGCTTGTTTACTTAAAGTGGTGTCTAACTCCATCTTGAATCAGACCATTAACCTGCCAGTGCATTATCCTGAATGTACCAACAAGACTGACAAATTGCTCCATACCCTTGATGTGCATAGGACTCTGTGCTTCCATTTGGAGCACACAAAAAACAGTAGAAAGTCCTCTCAGCTGTTTGACTTGTTCACCCCTGGCAGGGAGGGCATCTTGGTGACTAAGCAGTGCCTTGTCCAAATGGCTGGCAAACTGTATCACATTTTGCTATCGGAAGTACGGTAAAGAACTTCCTGGGGTTCTGCGTAGCCACTCTACTCATGGTATGGCTACCTCTGTTGCCTGTTTCCAGGGTATATCTGCTGCTGACATTTGTGCTGCCACCACATGGAGCACTGTCCATACTTTCACTAAGCATTACAGTCTGGACATTGCCTCTTGCAGAAGTGTTGGTTTTGATCTTGCTGTCCTGCAAGGCCCTTTGTTCTGATCTTGTGTACGACTTAACAGCCTCCCTGGAATCCATGTAGTGCTTGGAAATTGTTCCAAAGGTGTTGCCCAATGGAGGAGATGTTCTTGATGAAGATAGAACAGCTACCATCCAGTAACAGTAGAACTTTGGGAGCATTTCTTCCATTGGACCACAGTGCACCCTCTCTCCTTTTCCCTTTTTGAGGTACCAGATGGCAGGCTGTCCCATTGCCTTTGTGAGTGATATGATTATTTTGTGCTTTTATGTCTTCTATCACCAGTCCCAGCCTCTCTTTGTGTGCCTGGTCCTGGTGTGGGCTCTTGGTTCCTCTCAGTAGTGGCCCTCCAAACTTATTTCTGGTGGGGAACTAAGGAGCGAGGGGGCCACCCACATTTCATAGGTACAGATATTGCACATCATTGTGGGTGGCTCCCCCTAGGCAAAAGTTTCTGGAAGATCCTGACTCTGACAGCTTACAGTTCCAAAGGTGTGGCCCACTGAAGGAGACTCTCTTGAAGATCTACTGTTACTTGTACGTAACTGTTCTTTCTTCCACTACCATACTAAATCCAACACTCTACTTACTCTTCCTGAATGTAAGGGACCTCTTCTGGTTCTAAGAGGTCCACATATAATTAGAAGGCTTAGCCTGGAGTTCAGTGGATAAGCAGCCAGCCACTCCCACTTCCTGAGCTATATAAACTGTTCCTCTCAGCCTCCTTGTGAAGCACTTTTGTTGCTGCCGAAGGCTCTGTCAGTCTGTCCTCTGAGCTGGTTGGGGCCTACCCCCCACCTTGCTGCTCCTGCTTGTCTGCTGGAATTCTTTGTTTCTTTCCTGCTTCTGGTTTGTATTTTGCCTTTGGCTGTGTGTGCTTCTTCTGTCTTTGTTCCCTGTGTTTGTGTGTCTTTGGTTTATTTTTTTTTTCTGGGGGGCTTTTGTTTCTAACCTCCTAGCATATCGTTCCTGAGCTCCTACTATTTGCTCTGTTTACCACATCTCTCAAACTACTGTATTGCAACTGCAATTGTTATTTGTGTGTTTCAGCTTAACCATAGCTGCTCCATGTTGCATACTCAATTGTTTTCACCTGAGTCGGGCTTACTCTGAACCTAGCTATGCAGCTCAGTCATGCTCTCATTCTACTTACCTTATTGCAGCAGCTTCGTTGGATTGCCTGGTTACACCTGCTTTCAGAGCATTGTGTCTCTTTACTTGTGTTTATTGCAGTTTTACAATGCAGCGATACTCCATACACATGTTGCTTCTATGTTTATTCACCCTGTTATACTCAGAGGTCGGCTAAGTTATTGCTGAGGCTGTAATTTAGTTTCAATACCTGCATGTGGGTCTCGGCCCTTCCATCACTTTCTTGTTTTTTCTACGACGGGGACTTGGAGGTGTTTGGGGAGTCATGGCCCCGTGTGGTTAATTCTAAATCCTGTGTCCGCCACCTACAAATCCTCTGAGTATTTGTCACCCTTTGGTTTTTGAATGCTTGGCTGGCTTGCCCCACTATTCAGTGCTGATCATTGCTACTATGTTATGCAGACTTATGTGCAGGTCCACCTATTACTACTCTGCTTACTGACCTACGTGCAGGTCCACTTTTGCTTACGCAATTGTTGCAGATGCTTACCATAACCCTTCGGCTTCAGCCTCTGGAATGTCTGCTGCACTCAATCTGCTTTTGACTTTGCATGGTTTCATCACTCAAAGCTCATTATGTTTCAACATGCCTGCGCTCATTCAGCTGCTCACCAGCTTTTCAGCTCTCTATCAGTTTGGGGCATGCCAGCCATACCATTCTGGTGCATGGTTCCCTGCAGCTGATGGTCTCACTCTGCATTTGGTCTGCATCTTGAGCGTGCCCAACTTGGAGCGGGGTCTTTCTCACCTGGCCCATAGCTGGGAGTGTCCTTGCTCCGGGCTCAGCTTTAGTTGTTCCCTACTCGGCAGCAGCTCCTGGTGTAGAATTTAAGACTAGCTGTGAAGGGTGGAAACAGTTACCTCCTTTGGCTCTAGTGTTCCACTATAATGATTATCCATGGCTTTAGTGGTTTCCCCTAGCAAGGCACCTTCACCGCCTTCTCCCTATGACTGCCTCTGGTTCACCTGGTTTGAGTTTAGGGTGAGTAGGCTAGGTGAGTGTCTCAGCAGTCGCTGATCTAATCCTCCCACCTTGGTTGCATAGATTGTTGCAGAGTTTTCTCACAACCTTCCAAGGCGTTCCCGCTAGAGCAGGGGTTCTCAAATGGGGAGGCCAGCCTCCTTGGGGAGGACCCAACTTGTTCCAGGGGAGGCTCCATCAAGTCTGAAAAAGTATTATATTTAAATTTTGAGTTTTATGTATTTTGTTTGAAGAGATGAAGCAAACTGAAAGAGGATAATAGTAGGTTAATTTTATGTATTTGTTTACTAATAGGTGACAAGGGAAGGTGAATGAGCCAAGGCTCATTTCAGGTGAACCCGGGGAAGGGTAGGTAGTGAATACATTTCAAAAGGTAACTGCAAAACCATCAAGAAATACACGATGAACAATAGTGCAAACAAATATGAACAATAAACTAATAATGAGTGGTGGTAACTGATCAATTTGTAGACTGATGGCTGAACAGCCCAAATACAAGGGTTGAGTATAGAAGTGCTAAGAGCAATAGCAGGAAGGAACAAAGTAATCCTAGAGAAGTTGCTTAGGAGCAGGGAAGGAGGGGCAGAGGCAAAGACTGAAGGAAGGTTATTTCATATAGAGAGGAAACAGAGAAAGTAGTCTGACCCATGAAGGTACTGCAACAAGGTAACAATTGTTCAAGAATGAAAATAGTGGAGCAAGTAGCTGGTCTGTGGGGGGGTGATGGGTTACCATAAGTTGAATAATAATATTTGTTTTATTTTATTTATTTGTTATTCAGATAGCATGTTTGAGCACAGGAGCTCTTTTTCAAAGGTTCCACCTCAGGATAAGACAAAGAACTGAATGAAAGAACTGAATGTGAGCCAAGTACTCAAAGAGGTTTCAATTTATTTGTGGTGTACTGTGCAAAGTACAGTGTGTTATTTTTCTTCGGGGAGGCCCAAGATTATTTCAGTTTTTGGGGGAAGCTCAAAATCTTTTCCATGGATTTGGGGAGGCTCACTATGACAAGTCTAAGAACTATTGCACTAGAGGGTTTTGAGTGAGAGCCTTCGTCCAAATTAGAATATTTTCCACCTCCCTTTTAATTGGGTTTCCAAATTGCAGCTGCAGAGCTGTCACTAAATAAAACATTCCAAGCTTGGAGGGAAGGTGACCTAGGCCTTGGATCCCCAGAAATTTCCTCCTCATGTGGGTGTTTTTCTCTCCTCCGTTGCCTCAGGTCATAACTGTTAGTTAGCATAGTAGTGTCCCTAGTCTCTTTAGGTAGGTTCCACTGTTGGATGGAGGTGGATGGTGTCCCTGCTGTTCCCTCTCTCCTTAGAGGATCCCCTCATTCTCAACGCAAACCATCAGAATCATGCCATGCAAGCCTGGACATTTCATTTACATTACCAACATGAGCATCTCATTACGTTATCAGACTGTCTATGCATATCTACTACTACGTCACAGTTACTGCTTGCTTATAAGCTTCGTACTCATTCTCTTTGGGGGATCCTTTCTAAGGTACCTTTAGCCACGGGAATTGTCCCATGGTACTTCTAGGGCTGAGTCTCTTCTAGGGTCCTTGCCTTGGTACCCTACAGGGTGGTAATTCCTCTGGAATAAATAGTATGAATGGCCAAAACCAAATGAACACAGTTGCTCAAGCATAACACTATACTGGCTGCGTAGGCCATTGAATTGGAAGGCTTAACCTGGAGTTCAATGGACAAGCAGCCAGCGACTCCCACTTCCTGAGCTATATAAGCTGTTCCTCTCAGCCTCTTTGTGAAGCACTTTTTCATTGCCCCACCATCCTCCCCTCCTCCTCCAGCGACAGCACTTCACTCCTTGGGATCCTTCCAAAGGTATCTTTAGCCATGGGAATCATCCCGTGGCACCTCTAAGGGTGGAACCCTCTTCGAGAGTTCCTGGCCTTTGGTACCCCTATAGGGTGGTAATTCCTCAGGAACAGAGAGTGCGAATGGCCAAAACCAAACTAACACAGTTGCACAAGCATAACACTATACTGGCTGTGTAGGCCATTGAATGAGTATATTGCTGTGCATAATTGCCGAATCTGTGCTGATAATGTATATGTAAAGTAAATACTGAAGTCAGTCAGGGTCCCAATTTATAAAGCCCCCTCTTCCAGCTTGGGCTTACATTACAGCTCTTGTTCCTCCTGGGTTGGGAGTAAGCCTGGGACTGGTACAGAGACAAAGTCTGCAGAGAGCTATAGTCAGGAAGTGGGAAACAGTTTTTCTGAGAAAGTGAGGGAGCCTGCAGTTCTCAGGCTGGGTACCAGCAGGCTGTGATGCTGGGAGGGCCTTCTAGTTTGAGTGTATGGATGAGACCTCTTGTGATCCTGACATGACACCCCTGGTATAATTAAGTGAATCTGTGTCACACCATGTCAAGAATACATACATTTAAATTTTTGGTTGAGAGATTGACTTTTGGAATCTAATCATTTTGTTCAGAGCTAGAAAGCATTAAGCCACTCAAGAAATCAATGCCGTACTTACCTGTGCTGCTTTGGTTTGTATCCAATACTGAGGTAATGTTGTAGTCTAATAGCTTTTGCAAATCTTGGAAGTTGTTTGCTGCCAGGTGAATATCATTCTGGAGATCCTGCAGACGAGTCTCATGGTGCTCAGTCCTTTCTTTAATGTTTTCTGCATCCACTGTGGAAGATTTCAGTTTTATAGTATTCAGTGATGGGACAGACATATACTGCATTATGTGAACTGCTCCTTATTAAATGGGGTATCACAAATCTTGCCCATCGACTAGTTAAAATTTGGTAACATGTGGGTTGGCTAACCTATTTTCCCTTCCTCAAAGATAGGTTAAGAAATAATAGTAACCTGGGTGTCAAAAGGCCATTATGCAACTTGATCACAACCACATATCAAACCCTCTGAAAGGAACCACCTACTTTCAAGATCAAAGAGAAAACACGGTTATGTAAATTACAAAGGCAAACAGAAACTACCTGACAAAAAACATTTTATTGGTGGGTTATCCCACACCAGAGTTTGTTAATTGCATTAGGTTTACCCACACCAAAGTCGCTATAGGCCTGAGGCCCACCAGGAAGAGAGTTAACCTAGCACAACCAACACGATGTTGTGTTTTTCTTTACATAAGGAAGACTGTAAAGTTACTCCTCAGAATAAGAGCTTTTTTTCTGAAGGATTAGAACAGCCAGTCAATCTTGTGCATCATCTTCGCAAGGAATATGGTGAACCACAACTTAGAATCTTTTTCAAAGATGCTCTCTCCCAGTGCTGGTCTCAAGCCTCCCAGCATTTCCGTGGTAGATCTTTGCTCTGAAAAGGTCAAGAGACTCAAGACTTAATTTGAAAAAGAAGAAGAATCAGCATTTATATAGTGCTATTCATACAGGTTGTATCTCAGAGTGCTTCACAAGCAATGATAGACTGGTAAGGAAGTGTCTGAATGTGTAGTGGCAACAATTTTGCACATCAGCACTCACACATAGCCTTGGATAGTTGCATGAACCAATTTTATGGGAAGGGGAATTTTGGCCAGGACACTGGGGGGAAAATACCTTACTCTTGCAAAAAGTGCCTTGGGTTGGTTTATTTCTTACCTGAACACCTACAAAGAGAGCACCAGAGATGAGTAGGAGGGACCTTGGTTTAATGTCTCATTTGAAGGATGGCACACCCAGAAAGTACAGCACCTCCTTAGTGCTGCACTTGGGTACCAGCGTTTATGGTATGAGCCCAGTTCTGGGGGGATGGGAGCACATGATATTCTGACACAGAGGGGATTGTGCTACCAACTAAGCCACGCTGACACCTAAAAACATATTCTAACTATGACAAAAACATTTCAGAAAAAAAATGGGGGTTGATGATACTGAACGAGCAACAGCTATCATTAAAAGCTTGTCATAAATAACTGTAACCTCCCCCCCACAGGTGGGAGCATACCTTGATGACCCTGGGAACTCCGTTCTTGTTCCCGTTTCTTCCGTGGCTTCTCACCACAAGTCCTGGGTCCTGGAGGTGTTCCCATGTCTCTGTCTGGCCCTGTGAGTACTTTTAGTCTTAAAGGGGCCGGAAGAGCATACACGGGAGCCCATGTAGGTGCAGTAGCTCTGACCTGCTTTCTCACCACTGCGGCGGCTAACTAAGCACCTCTCCAGTGGTCTCAACCGCCCAAAAAACTAACCGGGGGTCAAACACCTGGAGGAGGCACATAAGAAGCCTCATTTACTGTTAGTTTAAAAGCACCTATAAATGCTTAGATCAGGGCCATATTTCAATATGCATGAGGACTTTATGAATATTAATGTGCTGCCTTGCTGCTTGGGGGTACTGAACCAAATGGCAGCAGCGACCAGCAAACTAGAGACCTGTTGAATGTAATACAGCAGTCGCTTTATATGGGACAAAGACTGCTATCAGATAATGGGGCAACTATGTGTAAAAGCTGCTTTGTTGGCTGCAGGAACCCTTAAAAGCTGGGACTGCTGAATGGAACAGTGCACTAAACAACCATCTTTGTCACTTTGACCCTCCTGTTCCAGCCAATCACTAACTTAGGTGCCCAAAGACTGGAGAACTGCTTTATGGGAGAGGTGTGAACTTTATTCCAGGTGCCAAAACCCATTTACCAATCAATAATTGAACCAGGTTGATATTTATTAATATTTATGAATGGCAACAGGACCTAACCAATCAGAAGATGGAATTTTGTGTGAAACCCCAGGAACTTTGGGCAGTCTGGTGTGGGCTTTGATTGAGTCAGGAGGGGCTCATACTGTGAACTGGGAATGGTCGGACACTTTTCTAGCACTCTATTTGGTCAAACGGTCAATCACCTGAGAGTTGGAAAAAGGGATTTATGCTGCCTGAAGGAACTGTGGTTGCGGCTGAATGTGCAAGGCATTGGGTGAAAGTTTCTTTTGTTTAGAGAATCCAGAGTTTGTAGTCAGCCTGCAGCAGTGTGGTAACCCTGAGCTTGCAAAAAGGGTTATTTGGAACTGTGTGTGCCAGAGCTTAAAGTGGGCACTCAGTCTGAAATGGAGGACATTTGTGGAGAAGGTTTGCAGGTATCCAAAGCTTAGGAACCTGTTGATCTTGCTGAAATCCAGCTGTGAAAAGGTGGAGACCCACTCCAGAGACTGTACACTACTAGCCAAAAGCCACTGGCAAGGTGGAAGTCGGAGAACTTGTTGCTGCACACCGGAGCTGATTGTTTCTGTTCAGGCAAAAGGCAAAAACTGCAATCTTCACAGCTGCTACTTGGAGCCAGGTAGGGAATCTGAAAACCCCTATCAAGTGAGGCAGACTTGGCTGCAGGGGCCACAGGCACACACCTGAGTGCTAGGGAACTCTGGACCCATTTGGGGATCCGGATCATGGGATCACTCCAGGGTCTGGGTTCCCTTGTGGTCTAGTAGGCCTTGCATTTGTATTCTTTAATCTGGCCTGCTTGGTGGGCTGAAGGTGACAAGCTGCTAGAATCTTGAAGCAAGTCAGTAGGTAACAAGCTGCAAGACTCTTCAAGCAAGTCCAAGGTCGACCAGCTGCCAGCTAGGGCTTCATCTTCCAGACCAGAGTTGCTGCCCAGTTGCTTGCTGCCCACGGAGCGGTTGTTCTGTGTTTGCTCGAACCCACTGTGCCAGTACCTGAATCTCAGTGTCTGCAGAACCATGAGTAACCCTGGGCTTACCCTGCCAAGGTAGATTTATTTAAAGCTGTTAACACGTTTGGTAAAGTTTACTCCAAAGGCCCAAATGCCACCCAGCCCGCAGCAACTAGCAGGCCTGCATTAAAATTCTGGGTATCCAGTCAGGACAGAATAGAGGAATTGTAATGGTACCAGTTGGGGTGGGCACTGTTAATGTTCTAGCCTACAGGCCTTAATAACCCAAACAACCTTTTATTCCCGATAGTAATCCTGTGTCCCGGTACCCCTTCTCTAGCCCTATACCTAAAAATAAAGCTGTGTTTTGTTCTTTGCAGATCCTGTGTTGTGAGCATATTATTAACGATAGCCATTAAGTATATGTATTTTCCTGTATTGGCAAACAGTGTGGTATTCAGTGAGTGGGGTGACTGGAAGGGGAGGTGGGTAGGTACAACATTCCAGTGGGTTGTACTATTCAAACACCTGTCCCACTGTTATCTTACTCTGGGTGGAAGCACTGCACTATTTTATTTCTGTTCTGGGAAAGAACCCTCCAATTACCACTGAAATAGAACCCAGGCCCCTTAACCTGTGTGGTAGTCAACAGGCAGGGGTAGTAGCCCACTGGCACATGGCACTTGGGCTACATCTTTGGAGGCACTGCTGGGGTCTCCTGTTCCCCAGTTACCAAGGATGTCACCACTGAAAAGGCCCCTACTGTTTCACACAGCCCTGGTTCTAACCCCCCAAACCCAAAATTATGGTCAAGGGGCAGATAAATTAAGACTGAGTGGAGTCGAGGCCAGGAAATGGACCCACAGAAGTTATTCCTGCTCCTGGGAGTCCCCCCGATCTAGATACTGGGTCTATAGAGGGGTATCTGTCTGCCATAAAGAGGCTAGGCCAAGTGACAGTCCAAGGGTGAATGCTAGATTCTGTTACAGGGAACTTGACTGTGTTGGTTGAATGTAAAGTACCTGATGCTTTAATTCTAGAGGGGTCACAGCAGGCATGGTCTATCGTAACTATGACCAGTGTAGTTCCCAAGGGGAGGCAATGCCTGAGCCAAAACCAAGCCCCCTGCTTGGTGAAGGTACCCAGCCCAGTTGTGTGTACTCCCCTTCAGATTCTTACTGAAAATTAACGATGTTTTCTTCGGTGAAGCCCACTCCATTTGGGGAGGATGATTATGAGACATGGATTACTTATGTGATTCCCCTGTTGCAAGACTGGCAGTACAGTGAGAGGGAAAATCGTAGAAGGCTGACTGAGAGTTTGAAGTGTCCTGCCCTCGATGCTATTTGGTCCTTGCGGGCCACTGACCCTGAGGCCAGTGTGGAAGGTTACATTGCTGCCTTGTACAGTGCTTATGGCAGCACTGAGTCCAGTGAGGACTTTTTGTAGAACTTTAGAGTCACCCGGCAACAGCGAGGGGATCCCCTCTCAGTATATATACAAAGGTTGGAAAAGGCTTTACAGAAGGTGTATCGTAAAGTGGGGGTGCTGTCTACAGATCTAAACTAAATGTGCCTAGAGCAGATGCTGAAGGGGGCCAAATACTCTGAATTGTTGCTACTGAGGTTACGTTTAAAGTAAAGATTGAGTGACCCTCCCTCACTCTGGGTCCTCCTCAGAGAAGTAAGGGGAGGAATAAGATGCACAGTGGGGACCCTATCCCGCTGTAGTGGCTGCCACTCAGGTTGTTGAAAATACCCCTCCACTGAAACTTATGATCTCAAAGAACTTCTCAAAGAATACAAGAAAGTACTTGTCAGGGCTGCTTCTGCATTCAGTAGAAACCCAGATACCCCTCCGAGCCAGTCTATTTAGCCAGCCCCAGCCAACTTCTCTGTAATGGGCCTGGCGGTGCAGGCCCAGGTGCCCCCGGTGGCCCCCACATTAAAACTCACCTCAATCAACTGTGTAAATTAATTGAAAAATCATGGCTTGTCCATTCGGGGTGAAGTAGAGCGGAGGGTGGTTGTGGCTTAAGCTATTGCCCCGGCTACCCCAGTGTATCCTGGGCAGTCTAGTCACCAAGACCCTAGGCCCATTGCTGAAGTTTCCTACCTGGCCAGGCAAAGTCTAGAAGGCCATTATTGCTATAAGTGTGGGAGAGATGGCCATATCTGCAGAGAATGCCGATCAAGTGAAGACCCAGCCCATGTAAGGAACCGGCTGTTGGCAGAGAAGCACCAGAGTCAGTGAAACTTCAATGGTGCCTGGTAAGGGAGCATTCCAGGGCCCCCTCCAAGCCTAGCTCCACAGTATTCATAAGAAAATCTACAGCCAAAGCCACAGAGCCTCCCCTACCTGATCTAAATAAGTTGGTGGGACCTTCTACTGAAATGACAATTACCATAAATGGGGTGTCCACAAATGCCATCTTAGACAGTGGCTCCCAGGTGACCATCATCTTCAAAACCTGGTATGATCAACACCTGTCACACCTTGAGTTGCAGTCATTAGAAGGATTGAATATATGGGGTCTTAGCGACAAATCTTATCCCTATCTTGGCTACGTTAAAGTGCGGATATCCTTCCTGTCTAAGGTAACTGGAGTGGGTGACATGGTAGAGACTCTGGCCCTAATTTGCCCCGAGGCTGGATTATATAATGGGGTACCTGTAATGGTTGGTACAAATGCCCACATGTTTGGATGGTTGGTGCAGCTCTGCCAGGCTTGGGAAGCTGAGCAGAAGGGGAAGGTTATGCCCGTCCACCCAGTGGTAAAGGAAGCCTATAGGAAGCAAGTACAAGCCCTGACTGAAGAGCAAGATGACCCTGTTGGTGTATTCTAGAGGCAGGATGTGGAGGAAACAGTACTGCCCCCTAAGACTGTACAATATTAGTGGCATGGTGTGCCTGAAGAAGAAGGTGAAGAACAGGATTTAAATGTTGGATACCCCTGAGGAGCATGAATTACTGGCAGGGTTGCTTATCAAACCAAGTGTGCCACCAGCCCGGGCCCATGCTTATGTCAGAAGGGTCACGGTGCAGGTAAAAAGTGTGATAGACTGGGAAGTGGTTATTAGAAAGGGATGTACCTTAGCCCGGGTGTATTGTGTTGACACAACCATATAACCAGCTTCCCTCAGAGAAGATGCCCCATCTGGTATCAACCCGAAACTGTCTGACCTCAGTAACTCTCCTATCCCAGAAGAGTGGAAGGCCCAGATCCAGCAAAAGCTGTTGGAAAGTAGTAATGTATTTTCCCTGCATGAATGGGATGTGGGCTGCGTGACTGGGGCATAGCACCATATACGGCTCACTGACAAGAGCCCTTTTAGAGAGAGGTCCCATCATTTGGCCCCAGCAGATATTAACAATGAAAGAAGGCATCACCTAGAGCTGTTGGCTGCGGGCATTATTTAGGAATCCAGAAGCCCATATGCCTCGCCCATAGTGGTGGTGAGAAAGAAAAGTGGGTATGTGCGTATGTGTGTGGATTATCGAACATTAAACAAGTGGACCATCCCCGACCAATACACAATGTCCAGGATCCAAGATGCCTTGGATTGCTTGAATGGCAGTAAATGGTTCTCTGTGTTGGACCTGAGAAGCGGGTATTATCAGATCCTCATGGCCCCACAGGACAGAGAAAAGACCACCTTCACATGCCCCCTCAGGTTCTATGAGTTCCTGCGTATGCCCCAAGGCATTTCTGGCACCTCTGCTACATTCTAACGCCTTATGGAGAGGGAAGTTGGGGATATGAACCTGCTGGAGTGCCTAGTGTACCTAGATGACATTATAATCTTCGGAAAAACATTGGAAGAGCATGAGGTAAGGTTATTGAAGGTACTGGATCGTCTGGAAGAGTTTGGGCTTAAGCTTTCTATCAACAAGTGTCAGTTCTTCCAAGCCTCTGTCAAGTATATCGAGCACATAGTGTCAGCACAAGGTATTCAAACTGAACCCAGTAAGGTTGAAGCACTCACCACTTGGCCCAGGCCCCCAAATCTAAAAGAGTTACAGTGCCTGTTGGATTTCTGCAGATATTACCAGAGATTTGTCAAGGACTATACCTGGGTAATCAGACCACTCCTGAACCTGTTGCAAGGCTATCCTCCTGTCAATAAAGGCAAAAGAATCAAACACCCAGGGGTTCCCACTGAGCACCAACAGTATTTTAAACCATCTGAACCATTTTGCCCAAGGTAGACTGAGGACTGTGAATGAGCTTTTGAAGACATCATCCATCGTCTGACTCTTGCCCCAGACTTGGCATATGCAGACTCCCAAAAGCCTTAAACTTTACACACCAATGCCTATTTTAGTGGCCTCGGAGCAGTTCTTTATCAAAACTACCCAGAAGGCCTGCATCCAGTCACATTTGCCAGTCACAGCTTGAACCCAGCAGGGAGAAAGTATCCGGTACACAAGCTAGAGTTCCTTGTGCTAAAATGTGCCATTGTTGACCAATGTCATGACTACCTATATGGGGCAAAGCTCACAGTGAGGACTGATAATAATCCGCTGACCTATGTACAAACCACAGCCAAACTTGATGCAGTGGGGCATATGTGGCTGTCAGCCTTGTCCACCTGTGACAACTGTGTTGAGTACCACCCTGGTCTAAATTATATAGATGCTGACACTTTGTCTCAATGTCCCACAGCCTTTCCTGGTGACACTTCGGCCTGGGTGACAATATCCAGGCAGACTGTAAAAGTCCTGTGTAAGAAATTCAATACTGAAGAACCCTCAGTATCAGATACTGCTTCCCATCTAGTGGACAACGTTGGTGCCCCCGGCAGTTGACTTCCTGTAGGCCACTGCCACCTAATCACCTTGGACTTGAGGTCACTCCCTCAGTGGACGAGTCAAGATTTAATGAGAGAGCAAAAGTCAGACTTGACCATTGGTGATGAATTCAAGATTCTGCAGAAAGGGGGCAACGCTACCCAAGTGATAATCAAAGATCCCAGTGCCAGGCTGTGTTATGAGAGTGGTCAGAGTTAAAGCTAAAAAATAATTTGTTGTATTGAGAGATGCAAGAACAGCAGAGAGCTCCTCACGTACAGTTGGCGATACCAGCAAAGTTTAAAATAATGGTCCCGGAAGCTCTCCACGATGACATGAGCCAACTGGGCAGTGAACGCACTTTGGACTTAGCGCGCTGCAGGTTTTATTGGCCTAAAATGGGGCAAAACATGGAACAGTATTGCAAAAGCTGCCGCAGGTGCACTCAGAGAAAAGCTGTCCCCCAAAAAGCTGCCCCCTGGCGAATATCACAACAAGTGCCCCATGGAGCTGGTCTGCACTGACTTTCTCAGTGATGAACCTGACTCTAAGAACATTTTCAACATTTTAGTAGTCACAGACAACTTCACCAGATACACGCAAGCCTAACCAACTAAAGATCAAAAAGCTTCCGCTGTAGCCAAGGTGTTAGTGGAGAAGTTCTTCATCCACTATGGGGCACCACAGAGGATCTGTTCCAACCAGGGGTGTGATTTTGAAAGTCAGAACATCAAGGAAATGTCCTTGTGGGAGTGCGTAAATCAAAGACTATCCCCTACCAACCCCAGGGTGACAAGCAACCCAAACGATTCAACAGGACACTGCTAGATATGTTGGGCATCCTGGAGCCGAAAGATAAAAACCGATGGAGTCAACAGGTCAGTGCCTTGGTGCACACGTACAACTGCACCAGAAATGCCGCCACTGGATTCTCACCTTACAGTTTAATGTTTGGGAGGGAAGCCCAGCTCCCAGTGGACCTGTGTTTTGGGGTATCAGCTAATGGCACTAAAGACAGCAACTATTTTCAGTACATCTAAACACTCAAAGAACAGCTGAAGAGTGTTTACAGATCGGCTGCAGAAGTGGCAGCTAGGAGGAATCAGGCCACCAAGGAGTGGTATGACAAAAGGTAAAGGCAAAAGAACTGCTACCGGGAGATAGAGTCTTGTTACACAGCTTGGGAATCCTTGGGAACACAAGATAGCCGGTAGATGGGGTAGCACACCCTATGTGGTGCTTGGAAAGGCGACTGGACTGCCAGTTTACAAAATCAGGCCTGAAGGGGACTCCAGTGGGTGTAAGACTATTCACTGAAATCATCTACTGCCTATTGGAGACAAGGTGATTGGTCCAGCGCAAGATGGGCCAGACCGTCCCACACCTCCAGTTACTTGAGCTACTGCCCGCAGTCAACAGTAAAAGCAAAATGTTGATCAACCAGTAGTTGGCTCTGCTCTTATGGAAGAGGCAACAGAGGATAATGACTCTGATAATGAATTGGAGGAAGACATCTGTTTCTAGCCCACATTCCTTTACCCAGCTTCTGAGCTGGCTTGGTTATTCCAAGGGACATCAAAGGCATCAGAAACTGTGACAAATACACCCCCTGCAGAGCTGCCTGTTCAAAGCCAATATGCAGATATATTGGTGGACTCTGAGCAAGAAATCAAGACTGTATCTTTAGAGGAGGGGCCCACATCTGGAGGGAATATGGTACAAGGCAGTGATGAGTCTGTGGAAATGGATCGGATTGTGCCTTCTGAGCAGGCCACCAGAAGGGAAACTGTCCCGACTATGCCTCTTGAAAGGACCACCCCGAACTTGAACACTAGTCTGGCTGAGCCTTTTTTTTTTTTAACCCTCTTATTTATCCCCCTTCCTACCTCGGTGTCCACTCCTTCGGACTGCTCATACCCTTTGTGCCACTCACCCAGAATCTGCCCCTAGAGTGCTTTCTCTCCTCCCTCCTATCTGCACATTAGGGTCTGTCCTGGAATCGGTGGTCTTGGATGGAGCCGTCTTCATCTAGGACCACCAAGGGGCTTATCCATTTTTCTGTGCTCCGCTCAACCCCGCCCCCTGGGACGCCGGCGCAAGGACATATGTCCAGAGAGGCGACGTGCTGACGCATGTCTCTCTCAAGTGCCCAACAGCGTCCCCCCTCCCCGACTCTGTGAACGGAGCCACCAGTCCCCCTCAAGAGCCCGTGTTCCCACTGGCTCTCTTAGGGTGTCGGGTACATATTGCACCCCTGGTATCCCACCCCTGTGGGAGGAGAGCATCCATTGGGACGCTCAATCCTCCCTCTCCCGGCCGACCCGAGTTTGTTCCGGAACCCGGGTCGCCGCCGTGGCACGAGGTGTGGCATACAGCGCCTCAACCCTCAGCGCCACCAGGCTATCTGGCTGAGCCTTTTGAGTGGCCCCAGAACAGTTGCCATGAAAAGATGCCTCTTGAAAGGACCACATCGAACTTGAACACCAGTCGGACTGAGCCTTTTGAGTGGCCAGAGAACAGTTCTCCTGGGCAAAGTGGCAGTGAAGAAGTTGTAACTGAGGATTTGGAAGTGGAAGAATCCAAAGCAACTGAGGAAACAGAGGCATGAGACACTAATCAAACCTCCGCACAGGAGGTGGCTAGCTCTGATACCAGGGCAGAAGTGCAAGCACCCTTTAAGGGAAACTCCTATCAAGTCTCTAAGTGCAGCAGTGACTGCAGAAACACCTGATTAGAGCTTTTAACATAAAAGTAAATTTTTTCATTACCTGGTGCCCCAGAATTTTAACTAAAAAGATCTGCTCCTCCATAATGGCGACAGAGCGCGGGCATCTTCGCACCCCGGGTGACTTCCACCACAAAGGTTATGTTAATGAGGGCTACCAACATCTGCCATTTGTTGATAGCCCTTATTAGCATAACCTTTGTGGTGGAAGTCAGCCGGGGTGCTCAAGATGTCCGCCCAGGGCTCTGTCGCCATTATGGAGTGAGCAGATCTTTTTAATTAAAACTATGGGGCACCAGGTAATGAAATAAATTACTTTTATGTTAAAAGCTCTAATCAGGCATTTCTGTAGCCACTGCTGCACTTAGGAACTCGATAGTAATTTCCCTTTAAGATGTTCGGAGAAAACTGTTAAATCTTTGCTCAAACTTACATATGACTCTTCTGGGGTGCCCACTGATTTGTCCCTGTTCGTAGTCCATAAAGGTATCTATGTTACTCCAGGTCACTGCCTAAGATCTTTATGTGTCCTGTCAATGCCAGATCCCCCAGACCAAAGAAAAAGATTGCAAAATGCAAAAAGGGAGGGTGAAAGTTGGTACCTATGGTAAAAGGAGGGCTAAAAGTGTGTGCTTAATATACACGTGTTTCTCCAAACACTGACGGAGGGTAAAATGCAAAATGGTACATGTTTTATGGGTGCACCTAGTATGATGACGGCTGTTAAAAAGGGTGAACAATTTCCAGTCCTAGTATTTGTATATAGTTATTGTTTATTCTAAAGGGTATCTAACTGTTTATAATGAAATAGGAAACAGGTTTCTAGATAGAAATGTATAAGATGTGTTAAATGTTGAGGTTTAATGTTTTAATATTTACAGATCCCTGCTAATGGACTTGGCATGGATGCCAAGTATTTAAGGCATGGGGAGTGTAACCCCCCACACATGTGGGGGCTTAACTTGATGGCCCCAGGAGCTCTGTTCCTGCTCCCATTCCTCCTGTGGCCTCCCACCACACGTCCTGGGTCCTGGAGGTGTCCCCATGTCTCTTTTTGGCCCCATTAGTGCTTTTAGTCTTAAAAGGGGCCGGAGGAGCATACGCAGAGCCTGTGCATGCACAGTAGTACCAGTCTGCTTTCTCACCACTGCAGCAGCTAACTAAATGCCTCTCTCATGGTCTTGACCCCCAAAATAAACTAATCGGGGGTTGAACACCTGGAGGAGGTGCATAAGAAATAGTGTTAGTTTGAAAGCGCCTATAAGCGCTTAGATTGGGGCCATATTTGAATATGTATGAGAACTCTATGGATATTAATGTGTTGTCTTGCTGCTTGGGGGGGACCGAACGAAACAGCAACAGCAACCAGCAAACTAGAGACCCATTGAATGTAATACAGCAGTTGTTTTATATGGGACAAAGGCTGCTATCAGGTAATGGGGCAACTATGTGTGTAAAAGCTGCTTTGTTGGCTGCAGGAGCCCTTAAAAGCTAGGACTGCTGAATGGAACAGTGCACTAAACAACCATCTTTGTCACTTTGACCCCCTGTGCCAGCCAATCACTAGCTTAGATGCCCAAAGACTGGAGAACTGCTTTATGGGAGAGGTGTGAACCTTATTCCAAGTGCCAACGCTGATTTACCAATCAATAATCAAACCAGGTTGATGTTTATTAATATTTGTGAATGGCAGCAGGATCTAACCAATCAGAAAATGGGATTTTTGTGTGAAACCCCAGGAACTTTGGGCAGTTTGGGCAGTCTGGTCTGGGCTCTGATCGAGTCAAGAGGGGCTCATACTGAGAATTGGGAAAGGTCAGACACCTTTCCAGGGCTCTATTTGGTGAAATGGTCAATCACCTGACAGTTGGAAAAAGGGAGTTATTCTGCCTGAAGGAACTGTGGTTAAACATAGAAACATAGAATTTGACAGCAGATAAGGACCGCTTGGCCCACCCTGTCTGCCCATTTCCCTACAGGCTGCAGATCCTAGTTAACCAGCAGCCTACTTCTTCCTACCCCAACCCCCTAGAATTGCCTTATGACTGTCCCATGCATGCTTGAATTCCACCACTGATTTTGACTCCACAACCTCCTCCAGAAGGCCATTCCATGCATCCACAACCCTCTCTGTGAAAAAATACTTCCTTAAATTGCCTCTGAGCCGCCCCCCCATCTTCAAATTGTGCCCTCTTGTTCTTGCACACCTCTTTTTTTGAAAGATGCTACCTTCTTGGACTTTGTTGATTCCCTTGAGGTACTTGAACGTTTCTAGCATGTCCCCCCTCTCCCTCCTTTCCTTGAGGCTATACATATTAAGCTCCTTTCGTCTCTCTTCATATGTCTTCCGTGCAGACCCTGCACCATTTTAGTTGCCCTCCTCTGACAGCTTCCATCCTGTCTATGTCTTTTGGAGATTGGGTCTCCAGAATTGCACACAGTACTCCAGATGGGGTCTCACCAGCTGTCTGTACAGAGGGATAATAACTTCCTGTTTTCTACTGGTGATGCCTCTCCCTATCGTCCCAGTATCTCCCCAGCCCTCCTTGCTGCCCTCTCCATTGCTTTCCCACCTTTAGGTCATCTGATATGATTACCCCCAGTCCCTTTCCATTTTTGTTGTTGTTAGTATCTCACCCCATTGTGTACTCTTCCCTGGGTTTTGTTTCCCAGGTGCATTACCTGCACTTCTTAGCATTGAATCTAAGCTGCCATACATTTGACCATTCCTCTAACCTTGCCAAGTCCCTTCTCATCCTTTCCACCCCACCCTGTGCATCAACTCTGTTGCAGATCTTTGTGTCATCTGCAAAGAGACATACTTTTCCTTTCGGTCCTTCTGCAATGTAAACATAAAGACATTGAAGGGACTAGTCTAATACTGAACCCTGCGGTGCCCACTAGTAACCCTCCTTTCTTCTGAGTGGACTCCATTTACTATTACCTCTGTGTCCTATCTCCAGCCAATTCTTTACCCAGGCTGTCATCTTGGGACCCACTCCCAGGCTGGCTAACTTGTATATTAATCTTTTGTGTGGGACTGTGTCAAATGCCTTGTTAAAGTCTAGGTAGGCCATGTCCACAGCCCCTCCCTGATCTGCTACTTTGGTCACCCAGTCAAAGAAATCTATCAGATTCGTCTGGCATGACCTTCCCACTGTGAATCCATGCTGCCTAGGGTCCTGTGCCCCTCTGGCCTCTAGATACTCGACAATTCTTTCCTTCAGAAGTGAGTCCATCATTTTCCCTATCACTGAGGTTAAACTAACAGGTATGTTGTTTCCTGCTTCTGCCTTGCTCCCACTTTTGTGAAGGGGAATCATATCTGCCCTCCTCCAGTCCTCGGGTACCACCCCATCCTCCCATGATTTGTTAAAAAGGGTAGTCAGTGGTGTCACTAGTTCTACCCTTAGTTCTTTTAGAATTCTGGGATGAACTCATCAGGCCCCATTGCTTTGTCCACCTTCAGTTTTAAGAGTTCTTTCAGAACCCTTTCTTCTGTAAATGGGCTGGTATCAACTCTGTATCCAGAGTGTTTATACTGTTTGTTTTATGTACTCCCTCTTCATTTGTAAATACTGAGCAAAAATATTTGTTTAGTATCTCTGCCTTTTCACAGTCTCCTTCTGCCCACCCTCCCTCCCTTTTATTAAGCCTCACTATCCCTCCCTGGTCTTCCTTCACTCCCTGATGTACCTATAAAAGGTTTTATCCCCCTTCTTAACTGAGTTGGCTATCTTTTCCTCGGTTTGGGCCTTTGCTGTTCTGACTGCCTTCCCAGCCTTCTTTTGCTTTAACTGATACAGTTCCCTGTCCTGCTCCTTCTGCAATTCCTTGTACTTCCTGAATGCTTTCTTTTTCTCTTGAACCTTCACTGCCACTTCCTTTGAGAACCATAGTGGTTTCTTACATCGTTTTGTTTTGTTTATTTGTTTCACACAAAGGCTCGTTACCTCTGTGATGGCAGTTTTTATTATTCCCCATTGTTCTTTCACCCTCCTTCCTGCCCATTTGCTAGTGCATTCTTAGGCACTCACCCATTTGGCAAAGTCAGCCCTCCTAAGTTCAGTACTTTTTGCTTTGTGTGGCTTGACTCTATTGCTGTGTTTATTGTGAACCATACTGTTTGATGGTCGCTAGTTCTCAGATGGCTACCCACTTCTATATCTGTGATCCTCTCCATCTCCATTTGAGAGAATCAAGTCTAATATTGCTCTCTCGAGTGGGCTCCAATACTAGTTGTCTAGGGCATGCCCCCTAGGGCATCTAGAATAACTCCACTCTTGAAGTGGCAGCTGCAACTGCACTCCAGTTAACACCTGGCATATTCAGATCACCCATCAGCAATATCTCCCCTTTTTCTGCCATTCTAAGTATACTTTCTATCATTTCCTTGTCCATTTCCTCCCCCTGAGAAGGGGGTCTGTATACAACCCCTGTGCGGATTGTGGTGCCATTGCCTGTCTCCAAATTTGCCCACTGTGCTTGCTTTGCAGTGCTGGTTGCGGTTGAACATCCAAGACATTGGGTGAAAGCTCCTTTTCTTTGGAGAATCCAGAGTTTTCAGTCAGCCTGCAGCAGTGTGGTAACCCAGGGCTTGCAAAAAGGGTTATTTGGAACTGTGTGTGCCAGACCTTAAAGTGGGCACTCGGTCTGAAACTGAGGACATTTGAGGGGAAGGTTTGCAGGTATCCAGAGCTCAGGAACCTGTTGGTCTTGCTGAAATCCAGCTGTGGAAAGGTGGAGGCCCACTCCTGAGACTGTACATTACTAGCCAAAAGCCACTGGCAAGGTGGAAGTTGGAGAACTTGTTGCTGCACACCTGAGCTGATTGTTTCTGTTCAGGCAAAAGGCAACAACTGCAATCTTTAATGCTGCTACATGGAGCAAGGTATGGAAAATGTAAACCCCTATTAAGTGAGGAAGACTGGGCTGCAGGGAACCACGGGTGCATGCCTGAATGCTAGAGCACTCTGGACTCATTTGGGGATCTGGATCATGGGGTCACTCCAGGATCTGGGTTCCTTTGTGGTCTAGCAGGCCTTGCATTGGTGCTCTGTAATCTGGCCTGCTTGGTGAGCTGAAGGTGACAAGCTGCCAGAATCTTCAAGCAAGTCAGAAGGTGACAAGCTGCAAGACTCTCCAAGCAAGTCTAAGGTCGACCAGCTGCCAGCGAATGCTTCATCTTCCAGACCAGTAGTCACTGCCCAGTTACTTGCTGCCCCATGGAGCAGTTGTTCCCTGTTTGCTTGAACCCACTGTCCCAGTACCCAAATCTCAGTGTCTGCAGAACTGTGAGTAACTCAGGGCTTGTCTGCCAAGGGAGATTTATTTAAAGCTATTAACACATTTGGTAAAGCTTACTCCAAAGGACCCAATGATGACTAGCCCTCAGCAACTAGCAGGCCTATGTTAAAATTCTGGGTACCCAGTCAGGAAAGAATAGGGGGTTTGCACTGGTACCAGTGGGGTTAGGCACTGTTAATGTTCTGGCCTACGGGCCTTGTTAACCCAAACAAACCTTTTATTCCCAACAGTAATCCTATGTCTTGGTACCCCTTCCCTAGCCCTACTCCTAAAAATAAAGCTGTGTTTTGTTCTTTGCAGATCCTGTGTTGTGAGCATATTATTAGCGATAGCCATTTAGTATATGTATTTTCCTGTATTGGAAAACAGTGTGGTATTCAGTGAGTGGGGTGACTGGAAGGGGAGGTGGGTAGGTACAACATTCCAGGGGGTTGTACTATTCAAACACCTGTCCCACTGTTATCTTACTCTGGGTGGAGGCACTATGCTATTTTATTTCTATTCTGGGAAAGAACCCCCACTTACCATCAGAACTGAACCAGGCCCCTTAACCTGTGTGGTAGTCAACAGGCAGGAGTTGTAGCCCACTGGCACATGGCACCTAGGCTACATAACAGTCACTTATTCTGAAGAATCTAATTACTATATCCCAAACACTGGAGGCAGGGAAGGGTAGTTTGACTGGCTGTTGTAACCTTGAAAAAAAAGCTGCTACTATGCTGAATAACTTTTCTTTTTAAACTACAAGAATTAAAGCAGCCCAGTCAAACTTGTGCAGACTCATAACAGCACTTTGGGTTGAAGAGTTTTAGGATTACCTTGTGAATAGGTTGTAAAGTTCAGAAATCCCAAATTTAGTATCCTCTTTTGCCGGTGTCCTGACAATAATACGATGTGAACGAATTAATTTGTGTAGTATGGATAAGGTAGGAGCTTTACAAATTTCTGCCTGTGACACATTTCTTCTTGCTGACACTGATGCTACTGTACTCCTAATATAGTGTACTTTAATGTCAGCTGGGGGGTACCATCCCTGCAATGGTGTAGCAGAAATTTATTGTGAATACTGTCCACATTTATACAGACTGTTTAGAAGCTGGGCGTCCCTGTGACACCTTCCCATAAGTGACAAACAACTGTTTACTGTCATTCCTAATGTCCTCTGGTCTAGACTTGTAGAAACTGAGACCCTTCTTATATCTAATGTATGGATTTCTTCCTCTTTATGGGCATGTGGCCTTGGGAAATGCACTGGTAACGTAATGGTCTGATTGTAGTGGAATGCTGGTACCACCTTAGGGAAAAATTGCACATTCATCCTTAAAGATCTCTTTTTCCCTTTGGTTTAGCAGAGTACCTGTAACTCGATGACCCTCTATGTTGCTGTAGTAGTCACCAAGAATAACGTTTTCCATGTGAGGTATAGCTCAGTGGAGGCTATAAGCTCAAAGGGGCTGGGCATTAACTAAGTAAGGACCAGGTTTAGGTACCAAGCTTGTACAGCATTCCCCAAAATGCACTACATGTGTAGTATGTGAGAGGTCTTTACAGACCTCTTAAATACTGGATGTGCAAACCAGGATTCTTCTGAAACCTTGGGCCTAAATGCAGAAATTGCTGACAAATGTACCTCACAAGATGCTAGCATTCAACTCAGGGACTTTAAATGTAACCGTTTAGAATTTGTGAAATTACTGCATTCTCTGATGAACTGAAATTTGTTCCACACCAGATTAAGAATCGTTTCCATTTTAAATTGTCAGTTTTCCTTATGGCTGGCCTTTTCTCTACCTTAAGCCCCTGTGAAACTCGAGTAGAGAGATTCGGTTATGGGAACTTTATCCCTTCAGGAACACCCTTGCTTGGACTGTGCCCAGTTCTGCTCCAGTGAAGTAAAGATTATGTGATGGTTCCAGGTTCAAGTTTTCTAAATTCAGAATGAGCTCCAGTTTTTCCATCATGAGCTTTTTCTGCTTCACTGATGACAGGGTCTTTCCCTATATTTTGCACACATTAAATCATTTTAGTATGGCTAGCCTGTTACTCAATTCTTTCAAAGTGCTGCTGCTAAACCAGCCATGCACTTAGTGAATGTCTTGGGGCAGAGATCAGGTCAAAAGGCATTGCCTTATATTAGTACTGACCCATACCTACTCTGAAGTGGGAATACAAGCTGATGAGACAAGCAGGAAGAGGATGCCTGCATTTTTGAGAAGTAGCAGGATCACCATTACAGACAGTGAGCTCTGCAAACACTTGAAAAAACCCAGCCAGCTCTGACCTTTTTGTGCTTGTAAACTAATGCACATCATTAACCTCAACACTTTCATGAGCAGTACACACTGTGGATGTGCAATCTGTGTAAGTTTCATTGTGAGTGCTACTACATAAAATTCAATCTATACTGTATGTTAACAGTGAGAACATGCTTCTCATCAATTGTAACCTCAATGATGATGATGAGTGAGGTGCCTGAGAAATGTTGGGGTTACTGAGCAGGGCACATCGGTTATCAGTGTTCACACGAGGATGTGAAAATGTATGGGCTGGACATATGTCTTTCGGATGAGACGTTAAACCGAGGTCCCATCTGCCTGGATTGGTGTTAGTTCAGGTGAATGTTAAAGATCCCATGGCACTTATCGAAAAGAGTAGGGGAATTTCCCTGGTGTCCATGCCAAATTTCCCTCATTCACTAAAAATACCACCAACAGCTTAATCTGGTTCAAGGTCAGTTGGCATTCGTCTGTATCCCCTTCCCCCAGGTCGTGCCTGAAAATAGGCAGGATTTGTCTAGTGCACTTACCCAGTCAACAAAAACTAAATAAATAAATATGTGAAAGCACAGTGTGGAGTGTTTGCCTAGTAGTATAACTACTACTGCATTGTTCAATTTGTGAAGCTCTGTAGTAATGTCCCCATGTAATTTTATGGGAAGGCTTTAATCCTGAGATTCAATGGGTGGAGCAACAACGTCACTCCACCATCAGGCTTTTAAAATCCACTCCTCCTGGACTGTTCCCAGGATTTGCTCTTTGTTGCCCCACCATCCACCCCATCTCCTGCATTGGCTCGTCTCTCTTTCCCGTGGGCTTCTTCCTAAGCTACCTTTAGCCAAGGGAATTATTCCTGCAGCACCTATGGGGGGGGGGAACCCTCCTAGGTTCCCTTGCATCGTACCCCTACTGGGTGGAAGATCCCACAGATAGAGAGGCGAACAGCCACAATGTATTGAAGTCACACAAGCATACATCTCATCAAGGTGTGTAAGCACAATTGAATTGTTGCTCAGCATTTGCTTTATGATATGGGACATCAGCAAGGTTAAGTGGCTGGAGCAGGAAAAACAGTAGACTGAGCAAAGAAGATGTTTCATGACAATACTCATACAGATGAGATGATGTTTTTTTTTTTTTGAGCAGTTTGCATCTAACACTTTTTGGAAGAAGGGCCAATGCTCTATGAAGCATAAGTTAAAGCATCCTCTGAAGATTCATATCTTGGGTGCCACATGGTTTAGCCAAGTGTAATCTATGCACAAACACTTGTAGCACTCAGTATGCATATGTGCCGTAGACAAACTTTTGGCAGTTTTTGAAACTTTTGAACCCTGTTAATTTTTTCAGGCTTTTGTTTTAATTCTGACTCAGATGTGAGAGCAGAACAAAAGGCACCACAGTAAAATCTCCAACCTGAGTCTTTGAGAGACAGTAGTTTTATATTGACCATAGCTGTTGTAATATGAACAGTTTTATTTAATTCATCCACACTCATTCTGAATTTGAAACAATTTTAAAGTTCTGTAACAACAAGGCAGAAGCACTTTACTGTTGAGCACAGTTGTGAGTTAACCAATTAAGCACCATTTAGAAACAGAATCTCTTGGCATAAGAAGACGTATGATCCCTTAAGTCTGTTCATATTATGCTACCACGTTTGACCACAGTGATTGTGAGCTTCAAAAATAGCCTGAAATGCTCTAACAATATGGGTTGAATCAAGTTAAACCTTTTTAATTCAAACCAGAACCATTGAAATTGAACTACTAGTCTGTACAACTAGACCAAACCAAATGCCAGCATAGTTCTTGAGAGTACAGCATCCTTTGTAACCTAGGCCATGGTCCCTGGAACCATTCGGGAACTGCATAAAAAGTAAAAAGCAGTATTTTGCACAAAAAACACACATGGGAAGAGAAAGCAAATATATATTAACTAAATACACTTTGTAAAACAATACATTTATAGGAAATAGTCATTGAATTAGCTGGCAGCACCAACAAAGTGACCACTCTAATCAGCAGAAACTAAAGATCTATCATTGGAATGCTGGAAGACTTGAGGCCAGTACAGGGACACAGCATCAGACAATGATATCAGAAAAAGACCAGTGATTCATCCAGTCTGCTCACAGTGCCCTATCAAACCCTGGTACCTACTGTCCATACAGGATACTAGCCCTCATTATCCACTCCCTGTTCCCCTCCCAGAACCCACTACTAGATTCTAAATTTTGGGGTACCATATTCCTCATGGAGATGATACACATAATTAACTGGGCTCTTCTTGTAGTTAAAATAAGTACTATTTGAAAAAAAAGGGTTTATCTTTCATTTGGATGGTGGTTCTTTACTAATTTTTACCCTATATTATGCCATTGCAGTGATAATGCTTTTAAGAACATTACCTTTAGTATTTCTCTTAATTGCATAAAATAATACTTGAAAATTATAATAGACCTCAGTAGCATTATATAGCCTTATAAAAGCTGGGTCAGTGATGCTGCTCCTTTAGTTCAACTAGTTGAATAGTGACCTTTTAGACCTGAACGTTTCCAGTTTGAGACTTGCATCTAAGCTTACTTGATTATCGAGTTATGACTGGTAATTAAATTGTATGGCTAGTAGCAGTGCAGCTGAAAAAGTAGTCTTTAGATACTCTGTGATTCATAGGCATTACACAATTATATTACTTGATAAACAAACGTAGTAAAAAAGGAAACTCTAACAGGCCTTAATTTTCCTTCTGTGAATCACAGCCTCGGTTTTAAAACCAGATTGCAGTATGAGTTGTTGATTTTGTCCCCACACTCCTTTACCTTGTATTTACTCTCTGGTATATGGGAGTACCTGAAGATTACATCAGAGCTACATTTTGAATACAAGCTTCTTCCCAAAGGGTGCAGAATGAATGCAGATAAAGGTCCAGCACAGAGAGACTCATTTTCATAATGCACTTATGCCTGGGCGGACGGAAATACTGAGGTTCCTGAGCATGGGTCTTCTGCGTTGCAGCACAACATGCTCTTGTTCAGCCACTCCACCAGGCATGCATGATTTATTCTTTATAGTTCCTTATGTGGAGCATTCCATCAATTTAAAAACATGCCATTCACAGGAATGCTCTTGCAGTCCATTATGTCTGTACAATCCACTCAGTTCACACACTAATTTAAAAATAGCAGAGCTGCTGACACGGGAGGCACCAGCTTGCTTGCTATTGTTACTCAGCCCTACCCACTCATGTTCAGGGTTTTGGGAAGAAATATTTCCATCAGAATGTAATTTAGCTATCTGTTGAAGCCTTCCTGAAGGAAGTGTGAATTGAAATGTAAATGCCTACAGAATAAGACTGTTAACTCAAGAACTGGAAACAGAATAAAGTCAGGCATCTAAGCCTGTCAATAATCAAGAGTCTGAGCAACTGAAAATAATACAAATTGAGAACATACCCCAAGTGGAAGTTGTCTGCCCGACTGCCTCCATTTCCACTGGAACAGGACTAGTATCTGCAACTGAAATGGTTTGATTCATTGTTTAAAACGCTTTAAAGTGCATTTCTGTTGTACCACTACCAAGCCATGCAAATTGTTCCAGGGTCCTACAGTCATAACAGCTACTGTACTAGATGCTTTTACGTATGGTAACATACTAACATACTAATTGTCAGCAGATTAGGCCTTATGGTCTATTGAGTCTGCTCGAACCTCAGATCCCTAGTTGGGTACCGAGGCCCTCCTCCCCTTGTGTTCCAGAAACCCCTATCATCCATCCCAACCCCCCTGGGCCAGGCCATCATCTGATACATTCGCTTTCTGTGTCTGTCCCATCCTCTCTTTAAGCCCTCCAGTGTGGATCTCTGAACCAGCTCACCAGGCAGCGTGTTCCAAGGATTCACCACCCTCTCAGCGAAAAACCTCCTCCTCTTCCCCCCCTCACCCTTCCACCTTCCAACTTCAAACCATGCCCTCTGGTGATACCTCTCTACTTTATTCTAAAGATCCCCTCTGTGTTTACCCTATTTATTCCTTTGAGGTACTTGAAGACCTCAATCATGTCCCCCCGTCTCTCCTCTCCTCCAATGAAAACAGGCAGAGCTCCTCAAGTCTGTCCTCATACGTCAAATCCCCTAGTCCTCGTATCATCTTAGTTGCCCTGCTCTGTACCCTCTCCAGGAGCTGTATGTCCCTCTTCAGGTGCAGTCTCCAGTACTGTACACAGTACTCAAGGTGTGGTCTAACCAGTCCATTGTACAGTGGCAGAATCACTTCCCTGCTCCTAGAGGTGATCACCCTTACGATGCATCCCAACATCATATGTATCCCAACATCATAAGTACATCGTATGTATGACATACACAGAACACATATTTAGATATTGCATCTTGTATGAATACAAGATGCCAGTTTTTTGACTTTCCATGTGAGGCAGACCATCTCTACTGTGCCTTCCTTCTGTATGTTGCACAATTTTATACCACACATACCATCTTACCATCCTTAGCATGATGCTGGGCTTGACCATCACTGAATATTATAACATTATATTCTATGTTGTTATAATAACTGAGCACCCATTCATTACAGCTCCTAACACTTTTCTGATCCTATTGTCCCAGAGGACTGAGAGCAGTGAACATCTCAATCAATCTGTGGAGCAATACATTCTGGCAGTGACATTTTGGAGCCTCAAAGAAGTCTGGTACTCTAATTTACCTTTTTTTGATACACAAAACTCTCAGGTCCCTGGCTGCACTGTATAGGCAATTGTGCCATGGCTTAAGACATTTCAGTCATGGGATGATGGCTGGGAATTAGTGTAGGACTTCAGTAGCTGTTTTTTTTTTTTTGTTTGCTATTTCCTTTTTCCTCCTCTCTTGACATACCTGGTCTGCTCCCTATTTCTGGCAACATCTTCAGGAATTCCAGCTGCTGTCTGTCATCTGCAGTCTAACCAGGCTCATGCCCGCATTCCCCTGCGGTTCACCCCCTGCAGTGGGGTGGCAGGGAGCCCTCAACTCGCCACCTCGAATCAGATCCAGACACCAGGTGCCCCCTCAGAGCCGACATCATCGGGCGGCCATCAAGCTGCTCGACCCAGGATGCCACTCCATTTTTCTTGTTTTTTCTCCCCTGAAACTATGGGCGTGCAATGATGCCAGGTGGAGGGGAGCATGCACGTGTCTGCACGTGCTCTCTCCAGGCATCAGCCCATGCTACTCCCCATACTGCAGAGCAGTGCCTTGTCCCCCAGCCTCCACCAGGAGGGTGAACAAGTGTTGACTCTTAAGGACCCCCCTCCCTGGAGAAGGAGAGCTGTCCAACGGACACTCAATCCTTCTCCCCTGCCAACCCCCGGCGACCCATGCTCGTTCCTGAACACAGGTCATTGGCGCAGCATGAGGTAAGGCATCCAGTGCCTCAGCCCTCAGCGCCACTGGGCCAGCACGGCTTTGTTTTTTTGACAGGAGAGAGCCATCAGTGTAATGTTGAATAATCCAGTCCATGTTTTACCAAAAACCTTCAATACTGACTGGTAATTCCAGTCTAGGTTTTGTAGTGAGAATATGTAGACAACCTAGTTGCATGCTTGAGCTAGATCAAATCAAGTCAAATCAAACTTTATTTATAAAAGACGCCTTTCCAAAACCAAGGTGCCTGTAAATAACATAATAAAATCAATAAATAATTAAAACAATATTAAAATTAATCCAAGGCAGCAACATTCAAAAATCATTGTATGCAAGGCTAAAAAGATGTGTTTTTAATGCCCCCTTAAAGCTTTGGACAGTCGGGCAATCTTGCACTTGATGAGGTAGAGAATTCCACAGGGCTGGGGCCATAAAACTAAAAGATCTGGCCCCAAAAGTCTTTAAGCAAACCCTGGGAATCTCTAGCAATCCCTTGTCAGTGGATTGGAGAGAGTGGGAGGGACAGTAGGGGCAAAGGAAATCTTTCAGGTAGCCAGGTCCCTGATCATGTAGGGCCTTATAGGTCAGCAAACTGACCTTAAAGGTGGTTTTGCCAGCATATTGGCAGCCAGTGCAGTCCGCGGAGCACGGGTGTTATATGACTGGACCTAGAGGAACCAGTCAATAGCCTGGCTGCTGCATTCTGTACTACCTGCAAGCGGTGAATATCAACCCCTGGTAGCCCAAGATAAAGGGCGTTGCAGTAGTCAAGTCGGGAGGTACCAAGGCGTGGACCAAAGTAGGAAGATCGTCAGGAGGAACCAGTTGCTTCACCCAGGCGATGTTCCTCAGACGGTAAAAAGAAGCTTTGACAACTGCCGACACCCGAGATTTAAGTGTCAAACAGTCATTAAACACAACGCCCAGGTTCTGCACCCAGTCTGAGGTAGTTAGCTGAACACCCCCAAGCCATGAACCCGAGGGTGATCCTGCCAACAGACCCGCCTCCCAGCGACCTAGGTCCACAACCAACACCTCAGTTTTCTCTGGATTCAACCACAGCCAACTCACATTCATCCAGTCCTGGATTTCGGCCAGACAGTTGTTAAAGACCGAAAGGGCAGCATCTTGGCCGGGCACAAAGGACATGTACAGTTGAGTATCATCTGCATAGCAGTAAAAACTCAAACCGTACCACCTAATAATCGCTCCTAATGGCAACATGTACACCGCAAAGAACATGGGTGACAAAATGGAGTCCTGCGGCACCCCACAGGATAGGGGGAATGATGCCGAGGAAAAAATCCCAGACACAACCCTCTGAGTCCTACCCCAGAGGAAGGATCAGAACCAACTGAGGACTGTACCAGACAGCCCACAGATAAACCGCAAGTGCTCCAATAGCACACTATGGTCCACAGTGTCAAATGTTGTAGAGATATCAAGAAGAACCAAGATGGAATCAGTCCTTCGATCTCTCGCTATTAGGAGGTCATTTAGTACCCGGACAAGAGCTGTCTCAGTACTATGTCTCTTCCTAAATCTGGACTGCAGAGAATCATAGACATTGTGGCTGGTCAAATGATCATCCAGCTGTGACACAACCACTTTCTCAATAACCTTACCCATAAAGGGCAGGTTAGAGACAGGCCTGTAGTTAACCAGACAATCCGGGTCCAAGGAGTACTTCTTAAGAATGGGCTGAACCATAGCCTCCTTCAGAGGATTTAGAAAAATCCCCCTCTCCAAAGGTCTCCAGACTATTTCATCAAGGACAGGACCAATTTTATCCACACAGCCCACTAGGAGAAGTGGGGGGCCCAGGTCCAAACCACAGTTGGTCAGACGCAATGATTGGATGACCATCACGATGTCACTGATTGTGGGAAGACTGAAGTCAGACCACACAAACTGGGTGTCCGACATCTCCTGCCGACTGTCACAGCTCCCATTAGGGAGGGTCAAGCAGATATCAGACCTGATTGTGGCAACCTTATCTGAAAAGACTTGAGCAAACTCCTCACACCATTCTTGAGAAAAGGCTCTTCTGGGCTGAAGACAGATTGGATTGCACAATCTGTTCACAGTTCAGAAAAGCTGAGCTGGTCTATTCTGTGCAGCAGCAATCTCTCTGGACAGGAATTCTGCCTCCTTTCGAGAGATTGCTGATTGATAGACCATGTAATGGTCCATCAAACTAAGTTTGTCACAATCTAGGCTGGACTTCCACCAGCACTTCTCTAACCTTCGTCCAACTCTCCTCAACTCCCTCAGAGTCTCATCAAACCAAGGAAACTTGGAGCGAAGAGTGAGGGGATGAACATGAACAGGAGCAGTGGAATCCAGGACCCCTACTACCGCCTTATTATAGGCAAGTACCAAGTCCCCTGGGTCCATGCAGTCACTCGGTAAACCCAATAGGTCCAGTACCGCCATCAGGCCATCTGGGGAAACACGGCTCAAAGGGCGGTACCGGACCATCTCCATAGGGGCTGGCCTACTTTGGGTGGCCTCAAAACTGAACCCAATGGAGTGATGGTCAGGTTAGAGTGCAGATGACAGACAGACAGTTCCACCACCTAATCGGATATCTCCATCCCTAGTAGGAACACCAAATCCAATGAATGACCACCAATATGGGTCGAGGAGGAAATAACTTGTGTGAAGCCCAGTGAAATCATTAACTGGCAGAAGTCTTGACCAAACTGCGAGAGTTCATCGCCGACCCAGGCATTGAAATCCCCCAGAACCAACCATCTGGGAGATCCCAATGTCAGGTCGACAATGAAGTCTGTGACTTCCTGCAGGAAAACATTCCTATCACCTGGTGGACGGTAAACGAGAAGTATCCTGCACCCCACATCCTCGCCCATGATACATTCAAAGGAGTTGGTAGTTCCCACTGGTACCTCCACTAGGCCCAGTTCCGATCTAAAACAGATAGCAACACCCTTGCCCCTACGATCCATCCTAGGGTGGTGTATCACAGAGTACCCGGCTGGAATTGCTGATGCTAAAACTGGGCCAGCATTCTCATCCAGCCAGGTCTCGGTGATGCATGCCAGGTCAGATGTTCCAACAAAATCCGCTATAATAGCGGCCTTGTTTTTAATAGACCTGGCATTGCATAACACCACCCGAGTAGGATGAGCATCCAAGGATGATCGTGCTACCTGCCGACTACAAGCAGGACCCTTGGATATGAGAACCAGACAGGGAGGACCCCTTTCCTGGACCCATTTCACCCCAGGGCATCTCCTTGTCCCCACTATCCCTATCTGCCCACTCCTTTCCATTCCATCTCCAGGCCCAACCCTCAATAGCAAATAGAGTAAAAGCAACATTCCCTGAACTGAATCTTCAAATGAAAGATAAATGTTTTTGTAAGAGTTTGTTAATAGAATTGTTAATCTGAAACCTACCAGTGTCTGTGTCTTCTATGAACAACTCCTGAAGGTCTGGTGGTACACTACAGCCAGCAGCAGGGAATCAAAATTATACACATGCATTAAGGAGACAAGGTTTCAGAATATATGCAACATCCTCCTCCCTCCACTAGGAGGACAATGGTCATTACTGTGCTCTTATGGACTTAGACAATGATAGTGAGGGCCTGAGTGTATTCAAAGTTAAGAGTGGAGAAACACAGTTCCTGGACGGGAGGAGTTTTAGCTGTGTATGCAGAGTCAGACTGGCTCACCTGGATACCTGGACATTTCCTGGTGCTTCCCCCATTGGGTACCTCGCCACCTTCTAAACTCAGAAACTCTTTGCATTTGTCATCTATTTTCTAATTAAATGGGGTAGTCTGGGTGATGCAAGTAATTTTAAGATGCAAACATAGAGCTAATTTATCAAATGTAAGTGGGATACTGATAAGAATGTGTCACCCTGGGCTATCCCTTATTAATTTCCTAGGTGGGCCCTGTACCCCAGTAAGAAGTCAGATGTAGGAGTCTTAGAGATCTGATTGTTGGTGTATCATCACCAATAAACTCCTAAAATGCAGGCATAGATTCCAGCTACATTTGCTTCATGATGCAGTGGGAGAAGCTCCCCAAATTGTGTCATTGTAACAGTGGAGGGGCCCGTTTAAAATGGATAAGCAAATAATGTGGAAATCCATGCACAGTGATATGTTAGATTAGACTGACAGTTGCTTGTTGACAGCAAGCATTAGATTAATTTTCATAATTATTTAAAACAGTTGCATCTGTGTTGCCAGCTACAGATACTGCAGTGATCTACCTTTGTGTTCACAGGCTGCTCCAACATAACCTGGACAACACTTCCACGGTAAGTAGACTAAGTCTTCTTTCTGCTGAACCTTGTAGACTGGTTTGAGGGTCATTCGGTACCTAAAAACAAAGTGCATTTTGATGTTATAATGCTGTGGAATACCAGCAAGAAATATCATAACTTCCGGCCCAGTAGCATGGTAGGCTGAGACAATGGTTGCCGTATCATCTGCCACGCTGGCAACCTGGGTTTGAGAATAGACTAGGGTTGCTTGGTGGCCAGCTGGGGAAGGAGGTTTAAGCATTCACACACAGCTCTCCTTCTTTAAGGGGGGGGGTGCAGTCGTGTACCGCTGCTTGGCTTCCACATAGCGGAGGCTAAGTGGTATGCAGTGGCTGCCTCTCACAGGATCAAGCACAGGTGCTGAGTGGGTGCAGCATTCTCAGACTGCAGGTCCAGATCATGCCATATGTGCTGACCTTGGGGGAATGGGTGAAAACAAGGTTGAACACACCACCGACCAGAATAATATCTCTTGGCCCACTGCAGGCTTTGCACCACCTACCCCTGGTGCTGTCTTGAACCAAGTGAGTCACTGAGATGGTGGGTGACAGGGCTGGGTGGGGTGTGGGCTGAAGGGGGAGGGACACATGGCAAATAAGGGGCACAAACACAGGATGAAAAAAAGAAATATCTCATTTAAAAGTAGGGTGTGCTGTTGTGAGAATAAAAGGTTTGGATCAGACTGAAGATTGGGTTTGGATTTCATACCTTTCAATGAATCTAAAAGAACATTACTGAACAGACTGACCTCTTTAGCAATTCCTATAAAATGGGGTTTGGCCACTTTTGTCTCATTATTGGTTGTGACCCCGTCACATGGTACAGCATCAGTAAAGCACATTCCCTTCTTTGGATTGAATCAGAATGGTGCATTTGCAACCCCTCCCTTCAGCCTGCCATCCAATTTAGGTATATGCCCTGATGGGGGATGGCATGGTCCAAGGTGACACATGTGTCTGCTGGTAGCTGATGGTTTTAAATCCTCAGGAGCCCCCTTGCAAATTAAAATGTAGCAGAGATGCTGCACATTCTCGCTTCCCTCATGACGATTATTTGGCCAAGAATGGACCAATCACACAACACACAGAGTGGTAGTTCATAGCTATTCCCTTTACTGGAGGGATATGGGTTTGATTATAGTTCATTTTAAACAGCTTCAGTTTATTTCAAAGATGTGTAGGAGTGCATGCTCCAGAAAATGTCATAACATTGTCACTCATCTACACCAAAGGTCTTCTGTATTCTTTTGTGGCACTCAACCCACTTCTATTACATGGACTTTCCCTATCTGCCTCACCTAAGTATTCAGCTACTAGTCCAATCTGGGGATTAGCCTTACACTGCTGTTGGACACTACAAATGGATACCAAATGGCTGGAGCTGCCACTGTCTCGCTGTACCCCGTCTGCACAAATCACATCCTTCACCTTCGGATATTGTTCACGTTAGCATACTGCTGTTTACCTTAAGATGGCAGTTCATGTTTTGACAGTTTACCAGTATGAAGGTGAAGGACCTTGATCACTTTCTATGGATGCTTGATGTCTTCAGGGAATTCCTTCAGAACCAGAATCCATCAGCGCACACTCCTTTAGGGGGCACCCACCCAGGAAACCCACTTGTCCTCTCTTCCATCCCACTTACATCACTCTGACCCTGCTGACTCCTTTCAGGGGATAAAGGATGCCCATGCTACCGTGGGCCCAGAACCTTGGCACTGTGCCTGGGCTGGCAGACCCCTATCAGATGCCGTATTCCCATTGCCTGGTCTGTCTAGAGAGGAAGGCACCTAAACCCATGCAAAATGCCTGCCAGTCTGTATCCAGGGTGTGAAGCCAGCTTGAGCAATACCAGGGCAAAACCTGCAGTGCCTGTTCTAAGGCCCCACATTGCCTGCCCCTCCCCCGTGAGACCACACCCCGACCCAGCCCAATACATTGCATGGCAACCGAGCCCCCTGTAAGCTTTAGCAAGGCACCCCAATAGTTGGAGTATGGTCCCTGTCTCTCCCAATATAGTAGGCATTGTGGTTGCTGGAGGGTTCCAGCGCCACCCTGGACCTGACACCCTTCCACCATGCCTGGCACATCAGGGCCCCTTCAGTCACCTTGTAGGTATCATTCCACAACTACAAAGCTTCCTTTCCAGGCATCTCCCCAACTTCTAAACTACTTCTCTCATCCAGTCCTATTCCTGCCTGAAACACTTGTTTTTTTATCCCTGGCCATAGTCTCCTTCTGTTCTATTAAGTACAGAGACAGTGGTGCCAAAGCCCTCAGTGGTCTGATGGGCATGGATAGTTATGACCCTGCCCCCTACCTGGGGAAAGAGGTTGTTACACATGATTCAAGACCACAACTGGTCAAGGCACAGAAGAATAATAATATGCAAATAAAACAAACACATGTCAGGAAATTTCCATACATGCATACACACAGAACTCATTATGAAAATAAGACACCCACTTGAGAAAAAATACCATATTTCCCCTGCAGACACAACGTTGCTTTAAAATCATACATTTGAACGCAAAACAACACAAAAAAACACTTAAAAACAAGCATTTGTCAATGCTGGAAGTTCGCCGTTGGTATTGCTATTGTACCAGTGCTGTTTTCACATGCAAGATAGACAGCCATTTGACTTTGATTACCCTATTAAAGGTGACAGATTTACATCAGTTGGGAAGGTGAAAAGTAGGCAGCACAAAAGAGCAATGGTACATTATTTATTCCTCACGTAGTTTATGTCATTAGCCCAGCCCCATGGGTGTGGCAGGACTTCCTGTTTGCAGCTGTGTCCTTTTTTATGGAACTCATGAGCAGTTGTAGGGTTCAGGAAGTGTCACCAACCTTCCTTTTCTCAGTGGGAGGGTGGAAATTTAGTCTTGAGTCCCCCTGGCTCTTGTACTACTTTCTCTGGCTAGAATCCCCACTCCCAGCTGGCAGCCTCTTGCTAATATGGTTTGTAGGATAGCTGAGTAGTTTTCTATCTTAATTAGCAAGGCATACAATCATTACAAAACCATTTTGTTAAAAATGTTGTATCACACACAATAAGACCCCAGGCAGAGATGATAAGAAATTATTACATTTTACTTGAAGAAAAAAAAGCAACACAGCAAATTCTACAATTTGGAAGATTTGAAATGAACACAATACAAAAACAAGCATTTGTCAATGCCGAATGTTTGCTTGCTGGCATTGGCAGTGGTAGTGTAGAAGTTACAGAGCTGCGTAATAGGAATGGCAGTGAAGTACTGAACTGAAGCCAACCCCACCACCACCCTGCAGAGAGTGACAGGCATTGGGGTGTGCCTTTGGATTGTCAGGCATAACGGCCATGCCATTTCACCACACCCCACCCTGCAGACACTGACAAGTGTCACAGTGTTCCTTGGGGTATTTGGCTCTTATGCGCACCTTATTCCATTAGAAAATATGGTGAGATGGGTGCGATATAGGAGAATGGGGTGAACTTTGGGGACAAAGAGTCCAAGGCATACCTCGATGCCTCTCACTGGCTGCAGGGTGTGGAATGGTATAAGCATTACAGGCAAGAATCCCAAGTCACACCCCTGATGCCTGTCATTCTCTACAGGGTTGGGCGTTATGGTTGGAAACCCTAATACCTCAGGCATTCATTGGTATTTTCATTCCAAATTTTCAACAGGTTTTTTTTGTGACCCCACCTCATGAACAGGGGGAATATCAGTTTGTTAGCCGAAAGCTGCTTATGCACAGCGACTATGGCATTTAGCACCACAGGTGCAAAAACATTCCGAACAGGATGTAAAAAATGACAGCTGTACTGTTCATGGGGAGGTGTAAAAAATGGCAATGTTGCAAATCTGCAGTAAAAATATTAAAAAATGGTGAAGTGACGAGCGTACATAGAAACTGTGCAACGCACACCCGTAATATAATTAGGTTGGGGATTTTTTACAGCAGATTGTCAACTCAGGCATTTTGGTGCCTCCGATCATGAACAGTGTCACTGTGATTTTCTTTATCTGTCCCGAACAATGATTTCCCACAGCGACCACGCATCTCTGCGCTGAAAGTGTGAAAACACACTTTGGCCATGTTGTGAAAAATGACAGCTGTACTGTTCATAAGGAAGTGTGGAAAAATGGCACTGGTGAAAATCTGGACTGAAAATATTACAAAGTCATGAACTTACGAGGGTGCGTGGAAACTGCGCAATGCTCACTCGTAACACAGTCATTTTATGGACTTTTGTCACCAAATTTTCAACATAGACATTTTAAGACCTCTGCTCATGAACAGTGTAACTGTGATTTTCTTAATCTGTCCCAAACATTGTTCAGACACCAACAGCACCATTGTGCGCCATATGCGAAAACACATTTTGGGCGCATATATGAAAATGGCAGCTATACTGTTCATAAGGAGGTGTGGTAAAATGGCAATGTTGAAAATCTGAGTGAAATATTGAAAATTCGTGAACTTATGGAGCGTACGTAGGAACTGCATAACGACGCCAGAAAAACAGTCATTTTTAGGAATTTTTTCACCAAATTTTCAACATAGCCATTTTAAGACCTCTGCTCATGAACAGTGTCACTGTGATTTTCTTAATTTGTCCCAACATTGATTTTGCACACTGACTGCGCCATTGTGCGCTACATGGGCGGAAACACATTTTGGGTGAGATGTGAAAAATGACAGCTGTACTGCTCATAAGAAGGTGTGGTAAAATGGCAATGCTGAAAATCTGGAGTGAAAATATTGAAATTTCGCAAACTTATGAGCGTGGGTAGGAACTGCGCAACGCACGCTCATAAAACAGTCATTTTTAGGAATTTTTCCACCAAATGTTCAAAACAGTCTTTTGAGAGCCCACCTTATGAACACTGGCAGTGTTGGCCGTTAATCATTCGGAAAGGTGATTTCGCCAGCAGTGGCTACGAAATCACACTCTTCGGCCCGAGTAACGCCATGACAGTGCAAGAACTCATGAGGAGGGGTCCCAAACCCATGTTGAAAATTTGGTGCAAAATTCAAAAATGCCTGAGATATGCAATAAAGTTGAAAACCCTATCTATCCCATTATACAGCTTACGGCATTTCCTCAGTTCATGGTGGCTTTGAAGAGTGCAGACGTGTTCCGGTCCACGAAAATCATCACGCCGTGCTCGGAGGTAAGTATGGGGTGAGGGGGTGGGGAGGCAGGGTGCACAGTGGGTGGGTGCGGGTTGTGGGAGGGGGGTCTGGGAGACTGTGTGGAACCGTTTTTGCTTTTCATGTTTTTTTTTTTTTAAAAAGATGACACGGGACATTTGCCACGCTGGAGTGGGCTCCCAGCGTGGCACAAGGGCAACTGGGGGGAGCATGAAGCCGGCGGGGATTGGGCACCCGTCAGCCATGGCATTTGTTGCCATGCTGGGGTGGGCTCCCAGTGTGGCACCCGGTACTTTCGGGAGGATAGTGGAGCCGACGGGGATTGTCACCCCGCTGGCTATGTTTATATCCCTGCCACGCTGGGGTGGGCACCCAGCGTGCATTTGGAAGGCTTTGGGGGGGGGAAGCAGTCGGCTATAGAGTGTGTGCGTGGGGGGGCAGCACGCAGTATGCATGTGCATGTGTGTGTGTGTGTGTAGTGGAAGCTGCGCATGAGCAGGCGATATCTTATCGCTGCTCACTGAAGCGTAGCTCCCCCTTTCAACTGTATGCCACTGCATTTTGGAGCTTGTCATAGACAGCTCCAGCATGCATTGGTGGACAGGGGCCGTGCCTGCCAACACACTGACTGAATTGGAAGAGGGGATGGCACACATTCGAAATCTCGGATGATGGCACTATGTTTCCTGCACATGCGTGCAAGCAAACATAACAAGTGTTTGTCAAAGCCGAATGTTGATTGCTTTGCTCCGTTGCGCTCACTCACTCCTCCTCTGTCAGTCGCTCATTCTGTTTCTCTTGGTGCTGCAGGCTGTGCTTTTGTACTGGGCTCTTGCCTGCATTGGTACCTTTGTCTGTCCACAAAGAAATCTGCAGCTGTCCCGACAGAGCTCCGTTGAAGTCACTCAGTCTCCCTCTCTCACAACCTCATTCTGTTTCTCCTGGCGCTGCAGGCTGTCCTTTTGTATTGGGCTCCTGCCTGTGTTTGCCCCTTTTTCTGCCCACAAAGAAATCTGCAGCAGTTCCGAAAGAGCTCTGTTGAGCTCGCTCACTCCCCTCTCTCACTCGCTTGTTCCGTTTCTGCCAGTGCTGCAGGCTGCCCTTTTGTACTGGGCTCCTGCTTGTGTTGCTACCTTTTTCTGCCCACAAAGAAATCTGCAGCAGTCATGATAGAGCTCAGTCGAGCTTGCTCACTTCCCCTCTCTCAGTCATTCATTCTGTTTGTCCCACCGCTTCAGGCTGCCCTTTTGTACTTGGCCCCTGCCTGCATTGCTACCTTTTTCTGCCCACAAAGAAATCCACAGCAGTCCCAACAGAGCTCCGTTGAGCTCACTCACTCCTCCTCCCTCACCCGCTCATTCTGTTTCTCCTGGCACTGCAGGCTGCCCTTTTGTACTGGGCTCCTGCGTTGGGGACTTTTTCTGCCCATGAAGAAATCCGCAGCAGTCCTGACAGAGGTCAGATGAGCTCGGTCACTCCCCCCTCTCACTCGCTCGATCTTAATCTGTCCCAAACACTGATTTCCCACAGCGACCATGCTATTCTGTGGCAGGAGTGCAAACACATATTTAGACCAGGATGTGAAAAATGACAGCTGCACTGTTCATAAGGATGTGTGAAAAAATGCCAGTGTTGAAAATGTGGCGTGAAAATTTTACAAATTTGCGGAGTTACAAGGGTGTATGGAAACAGTTCAACGCACGCTTGTAACACAGTCATTTTATGGACTTTCATCACCAAATTTTCAACAGCGGGATTTTAGGACCTCTAGTCATGAACAGTGTCACTGTCATTTTCTTAATCTGTCCCAAACACTGATTTCCCACAGCAACCATGCTATTCGGTGCCGCAAGTGTGAAAACACATTTTGGCCAGGATGTGAAAAATGACAGCTATACTGTTTATAAGGAAGTGTGAAAAAATGCCAGTGTTGAAAATCTGGCGTGAAAATATTACTGATTTGCGAAGTTACAAGGGTGCATGGAAACTAACATACTAACATACTAAAATGCCAGCAGAATAGGCCTAACGGCCTTTTGTGTCTGCTCGTTTGGTCAGTCCCCAGCCTGGGTGCTGACCTTGCTGTCCCTCTCGCCTTCTCTGGCTTCTCCCTTCCCAGTTCCGGATATTCTTGCTGCATTGGATTTTGCTTCCAGAACCCTTCCCCTGTACCTGTCCCACCCCCTCTTGAACCCCTCCACTGTCTCTGCCTCCACTAGCCCCCTAGGCAGTGCATTCCATGGCTCCACCACCCTCTCAGTGAAGTAGCACCTCCTCCTTTCTCCCCTGAATCTTCCCCCCTCCAGCTTCCACCCATGCCCTCTAGTGGCCCCTTCCTCCTTCCTTCGAAGCACCCCGACTGTTCCTCCCCTATTTATCCTCTTCATGTACCTAAAGACCTCTATCATGTCCCCCCGGTCCCTTCTCTCTTCCAATGTGTACATATTTAGCTCTTCGAGCCTCTCCTCATAGGTCCTGTCCCCCAATCCCCAAATCATTTTGGTTGCCCTCCTCTGGACCCTCTCCAGGAGGTTAATGTCAGGAAACTGCACAGTGCACACTTGTAACACAGTCATTTTATTGACTTTCATCACAAAATTTTCAACATACGCATTTTAGGACCTCTGCTCATGAACAGTGTCACTCTGGTTTTCTTAATGTGTCCCGAACACTGATTTCCCAGAGTGACCGCACTATTCTGTGCTGGCAGTGCGAAAATGCATTTTGGCTAGGATGTGAAAAATGACAGTTGTACTGTTCATAAGGAGGTGTGGGCGTGTACAGTCATTGCTTTGTCTCCACTCCAGAGACCCTGCTGTAATATAGGACCACAGAGGACCCTGGGCGGAAGGGTGGGCAACTCTAAAGTTCCAGCACAGCTCCATTAAGCTCGCTCACTCCCCCTCTCTCCCTCGCTCATTCTATTTCTCCTGATGCTGCAGGCTGCCCTTTTGTACTGGGCTCCTGTTTGCATTGGTGCCTTTTTCTGCCCATGAAGAAATCTGCAGCAGTCCGGATACAGCTCCTTTGAGTTCACTCACTCCCCCCTCTCACTCGCTCATTCTGTGTCTCCCTGCGCTGCAGACTGCCCTTTTGTACTGGGCTCCTGCATGTATTGGTGCCTTTTTCAACCCACAAAGAAGTCCACAGCTGTCCCGACAGAGCTCTGTTGAGGTTGCTTACTCCCCCTCTCTCACTCACTCATTCTGTTTCTCCTGGCGCTGCAGGCTGCCCTTTTGTACTGGGCTCCTGCCTCCGTTGGCACCTTTTTCTGCCCACAAAAAAATCCGCAGCAGTCCCTACAGGGCTTCGTTGAGCTCGCCCACTCCACCTCTCTCAGTCGCTCATTCCATTTCTCCCAGCACTGTAGGCTGCCCTTTTGTACTGGGCTCCTGTGTTGGGGCCCTTTTCTTCCCACAAAGAAATCTTCAGCAGTCCCAACAGAGCTCAGTTGAGCTCGGTCACTCCCCCCTCTTACTCACTCGATCTTAATCTGTCCCAAACACTGATTTTCCACAGCGACCGTGCTATTCTGCGGCAGGAGTGCAAAAACATATTTTGGCCAGGATGTGAAAATTTACAGCTGTACTGTTCATAAAGAGGTGTGAAAAAATGCCAGTGTTGAAAATGTGGCGTGAAAATATTACAAATTTGCAAAATTACAAGGGTGCGTGGAAACAGTTCAATGCACGCTTGTAACACAGTCATTTTATGGAGTTTCATCACCAAATTTTCAACATAGGGATTTTAGGACCTCTGCTCATGAACAATGTCACTGTCATTTTCTTAATCCATCCCGAACACTGACTTCCCACAGCGATTGCGCTATTCTGTGCCGGAAGTGCGAAAACACATTTTGGTCAGGATGTGAAAAATGACAGCTGTACTGTTCATAAAGAGGTGTGAAAAAATGCCAGTGTTTAAAATATGGCATGACAATATTACAAATCTGCAAAGTTACAAGGGTGCATGGAAACTGCACAACACACACTTGTAACACAGTCATTTGACTGGCTATCATCACCAAATTTTCAACATAAGCATTTTAGGACCTCTGCTCATGAACTGTATCACTGTCATTTTCTTAATCTGTCCTGAACACTGATTTCCCACAGTGACCGGGCTATTCAGCGCCAGAAGTGCGAAAACACATTTTGGCCAGGATGGGAAAACTGACAGCTATACTGCTCATAAGTAGATGTGGAAAAATGGCAATATTGAAAATCTGGAGTGAAAATATTATAAATTCGTGAAGTTACGAGCATGCGTGCAAGCTGCACAATGCACGCTCGCTACACAGTCATTTTATGGAGTATCATCACTAAATTTTCAACATATGCATTTTAGGACCTCTGCTCATGAACAGTGTCACTGTTATTTTCTTAATCTGTCCTGAACACAGATTTCCCACAGCGACAGCGGTATTCTGCGCCAGAAGTGCGAAAATACATTTCGGCCAGGATGTGAACAATGACAGCTTACTGTTCACAAGGAGGTGTGGAAAATGCCAAAGTTGAGAATCTGGCATGAAAATATTGCAAATTCGCAAACTTATGAGATTGCGTAGCAACTGCACAACACACGCTGGTAAATCAGTCATTTTTTTGACTTTTTCCACCAAATTTGCAACATAGACTTTTTGAGAGCCCACCTCATGAACACTGGCGCTGTTGTTTTGTTAATCAGTCCCGAAAGGCGATTCCACACAATGACCGCGAAATCACCTTTTTCAGGGCCGAATAATGCCATGACAGTGGCAGAATTCATGAGGATGGGTCCCAAAAAAACCCACGTTGAAAATTTGGTTAGCAAAATTCCAAAAAATGCCTGAGATATGCATAAAAGTTGGAAAAAATCCTATTTATTCCATTATACAGCTTATCGGCATTTCCTCAGTTCGTGGTCGGCTTTGAAGAGTGCAGACGGTTCTGGTCCACTGAAGATCGCAGCCGGACTCGGAGGTAAATATGGGGTGAGGGGATGTGGGAGGCAGGGTGCACAGTGGGTGGGCGTGGGTTGTGGGAGGGGTAGGGAGACCCGAGGACTGTTTTCTTTTGACAGGTTACAAGAAAAAAAAAAACATCGTGGGACATTTTTTACAGGCCATTTGGCACACTGGGGTGGGCTCCCAGCGTGCCAACAGAGTGTTTTATTTTGGGTGGCAGTTTCAGCCAACGGGGATTTCGGGGCACTTCTTCAGGCACAAATGGGGGAACGCAAGAGCGAGGGGATGGGGCACTTCTGCACAACTGCACTGGGTGTTTGGAGACTATGTCGATGGGGAGTGGGCTCCCCATCGGCAAATGAAAGGAGGGGACATAATGCCAATGGGGAGTGGGCTCCCATCGGCAACATGAATGTAGGCACTGAAGTCGACAGGGATTGGGGCCTCATTGGCAAACAAACATGGTGGGGGGCACATGCTGCCGAGGGGATTGGGCACCCCTGGCAGTGGGTGTTATTAGCTTGGAACATGGCGCAAGCCTCCGCCATGTTCACAAACAAAATCACAGTAACAAGGTTCCACCCAGCAATGATGGGTTGCTCCCTCATTGCAGCGGAATGGCTTACGCTGTAATGACGAGTCAGCCCCTGATTGCAGTGGCTGAAACCTTACAAGGTTGTGGCACACTGGCTGAACTAGTGTCAGCAGTAGTGTGCCACCCCATTGAAAACAGTGGTCCAAGCCTCCAAAGGCTGTGGGGGCATTGGCCACAACAGTGCCACGCCTCCACAACCTGCTTCTGCAGCAAGCTGCCGCAATATGTTTCTTGCGCCTGTGCACAATCAACATAATAACTATTGGATGGTTATACAGAAAAACACTATACACTGTTATTTCTAAAACTATACCTTGTTTTGATGCTTAGAGTCCAGAAAGATCAAATATCATTTTTGAGAGGAAATTGTCTCTGTAGGTGAAGTTCTTTAGAAAACAAGATTGTTGGAAAAAAAGTGAGTCGCTGAATTTCCTTCTGTTGTAAAACTCAGAGTTGTCTTGGTGCAAAGTCTTTGTTCCCAAATTCTGACTTAAAAAACAGAATTTCTGTTCAGAATGTGAAAAGTCTGCTTTCATAAAACCCATGTCTTTTTCACGGGGTTTTCCAGATCTACATATACTTTCAAAAAGTATATAACAGGTTGGTAAGTTCTCTCAGCTCTGAGATTCCCAAGGAATACCCTTCTGTCTCAGGCTGTAATTTCCAAGACAATGCACTGATTTCAAAAGATGTGTGTAGTTTAAAGTCTGAGTGATGTCATATTCAGGCCCCGCTCTCCTTTTGGATGGGTGTGACAGTTCTCCTTGTCCTGCAGGTGTCACTGTGGTTCCATGTTTAAAACCCTTCTAAAATATCTTATGCCCATGTATGGTTCTTTCTGTTGCTGTAGGAGGCTGACTTCCCACTGGGGCCTTTTGCTGCTGACCTCCCACTGGGGCCTTTTGATTTGGAATGGCTAAGTGTCCTTTGGCATGGCTAAGTGCTCTTTGATGTAAGGGATATAACCCTTGGAAAACACATACCCTGTCTGGCTCATTCCTAGATGAATGCCAGACCGTAAATGTTAAAACTGTGTCTTTTTTTTTTTCCAAATCTCCCTCTACCTTTAAAGGGACAGTGTTTTAAACTGTGGAGCACATCACAACACATGAAATATGAACATTAATAAAGAAGTATAGGCCTGTCTTGCCACAGTTTATATACATATCATTGCAGAAAACTTTGTTAATGCATAAGTTAGGGTGTTACTAAAGTGGCAAAAGTAGGGAAATATGGTGTTAGGCTTTCGAACCCTTAATGCCCCCACCCTGCAGACACTGACAGGCATTGCGGGGGTGTCTTGGGGTCATCGGGGTAGCAAAATCTGGAAGGCAATGTGTGCAAATGCTAGAAGTCTAAGAAATATGATTTCGGACCTACAGACCATCATGACAGAGGCCGACCTGGATATTGTGCCCATTACTGAGTCATGGTGCACTGAAAATCATGAATGGGATATGGCCATACCAGACCATACTCTGTTGAGGAAGGACAGGGTGGGAAGAAGGGGTGGGGTTGTGTTGCTTTATGTAAAGGAAAGCATAAAAGCGATAGAGATACAGGGAATACTTGGTGGGCAGAGGTCTTGTGGGTCACCCTACAGAAGGATAACAGAGCCACTATTCACACAGGTGTGATCTGTAGACCTCCAGCACATGGGGAGGAGGTAGATAAGGTATTGGTGAAAGGCACTGGCAAGATGGCAGAAAAGGGGGAGGTGCTGCTAGTTGGGGACTTCAGTCTGCCAGATGTAAATTGGAACCTCCCATATGTGACTTCAGCTAGAAGCAAGGACATCCTGGACTCCCTGCAGGGGGCATTCCTCAGGCAATAGCCCATAAACCCACTCGTGATTAGTCTATGCTGGACTTGGTAATCACTAACAGGGACAGGGTTGCAGACGGCAAGTTAGGAGGCTACCTGGGAACCAGTGATCACCATACAGTGCAGTTTAACATAAGGACTACTGTGGAATCAAACCACACAAAGGCAAGGGTCCTGGACATCAAGAGGGCAGATTTTATAAAGATGTGTGAATGCTTCGTAGATGACCTGGCACATGAGAGGACCTGGGTGGGGTGGAGCAACAGTGGGTGAAGCTAAAAGGGGGCATAGTGAAAGCAACAAACCTCTGTGTAAAACAAGTGAGTAAAAGTAAGAGGAAAAAGAGTGCTGTGATTCTCGAAAGAGGTGGCTATGAAGGTAAAACTCCAAAAGGGTGGCATTTAGAAGATACAAGGAGACACAGAGGGATGAGGATAGAAATGTGTATCAGGAGACACAGAGTGAAGCAGGAAAAGTATAAGGAGGGCAAAGGCACAAACTGAAGACAGAATAGCTCAAGTAGTAAAGAAAGGGGACAAGACACTTTTAGGTATGTAAGGAAAAGAGGAAGACCAGGGAGGATTGAAGGGTAAAAGGGTGGGGGGCAGAGGGGGGTCCAGTAAAAGGCAGACATCCTGAACAAATACTTTTGTTCAGTGTTCAGTGTTTAAGGAGAAGGGAAGGGGCCATGAAAAAGTAACAGGAACTCTGAAGGGAGGGAGGTGGACACTAGTCCTTTTTCAGAAGAGAGACTCCTAAAGGGACTCACTAATCTGAAAGAGTACAAATCAAATCAAATCATCTTTATTTTTATAGCGCCTTTGAAAACCAAGGCGCTGTACATAAAAAACACATACATAAAGATAAAAATTTTGAAACAAAAACATTAAAGCAAATCATCTGTAGCTAGGGAAAGCTAAACTAAATAAATAGGTTTTTAACTCCGTTTTAAATCTATCGACAAAGCAATGGGTACAGACAGGGTACACCCTAGGGTACTGAGGGAACTCAGGGAAATACTAGCTGCATCTCTGACCATCCAGTTTAACTGCTCACTCAAAATGGGCTGTTCCAGAGGCTGGAGAAGGGCAGATGAAGTCTCACTTCACAAAAGTGGTAGCAGGAAGGAGGCTGGAAATTACAGATCGGTCAGCCAGACATTGGTGGTGTGTAAGTTAATGGAAACACTGCTGAATGAGAGACTTGTGGAATACAGTACCTTGAATCAAATCGGTTACAAGATCTGAGACAGCATGGATTCACTGGTAGGAGGTCATGCCAATCTAATTTGATAGACTTCTTTGATTGGGTGACCAAGAAATTAGATCAAGGTGGAGCAGTGGACGCGGCCTACCTAGATTTCAGAAAGGCATTTTGCTCTCTTAAACATAGGAGAGTATTAAACAAGCTGGAAAACTTAGGAGTGGGTCAAAAGGTAGTAAACTGTGTAGTAAATTGGTTAGGGGATAGGTGAAAGAGGGTGGTGGTAAATGGAGTTCACTCAGAGATGGGGAGGGTGACCAGTGGGGTGCCTCACGATCAGGGCTGGAACCAGTCCTCTTTAATGTCTTTATCGGTGACATTGCAGAGGAGTTGGAGGGGAAGGTTTGCCTCTTTGCAGATGACTCTAAAATCTGCAATAGGGTGGATATTCTGGAGGGTTGGAAAGGAAAGGGTGAATAGAGACCTAAAAAAAATTGAAAAGTAGTCAAGGATACGGCATCTGGGTTTGAATGTGAAAAAGAGCAAAATAATGCCTTTGGGGCACAGAAAAACAGGGGCTGAATACAAAATGTGTGTGGGGGGATGTTATTGATGACCACCAAGCAGGAGAGAGACCTGGGGGTAATAATCTCTAATGACCTAAAGGTGATCAAGCAGTGTGACAAGGCAGTAAGGAGGGCTAGTGATGCTGGGGTGCATAGGGAGTGGTATCACCAGCAGAAGGAGGGAGGTGGTGCTGCCTCTGTATAAATCACTGGTAAGATTTTATTTAAAATACTGTGTACAGTTCTGGAGGCCATACCTCTGGAAGAACGTAGGCAGAATGGAGGCAGTTCAGAGGAGGGCAACTAAAATGGTGAGGGGTCTGCATCAAAAGGCCAATGAAGAGAGACTAAAGGATCTCACTGTGTACACCTTGGAAGAGAGGAGGGAGAGAGAGAAAGGAGGAATATATGATAGAGACCTTTAAATACCTCATGGGGGTAAATAAGGAACAGGAGAGAGGTATTTTCAGAAAAAAAGATGCGCAAGAACAAGGGGACATGTTATGAAGTTGGACGGGAGTAGATTCAGGAGAGATATGAGAAAGTACTTCTTCACAGAAAGAACGGTAGATCTCTTGAACAGCCTACCGACTGACATGGTAGAGATGAAAACAGTGGAAGGATTCATGGGATAGGCATAAGGGAATCTTAGTGGGAAGGAATGACGGGAGGGAGAAAACTGGAGATCAAGCAAGGTCTATGGTGATACTGTGGGTAGTTAAAATGGCACACTGGGTGGGCCAAGTGGTCCTTACCTGCCGACAAATTCTCTGTTTCTCTGTTTCTGTGTTTCTATGTTTAACTCCCACACACAAGATTTCAAGCACATCCTACTGTGCTATAGTGTAAGGTGGAATGTTGTTGTGTATGGAGATCCATACACTGTAAAAAGTCATTCTGCTGCAGTAGGGACATAGCTACTAACACAGAACGACTTTTCATTCTGTGTTAGTAGCTATGTCACAATGCAACTGCCCCCACCAGCACTGTTCATAGGACAGGGGGCAGTTGAAGCATTGCATGTGCAAGCTGGCCAGCGAGTAGATGACTGAGAAGTGTGGGTCACCGGCAGCAAAGACTGACTGCTTAAACAAGAAAAAGTAAGTGATCGTGTTTTTTTTGGGCACCATACACTTTATAGAATAGGGTATGATAGTCCAAATACACATCGCTCTTCTCACACCTTGTGGTTACCATGACATCAAAGGGACCTCTTGGACTTCGCTCTTGAGGTCCTTGATATCATAGTAACTACTTGGTGTCAGAATAGTGTTGTTGTGTATGGGCTGTCTTATACTATCCTATATGTAGAACCTCCCACTACCCTCAGTAGCAGATTCCTACAGTTCAATATATATTCAGCAATCACACTTTTAAAGGTACACTGTCAGCCATTTACTTACGTTTACTGCAGGTATCCCCAAACATGTCTGCAGTGCCTGCAGCAGTCCCTTTAGCCATACAGCATCGGTAGACAGTATTTTAGCACCAAAAACTAGTTAGTTATAATAATTTAACTCCAAAGGGAATCCCTCTCTGTACGCTCAAATTTACCATGCTGCTGCCAAAGCATAGTCCCATTTCTAAATGGTGCTGAAACACCAGAAGGCTCATACATGCCTTCTTATACCCGAGTTCAGCTAAACACATATTGTAACAGTATGAAGAAAACTGAGCTCGGGAAAGTGTCAGTTAGTTAGAAACACAAGTTTAAAGTAGAAAAATCACAGTCCGAAAGATGAGCCATGATACTGGGCGTGCACATGTGCGTATGCATATGCATATCCATCCATCCACAGTATACATGCCAAGGTGTCACAGCCATTACTCAGGTGTGTTAGGGATCCACACCTGTGATAGGTTTTTGGCTGTCCTGCATAAATTCAAAATCTTCTGTGTTGTCCTATGTAGAAATTGCTTAGTAGATGCTCTGTCCCTTGTTCTGAAGTGCCTAGCCGGACCCTGATTTTCCACCCCCTGTCCAGATATTTTTTGTATCAGGTATAGGTGCTGGCTGGTCCAGGACATCTGAGCATTACTGATCTAGAAATGGATGTCTCATATGTTAACCCCTTCATCTTTGAAAAGCATTGTGACAATTCTGACTACTAGTTTTGTTAAGGGAATGGTAATGAATTGGTACAAAAATGGAGACTATTTAACATGGTGGAGTTTGTTCCAAAATCTTTCAAGCAGTAACGGTGTTTTGAAGCTAATATCAAATTGGTATCTCCAGAAGTGTGTATCCATACATAAATATTGGTTGCTAAGAACTGTAAGGAATCTTTAAGCAATTTTCTGGCAACATAAATTCTGCCTGGTGGTTCTTCCAGGCCTCCTCTGTATTTTTTGTGTGCGTGGTGTTTTTTTCTTTTAGCCAGTTCCCTCGTATTAGTAAAGAGGTCTGCCATTCTGAAAGGGCCTCTGTCTCCCAGACCTCCTGTACCTCCTGTACATCTGATCCCACCTCCAGAGGTGCCTGGGGGTAGTGCCTTTCTCTGTGAGATCCTGAGGAGGTTGAGTTTCTTGCTGTCTGTTCATTGTGGAGCCTGCTCTTACTGGTTTAGGTGTAGTATTTTGTGCTGGGAAATTACTGGAACTTTGATCCAAAGTCTGTACTGAGGAGGTGCTCTCCTGTTCAGGTGGAGTGCTTTGGTCCACAAGATCTCCCCAGGATGTGCTGGGTTGTCTAGGACAGTTTTGGGCTTGTGGCTTACCCAAACCCGTTCTGGTACCCCACATGACAGCCATGATATCATAACTAAGGCTGTAATATGTTTAGTATGGTAAAATGTAGGATAGTATTATGTGCTTTTGTTTTATATGACTGTAGTACGTGCTAGATAGGACAAACAAAGTTAGTATTGCTTTGTACAGACCACATAATCCAGTTCCAAGTATATTGCTGACACATTTGTATTTCTTCTATGCAAGTTAATCATTTCCTTTGTGCTGAAACCCAAAAAAGCTAGTTCTAGCCAGTTGGCCTTATCTGTGTCTACATGCAAAACTAACAAGCATTTGTCAATGCTGAATGTTGTCTTGCTGCCATTGGCAGTGCAGGAGTTAGAGAGATGCAGCATAGGAGTGGCAGTCAAGTATTGAACTGATGCCAACCCACCCCCACCCTGCAGAGAGTGAGAGGCATTAGGGTGTCCCTGTGGGTGTTTGTTAGCGCAGTGCGGGAAAACATGCTGAGCAGAATGTGAAAAATGACAGCTGCACAGTTCATAAGGAGGTGTAATAAAATGCCAGTGCTGAAAATGTGGCATACAAATATACGGAATTTGCGGAGTTGCAAGGGTGCGTGGGAAATATGCAAGGCACGCTTGCAGCACTGCCAGTTCATAGGTGTTCGGCACCAAATTTTCAACATTGGCATTTTAGCACCTCTGCTCATGTACAGTGTCACTGTCATTTCCTCAAAGTGTCCCAAGAAGTGATTTCGCACAGCGAGCACACTATTCTACACCGGAAGTGTGGAAGCACATTCTGGACAGGATATGTGAAGTGACGGCTGTACTGTTCATCAAGAGGCGTGGAAAAATGGCAATGGTGAAAATCCAGAGTGAAAATATCACAAATGCACGACAGTACAAGCATGCATGCAATCTGCCAATGCACGCTCGTAACACAGTCATTTTATGGAGTATCAGCTTCAAATTTTCAACATAGGCATTCTAGAAGCTCTGCTCATGAACTGTGTCACTGTCATTTTCATAATCTGGCCCAAACACTGATTTCCCACAGTGACTGCGCAATTGTGCGCCGGAAGTGCGTAAACACATTTTGGGCAGGATGTGGAAAATGACAGCTGTACTGTTCACAAGGAGATGCACAAAATGCCAATGCTGAAAATCCGCATTAAAATATTAGGATGCGCGGAGTTACGAGCCTGCGTAGCAATTGCGCAATGCACGCTCGTAAAACAGGCATTTGTTGGATTTTTTCCACCAAATTTGGAACATAGGCTTTTTGAGAGGCTACCTCATGAACACTGGCACTGTCATTTTGTTAATGGGTCCCGAAAGGTGATTTTGTGCAGTGACTGCGAAATCACCTTTCGAGGCCAATTGACGCCATGACAGTGATAGAATTCATGAGGAGGGGCCCCAAAAACCCCATGTTGAAAATTTGGTGCCAAAATTCCAAGAAATGCCTGAGATATGCAGCAAAGTTGAAAAAACCCTATTCATTGCATTATACAGCTTACCGGCAATTCCTCAGTTCGCTGTCGGCTTTGAAGAGTGCAAACGTGTTCCTGGTCCACGGAAGATCGTCGCGCCGGAGTCTGGAGGTAAGTATGGGGTGAGGGGAGGGTGAGGGTAGGCAGGGTGCTCAGTGGGTGGATGTGGGTGGGGAAGGGGGCATCTAGACTACGAGGGACGGTTTTCGTTTTGCAGGGAAAAAAAAAAGAGGAAAACCGTCGCGGGACAGTTTTCGTCTTATAGGGCATTTGGCATGCTGGGGTGGGCTCCAGCATGCCACCTAAATAGGTTTTTGGGGGTGTCAGTAGCTGATGGGGGATTGGGCACTCATTGGCACACAACACGGGTAATGGCGACGGGATTGGGCACCCCGCCGCAACAAAGAAAGGGAGTGAGCCGAGGGGATTGGGCAGCCTCGGCATTCAACAAGTTGGGGTGATGCTGACAGGGAGTGGGCTCTGGCCAGTGGGCAAACACAGTGAGTGGGGGCATGAGCCGAGGGGATTGGCACCCCTCGCATTCAACATTTGGGGTATGCCGACGGGGAGGCCCCCATCAGCACACAAACATGGAGTTGGGGGTTGCCGACAGGGGATTGGCACCTCTGATGTCGGCAAGCGTGAGGCGTGTCACTCCGCCGCCGATTACGGTCATAATGGTGGCGGCACGGCAGCAAAGCGACCGCCATGGCGACCTAACTTTGCTCGGATTACAGCGGACCTTTGCTTTGATGTGCTCGCCCCCATTATGAATGCATGGTGTGGCGTGTGGCATGCAGGTTGATTGGGGAATGTAGGGACACACTTACTAATGCGCTCTGCATTTGCCCAACAGCAGCCACACCCCCAAGACCCGCACTAGAGCAAGATGTTTCTTGCGCATGTGCTCAAGCCAACATAAAAATAAGCTAATTGTCTTTCGACCAGCTTCATGCCAATAAGAGATAATTTGTGTAATTCTTTTTTTTTTAGTAAGTTCTTCTTTTGTCAGGACAAACTGTAATCTCTATGTAAACTCCAAGTATGGTAAGCTGCAAATTACTGTTGTCTCATAAAAAACAGTAATAAATGTTATTATTACTTACTCTATCAGTTGTCCCTAGCCGTGATTCACCATTAGTCAAAACACTACAAAAACTAAAAATCTCATCAACAAGTTGGAAAAAAATGAATATAGGCTTCTGTTGTGGGGAGAGCCAAAACAGTGTCTTTTTCTTGACCAGCTCCCATTTCCCACTGTGGCAGCGCTATTGCATGCATTCTCTTTTTTATTTGGAGTGTCAGTTTTGGTTTGGGGAGAAGGAAGTGAATTTGCAGTGCCAATATTAGTTTCTACATTTATGTCAGGAGGGGTCCTGTGTGCAATCTGGACTGTGACTTCGTTGGGGGAAGCGCTTGAACTTGATCTCTTATTTGCAGAGCTACTGGCTTTTCAGATGAGTTAGTACAGTATTAGTGTTTCTTTCCTCCTGACTTCGAGGTCAGTAATCAGTGTTTGTTTTTTTTATACTTCATCTTTATTTTCATCATACATACTTACAGTTATATCGTTGTTTCCATTTTTATATAACTTAGAAACTTAAGCCCAGATTCAACAAGCTCATTCCTTTTTCTTATCTTTCTAAAAAAATATTTTATCTACTCTGTATGAATGCACTGTGCCTTCCAATAAATCATGAATGTTGCCTTTATATTCCCTTTTTTTTTCACCCTCATTCCTCAAACCTAATCTCCCCTCATTCAGCACCTCCCCTCCTCTGATCGTATATGCTGAGGGGTCTGTGATATAAAGAGGGATTCTGGTCTGTTTTGGGATTTTACACATAAATAAATGGGGGTATTTAATCTGTTCTCTTCTCTCCCCAACCCTTTCATATCCCATCCTCTCCTCCCTAGGCCTCTTTTCTCCTATTGTTCTGTCTTTCCTGTGCTCCTATTATGTTCTTTAAACTCTATCTTCCACTTTATTCCTCCTCTACCTCCCACCTCAACCATCTGTTTTGATATTGGGGTAGCTTTTGTCTCAACAAAAATGTAATCCTCTCGAACACTTTTATTTTCTCAACTATCTCTCTTCATTCCTTCACTGTGGGGGGATTCGTCGAAAGCCATTTTCTAGTTATGGCTTTTCCAGCCGCCGCTATCAACACTTTCCAGAGATACTTAGCTTCACATCCTTTAAGCTCCGGCGGGTATACCCCAAGTACCATATGCTCTGGCCCCAGTATCTTAATTATATTAAACCTTGTTCTCACATCTCTCTGTATCCCCTCCCAATATGCCTAACACAGGACAGTCCCAAAAGACATGAGCCTGGTTGGCCTTCCGAACCCAGCACCCCTTCCAGCAGCTGGCCATCTTATCTTTGTGCCACCTGGCCACTTGCATTGGGACTCTAAAATATCTAGATCTCAACTTCCATACATATGCCCTCCACTCTGGGGAGGATGTGGTGCTCCAAGTGTTCTGCCAAACTACTGTCCAATCCTTGTCATCTAGCTTGATCTGTAGTTCTTGTTTCCATTTATTTTTGATATCCTCTGTTGTATATTGAAGATCCTTGATATAGTTTTGATACAACATTGAAATGGCCCCTTCCCCTCTATTTGAACTCCATATTGCCTCAAACATGCCTGGGATCTCAGATACTCAATCTCTTTTAATTGAATTATTCATCTGCTTCCCCATAAAATCTCTTATCTGGTAATATCGTATCAGGTCTTTCCCTGTCCATCCAAACTTCTTTTGCTCTTCAGCAAATGAAATTATACTTTCCCCCTTAAGTAACTGCCAGGGTGCCTTACACCCCTGCCCCTCCTGTTTTTTATACCAAGGATCTTCAGCTGCTGGATTATTCCCCCTATCTACAGTCCACCATATGTACTTCCACTGATATATTTTGGTATAACCCTTGGACAGTCCCGATCTGTATCCCTGCATTGCAGTGGCCGTCCCCACATATGGCGTGTCTGTCCACCCCTCTCTGTTATGCGGTGCTGAGCATTGTGCTAGTAATGGTGGTGTCATTTCCGCCTCTAGGTCTATCTCTTTCCATCTTGCTATGTAATCCGTGTGTTGTAGCTACAGTATTACTCGTGTCTGCACTGCTATCCAGCACCCCATTAATAGAGGGACCACCAGTCCTCCCATCCTCTTAGGCAGGTACAGAATTTGCTTTTTAATTCTGGGTTTTTTATTTAACCAGATGAAGCCGCCTATCATCTTTTGCCATTTTCCTAGTTGCCTGATGGTTATTGAAGCGGGTATACATTGAAATAAAAACAAAAAGCGTGGCACAATATTCATTTTAACTGCCTGTATCCTCGTGAACAGTGTCATGGGGAGAAGCCTCCATCTCTGTATATCTTTTTGTACTTGCTCTGTCAATATGGGATAGTTTATCTGTGGTAACCGGGTAGTTACTTTATCCAGTTTTATTCCTGAATACTTCAAATAAGGGAGGTCCCATCTCATGGGGTATAAACTTTTTATCCGCGCCGTCGGTTCATAATTTAAATTCAATACCTCTGTCTTGGTCTCATTTAAAGTATACCCCGCATACTCAGAGAAAGTTTTTAAGTGCTTAAAAAGGTGCACCGTCGACTCCTCTGGAGTACTTAAATATAACAATATATCATCAGCGTATAGGGCTAATTTTTGCTGCTTCCCCTCAGTAGTACCCCTTTAATATCCTGGTTGTCTCTAATTCCCTGCGCTAAGGGCTCCAAATAAAGGGCAAACAATAATGGTGAAAGCGGGCATCCTTGCCTAGTTCCCCTTTCTAGATTAAATGACTTGGAATGGTGCCCATTTGCTCTTACATAGGCCTTAGGTGTTTCGTAGATTTTTCCGATCAAATCATTAAATTGCTTAGGGAATCCAAACTTCCCCAGCACCGCTTTTAGGAATTCCCAAGAGACCTTATCAAAAGCCTTTTCGGCATCTAGGCTCAGAAGGACCGCCAGTTGTTTAGTGCGGTTCAGATGGTCTGTTATGTGTGCAGATCGCCTTAAATTATCCTGCGCCTGCCTCCCTGGAATAAATCCAGTTTGGTTTGCTTGTACTAACTTTGGGAGTATTTGTTGTAATCTACGTGACAGCACTGCCATAAATAAGTTGTAGTCTGTGTTAAGAAGGGATATCGGTCTATAAGAGGGGCATAGCTGCGGGTTCTTACCTCCATTAGGGATTACTGAGATAATGGCCTGTGACCACGATTCTGGTGGATTCCACTCTAAGAGAGTTTCATTAAAAACTTTTAATAACAAGGGGACAAACTGTTTCTTAAATTGTTTGTACATTTTGGCCAGATATCCATCCGATCCGGGACATTTATTCGTTTTAAGCTTGTTTATTTCTCCTATCAGTTCCTCACTAGATATCGGTTTCATCAACTGTCCCTGCTCCCTTTCCGAAACTCTGGGTGATGGTATGTTTCCTAAGTATCTTGCCAAGTCTAGCTCCTTTCGCATGGGGGGGGGCTGTATATAAATCCTTATAATACAACCTGAGAGCTTCTACAATTTCTGGAGTACTTTGCAATTTCCTCTTGTTCTGCGGATGTATTAGCTTGCTTATGTGAGCCCTTGCTTTTTGTGTACACAATTTTGCTGCTAAGAGTCTAGTAGCTTTCGAACCTCCCTCATAGTACCTTTGCATTATAAACAGTAGTTTTTGTTCAACGTAATAATCCAGTTCTCTATCTAAGTCCTGCTTAATTTTATTTAGCCTGTTAAAACTCTCTTCGTTATATTTCTTTTCAATTGGGTTTCAAGATAGTCTACTTCTCCCCTTAGAGTTTCTATTCTCTTTTCCCTTTGCTTCTTTCTATGTGCCGCTACGGATATTAACTTCCCTCTCATTACTGCCTTTAACGTATTCCATATCAATGATGATGTTACTTCTGGTGTAGTGTTCTCCTCTATAGCCTTTTTTATAGTGCCTATCATTTCTTGCTTAATGTCCTTATCTTGCAGGAGAGAGATGTTCAGTCTCCAAAATGTTCTCTTCTGGAAGTCCCCTAGTTTAATTTGTAAAAATATTGGGGAGTGATCTGATAAAACTGTACTTCCTATCCAGCTATCCTTTACCTCCGACATTGTTTCTTTTGGCAAGAGAAAGTAATCCAGTCTCGAATAGCTTTTATGTGGAGGAGAAAAGAAAGCATAGTTCCGCTGCCTAGGGTGCCCTGTTCTCCATGCATCTATGTATCCCATCTCCCCCAGCAGCTTTACCAGCTTCTTCGAAGTTCCTCTCTCATTATGCACCCCCATAGCCATACTGTCTAGGTACGGATCTAGTGCTATGTTGAGGTCCCCCCCCAAGTATAATTTGTCCTTCTGCCCATTCCTGTAGTTTCAATAATATGGTTCTGTATACTTGGTAATTTGAACCTGGCGGCACGTAAACCGATGCCAATGTTAGCATTCTCCTTTGAAATTTACCTTTAAGGAATACATATCTCCCTTCTTTATCAATATGCTTATCTATTACTCCGAATATTGTTTTCCTGGGTATTAATATGGAAACTCCCCATCTTCTGCCCCAAACATAAGAAGCACTAACTTCAAAATTAAACCCCATTTTCCCCAGTTTGCTATGTTCTGCATGAGTTAGGTGGGTTTCTTGGAGCAGAATAAAATCGGGACCCTCCTTTTTCATTGCTGCTAGTATCTTGCTTCTTTTAATAGGGTTGGTCAGTCCATTAACATTAAATGAGCAAATTAATGTTGACTTATCCATTGTCACAATCCCTAACATCTCTTCCTTTTCCCTCTACACTATCTTTCACTTTTCTCCCCCTCTTCTCTAAGTTAGTATCTCTTAGGCAACTTTGGCACTTTGCATTCATTTCATACTCCTTTTCGTACATTTTAGGCTTAAGAAACTGCTGAAAACACAACAAACTAGTTCCCATTCTGACAGTAGCTCTATCCATTCCAATCTCTAAACTCTTTGTAAGTTTACTATACATTTCTACAAACCTGTAATTTAAAACAGGAGAAAAACAAATAATCCAATAGAAAACCAACTTAACAACACACAACTTATCCCCCCCCCCTCTCCAAGAGGGAACAGGAATAAATGAAACTTCCAAGGCAGGGGAACCAACTTCATGGTTCCCTTTCTCTGCCCTTCTACAGTGTTATTAAGGACAGAATCGAGTGGAGCTAGTCCCTTAATCCCAGGATGTTCCCTCGAAAGAGCGCTTTCTACTAAACGATCTTTATAAGGTTTGGTATTCTCAGACCGCCAAGCAGCTCATCTGTGTTATTATTCCTGAGGTCTCTCCCAGTTCCAGCCTCCCCCACGCCCATTTCTTTTATGTTTTTCCCCACATTCTCTCCCCCTTGAACATCAAGGTCCCCATATCACGTGATTCCCTTCGTTTCCCTTTTCTTTTTATTTAGTATGTTCATTGCTTTTCAGGGAATCATCTCAGTGTCTGTATTAAAGTCCTATGTTCAGTTCTGCTTAGTCTATGTTCTCCCAGGTGCGCAGGTCCAATTTCCCATTTGTCGCTTTGTCTGGCTTCATCCAGCCATCTCACCCTCTCAAAATTCCCCCATAGAGTAATCCTTTCATCTTTATTTCTTTAGACCCCGAACAAAAATGCTTGCCAACCTTATTTTTCTTCTGCTGTTTGCGCCCCTCAGCTTACAGTCCCTGTCTCATCTCGATCTTCCCTCTGCCGGCTTCTCCATTCCATCTTCTGTAACTTCTCACGTGTTTCTCTGAGGCGTTTCATTGGTGGCATCCCTCTACGTTGCGTTGTCTGCAGAAAACTGTCCGATGCGAACCTCTGTGTCTTACTGATCCGTTCCCTGCCTTCCGCCGCTAATTGGAGTCCTTTCCATGCTAACACCTCCATTGCTTTATTTGGGGTGTTGTACACTTGTACCCCTTCCTGCCAATGTACCCTCAGCTTCGCCAGAAAGGGTGCCTGGAATCTGATACCCCTTTCCTTCAGTATTCTCAAAATCGGCAGGTATTGTTGTCTTGCTTGCTGGATTTCTATTGGGTAGTCGTGGTCCATCTGAAGCCTTGCGGTTAGGTAACTCAATTCTTTTTTTGCCCAGGCTCTGCGAAGCAAATCCTCCTTTGTTTGATAGCTGGATACTAAAAATATTATAGACCATGGGCGCGCCTTTGGATCCTGAGGTTTCTGCCCAAGTGATCGGTGGGCACGCTCTACCGTCAAGTCGTAAGTTAGGGGAGCTCCAATACATCTCTCAAAAGGTTTTCAATAAATGCTGTCATCGGAGTTGTCTCCGCACCTTCTGGCAGCCCATACAGCCTCAGATTATTCCGTCGCGATCTACTTTCGAGGTCTATGCTTTTTGCTTTTTAACCACATCGTTTGCTGAATGGGCGACCCCATTGCTTGGCTCAGGCAGGCTGATACCTCTTCCACCTCCGCTACTCTGGCTTCCGCCTCCTCGATTCGACTATCCAGCTTCGAGATCTGTTGAGATAACCCTGTATGTCTTTTTTTGTCTCCAACCTCACGCTTCTTATTTCTTTTAGGATTGTTTCAAAACGGGTTCTCGATAATATATCTTGCTCCCCTTCTGTATCATAGTCAGATCCCCGAGTACGTGGTGAGCGGCTACGACTCTGCGGCCTGTGCCCCGCTTCCAATCCTTTTCCATCATTGGATTTAACCAAATGCTTATTCCTCGGGGTACCCCCTCTATCTCTTTTCCTAATTTCTTTCAACATTACCGGGGTATTTTGTTTCCTAGAGACACTCGATGTGGGGTTTTTATCTTTTGTTTTAAATAGCGTGGGAGGGAGCTCCTTTGCTGAGCTGCTTAGCTATCCGTGGTGGAACCGGAAGTCCTGTAATCAGTGTTTATGACAGTTTCAGCCACATTTGGTATGGTGGCTGACTTCAGGACTACCATGTCGGAGGCATCTGAACTTGCTGGTGTTTCGATGGATGGCAACTGCTTTGCACTGCTGGGCCAGAGATTAGACAACCAGTTATTGCTGCCAGGGATTTTTCTCTCTCCTGCGCCTGTAAGGGCTTTCTCAACTCTCCATTCTTTTTCATTGGGGTAACTCTAGAGATTGTTGCCAGTGTTCCAGCTTCTCCTTAATCCCAGACACAGACCAAACTCTTGTCTTGAAGCTACATTTTTATGTTGGCTTGCCATGCCTGCGCAAGCCAGCATCTTGTGGTAGTGCAGATTTGGAGGCGCGGCCGCTGTTGGGCGAATGCAGGGCACGCATCAGTAGGTGCATCCCTCATTCCCCAATCAGCCTGCATACTGGCGCCACACCATGCATGCTAATGTGGCAAGCACATCTAAGGAAAGGTCTACTGCAACTCGAGCAAAGTTCATCAGATGCAGTGGACCCTTCCTGTGTCTCCGCCACGATAACAGCGTAATGGGCAGCCCGACAACCGACTTCAGAGGCGCCCAATCCCCAGTCGGCTTACTGTGGCCGCACAACTTGCAGACAGGGGACCCACTCCCTGTCGGCATACAGCAGCCTCTATTCCTATATGCCTAGGGGTGCCTAACCTCCCGGTTCTGCCTCCTCCCGATTTCATTGTGTGCCGATGGGAGAACCCACTCCTCTGGTATAAATCAGCCCCTCAATTTCTTATATGCCGAGGGGGTGTCCACCCTCGGCTCTTGCCCCCGGCTGTCATTGTGTGCTGACGGGAGCTCAACCGCCGGCTGCAGCAACATCCCCAAAACAGTTAGGGTGGCATGCTGAGCCCACCCAGTGTGCCAAGTTCCCTGAAAAAAAACTGTCCCATGGCTGTTAGTGTTTTTTTCTTACCTTTAACATAAAACGGTCCTCGTAGTCTCCTGCCTCCCACCCACACCCAACCCCACTGTGCACCCTGCCTCCTCACACCCCCCTCACCATACTTACCTCCGGAGTCCGCACGAGATCTTCGTGGACTGGGAACACGCCTGCACTCTTCAAAGCCGATCATGAACTGTGGAAATGCCGGTAAGCTGTATAATGGAATGAATAGGGTTTTTTCAACTTTGCTGCATATCTCAGGCATTTGTTGGAATTTTGGCATCACATTTTCAACATGGGTTTTTTGGGGCCCTTCCTCATGAATTCTACCACTGTCATGGCGTTAATCGACGCGAAAGGTGATTTCGCGGTCACTGCGAAATCACCTTCGAACCCATTAATGAAATGACAGTGCCAGTGTTCATGAGGTGGCCTCTCAAAAGCCTATGTTCCAAATTTGGTGGAAAAAATCCAACAAATGCCTGTTTTATTAAGCGCATATGAAAGTTGCTACGCAGGCCTCGTAACTGTCGAATTTGCAATATTTTATCGCCAGATTTTCAACATTGTCATTTTTGTACACCTCCCGTGAACATTACAGCTGTCATTTTCCACATCCTGCCCGAAATGTGTTTACGCACTTCTGGCGACAATACGAAGCTGCTGTGGGAAATCAGTGTTTGGGTCAGATTATGAAAATGACAGTGACACAGTTCATGAACAGAGGTCTTAAAATGCCTATGTTGAAAATTTGGTGATGATTCTCATAAAATGACTGTGTTATGAGCGTGCGTTGGCGGATTTCACGCACGCCATTTACAGTATTTGTTATATTTTCACCTGGATTTTCACCATTGCCATTTTTCACACCTCTTAATGAACAGTACATCCATCATTTCACATATCCTGCCCAAAATGTGTTTTAGCACTTCAGTAGCAGAATAGTGTGCTTCGCTGTCGCGAAATCACTTCTTAGGACATTGAGAAATAACTGTGACACTGTACATGAGAAGAGATGCTAAAATGCCTATGTTGAAAATTTGGTGTTAACGCCCATAAAATGGGTAGTGTTCCAAGCGGCGCTACTATTTCCCCACGCACCTTGTAATTTAAATTTGCTTTATTTACATGCCGCATTTCAACACTGCCATTTTTTACACCTCCTTATGAACTGTACAGCTGTCATTTTTCACATCCTGCCCAAAATGTTTTCCCCGCTTGCACTACCAAAGCTAATGCCAGCATGACAACATTCGGCATTGACAAATGCTTGTTTGAATTTTGGCTCCAGATTTTCAACATGGTTTTTGGGACCCCATCTCTTGAACATGCACTGTCATTTCGCTACTCAGTCCCGAAGGTGATTTTGTGGTCACTGCACGGCATCACCTTTTGGGACCAATTAACAAAATGACAGTGCCATTGTTTATGAGGTGGGGTCCAGAAGCCTTGGTTGCAAATTTGAGGAGAGACAATTCAAAAGATGACTGTGTTACGAAAGTGCATTTTGCAGTTTCCACACATGCTCGTAACTCCGGCAGTTTTTAATATTTTCACTCCAGATTTTCAACATTGCCATTTTTTCACACCTCCTTATGAACAGTACAGCTGTCATTTTTCACATCCTGCCCAAACTGTGTTTTTGCACATCTGGTGCACAATTTATTTATTTATTTGCTTTTGTTAACCAGGTAAGCACACTAGACACCAGGTGCCTATTTTCAGGTGCGACCCGGGAGAGTTACAGGTGAGAACATCATACATAAACAGTAGAGGATACAAAATACATAGTAGGGATAGGCATTTCGGGGCAAGCATTCCCCGGGAGAGATAGCAGGTGAGAACATCATACGTAAGCAGTAGAGGGTACAAAAATTAAAGAAGAGATAGGCAGTTCAGGGCAGGCATAGTACCGGGAGAGTTAGGTAGGAACTTTGTACATGGGCAGTTGAGGATTCAAAAATACATAGGAGAGACAGGCATGAAGGTGGTCCAAATGTTACATTCAGCGAGCAGTTTGTGGTTATAGAGGGATGCACATGAGGGTGTAAACAGGGTAGGGCAATTCTAGTGGCAGTGCATGGTTGGGAGGAGTTCACTCGTAAACAGTTGAGGAGGAAGGTAGACAAAACCCCAACTAGTGAGGTGTTTCGCCCTGGCTTTTGGACGGAGGAGTGAGCGAAGCAGAACAGAAGGGGAGGTAGTAAGTGCCAACGAAGGGGAGGGGGGGCCCCATTACAGGGGTCAGGGCAGGGATTTCTGGGTGGGGAGGGGGAAGAAGTGCAGGTGGGGCCGAGGCTAAGGTCCCCTCCGAAACAGACTGGGGGGGGGAGGCGGTGGAGAGGGCTATGGGGGCAGGGACAGGGGAAGAGGGTTCACCAATTTTTCATATTTTCACTACAGATTTTCAACATTGCCATTTTTTTGTACCTCCTCATGAAAAGTACTGCTGTCATTTTTCACATCCTGTGCAAAATGTGTTTTCACACCTGTGGCACCAAATGGCACACTCGCTGCGCAAAAATCACCTTTACGGTCACTGTGGGAAATCAACTTTCGGGACAGAGTAAAAAAATTGCAGTGCCACTGTTTATGAGCACAGGTCCCAAAATGCCTATGCTGAAAATCTGGTTAAAAAATCCCCAAAATAATTGTATTACAGATGTGCGTTGCCCAGTTTCTATGCACGCTCATGACTTCACCAATTTTTCATATTTTCACTACAGATTTTCAACATTGCCATTTTTTTGTACCTCCTCATGAAAAGTACAGCTGTCATTTTTCACATCCTGTGCAAAATGTGTTTTCACACCTGTGGCGCCAAATGGCACACTCGCTGTGCAAAAATCACCTTCCGGCTAATGAACTGATAGTGCCACTGTTCATGAGGTAGGGTCACAAAAAGTCCATGTTGAAATATTGGAGTGAAAATGCCTCGGGCATTAGCATTTCCAACTGTAATGCCCTATCCTGTAGAGACTGACAGGTGTCAGGGGTGTGACTTGGGATTGTCGGATGTAATGCTCATGCCATTCCACCCCCAACCCCACCCTGCAGCCAGTGACAATCAGCAACATGTGCCTTGGACACTTTGGCTCCAAAATTCACCCCCACTGTCTTATACTGCACCCATCTCAGTGTATTTCCTTATGGAATGGGGTGAGCGTAAAGCCCAAAGACCCCAATGCACATGCAACACTTGTTGGTGTCTGCAGGATAAGAAGAGGTGAAATGACATGAGCACTATAGCCAACACCCAAAGGGAAACCCCAATGCCTGTCAGACTCTGCAGGGTGGGGGTGGGTTGGCATCAGTTCAATACTTCACTGCCATTCCTATTATGCATCTCTCTAACTCTTGCACTACCAATGCCAATGCCAGCAAGACAACATTCGGCTTTGACAAATGCTTGTTTTCATTGGGGTAACTCTGGAGACTGTTACCATCATTTCATCTTCTTCTTCTTCTTATCTCCAGACACTGACCAAACTCTTGTCTTGGAACTCTAGCTTTCCAGGGATTTACTGCTGTACTACTTGGATTCCGTGTTGTAGCTGGGATTTGGATGTTAGCAGAGCGCAGATTAGTATTGAGCTAAATAACTGCAGAGTTACCACCACCTAGGGTATTTTGTGCAGCTGTGGGTGAGTCTATTGCTGCTTCCTGCATTTGCAGATGTATGTTATTGAAATGGTTTTAGTTTCTCTCTTTCCTGTCTTCTTTTTCCAGCATTGCAAGGAGCACCATCTCCCATTTCTTGTCAATTTGGTCCTCTGGTGTCCATATATATATATATATATATATATATATATATATATATATACACACACACACACACACATATATATATAAAGATTTATTTTGCATATTAAACCACATGCATAGTGGAACACATTGTACAGTCAAATAAATTCCTGTTCAGGAGAAACCCCACGGAGGTATGACTCTGATGTATCAAAAATGTCATGCATATAGACCATGTAAGTATATAATACAACTCTTCAGTGGAAATTAGATAGTTAAAAGGTAGACTAGGCAAATAAACAAATACCTGTAAGTACCCTTTAAGACAATTAACAGTTTTAACACCTCACATTGAAAGGAATATAAAGAAGTCCAAAGTATGTAGGCCCTAAGGCTCATCAACCACTTTCAAACTACCCTGGCTAGTGATGTCTGGCTGTACTAACTTCAACACCAGTTCTCAGGAAACTGCAACAAATACTGATATCGGTATGAAAGAAAAAGAAATCAATACTTGAAAGAACATTTTAGCATTGTAAAATTGATCTTCCACTTGCAGTATACATTTATATCCACTGTAGGACATTGTTTGCAATTCTATGGAAACTTAGTGTTCAAGAAAAGGAAAATAAAGTTGAGTTGAGTACCACTGGTATTAACCCGTCACTACGCATATGAAGGAACCGGTCAGTGTCACTGGGGAAGTGTCAATGCTTGTGACAAGAGATTTGAAGGATCCTACTGAGAAAGCTGTAAATGTATGCTGATAGGTCCGTTTAGCTCAGACAGTGAGCTCTGGTGTCCATTCTGAAATAGATATGTCCATGTTTGGATCTTCATGTGAAACTCATGCTTTGTCCCTCCTGGGATCCACCAAAACTGAAACCTGCTGGACCTCCATAGGTACAGGGGCAGGAAGGGAGGCCTTCTCCTTTGCCCTTGTAGCTGCTACTGTTGCTGCCTTCTCTTTGGGATCTGCCATTCTGTCAGACTGACCAAAGAGTAAAGGAATTTCCCAGTGTCCTGGCCAGCATTACCCTTCCTATAAAACCAGATCATACAATTATCCAAGGCTGTGTGCGGGTGTTGATGTGCAAAATGGCTGCCACTACATGTCTTCAGTCACTTCACCACAAGTCTCTAATTGCTTGCACAATGCTTTGGTATACATTGTGTATGAAAAGTGCTATATTAAATGCAATAATTCTGCATTTTCTTCTAAAATAGAACTGAAAAACTGTCAGCATGGAGTCATGGCACAACTGATTTATATTTAAAAACAACAGATGCATGCATACATCTTGCTACAGGATATTTTCACACTAAGAAAGAGACAAATAATCTATATAATATCTAACAGAAAATATTTTGGTATCTCTTAAGTATAACTAGGTCAGCCCGCCGGCGCAGAGACAGGGCGTCCATCTGCAATGCCAACGACCCAGGTTCGGGAATAGATTCAGGACATCAGAGGGCCGGCCAGGGGAGAAGGATTGAGCATCCTAGGGACTGTTCTCCTTCTCCAGGTGGTGGGGTGTTGTGTGTCTGGCATGCTACGGACTCCTAGCGGAGGCCGTGGAAACCACAGTACCGGTGCCGTATCAGTGGGCATCGCGGCAGACGCTGGCTGTCATTGCATGTCCCTGCCCCCAATACAGCATACAAAAAAAATGCTGTCCCAACGCGTGAAGCTCTGCTCCACCGCCTCCGCTGCCTACCGTGTCCACCGGGTGAGGCCCCACTCCCGTGGCCCCATCCTGGGGGGTAAACCAGGGCTAGTTACCGTTGACCTTGGAGGGGTGCCTGCCCAGTGGCCCAGCCCAGGGGGGTAAGCCTGAGCATGGGGAAGCGCTGAGGGTGGGAGCCGAGTCCCTACAGGGAGATCGGGGAGTCAAAACAAAAAAAAAAGTATAACTAGGTCACCGCTGATGTTGTGGTTGCTACTCCTACCTTGTGGGCTCAACAAGTTTGAGGGACCTGGGTTAAACTCCTGGTTTTGGGGGGGTTGTACCCAAACATCAGAATGAAATAACATGGTGTCTCCACTCAGAGAAGGTTTAAGTGGGCCTGTGTAAGTATAGTACTGCTCCCTGGGATGCAGTATCTACCATCCCACAGAATCAACCCACCCATGAACCAACTCAATGGAGTACTATCTCCACCAAGCATGCAACTGATACCCCAAAATAATAAGTGCTGAGATAGTGATTAGAAACAAGCAAAAAGGGTTTTATTTAGGGCCAAGTCTCACGTCCTAAAAGGAAATGGGGGGGGGGTGTTAGCAATATGAGGTAGTATGGCCTAGTCCCTGGCTGGTTCTTCAGTGCCCACCCAGGCCCAGCCTAAATATGCACAAGGGCTGCTCTTCATTCCTTCTAGGTGCAGCCAAATAATATATTTTAATCTGGACTGTGCTTCCAGTGCCCTTCCAGGCTCATCCCACAACATGGTGGCCTACCCCCAAACCACATGTAACCTAGGTGCCATTTAACTACAGGCTACTACACCTGCCTGTTGGGATCCAACCAGGCTGAGGGGCCTGGGCTCTGTTCTGATGGTGAAAAGAGTGTTCTTTCCCATATATAAATAAATAGTGTGATACCGTCACCCAGAGTAAGGTATAGTGGGCCAGTTGTTTGTAGGGTACAACCCCCTGGGATGCTATACCTGCCCACCTCCCCTTCCAGTCACCCTACACACAGAATACCAGATACCCACTTCATACTCTATGTTGCATGCCATGGATAGCTATTGCTCATAATATGCTCAGCTCACAGTCAGGTTTAAACAGTAACCACGGTAATAGATTCATTATTGGGGAAAGGGGAATGGGAGATGCAAAAATGGAACAGTTGCTGGTATTTGAAAATTGGAAACAACAGTGAACCTTAACAGGAATGTTTCCCACCCCCACAGCAACACTATTAAACAAACCCACCTCTCCACTGGTTCAGTGTCCCTACACAGTCTAACTGGATCCCTAGAGTGAGAAGTAGCAGGCCTGAAAGTTGCCACGGGTTGGCTGGCATTGGTGCACTTAATCTTAAAGATAAACTTAGAGTAGCTAAACTGATATCCCAGCTCAGGGCAGGCCCTGTGTTTACTCACGGTTTTGAGTTCAACAACACATGGTCTGAACAGGGTCAGAAAATGTAATTGGTTTTTGTTGAGCTAGGGCCTTGAGTGGCAATACAGGCAGTTGTAGTGCTGAACTGGAGTCTGGCAGCTTGTTACCTTCAGGTGGTTGTAGGCTCCTGCAACTTGTCACCTTCCGGCAGTTCCTCTGTGGATGTTGGATTAGGCCATTCTCAGGGACCAGGACCTCACTCTTACCCCACATGTCAAGGCATCTGGTTCTCAAGGGCAAATGTTTGGTACTACCTAGCAGTGACAATACCGGGCTGACTCCACAGACTGTCCTGAGGGCATGTAGTCTCCTCTTGAACCGAGGTTCAAACAGTCTTTCACTTTCTTTGGGTGGCAGACACAACTTTGTGGCAGATTAGATACACTCACTAACAAACAATGTAACAATCTCTTTGTAGGATTTCACACTAGGCAGTGGCAGTCTTTTGCACTTTCTGGCTCTGCAGGCAGTAGAAACCCAGCAGGCCTCTCCCAGTGCTGTGCTCTCTCACTGGAACACACTGTGAGCTTTGGATACTGAGTCCCAGCCCCTGTAATGGCAAGGGGCTATCCTTCACGGTGCCAGATTACCTCCTTTCAGCTGGAACTGGGATTCTGGCTCTCCCAGTTAGTGAAAGATCATAACAAGTCTCCCTGTTGCTGCAGTAGAAGCTGTGGGCCAACTTCCCAAAAGTCTCTCTCTCGCTCCCATCTTTCCTCAGGGAGCCTCAGCCATGATTTGCCATGAGCAGCCTTCTCCACAACTGCCTCAGGGGAAAACACCACTCCACACTGAGCAATACAGCTGTCCATCATAGAAATTAATATGCATTAGGGTTTCTTGTTGACTCATTGGTTGTTACTAAAAGTGCCAAGAGTATCATTCACACCCCCTACCCAGGAGCCATAGCTACAGTTCTTTGCCCTCCCTAATCACAGAATGGGTAGTGCAGGGTCAGAGGCTGCAAAGATGACATCCATGTAAATGGTTTATGCCAAGATTCCACTTTGCAAACTTGCTGCAAGCAAATCACTTTGCCCGATAGCTACAGCTGTGTACTGTTATCCAGTTGTGGAAATGGCACTGACAAAGTCCTGGTCTGCCTGTCACTAGTACCATAGCGCTAAGTCCCCACTATGGCATGCAAAAAAACATACACCAAGCAGTCTTAAACATTCAAAGCAACAATACACATATTTACAATTTATACATTCAGTTTTCCATTAAGTGTGCCTGAGCCCCTACATATGTTTCAGGATCCCAGGAGTCAGAACACACTAAATACATGCCCTTTAGCCAATAGGGGCAGGAAAGCAGTGGCTATGCAGCTTCCCTAGCACAAACTGTACTGTGCCACAAAGTGGCAGAGCATTAATTATTTATATTGCTCCTCTACTCCTCAGAGTAAGCGGGCTCAAAAGGGGCTGGCAGGAGCATCTCTGGGCACTACGGATCCAGGGCTGGCAGGACCAGACACCAGGAGGCTAAACTAGTAAGCCTACCCATGGGGGAAGGGTTACACACACATGTACAGCACCTCAGCGGTACCAGTGGGCACTACCATCTCCCCACTGGTGCCAGCATAACCTTTTAGATATTACTAAGCAGCTTCTGGTGCTTCAGTGGGTACCCAGTCATGGAAATGGTGTAGGCCTGATGATGTTGCACATGGCTGGTTAGTGTGGTGCACATAAACAAATTAAACAAGCTTGCTAATAACCCAAAAGCCAGATGCTCTCAAATGAACGGATGACCTAGTCCATTAAATGACTTCCCAACAACCATGATTTAGTGACTTGGTTTGCTGGCCAAGGCACCTAGCTTCACCTGAGCTCTTTCCTTCCAAGACTGCTTGAAAGGCAGAGTAGAGAACCTTATCAGAGCAAGGGGAAAAGGATTAAGACTTCTTTTGGCTAAGCAGATTTACTGTGTGGTGTTGTTTTTTATTTTTTACTCACAGGGATTGCTACTGTTTGTTGCTAACATTTCATTGCTTTATTTTTTTCTGTAGCAAAGTGTTTCTTACAGCATATATCTTCTCTGAAATTATTACAGGTGGTGCTTTACAGGTTTTACAGTTTTATCTAACATTAGGATAAGCTTTCAGGGTTACTGCATTTGTTGTTGACTGATTGTTTCTGCTCTTACCTCCTTGTTCTTTCGTCCGTGGTTCTTCTTTTTCGGCAGGGGAAGGGCCCAGCCACCCACCCCCATCCCCAACCACCCCACACTACACTCCTTTTATAGGGTACCACAGTTGTAACATTTCCTGTAGCAGAGCAGGAAGGGCGGATCAGTGGGGCATTCACAAGGTGAGCTCATTTACAGGGGCACTAGTAATTTAATTTGTTATAACAAGTTAAACAAAAACAAAACACAATCAAACCATTACTTGCATTTTTTCCTTCTAATTACTCTGACTAGGTTATAAACCCAGCAACTTATCTGGAATGGATATCATTAACTGCAGGTACTGTGGAACAATTTTCAGAAGGACAGTCTTACAGGATTTAGGACACTGTCCTACATGCTGGGCCATTGGAGATCTTAGGGCTCAGCTCCGGGCAGCATGGGCAGAGATTGCACGCCTCAAATTTCATATTCAAAAGGAAATACATTATAAGAACCACCCGCCATTTCCCCAGCATCCAACAGAAAAACCTCGACCGCAGAGGGTAGTTGGACCAGGAGGTTGGCAGGTGGTTAGGATGGGCAAATCGGGTGCCACATCACTCTCTGCTCTCCAACATATTACCTCCAAAAACCATATAAACACTACAAACAGGTATCTGCCTCTATCTCTGAAATCAAACAAAAGAACGGCAGAGCAGACACTGCAGCCAGGGTAATGGTCAGATGTCTCCCAGGTACATCAGCGTGGAGAGACACTGACCACATTGCTCAAACTGATGAAAAGCAGGAGAAAACATTGATGTCCTAGTACACATAGGGACTAATGATCTCGCCAGCCGGTCAGTTGTGGAGACCAAGGAACACCTGACCAGGCTGGGTGACAAACTATCATCCATTTCATCCGCATCTCCTTCTGAGATCCTGCCAGTCTGGGAGAGGGCGGCAGATGGATGGAAGGTCAGAGAAGCGGAGATAGGGGATAAACACGTGGCTCAAGGGCTGGTGCCAGGAAAAGGACACAGATTTGTAGGAACTGGCAACAGTTCTGGGAGAGAAAGTTCTTTAAATTTGATGGACTGCATCTGACTCAGGAGGAGTCAGTGCATTGGGGCAGAAGTTTGAAGTCTTTGCAGAATATTTAAACTAGCAAATGGGAAGAAGGGTGCAGCACCCCATACATCGAATGGGAAGAACACCTTCCCCCCTCAGCTAGTGGTCAAACAGGGATTCAGCATGTTTGCAGTTCATTTGCATCACCAGGTAAGAAAAAAGGTTTGTCTCCCCATACGATGCACAGGGCTAATGCCAAACCTCACCCAACAACTAACACATCGAAATCTGGCCAATGGAAAATCATGTACACAAATGCTCACAGCCTGGGAAATAAGATCCCAGACCTGCAGGCAATAATGTCAGAGGCTGAACTGGACATAGTAGCAATTAGTGAGATGTGGTTTACCAGTAACCACACTTGGGAGACTTCAGTACCTGGCTATGTATTGTTCAGAAGAGACCGAGGTGCAAAAAGGGGGAGGAGTGGCCCTGTATGTCAATGAAAATATCAAAGCTACAGAAATTCAGAATACACATAAGGAGCCAGAAGAACTGTGGGTCACCCTGGAAACAGGAAATGGGACAGCCATAAGAACTGGGGTTGTCTACAGGCCCCAGACCAGGGGAGGACATAGACACATTACTGTTAGAAGATATATAAAACATGACAGCTAAAGGGAGGTTCTGATAATGGGAGACTTCAACATGCTGGATACAGATTGGTCAATACCAGCAGGAACATCTGCCAGAACTAGACACATAGTGGATTCCTGCAGGGGATGGCCTCAAACAACTGGTACAACAACCCACAAGAGACAGGGCTATCCTAGATCTAGTACTGACTAACAAGGAAGGGATCACAGATCTCAGGTAGAAGGTCACCTGGGGCCAGTGACCATCACATGGTATGGTTCAATTTGGCTACTACATCTAAATCATCCCATTCCAAGGCAAAAATATGGGACTTCAGAGGAGCTGACTTTGATAAGATGGCCAACAGAGTTAAGCTAGCCCTGGCAAAAAGAAACACAGGTGAGGGGGTACAGGCAAAGGGCAAGCATTAAGGATGCAATACTTGAAGCAACATCCCATTGTGTTAGACAGAAAAGGAAGTGCAAAAGAAGAAGGAAACCACTTTGGTTCTCAAATACAGTAGCAGAAAAGGTCAGAGCCAAAAGGCTAGCCTTCAGGAAATATAAGGGAACACAGCGGATGAAAATAGGAGGCATACCAAACTGCCCTAAGGGAAGCAGGGAAGGCAGTAGGCAGGCAAAGACCCAAACTGAGGAAACACTAGCACGAACAGTAAAAGAAGGTGACAAGACTTTCTATAGATACATTAGTGAAAGGAGAAAGTCCAGAGGGGGTATTACTAAGCTTAATGGAGAAAAGGGAGCATGTGAGGAGGAGGACCATGTAAAAGCATCTATCCTAAATAGATACTTTTGCTCAGTATTTACTGAAGAGAAGGTAGGCCAGGGCCCACAGCTCAGCACCATGGACACAGGCGGGAGGGAGGTGAGCACTACTCCCTTCACAAAAGAAAGGGTCCTACAAAAGCTTGCTAAGCTTAGGGTGGATAAGGCAATGGGACCTGATGGCATACATCCCAGGGTACTTAAGGAGCTAAAGGTGGAACTAGCAGAGCCATTAGCAGAACTGTTTAGTGAGTCTCTGAGCACAGGAGAGGTCCCAGAAGACTGGAGAAGGGCTCATGTGATCCTGCTCCACAAGAGTGGTAGCAGGGAGGAGGCAGGGAACTACAGACCAGTCAGTCTTACCTCAGTAGTGGGCAAGATTATGGAGGCACTCCTATGAAAGGATAGTGCAACACCTGGAATCCATAGGGGCACAGGATCCAGGACAGCATGGGTTTACAAAGGAAGGTCCTGTCAAACTAATCTCATAGATTTCTTTGACTGGGTAACCAGAGTGGTGGACCAAGGGAGCAGTTGATGTCGCTTACCTTGACTTCAGCAAAGCTTTTGACACTGTTCCACATAGAAGATTGATAAATAAGCTGGGTAGGCTCGGGGTGGGTCAGAAGTTGGTCAACTGGGTGGCAAACTGGTTGACGGGCAGAAACTAGAGAGTGGTGGTAAATGGTATACAGTCAGAAGAGATGCAAGTCACAAGTGGGGTACCTCAGGGATCAGTCCTGGGGCCCATCCTCTTCAACATCTTCATTAGTGACCTTGCAGATGGACTAGAGGGTAAGGCTTGTCTGTTTGCAGATGACACCAAGATCTGCAACAGAGTAGATGATCCAGATGGGGTGGGCAGAATGAGAAGAGATCTGGATAAACTAGCAAAATGGTCAGAAGAGTGGCAACTGGGATTTAATGCAAAGAAGTGCAAGATTATGCACATAGGAAAGAGAAACCCTGAAGCCACCTATAGGCTGGGAGGGGAGTTGCCAGCAGTCACAAAGGAAGAAAGAGACTTGGGCATCATCAACACTGATGACCTGAAATCATCCAAGCAGACCTCTAAAGCAGTAGGTAAGGCTAGGGGGGTGTTAGGGTGTATTAGTAGGGGTATCACAAGTCGTAAGAGCGAGGTAATAATCCCTCTTTACAAGACACTGGTTAGGCCCCATCTGGAGTACTGCATGCAGTATTGGAGGCCACACCTTCACAAGGACATTAACCAAATTGAGGCAGTCCAGAGAAGGGCAACTGAAATGGTGCAGGGACTGCATCAGAAGACATATGAGGACAGATTAACGGAGCTCAATATGTATACCCTTGAGCAAAGGAGGAGAGAGTGATATGATCGAGGCATTCAAACACTGCTAAGGGCATTAACAAGGTGAAAGAGTCTAACATGTTTAAATATAAGCAAAATAGCAGGACAAGAGGACACAGCATGAGATTAGAGGGGGGCCAATTATGGGGGAATGTGAGGAAATTCTTTTTCACAGAAAGGGTGGTGGATGCATGGAATGGCCTACCTCAAGAAGTGGCGGCTATGAATACAGTGCAGGGCTTCAAACAGGCATGGGATAGGCATAAGGGAGCAATACAAATGAGTATGAATAGATAGGCCACTGACAGAGCAAAGGCCGATGGCACATTTATAAGGTAGAAAAAGAAATGGGCAGACTGGATGGGCCTTGCGGTCCTTATCTGCCATCAACTTCTATGTTTCTATGATTCTATTACAGGGCAAGCCCTGATTTACTGTCAGTTCTCCCAGACCGGGGGATCTTCTTCGATGCACAAGGGTACTGGCACAGTTGTAGCATGTTCCTCACTGGCTGGTTTCAGCCTCTTTCTCTCTCTAAGGCCTCTGGTATCAGCTGCAGAGGGCTTTTTCTCCCGTCCCAGTCAGGCCTTTCCTGACCTCAGCATTTTGCAGACAATTCTCTTTTACACACATGGCAGCTCAGACTGGGAAACCTGACCTGTGTCAGATCAACACACAATGTCCTGTCATCCATTCCATAGTGTGGTGTGATGACCTGCACTGAGTAGTAGTAACATAGATAGACAATGACAGCAGAAAAAGACCAATGGTCATCCAGTCTGCCTGAGTTCCCTATCTAACCCTGGGATCTACCATCCATCCAGGGTTCTAGCCTTCTTCCTCCTCCCCCCATTCTCTTACCAGTTTCTGTCACCCAGAGTGACCATTATATCCTTCATTCTGTCCAAACTCTGCTTGAAACTATTAGCTGTTTTAGCACCCACCACTTTGGGTGGTAAACTGTTCCATGGCTTCACTGCCTTTTCTTTTTCTTTTTTTTTTAAGTATTTTATTGAATAGAAGACATGTGGTGAACATATTTTTTTCCAAATTCTACAAGATCATACATGACAATCATTTTTACATTCGATATATAGCCTTGATATATACAATTTTACTGTTCCGGTTTAGTTCCGTATCTCTAAATTAAGGTACTCATATTAAACCTATTCAAGTATAGACCAACTGTTACTTATAATCTAGTGTTGGTTAAAGTAATCACTTCAGTGAAAGGATACCATATCTTATCAAATATTCCCTCTTTTTTCAGCAAATAGTAATGAATTCTTTCTACCCTATATAATTCTATCATTAAGTTAATCCATTTTTGTGTATTGTCCGTGTCAGTGGCTCAGTAGGTAGCACACTCGCCTCTGAGGCTGGGAGATCAGAGGGCTGTGGGTTCAGTTCCCACATCTGGCACTTGGGTTAATATCCCAGTACTGACGCTGTAGTGCAGCATGAGAGGGGTGCTGCACTTCTGAGGTGCCATCTTTTGGATGAGACGTTAAACTGAGGTCCCATCTGCCTGGACTGGTGGTAGTTCAGGTGGATGTTAAAGATCCCATGGCACTTATCGAAAAGAGTAGGGAAATTTCCCTGGTGTCCTGGCCAAATTTCCCTCATTCACTAAAAATACCACCAACAGCTTAATCTGGTTCAAGGTAAGTTGGCATTCATCTGTATCCCCCTCCCCCGGGTTGTGCCTGAAAATAGACAGGATTTGTCTAGTGCACTTACCCGGTCAACAAAAACTAAATAAATATAAATAAAATAAATATTAGGAGGTTTCTTATCTTTCCAGTGCATTAATATACATTTTTTTGCCACTATTAATCTCAGTGAAACCAATTTTTTTTGTTCTGCAGTGCTCTCTCCCATCATCTGGTTTCCTTCCAGTAGTATTGTAAAAGCATTAACTGCTATCTTAATACCTGAGGATTGTTCTAGTATATTAATCATGGAATCTCAGAATTTAGTTAATTTTCTGCAAGTTAAGAACATATGTACCAAAGATCCAGAACTGAGATGACATTGTGGGCAATTTTCATCCAATGTGGGATTAATTTGATGTATCTTAGAAGGTGTATAATATGTCCTGTGGAAGACATTAAACTGAATTGGTTGCATTTTTGCTGAGTAAAATTGGTCATACGGGTATTTTTTTAATATAATCCCATATATAATCTGGCCTCTCATGACCCAATTGCGATTCCCATTTGATCTTAAGTTGATCCAGCACCATTAAGTCAAAATTCTGAAATATTTTATACATGTTCGAAATTATTTTATTGCTATTTGTACATAACGTACGTTCTATTAGGGACTCAGTCAGATTTAAATCTTTTTTTTGAATTAGGTCTCTGAGCTGTAAATACCAAAAAAACAGATTTCTTGGTAGACTGAATTTCTCTTGAATTTGTTGAAATGACATCAGGATACCTCTGTAGAATAAATCACTTACAGTGCTCACTCCTGCCCTCTCCCAGATATGAAATCCCGTGTCCATATGTAAACTGTAAAAATGCTTATTTCTCTGAATTGGAGCTAAAGGAGATTTATATTCTGGCCATTTTATTATTTTATGGGCTTCTTTCCATACAAGAGGTCTGAACTGAGGTCATTTTTTCCAAGGAGTTTTGTTTTTAATTTTTAGTATAAAACCCGGAAGATAATATACTTCTAATATACTTATATTTATGTAGGGCATGTTCAATCTGCTTATTTGATGTAGTAATTTCACTGAACCATTCCTGTATTTGTGCCAATTGTGAAACCAGATAATACCAATGAAAACTGGGGAGTGCTAAACCCCTTTGATCAGTAGCCAACCAAAGTTTTCTTTGTGACACCCTGGGCTTCTTCTCTTTCCATACAAATTTTGAAATTATCGTTTCCATCTGTTTAAAATGTTTATATGGAACCTGGATGGGTAATGTTTGATAAAGGTATAGAAGCTGGGGTAGTATATTCATTTTGATCATATTACATCTACCAATTACTGTTAGTGGGAGATTCTTCCATTTTTCTAAATCTTTCTCTATACTGGTAACCGCTGCCTTTTCTATAATATAATACTTCCTCATATCCCTCCTGAAACTCCTTCCTGTCACTTTCCACTCATGTCTTTGTAACCTCAAACTAGTACTTGATTTTTTTTTTTTATTTAAGTATTTATCCTCCTGGGTGTGCTGGGGGCAGGAACTCTGTCCTGCACCACTCGTCCGCCAGCCCGACCGCCCTGACCATCCCCAAGACCTCCAAGGATTACCCCCCGCCGTGGCAGGGCTGGAAAGGAGCCACCTCCCCCAGAGCACAATGAAACCCCCAGCTGGCATGTTCTGTTTTCTGGTATCCCTCCCTCCTGGTGTAAGATGTAGGCATGCGTGTTTGGGGGGCACACACATGCCATGCCCACCAGCTGCCTGTCTCCCAGCCTGCACTGCCACCTATCCCCCACCAAAGGGCAATTGACAGGCGGGACTATGACCCCTCCCTCCCCGCAAGAGGAGAGCAGTGCTCCAGATGCATGATACTCTCTCTCTCTCTCCCCTGTTGACCTGTGATGGCCTGGGCTCATTCCCAAACCCAGGTCTTACATGTAGCTCGAGGTAAGGTGTCCAGTGCCTCAGCCCTCAGCGCCACTGGGCTGGCGCAACTAGTACTCAATCTAAATAGTTCCTAGCAGTTCACCTTGTTAATTCCTTTAAGGAACTTGAAGGTTTCTATCATATCTCCCCTCTCCATTCTGGTCTCCAGTGGGTACATGTTCAGTGCTTTGAGGCGCTCCTCATAAGACCTGCAGTGTTGGCCATGAATCATCTTAGTTACACTGCACTGCACTGCACTGTCTCCAGCCTGTCCCTATCTTTTCTGAGATGAGGGCTCCAGAACTGGGCACAGTACTCCAGGTGTGGCCTCACTATAGATCTATAAAGGGTAGTACTGTATTACCTTTCCACCTGCTATCAGTACCCCTCCCAATACACCCCAGCATCCTACTTATCTTACTATAGGCCTTGTTGCACTGGCTTGATTGTTTGAGGGTGTCACTGTTGAAAACTCCAAGGTTCCCATCTTCAGCCGTAGTGTTAAGTCTCACCCCACCCTTCAAGTACTCTGTCCTGAGCCATAGGTGCATTACCGTGCACTTTTTGGCATTGAATCCTTTTATACATAAGCTATAAATTATAGTCTTGCTCTGTGCAAGTCTGCATGATTATTCTCTTTGTGGAGATAATTCTAAACCACTCTGTCATCTATGGTTTCAGCAGTACAGCTGCTTAGATCATTTTGCATTTCCTGGTTCTAATTCCCAGCTTGTGATTTGCAAACTTTGCTGTCCAATTTTGTTGTTTTCTTCATCTTACTGAAATAGGTAATGGCTGTCTTGCTCCCCCCATCCTTAGGTACTCAAGCTGCAGTGCTCTCTCTAACCAACGCATACAATATGCAGAGCTGCCTGCTATGTGGGCAGTTAACTGGGGGTCAGATGGCGGTGTGGTGGTGGTGATGGCATGCAGAGGGAAAAGTGCGGGTGGTTCTTTGGGCAGAGGAGCCCATTCCACGGGCAGTTGCACAGGGACGGAAAAAAAGGTAGTGGAAGAAGCACACAGAGAGAGGGAGCAGACTGCAGAGTACCGTTGCTGTCAGGCACTTGTTCACTCATGGGCTGATAGTTCCCCCTACAACGTCAACACTGTCACGGCTTTCACTGTGCACGTGACACACAGACCTTCATGGCGATCAGCGGAAGCCGCTGTTGAAAGCGAAGTGAAATTTTAAGAGACAGACAGCAAGGTTAATTAAAAACATGCACCATATATTAAATAGAGCTTATTTGGGAACTCCAATTAGCACAGTATAATCATTAAATATCTGTACACTAGCGCTTTAAGGTTAGCCCCCAAAGTTCCAAATAGATTTTTGCAATAATTTCTACACTATAACCATATACATTTTCAAATAAAGGGATCCTAGTTTCACACAAAGATTTACATGTTTTTATAACTGCAGATAATTAAGGTGGAAGAAAACACAGAAGCAGCAAGTGATGGCAGAGAGATAGCAGGAGGTGAAGAATCGCGAGACCATCAGAGTGATACTGTAGTTTCTAGGTCTCACAAGAACATTTGCACAATCAGACAGACAAGAGATGGAAAAGGAGAGAATAGAACAGATCCTTGCATTTAACTCTTTCTGCATCTCAAATTGGAAAGGGTCTTATTCAACCCTGTCACAAGCCTCCTGTCCCAGAAGTCTCCCACAAAGTGAGACCCCTTCTCCTGACACCATCCCTTAAGCCATCCATTAAACTCCTTTATCTTATCCTTCCTAATTCTATCCATTTTCCCCTCCCTGCCCCACACAGGGAGGACCTCAGAAAAGACCAGGGAGGCTAAGTGTGCCACCAATCTTTCCCCCAGTCTAGGAAAGTTCTGCTTCACTATCTCCACAGACTGCTTTGCCAGATCATTGGTACCCAGTTGTTCTATGAGCACCCAGCTCCCTCTGCTCTCTCTGCCATCCTCCCTACCTTTATTTTTTTATTTTTTCAACTTTGTTTCCCTGCCAGTCACTGACTGCCAGGGCATCTCTCAGGCAGGGACCCACTAGCCCAGCCTCTGCTGCCCACCTGAACCCTGCCCCTGACTGAGGAATTGGGTGCTGGGTTCCCTGTCTCCCGCTGGCTCTTACAGGAGGAGGCAGGGACCACAGAGAGTAAAATCAGGTCAGGGCCTGCACTGGGAGTGTGGGCTTGGGGCACTGGAGCCCCGCCGTCATCTCCCTGGCAGCCGGGGTTTTCCTCCGTGTGTTTCTCCCCCGGGGTATGGATGTGCAATGGTGTCTGCGCATGAAGTGCTGATGTCTGCTGTTGCCCCACCCCATCAACATTGCCGCTCCTTGTAGTGCCCCCAATCTCCACCAGGGGCCACGACACAGCGAAGCAAACCCTGCAACCCACCCCAGGAGAGGAGAGCAGCCCTGTGGATGGTCAATCCTCTCCTTCCCTTGCTAACCTCAGCGTCCAGAGTCCGTTCCCGAACCCAGGTTGCCAGCGTGGTGCGAGGTGTGGCGTCCAGTGCCTCAAACCTCAACGCCACTGGGCCAGCTCCATCCTCCCTATCTTCTCTAAATTCCAGCTGGCTGATGCACCAGGAAGGCACCTGATCATCCCCCTCCCTTCCAACCCCCTTCCCACTACTTTCTCCATACCACTAATCATTAAGTCCCCAACCACTAAGACTTAACTGGTACACTGGCTCCTGTTCATCCCCTTGGGTGCCATCACGCTATCCTGCCCTTCTCCTCTGACTAACTCAGAGTCCCCCTCCATGGTGTCAGGTACCTGAGCCTCCTCAAAGGGTGCAAAGTGGTTTGCTGTCTGGATGGTGTTGGGCTGGACAATCTCCTTGTTGCTTACCCTGCCTCCACTCCCCATCCCCAACACTCTCCACCACCATGGACCAGTGAGCCTCTGGGGGAGTGGGGTGGGCTCAAGTTGAGTTATTGATGCAGCTGAGATATTTCTACCCTTGCTGCCACCAGCTGAACATGTAGCTATGCCAAGGTCCTGCAGATTTGAGCAGTGCCCCTCCTCCAGAGGGCTGATGTCTTCCCAGACAAGCTGCAATCACTTTTACATTTCAGGGCTGCTGCACAGCAGATTCTCTCATACTACAGCTACAGCCCTCAGCTTCACTTTGCACTGAGCTAGAATGTAATTACCTCTTTTTTTCAACAGGAGATCTACTTCTTGCTCTTTCATTCAATCTCTGGCAGGTGTGTGGTCTGTCTCTGCAGGAGCACAGCAGTTCTGCTCACTACATGGGCTTGCACCAACCACAGACTTGGACAGAACAAAATAGACAGACCGAGTTCTGGAACAGCCCCTGCTGTTCACAGGAAAACTGCAGCTCCTGATTGGTGGTTAGAGCTGTCAGTCATTTTTAGCAGGTCTGGGGAGACCTGGCACTTGACAAGACACTGGAATTAATGAAATCCACTACAAATTCATGAGCTCTTGTGTCTCTCCCCACAGGCTCTCACATCCTGAGTGACTGACCAGTCACCCTCTGACCCCGTCATCATGCCATCTCAGGTCAGAGTTAACAAAGATGGCTACTACAACTCTAGTCCACAAGCAGTCCTTCCAAAATTTCATCATTTATGTACAGTTCTGCAGTTATATTGCATTACAGGCACCATAGCAGTCATGCACAGGTGCGCTTATGTGCCCACTTCAGCTAAAGGCAGTGATCAGGATATTCTCGATTCAATCAGGAGTGCTGAAACATTGGCTCCTTTGATGTGCGAGTACAGGGAGCCTTAAAGTTGAGCCTGATTGTTGGGGAGTTACATAAGAAATTCAGCACTGCCTTCCCTGGTACTTAAAACTAAAGTTTGTGCTTACTAAATATATTTCACAAATTAAGGCAATAAAGGAACTCTTGGACATGTTGAGGCCCCAACCTGGTGCTGCATAGCTCAGTACAAGATCCTGGTGCATTGCAATTATTTATTTATTTATCAATCAGACTTTTCATGTCAAATCTGATCAAGTTCTACATGCACATACGAACATACTAAAATGCCAGCAGAATAGGCCTAATGGTCTCTCGAGTCTGCTCAATTTTCAGCACCTGCACTGAGGGCTGATTTTGGTGTCTCCCCTCCCCCTTGGGTTATACTGTCCCCAGTCCCAGACGTTCCACCTGTATTGGGCCTGGTCAGATTTACCCTCCCCCTGTACCTGTCCCATCCCCTCTTAAACCTGTCCACAGTCTCCACCTCTACCAGCTCCCTGGGCAGTGCATTTCATGGCTCCACCACCCTTTCAGTGAAATAACATCTCCTCCTCTCCCCTCTGAGCCTTCCCCCTTCCAGCTTACACCCATGACCTCTTGTTGCCCCACCCTCCTTCCTTTGGAACATCCTGACTGGGCCTCCTTTATTGATCCCTTTCATGTACTTAATGACCTCTATCATGTCCCCCCCGTTCCTCCTCTCCTCCGGGGTGTACATGTCGAGCTCCTTGAGCCTGTCCTCATAGGCCCTCTCCCCCAGGCCCCAGATCATTTTGGTTGCCCTCCTTTGGACCCTCTCTAGGTGTGTAATGTCCCTCTTTAAATGTGGTCTCCAGAACTGTACACAATAATCAAGGTGTGGTCTAACCAAGCAGTTGTACAGTGGAAGGATCACTTCCACCTTTCTGGAAGTAATCCCCAATGCGATGCATCCCTGCATCCTATTTGCCCTTGCCATTGCCCTCCTACAGGTCTCTGAGTTGTTCATTTTGACATTTACCACTACCCCCAGGTCCCTCTCACCCTCCGTGACTTGAATCATGTCTCCTCCCAGGGTATACCCCTGGCCTGCATTTCTGACTCCCAGGTGCAGAACCTTGCACTTCCCCGCATTGAATTTTAGTTTCCATTTTACCGACCACCTTTCCGGAGCCTCTAGGTCCTCCTGCAAGGCTACCTTCCCCTCCTCCCCAAACTATTCTTAGGTGGACTTGAACCACCAACCTCTTGATTAAGAATCCAATGCACTACCTGATTGCGCCACAGAGACAACACTCATCTCATACATGTCTGAACTGAGTAAACTCCACCTGCACATTCTCATACTGGTCTTGAATCTTTCTGTATTTCCAAATCACTGTAACATAGAAACATAGATTTTGATGGCAGATAAGGACAGCCTGGCCCACCTAGTTTGCCCATTTCTCTACCTATTTAATTCCCTCTCCTAAATGATCAGCAGCTTACCGTCTCTTGCCTCCCACTAGGGTTGCCTTCTGTCTATCCCATGCATTCTTGAACTCACCAATCATTTTAGCCTGTACGACCTCCACTTGGAGGCTGTTCCATGTATCCACCACCCTTTCTGTGAAAAACTACTTCCTCACATTTCCCCTGCATCTCCCCTCCCTCTAGTCTCATATTGTGACTCCTTGTTCTTGCACATCTCTTTTTTTGAAAGATGCTGCCCTCCTGAACCTTGTTGATTCCCCGGAGGTACTTGAATGTCTCTATCATATCCCCCTTCTCCCTCCTATCCTTCGGGGTATACATATTGAGGTCTTTCAGTCTTTCCTCATATGTTTTCTGGGGCAATCCTTTCAACATTTTTTGTTGCCCTTCTCTGGACCGCCTCTTTTCTGTCAATGTCCTTCCAGAGATGCGGTCTCCAGAACTGAACACAGTATTCCAGATGTGGCCTAACCAGTTGCCTGTACAGTGGCATCACCACCTCCTGTTTTTTACTGGTGATGCCCCTCCCTATGCACTCCAGCATCCTTCTGGCCCTCCCCACTGTCTTTTCACATTGCTTGGCCACCTTTATGTTATCTGTTATGTTTACCTCCAGATCCCTTTCCAGTTTTGTTGCTGTTAGTATCTCCCCCCATTTTGTATTCCTCTCTAGGATTCCTTCTTCCTAAGTGCACGACTTTACACCTTTTTTGCATTGAATTTAAGCTGCCACTCTCTTGACCACTCTGCCAATTTGCCTAGGTCTCTTTTCATTTTTTCCACCCCGTCTGGAGTGTCTACTCTATTGCAGATATTGGTGTCATCCACAAAGAGTCACTCCTTCCCTTCCAGCCCCTCCGCAATGTCATTAATGAAGAAATTTAAGAGGACCAGCCCCAGAACTGAACCCTGTGGCACCCCACTGGTCACCTCCCTCTCTTGGGATTGTACTCCCTTCACCACTACCCTCTGTGTCCTGTTGCTCAGCCAATTTCTGACCCATTGTACCACATTGGAACCTACTCCCAGACTGCACAACTTGTTTACTAGCCTCCTGTGTGGGATGGTGTCAAATGTCTTGCTAAAATCTAGGTAGGCCATGTCCACCACTCCTCCCTGATCCACCACCTTGGTTACCCAGTCAAATAAATCTATCAGATTTGTTTGACAAGATCTCCCCACTGTGAATCCATGTTGCCTCGGGTCTTGTGCCCCACTAGCCTCCAGATATGCCACAATCCTTTCCTTTAACATAGATTGCATGAATTTACCCACCACTGAGGTCAAGCTGACTGGCCTGTAATTTCCAGCCTCCACCTTGCTCCCGCTTTTGTGTAGTATTACCATATTTGCCCTCCTCCAGTTCCTCGGCACCACTCCCTTCTCCAGTGATCTGTTAAATAGGGCTTTCTGTACCTCCCTGAGTTCTTTCAGTATTCTGGGATGCATCTGATCTGGTCCCATTGCCTTATCCACTTTTAGTTTTGAGAGTTCCTTTAGGACTCTCTCCTCCATGAATGGACTAGTTTTCACCCCCCATGTGTGTTTCTGCCCCCTAATTCTGCTCCCTACCCTTCCCCTTCCTTTGTAAATACTGAGCAAAAGTGTTCATTTAGAATTTCTGCTTTTTCTATGTCCTCCTCTGCACACTCCCCCCCCATTCAACCTCACAATCCCTGCATTCATCACATTTTCTTCTAAATTAGACTCAGAACATGAGGAATTTTTATTGTTTGATTTATGTGGGTTTTTCTCCTCTTACCCTGCAAGTTGATCAATCACGTTATAGGATCCAGGTTGTTCAGGATGCAGGGTGGTATGGATACATTTAGTGGCCTTGAACAAATGTAGCCACAAAAATGGCTACTAAATCCCCAGAGGTGAAACGGGGGCAATTATTAGAAACTGCTTCCTCTGGACATGCATAGGCAGCAAACATAATTTTGCAGAGACCATTGTTTCTGCTGCATTTGTCCTTGGCATCAGTCAGTGCTATGTCAGACACTTTTCAGTAAGCATCACTGAGCATGAGAAACATTTTCCTTTCATTTTGTACAAATTCTTTATGAGTTGCCTGCTGCAGTCACATAGCCCAGTCCCAATGCTGTATAGTTATTTTGGATAATGGCATATTTTCTGACAAGCATTTCCATATCCAGATTAATTCCTGGTCACCAAACCAAACAACTGCAATCAAGTATTTTCATTTTTTCATCCCCTAAATGTTTTATTCAGCTTGCTCAGCAACTGATTTGGCGTGAAATGGATGCAATTACAGCTCTAAATCTACACAGCATACATCTCGATCCCTACATCCCACTGTAACATGCATTTTTCCTAACAATTGAAATACTGTACTTGGTCAAGTTTTTTTAGTGCACAATATGCTGGCACTAACTTAATTTTTTGTAACCTATATCCCTAATCTTTTTGAAATAAGCTTTGCCGGGACTGTCGATTTCCATTCTTGTTTTTACAAAATTCTTATTATAACATAATATGGTTTTACATATACTGTACTAAGAGCGGGGGGAAGTTCTGCTGGGAGAATTGCAACAGGGGTAAAAGGGGGAAATAATGTGCAGGAGGAAGAAGAGGAGCTGGAAATGAGAGAGGGAGATGAATGGAAGCAAGCAGGGAGTAAGAGGGGTGGAATCTTAGTGCTGGGAGACTCAATACTAAGAGGAGTCAGGTGGGGTAGCAAGGGGGAGAGGCATAGTCGCATTTGGGTGGAGGCCATGCCAGGAATGACAGCGGAAAGGGTGGGACAGTCTGTTCTGAAATATGCTAGAAGGGGTAGGGACAAGCCTCATTTAATTATACATCTTGGGACAAACGACCTGGCTGACAAGACAGTAGATACAGTCCAGAGGAGGTTTGAGGAACTAGCACAATTATGTGAGGGAGCAGGAAAATCAGTAACTTTTCAGAGATACTTCCAGTGCCAAAGGCAAGCACAACAAGGAAGCTGAGAATAGAGGAATTTAACGGATGGCTAAGAACCTGGTGTTGTGCTAAAGGGCATGGGCTGTTGTGGGGGTGGGGAGGGACCTGGGAGGACAGAAGTCTCTATGCCAAGGACAGCCTACACTTGAGTGAGGAGGGAAAGAAAGTGTTGAAACAGAGGATGGAGGAGTACATAGAGGAAGTTGGGAATTTAAACTAGGAGTGGGGGGTGGCAGTTGGGGAAGAGATATGCAGAGACCACAGGTTGGGAAATCATATGAGCTTACCCCCCATAACAGTGACAAAGGACAAATGGCAAGTACTGTTGGTGATGCTAGGAAAGGAGGGCAGGATGGGAGGGGGAAAAGGGTGGAAGGTGGTTACCCTTAATGCTAGGAGCCTTGGGAGGAAAACTGCAGAGTTACAGGTTCTCATGGCAGAGGGAGAGGTGGACATTGCAGCCATCACGGAAGCATGGGCCACCCAATACAATGACTGGGACCTGTCTGTACCAGGGTACATGTTATTTCGTAGGGACAGGGTGATTGGGAAAGGGGGGGTGGCACTATATGTGAAGGAAGGACTGAAGTGTGTAAGGGAGGAAGGGGAGGAGGATAGTATGGAGTCACTTTGGATGCAAATCCAGGATTCCAAGAATAGGATTCTTAGAATGGGAGTGGTGTACAGACCACCATCTCAGACGGAGGAGTTGGACAGGGAACTAGCGGGACAGATCAGGAGGACCTGCGAAAAGGGTAGTGTGATGATTGTGGGGGACTTCAACATGCCAGGAGTGGACTGGAGCACCCCAACAACCAGGAACAGAAGGGAGCAGGTACTGCTGGATGCCTTCCAGGACAGCTTCCTGCTGCAAATGGTCAGTGAACCAACCAGGTTAGGGAATACCCTTGACCTTGTGCTGGCAAATGGGGACTTTGTGAGAGAACTTATAGTGAAGGAACCGCTGTCAGGGAGTGACCACCACTCAGTATGGCTCACATTGGATATGGGCAAGGAAGGAGTGGAATCTGGCACAATAGTGCTGGACTTCAGGAGGGCCGACTTTGGGAGATGGGGAAGTGGTAAAGGGTACCTGGCCAGAATTCAATCTAGTATGGACACTAACCAGAGGTGGGAGCTCATAAAGCTGGGGATAGTGGAGGCAACCAAACCTGCTGCAAAGCCCAGAGCAAGAAGGCTAGGGCTAAGAAACCGATCTGGTTGAGCAAGGAGGTCATGGAAAAGGTAAGGAGGAAAAGAGCTGCCTTTAGGAAGTACAAGAAAACAGGGAGGGGAGGACAGGAGGAGAACTTGACAGAATCAGAAGGAGGTGACAAGGCAGTAAGGGGCCAAAGCATCTACGGAACTCAGGCTGGCACAAGGCATTAAGAAGGGGAGAAGGACTTCTTTAAGTACATCAGGAGAAAAGGAGCTGTAAGGACCACATAGTAAGGATTAGGAAGGAGGGGTTGGGTGGAAGCAGGGTGCGATAAGGCGGAAGCACTAAATGAGTACTTCTGCTCAGTATTTACTAAAGAAGAGGGGTGACACCCAAGGTGGGAGAAATGGCAGAAGCAGGTGGGACGTGGTGACAGATGGGAAATCATGGAGAGCAGAGTTTGAGAGGGTTTGAAGGCACTGAGGGTGGACAAGGCACCAGACCCAGATGGCATCCACCCCAGGGTACTGAAGGAGCTGGCAGAGGTCCTTGCAGGACCTTTGGCAGACCTATTTAATGCCTCACTACATTCGGTGTGTGTACCTCAGGACTGGAGGATGACTCATGTGGTGCCCCTCCACAAGAGTGGCCCCAAGGATGAACCGGGAAACTACAGACCAGTGAGCCTCACATCCATCGTGGGTAAGCTAATGGAGACTATCCTGAAGGAGGCTGGTGGCCCTCCTAGAGGCCAAAGGACTACAGGACAGCAGACAGCATGGCTTCATACATGGCAGATCCTGCCAAACCAACCTGGTCGAGTTCTATGACTGGGTAACTAGGCAACTGGACAGGGGCCATGCAGTGGATGTCCTGTATCTGGACTTCAGTAAGGCATTCGACTCAGTGCCACATGGAAGGCTGGGAAGAAAGTTAGTAGGCACAGGGGCGGGTGCAAAGCTGGTGAGATGGGTAGGAAACTGGCTGTAGGGAAGGCAACAGAGGGTGGTGGTGGGTGGGGAGCTCTCACACCCAAGGGCAGTGACGAGTGGTGTTCCACAGGGCTCGTGTTGGGACCAGTGTTGTTTGAGATATTCATTGCAGACATATCATGGGACATCAAGAGCAAGATCAGTCTGTTTGCTGATGATACCAAGGTAGGCACGGTGGTGGATGACCTAGGAGGATGGCAGGGGTTGCAGGATGATCTGGCAAAGCTTGAAACCTGGTCAGACACCTGGCAACTAGGCTTTAATGCCAAAAAGTGCAAGGTGCTGCATTTTGGGATGAAGAACCCAAGGAGGAGTTACCAGCTAGGGGGAGTGCAGCTAGCCCAGACAGAGGAGGAGAAGGATCTGGGTGTGCTCATTACAGGGTCAATGAACAACTCGGCACAATGTAGGAAGGCAGCTGCAAGGCCAACAAAATGCTGGGTTGTATTGCAAGGGTATATCCTCAAGGAGAGGAGGTGATTCTGCCACTGTATAGGTCATTAGTTAGACCACACTGGAGTACTGCGTGCAGTACTGGCGTCCGTATCTGAAGGCCGGACATTAAGTTACTGGAGGTGCAGCACAGAGCGACAAAAAGATGATCAAGGGGCTGGGGACTTATCATACGAGAGGAGGTTGAAGGAGCTGAACATGTACTCACTGGAGGAGAGGAGAAACAGGGGTGACATGATTGAAACCTTTAAATACATGAAAGGAATAAACAAGACAAGTACAGAGGGGCTGTTCAAAGTAAGGGAGGGGAGGGACACCAGGGGCCATGATATGAGACTGGAGCGAGGAAGGTTCAGGAGGGAGATGAGGAGACACTTTTTTACAGAGAGAGTGGTGGCTGGGTGGAATGTGTTACGTCCTGAAGTGGTATGCAGTAGAACAGTGGACTGCTTCAAACGAGGATGGGACAGGACAAGGGGGAGGGTTAATGAAGGGGAAGGGTGGAAGGGAGGGGCAGCTGCAGAATAAGGGGTGCTAGCTGCACATTCGAGCAGACTTGATAGACCTCTAGGCCTTTATCTGCTGGCAAATTTCGTATGTTCGTATATGCATCAGGGTCACAGGATGGGTACAAGTTGGTATCATCTGCATAGCAGTACGGAGGCTGCTAGATGAGAATGATCCTGCCATTGACACCTGAGACCCATCTGGCCATCACATATTCAAGATATTCAAATGTTCTCACTGGGATTGCAGGATTTCATCCCTTATACTGCGATAAATGTTCCTGGCCCTGCCTTTGGGATGAGTGAGCCATCTATATAAAGGGTGGGTTTAGAGAGGCATGTCAGAGTTTTTAGCCTATCAAAGTGCCGGGGCAAGAGAGTGTCTGATCTGAAGGTAGTACCAAAACTAAGTTTTATTCGGTTGATATTTGTCTTGTAATACCCAAAAAGAGTCCATGTCAGAGGAGTGTGGTGTTAGGAGGTCTTCAAGGTAGTAAATATCTTTAGCTCACCAGTCTTCCCAATGTACCATACATCCAGCTATGGTAATGTTTGGATTGTTCCATATGGGCATTAGGGCTGGGTGTGCGAGCTGGATGTGTAATTTGGCCTGCACATCTTTCCAGGTTGTTAGAACTTGCTTAACTGTTATTGGCATGGTGGCTGGTTTGGACAGGGCGCTGAATACAGGGTTGCAACTGGGGAGGCGCCTCCCATCATATTAGTTTCTATTTAAATTAGAGACTCCACCGCTAAAAAATATTTTTAAAACATTTATTAAGTAAGCAATAACCCACGACAGAGTGTGCAGTTATTGGGGATTAATCAACACCACGGGCGTGTTGTGAGGCACGAGGTTGCAGGTCAAGTGTCCTCACTGCACACTGGATTTTGATTAATCCCCAATAACTGCACACCCTGTTGTGGGTTATTGTGCTTATAACATGGGCCATTTGTGGACAGAAAGGACAAAAACTAGTGGAATAATAGGAGCAAAATGTGGGAACTATTTTGTGTCCTTCCACTATTTCTGGTTGCAGTACCACAGTTTTCTGTGTTCTGCTGCAGAAAAAGTAGTGTGTCACCTGAGTCTCTCGCTGTCTTGCTGCTTATGGAGTAGCTCTCTCTCTCTGGTTCCTGACATTGGGGAACAACTTCTGGGAGTCCGTGGTGCTGGTGATGTACCCAGTGGGTGGGGAGCGACTGACGAGGCAGCCTCACGGTGAAACACTTTGTGGATTAACCAAAATGCTTACTTGAGGGACAGTGATATGGGGGGAAGGTGTGTGTGTGTGTGGGGGGGGGGGAGCCTTCGTGTGGGAATATTACTAATACTGGCTTCTTTCTGAGGTGAGCGAACAAACGTGCGGAGAAGTATGCGGTGGGGCTCAAAGGAGTGATTTAATTGAAGTGACAACAGGGCTCCTCACTATGCTATACAAAATTTTGTGGTCGGCATGGAATTTCACTGGGCAGGAGGGTGGGAACCTAATATTATCCTTATCTCCTTGTTCAGCTGAGGTCACCGAGTGAGCGAGTGGAGAACTATCGATAGATACGATGAAGCACTGATTTCACTCTACTGACCACACAGCTGTATTCTACAAAGATTGTAACAGCATGATGAAATTAAGCAATATACCATGAGAGGGTGTTGGTGATGCCAGGATTTATCCACACCCTGAGGTATTGTTTGGCCACGAGGCACAGCCAAGTGGCCAAAACACCCCAGGGCATGGGTAAATCCTGGCATCACCAACATTCTCGAGTGGCATATTGCGATTATACAATGGACATCTGTATATTTTGTGTGTGAAAAATTAACAAAAAAAGCTGGTTTAAATGTTTTATTAGTTTTTATTAGATTTGTTGTTACACTTGGTAAAATAGTGCTTTGTTGGTAGGTATGCGCATGAGCAGTAGTGTCAGCAAGCGGGCGAGGAGATAACTCTTAATGGTTACAGTTTGGGGAAAACTGAGACTCAAAGAAACCGTGGGTGTGAGTCCAGTCATGTAAGCTGTAGTGCATATTTAAAGGGAGCAAAAATGAAGCAAGATAATTTTGTTGTGGGATGTTTTCTACAGTGTGGCTGAGAAACTGTAAAAGCAGGTTTCTGAAAGTGAAACGGAAAGAGAGAACTTGGGGAAAGAGCAACATTTTTTTTTCAAAAGCCAGAAAAAAAAAAATTCCTGTGACTAGAGTTTTTTTTTTTGTGGAATTCATAGCTGAATTACATTTTTGAAACTTGCAGTATTTTTCATATTGTTTACTCGGATGTCAACATCGTGTCTTTGTGGATATTTTGCCCTGCGACTGTCTGTTTTTGCTGGGTTTGTGTTTGTAATGGTGACATTGATTTCAGGGGGCCCTTGATGCGGCTTACTGGTGACTGGCACCTCTTCCTATGGGGTGATTATAGCTTTTACAATGGGAGAGGAGTGCCAGGTAGCCAATGAAATTACAGGATTTGTGTCTGATTTTAATGCCCATTGTATAACAGAAGTTTTACAATGGGTGACTCCAGATTATGATGTAGGGTGTTTTTTTTTCTTACACACACACTGTTATAGAGACAGTGTTATCTACAGTGACAGCTATCATTGTGACAGAAAATTAATGACTGCCGTTTACTTTCGATCTTAGAGAGCTATAATTAGATCAGGTTGCTCCTGGATTTCATTCCCTTCAGCTACATTAGTACTAACTGTGCGGGTAACATTCATTAATGAACGGTCATGTGACCTGTCTTTACCAATTACATTGTTCAGACATATGTGCCCATGTTGTAACATAAAATAGACAGACCATAGACAGTCTGTACATGCCCGGCGTGTACAGACTGTCTGTGGTCTATTTTATGTTAATAAATGTTTTTAAAAATATTTTTTAGCAGTGGAGTCTCTAATTTGAAGGCTGGTGTGTTCCCAAATCCTGCTTTGTGTGACTGTATGATCCATTCAAGAGCACCACCCCCGTGTGCACTTTTTGGTGTTTGTATATTAGTCTCTATATTGGACCAAATGGGGGATTGTTGGGGTTGGGGATTAAAATCTCTGATTGTTTGGGCCACAAGGAAGGCCCAATGGTATGTCTTGAGCCACGATAAGCCCCATCCTCCTTTGGACCAATGGAATCTGAGGTTTTTTTTAAATCTTGGATAACACCAATGAGCGGATGCACGCTAATTGGTTCCATGTCAGGTAACAAGTACAGTGTGAATATATAAACATACAGATAAACAGAGTTGTTTGGTGGTAAATATACAAACATGTTATGGAACAACAACGTGGATAAGGTTCTTGGATAGACTATACTAAGGCATTGTATAATGTATGCCCACGACCAGAAGAGAAAAAAAAATCAGTAGAGTAGAGTAGACAGAGGGAGGAGGGGGTGGATGGGGAGGTAAAGGTAAGAGGGAGGGTGGGTTCAGGAAGCGGTGGCAGTTGGGGGGAGAGGTGAGGTGGACTTGGGAGGGGCAGGAAGGGGGGAGGATGGGGGGTAAGTGTAGTGCAAAGGTCGGGGCAACCCAATGTAACAGTGACTGGGTGAGAAGTGCTATAGTGTAAGTATAGACTTCAGCAGAAGGATCACTGACTTGAGGCAGGATTTTAGCAGGGGCAGGCACAGGTACCTGCGGTGAGAAAGTGTTGGCGCAGCTTGTGTTTAAAAGCACCAATCATTGTTGCATTGCAGATGTCCTGGGGTAGTGCATTTGTCCAAAAGGAGTTTGGAGTGATTATACCTGGCTTTTTCACCCCTCTCAAATGAAATTACTCACCTGCCGGTCTAGATGTTCGAATCGGAAGTTCTGGATCTGGATTGGCAGGTGAGCAAGGGTGTGGAATAGCTTTGGGGTGGTGACCATTTTCGTATCTTCTATTTTACCTGACATGGAGAGGTGAAAGGGTTTCCATCAGTCAAACTAATAGAAACATAGAATGTGTCAGCAGAAAAGGACCACCAGTCCCACACAGTCTGCCCTGTGTGTCTAGCAAACCACTAAGACTTTGCTATTATTTTACTCCGTACTGATGTCCACAATGAGAGGGCTGAGGTTGAGTTTGAAAAGTTTCATGAGCTTAGAGGATATTTTAACTCCTAGATATGTGATATGTTGCTGATGCACCCCACTGCAGACCTCGTGCCTGTACCTGCTGGGAGGTGCAAAGGCCATTTAGATAAAGGACCTCAGTTTTCAAGTGACTAACTTTAAGGCCAGAGAGACAGGTGTAGAAGGATAGGAGCTGGAGTAATTGGGCAATTGGGTCTGGTGCCTTGTCTGTATCCACCAGTAGGTTGTTCGCATACAGGAGTATTTTGCATGTCTCCGACCCGACAGTGATACTGTTTATCAGTGAGTCTTGCTTGATGGCTACCTTGAGTGGCTCTATGGCCAATACAAAGAGCAGGAGGGATAAGGGGCACCCCTTTCATGTCCCTTTTTATAGTGGGAAGGAATTTGATAGGGTGGAGTTTGTTAAGACCCTGGCTTCGGGACTGGAATATAGAGTGAGGATGCATTGCATGAAGTGTGGACCAAAGCCCATATGCTCCAATACCTTATAAAGGTACCCCATTCCACCGAGTCAAAGGCTTTTTCAAAGTCTATGGCTACTGCTGCTGTTGGAGAGTGCAGGTCCTTTGTGCTACCTGAATGAGGTCACTGAGCATCCAGATGTGATCAGCACTGCGGTGACACTGTACAAACCTGACCTTAGATGATACCAGTTGTGGTATCAAGGTCTCTATTCTAGAGGCCAGAGCCTTAGCGAAAATCTTACTGTCCTCTGAGATGAGGGAGATCGGCCAATAATGGCAGGGTTTGTAGGATATTTGCCTTTTTTTCAGCAGCACTGTGATGGTGGCAGTTTTAAGTGACTGCAGAAATAAGCCCTTGTCAATGGACTCGTGGTATATACAGGTCAGGATGGGCATATTGTCGGAGATAAAATTTGGAATAGCTCAGTGGGGTGTTTGCGGGGATTTACGTCTTTTAGTGCCATTTCCACTTTCTGTATTGTTAACGGGGCCTCTAGTGCCTGTACCTGATCTGCCAAGAGTTTGGTTAGCTTTATCGTATCTAAAAATTAGTATATAGCCTGCAAATCGGGGATGAGGGGGAGCTGTATAACTATCCATGAAAGTCCTTCATTAAAGATTGGAGTTCTTGTGCGGACAAATCACTGTTGGGTCTCTGAGGCCGAGGATATACCATTCAGCCTGATGCTTCCTAAGTCTGTATGAAAGGACTTTGCTACTTCTCTCTCTGCCCTCCCAGTAGTTATGTCAGAGCCTCATAAGAGCTAATTCAGCCTTTCTAGAAAGGAGGGCCTCAATGTCAAGTCGTAATTGTATAACTTCTTTATGCAAGGGTGACTATATCTATAGTAGGTTGAGATTTCAGCTGCTCTTCTTTAGTTTTAAATCTGAGTTCAAGAGTGTTTAGCTCTTGTTCCTGCTATTTGCGATGTTGAGCCTAGGCTGTTCAGTGAAGACAGTTAAAGGGAGGAACTAGAAAGGTTGAAAGTGGACAAGGCAAGGGGGCTGGATAGCTTACACCTGAGAGTGCTCTGGGAACTGAGGGAGAAGCTGGCGGCAGCACTGATGAGACTGTTTAACATGTCTCTCAATACAGGGAGTGTGCTGAGTGACTGGAAAAGGGCAGATGTGGTGCCACTACACAAGGGGGGAAGCAAAGAGGTGGTGGGAAATTATTGCCCGGTCAGCCTCACATCAGTGGTGGGAAAAGTGATGGAGGTACTAAGAAAAGAAAGGGTGGTAGACCACCTGGAGAACAGCAGCCTGCAGGATGATAGGCAGCATGGCTTCACAAAAGGGAAGTCCTGTCAGACAAACCTGATAGAGTTCTTCAATTGGGTGATGCAGGTGGTTGATCAGGGAGGGGCGGGGGACATGGCTTATCTGAACTTCAGCAAGGCCTTCGACATTGTCTCTCATAGAAGACAATTAAATAAGCTGGAAAGCTTAGGGGTGGGGCAGAAAATAACTAAGTGGGTGGAAAACTGGCTGAAGGACAGAAGCCAGAGGGTGGTGGTAAATGGAGTACACTCTAGGGTGGGGAAGGTAACGAGTGGGGTACCACAGGGGTCAATACTGGGACCCCTCCTTTTTAATATATACATTAGTGATATAGCGGAGGGGCTGAAGGGGAGGGTGTGCCTATTTGCAGATGATATGAAAATCTGCAATAGGGTGGACACACGAGGGGGGGTGGAGGCCATGAGGAAGAACTTAAAGACTCTGAAAGGATGGTCGGACACATGGCAGCTGAATTTCAATGCCTAAAAGTGTGCTGTGATGCACATGGGCCATAAATACCCACAAGCCACTTACACACTGGGGGGAGGAAATTAAGGCAAACGAGCAGGAGTGGGATCTGGGGATATTAATATCAAGCAAACCGAAGGTAAGAAACCAATGCAGCAAAGCAGTGGGGAAGGCAAATGGCATGTTGGCCTGCATTGGGAGGGGCATGACCAGCATCAGGAAGGAAGTAATCATGTCTCTTTATAAGGCCATGGTGAGGCCGCACCTGGAGTATAGGGTCCAGTTCTGGAGACCACATCTGCGAAAAGACAGAGATGGGATCGAGACGGTACAGCGCAGGGCAACCGAGATGGTGCAAGGTATGCAAGGGAAGCCATATGAGCAGAGGTGGAGGGAATTGGATCTGTACTCATTAGAGAGAAGAAGGGAAAGGGGGGACATGATTGAAACGTATAAGTACATTAGAGGGATTAACAAAGTGAAGGAGGGGTGCTTATTCAAAATGAAGGAGGGGACTAGAACAAAAGGGCATAGTCTAAGATTAAAAAGGGGAAGATATAAAGGAAATATGTGGGGGTGTTTCTTCATGGAGAGGGTGGTGGAGCCCTGAAATAAACTACTGGAAGAAATGGTGTGGGCTGAAATGGTGGAGGGATTCAAGAAGGCATGGGACAGACACATGGGGTTGGTAAGTGGGGGGAAGTGGAGGACTTGGGGTATAGGGGATGAGTAAGGGGGGGAACAGGGCAGACTAGATGGGCCACTTGGGTCCTTTTCTGCCATCAGCTTTCTATGATGCTATGATTAACCCTCTTAAGGTGAATTTGAAGGCTTCCCATAAGGTGCTCATGGAGGTTTCATTGTTGTCATTGATTTGGAAAAAGTTGGTGACTTCCTCCTAACCCATTTAACAAAGTGGGGATCTTGCAGCAATAAGGGGTCCATGCGCCAGGAGGGAGATCTCTGAGTAACCGGCCCCCAGATTATATCTAATTGGACAGGGGCATGGCCCGATGTGTTTAGGGGTTGTATTGCGACAGACATGACCATGGGAAGTACCTTCTGAGATGCTAGCCGTAAGTCCAGCCTACTGTATGATTTAAGGGTCGCTGAGTAGCAGGTGTAATCCAAGATGCGGGGATTGTGCAGACACCAGATATGCATCAACGCTTGGTCCTGAAGCCAGAGCATGACTGCTTGGGTGGCTTTAGTGTGAGGTTCAGTGTCCCCATGACTGCAGTCCACGGTGGGATCTAACGTGAGGTTAAAGTCCCTCCTATAAGCACTGGGGCCTACCCTGTATCAAAATGTGAGAGTTGCTCTGCAAAGTGATGAAAAAAGGAGGAACATTCCTCGTTGGGGGCATATATGTTTCCTAGAGGCAGCGGGCCTGAAATGGTGCTAAAAGATCCCCATGACCCACTTCCCTTTGGTGTCAGCCGCTTATGCAATAATGATCCAGCGGAGTGACTTATGTATCAGTACTGACATTTTGTATTTTTTTTGCAGTTAAATATTTTTTATTGTTTTGTTAAGAAGATGCACATAATAATGTATACAGTCACATACATAGCCAGGGATCATACCACAACATTTGGTAAGGACCCCTAATAGGGTGTAATAAACATAAATGTCCTGGTATAACTACATTGAAGAGAGATATAGGTTTCCTGGTCAAGAGATAACCAATTATTAGTGATTCAGCTAGGGCAACCTGGCATTGGATGGAACCAGAGTATAGTCCAATTTAAAACATTATAGCGAATCTAGAAAGGATATCGCATTTCCATCAGTAAAAATACAAAAACTTTAACCTGTGAGACAAGAAGGGTCCGCTCAATCGGAGCCTGCATCTGAGGAGATACTGGTGCGTCTACAGCCATGTACCTTAACAAGTAACAACTATATACAAGAATAAAGGAAAATGTACAATAAAGAACAAGACAATCCATTATAAAGGGAAGAGGAGTTCATCTTAAAAGGATATAAACCATAGCAAGAAAAAAAAGGAGGGGATAGGAGGAATTGGAGGGGGACTAGGGGGAGCTAAGGGGGCAACATAAGGGGGTGCTTGGAGCAAGTGTCATGACAATATTCCGAATCCAGATAGGGCTGCCAGCATCCTTCAAATTGGGGGATTGAGCCCACAGCAACGCTGGATAGTCTCTCAAACATGGCTCCTTGGGCTACCGCAGACAAAAATTCTGGAAACGTTGGGATCTCAGCTGATCGCCACCTCATCAGAATAAGTCTTTTAGCAATGGCGCCTATTGCGGTGATCCACTTGGCCCCAGGGCATTGTTTTGGTGTGGACGGAAGTCCACAGCCCAGAAGAAGAAGAGAGCGGTCAGGAGAAAGCATGGGAAATAGCTGTCGGCACATATCCTGGACTGACAGCCAAAATTGTTGAAAGAGGGGCAAGTCCATAAAATATGATACAGATTTGCCCCTTGTGATCCACATCTCCAACATTTATCGGACGGTGAGAGACCCATGTGTTTAAGTGTGGCAGGGTCCCGGTACCACCTATGGAGTGTGTTATTCATTATGAGGCGTGTCCATCCATCCCGACATGCCGTGTGAATTCTGGCCCACCCGTGTGACCATTGACGCATTTTGTATTTTTTTTATTTGGAGCCGAGGGGTGTATTTCAAGTCCCACCCAGTCTTGTTGAAGCTTGGTGGCATTGGCTGAGACTAGCTTAATTTACTCTATAAGGGCCACCTGTGTGCAGAGCCTCTTAAGATGAGTTAGTACTTGCTTTCTCTTCGCAGGGGAATTCATCCCATGCACACTCCTACTGTACAGTCTTAGATTGGTCAGTGTCAGTATAGACTGTCAGGAAATGGAATGGATGCATATCCTGTGAAGAGAAGGCAACATTAACTTTCCTTCATGCTGTTGCACCTGTGTAACCATAGTGTGTCTTTCCCATCCCAGTATCAGATGGCCATATCTTAGTAGATGTTATCGACTATGGCCTTTACTTAAATACACTGTGGGTATATAGTGGAACACTGCAACATCAGTTAGAATCACAGGTACAAGGTGTAAAAAACATATAAGATCTATATACATAGACCTGTCAGTTGAAAGCCTTGTAGCAAGGGCCAGGTCCCAACAGGTAACCCAAGGCCATCTAGTAGAGCTCCTGGGGGAAGTCCACAGCATGCAGTGTTAAACACACCTTTAGAGCTTATTTCTCATCTCAGAACCTATAAGATGTAGTGAACTATAGGGTCCTGGGTATCTTACCAGCATCCAGCGTGGGATGGGGCAGGGTAGAGGTGCTTTGTCCATGGGACGGTGTAGCCGGGGGGAAGACTGTGTGTGGGTGGAGGAAGGGCTGGGAAAAAAAAGAGAAAGAGAGGTATGCAGGAGTTTGGCATTCAGGGTTGGGTAACAGAGCACTGTATTGGAGTTGTTCAAAGGGAGTCTGTAGTCTTTGTCCTTTTGTTCATTCATGGGGCAAGTGCATCTGCTTGTCGCCTAATCCTAATGCCAATAGACACCTGTGAATTACCCAGGTGGAAGTATGTTGCTTTAAAGGAGCCAATTTAGGTAATGCACTCTATATAAGAGTAGCCACTGCAGGCATTTCATAGTTAGGGCCAAACCATTGGGTTCAGTCTTAGTATCTGGTGAGTTGGCTTGTTTACATTGGAATTCCAGTACGAAGACTGAGAGAACCCCTTTTCCTTTTGAGAAAAAAATTAAGAAAACAATCAATTTAGGCAAAAATAAATTTTAACTTCTCAGATTTGCCATTGGGGGGGGGGGTATACCGGACTCTGTTTGTTTGTTATGTGCCACAAAAACAGCAGCACCCCTCATTAGAAATGTGATTTCAACTTTGTGAAGAAAACAAGGGCAGAGAGGGAAGACCCAGCCTATACATGGACTTACCTGGACTGGTGAGACAGGCCTATCGATGCTGGAACCATTAAGAGCCCTGAGACAGTGAGAATGAAGCTGAAATAGTGTGGCACTGGGACTGAGAAGAGGTCATCTTGCCACCAAATGCTTGATGTGCCATATGTGGTGTAGTAAGGCTACAGAAGGACATTGTCGACCAGATTTTGATGGTCGACATCCCAGAGGAGCAAGGACTGCCTGATGAAACCAACTGTGTTACCTGTGTGTGAACATACCCCTGTATGCTGGATCACTGTACAAGTTAAAAAATGTGATAGAAAAAGATCCAATAAGGTTACTGTGCTGCAGCCCCGCCCCCTTTGCTGGGAAGCTCTCTACTGGAACAATATAAGCCTTTCTCTGTGTTGTGAAGAAGTCTTCCAAATGCCCTCCAAAACAACAAAAATGTAAAAAAACTGCTCGATCATTGGACCTTGTAACTTCCCCCCAAAAAGGGTCCAATCCACAAGTTCTTTATTGTTGTTGACATAGGTCTGAGGAATAGTATAGAAGCTGCTATGACATCATGTCCTGTACTAGTTCAGCACTGCAGCCTGGGAGCCTGGAAACACTCCTATGAACTAAATCCGACAGCTGTTCCTTCCATTATGATTGCATCAGTCGAGAGTTTACCAAAAACTCCAGCAGCTAAGGTGCCCATGAAATTTACCCAAATATCTACAAATACAGAAGCTTCAGCTGAACCAGTTGAACTGAAAGCCAGATTTAAAAAAAAACTTTAAGGACTGAAACCAGACTTTGGTCGGCCTTTCCCTTTCTTAGATTTGATCAAAAGATTAGTGACTTTATGATTAAAATATAGTCTTTAGAAAAATAAAACTGGATGAAACAGACAAATGTCTCTCAGACAAAAATGACACATTTAAAAGTACTAAGTTGAAGATGCAGAAAGATCTGAGTGATTTCAAAAATAAAACACTTACCATGGACATGCTTGCATTGGCAAATACCTACAATATTTTGGCACTAAACTGACACGTTGAACTTTTGGAAAATGCAAATTGCTACAGAAATTAATGAATTGTCATTTTTCCCACTCTGTTTCAGAATTTGAAAACTTAAGGGAACTGTTCAAGGCTGTTTTTGTGTAAGTGCTACAATTGCCAGAAGGAAGTCTTCCAATCATAATGTTGGCTTTTAGACAACAAGTGAAGGTCCCTGGGGGAAAAACTCCATTAAAAGCTTCCTTACCAACACAGAGTGAATAAAGCAACCTTGCTTTCACTAAAGCGACAATAATTATTTCTCTAGTCTTTGACATAGACAGAGAAATGATTATCTGGCCTGTCAGAGTAAAAAAGAATACTCAATTTTAAATCTCACCAATTTCATATATTCCCTAATTGTGGCCCACCTGACTTTAACTTTTAGTCAAACCCATGTAGGCATTCTGCCTGCCAACTTTTACAGGAAGAAAGAACTGTAGACATTTTAATGTTACCACATTTTTTATTTATGGAAATGCTTCACCAAGAGGGACACGCTGAACAACAAGTTGCTCGTCTCTCGGTGCATCCTGGGGGGGAAGGGTAATGGGGGAGGAACAACAACATACAACATATACATCGAACAGCATTGAACAGATTGGAACAGCACTAAACAATGTATGAATGAGTTAAACAGTGTAGAAAACACACAGATTACAGTACTAACATCGAGTAGCATTAAATCCGATTGGAACAACCATACAGTGACATTAAAAGTGACTCAGTGCAACATAGCAGGACTGTACATTGAAGTGCTGCAAACGAGAATACAATTTCAATGATGCATATTGATGAAGGAAGTGCAATGATTAGGTGGACAGTAAGTTGACAAGGCATAGACTGCAGAGTGCCACCTGTCACAGTGGGGAGAAGTGTCACAGGTGCAGTTTACAGCAAGAAAGTTTTCTAGGGCCTTAGAAGTGGAGAGGGGAGAGGGGAGAGAAGGAGGAGTGGTGGATCTGGGGAGGGAGGGCATTCCATAACTTAGGGAAGTGATGTGAGAAGGCCATTTGCTCTACCATAGTGGACCTATGAGGAACAACTAGTAGCTATGAGTGATATGACCTAAGTGAATGGACTGAAGGGGAGAGAGTGGCTAGCAAGGAGGAAAGGTATGGGAAGAGTGAACCAAACCAATATTTAGAGGCGAATTTAGTGCAATGGAGGTGATGGCAATTTTCTAGAGAGGAGAAAGCTAGGGAGTGGTAGAGAGAACAGTGGTGAGTGAGAGGGGAGGCGTCCAGCGAAGCGACAGAAGGAGTTAAAAAGTGCATCCAATTTGGTTAGGGAGGACTTGTGAGCAACACTGTAGACTACATCATAGTAGTCAAAGATAGGAAGTTTCATCTTCTGTACTAGTTCATGCCTGGTTGGTAGTGTGAGACAATTTTGGTTCCTGTATGAAGCACTGCATTTGGGGTGTAACTTCTTCAGGATGGTGTCAACGTGTACAGAGAAGTTGAGGTGCTGGTTGAGCCAAACCCCCAAATTCCTAAAGGAAGTGGTATTCTCAAGGGCTGTTCCATCTAGGGTGTGGAAGGAGGGAAGGTAGGGGAGCCGAGAGAGTCTCTGCCTAGTGCCAAAGACCATTAAGACTGTCTTCTTGGCATTGAACGAGAGTTGGTGGGAGCTGAACCAGAGCTGAACTTGATTGAAGTCATGCTGAAATCTGGTTTCAACATCTGCTAGGGATTGGCCTGAGGTGAAGAGAACCATATCATCAGTGTACATATGGATTAAGTTGGTGGAGCAGGCTGAGAGAAGCTCATTTAAGAAAATGGAGAAAAGAATAGGGCCCAGCATGGAGCTCTGGGGTATGCCAGTGTTGACAGGGAATGGTAGTGATACATAGAAACATAGAATTTGATGGCAGATAAGGACCGCTTGGCCCACCTAGTCTGCCCATTTTCCTACCTAACAGATAAGCTGCAGATCCTAGTTAACCAACAGCTTACTTCCTCCTACCCCCACTAGGACTGCCTTATGTTTGTCCCTTGCATTCTTGAATTCAGCATCCACTATTCTAACTGACTGAGTCCTAGATAGGCTTTGAACCAACTAGTGGCAGAATCAGAGAGGCCGGCAGTGGAGAGGGAGTATAAAAAAAGGATATGAGAGACAGTGTCGAAGGCCTTAGCTAGGTCGACAAAAATGGCAGAAGTGATTTGACCACTGTCCATCCCTAAGAGGATGGAATCAGTGAGCCTAATCAGGGAGGTAGTGGTGGAATGATTCTTCCGGAATCCAGATTGGAAGGGAGTGAAAAAGTTAGAATCAGAAAGATAGGAAGTTAGTTTCGAGAGACCTAGATGCTCCTGGAGCTTAGCAAGGGTAGGGAGGAGAGAGATGGGGTGATAGTTGGCAGGAGAGGAGGGGTCACCACCCTTGGGTAAGGGATGGACTGTGGCATGCTTTCACACAAAGGGGATAGAAGCCGAGGTGAAGGAATGGTTGAGTAGGTCAAATAGTGCAGCAGAGATGGCAGATGCCAATAGGTACAGCAGTTTAGGGTCCAAGCCATCAGGTGAGCTGACTTTAGAGGGGTTGAGGGCATAGAGTGCCTCCATAGTGGCTGCAGGAGTGATGTTAGAGAAGGAGAAGGAGGGGGTAGAGGGGGAGAGCTAGGGGACCATGTTCTTTTACTTCTTAACCATGTGAGCACAGTGTTAGCACAAAAACGTTGTTTTCTCGTAAGTCCATCAAAGCAGCTGTCCACTGTTGCACATGGCTCAATTGCCTATTCCACATTTCTTCAATTCATGGCTCACTTTGTTGTTTTCCCTGGTTTCCATTTAAAACTTGAAGCGCATCCATCCTCTCCTGGATTGCTGTAGCAAGGTGGATGTAAACATGTGTGCGTGCATGCATGTATAACGTCACAGCTGACGTGTCGTCGGCCAGACTCTGCCTTCTACTGAGCTATGTTGTTCTTCCATGCCTGTTGTTTTATGCTCTATTGGTTGTTAACAGAGCAACTATGCACTTAACAACTTTTTTGCTTATATAACTTCATAATTCACAGTGCATTTTTATCTTTTCTTGCACCCATAAACATCACATATCCTGTTTCATAAATACACACTAGTGAAATCAATACACATTCGTGGACATTTATTTGTGATTTTTCAGAGTGATATTAAAGTCATATATCTTGTTTACCTTCATCTAAAACTTCCTTTTGGCAGTAACCTTGAGGCTTATAGTGTAGTTCTGTATTGCTAAATAAAGCTTATAACTTTCAATCTTGTATTTTAGTTTTTAATGCCGAGATAGTTTGGAAATGATGTTTGTGTTTGTGCGTGCACAGTTGTCTTTGCGGAATAATGTATGCGCCAGTATGGAAGGACTAGAAACTCATGAAATGGTGGATGTGCAAATGCAATAGAATGTAAAACAATGGGCATGGAAGAGCAACTTAGCTCTGTAGAAGGCAGAGTCTGGCTGCCAAAATACCAGCTGTGATGTCATATGAGCGTGCACACACGTGTTCACATCTACCTTGCTTCAGCAATCCAGGAGAGGCTGGATGCACTTCAAGTTTTAACTGGTAACCAAGGAAAACCACAAATCAAGTTCTGCCTTTGCATACCCCTTATATAAATAGTGTAAATATGTGAAAATCAATCAATCAATTAATATTTTATTTGTAAAAAGCACAATTTGCAAATGACCAAAGCGCTTGTACATATCTAATAAAAAGACTTAAAATTATAAATATCTAAAAAATCATATTAAAATACCATAGTCAGGCACTAACCAGAATTTATCAAGACTCAGAGAAAGCAATTTTACATATATATATATATATATATATATATATGATCTTCTGTTAGCACCCTTTGCACACTGTGTGAGAGGCCTTTTGGCACCATGCAATTCTGCTTAAAGTTGGACCAGCATAACATTCTGTGGTGATTTGCATATGCAGCCCATGATGCTTTGCATTGTGGGGGCATGTGTGATTTTGTATTTTCTTGATGCCCTTTGGGGTAACCCTTGCCTCAGTGCTTGCGCACAGAGGTTCTTTGTCTTTTATATATATGATCTGTTGTATGTGTTTATTGGATGTCTATATATATATTTATTGGAAGTGAATCATGGTCTCTGGACACTGTATCCAAATGCATTACTTAGCAGGAGACAGTGTAACCCCCTCCATGGATTACTATGCCTTTAAGACTCCCTTGATGACCGAGCATCAAAGGTGTTCACTACTGCCAATACAGCAGTCACCAGGGATCACCCGATCTGTGTGCCGACTTAACTGAATGTGAGTTTATATCTATGCAGGTCTGGTTCAGGGTGTAGAATCCTGTTTGGACTTTTTTTGCTTTGTGTGGATCTGGGCCTTTGTGGAAGCCTACACTGCAACTACATATTATAGCCATTTTGCTGCCCTTTGACCTGCCTTGCCTGGTGACAGGGTAAGAGGGTGGTATGCCAACCAGTCAGGAATGTGTGTGAACTCAAAGAGCCATTGGGGTTCATGGACTACAGATAGACTTAATTCAGGTGCCTTTTCAGCTGTTAATCCTCAGTCATATGGCCGATCTCTAGGAGTGCCTGTTTTTTTATTTATCAAGTCTAGGATTACAAATACCTTTGAGCCATGGCTCTTTTACAAAGGTTCCACATCAGAGAAATACAAATTATGGGGAACATCAAGACAGGCATTGCAACAATGTGGACATTGCAAACAGAGTACAGATTAATACAGTTCAAGGGTAGCATTGTAACAAGGCAGCCAGCGGCATTTGTCAGAGAAAATAGACAACAGATAAGAAGTGCCAGAGTCACAGGGAGAGGGAAGAGGGCAGGGGAGAAGGAATGTAGGAAGGGTGGCAAGAGGGTGACAAGTGCAGCATTGGGTATACCAAGATGTGAGGGTAGAAACCAGTTGGGGGGGGGGACAACTAGAGCAGAAAGGGAAGTGGAGAAACAAGGTTAAGTTGGGCAGTCACAGGAGCTGTTGGTAGTGAGATACCTGTCCTAACTGAAAGTCCATTGGACAAACCAATTTTTTGGTTTCCCCTGTGAACATCAGGGGATGTTTTGAATCCTAGACAGTGCTGTCTGAACTCTCAAGGAGAGAAGACTGTCAATTGTTGCTGAGAGCTGAGCTGCAACAGACTATGTTTTCCTTTGAAGACCTGCATTATAAAGCATATTCCCTACTTGAGAAAAGGAGTGAGTTTCATGCTTGCCAAGCACACCTGTGATGTTGAGCATGCCAACTGCAGAGAGTGAAAGCCCAAGCCAAATGGCCACCAGAGATTTGGCAGGACCAAAATAGCAGACACCATAGCCTGGTACCAGGCTACCTCCACCCCATGGGACAGGATGCCCCAACATGGAGAGTGGCACAGCTCTTAGTGTCCTGACAAGAGGACAGCTGAACTTCTGAGTGGCAGTGTTATTACTGATGAACAGTGAGAGTGAAAGTAAGTGAGCGAGTGAATGACTGCCAAAAAGGGATCACCGCAAGCTGCGAGAGTAAACCCCTGCATAGTGAGGGAGATCTGGTAGTACCGGAACCATGAGCAAACTCAGGGCTTGTCCCTACAGCTGGAACACTTTCATTGACTGGGACATCATCCAGCCAGCCAGCCGACCAGCCAGAAGCTTACAATTACCTTTGTTTGAGGTTTGTTTCAGTCATTTTCAATTGCATGGCCTTTGGGTTTGGGGATTTATTGTTCTCTGAGCTTGCTAATCTTTTAAAGTGCATCATGCTGGCCACCCTTGTGCAAAGACAATGGGCCTACATTGCTTCAACAGCTGCGTACCCAGTAATGTTTGGGAGATGCTTAAATCCCTTAAGGGGTTTTAAAGGGTAAAGCACTGGTACCAGTGGGAGATGGTAACACCTCTAGTACTGGAGAGTGAAAGTGTCATTCTGTATTGTGCATTGTGGTGTGGGGGCAGGATGCATGTGAGGCCAGTGCCTAAATGGGCATTTTTGCAGTAGTTACAGCTCAGGGAAGCATTTCATTTGGCTGCACCTGCTCAGGGCAAGTGAAAAACAGGCACTGGTATCAGAATGGGTCTGCACAGGGCACTGAAAGATGAGCCACAGCATATTCTACCTCATACTGCTTTTAATCCACTTTTTCCCTTACAGTCTGCTGCCCTTATAAAACTGTGTTTACTGGCTGGCCCGGTGGCACTGAGGGTTGAGGCACTGGATGCCACACCTCGCACCACGTTGGCGGCCCGGGTTCGGGAACGGACTCGGTGGCGAGAATCGCTGGGGAAGGAGGATCGAGCGTCCCCACGGATGCTCTCCTCCTCGGGGAGGGATACGGGGTGTTCAATACACCCGACGACCGGGAGGGCCAGTGGGAACACTGACTCTAGGGGCAATGGTGGCTCCCCATTGGGGGAGCTGGGGAGGACGCCATCTGGCACTTGGCAGGCGTGCGTAAGCACGTTCCGCCTGAGCCGGCATCCTCAGTGGGAGGAAGGGGAGGGACAGAAAAACTGGAAAACAACCCACGGCACTCTGGATGACGGCCACTCCAGCTACCCAGTCTGCAACCACGGGCAGACCCCGCTGTGCAAGGTGCTCCACGGGAGGAAGGAGGCAGGTAGGAGTCACCAGAGAGGCACTCTAGGGGCAGACTCAGTGGAGACTGGAGAGCATTGAGCTAGCCCGAAGGAGAAGAGTGGCGAGGGCAACCAGGAGGGGATAAAAAGAGATTTCAAAAAAAAAAAAAAAAAAATGTGTTTACTTTTTGGAATTATTTGTCTGCTGCCAATCTGTTTAGCGTTTAAGTGCATACTCACTGGGGACAGTACAACCACTGGGTAAGTCCATTGAAGGGGTAACCACAGAGGGAAGTGGCAAGGGTTTATACCACAGTTTCATGAGCCCACTATATTATTTCTGTGGGTGGAGGCACCATGCTATTTCTAACTAGCAATGGAGTCACACACCCTCATATATCAGTGGAGACAGCATGAACCCAAGAGCCACAGTGTCAGCCATAGGGCCCCAGTGGCATTGTAGGGTTGTAATTCTCTGGTACCTCTGAGGCATGTCACAGGGCAGGAAGACCCTACCCCTGAGGGCACCTTACAAAAAATACAAGGATAATCCTTCAGACTTAGTAATATTAAAATTCACGTTATAAGCACCATATAAAAATGATTCAATAAATGTAATAATGTTCACAAATGGATAAGAATCTTTGAAATTCCCACATTGAGAATGTTGCAGTTGCAGTTATCTTCCTGTGCTATAAAAAATAAATCAATTTGTTAGAATTAAATCAGCTGATACCATTTAGTAATTTGATTCAAACTTCATTAAGCTTGTTGGGGTATAAACTGTGTAAATGATAAATCCACCAGACTTCCTTCCTAAGGAGTCTGTTAAGCCTGGTCCAACCTCTTTGTGCATGTGGGATGTATTCTATGGCTACAGATTTAAAGGATGCAGGGTTCATATTATGAGCTTCTTAAATATGTGCCCTCATTTCACTGTTAACCAGACCATGTTTGATTGCACAAAGGTGTTCATGCATTCTGACCTTAAGTTGCCTGGTGATCCTGCCAACATGCTGTAAATTTTTGGTAATGTAAGCCCCCCACAATCTGGGTTTTACCTGTATTTGGGCTATGGCCCAATTTTGCCCCGCTGAGTCCTGTTTTCTGTCTCTGGTCCCCTGGATTGTGAAAGTGGGACTGGAGGGCTCCCTCCGTAGTCTTTGGGGCTGCAGCTGCTGAATTTCCTGTTCCTTGGCCTCATGAAGCTAGGGGGCTGAGTTCCATGTACTGTATTAAGCCTCTGGGTGCTGTGGAAATGTTCTGGCCAGTTCTGGGATAATTTTAGCTGGACCAGAATGTAAACAAAGATGGCTGTGCATGGCGAGTTCTGTACATGTGTAGCTGAAGCCTTAAAGTAGCCACAGCTCCTAAAAATGTATTTGGCCATATGGCCATAAGTTAAACAGATTCTTGGCTCCATGGCAGGTAGTGGATCAGGGGATCGAGTAGCAGATGCCTCTGGGTACTGTACTGATGTAGTCTGCCCCAAAAGGGGGGCTTGTATTAAAAGATTTAGGCTGCACCAGTAATGCAGCAATATGTAAATAAACATGGTGGCCACCATAAGTTTTGCCTGCTTCAGGGGCCACTGGAAAAGGGTAAAGGGCACCTTCAGAGCCCAGGAATGAACTATCCAATCAGATGGGGAGCTGTGGGCTGCTAAAATAGAACCTGAGCCTGGGAAAAAAGAGATCCCAGAGATATCCCCCAGAGAGAGGTGAGAGTGAAGAAGGGCTGCACTAGCCTGAGGGCAAGCCTGGTGGCAAAAAGGTCCCTCTGAACCCTAAGGAAAGGTGTGAAGCAGAGCACCTACCAGACAATTTAGCCAGCAGGGAAGAAGCAGAACTGCTAATCTGGTTCCTGGGGAAATTATCTGTTGCTGTTTCATAGAATTATAGCCTGTAAATCTAGTAGCCTGTCTGAACTGTTCTTGCAGCCAAGAAAAGAAGTATTTGGGCTGAATCAGAGACTGTTTGGGGCCAATTTTTGTGTGAGTGCCAGTGGAAGCTGTGTGCCCAGTGGATGTCCAGGGTGACTACAAGCTTACCAAGACACCCTGGACCGAGGAAAAGCCTGAGAGGTGAAGACAATGAAAGGCTACAAGGGCAAAGATGATGATGAAAGGACTGTCACAAGGGAATGGTCCTGCATTTGCCGCACATCTACAGCTGGCTGTATGTGGTGCAAAGAAAGACTGTCTGCTGATAGAAGAGTGGTACCGCAATGCTCTGTCCTGGTTCAACCCCTTCCGAAGTCTTCAGAAACTGTAAGTAGCTCTGGGCTGTAGCCATGAGGAGTTCTGCTGCAATTTTGTTAGTCAGATAGCATAAGGGGGGGTTGAAGTCCTGGGCAGGGCTTTGGTAATCTGCAGGATAAGCCCAGGCAGAAAATTAGAAAAAAGTTCTGCTGTGTTGTTTTGAGTTCTTTGGGGCCCCTTGCCAAGTTCTTCAGGTCAAGTTCAAACTGTTACTCCCATTGTATCCCAAAATCCATGGTGCAACGACCCTGTATTCTCTGGTTGGCCACCAGCTACTTGATGAAGGGAGACCCAGAAAGTTGTTAATGTTGTTCGAACAATCTCAGCATTTTTAGGGGTGTACCTCAACTTCAACAGTATCTGGACAAATCAATGAGTATGTCCTATTAGAGAGGATAAAATCTAAGAGGTCTCCTTGTTTTATTTATTTATTAATTGGAATTACAACTGTAACCCCTAGGTGGTGCTATCCCAAGGGCTACTACCCCTGCCTGCTTGGCTAGTAGCAGGTTAAGGGGCCTGAGTTCTGAAATGGGTGCCTCCACCTGGAGGTCAGGGTTGGTAGTGGTAAAGCTAACCTGGGCACAGCCCTCCGGGAGACTGTAACCCCCCTCTTTCCTTACTAGTGGCCAGAACAATACAAAATAATCACTTTCACAATACCCCTGATACACCACACAAGTACCCACACTGTTTGCACTTACCAGATGGACTTTCCTCTGGCCTGGCCCTGGGGACCCCCTGTAAAACAAGGTTATACACAGCAAATAACTGCAGTACAGTACTCTTGCACAAACTGGAACCACAGTCAGGGTAAATGCAAAAAAAGTAAGATCTGATTTATTTAAGGGGCTTGAACAAGGGAGGGGCATAATCAGGTTAATTTGCTTAAAGGCTCTATCAATCAAACAGTTATGCATGCACTTCAGGGTCCATAAACAGTCACACACTCTGGGTACCCAGATGGAGAATGGTGGAAGAGCCAGGAACATTGCAGCTGGTTGGGGCCCTGTGATGGAAGAAAACAACATGCACAACACACACTATTTGTAATCCGGAGCCGCAGTGCTCAGTTCATGAAAAGAAAACAACAAGACAATCAGATGACACGTTTTTAGATTAGGCTGTTGTTGCAGGGAGCTACCCTGATGATTACTCACGATACCCAAAACTGGACACAGGCTGGACGAAAATAAGACAGCAGGTGGTTCATCTGGAGTGCCAGGAGAAGCAAGGCCCACACGATTCGCCGAGGCATCGTTCCTGTTCAAGCCTGGAGCAGGGGGCTGATCCCTAGGCAGGTCTCTCATTGGTGGCTTTCTCTGTGCAGTGGGGCAGTCTGGCAGGGCCAGCGTGGCATGGCCCAGGCTGAATGGAGATGAACGCGGATTCAGTCCAATTAGGCTGGATAAAGCTTCCAGCAAGCAGAACACAGTTCACACAGTGAGGAACCAAATCACGACCCACTTTCAATACACTGCACATTTACATGTAAAGCAATTCTACTGTACCAGGCAAACCGCTCTCCAGTCATGATCACAAAGTCTCTGCACAAACCAGGGATTCAAAAGCAGCTGGAAATCCCGACAGGCCAATCGCATTCAGCAAATTTTCGATCTTCTTCAGGTTAAAGCCTGGTCACAGTCCAGTGGCTTAAATAGTCCTCACAACTCAGATTCAGTCCGAATAAACTCTGTTTTCCCTCTCAGGGACAGCAGGCAGACAGGCAGGCCAAAACTCAGCCCTTTCACAGTTCTTCCATGCAAAACTACGCAGAACTGCTGCTAAAAATCACTTGAGCTGTTACTTCTTCACTTCTCAGCTCAAAACTGAAACTAACTGCAGCAGCCTGGGAAATTCCCCAAGATCCAGAAGGTTTGCTTAGCTGATCCTCCAGTCAGTCACAATAAAGGCTCCCCCTTCAGGTGCAAAAAGGCACAAAAAGCCTAAATCTACAATTCCTACAGATTTTGACTCCAGACAGCTCCTGTAGTCCGGGTCCATTTTAGGTCACACCAGTACTGATTGGTCCAATTTGCAGTCCAGGACCAAGATAGTGGAGATAAACAAAACAGTCCTTGCTGCAAAGAAGGCAGGTTAGACAAACTACATTATCATTATCACTCAAAATGATTTTGAGCAAATAGTTACATCTTTCAACAGAGCTCCCTCTCAGATTACTTATGACTGCAATCCAGGCAGCTGTTAAAGAGACTGTACACAGAGGCTATATAGGCACTCTCTGGCAATCACATTTAAACTGCTAAAATGCAGGACACCAGCCTGTCAGTGAGCATTTAGGCAAGCTCGAGGAACACTTTTTGGGAACCCCCATTTGTAGGGGGTTACACAACTTTTGAGCTAAAAACTCATTTACAAAGGATCCTCGTCAAAAAGGGAGGAGAGAATACATGAGTTTGGGAGTCAATAGCAGCTAAACAGGTATTGTCAAAAAACATCATAATGTGATCAGTAGCAATCAATAACATTGGTAATAGCAACATACATAGGTAACAAAAGGCAAAAGCAACGCATAGCCTGAGTGTGGGTACAGGGTTCATGGGGATACAGTACACATTGCAGGGCAGACAATAAAGTACATAAGTCAAGTTAGGTACTAACTGGAAAAATCAGAGGTTAAAGCTATACTGGAGCTTGTAGGGAGGAACAGGAGATGTAGCTGAACATCATTCTTGTTAACTAGATTGGTTAAAGGCTAAATCCAGGGGAGTGGTCTTAGCTGTGGTAAACAGTTGGGGTAGTGGGAAGTATTCAGGAATAGGTAGCAGAAGAGGAATCAGAGGAGGGGAATGGAGGTTAGGCTCGTGGGTAGGGAGGGTATGGAATAGGGAGGCGAGGGCTAACAGGAAGTAGGTGAGGGAAGGGGGGTGCAAGGCAGGTAGGCTGGTGGGGCAGGTGTAGACCAGGGAGCTTTGGTCAATTTGTAAAGTGCAAAATGAGTCTTGGCAGGCCATGCATTCAGGGACCAGATAACAGCTGGGTTAAGAGTGGCAGTAGCAGTGAACAAGTGGTAGATAGTATTTATTGCTTATGCTTGTGGGGACAGTGGTGTGCTGGGCTTGTGGGTTAAGAATGGCAATAGAAGTAAGCAGGGGTGTGTGGAGTGGGTTGTGGGATAACAGATGGACCAGACACTAAACTTCAGGTTCAACGCACAATTTCTGTGTGATGTTTATTCAAAATACAAGAAATAAGCTTCTGCAATGCCATATTCCTTCTTCAGTATATCAGTTTACTGCAACAGCCATGTATGTCCTTTACTGCACTTAGCCAGCACCTACTGTTGCTGATCTCTGATCCGACTTACCAGTTATGATGCAACCTCCACCCCTATGTGGGCCCCAAAAGAAAAAAAAACAGCACAAGCTATAGACAAAGAACCTCAATGCATAATCACTGAAATAAAGGTTACCCCAAAGGGTATTGATAACAAATCAAGTTTCAAAGAAATACAACATCATACCTACTTCCATAAAGCAAAGCATTGTGGGATATATGTGGGATATATGCAAATCACCATGGCATTTAGACTTGTTCAGTTTATAGCAATTTACATGCATTTTAAACAGCACAACTAATTTAATTCCTGTAATAGTCACCTAGTACTTTTTACCATTATCAAAAACACTTAGTGCCATGGTAATTTCAACATTTACAGGTTTCATAAACATAAGGTATATATAACAAGGTATTTTATGACATAGTGCTATTACATAATCCAACAACAATAAACACAACCTGTTTTACATACACTTGGAGGTCACCACAATAACCTCCCTGTATGAGGACCTGAGAAGGAAAAGGAAAATTAAAGAGGACACAATAGCATAGTCAAGAAAAGGGAGGGGTGCCCATAGGTGGCCAACCTTTTGGACTCAAAATAATAAAGGCTAGATTAGGCAAAGCAATAGAACTGTTGCAACCGATTTAAGAAAAGATCGGTCCTCAAGAATGGCAGGAGCTCCCTGTCACGTAGCCCCCGCCTTAAGAGGGAAGCAGTAACTGCAGACTGCTTACCACCTTTCTGTCCCAGGACAGGATGCAGCTTCCACTCATCCATCTTCAGAAGCTCTGTCTCAAGGTCCCTATTAATGATAAGCACTCTATCATAAACATAGTAGATATCATCATTCTTTACCCTGAGGCATTAACACATTCCTCAACAGAGACTAACACTATCTTCACATTTCTTTTTAGGGAAAGTCTGTCACATTTCTTTACAAAAAATCTGGATGGCTGTAAAGTCCAGTACCATTGAAACAATTTTCTCTGGGGTGAGTAATTACCTGATCCAACCCCTCCAGAGATGTCAGTTTTAAGCAGGTGCCCAGTCCTAGGTTCAACCCCTCTACATAAACCCACTATGTCTCGAGCCATTCATTTGCTACAGATACAGACATCTGAGGATAAACACTGTTTTGGTGTTACCTCACACAGGTTCCAATCCATTTTCTGCCCACCTCCTCCTCCTTTGTAGGTTTTTCATCAAAAAAAAATAAAACACATGTACCACCTCCTTGATCTTGACATATTGTAACATTTTGACAATATTAGCATCTTTAGCCTGCAGTATACCCCAGTCAATACTATTAATAGATTTAGCTGCATCAGTACAAGAAAAAGTCCCTTCAGGCTTTTAAGCTTCTTCTTGCTTGCTTGGAGTCTTCAACCCAAGCACAATATCATTAGGCACAGTCTTACATGGGGTCTCACATTCAAGTTCCATACTTGCATCTCTGACCTCCAACAGGTAACATCCTGGGAACACAGGAAACAAAGGAATATCCTGCTGAGTCAGGGGTCCTCCTCAAACTGAGAACATGAAAAATCCTCCTCCGACTCTTTATCCAAACTCTCCAGCAGGAACCTCTCAAGCACCTAGCACCAGCGTTCCACCTCTCTGCGTAGTTGGTCTGCCTCCAGCCATTGCCCACTCATCCAGTGGATCATCCTCATCAGGGTCTCCACCTCTGGGATGTTGTCTCTTGCACCTCCAGTCTGCCTTGACCTGCATCTCTTTGTTGTCTTCAGGCTTGGCCTTCCTCTGAGTTGCCAGGTCCAGTCCAGGCAACAGTTTCTCTCCATCTGTCAACCATGGTTCTGTTCAGAACTCCATGAACTTCTTCTCTAGCAACTCCTGATGCATCTGTCCACCTGGGATATCTGGGTGATATTCATCAGAAAATATCCCTCTTAGGCCAGTCCAGATGCTTCCAGCAAGTTATCCCACTTCTAATACCAAATCTGTGGAGGGGTTGTGAGATAATAGATGGACTAGACACCAAATTTCAGGTTCAAAACACAATCTCTGTGTGACGTTTATTCAAAATACAAGAAATAAGCTTCTGCAATGCCATATTGCTTCTTCAGTACATCAGTGTACAGAAACAGACTATGTATGTCCTTTCTCTGCACTTAGCCAGTACCTACTGACACTGATCTCTGATCCTACTTACCAGTTGAGATGCAACCTCCACCCCTTTGCGGGCCCTATTTGCTAGAGTAGTGGGGGCCCAAAAAGAAAAAAAACAAAAACAAACAAGCTATAGACAAAGAACCTCAATTCAGAATCACTGAAAGAAAGGTTACCCCAAAGAGCATTAGTAACAAATCAAGTTTCAAAGAAATACAACATCATACCTGCTTCTATAATGCAAAGCATCATGGAATATATGCAAATCACCATGGCATTTAGATTTTTTCAGTTTACAGCAATTTACATGCATTTTGAACAGTACAACTAACTTATTTTCTGTAATAGTCACCTAGTACTTTTTATCATTTTCAAAAACACCTAATGCCATGGTATTTTCAACATTTACAGGTTTCATAAACATAAGGGGCTGGATATTCAAACTGCGCCATTCATAGGTGCAAGCCCTTGAGCTGCGCAAAATAGTTGCGCAGGGGTGTGTATCCTGGGTGATATTCAAAGGAGTTGCGCTATTGAGCAACTCCTTTGAATATCACACCCTCCACACCACAACCACTGTGCGCGCAGTGGAACTTGCACGCACCGCAAGTTTACAGAGTGGAGCATTCAACTTGCGGTGGCGCAGTACCATTCGCCATCAGCAAAATCACGATATTCAAAGGTGACATGCAAATGGGGCTATAATTCATGCAAGGCGCGAGGGCATTTGCATGTGATTATGTCCCCATTTGCATACCGTAACATGTAGGTGCCCGATCCCGAGGAGCTTGCGCCTGGCGCCTGCCAGGCAGCAGCCATCAGAGACTGGCGCCCCCTGCAGCCCGATAAGTGGCATAGATGTACTCCCCACCAGCCCGATCAGCGGGCATCAATGTGGCTCCCCACCCTCCTCCTGTACATATCCCTGGTGGTCCAGTGGACCGAAATGCCCGATCGTGGGCGGTATGTATAATAATTCCCACCCCCTCCCGTTCACATCCCTGGTGGTCCAGTGGACCAGAAATGCTCGATCATGGCGGTATGTGATAAAACCACCACCCCGAACATAGCCCTGGTGGCTAGTGTCCCCACCCTACCCACCCCGAAGCCCCACACCCGCTCCCCTGGCAGCTGGTGGGCAGCAGCATCCACCTGCCTGCCGCCCCACCCGCCGACGGCTGCCCAGTGGGGCTGCACCCCATTGGTGCGAGCAAGAGCCAATGGGCGTGCAGCCCATACCGTACATGACAGTCAGATTTGCGGTGCCGGCGCGGGTGGCAGATGGGTGGGATGCTGCCGCCCGCCAGCTGCGGGGAGGCGAGGTGGTGGGGCTTCGTGGGTGGGTAGGGTGGGGACACTAGCCACCAGGGCTATGTTCGGGAGGTGGTTTTGTCACACGTACCGCCCGTGATCGGGCATTTCGGTCCACTGGACCACCAGGGATGTGGAGGAGGGGGTGGGAATTATTATACATACCGCCCAGCGATCGGGCATTTCGGTCCACTGGACCACCAGGATATGAACGGGAGGAAGGGGGCCATACTGATGCCGCGATCGGGCTGGTGGGGGAGTACACTATGCCCGCGATCGGGTTGCGGGGGGGGACAGGGACTGGGTTGGGGGCCAGCCACAGGTGGCAGGTGCTGTGTTGCACCCTGCAATACAGCAGCTCACCTGTGGGTGGCCCTCGACTTAAGCCTTTTTTTGGCTCAAAGTCCTGCAGGCGCAGGTTGGGGGTTGCGCCTGCACAACTCTGCACAGCCCGGCTGAATATCGGGCTGTGCAATTTATGCATGGTTCCTCCCCCTCCAGTTCAGCATGCATTCATTTGCATTGCGCTGTTGCTCAGCATGTTTTCTGTGGCGCAACTGCCTCCTGCTGAATATCACAGAATGGAGCAAGTTTGGACTTGCACAGGCGCAACCCTATTACACATGGCGCAACCCTTTTGAATATCTGGCCCAAGGTATATACATCAAGGTATTTTATGACATAGTGCTATTACATACTAAATCCAACAACAATAAACACAACTTGTTTTACATATACTTGGAGGTCACCACAATAACCTCCCTGTACGAGGACCTGAGAGGGAAAAGGAAAATTAAAGAGGACACCATAGCATAGTCAAGAAAAGGGAGAGGGTACCCGTAGGTGGCCAACCTTATGGACTAGAAACAATAAAGGATAGATTAGGCTAAGCAATAGAACTGTTACAACTGATTTAAGAAAAGGTCGGTCCTCAAGAGTGGCAGGAGCTCCCTGTCATGGGGGGGAGACTTTCTTAGCTCGGACTCGAAAGGACCGAGGCATGTCAGGCATGTGACAGTGGGCGGTAGCTCATTTAACCAGGCGAGAACCCTAACTGTGAAGACCCGCTTCCTCATTGCAGTCCTTCTGAAAGGAACAGCTAATGCATGCTTAGTAACACTTCTAGTGGCATGTTCAGCTGGAGCAGGGCAGAAAAAGACTTGCAGCGAGGGAGGTGCAAGTCCAAGTTGGGCATTCTTTCCCAGAAGACAGGCATGAAGCTTAATGTGGTCCTCAAGTGGTAGCCATTCCGTCCTTATGTAAAGGTTGCATGTATGCGTAAGGTGATTGGCACCTAACACAAACCTACAGGCTTTGTTTAACAAGGTGTGCACTTTGAGCAGGCTTGTATCAGTGGCAGCCCCATAGACAACATTCTCGTAGTCCGGGATAGGTAGGATTGTACCTCTGACCGCCTGTTTCCTGGCTTCGGGAGTAAGGCAGAACCAAAGCCTGTATAGGGTCTCTAGTTTCCTATTGGCTGCAGCCATAATATTGCATATATGTTCATCAAATGACAATGACTCATCTATAGTAAGGTCAAGATATAGGAACAAGGAAACCTGCTCCAAGGTGGTGTGAGACTTGCAGGTAATTGAGAGGGGTACAGTAGATCTCTTCTTTTGTCATCCAGCAAAGAGCATCATCTTGTTTTTTTACTGCTGAGCACCAGCATGCTGTGCTGGAACCATTCCTGTAGTTGGTTAAAGTTGTGCTGCAGCTCCCTAGTAAGCGCTTCTTGGCAGGCATTCTGAGTGAATATCACTGTGTCATCTGCAAAAAGCAGGATCTCAGATGAGGGGCAGGCATCAGGGAGGTGGTTCACAAAGAGGCTAAATAAGAACAGGTCCAGTATGGACCCCTGGAGGACCCCTACTGAGACCTCACAGGTGTTGGAGATGGCACCATTAATTCTGACTTTTTGAGAGCTCCCAGATAAATAGCTGGAGAACCACCAGACCATGACTAGGGGCAGCCCTAGGCCACCTAGCCTGTGAAGCAGCAGTTGGTGATTCACAAGGTCAAAGGCCTTGGTTAGGTCTGTGAAGATTGCCCCAACCAGTTGACCCTGGTCGGGGGCGTCTAGATAATAAATCCAGTGTAGGTTAATTAGGGTGGTGGTAGTACTATGCAGTCTGCGAAATCCGTGCTGTTAGGGAGGAGAGAAGGTCGTATCTGTGCAGGTGATCTGTGAGTTGGTTGGCTATGATCATTTCCAGTGCTTTAGAGAGAGGTGAGAGAATTGAGATGGGTCTGTAATTTGATACCAGTGCTCGATCACCCCCTTTGTGAACAAGTGTAACCAGGGAGGTTTTCCAGATGGGGGGGAAGTAGCCAGGTAGAGGGATAAGTTGAATACCTTGTTGATGGATACGATGACCTCCAGAAGGGTGATAGAGATTAGCTTCATGTCTATACCATCACCACCCATCCTCATTTTGCCAAGGACTCTAGTAGGTAATTCTTTATTTCTTTGATGGTTACCCATCTAAAGTAAATGGTTGGGCAGGTCCTAGAGTTAGAAGGAGGGGACGTGTGGTCAGTGGTCGGATTTCCAACTAAGTAAGTAGCCAGTTTTGGGGGGAGGACAGCACTGTAATCCGAAAAAGCTTTGTTGAAAATATTGGCCATAGTGTCAGCATCTAGTATTATGTCATCATTGTGGTGAAGCATGGGCGGGGGGATCTGTTATTATTTCCGGTGAGATTTTTTAAAGAGGCCCAAAATTTCTTTCCATCACCCCAGCATTGAGATTGATGGTTCTTGTGGTAAGTGGCCTTGGCCTGTCAGATTTCACAAGTGCACATGTTTCAGACCATCTTTGTAGTTTTGGACATCAGTTACAGTCCCAGAAGTCCTAGCCCAGTGCCAGAGTAGATCCCAATGCTGCATCAAGCCAAGAAGTTGCAGGGTGACCCTCTCCATGTTGCAGCCTTTAATCAGCTTCTTATGATATGGGGTGAACTTATCTGCTGCAGCATTGAAGTGGTTGAGGAAGAGCAGCAGTGCTGTGTCAACAGAGGGGCATGAGTCAAGGAAGCTCCAGTCTATCCCTTTGAGGTGTTTCCTAAAATCTTCCATTGCACTATTTTTAAAGACTATATTGCTCATCATTCTTGGGGGATGCTTGGTCAGTTTAGTCGACCATTCACATAGGATAGATGAGTGGCCACGGAGGGTGTCGAGGAGTACCTTGACATTCTTTAGTCGCTCTGGGTGTGTTGTCAGCACCCAGTCAATCAGTGTGCTTGTTCATAGCTATCAGCCCAAATTGAATCTTTCGAGGGTCCTCAAAAAGTGGGGATGTAAAGAATGTGGCAGTTGTCATGTGTGCCACTTGATAGATGAAAGAGATTCTGTTGTTAATCCAAAAACTGGGGAAATGGAAACATTTAAGGGCAGGATTAACTGTAACACAGAAGCTGTGATTTACCTCCTGTCCTGCTTGTGTCGTGTGACAGGTACTGTGTAGGCAGAACTAAGAGAAAATTGCATCAGAGGTGAAATGAACACGTTTTAGTGATCAGAAATGCTAATCATGATTATGCTATGGTGGCACATATACACAGTACAAGAGAAAAAGAAGGACATACTGTTCGAGCTATGGGTATTGAAGCAGTACAAAAAGATGTAAGGGGGGGCAATGTAGAGAATGTTTTAAACATGAAGGAACAAGAATGGATGTTCAGGTTAGGGGGCACTTAGTTACCCAGGTTTGAGTGGGAAATTTGAACTAACACCATTCCTATTTAAATGAATTGCACACTTGGAAAACACTGAATATTGATTGTGAATGTACACCAATAAGATATAGATAGATGGTATCCCATGACTTTGGCGACTGGGATTGGGCATCTACTGAAAGGGCTACTCAATCACGGCACCTGTCATCGGGGCGACTGGAGAAGGTGGGCAACCAGATGGGGGGATGTGCGAAATAGCGACATCCTGTCGCTGCATGCCTACGCACGTGGGGGGAGGGGAGCGAGCATGCCGAGCATGAGGTGGGAGGAGATGGAGGGTTGTAGTGGGTGGCACTGCGGTGAGCTGCCGAGCTGCTGCCAAAGCATGGTGGGTGGGTTCAGGGCTGTGATGGGAATGTGCTGGTTTTGGGTCCAGGCGCAGGTACTTTTTGTTGCTTCAGGCCCAAAATGTTATTTATGCCGCATTTGCAACCCCCTGACATGCACCCCCCTGGATTTGAGAATCCTTAAGTAGGTGGGTGTGGGGGTGCAGCGTCCTGCATAAAACAAAAAATCCCAACTCTCTGGTGCCATTTTGCTGTGTGCTGGGGAATGCATTGCAGATATATTTTTTCGGTGACGTGTCTTTGCCCTAACGGCGATCACCCATCGTCGATCTCCGTTCACACATTTATCCTAGATAGATAGATAGATATTGTATCTATATAGCTCCCATCTCTGGAGACTCAGAGTGCTTTACAATACAATTTAAAAACACAGTAAAACATTAAAATACATAATTCAATACAAAACAAAACAGCAATGTACAAAATAAAAACCAATTATCATGCAACATAATAATTAAAAAATACTGAATGCCTGGGGAAATAGCAAGGTTTTTAATCCCTTTTTAAAGGATTCCTCCAAGGATGCCTCCCATAGTTGTTGAAGAAAATAGTTCCAAAGGGTGGGCATGGCCACTGAAAAGGCTCGATCGTCAGAGTTCCGCAACTTCACCCTAGGAACACTGAGGAGGCTACCCTCAGTAGAACGGAGAGTCCAGGGCAGGCAGTAAGGCACAAGGAGATCTTGCAGGTAGACTAGTCCTCAATTCTGTAGGGCCTACTAGGTCAGTAATCCAACCTTGAAGATAATCCTTCATCTGACTGGCAGCCAGTGCAGTTCACAGAGGATGGGCGTTTTGTGATCAAATTTTCATACGCCCAACAACAGTCGAGCTGCCACATTCTACACCAGCTGCAGCCGATGGAGGTTACTTCCAGAAAGCCCCAGGTAGAGGGAATTGTAGTAGTCCAGTCTAAATGTGCCAAAAGCAAGTACAATGAGGTCAGGTCCTCAATGTGGTAGAAGGTGTCAGATCCGGGCAATATTCCTCAGATGGTAAAATCCACTCTTAACAATGGCTGACACCTGAGCATCAAATGTAAAGCCATCATTGAGGATCATTCCCAGATACTTGACCTGCTCGGATGGGGCCAGAGGTACTCCCCCCAAGACAAGACTGGGGGGGATCCCACCATGTTCCATCCCCATCACGACGACCCATATCCACCATCAGTACCTCAGTCTTGTCTGGGTTGAGTTTTAATCAGTTATGAGATGCCCAAGCCTGGATTTCAGCCAGGCAGTTGTTAAGCACTGAATCTGCCACCTGGCTACCCAGTGCACAGGACAGGTATAAGTGGGTATCATCAGCATAGCAATGAAAACTCTGCCCATACCACCTGATGATGTCCCCCAGTATCAACATGTATACAGTGAAAAAGAAGGGTGACAAGACTGACCCCTGTGGGACTCCACAGGTCCGGGGCTTCTGGTTTGATGAATCAAGTCCCATCACCACCCTCTGCACCCGTCTTGTCAGGTATGACCTAAACCATTGGCCACACCAAAACCACAGCTGGTCAAGCAGCACCTCATGGTCCACCATCTCAAATGCTGCCTTGAGATCCAGAAGGATCAAGATGGTGAATTCTCTACTGTCCCTCACAATCAGGAGGTCATTCAGCACCTTCACCAAGGTGGTCTCCATGTTATACCCAGACCTAAATCGAGACTGAAAAACCTCATAGGTGGAGGAGGAGGAGGCAAGGCACCCCTCAAGTTGAATGGCCACCACCTTTCCTATAACCTTCCTCAAAAATGGGAGGTTAGAGATTGGTCTGTAGTTGCCAAGGCAGTCCAGGTCCAATGAGGACTTCTTTAACAGGGGTCTAACCAAGGTCTCCTTTAAAGCCAATGGAAAGATCCCATTCCTCAAGAAGCTCCAGCCAATCTCAGCAACCACAGATCCAATCAGGTCCAAACATCTGACCAAAAGTCAGGTTGGACCTGAGTTGAGTTCACAGTATGTCGGCTGCAGCTTCAAGACAACCTCTACCACCTCCTTCACTTCATCTGGGTCAGACTCCACCCAGACAAGAGGAGTGCTCTGACATGTCACCGAGTGAGCCTCACAATCCCCAAGAGAGACATTGGAAGAGAACTCCGACCTGATGGAGGACACCTTGTTGGCAAAGAACAGAGCAAACTCTTCACATCTTGTATTAGAACCAGCTTCTCCCACACGGAGACAGGCTGGATGTAAAAACCCATCAATTGTGCAGAAGAGTTGAACTGGTCTGTTCTTTGCCGAAGCAATCTCCCTTGACAGAAAAGCTGCCTTCTTATGGGAGATTGTCTCCTGATAGTCCTTGTAATGGGACTTCAGGGCCAACTTGTCCTCCAACATGCCAGAACCTCTCTAACGTCTGTCTAACCTCTGACCCCTAATCTTCAACTCTCGTAGCTCCTCATCAAACTAAGGAAACCTCTGACAGGAAGACAGGGGACAGGTGCAACAGAGTCAAAGGCCATGATGACGGCACTATTATATGCCACCACTGCATCCTCCACCCCCATTGCACAAGCAGCCCTCACCCCCAATAGGTCAAGTACTGCTGATAGTCCCACTAGGGACAATCCCCGTAATACGTGGTACTGGATAATTTCCACAGAGGCCGGGACTCTTGGGAGGGTTCCTAGCCTGAACCTCATGATACTGTGATCCAACCACACAGCCGAATCTACTCCCAGGTCAAAGATCTCGAGGCCGATTGAACATATTAGGTCCAGTGTGTGGCCATGTGAGTGGGTCTGTGATGTAACATTTTGTATCAGGCCCAGAGCCGCCATAGTCCTAAGGAGATCACATCTGAATGACGAGAGCCCATCATCGACCCAAGCACTGAAGTCCCCCAGAATTAACCATTTGGGAACTCCAACAATAGGCCAGTGATGAGTTCCTCGATTACCCTCCAAAAGTCACCCCCAGAACCAGATATGTATACTGGGTATGTACTGAATATTGATTAGAGATGCATGTACTGATCACACTCCCCCATCTTTTCCCACTTTTCTCTCCCTTTTTGCAAATGAGTAATTCAAAATGCCACCTCAGATATGAATAATGGCAAGTGTATGCCCTTTTTTTAGCTTGCCCCCTCCCCTTTCTACTATTTTTAAAGGGGAGTTTAATGTGCTGCCTTACATATGAGGAATGCAATGGCACAATAAAATATGTATTGGTGCATTTTACACACAAAGGCTAAGCAAAGTTTGAATATGAATAACATAATGGAGAGTGTATGCTCTTTTTTAGCTCCCCCTTTTGTTTTTTCTACTATTGTTAATGGGGTGTTTATAGTGCTGCCTTGCCTATAAGTAATACAGTAGCTAAACTAAGTTTGATATTGCATTTTTTGTTTGGCAGACATGGGGTGTGTCTGCACTAAAAATACTGTTTCTATAACCAAATTGTATTCTCATCTAATTGTAGCGTGTGAATCCCTATGTTGTCTGATGGAGAGTTGATGAAAAAGTTGTGGTTTCAGTTAAAATAAGTAGAAGTTGAAATAATATTGAATAAATGACTAAATCGTTGTTATGTTTATGATTTGCAAATCTCCTATGATGTCAGTAACTTTATATAACTAAGAATTTGCACAGAAACTGTTACAAAAAAAGCTAATCTGTTTTATAAAATAAGACATGCTTTTTTATTGTGTATATTTTTTTAGATAATTTAGATATTTTGTATTCACCTTCACTTACATATACTTGTTGGCATATACATGGCTTATTATTATGCAGCTTCAGTGCAACATTATAGGTTCATTTAAAGCTGGGTTGCCAGCGCAGCGGTAGCGCTACTGCTCGCAGCGCTGGTGACCCAGCTTCAGGAACAAGCCTGGGGAGTCAGGGGGCCAGCTGGGGAGGAGGAGGAGGCTGAGGAAAAAGCAATGTTAAAACCTCATCAGCATGATATTTATCTTGGTGAGTAGTAGAGAATGCTGACTGCTGCAACAGCGTGCCAACAGCGTATTAAGTTTGCCCTCAATAAGGCCTGACGATCAGTTTCTGGGGCTCACAGGTACACCCACACCTGCAATCTGTATAACCAAACCTACTGACTGAATCTTAGTGGCAGGATCATGTACCAGATCTGCCTACTAGGTAAGAAGATCCATCTGGGTCTAACCCCTCCAACAACACAACACCTCCTTACCACTGTAAATAATCCTCGAAGGACGAGAAGTGCAACTAGACCTACCCATTCTGTCAGACTAATCAAGCGCAGTGGGCCTTTCTCTACAGAGCTCCCACCTGGCTATCTGATCTCCCTCTTGATGTACAAACTGCCTCCAAGTTAGGGCAGTTTAAATGCAACCTCAGACAGTATCTTCTTTCTGTCAGCCGCTGAGACTGCTCAACTTAAGCTACTTCACCCTCATGTATCCCCACATCTCCTGATTAAACAGCTGCCACTCTCCCCACCCCTCCCCTCCTTCCCCCACACCCCCATAGGTACCTCTCTCTTGATGTGTTTCCTCTCTACTTCACCTCACTCTGTAGCTCCTGAACCCTGATTTCCACCTATTTTTCCCTCCTTCCTCTTTCCCCTGCTCCTTTTTATTTGTCTTGGCTGACCCATGTTAGCCTATTGACTTCGACAAAGTTATTCTTGACCGCCTATTATCACATACTCATACATTATTGTATTTTATCTTAGCTTTTACCCTGAAATCTATTTTTGGTTTTTATTTGCCAACTTTGACAAAGTCTGACATAATTATGGCTCTCATCATTGTTTGTTTTTGTGTTATATCCAAGTCATGTTTTGTTACATTGTTGTATTTAGCTGATTGTTATGATTTCTTTTGGATGTGGAACCTTTGTAAATGAGTCTCTTACTCAAAGGTATGTCAAATTCCGAGACTGTAATAAATAAATGAACTGAAACAAATTAACTTTTCAGCACCATGCACCTCGAGTTATATGACTCTTTATGATGCTATTGGGCGATAGACCGGAACATTTGGCAGATAAATGACTATTGAACTTTTAAGTCTATTTGAATGTTTTGTGGCAAAATTGGGTTTTGTTGGTGATATGAATCGCAACAGGCTGACAGTATTTTTTACCGTGCTACAGGTCTGTGGGTTTGGCTGGTGCATAAGGGTTTAGAGTAGAGACCCTCAGTCCTATTGATATCTAGCCTTTTATTTAAGCCAGGCTTCTAATTTTACTGTGTTTGCACGTAGGTGAACAGCATATGCTATAGCTGCAATTAAACAATTCCATTGTTGGCCGCATGAACTTTTCAGCTGATGCAGGATGACCCAAATGGGGACTTGTTGTTGCTTTGCCTATGTACAGCAGCTCCACAGGAGTTTTACTTGAAGCTTTCAACTCATTCTAATTAAATAAAATTTGCTGTGCCACATTTGCTGCTCTTAAACAATTTGAAGTTCTGGCTATTAATCCCATAGCTCATCTTTTAATATTTAAATCTCCTTTTTTACACTTCCTGGTATCTTGTATGGGGATTGCTCATTGGACACTGGATTTAAAACCGCAGTGAAGGATTTCAGCACACAGCACTCTAAGATATTGATGTTCTTTAACTATCATTTGTACATTGGTGCTATTGGAGATATTTTGGTGTTTACAACTTCTGTGTTTCTGTGCCAATCTAAAAATGAATATCTCCGAACCTATATGCAGTTAAGAAAGTTTTCACTGACTAATTTGAATATTTTACAAGATAATGTAGAACTGAATGCAATGAATGTCTAAATTAAAGAAACAAGAATCCTTTTAAACTGTTCCTGGTCTGGTGCTGGTGGTTTTATGTGATAAGGGTGAGTAGTTTTAGTCTCAGACCAATAACAGCGACTAAAACACCACCCCAAGTCACTACAGCGACCAACAACAGATCGACCACCTCAAACAGCTATGGCCGGTACTTTCAAAGCATAAAACAAACAAAAACATATTTTATGGGGCTCCCCGCACCCCAAAACTTAAATATTCTTGACTTCAGGGGGCGTCAGATTTAGAAAAAAAAAACTCCAGGATGAACAAAAATTGTTTCCCACCATAGGATGGGAACCAAGGTCATTTGGCTCCACTGCCGGTGGCTCTAGCCAGTACACCAAATGACCAGCATGGCAGGGCTTGGCCACACTGCTCCTCATATCTTTCTCTAGTGAGTGTAGCTCACTGCTACACTCGCTCCAACCCACTCCTCTGCAAAATGGGGGGGGCTTAAGTCCTCCCTTTCCAAGCTAGTTTGTAGAGCCCCTTAACAGTTCAGACACAAAGAGCAACCCTAGGAGGCATACGCCAAGTGCGGTCCAACCCCTAGCCCTACTGTCAGCTGAGCTTCACTGATATTCACCAGCTGGGAGAGAGAGCCCAATCACAGAGGGAAGGCAAACTCAGACAGGTGCAGAAGCAGGGATTACTTGACAGCAGTTCTACCTGGGTGAATCCCACTTGGAGTGTACAGTCTGGGCTCCTTTCTCTGCTGAGGCAGTTTCTCTCCATGCTCGCTCTGCTCAGGCCCAGTTAGCAGCTGTTCTTTCAGCATAAGGAGCTGTTGGAACACTTACCCAGAATTCCTGGCCACTGTATGTAAATCTGCATTTGAACTGCTGTACCCACTAGTGAAATAATGGTCAGCTAATAGAAAGCTCTCAGCCAAAAGCAACAGCTCAGATACAAAAGGCACCCATTGGAGGCATACGCCAAGAGCGTCCAGCCCTTATCTGTCTGTTGAGCTTTGTTGATCTTTGCAGACTGCTGTACCCACTACTGGAATAGTGGTTTGCTAATAGAAAGCTCTCAGCCAGAAACAACCAGAAGCAACAGCCCAGACACATAGGGCAACCCTAGGAGGCATACACCAAGTGTGGTCCAGCCCCTAGCCCTACTGTCTGCTGAGCTTCACTGATCTTTACCAACTGGGAGAGAGACCAATCATGGAGGGAAAGCAGACTCTGACAGGTGTAGAAGCAGGGATTCCTTGACAGCAGTTCTACCTGGGTGAATCTCCATTTGAGTACACAGACCAGGCTTCTTTCTCATTTGGGACGGCTGCTCTCCATGCTTGCTCTGCTCAGACCCAGCCAGTGGCTGCTCTCTCAGCATAAGGAGCTGTTGGAATACTTACTCCATGCCCCCTTAACATAAAAATAACACATTTCCTTTCCATCCTATCAGTTCTGCGTGCACTTTGGTTTTATGTGCAGTTGATGTAACAAGGGCTTGGTACATCTAAAAAGCAGAACATCACTGATTGTTTTTACAGGTAGCAGAAACAAAGGTTCTGCCCACCCACTTACTCTCCCCCTAATCCCACCCACCCCAGGGTCATCCTCCTTTATAGGATCTACTTAGCCACACCCCCTTTCTGTCTCTCCTAATTACAAATGCTTGTTTTTTTCACTCAGTGGCAGGGGAAATATCAGGTAACACTCTCACTCACCCCCGGGCACTCCACTCTTACAGGTGACCTATACCACATCCTGTTGTGAAACAGGAAGAGGTAGGGTAACCCCCCCAAAAAAATAGAAAGTACATTTGTTTTCATTTTTGTCTTGTTGCTCTAAACTCCTATTTGCTTCCTCCTTACTTTCAGCCTGAGTACAGACAGGTAGGTACCTACCGTGACAACCTTTTTCTTTCATCCACACGTCTTCTTCAGGACAAAAAAAAAATCATAATTTTCACTCGTCCACTTCTACATCTGCACTTCTTCCATCCTCATACTACTTTCGTCTATACTGAACTGGAGCTCATAAACTGCAACACCTGCAGCTCACTCTTAATGAGAGTATACATCCTGAGAGTGAGATTCTGTCCAATATGCTCTGCCCTAAGAGACCTAAGAACTCAGCTCCATGCAGCAAGGACCGAAATAAACTATTTAAGAGCAATTCTCCATTATACATGACAAAACAGCACCAACAAACAGTCCTTTACAAAACAAGTCCCATTGCCCCAAAGGACAAACAGACCAGGAGGTTGGAAACTGGTGAAAAAACACAATGCTCCAAAGCTTACAGCTAGTGGAACAGTCACACCTGTGCACACAACAAATAGATACTCTCCACTGACAGCTTGCACAGAGATGTTGGAGAGTAAGAAACACCAAAAGAGCAAACAAACCAACCACCAAAAAACAAGTACTAATAATCGGAGTCTCCATTATTCAAGGTGTGGAGTCTCACCTTCAGCAATCCAGTCATACCAAAGTTGCCTTTAGGTGTCTCCTGGGTACGTCTGTGTGGAGGGACACTGACCGCATTCTAAATATTGTACACAACGTGGACCATAAACTGCATGTCATCCTCCACATAGGCACAAACGACATAGCCTCTCACATGGTAGAAGAGACTAAACAAAACAACAAATCTGGCCAGTAAAATGAATTCTGTTTTGCTCAGTCTCTCTTTCTCGGAGATCCTGCCTGTATGGGAAAAGGGCAGAATCAGGCACAGGATCAGAGAGAGAGAGAGACATCTCTGAACTCAATGCCTGGCTTAAACAATGGTGCCAGGAAAATGGACACGGCTTTATTGGCAATCGGCACAACTTCTGGGAGTGGGACTTCCACAAATTGGACGGTCTACACCTAAACAAACAAGGAACTTGGGTGCTATGATAAAAAATTGATGTGCACATAGACCATTTAAATTAGTGCATGAGTAGGAGCAGAAAGGACACCTCATGGCATGAAGGGTGTCAGGAGCCCCTCCTCCATCAACAGCTAGTTCAACACAGGTCTTTTTTAGTGATCTTGGTAATGGTAGTTATCAAGACATCTCCCATAACAGGCAAAGGGATAAGCATAATAGGCACAAGAAAAGCAATACTGATATATAGCATAATGATTCTACTACTTCACCACACTGCACAAAACAGGGATGGAGGACTATGTGTGTCAATGCATGTAGTCTGTCAAGTAAAATTTCTGACCTCTCCGCTTTAATGACAGAAGCCAAATTAGACTGGGTAGCAGTCACAGAAACCTGGTTTACAGAGAATCATACTTGGATCGTCACTATACTAGGTGATACACTTTTTAGGTAGGACTGCGCTGGGAAAAAAGGGGAAGGGGTGGCATTATATGTAAGAGAAGGCATCTCAGCAATAGATGTTCAAGCAAAACAGGGAAGACCAAAAGCTCTATGGGTCACCCTAGGAGCAGGGGATAAAGCTCCCATCCGAGTGGGACTCATATATAGACCTCCCTCCCAGGACTCTGATATAGATAAGGAACTCCTGGAAAACATCTTCTTGATGGCCGACAAGGGAGACCTGTTATTAGTAGGGGATTTCAATCTACCTGATGTAAATTGGTACTCATTCACGGCATTGTCTGAACACAGCAAAGAGTTCCTACTTGCCTGAAGGGGCAGGACATAATCAACTGGTGCAGTCCCCCACCAGAGAATGGACTATCCTGGACCCGGTGCTAGCAAACAGCACCAGAATCTTAGATGTAACCATAGGGGTAAATCTGGGAACCAGCAACCACAGATCAATTTGGTTAAGAGTGGAGGGGTAGTGGAACCAAGCCACACAAAGCTCAAAATACTTGACTTCCGCAAGGCAGACTTCAACACCATGAAAACCCACTTTAAGAAACTTGTTGGAAATCAACAACTCATGTGGCATGGAGAGAAGCTGGGAAGCCACAAAGACAGCTTTACTTCAAATTATTGAACATTGCACAAAGCACATCAGCAAGTCCGGAAGAAGAAAAAAGCTGCTGTGGTTCTCCAAAGAAATAGCAACAATAGTAAAACACACAAAAAATGGCCTTCAAGCAGCATAAGCAGACAAAGAAAGAAGCAGACAGGCAGTATTACATATCAAAGTTGAGAGAAGCGGGAAAGGTTATTAGGATAGCCAAAGCCAAGATAAAGGCGAAAATAGCACAGGCAGTAACAAAGGGGGACGAAACATTTTTTAGGTACATAAGCGGAAGAAAAAAGAATAAGGGTGGGATAATCAGGCTAAAATCATCTGAAGGACAGATAATTGAAAAGGATGAAGACAAGGAAGAAGTGCTAAACAAATTCTTCTGCTCAGTCTTCACCATTGAAGACCAAGGCAGTGGCCCTACTATGGGAAAGGCAATGTGTAACAGTAGAACAGCAGATGACTTCCGCTTCTCAAGAGAAAGAGTCCTAGAAGAGCTTAGCAAACTAAAAGTTGACAAAGAAATTGGAACCGATGGAATCCACCCTAGGAGTCTAAAGGAGTTGCGGGAAGAAATTGCAACACTGCTCACTGATCTTTTTAATAAGCCATTGGAAAGTGGCACAATACCACTAGACTGGAAAATGGCGGTGGTGGTACCCTTACATAAAAGTAGAAGCAGGGAAGAGTCTGTGAACAACCGCCCAGTCAGTCTGACCTCAGTGGTAGGCAAACTTATGGAAACCCTGCTGAACAATAGAATAGTGAATCATCTAAAAGAATCCAGAAAGCTTGACCCCAAGCAGCATGGATTTATGGCAGGAAAATCATGCCTAACAAACATGATGGAGTTCTTCGACTGGGTGACCAGAACAGTGGATCAGGGAGGGGTGGTGGACGTGGTGTATCTACACTTCAGAAAGGCCTGTGACACCGCACCCCACAGAAAGCATATGAATAACCTAGAGAATACAGGAATTAGTCAGAAGACAGTCAACTGGATTGCAAACTGGCTCAAGGATAGGACACAGAGGGTCTTAGTTAATGGAGCTCAGTCAGGGGAGAACAAGGTGACCAGTGGAGTGCCACAGCGTTCAGTATTAGGCCCCATCCTCGTCAACATTTTCATCAGTGACATTGTTGATGAGCTGGAGGGGAAAGTATGCCTGTTTGCGGACAATGCAAAACTCTGCAACTGGATGGACACCCAGGAGGGAGTCTTGAAATGGAAAAGGATCTGAATAGGCTGGAAGGATGGTCCAAAAACTGGCAGTTGAAGTTCAATGCCAAAAAAATGCAAGATCATGCATCTGCATACAAAAAACCCCCAGGTAGGAATATGTGCTGCTAGGACACCAGCTTGAAGTAACACAGGTGAAGAGGGGATCTTGTCGTAATCATTACAGATGACCTTAGGACAAGCAAGCAATATGAAAGGGCAGCACAGAAAGCAAATGGCATCCTCAGATGCAATGGAAAGGGTATACTAGTAGAAAAAGAGAGGTGATAATGCCACTGTAGAGATCACTGGTCAGGCTGCACATGGAATATCGCGTCCAGTTTTGGAGGCCACACCTGAAGAAGGATATCAATAGACTGAAGGGGGTGCAGAGATGGGCTACAAAGATGGTATAGGGTTTGCACCAGGAGCCATATGAAACCAGACTGGCTGACTTATAGCTGTACTCACTTGAACAGAGGAGAGACAGGGCAGACATGATAGAAACGTTTAAGTATATGAAGGGAATTAACACGGTGCAGAAGGAAAACCTGTTTCAGATGAAATCAGAAAGTTGTACCAGAGGCCACAATCTAAGACTGGCAGGAGATAAATTTAGGGGAAACATCAGGAAGTACTTTTTTCCATGAGAGTGGTTGACCCTTGGAATAGCCTACTGCAAGAAGTAGTAGACTTAGAAAGTTTAAGGGAATTCAAACTTGTGTGGGATAAATACTACGTGCAAAAAAGGAAATAGTCTAAGAAGTGGGGGTGAGTATTCTGGGCAGACTAGATGGATCAAGAGATGCCCTTCTGCCGTCAAATTCTTATGTTCTAATGTTCTTATGCATTTCTCTTGTGCACTGCCTAGAAGGATCCAGGAACTGGGACCACTTCTGGTGTTTCATACTTCTGATGTTCTCTCTTTCCCTACCTAGTATGGCAATGACTCTCAGGCTGCGTGAGTTTGCAAACCACACATTTTTTGGAAACATAGAAGCAGAGAAACTGACAGCAGAGGAAGGCCAGTTGGTCTATCCAGTCTGCCCTTATCCCTACTTGACCTATGAGACCAAGGCCCCTTGAGGTCACTGGTCTCTTCTCTCTTCTTTTATCCCTCCCATGTTACCTCCTCCACCCCCATTAAACCTATCTGTCTATCCCACCTATGCTTGAATCCTACCACTGATTTTGCACAGATAACCTCATTTGTGCAGGATGTTCCACCTATCAGCTACTCTTTCCATAAACTAGTACTTACTGATGTCCTTCTCAAACCTGCCTTCTACTAGCTTCTTTGAATTATCTCTAATGTTTGTGTTTGCACAGAAGGTTAACAGTGCACTGCTGTCCACTTTGTTTATCCCTTGTAGAAACCTGAATGTTTCTGTCATGTCCCACCTCTCTATCCTGGTTTCTAGCTAGTACATCTTAAGATCCATCAGCCTTTCCTTGTAGAATCTACTCTGCTACCCTGACTCATGCTGGTGGTCCTCCTCTAGACAAACTCCACTCTATCCTTGTCGTTTTTCAGGTGAGGATTCCAGAAATACCTGCAGTACTCTAAATGGGCATATGCAAGGGATCTGTACAGGGGTAGTATCACCTCCTTGCACATACTACTGATCCCTCTGCCTATGACTCAATGCATTCTATTGGCCTTGCCTGCTGCCTTATTACATTGAACAGACTGTTTTAGGTTATTTGTGGCAGCAGGCCATATAGGTGGTTATGAGTAAGTGCTCAGTGACATTCGTTTGGCCTTGCTCCCTCTCTGGAATTTCCACACTTGGTAGAGGTGCCAATAAAAGGGATTTTGAGGCTAAAGGAAATGGAGACTACAGATGCCCACAAGGCAGAGAGAAAACCATAGGAATTGGAGTGGAGGATGGAGGGGCAGAGCACCTAAGGCAGGCAGTGACTGGGTATTCAGAAGAAGCAGAAAGAAAACCAGTGCACTCCAAAGCTGTTGCAAAATGGCAGATGTACTGTAATCGAAAATGAGTGAACAGGCATTACAAAGCCCAGTTATCCTGGTGCTTCGAGGCTTCCTGCCTCTTTGTCAGTGGGTGTGGCTAACACATCAGCACACTGATATTTTTCTTGTAGTCCATTGCAATCATTTGACTGGTTACAGAAGGTAAATAAGTGTCAGTGATCTGCCCTAAGGTAGACAACATAGTATGTAATTATTAACCAGAAACTTTACCTTTAATGGTAATATGTTCCCTCAAACTTGTGGTAAAGTGGGTGCCACTGTTGACCCATCATTCGTAAATTTGTATCTGGGGTTGTTGGGAAAATCTGTTTGTCTTTAATGATAGTGCCAGTTCTTTTTATGTTCAGGAGGTGCACTGGCACAGTTACATTAATGATATTTTGGTGGTTTAGAGTGGCATGAAGGCATCAGCAGAACAGCTCATGGCTGAACTTAACAACAGCACCCTTAAACTTACTTTAATTGCTAAAATCCACAATAGTGATATGGAGTTCCTAGACCAGATACTCACTCACATCACTGATATGGAGTTCCTAGACCTGATACTCACTTCTACGGTGGGAGAGAAAATAAGTACAGCAGGTTTTAGAAAAGCCCCTGTGGGACATACTGTATTGCACTCAACCAGTGCACACCCACCTCGTCTGTTATCATCCATCCAATGTGGTCAGTTCCTTCATCTTCTCAGGAACTGCTTAGAGAGGGTGGATTTTCAAAGCAAATTCAAAGAGATGTGCAACTGTTTCAGGAACAAGGGCTACCCTGTTCAGGCACTAAATGATGCACTAACTAGAGCCATGAACACTGACAGAAGCAGCCTACTCTAACCCAAAGTAAAACCAACAAATGATGCTTCTGTGACTTGTGTCTGTGAATACAATTCTCTGTCTCTTAGAATTAGAGAAATCAATATTTATAACTGGCCCATTTTACAACATTGCAGTGTTCCAGATGTTTTTACTGACAGACCCAGAATTACCTACAGCCAAGGGAAAATTTTGAACAATTTGATAACCCATAGCCATTAGTTACCCATGAACACAATTCATCCCACTTGGCTACCTCCTTGTCAGAAAGGCTTCCACACCTGTGGGAACTGTACTGCTTGTGCACATGGGAATACCAGTAAAGAGTTTTTTTGTGCCCCGAACTCTGGATTAAGGTGACAATAAGAAAATGTATCACATGCCATACCAATTTTGTGGTCTATGTGCTACTATGCCCCATCTACATATTTATGTAGGGCAGACAATCTGCCCTGTAAAAGAAAGAATTCTTAAACACCTTAGACATGTTAAATCTGGAAACTGTGGCACAGCAGTGGGCCACCACTTTCATGAGTATTACAATGAAGATGCCAGTCTGGCAACATTTTCAGCCATTAAATTTGTGCCTCTGAGAAATAGAGGTGGTGACCGAACTCTAGTCCTGTTACAAAAGGAGGCCAGATGGACCTTTAATTTGAAAGAACTACAGCCTAATGGGTTAAATGAAGAATTAGATTATGCTTTATTCTTGTAAACACTTTGCTAGGTAATTTAGAAATTAATTGTACCACATATCATGATCTAACTTGTTATTATTGTTCTGTTTTCTTTTAAGAATTATGTGTACTTATTCTGTTATGTTTGGTGAATTAATTTCTGGAATTTGGATTTAATGATTCTTTCAGAACTGATGACCCATGCATGTGGACATCCTGATACTTCTTCCTACAAAGTATCATTATTATGCTTTATAATGTCATAATTGTTGTAGTGTTGTACAAATTTCTTTCCACTCACACTGTTATGTTGGATTTGACTGGAATTTCAGGGTGAGATTTCATCCCCCCCCCCCTTTCCTTTTCTATCACATTCTATTCCTATTCTCTTCTTTTTGTTATTATCAAGCAAACTAGTTTACTTTGTGTTTTCTTGTCAAGCTCTCTGTGCTGAGTCATCTATTTTTTACTCTGGTGTAAGTTATCTTCATACACTTTTTCTAGCCATCACTCAGTTTGTACCTTCCTCATGTTCTCTCCCCTCTACTTTCGTATTTTCAGAGGTTATCATTTCTGTACCTGGCTTTTCTCCCAGGGTCAGATCACTTGGTGACATTGTAACTATTTCACTTATCGTCCTATAGGTTTGGAACCATTTCTTTTCTTTTAGATCACTGACCTTTTGGCATACAGCACACTGATAATAATGGAATACTATGCTGATCACCTTAGGGCAGATTGCTAACACTTTTCATTTACTTACTGTAACCAATCAAAATGATTATAATGGACTATAAAAGAAATATCACTGTGCTGACGTTCTGTCTATGCCCCCTGATGAAGAAGCAGCAAGCCTCGAAGTGCCGGGGCAACTGGGCATTGTAATGCTTGTTCACTAATTTTGGATTAAATTCTCTATTTGCAACAGCTTTGTTGTGTGCTGGTTTTCTTTCTGCTTGTTCTGAGCATTACCAGTTCTATGCTGCACACTGCTCCTGTGAGCACTCTGCCCTTTGCATCTATGTAACCGGATACTGGCAGCTTTTTAAAATACTGGGGGGAGGGACTTGGCCATCTGCCCCATTAAATAACAGGCAAGCCGTTTAATTCAATGAAGTAGATGGTCATGCATGTGGTTATGAGTAAGTGCTTAGTGACATTCATTTGGCCTTTCTCTCGCTCTCTCTCTTAAATTCCATCCCTTGATACAGGTGCAAGAAAAGGGATTATGAGACCAAAGGAAATTATGGAGAATGCAGAGGCCCAAAATATCTACTAATCTAGCAGTAACCACCTTCTCCAACTCATGGAAAGAGGATCTGATACACTCAGGAGAGGAAAACCTTCTTGTGGGGGAAACTTCTGGGAAACCATACAAATGGATCCGCCCTGCCTCTGGGTTTATAGGGAGGAAGTGAGGCAATAGACATGTTGAAGTTCAGATCCTAGATTTGTGACAAGTAATTCATAACAGGAGGATGTTAAGTGTGCTAGGAGTTTGATGAGGTGACCAGGAACATTCTGTCTTGAAGCTCTAGTGGCTGCTCCACTGTGGAAGGAATGGCCAGAGTAGTTTAATGGCTTATAGCTGAGGTGAGTGAGGAAGATCCTTAAGTGGCTAAGGAATTATGATGTAGCCATGATGAAATCAGGTAATTACAGCATTTCTAGACAGTTGGGTAATTACAACCGTACTGTGCAGTCACCTTCTGTTACAGTCTGTTTTTCTTGATACCAACCTCTATACTGTAAAGCCTATTACAGTCCTTTCCTGTGTACCAACCTATACGCTGCTCAGACTTACTACATACACAGTCTGCAGTCCCCTCCCCAGTCTGCTGTTTTTCCTCCCCTTGGTCTGTGGTCCTTTACAACGCACCACAAGCCCCTGTGGAAATGCACAAACTTCTACTTTTTATCTACTTTCTTTCTTATCTCCTTTCACCTCACCCCCAATCCAAAACTAACACTGCATTTATCCAGCCCCTACCCCAATTGACATTCTCACCCCAACTCTCCCCTCCCCAGCCCAACCACTGTCCCCCTTGTCATTCTTCTCTTAATACTTCCTTCCTGGTTAGCACCAGCATCTTACTCCTTACAAATGGAAACAAACATAACCCTGCTCTGGTCTGCTAGAGCTACTCCAAAATCCATCCTATCCACTGGGGGATGCAAACTCCCAGCTACATACTCCTTTCTCCTCATCATCCTACTCCTTGCAGGGGACATCAAACCCAACCCAGGCCCACAGATGAAACCCCAGCCACAGAATTCACACAAAGGTCTATCCATAGCTCACATGAACATCAGGAGCCTCTTACCCAAACTAATCCTAGTTAACTGCTGGATCACATAGCACAGCCCGGACATTCTCTACCTAATGAAAACTTGGTTATCTGCTAGGGCTCTAGACTCCTCACTGAGCCTCCCTGACTACACATTGATTCGACAAGACCATGGCAAGAAAGGTGGAGGGGTTGCAATTTATGTAAAGCAAACTCTATCCTGCTCAGTCACCAAAAAGAAATCCTGCCAAGGCCCCCATGAACTTATCCTCACACAATCACCCTCCCATCCCCTCCACACTCCCAATATTCATAGGGGTAATCTATGCCTCCCCATGATTATCCCGCGACTCACTAATTTCATGTCTTGCCACCTTACTTCCACTAGCGGCAAAAGGTGAGCTGATACTAACCTAACCCAGTTAATCAGAGAATCCACTCGTTACAATCCCCATTCCCCAAACCATTCGCTAATTGATTGGATCCTCTCCTCACACCTGCACAGAATTGCCTCTACTGGTGTACTTGCTAATGCTTTAAGTGACCACTACATCACATACTGCACCAGAAAAATCCAACTACCTAAATCAGTTCCAAAATACATAAAAATACACCCTTTAAATTCATTCGATACCAATTCGCTCCTGGAGGACCTAAGGCATGCAGACTGGCAGCAGGTCTATTCAGCGCCGGATGTTGACTCAGCCCTAACCTAATTCCTGCACATATTCACCACAGTTTGGGACTCCCATGCACCGTTGATCAAATCTAGGGTAAAGAAGTGCCACTATCCTTGGATTTCTGCTTCTCTTATTGCCAGATGTAAAGCTCATTATAAGACTTGGTCTCCATACAAATCTCTACTGACCCCACAAGCCAGGCAAGCCTATGGAGGAAAAAAAAGCCTGTAACTCCCTCTGTAATGCCTGCACCAAGGCCATAAGGTGAGCTAAAGCTGACTACTTTAGATCTCACCAACATAGTACTCAGCCATCCTCTTTCTGGAAGGTAGTGCACTCCTTTATAGATACCCTATTCAATCCAATACACCTGCCCTAAAGCTAAATCTCCAACAAATTACTGACCTTGTCAGCATAGCTGACACCCTAAATAAATTCTTCACCTTCTGTGCCATTCCAGACCACTTTCCTCCTCCCCCCGAAGGAACTCCCCAAAACACTTGCAACAACACTTTCTTGTTCACACCCATCTACTTACAGAAAGTCTTTGATGTCCTCCGCTCCCTAAATATCACTAAGTCCAGTCCTGATGGAGTCTACCCTAAGCTGCTACTCGTATCAGCCCCAGAAATTGAGACTCCATTAAGCCACCTTCTAAATCTATCCTTCACCTCAGGAACTGTTCTGCAAGCCTGGAAATTGGCATGTGTAATTCCTCTACACAAAGGTGGAGACCCATTGGTGCCCAGTAACTACAGACCAATCTCCCTCTTCCTAGCCCTTAGCAAAGTGCAGGAAACACTAGTCCAAGCCAGACTAACAGATTACCTCATGACAACAGATTTCCTTTCCCCCTACCATTCAGGCTTCAGAAAGCATCACGCCACAATCTCTTCTCTGTTGCGAATCACAGAACACATTCACACTGTGTCTGGCCAAGGCCATCTAACAGCTGCAGTTTTTGTCAACCTGGCTAATGATTTCTACTCAGTCTCCCATCCCATTCTCCTTACAAAACTCGAGGTTGCAGGTTTAGCCCCCATCATAGTTCAGTGATTCAAATCCTACCTAAGCAACAGGCTCCAATCCATCAGAGTGGTTGACTCCATCCTCCCTCCCTCCCAGTTCTCGCAGGTGTAACCCAAGGATCAATCCTCTGCCCCATCCTATTTTCAATTTTTATAAATTACCTTCCCTCTATTTGTTTAAATTCCTGTATACACATATATGGGGATGACACTATACTTTTCACTTCCGGTCCTCTCCTTCTCGTTGTCCAATCAACCTTCACAGGGATCACCACAATATGCAGACCTAGTTCAAAAACAATCAACTGAAAATAAATACAGTATAACCTTATTTATCCGAATGTGCTGGGGGACAATAAAATTGTTTGGATAAATGGGGTATTGGATAAGTGAGGGAACTTTACAATTAAGTCTATTAAGCTGGGAGACACATCACCGTTTTGGATAACTGAGAGTTTTGGATAATTGAGGTCTGGATAACTGGGGTTTTAATGTATCTCTAAAACAGTGTCAATGACTTTCGGGATGTCACAAAAGCTTGCCAGAGTTGCTCCCCCCCCCCCGCCATCACCTCATTGGATTGGACACCACTGGAATCTGTCAAAAAATGAAAATACCTTGGCATATGGCTGTACCCCCATGTGAGTTTCTCAAAGCACGTAGAAGCCATCACCTCAAAACTACGCCCCAAGCTAGATACGCTCTACTGAAACAGAGACTCTCTCCTATTGCCAGTCAGATGTGAAATCCTAACTAAGATGATCACTCCCATCTTTGACTATGTGGATGAGTGTGTTAGGCTCAGGAGGAAGAACATAAGGGTCATAGTGACCAGCTGGTTCAGTTCTGGGGTTACCCAGGCAGTAAGAGAAAAGAGGTTGGCCTATAGAAAATTCAGGAAGACCAAGAGAGAGGTGGATAGGGAAAATTACCTAAGGTTGGCTAGTAAGGCAAGTAAGAAAGTCTGCCGAGCAAAGGCACAGAAGGAGCTGCAGATAGCTGAAGGAATTAAAAAGGGAGAGAAGGCTTTCTTTCACTATGTAAGTGAGAAAAGGGACAAGAAGGAAAGGATTGTTAGACTTAAGAATGGGGATGGAGTGGGTGGAGGATAATTGGGGAAAAGCAGAGACACTAAATGAATACTTCTGTTCCATCTTCACCAGGGAGAAGGATGGACCAGTGCCTTCAGGAGGGAAAAAAGGAGCAGGGGGGGAGAGGAACACAGATGCAGTAATAGTGGAGGATAGAGTGATGGAGGGGCTGCTGGCATTGAAGGTGGACAAATCACCAGGCCCAGATAGAGTACATCTAAGGGTACTAAAGGAACTGGCTGAGGAGCTGGCAGGGCCACTGGCAGACCTATTTAATAGTTCACTAGAGTCAGGTGTGATATCGCAGGACTGGAGAACAGCACATGTAGTTCCCCTCCACAAAAGCAGTCCCAAGGATGACCCAGGGAATTACAGACCAGTCAGTCTGACCTTCATTGTGGGCAAGCTCATGGAGACCATATTAAAGGAAAGGTTGGTGGAATATCTAGAGGAGTATGGTCTCCAGGATGCAAGGCAGCATGAGTTCATGGGGGAGAGATCATTTCAAACGAATCTGATTGACCTCTTTGACTGTGTCATTAAGACAGTAGACAGGGTCCAAGCGGTAGGCTTCCTCTATCTTGATTTCAGCAAGGCCTTTGACTCTGTACCCCACAAAAGGTTGATCAGGAAATTGGTGGATCTCAGGGTTGGGGAAAAGATGGCCAGATGGGTGGAAAACTGGTTGAGGAACAGAACCCAGAGGGTGGTTTTGGGGGGAGAGTTTTCTGGCACTAGAGAGGTAACCAGTGGGATCCCACAGGGCTCGATGCTGGGGCCAGTGTTGTTCAATGTCTTCATTAATGACACTGGGGATGGCATTAAGGGCAAAATGTGCCTATTCATGGATGACACCAAGCTCTGCGGGAGAGTGGACACAGCTGAAGGGATACAGGACCTACAGGAAGATCTGGAAAAGCTGGGGAGGCGATCCAGGATATGGCAACTCAGCTTCAATGTCAAGAAATGCAAAGTTATGCATATTGGAACCAAGAATCCCAGGACAGAGTACTATCTTGGTGGAGTCTGAGTATCTGCATCAGAGGAGGAGAAGGACCAGGGAGTGATGATCAATAGTGACCTGAAGCACTCCACGCAGTGCAAGAAAGCAGCAGCAAAAGAAAACAAGATACTGGGATGCATATCTAGGGGGATCAGTAGTAGGAGAGAGAGGAGGATATACTGCCCTTGTACCAGTCACTGGTAAGGCCGCATCTAGAGTATGGAGTTCAGTACTGGTGCCCACACCTCAAAAAGGACATTAACCTGCTGGAGAAGGTCCAAAGGAGGGCTACAAAGATGACAGAGGGTCAGCAGGGTAAGGCATATGAGGAGGGGTTGAGGGCACTGAATAAGTACTCCATGGAAGACAGAAGAGAGAGAGGGGACATGATTGAGACTTTCAAGTACTTGAAAGGGATAAATAAGGTTGATAAGGAGAGTCTCTTTAAGCTGAGTGGCAACTATAACATGAAGGGGCACAGTCTTAAACTGGAAGGTGGGAAGTTTAGGAGGGAGGTCAGGAAGCACTTCTCAGAGAAGGTGGTGAACACTTGGAATGTGCTGCCGGAAGAGGTCATCTTGTTGAAGACAGTGGCAACTTTAAGAGAGGCTGGGATAGGCATGGGGGAGGGTAAGGATCAAGAGTAGAGAGGATGGGAGGAGTGGGAAAGGAGGGCAGGGACATTAACTCAAGCTGTGGACCCTGCAATATGAGCAGACTTGATAAACCAAATAGCCTTCTTCTGCTGGCATCTTCATATGTTCATATGTATGTTCATATGTGGTTCACTGTACTGTCCCTGCAACAACCTTATCCAGACTGGACACCCTTCTCAACGCATTCTACAGTTTCGCCACAGACACTCCCCTCAGAACACACCACTGCTCCCTATATGCCTCTCTCAGTATTGCATCACTATCTCATTGCCACCACATCCACTCTATTACTCTTATATCTAAACATTGGTTCAGCTTGCTACTTCCCTGCCTCCCAACGAGTCTATCCCCAGCAAAACAATTTCCATATGGTCTGCAGTTCAAGGATTCCAGGTCTTTCTTGCTGCCTCAACTGTCCTCTTTATCTAGCAAATCTACCTTCTCCCATAGGCCCCCCTTCCTATGGAACAAACCCTCTACTGCCATCAGAAATTCTCCCTCACACTACTCTATCAAACAGCAGTTTCACCTACTGCTTCCTCCCACGTGCTCCTGCCAATCTAATGCCACACCCTATGTACAACACTGAAGCAACTCAACTCTCTAAGCAAACGAGAAAATGCAAATGTACTGTACATACCGAAGTGTAATATATCTCTGGATGTATCCTGCTCATTGTAAATACTTAAAACACAATGCACTTACAGTGTTTTATATATGTTGTCGCAGAATTAACTATTCTTGTCTAATTTTTACTGTACCTATATGAAGTGCACTGAAATGTCTGTACAATTTCCCATATGTATGTATATTGTCTCCCCTCCCCTGGGTCACACCTGAAAATGAGCCTCGGCTCAATGTGTCTTTCCCAGTAACTAAATGCTTAAATAAAAAAATAAAAAAAAGTTCTCTGTTTGGAGTAGAGGTGTAGTTGGAGACTCAGAAACATGATAGGCTGCTAGATGATCTAGAATAAGGATGGGACATCACTGGTGATAGGTGGAATAATGCATGATATGAATGCCTCAGAAAGGCGGTCCGCTTAGGAGGTTTTAAGTAGTTAGATATAGGTATCTGCAGATTTCAAAAAGCTGGCTGTTGAGAGTTGTTGGTAAGGTGAATAAGTTGCTGAAGCAGCGGAGAATTTGTCTGGCTGCAAGAATCCATAGAATGCTAAAGCCATGGTAACTCACAGCAGTATATCTGTGAAAGGGGGGGAGAAGTCAGGGCAACACAATATATCAAAGTCATTAGGTTGTCTTTCATTTGTTTTCACCAGATCACCTTTCTTGAAGCTATGAAGGGACAGCTTTATCTGAGGACTAGATAGAAAGGATGGACATGGACTGTTCAGAAGATGCAAGGATGACCAGAATTGAATTCTGGATACCGTATGTAAAATTAAATGGAGGAGACAGAAAATTGTTTGGAATGGTTGCAGAAAGAGGTGAATGCCAGGACCTGGTGGACATCAGGCTTCAGTAGGTTGAGCTCAAAGGGATTGGAGTAAAGGGCCCACTTACCAAAACATTTTTGTTCAATATTTGATTAACCGCATGTATTAATTGCACCACCAAATGAACACGTCATCAGAGAGTGCGCAATGCAATGCCAGATTCTGGTAGAAAGCTCCACTATATAAGGAGCTGCACAACAGCCTTCTGCTGGCTCACAGAGAGTGAGCCATGCGGATACAGCCACCAAAAAGGTTTCAAAAGGAAAAAGAAATACATAAAAGACATTTCATTTGATGGTTCTAATCCAGGATATATTAAACTTCTGTGGTGGCCTACTGTGTTATAATGAATTGAGAGTAAAATGTAAAACTATTACCAGACTTTCTGAAGGAGAGAATTGTCCCCGAAATGTAGGAAACACCAATATGTCTGGAGGATACTGTTAAATTAATATTGAACAATGAAACATTTTTGTTGGTGAGTGGGCCTGTTAATCTCTTTTAGCTTGAAATTAGCCTTGACTGGTTTTGGGCCTTTCCCATTTTGCCTGAGCCAGATTTGGCTTTCAGTATTAAGCAGGCTAAGATATTATAGATCACAGAACGTATTATGTTTGGACTGGGCACTTCAGCCCATTTGATGGGTGGATGGAGCTTACGCATGCCATATTACTTTATATGCTTGAGAAATACAAAAGTTTACATCATTATTTATTTCTTTGTCTTGCAGAATGTTGTGATGATCTGCCATTAGACATATCTGTTTAAAAGTGTCAGTCTTCATAGGGTATTCATTATTGCCAGGAAAGAAGAATGACCTTTGTTGACAAGAGTCATTGTGGCTTGGTTGTTGGAATAAATGATAAATGATTGGTCAGCCCACAGGGGGCTCCATGTAACAGCTGCAGTGACCATTGGATATATTTTAAAGGGAGAAGAAGTTGTTTGAAATTGGGGTAGACCAGTCATGGCAAGTGGCCACGGGGCAGCAAACCAGGCATTGCTGCACAGTGTGAAATATCTGAATAAAGATGTAGCTTCAGTAAAGACTTCATGTTGAACAGCTGGGCAAGGATGCTGGTAAAACAAGAAATGCAGTTCCATAGTTTCAGAAAATAAGACCATATGGATAGGTTTGATTTTGCTGCAGCTGTGATAGTGCTATGATGGTCCAGGGAGCAAGCGGATGATGCAGTGGCTAGTAATTACATAACTTAGAATCCGCTTTGAGGAATGATGTATGTGGCAAAATTAAGGTAACTCAGGAGTGACAATAATTCTCTTTTGGTACAGGATGATCTGGAGAAAAAGCAGTACAACAATGGTGATGTGAGTTAGCTTGTTTTGCAGCAATCTTGTTTCTATTCAGTGGGAGTCCAATCGCATGCCAAGAATTTCCAGTGATGGGGATGATGGTTTTATCAAAAGCCAGAGAATCTGAAGTGTGTTGAATAAATCTAAAAGGCTCACCATACTAGCTGAAGGAGGGGATGCCAGTAAATCCACAAGTGGAAAGTCATCCAACAGAAGATGCATCAAAAGCCATTTGTATCCATTCAAAAGGATTCAACAGGGTTGCTCGTGCAGCAGAAAGTAAGGCAAACAACAAAGAAGAACAACCTATTTCAATATATGCCAAATAGATTCCAGAAAGAGATGTGAATAGAAAAATGTTTGAATGTATCTGAAATGTTGGCTTTAGCAAGCCATGCACCCTGAACTGTAAGTATGATGAAGAGAATGGCATCATCGATCCCAGTGTAATCCAAGAAAAATGTCCTCTGAGGTTTTGAGAGTATTGATGCTGTGTGCTGTAAATTAATGTAGAACTGATAAAACAATGATTACTGTTTTCTTTCCAGAAAATTTCCTAACAGCAACCCAGATGGGGTTGATTTGATAGGCTGTGAATGGCGGTAGGTTGCAGGGCCAAGAAAGAATCCTTTGTCTACTTCCTTCTGCAGGTGGCATTCTATGGCTTCAGAATCACGGAGAGCTGCTTGAAGGTTTTCAGAGATGGAAGGCAATGTTGGGGTACTATCATGCCAGTATAAAGGCCTTTTTTTTCCTTATTGTATTTCTGCGCCTCCTCAGGGCTGACAGGCACTCCAGCCCCCTCTGAGAGGGCTCGTCTTTTTTTTCTGAGCCCAGTCATCCTGATCTAGCCCTACCCTGCCAGTTCCTCTATGGATTACACCCCCCCCCGTGGCAGGACTGGAGGGAGGAGTGCCGGCTCCCCCCCCCCGAACACAATCCAGATCCTGGAATGAGTCAGCATCGGGATGTAGTCAGGCCATCACAAAGCCTGTCAGTCCCCCACTTTTTCCGGTTTTCTTCTCACCCCTCTCTTCTTGCAGAATGAGCATGCACATGTGGAGGCATGCACACACCATGTACCTATGCTCCTGTGCCTCCCTAACTCTGATGCTGCCCTCCAGCCTCCACTAGGGGGCAGCCAATGAGCAGAATGACAACCTTCCCTCCCTGGGAGAGGAGAGCAATCCGTCAGATGCTCAGTCCTCTCCCTTCAGTGCTGAGCCCTGGCAACCCGAGGTCACTCTCACCCCCAGATCACTGGCATGGTGCAAGGTGTGGCATCCAGTGCCGCAACCCTCAGCACCACTAAGCCAGCTAGCATAAAAGCCTTTTGATAGACTTTTAATCAGAAAGTCAGCCTTAGATGCTGAAAGATGTTCTGATACCTGCTGGAAGGGTGCATTTAGGTGGTATGGCCATAGAGGGGTGCTGCAATAATAATTTGCATACAGATGAGAAACTAGAGCAGGATTTCCTTTTGCTTACAGTTTTGACATGGGCATCACTACAATGGCTACAGATGTGTATGTTGCATGCTGGTATATTGCAGCTGGATTCATTAAGTGATTATAGATGACTCTCCTAGATAAAAATATGACTGGACAGCCACGAAGATCCTTCAGGTGTTTGGGAGCATAAAAGTTTCCCATGAAGCAGGTGGAGTGGTGGATGAGGTAGATGGAGATGTCCTAGGAGATGAAGCAGCCAAATCTTGGACTGTAAAGGACATAAGGAACCAAAATGAGAAAAGGATCAGCAGACTATGCAGACTAAAACTCATTGACAGGCAGAATGGTGGCAAAACAGATAATTATCTAGAGAAGCCCAGCTTATCTGGATGTTAAAGTGGGATACTAGTACAGCGGCTGCTGCAGAAAAGGATTTATGACAGTCATAGAACATTGGACTGCTTCAATGAATAGACTGATCGACTGTAGTAAATAAATAGGAGTCAGATTCTTCATGTTTGGATAGAAAGGCAGAATATATTACATCTCAATCCATACTATATGCTGCAACAAGTTCTATAATAGTTAATTTCTTCAAAAGTCTAGGATACTTTGCCTTAAATACAATGGAAACGTCCCTACAGAATATGATGCAGTTTTCCATGGTTTCATGGGAGGTAAGCAACAAGATCCAAACTAGGATCAATAGGAGGATTAATGGAAGTGGTGTTTACATATAGATCATATATTTCCTACTTTTGCAGATACAGAGAAGGGGATACCCATGTTCTGGAGTGCTGACATGAGTTTTTTGATAGTCCAATCATTCCTTGTGTGACCAGTCTCTGAAGAAGCTTCTGATGTCTTGGAGTAGGAACCCTCACATGAGCCAAAGGGATTGGACCTGGTTCTTCTTCTTTGGCACTGGAGTGGTGACCAGCCTAGTCAGATGCAGATGTACAGAGATAGACTGAAATGAAAATGTGAACTGCAGTATGGGTGGAGTTGTACAGCATTGATAGTTGCTTCCCAAAGGTTTCTACTAAATTAGAATACCCCCAGAATCCTGAGTGTGGCTGAATAACTGGATATGTGAGGAAGATAAGAACAGAATGCCAATGTGGGCAGGTTATGAATGGCATGTTGAAGTTCCCCACTAGCACCACTTCACCTTGGGCTGCTGCCTTCCTGATCTCTTCCCCCAGTATCCCACCCTCTGTCTCCTTCTGATTTGGCAGCCTGTAAGCTACTCCAACCCTTTAGATTATTGACCCTCTTCCTACCTGCGGATAGTTGTACCCAGACTCTCAGTGGTGATACTCCTCTTTATGTCCCTATCCTCAGTGGCTTTGATTCTTTCACTGACACAAAAGGCTACCCTGCCACTCTGCCTTCTGCCCTGTCCTTCCTAAAAGGGTGTAGCCAGGAATTATGAGTTTCCAATCATGATCCTGCCTTGCTCAGGTTTCCATCATAGCTACTAGGCCCTACTGAGCCTCAGCCACCAGCACCTGGAGGTCACACATTTAATTTCCTAGGCTTCTGGCATTCAAACACAAGACTCTACTGAAGGTATACTGCCTCTTCCTTCCTAAAGCACTCCTCATCCTCTGCTGCTTATTCCCTTTTGTCCCCTTGCTTGCTGCCTACCATTTGCTCCATTCTAGGGATCCCATATGTCCCTTGCCTAGGCCTTTGCACTTCTGCTGCTCTACCTCGTGATTATGTTGCTAGTCCCTTCCTGTTTTCCCCCTGGTCTCACCCCCTCCTCTGTTCCCAGTCTCAGTGTCACCTCTTTTGTTCTGTTTACCATTGATGTGTTTGGCCCTTATCTGTGTTCGGGTGACCCATTTTTCCCCCATTGCTTGTCCAGGTGTGTCTAGCCTCATCTTCTTTACCTCCCCCTTAAAGAACAACTGACACCACTTCTGCTACATTGCAGAATTAGAATAAGCATACCCCCTGTAAATCTCATACCAAAACCTAGATTTCTACATTACTTCTTTTTAAAGGTATGAGCTATTTTGTAACCCTGATTTCAGTAACTGTTCAAAATAGCCTGTGTCAGCGAAGAGCTGCTGCTGCTCTCAGGGACTCACAGTCTAGTACTACCTGCCAGCAAGATTATAGGACCTGTGTCTCCAAAGTTCTAAAGATCATGTGCAATGGTTTTCACAAGTAAAATAGGCAGCACCACTCAATTAACATTGCTTTAAAAACTGTGTATGTTTCAAGTTTTGTAACAAAGCTGACAATTGCTTTGGGGGTGCCTTTTTGTTGAGGGTTTTTTCAGGGTTGCTGGATGCTGGGTCATAGCACACTGTTGTGAAGTTTGCAGACTGAATAAGTTTCTGATGTGGTGAAAGGCTGAGATAATTCACACCTATCATTCAGCTGAGGCGATTTCTATGGATAGCACTTTAAAACAATTATTCCATCTCCTTGTCAATGGGGGTGGGAGAGGTAATGCTGTTTTGAAACCTTACTAGGAGTTTCTAATTTAGCCAGACCAATGTTTTCTCCCTGTCAGACTGTTTTTTTTTTGTTTGTTTGTTTTTTTACCTACATTCAGGCTCATCTATGTTCTACTCTAAATTAAAATGATTATTTTGTGACAGGGTTGAATAGGGCCCTGTCCCAGCTGTTATGGAGAAAGAGTTTAAATGCAAAAATCTGTTCTATTCTTGCCTTTTCTGTCTCTTCTCTGTCTGGTTGCACAACCAAATTTTCTCATGAGATCTAGGACTTGATCACCCTGATGGTCTTGCAATTCTCTGCCTCTCGCTATCTTTCTACCCTCACTTGCTGTTCTGTCTTTTCTCCCCCCTTGCATATCTGCTGGTATAAAAATATATGTGAATCATTATGTGGAAATATAACTGATACTGGGATTCCTTTGTTTAGAAATGTATATAGCTTTACTGCTGAAATGTATGTAGTTATAATGTTGAAATGGTTGCAAAAAGCTATTTGAAACTCAAGGGGTTAACATGAGAAGCTGCTTTGCAAACTCTCTGAGAAGCTGTAGACAGGAGGTCAGTTCTGGGTCACAATATTCTTTTTACTGCACCTTCATTGAAACTGACAAGAACATTCTGAAAACTTACAAGAACACTGTGTGAGAAGCATGCTTTCTTCTTACCGAGCTCCTGCAAGGACTTATAAAAAGAGCTACAATGTTTTGCAAGAGGCAGAGACAGACTGAGATTGGAAATTGAGAAGAAAAATAACTCTGCTTTCTATGTTTGTACTGCCATTGTAAATAGTTATTCTGAACAGTTTTTTTATTTTTTTATTTTGCTGTTATTGAGAAAAATAAAATGCTATTTGTGAATTTTACAACTGTTCCTGGTTTTCCTATGCTTCCTGACCTGTGCCTCGATGACACATTTTACCAGAGCTAACATTTCCACCCCTAGTGGGAATTAACACATATAAGATCCCTATTACAACTTATTGTAAAGCAGACACTGAAAAACAGCAGCAAAGTTACCAACATTACAATACTAGCAGCAATACAACTTCCTAACAGGTACAGTACAGTAGCACTTCAAATGGCATCAGCAGCCTGAAGGCATGCTGACTCAGCATCCAGCAACCCTGGAACCACTGAATGAACCTCAAAACAGCCTAACCATCAGAACACATTGAGCTGGCTAAATTAGAAACTCCTAGTAAGGTTTCAAACAGCATTGCCTCTCCCATCCCCTTTGACAAGGAGATGGAATAATTGTTTTAAAGTGTCATCCTTAGAAATTGCCTCAACTGAATGATAGGTGTGAATGATCTCAGCCTTTCACAACATTAGAAATGTTTTCAGTCTGAAAACATCACAACAGTGTGCTGTGACCCAGCATCTGGCAACCATGGAAAAAGGTCCACAACAAAAAGGCACCCCACCAAAAAAAGTTTTGTTACAAAACCTGAAACACACATAGTTTTTAAAGCAATGTTTAGCGAATGGTGCTGCCTGTTTTACTTGTGAAAACCATTGCACATGATCTTTATAACTTTGGAGAAACATGTCATATAAGCTAGCTGACAGGGAGTACTAGACTGTGAGTTCCTGAGATGACATCATCATCAGCTCTTCACTGAAACAGGCTTTTTTGAACAGGTAGTGAAATCAGGGTTACAAAATATCTCATAACTTTAAAATGATGTAACGTAGAAATCTAATTTTTGGTATCAGAGTTACTGGAGATATGCTTTTTCTAATTCTGCAATGTAGCACTTTTGGCCAGAGTGGTGTCAGTTGCTCTTTAATTAAACAGGCTCATGATGTAAGCTACAAACTTCTGCCCCAACATCAAACTGCCCTCACTGTTCAGGTACGGACTCTTCCTCTTAAAAAACTGCCATCCCCTCCAACGATCATGTACCCAGTCCCTCAGGTACTGAAACCTGTCCTCCTTGCACTATCCCTTCAGCCATGCATTACACTGAAAAAATAAAGCACCCTCTCTTCTCTCCCTCACATGGCCTCAGTAGGACCTCAGAGAAGATTACCAAACTTGATCTCTCTTTCAGAGTCCTGCCTAGAGTGCAGAACGTTTCCTGAACCTTTTCCTCACTCCCCCTGACCAGGCTGTTCTTGCTTACATGCACCTCCACCAGATCTGGCTTACCTTCTTCCTTTCCTGTGAGCTTCACCACTTCATATCTAAGTCTGGCTCTCCTTGCCCCAGAGCTACAGTGACCCATTCTACTTTGTAAGTCTAAGAAACACACTATTACGTCTGTCCCCTCACAGTGGAGTCCCCACTTCTTTCATCTTCCTAGCCCTGATGCCCTCTATGGTGTTCCCATTCTGCCTGGGTTCACTTTTTGAAAGTGGTGCCTCCCTTTTGGATATAACACCCCCAGCTTGCTGGGTGCAGGGCTCTGGCTGAACCAGAGTTTCCAGAGGCATAAATCAGCTCTTGGTGCATACTCCTGGCTCCAACCTTTCCTGTTCTCTCTCACCCCCTGCTACACCCTCACTATTGTCCATCACCCCCCCCCCAGACAGAACAGTCATCTGGGGGAGTGTTTCATTTAGTAACCCTACTGTCCAATTAGCCTTTTCAAGTAGTATAACTCAGGTCTTACTGCCTGTAGCTTGACCATGAGGGTGAGGAGCTGCCTCACAATCCCTACACACTACCCATTTCCCTTAGCAGTGGCCTTCCCCCTGCATCTTATTGTTCTTACCTGCACCAGGTATATATACTGGTACAGTGATTACTACACTGCTACCAAGGTTGTCTGTAGGTACACCCCAGATAGGGAGTTTACACTTGTACTTTGCAGCTCATTAGAGTATCTATAGACACAACCTATATCGGGAATTAGTATTATACAGTTAACCAGGTGAAATCTACCCCCACCCAAGGGATAAACACTTGATTGGGTTTTAAACCCTCATGACACCTAGTATGGCTGTGTTCCAGATAAGGTTTTCCTAGGCTGTCCCTGTATACCAAACAACAGTCCAGAGTACAACAGTTACACCACACTACCCTAGATAGGTATGGCCTAGGCTCTCCGCTAACACAGTCCTGTCACCCAAGTTTCATAAGTACCACACTCTGTCTTAAACACTATGGGGCTTTACTGTACCCTAGATATTTTTTTGTGAAGCTTCCCCAGTACCTACCAACTGACCTGATATCACTATGACACAGTACTACCTATACCATTGCATATATCTAGTTCAACCAACTATGAATTGTTTAGAACACCCTCCATGGGTGAACCAGATGTTACTTTGGTGGGAGAAAAAATAAACTGAGTTCAGTGGGAATCTATTGACTCATGGGGTGTCTTGGACCTGGGAATTAAATAGTGGACTGCTATGACCTGATTTGCCTTTAGCAGCACACGCCCCTCAGTTGTCCACAATTCCTTCCTTCCTCAACCCCAATCCAACACAAAACGTTTGTCAATTGGGATATTTTTGTATCAGATTAAAAGAAATTACTAGACCTTCCTCCCCTTTACCACAGTTTGCATGGTGAAGCTATACCCTCTACTGCATTTGCACTGGAAGAAGTCCTCTGGGCTATTCGACAGCCACAACCTTTTTTTTTCCATTCTCCACAAAAATAGCTTTGCATTACCAAGTCCCCTACTCTCTGCCTTTCTGACCTCTCTTTCCTCTCCTCCTACCCTTTACCTACTCTGGAACACTGCATCCTGTTCCCTGTCCCTCTCCTTTACAACAGCTACTGTGGGTCAAGGTGCTTTCTCATACCATTTCTTGAAATCTTGCTCAGCCTCTTCCTTCTCCTCCTCCTCCTCTCTCCCCATGTCTGTCTGCTCATCTTTTTCCTTCTCCTCCCTCAAGTCTCTTCTTTGTGACATTATCTCTCACTCCTGTGACTGTACCTGACCCCTGATCTTAACATCATGGGTTGCTTTAGGACAGGCCCAGCCAGGGCTGGTGTCCCAATAACAATCTGCTGTGCCCAAGCTGCGCCCCAGCAGTGATACATAGCTGGCAACATAGTCTGGATTTAAATTGCCCTGCATGCCCAGGCACAAACCCTCTGTTCCCTGCCTGTGCCCTGGTCATCCATAATTCCTGGAGCCACCACTGCATAGCATCACCCTTCCCCCCTCCCTGTTGTTGGGTGCCCCCCCCTTGGCTCAGAGCACTTTTTCTACCCACCCTAGGCCCCAAGTCTCTGGGGGATTAATTCTGCTACTAAAATGTGTTCATATCTTATAATATATGTTCATATCTGGTATTATATTGCACCTGTACCTTACTGAAATGTACTTGCATTGATTACTTTTCACCTTTGCACAGTCAGAGTGGTATTATTAATCTGCTCCTAATCTGGTTTTCACACCCAGTATTGTAATGCACTTGTACCTGATTGCATTGTTCTTGCACTGTTTCTGTTCTGGGCTGTGCTGATCTACTTGCCTGGATATAGTGACTGCTCAACTGTAATGTATTTTATTTGTATTACTCCTGCATCTTATTTTATTTTATTTTTTTTCTTGTACCTTTTGTATTGTTTAGCTCCCCCTGGATGCGTCTGGAAAAAAGCTTTTACCAGTTCAGTATGTTTTTCCTGGTAAAACATTTGAAATAAATAAATAAAATATTAGGAGCCCGTGTAAGTGATACTCTGGGCTTGCCTCTTCTCCAATGATTGTGCAGAAAGGCATCGCTCGAAAGTATGCAACAGCAAGAAAACGGTCTCTATGGCTTTTGGCACTGCCCAGAATCTAGCCAAAATGACATCTCCCCCAACCTTTTATGCCCCCGATGGCTCCAAAATCACAGCAGTTGAATCATACAAATACCTGGGAATTTGTCTGGATCCCAAACTGAACTTCTCCCTACACCTAAACACTATTCACAACAAACTGTGTCCAAAACTAGGAATGCTTTATAGGCACAAGAACAGTCTCCCCGTCAGGAGGGAAATCATGTCTAAGCTTATCCTTTCTTCGTTTGATTATGCAGATGTGGTCTATAGTTCAGCTCTGCAATCCTCCCTTGCCAGATTAGACCCACTTTTTCATGTCTTCTGCCGCTTTGCCTCTAATCTCCCGTACTGCACTCATCACTGCCTCCTCTACCAATCTGTCTCCATGCCTTCTCTTGCACATTGTCATCTGGCACATTGCGCAAACTTTATCACTAAGTTCTGGTTCAACACACTTCGGTCCTACCTCTCCTCCTTATTAGCCCCTACTCCTAGTATAGGCTACTCCCTGCGCTCACGAGACCACCACTCCTTCACCCTGACCACACCTTACTCACTCTCTGGGAAACTAGCCTTTGCCCATCGGCTCCCTGCCCTCTGGAACTCTCTTCCCCTCACTGTATGTAGCTCGCCTACTGTGCTAACCATCAAAATGTACTTCAAGTGCCTTCCACACCCTCGTTGCCAATGTTTCCACCCTCCCTAACTGCTAGGTACTACCGACTACACTAGCCATACCCTTCTATTATCTTGCCAACTTCAGCTCTTATATTTTTCTGGCTGCACAATACTTGTGTCTGTATCAAAGCACCTAGCCTTGTTATATTAGCTCATGTGTTACTAGTTTCTCGTATTTAATTGTCCTCTGTTAGGTACATTGTTAGGCCCAACTTCATGTATAAACTGTATCTACTGTTTATTATCATGTATTCCTGCATATTTCATGTTGTTATATAAATGTATATATATTATGTGTCCTTTGTAACCTGCCCCAGGTCGCATCTGGAAATGAGCCTTGGGTCAGTGTGCCTTTCCCAGTTATCAACTTTTAAATAAATAAATAAAATACTCCAATGCTTGCAGACAACCTGACTTTGTTTGCAAGTCCATTGAATTGTGTCACAGAATGTTATTTGTGAGTGGGGAGTATTAGCTTTTTCACTAGGTACAAGAAGGCTATCTCTCAATGTTCCATTTGTTGGCTTATATGCCTTCTTTAAAATCCTATTTGAGTAGTTCCTAGTACAAACTCCTTCTTTTAGGTAAGTGGCCTGCAACTCAAAATTGGTGTCTGTTGAGCAATTCCTTTGGATCCTTCAAATATATACCATACTATGTTTTGTTACATTTTGAATTGTAGCTCAGAATTTAATTTAGGGCACTGTTGCACTTTAAACATTATTTTTGGTGCTAATCCGCCTCTTTGGTCTCATACATTATAATGCTGTATGACCATATAGATACATAGATTTATTTATTTAGTTTTTGTTTACCGGGTAAGTACACTAGACAAGTTTTATGCCTATTTTCAGGAACGACCCGGGAGAGTACAAAAGGGTACAACAGGTACATTGATACAGTAATTGGTTCAGACGAATACATTCAGGTACAAAAACAGGAGAAAAGACAATTTTTACAGTTTTTACATTTACGTGGAAGGTACACCCAGATACAGTGCTGAGGCAAGGTATAATTTAGAGATAAATTCAATGACCAACAGGGCTGGTGAGGATTATGAGCATAGTAACATCATAGTGTTGGTCAAGCAAGGAAGGGGGGATTTGAATAGATACATTGACACTGTTGGCAGATGAGGGCCTATTGCCCACCCAGTCTGCCCATTTGAGCTTTAAGTTCCCTTTATGTTTTTCTAGAAGTCTGTTGCCCCTTACCCCTGACCTCCAGAATTCCCTTATGTCAATCCCATGCATTCTTAAATCCTGTGATTATTTTAGCCCCCACCACCTCCTCTGGCAGGGCATTCCACTTGTCCACCACCCTTTCTGTGAATAAATTCTTCCTTACATTTTCTCTGAATCACCCTCCCTCCAACTTCATCCCATGCCCTCTAGTCCTGGAACATCTTTTTCACTGGAAAATAATGTATTCTTGCACCCTATTCCTCCCTGTAAGGTACTTGTATGTCTTTATCATATCCCCTCTCTCCCTCCTCTCCTCCAGGGAGTACATGTTCAGTTCCTTCAACCTGTCTTCATAGGACTTGTGATGCAATCCGTGCACTATCTTTGTTGCCCTCCTCTGAACCTTCTCTACCCTGTCTGTGTCCTTATGTAGGTAAGGTCTCCAGAACTGTACCGTGTACTCCAGGTGGGGCCTCTCTAGTGTCTTGTATAGTGGAATTATGACCTCCCTTTTCCTGCTGGTGATGCCCCTGCCTATGCATCCCAGCATCCTATTTGCTTTACCTGCTGCCTTGTCACAGTGTTTCCCTACCTTGAGGTCATCAGAGATAATAATCCCAGGGTCCCTTTCCTGCTTAGTGCATGCTATATCCTCACCCCCAACTGATATGTTGTTCCAAGGTTTTTGTGCCCCATATGCATTATCTTGCACTTCTTTGCATTGAATTTCAACTTCCAAATCCATGACCATTCTTCAAGCTTCTGCAGGTCCCTCCTCATTCTGTCTACACCTTCTGGTATGTCCACTGTGTTACAGAGCTTCGTGTCATCAGCGAACAGGGAAATTCTGCCTTCTAGGTCCTGCGCAATGTCACTGATGAAGATGTTGAATTGGACCGGTCCCAGCACTGATCCCTGTGGTACCCCCACTGGTCACTCTTCCCTCTGTGGAGTGACAGCCATTTACCACCACCCTCTGTGTACTGCCACCCCGCCAGTTACTTACCCACCACACTCCTGTCCTGCCCACTCACATATTCCCCAGTTTGTTTAATAGCTTTTTATGTGGCATAGTGTCAAAGGCCTTGCTGTAGTCCAGATAGGCCTCATCCACTGCCCTGCCTTGACCCATCTCCATTGTCACAAAGTCAAAAAATTCAATGAGGTTGGTCTGACATGACCTCCCCCCAGTGAAACCATGCTACTTTGGGTCCTGTAGTTCATTGGCAACCAGATGATCCACTAATCTCTCCTTCAGTGGTGCTTCCATGATCTTTCCCACTACCGAGGTCAGGCTGACTGGTCTGTAGTTCCCCGCTTCCTCTTTGTTCCCGCTTTTGTATAAGGTGACTACATCTGCTGTCCTCCAGTCTTTGGGTACCTCTCCTGTTTCCAGTGATCGGCTAAACAGGATTGCCAGAGGTTCAGCCACCACCTCTCTTAGTTCCTTTAGGACCCTGAGGTGCACCCCATCTGGCCCCATTGCTTTATTGACTCTAACACAGTGTATGATGACTAGATAGTAATATGATAAATTATCTTGCATTATGTTTCTCTGGCTGCAGAATTGTAATCTTCTTAGCGTAAATTATTTCAGTATGGCTATTTAGCTATTTAAATTCTGCAGCTTTATAAAGGCTGAGGCTGACACTGGACGTTCTGCCACATGAGGAAGATGCAACCTGCGCCAGTACATAGGGCTGTTTTTAACATCCTTGGTCATTAGCACTGCACTGATTGGTGAGTTATGCACTTTCTTACGTTTGCACTTGTTTGGCTTGATAAAGTGTTTTGGCTCTGCTTGGTGTGCCTAGTCCTTTTCTTGTTTCTCTGATTTCGGTTTCCTGACTGTGACACCCTTGAGTGCTTGAACATTTTTCATTTCTATCCCAGATGAGACAGCCATAGGAGATTTGGGCCATGGGACAGACTCAGAAGGCCCTAGAGCATCATGATTGGCCTTTGGGGCCGCGGGTCCAGCACATCAGTTTGTGCCATGGCAGAAATGTATTTTAAAGGATGAATCACCTGTCTGAAATGCAGAAATAAAAATGCTGGCAGTACAGAAAAATATAGGATGAACTGTATCTAAATATTCAAAGATTTCTCAAGAGAGACAAATTCACTTTAAGGCTTCCTTTTTTGAGATAATTATCTATAAGTTAGCTTAGTTGCTTTTCTAAAGAAGTTCTTTTAGAGTGCATCCATTGAAATAGCAGCAAGCTCACAAATACAACAGTACTCTTTTTGACGCTAGGCTAACTTTTTTTTTATTTAAGGGAACTCTACTTACATGATAGCCTGGCAATCTGGAGTACCATGTGGACATGGCCGTTGTGACTTAATGATATATTTTTCTGTTCCACAGGAGACTACACGGGTGACCAGTCTAATGTATGCCTGTCGACACCAATTCCTGTGAGACATGAGAAAGAAACAAATTATATGCAGCAGTTGTCCAATGTGTCTGACTATAACACATTCATTTGTCCCTTTGTAGTTCTAAACTATCATGAGCAGTTAAGTAGCAAGTGATGCCTCTAGGAGAATGTAGAAAAACATATAGAATATGCCTGTATTTCCATTGCTGGGTTGAGATAACATCATATGGACTGTGAGAGCAAAGCTTGAGAGATACATGTTGTATCTCAGCCCCAAGATGGAAACACGTGACAAGTTTTGTATGGCTGTGCATAATTTTTTTTCATAGTATATAGTTTTAAATGAGTCAATTTTTTTTTGTTTTTTAATGGTTTTTTGAAAGACTGTGAGTGCAATGACTTTTTTGTTTTTCATTTGTGTGTAAAGCACATCATTGTTGTTAGTGCAGTGGGAGACGGTGTAAGCAGGGACACAACTAAAATGGACTTGGAACATGCACAACTTTTTTAGAACATACACAGCAACTCACAATAGCAAAACAGCATTTTTGAAAGGGCTGAGTTTCATACATAACACACACTAGTTATATACTATATAATGTATGAACAAAGTTCGGCTTATATTTCACATCAGCTGTTCGTGTCTTTTCTTCATTATTATTTATTACTGAGATCATATGGGTAAAAACAGGATCTTTGTTCCTTGAGAGTTCATCAACTCCTATAACTTATTCCCAACATGATATCATAATATTCTGCTTATTACAGCACGGTTATTCCCAAGGCAATGGACTGTGAAGTCACAATAGAGGATTACGACCTAAAGTGAAGAATAGGCTATGGGACAGGTGACACACAATGGATAAAGATCATGGGCCCAATTCTATAAACGTTACCCATGGTGCAAAGTGACTTGTGCCAACAAGAATGGTGCAAGTAGCACTTTGCTCCATGTGTTGCAACATTCAGTATTCTGCAACGCAGCCTGTGACATGCCACAGGCTACTTGCACCAAAGTGGAGTTACACCACCATGTATGCCAAAACCCCCCTGCAACATGGCACAAGGGAGTTTATGGCAGCAGTTGTGCCCTGTTCTGGAAGGGTGATTGCCATATCACCAAATTGCAATTCTGAAGCAACCCCGGAGGACATCCGTCAAAGTACATTTACACCAGCTATTGGTTAAGTGTGCCCATCCACCGAGGAGTTGCGTAATGCTTCTATGACCAACCCCAGTACATGCACCCCCCATGCCCCGATCCCCATACGAGAAATGAAGTGCCCCTGCAGGGCTATCAAACCCCCCATGCCCAATCCCTGTGAAATCAAGTAATTGTCCCTGCAGGGCTAGAGGACCCCTCCGTGCCCCTATCCCCCGTAAACCCTTTTGTAAGCCCTGCAGGGCTAGAGGACCCTCCCCTATGCTCTGATTCCCCGTAAATGTGTTTTACACTCTGCAGGGCAAGATGAACCTCCCCATGCCCTGATCCCCATATCCCAAGACTGTGCGGTAATGCACAGTTTAAAAATGTAAGCAGGATCCTGGTAATCCCCGGTAGTCTAGTGGCTCCTCCACCAAGCAGTGCCAGGCCACCCCACTCCCCTCTGACCCATACCAGCCGGGGACTGGCACAGTCCACCTCTCACCACCATAGCCAGCCACTGACTGGGTTTCCCTAGGAGTGTATTCTGTAATTATGATGTGCTCAGGGAATGACAGCTGCTGTCATTCCCTGAGTGCATACTAATTACAGTATGTGCTCTTAGGGGAGCTCAGTCAGCAGCTGGCTGCAGTGGTGAGAGGTGGGCTGTGCCAGTTGCCGGCTCGGTATGGGTCAGGGGGGAGCGGGGTGGTCTGGCACTGCTGGGTGGGGAATCACTAGACTACCAGGGATTACTGGGATCTTTGTTACATTTTTAAACTGTGCAGTACCGCATGGTCTTGGTGTATGGGGATCGGGACATGGGGGGGTTGGATAGCCCTGCAGAGGCATTTATTGCTTATACAGGGATTGGGGCATGGGTTGGGCACTTGCACCCTTTGGTGTACCGTGCTGCGGCTTGCAACAGCCTTTTCAGGTACTGTACACCCTCTGTTCAGCATACCTAGCAGGTTGCTGCAAGTCACAGGACATATCCGTGGGGACCCTGCCCTCTGCAGAATTGGGTGCAGAGTCCTTGGTGCAACTGCACCCCTCGTATGTTGCAACTTGTGACATGCATAGGGGTGCTACTAGAATTGGGCCCCATGTCTTTATGCACATTTCCACAGTAATTAAAAAGAAGAGGAGACATCTACAGAACATGTAGGAAATACATGCTGAATTTTGTCTAGATATTATGTTTTCCAAAATTTTCCCAGAGGTATGAGCAACAGTAAATTACGAAAAGAACTATAATAACTTGCTAGCATTCCATTTGAAGGGTATGTGAGTGGTGGCTGGCAAACTGCATAGTATAGAAACATAGAATTTGACGGCAGATAAGGACCGTTTGGCCCACCTAGTCTGCCCATTTTCCTACCTAATAGACAAGCTGCAGATCCTAGTTAACCAACAGCTTACTTCCTCCTACCCCCCACTAGGACTGCCTTATATCTGTCCCATGCATTCTTGAATTCCCCCACTGTTCTTGATTCCATGACCTCCTCAGAGAGGCTGTTCCATGCATCCCCAACCTTCTCCGTGAAAAAATACTTCCTCACATTACCTCTGAGCCATCCCCCCTCTATCTTCAAATTGTGCCCCCTTGTTCTTGCACATCTCTTTTTCTGAAAGATGCTACCCTCTTGGACTTTGTTGATTCCCTTGAAGTATTTGAAAGTTTCTATCATGCCCCCTCTCTCCCTTCTTTCCTCAAGGCTACACATATTAAGCTCCTTTAGTCTTTCTTTGTATGTCTTCTGGTGCAGACCCTGCACCATTTTGGCTGCCCTCTTCTGGACAGCCTCCACTCTGTCTATGTCTTTGTGGAGATGGGGTCTCCAGAACTGCACACAGTACTCCAGATGGGGTTTCACCAACTGTCTGTATAGAGGCATAACACCTTCCTGTTTTCTACTATTGATGCCTCTCCCTATGCATCCCAATACCCCCCCAGCCTTCCTTACTGCCATCTCACACTGCTTGCCCACCTTCAGGTCATCTGATATAATTACCCTCAGGTCCCTTTCCATTTTTGCTGTTGTCAGTATCTCACCCCCCATTGTGTACTCTTCCCCTGGGTTTTTGTTTCCCAGGTGCATTGCCTGCCAGTATGTCAGATATGTTTTACTGCTTACTGAGCTCTCTTATAAACTTGAAATCAATTGCCAACCTTCTCTCTCTCTCTCTCTCTCTCTTACACTCTCTCTCTCTAGTTATTTAGCCTGATGGAAATATGTAGGAACCCACAGTAGTTTCCTGCCAGAGGTGAATATGACAGTTAGCTATATCAAAAAAGTGGGAAAGAAGTGCTGCTGTGTAAAATGTAACCCTGACAACTCATTGAGATACATCAAATACAGTGTACAAAAAGTATCTATCTGTAATGTGTTGACCAGGAAAGGCATGGACAGTGATAGCTTGTTTCCAGGTACATCCGGGTGGGTGGGTTACATGGAATATTTTATTGACATGGTGAACGCTGTCCAGGACACTGGGGAAAATCCTGAACTGCTACGAAATGTTCCATGGAACTGTTAACTTGCTGCTGGCCAGCCACCATAGATGGGCAGAAGGAACCTTGGTTTGGCACAGTGGGTCTCAAGCCTAAAATTCTGGTGGCCTCAAAGGGCATTAAAGTGCAGCCATCAGATCTTAGTGGTGGCCTCACTTTTTAATTTTTCCCCTATGTCCCCCCGTTATACCCCAGCTTGCCGACACAACACTTTTCTTTTCACAGAATATACAATAAATCAAGTCCCTGATGTTGTTTCACTTAAAAAGTATCCCGATGTTTATTGAAACATAAGAAATTTTGCATTCCATTACCTCTGCAACTGGAGCTCTAAAGAGCCCTGTGGCCAGAGATTATTGTGCTACTAGTCTCACGTGGCCAGGGTGGCCTCATTTGAGATGCCTTTTGAAGAATGGACCTTAAGAGATGTTTTTTTTTTTCCAAATGTGGTGGGGTTGCTGTTTAGAATTATTTTCTACTTCCATCACTGACTGACTTACTGTCTGTCTGTCTGTCAATCTGTCGGTCATCTATTTCTGGACCTCTCAGGAGTAAATGGTACTGCTATAGTTCAGTTTGTTGAACACTGTCCATTCTTAGCATAAGCTACTCATGTCACTGAATTTCTTGAACTATCCCTATTAGTCCAACATATGTGGTCACTCCATTCAGCTAAAGATGAGAATGAACATAGAACTGAGATCCATGTGAGGCTTTATGTTATGGGTTCTACAAAACCACACTGCGTATCTACAGCTACAAAAGGAATTGACTGATGGAGATATTTTATAGCAGTTAATGTCAATTGTGAGTTTTTTGTGCAGATGAATACAGCACGTTACATGGGGAAGTATTATTAAGGCAAGATCCTTCCCTTCCCCAAAGATTGCCTTTAGAACGTGAGGAAAAATCAAAGTCATGTTGGTACATATAAGGTCACACACTGTCTATTTCTCCAAAATGGAATTGGAACTGGATGCCCAAGCCTATTCAAGATTAACAAAATGGTAATATTAAATGCATGCTAAAACTAGAAAATAGAGTTAAAAATCAACTTTTCGACCTTAGGTCTTCTTCAGGAAATATCTAAAAGAAAAAAAGGCAAAATTAGTGTAGAGGGGAGGTAAAATAAGGGATATATATGTGGGGAAAGAAAAAAGGGGGAGGCTCTGGGAGAAGAAGTGATAAATGACAAGATGAAGAGAGATAATCTGGAAAACAAAAAGGTGATGATGGGAATTACAAGGCATAATAGCAATGAATGAGCTAGGGAAGTCCCCAGATGGGGACTAATTAACATGTCCTAGTAAGAAGGATGAAAGGTAACAAATGTGGGGAAAGGAGACAGAGGTGAAGACATCTGGTGAAAATGAAAAAAATTAGATGTGTACAGATATGAACAGACTTTAGGGAAAACAAGGGGTAGCTGAAGGATGTTGGTAGAAAATAAGTCTATAATTTAAATCAGAGGGCTGCTGGGAGCCAAGGTGGATGATCAGCTTGGTTTTCATGTTTTTTCTATGGTCCGAATCCCAGAAGCCCTACTGAAGGACACAAACAGAAAGTTCATTGACACTGTGGTCCCTGGAGATAAAGTGGGATGCAATGGGTTTTTCAGTGTCTCCATTCCTGACTGCCATGTAATGTTCCCTGAAATGATTGGCAAGGCATCTACCAGTCTCTCTGATGTAAATAGCTGCACACTTCCTGCAAAGAATACAAGACTGGTTTTGTTTTCCAGATTCTCTCTTTGTCTTGCCATTTATCACTTCTTCTCCCTGAGTCCAGCATGCATCTAATATGACCATTTTGTTTTGCTTTCAGACCACATGCTGACGCAGTGCCTTGTTTTGTCTAACTTCCTTTCTGCCTTGATTGCCACAATATTGTTACCGTAGAAATACTCTGCAGTAGTCCCTGGCCATCTCTCCTGTTCTCCACCTACTTTATTTATATTTTCTAGATTGCCAAAGGCCACATATACACACTCGTTACCTCCTATAATAACCCCATGGCCACAATTGGTGCTATCCTCTACCCTCTCCTAGCCCTCCTCTTCTTTCTTCCTACTCTTCCCCTGTCTTTCCCCTGTTCCATACCAGCACCTACCCGTCTGCTTCCTGCCCCCTCTGTGACATATCTCCTCCCACCATGGCCTCCCCACTCCCCCCTTATCTCACGAGCTCCCCCTACCACACTTTCCTTATCCACCCAGGGCTTCTCTATAGCTCTCTCATAAATATAGAAGCTATCTGCTGCTTATGCCTTCTTGCACCCTCCTCGTGTCTCCCGCCTTGAGGCTACCGATTTAAACACAAAAATCATGCCCATCTCCTTTTCTTAGTCCTTCTCCTACTTCTCGCCGGTGACATTGAATTAAACCCTGGCCCTTCCAATCCTATCCCTCCCATCACACCTTAACACATCCAAAAGGACTGAGAATCTTCCACATAAACGTTCATAGCCTACTTCCTAAATTAGATGCTTAAAAATGTGGGTCACTCAGTACTCCCATGACATACTATGCATCTCTGAAACATGGCTATCCTCCCATGTTCCTGTCAATCAGTTGGCCCTTCCTGGCCTTAACCTTCACAGGCAAGACCATGGAAAAAGAGGTGGCAGAGTTGCTATTTACTCCTGCAACTCTTTAACTTGTATCATTCCACACCAGGAAGTGATCCCTCATTCCCACAAATTCCTCTTGACCACCCTAAAATTTCCCTCATCAATGCCCCTTATTGTGGGTGTTCTCTATGCTTCCCCAAAACTTTCCCCATCTTCCCTTGTGTCCTATGTCTCTGCTGCCTCTACCCTTGCAACAACGGTGACTTCATCCTGCTTGGTGATTTCAATCTTGACTGGCTCTCCCCCCATTCGCTCAACTCTTGTCACCAGATAGAAGCATTAAACTTGACCCAGTTGATAAATGAATCCACTCATCCTAATCCTCGCTCCCAGTCTCATTCCCTGCTTGACTGGGTGCTTACGACCAACCCCAACTGCATCTGCTCTTCTGGCATACTACCTGATGCAATCAGAGACCACTGCCCCACCTACTGCTTCAGGAAGATTTGTCCTCCTCCAAACCCTTTGAAATACATCCAGTATTGGCCCCTCAAATCCCTTGACTCAAGCAAACTGCTTCATGACCTGGCCATGGCTAACTGGTCCTCTGTCCTCTCCTCCCTCTCGTTGATGCTGCACTCTCTCACTTTACATCATCTTTCTAAAAGTTTGGGATACTCATGCCCCCCTAGAATCTGTCAGAGTAAGGTGCTCTCACCATCACTGGGTCACCCCAGAAATCGTGGCCATGTCCAAATCCCATGACTTCTCGTGACGCCTCTTTAAATCCTCGTGCGACCCAGCCGGCCTCCAGACCTACCATACCCTTTGCAACAGCTGTACTAAGTGCATACGACAGGTCAAATTGGAATTTTTCAAATCTTGTTTGCAAGTCCCTAACATCACCCCAACCTCCTTCTGGCATGATCTCCGATCACTCATTCACCCCTCCCACACCTCCCCCCTCACCCATTCTTAGAGTTACATGTTCACTGGTTTCTGATCCTACCCATGCAGCAGAAGCTCTAAATAAGTTCTTCACAACCTGTGGCATTCCGCCCGATCCCCCTTCTTCCCTGTCTTGCATTCCTCCTCTCCCTGTCAGCCCTCTGACTTCCAGATACCGCTGGTATCGCCGTCCAAAGTCTTTAAAGCCCTTGTCTCCCTCAACTCCACTAAATCCAGCCCTGATGACTTGTACCCTAAGCTCCTCATAATCTCTGCTCCCTCTGTTGTCACCCCCTTAACCTTCATTCTCAATCTGTCTGTCTCCTCTGCTACCATTCCCTTGGCCTGGAAGACTGCCATGGTCCTCCCCATCTTCAAAGGGGGTCACATCACTGCCCCTGGCAACTGCTGCCCAATATCCCTTCTCCCGTCACTTGCCAAGGTCCAGGAGTCCCTAGTCCTCTTTAGGCTAAACGATTTCCTCCAAGCATATAACACTCTGTCCCCTGTCCAATCAGGGTTCAGAAAGTATCACTCTACCACTACCTCCCTTCTACGCTTCACTGATGCCATCCACTCTGCCATGGATCAAGGTCTGATCACCACGGCCATTTCATTGACCTAGCAAAGGCATTTGACTCCATATCCCACCCCCTCCTCCTAAATAAACTAAGTGCCTCTGGCCTCTCTCCTTCCTGTGTCCTGGTTCATATCCTAGCTAATGGGCTGCTCCCAATCAGTGAAAATCAGTAATGTCCTCTCCTCCTCCCTCCCCATCCTTGCAGCTGTTCCCCAAGGTTCAATACTCAGGCCTGTTCTCTTTTCCCTCTTCATTAATAACCTCCTTTCTATGCACCCACACCAAGATCCACATGTATGTGAGCCAGCCTGGTGGTGCTTAGGGTTAAAGTGCTGGATGCCACACCGGTGACCTGGGTTCAGGGATGGACTTGGGGAGTCAGGGGTCAGCAGGAGAGGGAGAGGATGGAGCATCCAGAGGACAGCTCTCTTCTCCCTGGGAAGGGATCCAGGGTTACTCAGTGTCCTGGCAGCCCCCGATGGAGATCAGGGGCACTGCAGGAACACCAGCCAACATAAGGGGTGGAGTGTGGCAGATGCCAACAGGGCAGTCATGTGCAGGCATCATTGCACGCTGCACTCCAAGGGGAGAAAACCAAGAAAATCCCCATCCTCGGGGATAGGCGATGGCACCTCGCCCTGCCAAGCCACACTCCATCTCTGGGCTTCTCTCTTCACCAGGCCGACACACTGGATTATAGGTAGAGCACTCTGGGCAGACAGGGTGGCCCCACCTTGGGGGGTGCAGAGCCGGGGGGGTGTCTGCGGGGCTGGTGCGAGGTGGAGGAGAGTTTCAGGTATGAGGTAGAGCTCACGGGTGCAGTGGTTGCCCAAGAGAGTTCTCTGTAGCGGCGGTGAAGAAAAATAATTAAAAGAAAAAAAAAAAAGATCCACACGTAAGTGGAGGATACCATCCTGTTCCTTTCTGGTCCTTCGCATCAGCCGTCCAAATTCCCCTACAAAATGACTTCTTGGCAGTTACATCCTGGTTCAATGCAAATTGTCTGAAGCTAAACATTAATAAAACCGTAGCTATGACATTTTGAACCAAGCAAAAACTGGCTAGGATTCTTGCCCTACTCTCCTTCCTCCATGATGCTAATGCTCCCCTTGACAATGTCTCTGCCTATAAGTACCTTGGGGTTTGGCTCTATCCCTCACTTGACTTCTCTTCCCATTTTAACTGCCTTCACTCCAAACTGCACCTGAAACTTGGGTTACTTTACCCCCACAAGGCTAGTCTCCCCCTCCCTGTTAGACATGATCTAGTGGTTAAATGGATCCTTTCTGCCTTCGACTATGCAGATGTAGTCTTCGGTGCTGCGTCTGCTACTTACCTCTCCAAACTAGATGTCCTCTACCATGCTTTCTGTCGGTTCGCCTCAAACTCACTCCACTTGACTCACTTATGCAACCTCTACTCCTCCCTATCCCTCCAATCCCTCTCCCAGAGAAACTCATCCCACTATGCCACCTTTATATCTAAATACTGGTTTGGGACTCTCCCACCATACCTTGCTTCTTTCCTCAATCCCGCCTCCCCTCCCCATAAAATTCTCTGACAATCAGCGCCCGTTCTTTTGTGCTCCCACGCCTCCGCACCTCAGCTGGCAAACTGCCATTCTCCTATAGGCTTCCTTCCCTTTGAAACAGCCTCCCCTCCCAAACCCACCTCACCCCCTCATTTCCTGCCCTTAAACACTTATTTAGACCAACCCTGACCACGTCTTGCACCTGTCCTCAATTAGACTTATTCTCTCTCCCGCCCCTGTATGGCACCTTCTGTCTCCAGCTCTGATTCAATAGGCTATTTCAGTTAGTTGCTCTGAATAGCTGTTACCTACTGTTATATATGCAACCATACCATCAATATGTAAAATACTGTGTGTGTGTGTGTTGTGTATATATATATATATATATATATATATATGTAAATATTCTACATGCAAATCACTCCATTCTTTTCTATGTATACTGCACTACTCTGTAACTTCTGTTGGTCTTCCTCTGTTTGTACTTGTACCCTCCTCCTGGTCGCACCTGGAAATGAACTGTTGCTCATGGTGCCTTTCCCAATTATCAAATTTTAAATAAAATAAATTATTATAGGTATGTATAGTGGTCAGCTAATATAAAACTATCATCCAGAGACAACCAGAAGCAACAGCTCAGACACAAAGGGCAACCCTAGGAGGCATACGCCAATATAGCTATGTACTGTTCAGAAGAGACTGAGATGCAAAAGGGGGTGGGATGGAGTGGCCCTGTATGTCAATGAAAATATCAAAGCTACAGAAATTCAGAAAACACATAAGGAGCCAGAAGAGCTGTGGGTCACCCTGGAAACAGGAAATGGGACAGCCATAAGAAATGGGGTTGTCTACAGGCCCCCAGACCAGGGGAAGGACATAGACACATTACTGTTAGAAGATATACAAAACATGACAGCTAAGGGGGAAGTTCTGATAATGGGAGACTTCAAAGTGCCAGATACAGATTGGTCAATACCAGGAGGAACATCTGCCAGAACTAGATACATAGTGGATTCCGTGCAGGGAGAGGGCCTCAAACAACTGGTACAACAACCCACAAGAGACAGGGCTATCCTAGATCTAGTATTGACTAACAGGGAAAGGATCACAGATCTCTAGGTAGACGATCACCTGGGGGTCAGTGACCATCACATGGTATGGTTCAGTTTGGCCACTAGAACTAAATCATCCCATTCCAAGGCAAAAATATGGGATTTCAGAGGAGCCGACTTTGATAAGATGGCCAACGGAGTTAAGCTAGCCCTGGCAAGAAGAAATACAGGTGAGGGGGTATGGGCAAAGTGAGCAAGTATTAAGGATGCAATACTTGAAGCAACATCCCATTGTGTTAGAGTGAAAAGGAAGTGCAAAAGAAGAAGGAAACCGCTTTGGTTCTCAAAAACAGTAGTAGAAAAGGTCAGAGCCAAAAGCGTGGCCTTCAGGAAATATAAGGGAACACAGTGGGATGAAGATAGGGAGGCATACCAAACTTCCCTAAGGGAAGCAGGGAAGGCAGTAAGGCAGGCAAATGCCCAAACTGAGGAAACACTAGCACGAACAGTAAAAAAAAAGGTGACAAGGCTTTCTATAGCTACATTAGTGAAGTCCAGGGGGGTATTGCTAAGATCAAAGGAGATAAGGGGGCAGGTGAGGAGGAAGACCATGCAAAAGCATCTATCCTAACTAGATACTTTTGCTCAGTATTTACTGAGAAGAAGGCAGGGCAGGCCCCACAGCTCAGCACTATTGACACAGAGGGGAGAGAGGTGTGTGCTAGTCCCTTCACAAAAGAAAGGGTCCTACACTAGCTCGATAAGCTCAGGGTTGACAAGGCAATGGGACCTGATGGCATACATTCCAGGGTACTAAAGGAGCTAAGGGTGGAACTAGCAGAGCCATTATCAGCACTGTTTAGTGAGTCTCCGAGCACAGAAGAGGTCCCAGAAGACTGGAGAAGGGCTCATGTGATCCCGCTCCACAAGAGTGATAGCAGGGAGGAGGCAAGGAACTACAGATCAGTCAGTCTTACCTCAGTAGTGGGCAAGATTATGGAGGCAGTCCTAAGGAAAGGATAGTGCAACACCTGGAATCCATAGGAGCACAGTATCCAAGACAGCATGGGTTTACAACAGGAAGGTCCTGTCAAACTAATCTTATAGATTTCTTTGACTGGGCAACCAAAGTGGTGGACCAAGGGGGAGCAATTGAAGTCACCTACCTTGACTTCAGCAAAGTTTTTGATACTATGCTACATAAAAAAGCAGATTAGAATCAAATCTAGACTTTGGAAGAAAGCAGGTAGAACTCTTGATCCTTCAGACTGGGCAAATTATGAATCAGCTAGAAATGTTTTGAGATTGAAAATTAGAAAGGCTAAGCAAAGGGATCACATGATGCAGCAGACTGTGTAGCAGCGTTTGAACCCAGTTCCCATTATCCAGGGCTATTTCTTCAATTTAACCGCTTTTAAACAAGTTTCCAGTTATTTCTGAGTGAACTAAAAGTGAGTGGATCTGCAGACTGCAACTTAGATCTGGTATGGAAGCAGAAATGAGAACAGCGCTACCCCAACAAACCTCTCTGGTTTCCCCGGAGAAAACTGGGAAAAGATGCAAGGCCCAGTCAACTGATGGCGGCAAGCAACTCACCACAACGGCCTTCCATACTCTAGCTCTGGAGGCAACTCCTCTCACTTTGGAACTTTTCCTAAAAGAGCTGCAACCATTTAGGGAGGATCTAAAATCGGTTGTTGCTAAAATGAAGCAGATGTCGGCTGCACTTGAGGACCTATCTACTAGAAAGTCTGATAGTGAAATGCGGCTTATTTCCATTGAGAAAAAATCTGACCACATGGAAATCGCAATGGTAGACAACTGACAACGAACCAAGAAGCTGGAGCAAAAAATTGAAGATTTGGAGGGGAGGAGTCGCAGAAATAATGTGGTGATCCTAGGAATTCCTGAAAGAGAAGAAGGCAGTAATGCTATCCTGTTTATTCAGAAATTGATAGAGAAGCTTGCTGGCCCATCTCGTTTTGGGGCCTCGTATATAATAGAGAGGGCTCACAGGCCAATCGTCCCGACCACTAATGTTTAAATTCTTTAATTATCAAGAAAAGCAATTTCTCTTGACAAAAATAAAAGAGCTAGAACAGGTACTCTGGGAGGGGAACAAGATTCGAATAATCCAAGACCTCCCCACTATGATGAGACAGAGGAGATCACTTTTCCACCCCATAGTAACGAAATTAATAGCTGCAGGCATAAAATTCCAAATGGGGTACCCAGCTCGCCTCCAGGTAGTGATCTCAGCGGTAATTGGACGCCCTTCAAAGAAGTGGAACCAGCGTTAACAGCACTGCAGAAGGCATATCCTGATTATTTCATGCTCGCTGAATGCTCACAAAAGGAGCTGTGATCACGAGAAGTGCTGATGTTTTTTCGCATTGCTGAAGGAAATGAATAGAAAATGCAATGGAGGGCTAGACCATCAGCAAGAAATTGCCTATGGCAAATGTAGTGATTTAAATGGTTAAAGAATATCCTCTCGGGCAGGACAGCCACATAATTTCACTTAGATTTTCATGTGGGAGTCACAGAATGACTGGGAACTCAAAATATTAGCGAGGACTCGCTGGGACATTCAATTCTCTTTTTTCTTTCCCTTTTTATGTTCATGTAATATTTGTTTAGATTGCAGGTTGCAACCTGACACGATCGCTCTGATATGCAAGAGCTTATGGCAAGAGGAAGGCTGTAGGTTTGTGTTTAGGTCTTCAGTTGTGTATAAACAGAGAAAGCTAAAATGCTGACTCGCCACAAGAGGGCGCTCCTCACTAACAAATGTTGGAACTGGTATGAGAATAGTGCCATATAGATGTTATTTTGGAGCTTTCTTTAAAGGTTATGCACTTAGAAAGGAGTGTACTAATAGGGTTAATACATAGATGATAATGGGCATGCTGACAATCCAGAGGTACTCCATTCTGGATACTTTTATTAAAGGGAAAATGCCGTACAGCGACGAGATATGATTTGGAGCTTACAGGTGTAGTAATTCTGTTTGAATTACAGAATCCATAGGTACAGTACTGGTTTGTTCTTTACTTTTTGCACTTTTACAATTTTGGCTTGGTAGACTATCCTTCCATGGAGCTGGGTAGTGGGAGGGGGAGAAACAAGGGACTGACACAGGACCAGCTGTATAGTGTTCCAATAACGAGAGGGGCAATATAGGGACAATTTGAGCCGGATACCAGTTAATTTTTGTCATGGTACACCTCTGGGTTGGATGGGGGTGGAAGGGAGGGTATAATAACTACTATGAGCACAACAAAAATGATAAGACAGGTATGTTTCTGGCATATATATGACTTCTTGAATAGGAGATGGGGGATTGCTGATTTACAAATTATACAAAATGGCTAACTGTATTCGCATTGCTACATGGAATATCAGAGGGGGTAGGAAAAGAAGGAAGCAATATCAGGTTTTAAATCACCTGAAGTTATTGAACATAGATATTGTCTATGTTCAAGAAACACATCTTCTGGACGTCGAAGCGTCCCAGTTCCGTAGACAACAATTTGGTCATTTTTTTGGGGCAGAGGTAATGAAAAATAGTTGTGGGGTCATGATTCTTATTTATAGGAAAATTCCATTTATAACAACCAATGTGATAAAGGATCCATTGGAAAGATATATTTTCGTTCTGGGCTTACTTTGCAACAAAGGGATAGTATTAGGTAGTGTGTACGGACCAAATCATGATGCGCCAGAATTTTTTACTCAGTTAACCCAGATTTTACAACCAGACCTTTCTATGTCCATGATCATTGGGGGAGACTTTAACCTGGTACATGACCCGATGATGGACAGGTCAAGTCAGCAGAGGAGGGGCCTCTCTCCTGCTCAAAGGGCACTCAGGGAGCTGATGGACCAGACTGGAATGTACGATATCTGGAGGATATTACATCTCTTAGATAGGGAATATACTTACGTTTCCCCAGTTCATTCTTCCTCATCGAGGATAGATTACATACTCCAGTCTCATGCTTAGTACCCGGAACCCTGGAAGCTTCGATTCTACCTGGCCCCCCTTCAGATAATTCCATTGTCTCCTGTTGAATATCTATGGTATTATTGCCAAAAAGAGGTTCCAGGTGGAAATTAAATGATTTATTGCTAAAGGATACATCTTCTACTAAACATATACAGGAGCAGATTGATAATTTTTATCATTTCACTTTTGATCCCCAGGGCAGACCTGATATGCTATGGGGATCCTTTAAAGCATATCTCAGAGGGGTTCTGATTAGTATGGCCACACATAGGAAAAAGGCTTCCAGTTCCAGAATGTCCCATCTACTCTCCCAAATAAGGATCCTAGAAAGAGACCTCTCCCCCATTTCACCAGAAGTTGTCAGGCAAGAATTGATTAAATTAAGAGCAGCTTATATGGAAATTCTTCGAGAGAAAGCAGATTATTCCATTTTGAAAACCCAGGCTTCATATACTGATCAAGGGGAAAACGCGGGTCGCCTTTTGGCACTTAGGGTTAAACAAATGGAATCATCTGGTTATGTGACCTCGATATCTTCACTACAAGATGGATCCCTTAAAACACATCCAGAAGAAATTGTAAAAGAATTCACGGCATACTATAAGGAACTGTATGCCTTATGCACATGCCCCCTATGGTGCAACAATTGCGTACCTATTTACAGGAGACCAATCTACCTCAGCTCTCATTAGAGCAGCAAAATAGACTTTTGTCTCCTATAAATAGTATGGAAATTTTGGAGGTTACTGGAAATTTTCCAACGAATAAAACCCCGGGGATAGATGGATACACTGCTCAATTTTATAAAAGATTTCAGGCCCAAATAATCCCTATGCTTCTTCCCCTGTATCAACATATGTTATCGGGTACTGATACAGATCCCACATTATTTGAAGCACTGATTGTTCTGATTCCCAAACCGGATAAACCTCCAGACTGTGTAACTAACTACCGACCTATATCGTTAATAAATCAAGATATAAAAATCTTCACCAAATTGCTGGCTAATCAGCTTAATACAGTAATGGACACCCTGATAGGACCAGAACAGGTTGGATTTATGAGGGGTAGGTCTTCTGCTGATCATTTAAGAACTCTCTCGCATGTCTTCTCGACGTCCAAGGACGCACCATTTCCTGCTGCTTTAATTTCCCTCGATGCCGAGAAGGCATTCGATAGGGTTCATTGGGAGTATCTGTTTCAAGTCTTGGAGGCCTTCCACTTTCCATCTGGTTTTGCTGGGTGAATCTGGGCATTATATAAATCCCCCTCTGTGCGGGTGGCAGGAAATGGAGTGATCTCGGAAAGGTTTACCCTTCATTCAGGTACCAGGCAAGGATGTCCTCTATCCCCATTATTATTTAATCTTTACCTGGAGCCGCTAATCAGAAACTTACAAAACTGTCAGAATATCCAGGGGATCCCTATCCATACTTGTGAAATAAAGGTGTCTGCTTATGTGGATGACCTCCTCCTTCAACTTTCCAATTCTAGCCCATCCATACCATATATGTTTGACATCACTGATACTTTCGGTAGAATGTCCAATTATAAACTAACCGTTGGCAAAACAACTGTATTTCCACTTAATTATAAACTCTTCAAATATGATATAACACCCTTCGGACTTAATTGGAAACAAGATTCCCTTAGATATTTAGGTATAGAACTATCTAGAAACCCCAAGCAAATTATAAAGTTAAATTTGGACTTTCTGGTAAACACTATCTCTCAAGATCTGAACAGTTGGACCTCTCTTTCCATCTCATTGTGGGGTGTGCCAGAATGAGGATTTAAAACAGGCAATCCCCTTAGGTGTTCTATTTCACTCTGTCCTTTCTCCTCTTTTTTCTGACTATTCTTTCTTTTCCTTATCAGGGTGGCCAACCTGATATCTATTTTCTTTTCTTTTCTATGCCCTATTTGTTAAAATGCCTGTGTTCCCATTTAAAAGCAGCTCCTGAAAAATAACTGGTGCCTTAAAGAAAGAGCAGTGGTTCCCTGCTGCTGCAAGCAGTATATTGAATTTGGTCCCAGCTGTGTGATTGCAATGTGCGCACATTCGCACATTCGCACGATCCCACGATTGCACATTCGTGCTGGCGATCATGCGCACAATCATGAAGGAAAAACGGAGAGAATAAGGAAATGATTGTTTAACCACTAGGAGTGGTTTCTTATAAAGAGGACATAGCTCTGAAGTGGAAAAATTGATGCAGAGTTCCAAAGAATGTACAAAATTTGCCCCTGTTGTTTCATGCTCCTGTATCTTGCAGCAAGTGTGTAGACTGAGCTAACTCAGTTGGGAAAACACAGAAAAATACTCCTTTAGAAAAAAATGAAGGGAGTTTAAGCATATAAAACCCTATGATGCCCATATAAAGAAATGCTGCAGGTATCAGGTACAGCAAAGAAGCTAGCTTTGCTGTCAAACAAAACAGGGCTGAAAATGAAATGGGAGCCGACGGCTGACAGTTTTCAGCCAACAGCTGTTTTGCAAAGCTAAGTAAGGTACAGAAAAAGTTGTTTCTCAAATAAAAAAGAAAGTATTTGTATAAATTACAAGTATTTATTGTTTCTAGCTATAAAGAAATGTATGCCCTGGAAATTGTCTTTTGTTTTGTATGTTTTCTTTAAAAAAAGTTTATTTCTCTTAAAAAAGCAGTAGGTTCCCAGTGCTTGCAAGAGTAAACAGGTAAGGAGTGCACCCCTTTTCTGCTTACATTTTTTAAGCCTAGTGATACCTACTGAATATTTTTCTTCTGGTTTAAAATATTACAATGAGCCAGAAATAAAAGAAAAAAGGGTAATTACCTGATGATGTTTCCAGAGGTCCTGCTATAGGGCTGGCAGCCCCTGAACTGACTGTATTTATGGGAGAAGCAGTCAGTGACATCACAGTAGGGGAGGAGTCGGCTCCCAAGTGTGATGTCATGCCCCTGTAATTAAGGTTTTATTTAGCCTTTTTCTTCAGAATAGAGACTCCTTAAGAGCCTGTATGGTGGACATAGAGAATAGCATTAAGCTAGGCAGGCTAGGACATTGTTTTATGAAATGTAGAGGTTTAAAATAAAGTGTCCCTGCTAATTGATGTTGTCACCTGACCTCTGATGTCACATCAGGCTGCCATAAAAGGATGTCCACCAGAGGGCTAGAGATAGATAGGAGAGAGAGTATGGAAGATGGTCAGTTGCTTTCTGATCAGAGACTGAGCAAGAGCTAAGAAGTGCTGAGTGTGGAGGTTTACAAACTGTCAAGAAGGAAGATCTCAGGAATTCTTTTGATTTTGATGCTTAATGGAAGAAGAATGATGTCCTGATGATTTACATTGGTGTGAAGAATTAACACCCTCTTATTTTCCTTTTTGTAAATATCCTTTATTTTCTTTATTTTGCTTTTTGGACAATAAATTGACAATGCATAATATGCATTTTTTTATGCACTATATTACAGTTCTCTGTCTAAATCTGTTATAAAGAATCCTCGCTACCAGACTGGTGTCAGAAGTGGGATTCTCTTACCCTGGTTTGTCGAGGCTGCCCGGGAGGCATTGCCAGTGGGGTGTTGCTATAAAAACACCCTAACAGATGAGTAAAAGTGAGCATACAGACATTAGTGCATTTCATCTGACATGGTCCATAAGTCAAAGAACTGGTATACAACCATTACCAGGTTTGACTCCAGTAACTAGACCGAAGATAATGTGGACCGAGCATGAGGATAAAGTGGAAGGTGCCACAGCAGCAGCTGGCAATCCTAAAAAGGAGAAGAAGGAAGAAGGCCAGACCATCCCAGCACCAGATGACCCTAGTGAGTTGTTAAAATGGCTTTGTCTATGCCTACTCGAGATGGAGCGACAACGAGAGGAGGACCAGAGGCAGAGGGACGAGGATCGGAGACTTCAAGCAGAGGAAAGATGACGCCAGGATGAGAAATGGACTGCCACTTTACAGGCCATCCATGATATGACACAGGGCCAACCAGATAGGACTGTCCCTAGAGACATTAAATTAACCAAGTTGATGGAGAATGATGATATCGAGACCTACCTCATGACATTCGAGAGGGTGTCCCAGACAAGCAACTGGCCTAGGGACCAGTGGGTGATTTGGTTGGTGCCCTATTTATCCGGAAGAGCGCAACTTGTCTACAGTCAGCTTAGTGGGACTGATGCTACCGTTTATGACAAGGTCAAGGAAGAGATTCTGAGAAAGCACAACATCAGCACGGAAACCTACAGGCAGTGTTTTCACTCACAGAAAATGACTAGCCTGGATACCCCCCTGAGAGACATATCCCCATCTAAAAGACTATTGTGGGAAATGGCTACAACCTACCACCAAGTCAGTTGAGCAGATTATAGAGTTGATTATAATCGAGCAATTTATCCAAGTGTTACATATGGATGTACAAGTCTGGGTGAGAGAACACAAATCTGAAACAGCTGAGAACATCATCAAGCTTGCAGAGGACTACTTGGCAGCATGGACCACCAGAGCCAGGGGTGCCCAAGGTAACGCAGGGCAATCCAGCACTCTGGTAAGAAACCAATTTTCTGATTCAAATTCCCAGAGACAGATCTATAGAAGGGAGACAGGTGGTAGGATCCCTTACTCAGAGATTATTTGCCATGGTTGCCTAGGGAAAGGGCATATCGTGACGAACTGCCCCAATAAACGCCCTGACCTAACTCACATAGTCCTAGCTAATTTTGGATATATGACATCTTTAGGAATTGGGGAACAGCAAACCTTGGGCCTATTAGACTAAGGGAGTCATCAGACATTGATCAGAGCAGATTTGGCCCTGGATATACCCAAATGTGACTGTGCTACAACTGTTTGTTGTATTCATGGAGACATCCAACAAGAGTCATAATATGTTGGCGGGATTAGTCCCACATCTACCAGTTTCTGTTATTGTTGGTCAGGATTTCCCTCACTTCGATCTCCTGATGAAAACCCATAATAACTTGCAAGAACCTGTACATGTGGTTGCCAGGTCCCAGGCTAAAACACAGCTATTGCAGGACATTTTCCCTTTTGATGCAGACTATTCTGAGACTGGCAGCAAAACCAGAAAATCACAAAAAAATGGAAAAAGGGAAAAGAATCCTGGAAGGACTTGCATCAGGTTGGGAGCCAGTCTAATACACCAGGTGCTGCAATGCAGGACATTGCACAGGAACAGAAACAGGATGTGACTTTACAAACTTTGTTTTTGCAGGTGAACAAGGATGTACTGCCAGGACAATCACACTTTATCCTTAAAAATAACATACTGTACCGCAGTATTGTTGATCCACTAACTGCTGAAGAAACTGAACAGTTAGTAGTACCAGTAAAGTACAGGGATAAAGTGATGTATTTAACACATGACATCTCCATGGCTGGACATGAGAGAAGAGATAGAACAATGCAGCACATTCTGTCTCGATTCTATTGGCCAGGGGTTCACCAAGATGTAGCTGCATACTGTCGGGCCTGTCCGAAATGCCAACTAGTGGCCCAAAAAGGGAAGAAGGACTCAGTATCCCTGCAGCCTCTACCTCATGTTACTACCCCATTTGACAGAGTGGCTATGGATGTGGTTGATCCACTCCTTAAGAACTCCAAGGGTAATCAATACATTCTAGTGATATGTGATTACGCCACTCGGTCCCCCGAAGCAGTTCCAACGAGGACTGTCACTGCCCCTCTCATTGCTGAGGAATTAGCTAAAGTGTTCAGTTTGATGGGAATCCCTAAAGTCATTCTAACTGACAGAGATAGCAACTTCACATCTCTAATGTTGCAGGTATTATATAAACTGTTGGGAGTATCAGCTATTAGAATTAGCCCTATCATCCCCAAACTGATGGTCTTGTGGAGCACTTTAATAAGACCCCGAAAAGCATGCTACAGAAGTTTGTGCATGATGAAGGCAGGGATTGGGATAAATTCCTACCCTATTTGTTATTTGCCTACAGGGAGGTGCCCCAGTCCAACACAGGATTCTCTCCGTTTACCCTAATATATGGATGGTATCCCAGGGGTCCGATTGATGTGGTAAAACAACATTGGGAGGCAGGGACCAAAGTGGGGTGTAAAAACATTTAAGAGTATATGACATCTTTAAGAGAGTGTTTGGTGAAATATGTGACAATAGCACATCAGAATGTAGACCAGACTCAGTGTAAGCAAAAACAATTGTATGATGTGGGGTTAAAAACTAAGATGCTTGAACAAGGTGAAAAAATGTTGTTGTTACTGCCATCTTCTGAAAATAAATTGCTGATGCAATGGCAAGGGCCTTATGTGATACTACACCAGACTGGTGTAGTCAATTATGAAATTGAAATGCCTGGCCATAGACCCTTGAAGAAGATCTACCATGCTAATCTACTATGAAAGTGGGTAGAAAAAACTTAGGCCCCAACACTGTTTATTAAGCTGAAACAGGGATAAACTGAGATAGATGTAGCCTATGAAAGGTTAGAGACAAAAGACAAAGAGGATGGCATACAGATAAACCCTGAGTTAGACCAGACACAGAGACAAGAAATTGATCACCTCTTAGCATATTTCGCAGAGACTTTTACCAAAACCCCAGGTAGAGCAAAGGGGGTGGTCCATGACATAAGAGCCACACAAACCAAACCTATCCACCAGAAACCATATAGGCTTCCAGAAAGAATTAGGCTTGAAGTTATTGCTGAGGTGATAAAAATGGAGAAGGCAGGGGTGATTGTTCCTTCCCGTAGTCCCTGGTCTTCCCCTTTAGTAGTAGTACACAAGAAGGAGGGAGGACTCAGATTATGTTTGGATTTCCGAAGGATAAATGAAGTGTCAGAATTCGATGGCTATCCAATGCCTTGAATTGATGATTTATTAAATCAAATCGGGTCTGCCAAGTACATCAGTACCCTAGATTTGATAAAGGGGTACTGGCAGATACCGTTAGCACCCCGAGCCCAAGAACTAACTGCTTTTTGCACCTCAGTTGGACTGTATCATTTTACCACCATGCCGTTTGGATTGCACGGAGCTCCGGCTACCTTTCAACGGTACATGGACCATATCCTAAGACCACATAAACAGTACAGTGCAGCGTATCTAGATGATGTTGTCTTCACAGCCCAAACTGAATACACACTTGGTACACCTCAGTGCAGTTATTCAGAGTATTAAGGATGCAGGCCTTACCATTAACCCATCCAAATGTGCCACAGCCAGGACTGAGACCCATTACTTAGGTTTCATTATCGGTAATGGGATGGTGAAGCCTGAGATAAGTAATATTGAGGCCATAGCAAATAGTCCTGTGCCAACCACATAACGACACGTCCGGTCCTTTTTAGGTTTGGCAAGTTACTACTGACGTTTTATTCCTGGATTCTCTGCTGCTCCCTTGACTGACTTAACAAAAAACAAGAAAGTAAAATGGAGTTCAGCATGTGAGGGGGCATTCACAAAAATAAAAGCCATCTTGTGTTCTACCCCAGTTTCATATAGCTCTGATTTCACCAAGCCCTCTAAACTTCAAACAGATGCCTCTGATACAGGCGTAGGGGCTGTTCTAAGTCAACATGACTACCAAGGAGACCATCCTATCCTGTTTATCAGTAGAAAGCTCCATGAGAGAGAGAGATGAAATATTCTACTGTAGAGAAGGAATGTTTAACTATCAAGTGGGCGATAGAGGCCCTCAAATATTACCTGTGGGGGAATAAATTCATTGTTGTTACTGATCACAATCCCCTATGTTGGTTGAACCTGATGAAGGAAAAGAATTCATGCATTTTAAGATGGTATTTGTTGCTCCAGCCATGCAAATTTTCTGCTAGGCATAGGGCTGGAAAGCAATATCAAAATGCTGATTTCTTGTCGAGGTTTGGAGCAGACCAGGTTCCTAATGGTACTGCTCAGTCAGTGGAAACTTTAACTGTGCATAATGCACGTAGTACACACCTCAGAGAAATGAATGTATGAAAAACGGTATTTGTTATATTGTATAAACTGAATGCTTTATATCATTTAGTTGTTTAAGGGTCCCTAAGGGGAACTTCTGGAGTTGGGTGGGTGGAAGTTCCAACCCTTCCTAGGGTGAAGGGGTTTACGGCAAACATCTGTATGATTGCCTTCTTGTGTGGGGAGGAGTGCGCCAGAATGAGAATTTACAACAGGCAATCCCCTTAGGTGTTGTATTTCACTCTGTCCTTTCTCCTCCTTTTTCTGACTATCTTTTCTTTTCCCTATCAGGGTGGCCAACCTGATATCTATTTTCTTTTCTTTTCTATTCCCTATTTGTAAAAATGCCTGTGTTCCCATTTAAATGCAGCTCCTGAAAAATAACTTGTGCCTTAAAGAAAGAGCAGTGGTTCCCTGCTGCTGCAAGCAGTATGTTGAATTTGGTCCCAGTTGTGTGATCGCAATGTGCGCACATTCGCACGATCGCACATTCGTGCTGGCGATTGTGCGCATGATCATGAAGGAAAAACGGGGAGAATAAGAAATGATTGTTTAACCACTAGGAGTGGTTTCTTATAAAGAGGACATAGTTCTGAAGTGGAAAAATTGATGCAGAGTTCCAAAGAATGTACAAAATTTGCCCCTGTTGTTTCATGCTTCTGTGTCTTGCAGCAAGTGTGTAGACTGAGCTAACTCAGTTGGGGAAACTCAGAAAAACACTCCCTTAGAAAAAAATGAAGGGCATTTAAGCATATAAAACCCTATGATGCCCATATAAGAAATGCTGCAGGTATCAGGTACAGCAAAGAAGCTAGCTTTGCTGTCAAACAAAACAGGGCTGAAAATGAAATGGGAGCCGATGGCTGAAAGTATGGTACAGAAAAAGTTGTTTCTCAAATAAAAAAGAAAGTATTTGTATAAATTACAAGCAGTTATTGTTTCTAACTATAAAGAAATGCATGCCCTGGAAATTGTCTTCTGTTTTGTATGTTTTCTTTAAAAAAGGCTTATTTCTTTTAAAAAAGCAGTAGGTTCCTAGTGCTTGCAAGAGTAAACAGATAAGGAGTGCACCCCTTTTCTGCTTACATTTTTCAAGCCTAGTGATACCTACTGAATATTTTTCTTCTGGTTAAAATATTACAATGAGCCAGAAATAAAAAAAAAAAAAAAAGGTCATTACCTGATGATGTTTCCAGGGGTCCAGCTATAGGGCTGGCAGCCCCTGAACTGAATGTATTTATGGGAGAGGCAGTCAGTGACATCACAGTAGGGGAGGAGTTGGCTCCCAAGTGTGATGTCATGCCCCTGTAATTAAGGTTTTATTTAGCCTTTTTCTTCAGAATAGAGACTCCTTAAGAGCCTGTATGGTGGACATAGAGAATAGCATTAAGCTAAGCAGGCTAGGACATTGCTTTATGAAATGTAGAGGTTTAAAATAAAGTGTCCCTGCTAATTGATGTTGTCACCTGATCTCTGATGTCACATTAGGCCTCCATAAAAGGATGTCCACCAGAGGGCTAGAGAGATAGATAGGAGAGAGAGAGTATGGAAGGTGGTCAGTTGCTTTCTAATCAGAGACTGAGCAAGAGCTAAGAAAAGCTGAGTGTGGAGGTTTACAAACTGTCAAGAAGGAAGATCTCAGGAATTCTTTTGATTTTGATGCTTAATGGAAGAAGAATGATGTCCTGATGATATACATTGGTGTGAAGAATTAACACCCTCTTATTTTCCTTTTTGTAAATATCCTTTATTTTCTTTATTTTGCTTTTTGGACAATAAATTGACAAACGCAGAATGTGCATTTTTTTTATGCACTATATTACAGTTGTCTGTCTAAATCTGTTATAAAGAATCCTCGCTACCAGATGGGTAGAATAAATTTAACTAAAATGAATGTTTTCCAACGGCTCCTGTACCCCCTGTCTATGCTTAATATCTGGCTCCCTTTATCCTGGTTCAAGAAACTACAATCCCTGTCCACCAAATTTCTCTGGTGCACTAAAACCTCCCGAATAGCCTACCATACTTTGGCTGCCCCCAAAAATAAGGGGGGCTTGCAACACCCAAATGTGGGTCTTTATTTTTGGGCATCATATATCAATAAATACCTGAGATGGTTATCCCAGGAAAATTTATATTCGGCTCCGGCCTGGCTCAGAATTGAATTATCCCTTATACGGGCATCTGGTTTAAATCCTGAAGGATTGCTATATATTAGGGAAAGTCTCCTCCCTCTAAAGCTCAAAAACATGATAATTTCTATATCCTTAAAAATTCACATGCAGATTTGTCAATTCCTCAGGTACGATCATATTAATGATCTCAGTCAACCAATAGTAGGAAACTTATACCTTAAAATGGAGGGAAAACCATTTCTCCCGTCCTGGCTTCCCATATCACAGGATTTGAATGTCACCTATTATCTTAAAGATAACCACACATGGCTTTCAATAAAGGAAATTATAGCTAAATTAAGTATCTCTAGCAGGCATACCTTCAGGATTATTCAACTCTGACATATTTTAATACAATCGTTTGGCCAAAAACCTCGGACAGCCCAACCCATCCCCTTCTGAAAGGAACAAGGAGAACTCAGTGGATGCCCCAATGCAATCTTCAAAATTTATAATACATTATGTCTCTGGAAGTTCCCAGATAGTTTTGGAACAACCAGTCTTTGGGAGTCCTTTTTCCTCAGGCCATAAAATTGACTGGGCGGCAATCTGGTACACTTATCACAAATTAATTACTCAAGACAGATTAAGACTAATGCAACTATGTATTCTACATAATGCTTACTATACACTCTGTAAACTGGCCAAGTTGGGCTTAAAGCCTACCCCACTATGTGTTAGATGTCAACAACAGGAAGGGACATTATACCATATTTTCTGGTTGTGCCCGAAAGTTTCCCCATTATGGCTAATATTATGCAATTTCCGGATCCTCTTCTAGGTGTTAAGGATCTATTCACCCCTGAAATTTGTCTCTTGGGAGACCTCTCAGGAATCAGGGCTCATAATCGGAAGTATTATATGACACTTATTACAATGTCTGTCAAGAAACTGGTATTATGACACTGGCTTGATCAACAGGAAATTTCCTATAATGAATGGTTAACTGAAATCCTGGCTAACTTACATAAGGAAAAAGCCATTGCTAACTTGAATAATACAATGAACAGGTTTACAAGGATATGGGACCCCCTTTATGCTCTATATTCATTATAATGTTGAGATACATTAAATATGAATTAGTTGGTCATAAGATTATCCCAGTTAGGATAAGAGCTCAATATCAGATGTCATATTGCCTGTTGCTCTAGTAGACAAGGGATGGGGAGAAGGTGGGAGGGAAGGGTGGGGAGTAAGGGGGGCGATTCAGGTGTAATCCTCGACTAATGTATACTGTCTTCATGTATGAATATCTGCCTTGACTGTAAAATGGAAAATAATGTTAATAAACTTTAAACTGCCAAAAAAAAAAAAAAAAAAAAGAAAAGCTAAGCAAAGCTATTATAAAAATAAGATAAATTAAATTTCTAATTCTAAACAGTATTGGTCTCTAATTAGGTCCTTTGAGGTTCCTGTTATTCAAAGATCCAAAATTCAAATGATTAAGAACAGCCTCTGTCAGACTCTAATTAAATCAGTAAACATATTCAATGAGTATTTTGCAACTTTTCCAGATATCCCAATTCATACCCCAGTAAGAAGAAAGACACACTTTAATAATGATTCACTGCCTTGACATATTCCTAGGTTTAGATTTAGGTGTGTCTCTTGTAAGCAAGTAAAAGTTGAAATTAAGAAATTAAACCTGCGTAAGTCATTTGATATAGATGGTATTGAAAATAGGTTTCTCAGGGATTCAATAAGTGTGATAGCACCTATTTTGACAAAACTGTTTAATTGGGGCTTAATTGAAGGAATTTTTCCTATATTATGGAAAAAAGCAAAAGTTATTCCAATTTTTAAAGCAGGTATACCGACTGAACCCACTAATTATAGACCTATTGCTCTGCTTTCGATGGTATCAAAGGTCTTGGAACAGCTGGTGCAGCGGCAGCTTGGGGAGTATCTTGGACAGTACTCCTTACTCTCTGCATACCAGTCAGGTTTTAGGAAGAGTCATTCCACAGGCACCGGGCTCGCTGACCTGGTGGATCTGATTGCATCCCAATTGGAGGGAAGTAGGTCTGTGAGTGCGGTGTTCGTGGATCTTTCCAGCACCTTTAACACCGTTGATCATGGCCTGTTGTATGACAGACTGGCAGAAATAGGCAAGCCTACAGAAGTAGGACCGCTTTCAGCAGGTTTCTGCTGAAGGACACCTCTCTGATAGTGTTTCTATTCAGAGGGGTGTGCCACAAGGGTCAATATCGGGGCCAACTTTATATTTGATACACATAAAGTAGTGGAAGTGGCAAATCATTCTAAATTCCGGCTCTAAGCCGATGACACCATTCTGTTTGCAAATGGATTGAATATAGTACAAATGGAAAAAAATCTGCAAAGGGATTTTTCTGCATTTTGCACATCGATTAAAGATTCAGGTTTGGTTATGAATAAAAAAACAAAACAAATCCATGGTCTTCAGGAAAAAAGGAATAAGAGAGGACACTATTGCTCCCCATATTAAAATAATGACTGACAATGGTGATCTAATAGCCCAAAGTACAATGTATAGATACTTAGGTATCTGGTTAGATGAGAGTTTGGCTTTTGACTACCATATAGAAGACACTATAGCTAAAGTAAACAAGCGACTGGGGGCTTTTAGGTGCTCAAAATCATGTTTGAATAGACAAATGAGATTGGCTGTTGTAAATCAACTTCTACTCCCAGTTATGGATTATGGATGCCATGTATATGGTTTTGCATATAAGAAAAAGTCTGATGAAAGTTGATATGATGTATAATAGGCTTGCAAGGTTCATTTTGGAAAAAGAAATGGGTACTCATCACTGCACTTTATTTAAGGAACTTGGTTGGTTAAAATCTTTTTTTTTTTTTTTACCAATTATTTTACCAGGTGAGACACACTAAGCTGAAAGCTTGTTTTCAGGTGCAACCTGGGAGCACAAGGAAGTTAAGTGACTTGCTCAGGGTCACACAGTATGCACCTAGGGGGCTGTGGGATTCAAACCCAGGTCTCCAGATTTTCAGCTCAGAGCCTTAACCCACTGCGCCACACTGCCTCCCTATCTGATTCATAAAGTTTTATACAGTACATGCAAAGACCAATTTATTTGTATGAAAAATTAGAAAAGTACAACACCATTACAACTTGCATCAGACATCATTATGAGGATTTATTCCTCCAAAACTAATAAATAAAATAGAGAATAAAGTATGGGGTGGTGTGTGTAATGAGATTTTACACACACCCGAGGGGTCGGATGGCATATAAACCCCGAGAACAAAGCTCAAGGGGTTTATCCAGGCATCCAACCCCGAGGGTGTGTGTAAAATTCGAGTTTACACACACCACCCCATATTTTATTTTATATAATTACTGGATTAGGTTTTTTCACCACAGCCAATTATATAAAATAAATGGTCTGGTGTGGCTATGGTCTGGATGATGTTTAGCCGAGTCCTCGGTCACTTAGCAGCAGTTTACTTTTTCTTGTTTTGTTGTCCCCTTTTATGGTGTGATTTTTGTTAGGAAATTTTTTTTTTAAGTAGTTACTTACCGCCTAGAGATAGTGGTGGCGGTGCAGTTTCGACCGACCTAAAAAGTCTGGTGGTAAGCGGTGAAAACCTGGAAGAGCCGTAGGTTGGGCATGAGCATAGCGAGGGAAAGCATGCACATGTTTGCCGTTATAAATGCTCCTTTATAATGGCAAATTATGCCATGGTTTTTCCCTATGGGAAAAAGCCTAACCCAGTTATTATTATAGTTACATGAATTTTCCAGTTATTATGTTCCAAATATGGAATTCAGTAAACACAGAATCCATAGTTAACCAGAGTGATGTTAAAATATTTATGAAGGAGTTAAAATATGAAGTGAGAGTATGATGTATGTGTAATGATTTGTGTGTAGGTATTATGTAGGTGTAAATGATAATTTATGATATTTGTTAAATTTATTATTGTCTTTGTATTGTATGTCATATTGAGATTGAACAGAAGCATCTATAACATAGGACTTGTCCTAAAGATGTTTTATTTCAGCTTATCCTGTATAAAAATAAAGATAAAAAAAGAAGATTGATTAATAAGCTGGATAGGCTTGGGTGGGTCAGAAGTTGGTCAACTGGGTGGCAAACTGGTTGATGGGCAGAAAACAGAGAGTATTGGTAAACAGTATACAGTCAGAAGAGATGCAAGTCACAAGTGGGGTACCTCAGGGCATCAGTCTTGGGGCCAGTCCTCTTCAATATCTTCATCAGTGACACTGCAGATGGACTGGAGGGCAAGGTTTGTCTGTTTGCAGATGACACCAAGATCTGCAACAGAGTAGATGATCCAGATGGGGTGGGCAGAATGAGAAGAGATCTGGATAAACTGCCAAAATGGTTGGAAGAGCTGGCAACTGGGGTTTAACGCAAAGAAGTGCAAGATCATGCACATAGGGAAGAGAAACCCTGAAGCCACCTATAGGTTGGGAGGGGAGTTGCTGGCAGTCACAAAGGAAGAAAGAGACTTGGGCATCATCATCACAGATGACCTGAAATCATCCAAGCAGACCTCTAAAGCAGTAGGTAAGGCTAGGGGGATGTTGGGGTGTATTAGTAGGGGTATCACAAGTCATAAGAGGAAGGTAATAATCCCTCTTTACAAGACAGTGGTTAGGCCCCATCTGGAGTACTATGTGCAGTACTGGAGGCCACACCTTCACAAGGACATTAACCAAATTGAGGCAGTCCAGAGAAGGGCAACCAAAATGGTGCAGGGACTGCATCAGGAAACATATGAGGACAGATTAACGGAACTCAATATGTATACCCTAGAGCAAAGGAGGGAGAGAGGTGATATGATTGAAGCATTCACCTTAAGGGCATTAATAAGATGAAAGAGTCTAACATGTTTCAATATAAGAAAAATAGTAGGACAAGAGGACACAGCATGAGATTAGCGGGAGGCCAATTAAGGGGTAATGTGAGGAAGTTCTTTTTCACAGAAAGGGTGGTGGATGCATGGAATGGCCTATCTCAGGAAGTGGTGGATATAAATACAGTGCAGGGCTTCAAACAGGCATGGGATAGGCATACAGGAGCAATACAGATAAGTATGAATAGATAGACCATTTACAGAGCAGATGCCGATGGCACATTCATAAGGTAGAAAAAGAAATGGGCAGACTGGATGGGTCTTGCAGTCCATATCTGTCGTCAGCTTCTATGTTTCTAAGTGTGGTCCAGCCCCTAGCCTTACTGTCTGCTGAGCTTCACTGATCTTCACCGACTGGGAAAGAGACCTTCTCTCCTCCAGTCTCTAGTTGTGCTACTACGTGGCAGACCTTAACAAATTGATTGTATTTTTTTTAGCAGGAAGGAGGAACAACTGCACCGCATCTCCCACAGATACAGGCAATGGTCACTCCTATATCCCTCATCACGTATGATGTTGCTCTGGGGCAAGCACCTGCGACGCCAGACCAGCAATAACAAACTGCTAAAATATAATCTCACCTGCAAGAAACTCCATCTGTACGCCCTGAAGATCCTCCTCCTCCTTCTCCTTCTGATATCAGGAGACGTGCACCCTAACCCAGGCCCTTCTACTACCACCAATGCCAGCTGTACAAAATCTACTGGGGGACTGACAATAACCACTATTAACATCTGTAGCCTGATCCCTAAGCTTGATGCCATCCAAGTCTTTGTAAACCAGCACAGACCTGATATTCTAGCAATTGTTGAAACATGGCTGTCGCCAAAATTCCCGGACTCAGCGATTGCACTGCCAGGATATAACATCTACAGACTAGACCATGTGTCCAAAAGAAGTGGAGGTTGTGCAATCTACACCAAAGACTATTTCATAGGTTGCCCCATCTGTACACCTCTCCATGACTCCACTGCTCAGATCTTACCTATTAAGCTATTTTTAGGAGCACACAACAAAACTCTCACAGTAATCACAGTCTACACCCCCCCCCAAAGACCAAGGGAAGAGCCTCACAACTCTTCTGGATTTCATTAAATCCTAACCAGTAGGTGCGGAGACAATTACACTAGGTGATTTTTTTTTTTTTTTTTTTAGTTGTTTAACCAGGAGTAGCACACTAAGCTGAAAGCTTTTCTACAGGAGAGACCTGGGAGCACAGGGAAGTTAAGTGACTTGCTCAGGGTCACACAGCATGCAAGTGGAAGCTGTGGGATTCAAACCCAGGTATGGTCTGCTGGATATCACCAGATTTGCAGCTCAGAGCCTTAAACCACTGCGCTATACTGCCTCAGATTTCAATATCAATTGGCTCTCATCAGATGCTGCTATATCTCGGGATGCCATATCATCAGCAAACCTCTCACAAATGATTCTCTCCAGCACCAGAAAGAACTATAAAACAGGCACTAGTACCTTACTGGACTGGGTCCTTACTATTCAGCCCTCTCATATCACCAGCACCTCTGTCCTTCCTGACTCACTATGTGACCACTGATCCATTATATGTGAATGGTCAAATAAATTCCATAAGCCCCCACCCAAAGTCATCACTAGAAGAGTGCTCCCACGTGGACAGCTAAGACACCTTAAATCCTACCTCACTCGGTTTGATTGGTCTCCCATTTTCCTCTCAACAGATGTTAACACAGCTCTTGACCTCTTTATCTCCTCCTTCAACGCAGCCTGTGACACCGATGCCCCGCTTAAAAAATGAAAAGTCAAAGCACTCTGCAAACCCATGGCTAACTGGAGAGCTACTTGCCCAGCTAAAGACTCTGGACCACCTTTGGGCCCTGGCTAGAGACTCTGTCACCCAGCATGACACACAGAACTACAAATGTGCCCACAATAACTGCACTAAATCCATACAACTACTAAAAAATGCCTACTACAAAGAAGCTCTCTCAAACTCCTGGGGAAAGGGGTCGGATTTCTGGAAGAATATCAAAAAAGTTATAGGGAAACAAACTAAATCCTCCCCAACCATGCTAAAGGTTGATTCCTCTGGTCATTGTGAACACCTTTAACGATGCATTTACTGATCTCAGCAGCGTCCTTCCCCCGGATTTTTTCCTTGACACTACCCACGCTATCCCCGATGATCCTCCTACCACTCTCCCATCCTTCCACTCCAAAGAAATTAACCTGCACGATGCCTGAACACACATCACCAAAGCAATTTCAAAGTCAAGATCAAGTGGAGACTCGCTGGATCTAAAACTCCTGACCCTCACTAAGGATGAGGCTCAAGTCCCATTAACACACATTCTTAATCTCCCCCTTGGCACTGGTCAGTTCCCTGACAAATGGAAGGTGGCTACAGTTACTCCAGTCCACAAAAGCAGGGATAAGACCTGCCATGCAAACTATTGACCAATTTTGATACTACCACCTCTCTCCAAGGCACTCGAATGCATAGTATCCAACCAACTCATGGACTACCTGGACAAACACAGTCTGTAATGCCCACGACAACATGGCTTCAGAAAAGGTCATAGCACCTCTTCTGCATTACTGGAGTTCACTGGAGCACTGCACTGCACATTGGATATGGGTCACTTAACCGGGGCAGTATTTGTAGATCTGACCAAGGCCTTCAACACAGTCCACCATCGTCTGCTGATCCAACAACTCCAGCATTTAGGACTGTCTCCTGACACTGTCTCATGGTTCAACAGCTATCTGCAAAACAGATCTCAACAAGACAAAATTGCTGGGACACTCTTGGACCTCAGACCGGTCTGATCTGGAGTCCCTCAGGAATCCATCCTGGGTCTGTTACTCTTAAGCCTTTTTCTTAACACGCTCCCAAAATCTTGCACTGAACAGATTATCCTCTATGCTGATGACGCTGTTATCTTCTCCTCCTCCCACAAGGACCATGTGCTCCTGCAGACCAATCTTCAGCAAGGTTTTGCCGCAGTGGAAAACTGGTTTATTCCTCATAAGCTTGTCCTCAATCATAAAAAAAAAGTAATGCTCTTTAACAGCTCTCAAAACAGGCATAGATCTCACCCCCTAGCTATCTCTACCAGCAATGGCAACGCCCTTGGGCAAGTGCAGTCATTCAAGTACCTAGGGTTATCCCTGGACTCAAATCTCTCCTATGGGGCACAAATAGACAATGTTGCCAAATCAGCAAATATGCACCTAGGCCTACTTTACCGATATAGACAACACCTTACTGCAGAAGCGCTGAAGATTGCCCTTCAAAGCTCGGTGGTCTCCATCACTGATTATGGTCTTATAATCTATGGCTCTGCCTCTGCCGCTGCCCTGAGATGAATTTCAACATCACTTAACAAGGTCTGCAGGCTTATCTCTGGTGCTCATCGTCTCACTCATACATGTGACCTGTATGCCTCATCTGTCTGGATTCAACTTTCAAATCGCATAAAATACCGAACCTGCATTATGGCAAAGAAAGTGACCATGGGCCTCACTCCACCAGGAGTCCAAGCACTGCTTAGTTCTAGACTAAAGCCATGTAACACCAGAGGCTCTGAATGCCAGCCCCTTCAGGTTCCCTGCCGTCGCACCTCTCAGGGCCAAAGATCCTTTGCCTTCAGAGCATCTAGCTGGTTAAATGCGCTCAATCCTAACATCTCCTCCACTACCACCCTTGGCTCATTCAAACATAAACTCCACCTCCACCTTACTAACTCTAGCTCCTGTGAATGCTACCTATAATCTCCTCAGCCCTCTCATTTTTGTTCCCTCCAACTATCACCTACCACATCCCCACCCCTTTTCCTCTATGTTACTTTTTTATTTCTTCTTTCTTTTCACCACTCCTGACTCTTCCCCCTTCACCCCTGCCTCTTCTGAGCCCTCAATGATCTTTCCCTTTTTGTTGAATAGTTTCAGCCTGCTCCCAGTTGATGACCATGCCCTTTGGCTGCAATTCCTGCCCTCTCCAACTTCTCTCCTCACATTTATCTTCATCTTCCACACTCCCTCCTAGTTATCCCTCTGTTACTCTGTGTTTCCACTTATACATTCTACTTATTCTAGTTATTGTATTGATCTACCATTGTAACCTAATATGCCAACCTATTTTTTGTTTTGTTCCTATTTCTGTAACTTGTATTTGTTCTCTGATACGGAACTGTTGTAAAAGAGCCTGGCTCAAAGGTACTTGTAATCCTAGTTGTAATAAAATAAAAAAAAAAAAAAAAAGCAAAAAAAAAAACAACTGAGCTAGTAACCAGAATCCATCTTACCTTGCAGGAGTACAAGCTAGACCTCGTCTGTTCAACAGCTACCTGACTGTGTTCTACAGCATATAGGGAACAATCGGATGCGCCCACCCACCCTCTCCAGAGTGCTCTTGCTTTATAGGCATGTAGCGCCACCCACAACACTTGATAGGAGGTAGTAAGGCACAACCCCCCCAAAAAAAACAACCAAAAAAAAATACGTCACTGTTCTGTTTTCTTTTTCGTCCATACTTCCTGACAAGAAAGAGGAATCAGCACTATCTCTCAATTAAAACAAAACAAAACATGGACCATGTCAGTTGCAAAAACTGCTTTGCACTGTACAATAGGATCTACAAACTGCAACCAGGGCCCTGCCATGCGTGTTGCGCCATAGCAGATCTTGCGGCCCAACTATAGGATGCTTGAACTATAATATACGACCTCCAATACAGGGAACTCTACAGCACACCTCCTCAATCCCTCCACCACCAGTACCAGCATGTCAGCCAGGGGACAGACCTTGAGGCAGGGCCCAGAGACTGGCAGGTGGTAAGAAAAAAAGAGGTATCATAGGAGGCCCAGGAAGGAAGCCAAAAGCCAGGAGTATTTCCCGGCCATCCAAACAAAAAACAGGTTCATTCCACTGCTACCAACCACAGATAAAGTAATACAAGGTTAAGAAATTAAACCACCAAAAAAGGCTAACACGCCAATTAAAACCAATAGAAACCATGATAAAAACAAAAATACTAATACTCAAAATATAACCAACAACAATACCAAAACCAAATGCAATAACAACAAAAATACTAAAACTCCAAATAAAAATGACACAAATATAAACAAAAGCAAAATTCTCATAATAGGGGATTCCACGATCCGAGGAGCGGAACCCCATCTAACACAAAATGTTACAAGCGACATTGTGGCAAAGTGTCTACCAGGAGCCTCTGCAAGCAGGGACACTAACTGCATAAAGACAATTGTGCAGGAATCAGGGGATGTTATACATATAACAATACGCCTTGGTACCAATGACTTGGCAAATCACACAGTTCAGGAGGCCAAGAAACACTTTGAGGACCTGTCCGGCAAACTTTCTTCCCTTCTGTCCAAATTAGCCTTCTCAGAAGTGCTTCTAGTGTGGGAAAAAGGAAAAAACACCAAGTGAGTCAGAGAGACAGAAGTAGGCAAATTCAACTCATGGCTGTGTGATTGGTGCCAAGACAAGGGATACTACCACATAGGGAACTGGCACAACTTTTGAGAAAGAGCTTTTTTAAATACGACAGATTGCATCTAAACAGAGAAAGCTCAATGTCTGTACATGTAGTTTAAACTAAATAAAGGGGAGTATGATGCATCTCACACCCCTGCTGTTGGTGGACTGGACATTACTCCCCAAAATGCCAAATGCACGCATACATCCTCAGAAAACAAATCAGAGTCAACATCCACCCAAACCTGCAACCTCCATAATCTCTTGGCTGGAAAGAGCAAACTGGAGCAATCCAGGAAGAGCGCACAATCTTGTGCCAAAGTACATTCCTGGAAGGCAATGGTTACAAATATTAGGAGAATAATCAACAAACTTCCTGAACTAACAGCCATCTTGGAAACAGAAAGGTTGGACTGGGTGTCTGTAACAGAAAAGTAGTTCACGGAAAACCATGGATGGGATAAGACCATTCCTGGTTACAGTCTGTTCAGCAAAGACAGGCAGGACAAAAAAAGAGGAGGTGGCTAGCCATTTATATTCAGGAGGAAAAAGAAGCCACAGAAGTAAAAGGGCAACCTGGGGACTTCAAGTCACTGTGGCTAACAGTAGACACAGGCAAGGGAAAACCTTTCAGAATTGGCATTGTGTATGCCGGCCGGTGGTGCAGTGTTGGATTTCCGCTTGTGACGCCAGTGACCAGGGTTCAGGAATGAACTCAGGTCACTGGAGGGCTGGCTGGGGGAGAAGGATGGAGCATCCAATGGACTGCTCTCCTTCTCCAGGGGGAGGGTGGGGATCCCATCCAGCCCTTGATGGACCCCTGGCAGAGGCCAGGGGCACCACAGCTACTGGCATGCAACAGCACCAAGAGGGCAGGGCAGATACAGGAAATCATTGCATGTCCCCACCTCCGGTAAAATGGGGAAAAAATTCCCTTAGTCTACCACCTCCGTGAAGCCTGCCTTGGCTTCAATTAGCTTTCTGACTGGCTCCCCCAGATAGTCCCATTGATCACGTCACCTGGCCAGTGCCACGACCAGGAGTTTCAGGGGAGGAGCATAGCAGGAGGTGGAAGTCAGAGGCACTGTGACCAGTGGATAATCGGCGGCAGACAGCGGGCGACAAAAAAAGATAAAATCCCCCCCAAAAAAAAAGAATTGGTATCGTGTACAGGCCCCCAAATCAAAAAGATAAAGGAAACAAAGACCTAATAGAGGAAATCCACAAAATGTCTGATAAAGGTTAAGTAATACTGGTGAGGGACTTCAACCTACCAGATATTAACTGAAGCACACTAATGGCAGCAACAACAAGAAATAAGGACTTCTTATTGTCACTACAAGGCATGGGACTGTGCCAGTTTGTTAAAAACCCAAAAAGGGGAGATGCCATTCTATACCTTGTCCTCGTAAACTCAATAAAGGATCAAGGACATCAAAGTGTGATGTCATATGGGCAACAGTGACCATCGCATGGTAAGCTTTAAGGTAAACATAACGCAGAACACCAGCCACTAAAATATAAAGGTGCTAGATTTCAGAAAGGCTGACTTCCAAAACATGAGAAACAACACAGGTAGCCAGTTAATGGAAATAGAGGTTGAGGAGGTGGAGGTCATGTGGGGGAGACTCAAGAGAGCAATAAAGACTGCCACAGATCAATGTGCCAGATGGATCAGCAAAAAGAAAAATAAATCCTCTATGGTTCTCCAAGGAAGTGGCTACCACAGTCAAAGAAAAAAAAAGGTGTACAGCATATACCAAGAGATGAAAACTGAGAAAGACTAGGAATCATACAAGGAAAAAAATGAGAGAGTCAAACAAACAGATTAGAAAGGCAAAAGCTCAGACAGAAGAAAAGATAGCAGAAGGGGAAAAGAGAGGAGACAATTGTTTTTTAGATACATTAGGGAATGTAGGAAGACAAAAGGGGGGATAGTAAAGATTGCTACTGAAGAAGAAAAATGCACCAAACATGACCCAGAGAGAGCTGAAATCCTCAACAAATACTTCTGCTTGGTGTTCACCGAAGAAGACCCAAGGGATGGCCCAGCCCTGAAAAAACACAGCACCCCAGGAGCAGGGGTATACACGAGTCCCTTTACAGAAGCTGAAGTACGGGAAGCGCTAAATAAACTAAAAACAGATAAAGCCATGGGACCAGATGAGATGCACCCCAGAATTCTTAAGGAACTGGGGACAGAATTAACAGCCCCTCTGAAGAGCTGTGTGCATCTGAAGACTGGAAAAAGGCAATAGTGGTTCCACTTCACAAATTAGGCAGTTGCGAAGAGGCTAGTAATTACAGACTGGTGAGCCTCACGTCTATAGTAGGGAAACTAATGGAGACACTACTCAAACAGAGGATCACAGCATTCTTCGAAACCAGTGGCCGACAAGACCCTAAAGAACACAATTTTACAGCAGGTAGGTCATGCCAGACAAATCTGCTCAAGTTTTTTGACTACGCTACAAAAATAGTGGACAATTGTGGGGCAGTAGATGTATTCTACCTAGACTTTATTAAGGCCTTCAACTCGGTTCCACACAGAAGGCTGGTAAAGAAGCTTGGCCACACAGGGGTTGGTCCAGAAGTAATTTAGATGGGTACAAAACTGGTTACAAGGCAGAACCCAGAGGGTACAGGTTAATGAAGCACAATCGACGGAAGGCAGGGTGACCAGCGGGGCGCAACAGGGCTCAGTGCTAGGGCCTGTGCTCTTCAATGTTTTTATAGCAGACATCACTGACAGACTAGAAGGGAAGGTGTGTCTGTTCGCAGATGACACCAAGATGTGTAGCAGGGTGGACACCCCAAAAGGAGTGAGCAAGATGGAAGCTGACCTCAAAAAAACTAGAAGAATGGTCTGGAGTGTGGCAGCTGAGATTTAATGCCAAAAGTGCAAGGTCATGCACATAGGAAAGAAAAAATCCAAGAAAGGAGTATTAACAAGGAGGCAAAAGACTGGCAGCCTCAAACCAGGAACGAGATCTGGGAATCATAATCTCAGATGACTTGAAGGTTAGTAAGCAGCGTGAGAAGGCAAAAATAAAGGCCAACAGAATGCTGTGCTGCATTGGGAGGGGAATCACAAGCAGGAGAGAGGTGGTACTACCACTGTATAGATCACTGGTCAGACCTCACCTGGAATATGGAGTCCAGTTCTGGAGGCCTCACCTCAGGAAGGACATTGACTGGGTGGAAACAATACAGAGAAAGGCGACAACAATGATTCAAGGTCAGCAGTACATGTCCTACGAGAAAAGACTTAGAGAACTGAATATGTACTCCCTGGAGCAGAGAAGAGAGAGAGGGGACATGACTGAAACATTCAAGTACATAAAATGCATTAACAAGATAGAAGCACAGGAACTTTTTCACTTCAAGAAGAGCTCCAGGACCAGGGGACATGACCTCAGGCTGCAAGGAGGGAGGTTCTCTACCAACATCAGGAAGCTTTTCTTCTTCACAGAAACAGTAGTGGACACTTGAAACAGCCTGCCCCAAGACGTTGTGGGGGCCAACACTGTGAGGGGATTCAAGAATGCATGGGATAGACACAAGGGAGCCCTGACTACAAAGGGCAACTAGAGTGTCAAAATAGGTCTACAACAAATGGGCAGACTAGATGGACCTAGCGGTCTCCTTCTGTCGTCAACTTCTATGTTTCTAAATACTGTAGGAAGTAGAATTTCTACCATCCCACTCTCAATATTAATGACTACTTAATGTAATTCTAGCATGGTTAAGTACATTCTAGCACCTGATTTGCAAAAATACAAGTACAAGAGTGAAATTATGGGGGGGGGGTATGATAAAGACTTTCAAATACCTCAAGGGTGTAAATAAGGTACAAGAGGGTAGCATCTTTCAAAAAAACGAGTATTTGTCAATGCTGAATGTTGATTGCGTTGGTGTGTTGAGCTCGCTCACTGCCCTTCTGTCACTCGCTCAGTCTGTCTCTTCCTATGCTGCAGGCTACTCTTTTTGTACTGGGCTCCTGCCTGCATTGGCACCTTGTTCTGCCTAGTAAGAAATCTGCAGTTGTCCTGACAGAGCTCTGTTGAGGTGGCTCACTCCCCCTCTCTCACTCGCTCATTCTAGTTCTCCTGGCACTGTAGGCTGCCCTTTTGTACTTGGCTCATGCCTCTGCTGGTGGCATTTTCTGCCCACAAAGAAATCTGCAACAGTCCCGACGCAGGTCTGTTGAGCCTGCTGACCCCCCCCCCACTCACTCATTCCGCTTCTGCCGGTGCTGCAGGCCGCCCTTTTCTATTGGGCTCCTGCCTGCATTGCCGCCTGCGTCTGCCCACAAAGAAATTTGCAGCAGTTACAACAGAGCTCCATTGAGCTCACTCACTCCCCCTCTCTCACTCGCTTATTCTGAGTTTCCCACCAGTGCAGGCTGCCCTTTTGTACAGGGGCCCTGCATGCAGTGCTGCCTTTTTCTGCCCACAACCAAATCTGCAGCAGTCCCAACAGAGCTCCGTTGAGCTCACTTACTCCCCCTCCCTCCCTCACTCATTCGTTCTGTGTCTCATGCCGCTGCAGGCTGCCCTTTTGCACTGGGCTCCTGCCTGCATTGGTGGCTTGTTCTGGCCAGAAAGAAATCTGAAGCATTCCCAGCGCAGCTCCATTGAGCTCGGTCACTCCCCCCTCTCACTCACTGATTCCATTTCTGCCGCCGCTGCAAGCTGGCCTTTTTTACTTGGCTCCTGCCTGCGTTGCCGCATTTTATGCCCACAAAGAAATCCGCAGCAGTCACAATACAGGTCTGTTGAGCTCGCTCACTACCGTGCTGTCACTCACTTATTCTGTGTCTCTTGGCACTGCAGGCTGCACTTGTGTACAGGGCTCCTGGCTGTGTTGGCACCTTTGTCTGTCCCGACAGAGCGTTGCTGAGGTCACTCAGTCTCCCTCTGCACGCGCTCATTTTGTTTGTCCTGGTGCTGCAAGCGGCCCTTTTGTACGGGGCTCCTGCCTGCATTGGCACCTTTTTCTGCCCACAAAGAAATCCGCAGCAGTCCTGATAGAGCTCCGTTGAGCTCACTCAGTCCCCTGTTTCACTCACTCATACTGTTTCTCCCACCGCTGCAGGCTGTCCTTTTCTACTGGGCCCCTGCCTGCTTTGACGCCTTTTTCTGCCCACAAAGAAATCCACAGCAGTCCTGACGGTGCTCTGGTGAGTTCACTCTCTCCCCCTCCCTCACTAGCTCTCTCATTCGGTTTCTCCCAGTGCTGCAGGCTGCCCTTTTGTACTGAGCTCTTGCGTTGGGGCCTTTTTCTGCCCACAAACAAATCTGCAGCAGTCCTGACAGAGCTCAGTTGAGCTCGGTCACTCCCCCCTCTCACTCGTTCGACCTTAATCTGTCCCAAACACTGATTTCCCACAGCGACCGTGCTATTCTCCGGCAGGAGTGCAAAAACATATTTTAGCCAGGATGTGAAAAATGACAGCTGTACTGTTCATAAGGAGGTGTGAAAAAATGTGGCATGAAAATATTACAAATTTGCGAAGTTACAAGGGTGCGTGGAAACAGTTCAACGCACGCTTGTAACACAGTCGTGTTATGGAGTTTCGTCACCAAATTTTCAACATAGGGCTTTTAGGACCTCTGCTCATGAACAGTGCCACTGTCATTTTCTTAATCTGTCCTGAACATAGATTTCCCACAGCGACCGCGTTATTCTGTGCCGCAACTGTGAAACCACATTTCAGTCAGGGTGTGAAAAATGACAGCTGTACTGCTCATAAGGAGGTGTGAAAAAATGCCACTGTTGAAAATCTGGTGTGACAATATTACAAATCTGCGAAGTTACAATGGTGTGTGGAAAGTGTGCAACACACACTTGTAACAGTCATTTGATGGGCTAGCATCACCAAATTTTCAACATAGGCATTTTAGGACCTCTGCTCATGAACAATATCACTGTCATTTTCTTAATCTGTCCCTGACAGTGATTTCCCACAGCGACCGCTCTATTCTGCGCTGGAAGTGCGAAACCACATTTTGGCCAGGATGTGAAAAATGACAGCTGCACTGTTCATATGCAGGTGTGGGAAAATGGCAATGTTGAAAATCTGGAGTGAAAATATTATAAATTCGTGAAGGTACGAGAGTGAGTGCAAGCTGTGCAACGCACACTCGTAAGACAGTCATTTTATGGAGTATCATTACCAAATTTTCAACATAGCCATTTCAAGACCTCTACCCTTGAACAGTGTCACTGTCATTTTCTTAATCTGTCCAGAACACTGATTTCCGACAGTGACCACTCAATTCTGCGCCGCAAGTGTGAAATCACATTTCTACCAAGATGTGAACAATGGCAACTATACTGTTCACAAGGAGGTGTGATAAAATGCCAATGTTGAAAATCTGGCATGAAAATATTACAAATTCATGAAGTTATGAGCGTGCGTAGCAACTGCGCAATGCACGCTTGTAAAACGGTCATTTCTTGGATTTTTTCCACTGAATTTGCAACATAGGCTTCTTGAGAGCCCACCTCATGAACACTGGCACTGTCATTTCATTAATCGGCCCTGAAAGGTGATTCTGCACAGTGACCGCGAAGTCACCTTTCGGGGCCGAGTAACGCCATGACAGTTCAAGAATTTATGAGGAGGGGTCCTAAAAACCCCGTGTTGAAAATTTGGTGAAAAAGTTCCCAAAAATGCCCGAGATATGTACTAAAGTTGAAAAAAAAACTATTTATTACATTATACAGCTTACCGGCATTTCCTCAATTCACAGTCAGTTTTGAAGAGTGCAGACGTGTTCCCGGTCCACCAAGATCGCTACGCCGAGCTCCGGAAGTAAGTATGGGGTGAGAGGGTGGGAGGCAGGTGCGAGTGGGTGGGTGCAGGTTGCGGGTGGGGTCCGGGAGACTACGGGGACTATTTCCTTTTACAGGTGTAAAAAAAAAGACTTCGGGACCGTTTTTATTTACAGGGGCATGTGGCACGCTGGAGTGGGCTCCTCAGTGTGTCACCGAGTCTTATTTTGGGGCAGCTGTAGCTGATGGGGATTGGGCACCCCTGTCAGCATACAACACAGGGTTCTTTTCTGCCAACAGGGATTGGGCACCCTGTCGGCAGACAATGAAAGGGGTGATGATATATCGCATGGGGGAGTGGGCCCCCGCTGGCAGATAAACATGTTGGGGTATTGTCTGTGATCATGGCGTAACCTGCCACCATGTTCACAAACAATATCAGGCTTAAGATCCCACCCTGCAATGATGGGTCACTCCCTCATTGCAGCGGATGGCTGACGCTGCAATGATGAGGTGGCCCCTGATTGCAGCGGCTGATTTGTCACAAGTTGGTGCAAACGTTCCAAACTTGTGTCACCAGCAGCCTACAACGGCATTGGGAGAAGTGGGACAAGTCTTTGCAGGCTGTGGGGACATTGGCCACAACAGTGCCAGGCCTTCACAGCCTGCTTCTGAGCAAGCTGCCGCAATATGTTTCTTAAAGTGCGAGCAATCAATATAAAAAATAAAGATCTTCAAGAACAAGGGGCCATGATATGAAAAATAGAGGGGGGGGGGGAGACTTAGGGGTAACATGAGAAAGTATTTTTTCACGGAAAGGATGGTGGATCCATGGACCAGCCTCCCAGCAGAGGTTGTAGGGCCAAAAATGGTAGGGAAATTTAAAAACGCATGGGACGGACACAAAGGAACTCTAGTGATAGGAAAGAGAGGGTAAGCTAATGATCATTTAGGATCTGTGGTATATGAAACAGGTAGGGAAAATGGGCAGACTCGGTGGGCCAAGCGGTCCTTATCTGCTGGCAAATTCTGTGTTTCTATGTTTCTATTATCTGGCCATAATTACACTCCTGTACTTGTTTAGTCTGTGTATCAGGTCAGCCACGGTGCGGTGCAATATCAGTACACCTTGACTGATACAATGTTTTTGTCATAGTTCATACAGAAAACAACATTTTCTTATGAAAAATCATTAAACACACTTTTTCTGGAGGGACTGGATGACTCGTTTGATTGGTAGCTGGTTACAGAGCCTTTCACCTCTAGGTCACTGGTTCAAATCCAGCCCAGCTCGGTAATGGCTGAAAGCCATTGTCACCTGAGGGCTGTTCAGTGGCCTATGTGAAATGAGTTGTAGTGGTCTCAGTCCGGCTCTCAGTTGGCAGGTGTCCACATCACAAAACTACCAACACAACTGGCACTAATTGACACCCTTGTTGGCAGTCTCACATGAGAGGCCAAGGATTGAATGGGCCTGGAGTATGACCTACCCTCTCACCTACATAGTGGTCCCTCCATGGCAGAGTTGAGGCACATTTTTGGGACAGTTTGGGGAAGTTGCACTGTGATCACCTGTGCTGTATCTGTCATGTGGATAAGCAGAAGAATTCAGGTTCCAGTGCTGTCAATCCAGTACCTTTCATGAGCACTTAAAATAATACACACAAAAAAAAAAGAAAGAAAAAAACACTTTTAAAAAAAAAAATATTCTGTCCAGTGATGAGTAATTATGGTCATTAATATACTTTCCCCTCATGTGTTTAAAGGCACTCGACCCAAGCACATGGAACCTAACTACACACTCAAGGCTTGCAATTATTGACCCATAATTACACACCCTGGCATGTCTATTGCATACATACAGCAATACCTTCTTATTCCTGATCCTTGTTCCCCTTCAGCCACCCAGTACTCTTTTCAAGGGCTGCTGGGCTGCTTACCCCTCTCTGTCACCCAGTATTCTACTTCATGTCCTAGACTGTTGATCTGCACCCACCCTGGTTGTTTTGCAACTTGTTTATTATGTAAGTTATTATTATGTACCATGGTACCATTGCTGTTCATCTTTTAGGTCTGTATTATTTCCCACTTGCTCTAACTTGTATTCCTTTGTACTGCATTTATACAGTTGTTTTGTTTTTGCTTATATGATGTATTCTCCCATGTACCTCTCTCCTGGGTCATACCTGGAAATGAGCTCTGGCTCAGTGTGCCCTTTTCCAGTCATCGATCAATCAGTCAGTGAATCAATCAACCAATTTGTCTGTCTGTCTGTCTGTCTGTCTGTCTGTCTGTCTGTCTATCTATCTATCTATCTATCTATCTATCTCTAAATGCAGGGTCAGCATATGTGGGCTAAAAGTGCCCACGTTGAGAATTGCTGAGCACAAGATAACAATGATAACTAAAAATGTACCATGGCTTAACATTACGTAATGGATATCTTTAGACTACGGAGAAAGGTGTAATATTGAATCTATTTGGAAGTGTAAATGAATATATGAATTTAGAAAAGAAGATCACTGAAACAGCAAGTTCTTTCTCTCACCAACTAAGTGGGAATACCTTTGCCACACTTTTTTCTTCAAGAGGTACAGTACTTTCCAGTTTGAATTTGAAGGTACAGTACTGGAGAAACAGTGTCCGATGACTCAACCTGCTCTGGAAATCTATTCCACAAATCCATTACTCGTTCTGTGTATCTACCCAAGCATTGAAGGAGGACTTATGTTTGAGTGTGTTTTACTAGAAAAAAGGTTGATTAATATGTTTGTTTTCTGCTATTTCATCTACTTAATTCACTGTTTTATTCCTCTTTCAGACATCTTGCACAAGTTGAAAAGGAGTGAGGAACAGGGCAGCTTATTTCAAGACAGGAAACAGACAGAATCTACCAAAAAGCAGCACTGTAAGCACTTACTCCATTACTTGCAATAGAAATTAGTCCATGCCATCCTGAAAACAACTTACATATCTCTTCTACATAGATACATAGATGTTGACAGCTAAAAAAAGCTCTTGGGCCATCTAGTCTGCCCATCCTAGCTAACTATTCTTCCTTGCACTAGTGGCAATCCCCTTCTTTGTTTCTGCCCCAATTTTTTTAACTAAACCAACATGCCTGTCCCATCCATGCTTGAAGATGCTGATTGATTTGATCTGTACCACTTTTACTTGGTTGATGAAATTGAAAATGAATTCTATGCACAAGGTATTTGGGATTTTGCATAGTTTAAATGTCTGTTTCTATATGGTAACTTTTAAACATGCGCTTACCTTCCTATAGAACACATGACTACTGTCCCTCTGGTCAACTAAAACCTGCAGGTGGACAATAAATAAGCTATGGAACATGGGGCCGCAGTCTGCATTGCTTTGCACTGTAACAACATAGTTGCAATGATCCCTTTGCACTGGTGAGTACTTAGAGGACTCAACGAGGGTCATGAATCTTTCCCATGTGCTAGAAAGGAAACTGTGAGTGCATGAAAAATGATGTGAAAGATACTATGACCACAGGGGCATTCACAGCACATATGGGCCTTTGCAGGCCCACTTGCATGCCACTGTGTTTACTACCATTTATTGTCTGCACAGCCCATAATTCATTCATTCATTCATTCAAGTTTTATTGAGTATAGCGCAATTCTCAATGCAATTCAATGCACTTTACATACAGTTTCTAAAACATTTAAAATAATTAACATACAATACATTAAATACACACAAATAAATCATTCCTATATTTCAATTAAAACAATCAGTTTTTAAATTATCAATAAAAGCATGTCTAGTTCTAAGGGAAAGCATGCATGAACAGAAATGTTTTTAAGCTCTCGTTTAAATAGTTCAAATGTTGGGGAGTCTCAAATATAATGAGGAAGAGCATTCCATAGGTTTGGGGCCATGAAGAAGAGAGCATGGGCCCCTGATGTTTTTAAACAAACCCATGACATCTCTAATAATCCCTCATCTGCTGAGCAGAGGAGGTCGGAGGGTTGGGAGGGGCCCAGCAGGTCTTGCAGTTAGCCAGGCCTCTGACCATGCAGGGCCTTATAGGTCAGCAAACCAACCTTGAAGGAGATCTGCCACCTAACCAGCACCCAGTGCAGAGAGCGCAGCACAGGCATAATGTGACATGATCTAGGTAGACCAATCAACAGCCTAGCCACCACATTCTGCACTAGCTGCAGGCAGTGAAGATCTACCCCCAACAGCTCTAGGTACAGGGCATTATAGTAATCAAGATGAGAGGTCACAATAGCATGCACTAGCACTGGCAGATCACTCGGTGGTACCAGGTGTTTAATCCTGGCGATGTTCCTCAGATGGTAAAATGAGGTTTGGACCATGGCCGACACCTGTGATGTAAGTGTCAGGCTGCAGTCCAGAACAACACCAAGATTCTTTACCTGGTCTGAGGTAAGCAAGTGGGAGCCCCCAAGCCTCAGCTCTGAGACTTGACTAGATTGCATCCTCGCCCCTGGTGACCAGATTCCAGCACCAGTACTTCAGTCATGTTTGGATCCAACCTCAACCAGTTCACTCTCATCCAGTTTAGCATCTCAGCAAGGCAACAATTTAGTACCAAGACCATCTCCTGCTGCTCGGGTGCAAAAGACATGTATAGCTGAGTATCATCTGCATAACAGTGAAAACTCAGCCCATACTGACTTATAATGTCCCCTAGTGGCAGCATATACAATGCAAACAACACGGGGGACAAAACAGAGGACTGCGTGACCCCACATGACAGGGGCAAGGGTATAGAGGAAAAAATCACAGACACCACTTGCTGCATCCTGCCAGTGAGGAAAGATTTAAACCAGTTGAGGACTGTACCAGCCTGTCCACAACAAACCCACAGATGCTCCATCAGCACCCCATGGTCCACGGAGTCAAACGTCACTGAGAGATCAAGGAGAACAAGGATGGAACATCTTCCCCGATCCCTTGCCACCAGGAGATCACTTGACATCCAAACCAGGGTGCTCTCGATACTAGGCCTTTTTCTGAAACCCAACTGGAGAGGGTCGTAGATGCTGTGGGTTGTTAAATAGGTCTCCAGGTGAACGGCCACCACCTTCTCTATAACATTCCCCACAAATGGAAGGTTAGAGACTGGTCTGTAGTTCTTCAAGCAGTCTAGGTCCAGTGTAGGTTGTTGTAGGACTGGTCTAACAACTGCCTCCTTCAGGGGTTCAGGAAAAAAACCCTGACATTAGGGAAATCTGGACTATTTTAGCTAGGACCGGGCTGATGACATCAACACACTCCACAAGGAGGTGTGTTGGTCCTGGTCCAAACTACAGCAGGCTGGCCGTAACTCCTGGATGACCCTCACCACATCCACGACCGCCCACTGGTCGAAGTCAGACCAGACCAACCAAATGCCCGTGACCTCAGGCTTGTCACCGCAAGCCACATTAGAGGGCACCGACTGAATTTCTGATCTGATTGAGGCAATCTTATCTGCAAAAAACAGCAAAATCATCACACTTTACTTGTGAAAAAGCTCCCCGGACTGAAGACAGGCTGGGTTACACAACCTGTCAACAGTGCAGAAGAACTGAGCTGGTCTGTTGATTGCTGTGGAAATCTCCTTGGACAGGAACTCTGCCTTCTTACAGGAGACTGCCGATTGATAGTCTCTATAATGGGCCATCAATATAAGCTTGTTTCCCTCCAAACCAGTCCTCCACCAGCACCGCTCCAACCTTTGACCCTTCATACTTATCTCCCTGAGGGTTCCATTGAACCATGGGAATCCCCAGTGTGAAGTGAGAGGTTGAACATGAACAGGTGCAATGGAGTCGAGGGGCCTTGACAATAACCCTATTACTAAAAAAATACCACCGACAGCTTGATCTAGTTCAAGGTCAGTTGGCATTCATCTGTATCCCCTCCCCCGGGTCGTGCCTGAAAATAGGCAGAATTTGTCTAGTGCACTTACCTGGTCAACAAAAACTAAATAAATAAATAAAAATAAAATAAAATAGGTCACTTCCAGTTCCCTCGGCTCCTCAAATGCGTTCATCAAACCTGATAGGTCCAGTTCTGCCATCAGACCCTGTGAGGTCAAACCCGTTAAAGGGTGGTGCCGGACCATTTCCACAGGGTAGATCTATTAGGGGGGCCTCAAATGAGAACCTCACAGTATGGTGGTCTGACCACATCACTGGCTCCACCATAAGGTCAAAGATCTCCACTTCCAGCAGGAAGACAAGGTCCAGTGAGTGGCCGTGTATATGGGTTGCAGAGGTAACAGTCTGTCTTAGGCCCAACAAACACATCAGTTGGAAGAAGTCTTGACCAAACTGCGAGTGTTCATCATTGACCCAAGCATTGAAGTCATCCAGAATAATCCGTCTCGGTGACTCCAACACCAGTCCAATGATGAAGTTCGTGACTTCCTGCAGGAATTCCATCTCATCCCCTGGGAGATGGTAGATGAGGAGGATCCTGCAACCTACACTTGCAGACTCTTGGATGGACACACACTCAAAAGACCTTCTTGTTCCTACTGGGAAGTCTGTGAGGTTCAGGTCTGATTTAAAACAAATTGCCACACCTACACCTCTACGATCCTCTCTTGGGCAGTGTAGCATGGCTGATTCAAGAACAGATTTGGCATTTTCATCCTGCCAGGTCTTGATGATGCAAGCCAGATCAGATGTTGCATCAAGATCGGCAATAATTGGCATCTTTTTCTTAACAGATCTGGCATTGCACAACACTGCCTGAGAGGGACAGGCAGATGATGCTGGTCCAGCCACCTGCCCACTAACTGTGGAGCCCTTAGGTATGGGGGTTAGACTTGTGTGAGCAGGCACAGTTTACCTGCCTCCCAGTCACAGAGTCAGCCAGTGTTTGGGGAGCCACTGACCATCAAGGAATGCTTGGAGCTGGGGTGGGGCATTGGAGAACAATTGGATCATCAGAGGATTTGGACTTGGGGAGTGGGGAGTTTGGGAGGGGACCAGTGAACCACTAGAGCTGTTGTCTATGGTGTGTTTTGGATGGTGTACCAGAGGATCACCAGGGAGCCTGTGACTTGGATGAAAGGGAATCTGGCCAAGTGCCCAGCACCAAATATGTGGGGTACATGTCACAATGCCACCCTGTGCTGAGTTTGCAGACCCAATCTTGATTGCACAGCTAGCATATGAAATGTTGCTCTGTACTGAACTCCTCTCTACTCCCACCTTCAAGTATGCTTCTTTTAGTGCGTGGTAGTTACAGATGGGGCTGCCCATTTTGTGCTATCCCAATTGCAACTGGGGAGTGAAGAATTGGTCCCTTGGTTTCCTTTTAGTGTTTTTTTTTTTTTGGGGGGGGGATCCCATGTACTACAACCTAGACAACAGTACAGCATAAAAAGTGTTACAAAAGGCAGAAGTATTAAGTTCAAACACAGAAACACATGCTGGGAGTTACATCTGTGCCACTTTGTTCTGCTGGGAGCGGGCAGTTTCTAGCTGTGGAAATCAGTCATTTGGGATGCAGCCTGCTCCACCTCAGACCTGCTGCAAGCCTTCAGTCACCAACAGAGACAGTGGACATGAAGACAATACAGGCTTTTAAGCTTGGACAAGTTTATACTTACCAAGAATACCTTAGGTAGTTGAGTAGGTAGGGAATCACTGTAAATTTACACAGCACATTTATTTCATTCCCGGTTGAGGGGGAGATAGTCTTTTCCAACCTTAAATAACTACATTATTGCAACTCCCATCCAGAGGGCTACCTTGACTACCAACACTGGAGCACTGCAAGCCCCAGACTGTCACCCACAACAGCTTCTTTTTGTGGCTCCTCAATCCACACAAACTCTTTCTTGTTCCCAGTCCTCACAGGCTGAAAGGGATACCAGACAGCACATCTGAGCAGCAACTTTTTTTCTTTGTGCTGAATCAGCGTGCTGACAACCACGATTAGGGATTGAGGAGTTAAAAATACAAGTTAGCTCCTTGCAAAAAGTAGGCAGGAAGTCCAAATCAGTGGTTGCACTGAACAGAGGGGATCACAAGGAGCACTGAAGCATGCTCCCCGAATAATCCTGCCCACCTCTGCAGACTTTAGCAGGAGGTCAGGCAACATGACACTAAAAAAAGTGTTTGTTAGGGCTCCACGGAACACAAAAATGCCTAAAGACTGTGCTGAGGGACTGTTTATTAAATACAGACAGTGCCTAGGGCATGGACAGTGCCATCTTGTTTGTCCCTGACCCCATAGGACAGCCACAGGAGCCAGGGTTCACTATTCCAGACTTTGGAAAATGAGAGCTAGCCAGGAGGCAGCCAGATTTCCCAGGATGTACCACAGAACACAAAAATGCCAAAAGACTGTGCTGAGGGACTGTTTAATAAATACAGACAGTGTCTAGTGCATGGGCAGTGTCATCTTGTTTGTCCCTGACCCCACAGGACAGCTACAGGAGCCAGGGTTCACTATTCCAGACTTCGGAAAATGAGAGCTAGTTAGGAGGCAGCCAGATTTCCTGGGATGTAGACAGTCAATCAACAAACAACATGGAGTGTTCCCTGAGGTGTTGCCAGTACCAAGAGTGAACACACCCAGAAAGAAAAAGATAAGGGCATTCAACAATTGGCCACAAGGTTGGTGCAGTTGGATGGGGTTTGGCTGGATGGGTGACTGGGGCTCTACATGAGAGGAGGAGGAGGAGCAGGAGGAGGAGGGACTGTATGCCAAAGACAGCCTGCACCTGAGCTCTACAGGGGCAGCTGCACTAAAAAGTAAACTGGGGGACTTCATGGCAAGGCAGTTCAATTTAAACTGAGTGGGGGGGCTAAGTACAGGGCCATCCTTATGGGAGGCAGAGCAGGGAGGCTATCAGCCTCCCCTCCATGTCACATCACTCATCAAGGGAACAGTTAGCAGAAGGGAAGGACAGGATGGGGATACATGTTGGAGGGCCTTGGTTGCAAATGCCAGGAGCTTGGGGAACAAAATGGGAGAACTGGAGGCCACCATGATGGAGGAGAACTTAGACATTGTAGCAGTGAGTGAGACTTAGTGGAATGAGCACCATGCCTGGTTGACAGTGATCCCAGGGTATTGTTTGTTTAGGAAGGATCGGGAAGGGAAGGGGGGGGAGGTGTGGCATTATATGTCAGGGAAGGGATTGGGGCCATGGAGGGATGGGATGAGGAGGGGGAAAAGTTATAATGTGGGTCACTCTAGACAGGGGACGGGGAAAAACCTGTGTGTTAGGGTACTCTATAGGCCTCCTATGCAGGGGGAGGAAGGGGATGGACACTTTGTAGAATCAGTAGCGAGGATAGCACAGAAAGGGGAAATTGTGCTAGTTGGGGACTTAAACCTTCCGGACATCTATTGAGAGGCCCAGACAGCAATCTCCACGAGGAGCAGGGGCATCTTGGAGGCTCTGCAGGGCATATTCCTACAGCAAAGGGTTAGTGAGCCCACTAGGGGTGAAAACCTGTTAGATGTGGTCCTCACAAATGGGGACAATGTGGAGGAGGTGGAGGTGGGGGAAGAGCTTGGTACCAGTGACCATAGGGCTGTCAGATTCAGGGTGAGAGCAGGCAGGGAGAGGGTTAGGATGAGAACCAAGGTAATGGACTTCAGGAAGGTTGACTTTTATGGAATGAGGAAGGTAGTTAGAGAAAAAATGCTGAGGATAGAGGATGTGCAGGGGTGGAGGAATTATGGGCAGCCATCAAGAGTGGAGTATATAAAGCCATGGACTCATGTATAAGAAGGGTGAGAAAAATAGAAGATGGAAAAGACCTCTGTGATTCACGAGAGAGGTGATGTTGGCAGTCAAGGAGAAGACTAGAGCATTTAAGAGGTACAGGAAGACACAAAAGGATGAGGACAGGGAAATCTACAGGGGAAAAAAGAAAGGAGGCAGGGCAAAAGATAAGGAATGTTAAGGAGGCTACTGAGGAGAGGATAGTGAAGCTGGCAAGGAGGGGAGACAAAACCTTCTTTAGGTTCATTGGAGAAAGGAGGAGGGCACAACAAGGGATTGGAAGGATAAGGGGGAAGTGGAACAATACTGGAAGGGGATTTCGAAAAAGCAGAGGCATTAAATAGTTATTTCACCTCAATCTTCACAGAGGAAATAGAAGGTAGGGGACCAGAACAGGGGGGGGAGTGGCAGCCACAGGCAGGCGGGTGTGGCAGAATTCACAACTGAAGGAGTAAGGGAAGAGCTGAGTAGACTTAGGGTGAACAAAGCAATGGGACCTGATGGAATACACCCAAGGGTTCTCAAGGAGGTGAAGAATGAACTGGTGCCACACCTGGCGAGGCTGTTTAACTTGTCCTTGATCACAGGGGTGGTGCCAATGGACTGGAAGAGGGCAGAGGTGGTTGCACTACATAAGGGGGGGAGGAAGAATGAGGTCAAAAACTACCATCCCGTTAGTCTTACCTTGGTGGTGGGGAAGGAAATGGAAATACTGCTTAAGATCAGGTTGATAGAATACTTGGAGATGAATGGCATGCAGGATGGCAGGCAGCATGGCTTCACCAAGGAAAGGTCATGTCAGACTAACCTGATAGAATTTTTTGATAGGGTGACACAGATAGTGGACCAGGGAGGAGCAGTGGATGTGGCCTATCTGGATTTCAGTAAGGTCTTCAACATTGTTCCACATGGTGGAATGGTGTGTAAGCTGGACTGACTAGGGGTGGACCACAGGATGACCAGGTGGGTGGAAAACTGGTTGAAGGGAAGGAGCCAGACGGTGGTGGTAAATGGGACACATTCCAGGGAATGGGAAGTGACAGTGGGGTGTCACAGGGGTCAGTGCTAGAACCAATACTCTTTAACATCTATGTTAGTGACCTAGCAGAGGGTCTGGAGGGATGGGTGTGCATGTTTGCAGATGATACAAAGGTCTGCAATAGGGTGGATTCCCCTAGTGGGGTGCAAGCCATGAAGCAAGACCTGGAGAGGCTGGAGAGGTGGTCAGACACCTGGAAATTGAAGTTTAATGCAGAAAAGTGCTTGGTGATGCACCTGGGGGGGAGGAGGAATAGGAGGGAACCTTACTCCTTTGGGGGGTGGTGATTAAGGAGAAGGAAACAGAAAGGGACCTGGGGATTATGGTGGCAAGAGACCTCAAGGTGGGCAGCCAGTGTAGCAGGGCAGAGGGAGAGGCAAATGGAATGTTGGCCTGCATTGCGAGGGGTTTTAATAGCAGACGGAGGGAGGTGCTAATGCCATTATACAGAACCATGGCCAGGCCGCATCTGGAGTATGGGGTGCAGTTCTGGAGGCCTCACCTACGTAGAGACACTGAGCTGATGGAGAGGGTAAAGAGAAGGGCAACCAAAATGGTATGAGGGATGCAGGATGTACCCTATGAGGGAAGATTGAGAAGGCAAAATTTGTACCCTCTGGAGACTGGGGGTGGACATGATTGAGACCTTTAAATATCTGAAGGGAATAAACAAGGTGGAGGGTGCTATTTTGTCCAAATTGAAGAGGGGAGCGAACACAAGGGGATATAGCCTCAAACTGGAAGGTGGGCAATACAGAGGTAATGTCAGGGGGCAGTTTTTCACAGAGAGGGTGGTGGAGGCCTGGAACAAGCTGCTGGAGATGGTGGTGGCAGCTGAAACAATGGAGGTGTTCAAGAGGGCTTGGGATAGATTTAAGGGGTTGGGAAAGGAGGGTGGAAGCATAACGGGGGGGGGAGGGTATTGGGCAGACTAGATAGGCCATGGGGCCTTTCTCTGCTGTCACATTTCTGTGTATCTGTGTATCTGCATATGGAGTGGAGCAGAAAAGAGGATATGCCCTCAGAGGATTATGGGATTTGTAGTTCTTTGGGACAAATCCTGTAAAACAGACTAATCAGAGGGCTCCTGTATCCCAATGTGATTTATTTTCAGCTAAAAAAACAGTGCAACTGTGTGTCTAAAACTACTGTAACTTCCAGCATCATCTTCAGGAGATTCAGTTTCTTTAACTCAGCCTTAGGGATAAGCTAGGCCACCAGTCAGAGACTCAGTTTTCAGGGCCTTAGGACAGAAGTGCCTGTCCTGGATGCCAGTCTGCAGAGAAGTCACATGTGTTGAAAAAATCTCTGATTCTGTGAAAGAGAAGCCAGGCTGCTTTCACAAACAGAGCAAATGTAGAATGCACTCAAATTGCACTACAAAAGTCCACAGTGCAAAAGATTGCAGGTTTGAAAAGGTGAAGACTATATCTCATCTTTATTAAAGCAGTAATGAACTGTTATATCTGAATAACTAACTCGCAAATTCACAACAGCTTGAAAACACTCACCAAACAGCCCAGCAGTTTTGAGCCACACTGGCTCTTCTTCTGCAAGTGGAACTTTGTGGTATTTCACCTCACATTTGTACTGGCAGCTTAAAGCTATACTTCCAATTTTTTTATTTGAACCACTGTTCTCCTTAAAACCATTTTAAATCCTTGTATAGAGGATGGTTACGAGTAATACTTTGTGGCGCCTATTAAATGTTATGGAGAAACATGGACAGAAACAGCAAGACTAAAAACAAAGTAACAAAGAAATATAGAGCATGAGCAAAAAAATCAAATCAAAAATAGCAGAAATTCATTTTTTAAGCATTTCAATTCTTTCAATGCATTTGCTCACTAATACACAATGAACTAGTTATTGAAACTAGAAGACATTAAAGGAAGGGTCTGAGATCCAGGTTTTCATTCAAACCATTAGACACCTGGATCTCAAAGAAATGAATCCACCGGGCCTTTTGTCTCAGGATTTATTGGACCCTATCACCCTCCTCCTTTCGGTTTAATGAATTTATTACCCTTGAATTTCAACAAATTCTCGCTACCTCCATGCCCATTTCTAAAATATTCATTCATTGGTGTTGATTTGTTTATATTCCTGATAGAACTGAGATGTTCCTGAATCATTTTTATTAGCCTTCTGGTCATCATCCCAACATAGACCATATTACATGGTCACCAAAGCATGTAATTAACAAAAGCTGCACCACAGTTTATGAATTCTCTAATGGCCATTTTTTGTTTATATTCTCAGAAGGGTGTTTACAAACTTTCCCCAATACAGCCAAACAGCAAACTGAACAGTTGACACTTCTGAAAAATCCAGATGGTAACTGTGGCAATCAAAGTTAGGATCTTGGCTTCTCTTTGACAAAATGGCTATGAACCAGAGTAGCAGTAATGTTTTTGCCTCAAGAGAAGGTATTATTGGGACTAGACCTAATTGTCTCATACAGTATGGGATCAGCGGAGAGCACGTGCCAGTGCCTCCTGATGACCCCACCAATATTTTCAGCCAAATGGCTATATTCTGTGACAAATGTCACTTTGTGTTCCTCTTTCTGCATCTTTCTGGGTATAAGTAGATCCTCCAATTCACTTGCAACACTTTTTCTTGCACTTCTGCTAATTCTCTATAGCTATAATCCCTATGTAAGAACCTCTGAGTGAACTCCTGTAAATTCATGTCATGTGCTTCAGTACACTTTCTCTTCACTCTCTGGTACTGACTATAAGGGATCAACTTAATGAGTGACGGGTGGGAATTCTCTTTTCTGAGCAGTATATTAGTTGATGTGCTTTTCCTGAATGCCCTGCTTTTGATTACTTGGTTGGGGACACCATTCAGGGTGACAGCAAGGAAATTTAAATCCATGTTACTACAAGTAAATATAAATTTTAGATTTGGCTCATTAATTTGCTTCCAGTTCTGAAAACTGGCAAGCATATCCACATCACCGTTCCTTATGCAGACAGCATTATTAATAAAGTGTAGCCGTAAGACAATGTTACCTGCATATGGATTATTGTTATAGATGTGGGTCTCCTCTCAATTCCCCCAGAAACAAATTGGCATAATTGGGAGCCATACAGGCCCACATGGCAGTTCCACAACATTGTAAAAAGTACTGTTCTGAGAAAAAGAAACCAAAAAAAAAAAAACAACCCATGTGCTCCAAAATGAGCTTCAAGTCATTTACTCCAAAGTCCAAAGGTATACAGTCCCTCTCAGGGGAATTTATAAGTCACTTCATAATAGCTCTGAGACCATCTGCATGGCAGATGGAGGTACATAATGCCTCCATGTCTATGCCTACCCAAAGGTACTCTTTTTTCCAGACAACATTTTCAGATTCCATAGTGTCTTGGAGATGAGAGGGCAAGTTCACAACTATTTGTTTAAAATAGAAGAACTGATATATTTTGCCAGTTTCAGAGTGAGTCCCCCATCCTCGAGACTGCAGTTCTCTCAGGAGGACATTCCAAATTTTTATATACCTTTGGGAGGGCATAGAATATGGGGATTGTGGGGTAATAAGTGTTAAAATACTCAAATTCTTTCTGAGATATGACCCCTGAAGGCTACCCAATGGCTCAGCAGAAATGCTATGCAGTTCCGAGCAGATGATCTGAGTTTGGGACTGGACCTAGGATGTTAACTGGGCAGCAAGGATAGCACTGTCATCTGGCAGAGCTCCCAGCAAGGGGAGAGAGAGACACCCTGGTTCTGGCACTGTAGCAAGCTCTGTTTTGGGGGGGCAAGGGAGCTTGTCTCACCTGCAGGATGTCGCTACATGCATCCGAGGTGACGTGTGTGGGAACAAACATCCTGCGCCAAGGCACCAGGAAGGGGGACAGCAAGGGAGAAAACCAAAAAAACTATGTGCACTGGCAGCTGTGAATGATGGCTCCAGCGCCTTCAGGTCCCTCCTTGTGTGGAGAGTGACCGCTGGGACTAGGGGTGCTGGATTGAAAGCCTGAGACAGGCAGAAGAGGCCCTGCTGGCCAAAAAGCTAACAAAAAAGAGACCGGACCCTTGCTGTTGCATTTGCAGTAAGTTCATAGAACAAAATTTAAAACTGTGCAAAGATTTACAAGGCAGCTGTTTATAGTGCTCATTTGTAAGTAGGTCTCAAACCATCTTTTCAAATTGTTGGACATTTAATACCACTGTATTCCCTCCTATATCAGCTTTTTTCATTACTGGATTTTTTTTCCAGTCTATCTAGGGTTACTTTCTCACTTTTAGTAAGGTTTTGGTTTCTGTTGCAAGTATCACTCGGAATGTTAGCTATGTCCCTATCATTTGTTTGACGTTTCAATAACTACATTTTGGATCTTGGGATTTTTTTGGGCTTGAAGAGTCCATTTATTCTTGTTTTTATATCAGTTTGATTTGTTTGACCTGATTGGGCTCCCAATATTTCCATAGCAACACCCTCTACATCCCTAGCAAATTGAGCACAAATAAACATATTTTCCACCTCAGTCAACAGGCCCGATTCAAAAACTGTATCTAATTCAGCATCATCCATCTCATTTAAACAAAGTTAAGTGCCCAGCTGAAGTATTCTGTATAACGAGTTCAAAAGAGTCAGTTAATTCAACAGGAGTCAGCCACCATAGCAACAAGAGTGCTGTAATGTTTTCTGGCAAGCCAATCCTCTAAACAGAGCTTTCTTATAAATTTATAAATATCAACTTTAACATTAAATATATCTACTTTGGTTGGCTTGGTAAGGCAGAGGGCTAAGATTCTGTAAGTGCCTTACCTCTCACCATGCCAGCGACCTGAGTTCGAGAAAAGCTCAGGTCTCTGGGGGTCAGTGGGGGGAGGGCCGAGACAGGACTGAGCAGCTGCCTGGTAGTTCTCCTCTCCTCTCAGACTGGGGTGGCTGACTTTTCTGGCTCTTGGCTGCTGCCAGGTGGAGGCCTGGAGGTAATGCCGACATGCGGGAAGCAAAACGTAGATCTTGGGAGTGGAAGAAGCCATGGTTCTGTAATGCATATGCGCCTCCACGTGCACCATGCCGATGTGGCTCCGGGACCTAGCAGTTAGAAAAGCAGGAGGAAAAGGAGCAGACCAGGACTTTGTGAAGCCCACCCAGGGACACCTTAACCCGTCTTTCCTCTCCAGCTAGTGGTCATTCTAGATGTGAGTACTCTTGGGGGAGGATGGTTCTCTCTTCCCTAGCCCTACCACATGGGGGAACTAAGCCCCAGCATAGAGGGAGGAAAGGGATGGTCAGAGATGACCGAGAACATGGATGAAATAGCTGCCTGGTCTGACCCAGACAGATGAACACCCTATGGCAAAAAAAGGTATCTACTTTGGGGCAGGGGATGAAGGTTAAAGCCTTCTTCAGTACCTTAATCTCCTTGGCATCAAGGTTCTCACCAGAGAGATTTATGATTTGTTCTTCCTCTGTAGTTGCCAAGGTTGTTTTCCTCTGGTTGACTGCCCCACATCTTCCCCACCAAATCTTCCTTTTCCACCTCCTTTTATTTATTACTGCACCTTGGGGCTCTCTCCCCCTCTGCTCGCACTCTCCACAGGTTCTGTTTGTTCCAGTTCTGAAACAGTGACATCAGATGCAGCAGTTTGGTTTTTATCCTTGTCAGTTTTCCCTTTCTTCACAGATCCTCAACTTTTCGATTTTCTCCTGTAGTGCCCAAGGTTTCTAGATCGTCCCCGACTGCGCGACCTTGCACTCTAGTTCCATTTACTGTTTCAGTCAATGACATGGCCAGATATTTCCTGACATTTCTGTGATATCTCAAGAGAAGTTCCCCGCCTGCCTGTCTGCAGTAAGCCAGACAGAATTTCTTTAGAAATATTGCAAAATATCTGGAAATATCTGACCCTATTTATGGCTGCAACTGAACTGTTCCACTTGCAAAGTCCTCTGCATCACGTGACCATTTTTTTTCTTTTGCATTCTGCTAGTTCTTCCTCATATTTTTCAGCTTTTTCTTTTATTTCAGATTAAATTACTGACAGGTTTGCCACAGATTTGAATTTCCTTAGCTCAGATTTTTTCATTAATTTCTTCCACAGCAGAAACATAGAAACAGACAGATAAGGACCGCTTGGTCCACCCAGTCTTCCCATTTCCCTACCTATTGGATAAACTGCAGATCCTAGTTAACCAACAGCCAACTTCCTCCTACCCCCCCCCACTATAATTGCCTTATGCCTGTCCCATGCATTCTTGAATTCCCCCACTGTTTTTGACCCCACAACCTCCTCAGGATGGCCATTCCATGTGTCTACCCCTCTCTCTGTGAAAAAATACTTCCTCACATTGCCCCTGAGCTGTCCACCTAGTATCTTCAAATTGTGTCCCCTTGTTCTTGCACATCTCTTTTTCTGAAAGATGCTGCACTCTTGGACTTTGTTGATTCCCTTAAGGTACTAGAACATTTCTATCATGTTCCCCTCTCTCTCTCCTTTCCACAGGGGTATACATATTAGGCTTTTTTAGTCTCTCATCATATCACTTCTGGTGCAGACCCTATACCATTTTAGTTGCCCTCCTCTGGACTGCCTCCATCCTATCTATGTCCTTGCAGAGATAGGATCTCCAGAATTGCACACAGTACTCCAGATGGGGTCTCACCAACTGTCTGCACAGAGGGATAGCAATTTCCTGTTTTCTACTGGTGATGCCTCTCCCTATGCATCCCAGTATCCCCCAGCCCTCCTTACTGCCTTCTCACATTGCTTGCCTCCCTTAAGGTCATCTGATATGACTACCCCCAGGTCCCTTTCCATTTGTGTTGTTGTTAGTACCCCCCCCATTGTATACTCTTCCCCTGGGTTTTTGTTTCCCAGGTGCATTACTTTTCACTTCTTTGCACTTAATCTAAGCTGCCATCCTTTTGACCATTCCTCCAACTTTGCCAAGTCCCTACTTATCCTTTCCACCCCACCTTGTGAATCAACCCTGTTATAGATCTTTGTATCCTTCCAGCCCCTCCGAAATGTCATCCATAAAGGCATTAAAGAGGACCAGCCCCAGTACTGAACCCTGTGGTACCCCACTTGTAACCCCCCCCTTTCTTCAGAGTGTACTCCATTTACTATTACCCTCTGTGTCCCGTTGTCCAGCCAATTTGTTACGCAGGCTACAGTTTATCTATGCCAAATCGACAACAACATTGTAGAAGTTTGGCATACTGAGATCCCAAGTGTCGACAGGCGAATTTTGCCTGTCCGCTGTCCAACACTGAAGTGTTTCTCTCGGGGGCTTACTCCAGACCACCCATGTGGGGGCTGTGCCCCCGCACCCCCCTTCTAAAAGATTATTAACTCTGAGTCAGAGTTGATTGGGGGGGTGACACATGGATTAAGGGCAACATTTCGCCCTCAGGTCCCCATAGCGAAAGTTTCAAAACCTGTTGAAATTGTCACTATGGGGGATTTCGCTGTAACTGTTTCGAAATGTGGTCAAAACACCCCAGGCTACCACCCTGGGACCCACTCCCAGGCTGGGTTTTGTGTGGGGCTGTGTCAAGTGTCTTGCTAAATTCTAGGTAGGCTATATCTACAGCCCCTCTCTGGTCTACTACTTTGTTCACTCAGTCAAAAAATCTATTAGATTCATCTGACATGACTTTCCCACTGTGAATCCATGCTGTCTTGGGTCCTGTGCCCTGCTGGCCTCTAAGTACTCAACAATTCTTTCTTTCAGAAATTATTCCATAATTTTCCCTACCACTGAGGTCAAACTAACTGGGCTGTAGTTTCCTTCTTTTGCCATGCTCCCACTTTTGTGAAGGGGAATCACATCCGCCCTCTTCCAGTCCTCAGGTACCTCACCATCCTCCCATGATTTGTTAAAAAGGATAGTCAGTGGTGTCACTAGGTCTCACTTTAGTTCTTTTAGAATTCTGGGGTGAATCCCATCAGGCCCCATTGCTTTATCCACCTTCAGTTTTAGGAGTTCTTTCAGAACCCTTTCTTCTGTGAACGGACTAATATCAATCACCCTATCCAGAGTGCTTCTATTGACTGTATTAGGTATTTCCCCTGCTCTTCCTTTGTGAATACTGAGCAGAAGTATTCATTCAGTATCCCTGCTTTTTCACTGTAGCTCTCTGCCCAACCATCTTCTCTTTATTCAGCTACAGTATCCCGGCCTTAGTCTTTCTTTGCTCCCTAATGTACCTATAAAAGGTTTTATCCCCCTTCTTGACCGAGTTGGCTATCTTTTCCTCGGTTTGGGCCTTTGCTGTTCTAACTGCCTTCCCCACTTCCTTCTGCTTTGACTGATACAGTTCTCTATCCTGCTCCTTCTGTGTTTCCTTATACTTCCTGAATACAATTTTTTTTCTCCCTAACCTTCCCTGCCACTTCTTTTGAGAACCATAGTGTTTTTTCTTTTGTTTTGATTTTATTTGCTTCACACAAAGGCTTGTTGCCTCTGTGATGGCGGTTTTGATGTTTCCCAATTGTTTGCTGTTTCCCCATTGTTGCTCCACTGCACCTTTTTGCCTGTTTGCTAGTGCTTTTCTGAGGCACACCCCAATTTTGACAAAATCAGCCCTCCTGAAGTCCAGTACCATTACTTTTGCATGGCTTGACTCTATAGCTAAGTTTATTGTGAACCACACTGTTTGGTGGTCACTTGTTCCCAGATGGCTACCCACTTCTAGATCTGAGAGCTTCTCTTTGTCCCCATTTGGGGTTAGTGTCAATATCACGCAACAATATCAGCATGAGTCATTTAAGTGCATACAAATTAGCATTTAACTAAAAAAGCGTGTGATCAATATAGCGGCAGTCAAAACTGCGATTTTAACAACTTTGGTATTCCTCTTTTTCTGTTACATGACCATGAAATGGTCCTAAGAAAAGCTAGAGAACTGGACGATCCCAACCTATATAAGCTCCTATCCTTCTGTCTGGACTACTCCTGGGCAGTGCTTGCTGTTCATTGAGCCTTTGACCCTATTAAACAATGTCTCCATAAGTGAGGGTTGAAATACTCCTTCAATTTCCAGGTTGTCTTGCACATCACCTACAAGGGAGGTATGGAGCAGTTTAACACTCCAGAAGAAGCTGACTTGTTCTTTCAGTGTTACTTGGGAAGTCCCCACAGAGGAGAGCCTTCAACAGCCCCCAACAGCTGACCCACCAGAGACTAACACAGAATAAGCACAAGGACTGCTATCGTTGCCTTTATTATTTAGAAGCCTGTTTATAGAAAATGTAAGACCTTTAGAAGCCTCTGCAGATTGGCTCCTCCAAGATCCTACACAGCACAAGATCTGCAATGGCAATCTCCAACCACAGTGATGTGCAAACTGAACAGCCGTCAGCTACTTCCTCTACGTGCCTTGCTTAGCTATAGTTCACGCCATTTGACCTGCACTGATAGCTGGCAGATCACCTAACCCACATTAGCATAAAGTTCTGCAATGCCCCTCCAATTCTTCAACAGCCCCAGCAGCTGACTTTACTGCTTTAGAAGGCTCACAGCACTATTAGTGCTTCGTGCTGACATTGTACGTGCTATAATTGGCTAATGCTATAAAGCACATGCTATTTTGACTTGCACTATTACGTCTGCGCGGTTTTGACCATATACCCCCCATTTGAGAGTACCAAGTCTAAGATTGCTCCCTCCCAAGTGGGTTCCAGAACTGACTGTCTGAGGCATGCCCCCTGTAGGGCATCGAGAATGGCCCTACTCTTGGATGTGGCTGCAGCAAAGATGCTGCAGTTAACATCTAGCATATTCAGGTCCCCCATCAGCAATATCTCTCCTACTACTTTGGTCACCCAGTCAAAGAAATCAATTAGATTTGTCTGACATTACCTTTATCAAAAACACCTTACGCCTTGATATATTCAACATGTACAGGTTTCATACATATAAGGTATAAACATCAAGGTATTTTATGACATAGTGCTATTGCATACTAAATTCAACAACAAGGAACACAGCCTGCTGTTTTACATCAGCTCGGAGGTCACAACAATAACTTCCCTGTATGAGGACCTGAGAGGTAATAGGAAAATTAAAGAAAACACTATAACATAGTCAAGAAGGGAAAGGGTGCCCATAGGTGGCCAACCTTATGGACTAGAAACTGTAAAGGATAGAGTAGGCTAAGAAACAGAAGAACTGTTGCAACAACTTTAAAAAAAGATCGGTCCTCGAGAGTGGCAGGATCTCCCTGTCACACTGCCCCCTGGTGGCAGCATGGATCACAAGGCTAGGGGCTCTCCCAGACTAAACGGCACCAAAACGGGGGCCGAAACAAGCACAGGCTAGTAAGCCCTCCTGATGAGGGGGTTGGCTAACAGTAGTTTCATTTAATTTATTTAAAACAGGAGCATTAGATGTTACACAACCAATTGAGTTTGAATGCAAATCCAGGAGCGTGCATCACAAAAATGATGCATGCATGCACCATTTTTCTGACACATGACACATGCACCATTACTATGGGATAGATACAACCATCTCCGCCTTCTGACATAGAGCCAATGAGTTTATTATTTTGATAACAAAGGTCGGTGCTGCTTTAATAAAGATAAGGTGTAGCCTGCACCTTTTTAAATCTGCACTCTTTTGCACTGCAAGCTTTTGTTGTGCAATTTGAGTGCCTTCCACCTTTGCTCTTTTTGTTATATTGCAAGTTAGCCACTTCAGGAGCCACTACAGCCATCTGTTGAGTACACACCTGACCTTTTGCTGTTTTTTGGACTGTTGTATGGTGTTGGCACAGGATACCTAGCTGGTGTTTTGTGATGGCTTTTGCACTCGTCTGGCAGTAAACTATTGTAATGGAAATATAATATTTTTTACTTGCAAGCAGCTGTGATTTGTTTTAATGTTTGCACCAAATCCACCAGGAGCTACAGCCGGAGCAAGTTCAATGGGTAAGGAGAAGACATTGCTTTTTGCAGACACTCAGATGGTACTTAAAAGAAGGCAGTAGAGGACTAAAAATCAGGGAGGTCCTGCTATTCCCATTGTGCAAGACAAGGTAAATAAATCTTACTGTCCGATTGGAGAGGTTTATGTTTATAGAGCTTAATATCTGGTATAACTGGAAAGACCTGGAATAATATGTTGAAAATGAATGGAGTCCCAAGGGGCTTAAGGCTGGATAAGGCTCCAGCTTGTGGCATAGAAAACCTCAAACACAAGGAGGAGTGGGTAAAACAATTGGATGACTGTGCAACTGAACTAGTAAAGATTGTCATTAAAGAGGACACAGTGAACCATGAGGCTACCCCTTAATAAAGGGAAGGGGAGGTGAGCAGAGGGTGACAGTGAAAAGGCAGAGAGAGAGACTGAACGAATACTTTTGCTCAGTATTCACAAAAGAGGAAGAGGGGAAGGTACCTAAAGGAAATAGAAGCACTCTGGACAAAGGGGTCAATACCAATCCATTCACAGAAGAAAGGGCTCTGAAATAACTCCTAAAACTCAAGGTGGACAAAGCAATGGGGCCTAAAGAGATTCACCCCAGAATTCTAAAAGAACTAAAGTGAGACCTAGTAACACCACTGACTACCCTTTTTAATAAATCATGGGAGGATGGTGTGGTACCTGAGGACTGGATGAGGGAAGATGTGATTCCCCTTCATAAAAGTGGGAGCAAGACAGAGGCAGGAAACTACAGACCTGTCAATTTGACCTCAGTGGTAAGGAAAATGATGGAATCACTTCTGAAGGAAAGAATTGTTGAGTACCTAGAGGCCAGTGGGGCACAGGACCCAAGGCAGCATGGATTCACAGCGGGAAGGTCATGTCAAACAAATCGAATTGATTTCTTTGACTGGGTGACCAAAGTAGTAGACCAGGGAGGGGCTGTGGACATGGCCTACCTAGACTTTAGCAAGGCATTTGACACAGTCCCGCACAAAGGATTAATAAACAAATTAGCCAGCGTGGGAGTGGGTCCCAGGGTGGTAGCCTGGGTAAAACATTGGCTGGGCAACAGGACATAGAAGGTAATAGTAAATGGAGTCCACAGTGAAGAAAGGGGGGTTTCTAGTGGGGTACCTCAGGGCTCAGTACTGGGGCCGGTTCTTTGTTATGTCTTTATAAGTGACATTGCAGAGGGACTGGCAGGAAAAGTATGTCTCTTTGCAGATGACACAAAGATCTGCAACAGGGTTGATATGCAAGGTGGGGTGAAAAGGATGAAAAGGGACTTGGCAAGGCTGGAGGAATGGTCAAATGTATGGCAGCATAGATTCAATGGAAAGAAGTGCAAAGTAATGCACATGGGAAACAAAAGCCCAGGGGAAGAGTACACAATGGGGGGTGAGATACCGACAACAACAAAAATGGAAATGGACCAGGGAATAGTCATATCAAATGACCTAAAGGTGTGCAAGCAATGTGAGAAGGCAGTAAGGAGGGCTGGGTTTATACTGAGATGCATAGGGGGAGGCATCACCAGTAGAAAACAGGAAGTTGTTGTCCCTCAGTACAGACAGTTGGTAAGACCACATCTGGAGTACCGTGTGCAGTTCTGGAGACCCCATCTCCGCAAAGACATAGACAGAGTGCAGGCTGTCCAGAGGAGGGCAACCAAAATGGTGCAGGGTCTGCACCAGAAGACATGAAGAAAGACTAAAGGAGCTTAAGATGTATAGCCTCGAGGAAAGGAATGAAAGGGGGGACATGATAGAAACTTTCAAATCAATCAATCAATCAATCAATCAAGTCTTTATTTAACCAGGCGTTCATCATTGAGCAGAAGCTCATTTGCAAGATGGACCTGGGTGGAGCATGAACAATTGTATATACAGGTCAACACAGGTATTTACAAGGCAATACAGATAATACTCTTTACAGATAGGAAGAAAAAGAAGTTCATATGTTTACATACATAGAAGTGTCTATAGGAAGATAAAGCAAGTTATCTAAGGTTGCAGGTGGAAGTAACGGAAGAAAAAAATTAAAAATATACACCAGGTAGAGGTGAAGGTAGGGGGGAAGGGATGGAGGTAGGGGGAGAAAGGCTAGGGAGGGCACGGTGCACAGAAAGGAGTTGGTAAAATGGGTTGTAGAGAAGGTGGATAGAGAAAAGGAGTATGTGTGAGCCCCAGGATTGAATGCTATAAAGTATGGGGCATGGTAGGATGTCACAACCCAGGGTAGTAAGCTCCTATCCGAGGTTGGGAAAGGAAGAATAAGGGGATGGACGGGCCTAGTGTTGATACAACAGGGGGATAAGAGAGAGAGAGAACAATTAGGCTGGTGAGGAGCAAGTTGGGGGGTCAGTACTAAAAATTGGGTCTAGGCGTGGCTATATACCAGTGCAGACACCGGTACTGGGTCTGAGTGGGTGAAGCAGTTACATACTTCTCTGATTGTGCGGAAATAAAGCATCTTGAAGGCATTTATACCAATTAGAGTGCTTAATTTGAGGGGTTTTTGTAGATCATTCCATAAGGTAGGTAGCACGAAGCTTATGGCTGCCCTGCCGAAGTGGTATTTTGTTTTGGGTACTTTAAGTGTAATAGCTGAGTAACTTCTTAACATGTATTTCCCAATTATACTCAGGGGAATACAGCAGGAGATATAGTAAGGCAGCTTATTAGAGATGGCTCTATAGGTCCAGAGAGCAACGTTTCTGGGGCGCCTGAACTTTAGTGATGTCCACCCCACTGCCGCATATAGGGTGCAGTGATGAGTGTCGAAGGAGAGTCCATTTTAAACCTCAGGGCTCGATGGTAGAGTGTGTCCAGTTTAGCCATGTAAGAGTTGGGGCACTGGCTGTAGAGAAAGTCAGTGTACTCAACCAATGATAGGAAAATGGATTGGACCAGTTGTTTCTTGGCATCTCTGGTGAGAAATTGGTTGATTCTAAAAAACAATCCAAGCCTTTGCCAAAGTCATTTTAGCAATGAAGGAGAGTCTTTGGTCTATCCAAACTCCCAGATACTTGAATTTTGTAACAAATTCTAGTTTTTCACCTAGAACTGTGGTAATTTGGGGAACTGTTCCACTGGACACAGGGTTAGCTGTACGAATAAAAGGGGAGAAGTTTTTTTGGCATTAAGGATTAGCTTTTTTTTGGAGGAGTTGGCTTTGCAAAAGGTTGAATTCTGACTGTTGGTCATTGCAGGCAGCTTCAGGTGTTGGGCGACTCACGTAGAGAACTGTATCACCTGCAAACAGATGAATGTTGGCTTCTTTTATACAGTAGTCGATGTTATTAATGTAGATTGCAAAAATTAAGGGCCCTAATATAGAACCTTGAGGTACCCCTCTTTGCAGAGTTTTTAAGGTGGACAGGCCTCCTTCAGTTTTAACTTGTTGAAGGCGCCCTGTAAGATAGTCAGTAAACCAACGCAGAGAGGAGGGGTCCACACCTATGGTCTGAAGGGAGGAGAGGAGCAGACTATGGTCGACGGTGTCAAAAGCCTTGCTTAGATCAAGGAAAACAGCACAAATAAAGTTTTTGCTCTCAAGGTTATGCTGCCAGTCGTTAGTAACTTTGGCGAGGGCTGAGATAGTGCTATGTTTAGCTCTGAATACGGACTGCATAGGATTTAGCAGTTCCCTAGACTCAAGGTGAGTCCTCAGCTGTGCATTTACAATTTTCTCTAGGAGCTTGGACAGGACCGGAAGGAGGGAAATTGGCCTGTAGTTATTGAGATCGCCAGGGTCACCTGATTTGAACAGTGGTATGACATGTGCTGTCTTCCATATAGGTGGTAAGGTGCCCTGAGACAGGGATAAGTTAAAAAGGTGGGTGATGGGTATTGCTAATACGTGGTAGGCAATTTTTAGGAAGTAAGGGTCAAGGTGTCAGCCCCAGCACTTTTCTAGTATCCAACTGAAGCAAGAGGTCATCTACCTCTTTCAGTGGGGCAGGTTGAGGCGAGAAAGGCGGCAAACTATTGGAGTTTCAGGCAGTTGACTGGCAGTCTGGGGAGCTAAGTATGTTTGCAGGGGAGTTATCAAATGCCATGCCTGCAGTAGCAAAGTGGTTATTGAATGCGTCAAGTATATCCATCTTTTCGGTTATAGTCAAGTTGCCAGAGGTAATCTTGGTTGGGAGTGAATTTCCTGGGGAGTGGCCTAGCAGATCATCGATTGTGTTCCAGAGCTTGATTGGGCTCTTTGTGGCAGAGTCGAGTTCGGATTTGAAGAAAGTGGGCTTCGATTCTCTAATTGTTTTAGTACATAAATTTCATAGTCTCCTGAACTGGTTCCAATCCTCTGCAGTGTTCAGTCTGCGCACTTTTTTCCAGAGCTTATCTCTTTCTAGAAGCAAGGACTTGATCTGAGGGGTGAACCATTTACAGGTTTTGGTCCTAGTTCGAGCTTTAATCAGGGGAGCATACTTATTAAGGGCCCTTGATAGAATGTTGTGAAAGATATTGTAAGCTGACGTAATTGTGTTGGCCAGGTAGAAATCTTGCCACTCAGGGGAGTACTTAAGCTCGTTTAGGTAGGCATGTTCATTGAAGTTGCGCCTGGATCTCTTCATAGAGAACTTGCTGATGGATGCTGGGTTGTTGGTGGATCTTACTCCCACAATAAAACAATGGTTGCAGGCATCTGAGAAGAAGACATCAACGTGGGAGAAGAGATGAGGTTTGCCCACCATTAGCACATCCAAAAGTGTACTTTTACTGGGGTTCTTCATGTTTGGGCATGTTGGTTCAGTAATAAATTGCGTCAGCCCATGTTCGTCACAGAAGGATGCAAGGGGGGCAGCTGCGTTAGAGAGCCAGTCAAAGTTGAGGTCCCCTAAAATAATAATTTCTGGCAGCCCCTGTCCCAACTTGTCACTTAGATATGACACAAGCTGTAGGCCAGCAGACGGTGGTCTGTAGCATCCTATTACGCAGAGTGCAGTAGTCTGTAATTTCCACTTTGAGAATTAGGCATTCAAATTCGCTGGCGATAGATGCTGAGGATAAGGATAAGGCAGAAAATTTGTCTTTAACATAGATAGCTACCCCTCCTCCTCTGGCATGCCTTTCAGCTCTGTACAAGGCATAGTTGGGTATGTTTACTTCTCTATCAGTGGTGCTGGGTCTAAGCCAAGTTTCAGAAATCACAAGTATGTCAGGAGAGGTATGATTTACCCAGGTTTGTATTAAGGTTATCTTTTTAAGGAGGCTATATATGTTAATATGCAAGAAGCTTATTCCTTTTAAATTTGCTAGTTCTGCTGGCAAAACAATAGCTTCTGGGGTGCCAGGGTTGAGTTCTACGTTGCCTGAACATAGCAGGAGGATAAGTAGGATTGTTTTAAGAGCGCTAATTATAAGCTTGTAATTCCTGCCTTTCTCCCATCTAGTAGATCTGATGTTTTTAGGGACTGGAAAGTAGCCACCATAGAAGAGGTGATCTGTTGTAGCAAGAGCTAGTACCCCTACCACAATAGGCGGGGAGGAGATAGAAGTCTGCATGGTGGGAGGTGGGCCTTGTGATGGGGGAGTGTTATAAGTACTACTGGTATGTGTGGTCCAGGAGCAGGGTTCGAGGTATTGGTAATTGGAATCACAGAGGCAATTAAAGGATAAGTTGCCATGTGGTATACAGCACAAGGTACCATTGTAGACCAAACATGATGGTAGTTCAGGTGTCCAATGCTGGGCAGCTGGTATCAGCAGAAGAAGGGGCAGTGTAAGGAGCCATATAGGGCCTGACATGATGGTACCTCAAAAAAGGAGCCACTCAATTAGCCCAGGGGACAGTGGGGTTGCAGGATTAATGTAGCTTATCAGTAGCTTTCCGATCCAGGTCGACCCAAATTTGATAGCATTAAAAATATTTAGTGCCGAAGGCACAGCCAAGGAGAGCCTATGCGTTTTAGTAAGGCGAGGCCCTGAGACTTGGATCCCGTAGGCTGGACAGAGAAGAGGGGGATCACGAGCTAAGTCTCTATTGGTGGGGTACTGCGCAAGGGGACGTGGACTAATATTTTGGCAGGAGGTACTGTATTTAATAATCAGCGGAGGTGGGGGGGGGGCGGTTGAAAAATTTACGGCAGTTGCCGTACCTTGTAGGGCCTTGGGTCCATGTCTGCGGTCTCGAGTGTCAGCTAGAGGGGCACCGACTGCCCGGTAGCCGGGAATCCCGCAGCTTAGGAGCTGGGAGCCTGGGCGACAGTTCCTCGGCTGAGAGAGAGAAGGAGAGTGAGGGTTAATAAAGGGGATTCACATAAAGGGTTAGACAGAACAGCGGGGAGTCCAAAATTTGCAGAACAAAAGGACGTGTATTACTTTGGCACCTAAAAGTGTCTAGGGCCAGTGCACGTATGCAGGGAAAGGGCTGTAGACACTAGATTTCTTTCCCAAACCACAATTCAAGTCCTTTCAGTTACAGACTGGGTTAACACTTTGGCTTTTTAACATTTGTTCCAACATAAACATTTTTAGGGTTTAAAATCAAAGAGCAGAAGCCGGCTTCTGCCAGTGACCAATCAGAGTGTGGTCTGAGGAGGAGCTCGCAATCCGGTTGGTTGCAGCAGTTGCCGTACCTTGTAGGACCTTGGGTCCATGTCTGCAGTCTGGAGCGTCAGCTAGAGGGGTGCCGACTGCCTGGTAGCCGGGAATCCCGTGGCTTAGGAGCTGGGAGCCTGGGTGGCAGTTCCTTTGCTGAGGGAGAGAAGAAAAGCGAGGATTAATAAAGGGCATTCATACAAAGGGTCAGACAGAACAGCGGGGAGTCCAAAATTTGCAGAACAAAAGGACATGTATGGTACCAGCAGTGCCAAAAGAGGTAGTGAGGAGTAGTAGTAGGTGGTTGCACCCCAAGGTAGTTTGTTTGGTGTTGCTGGCCTGCTTAACTGCTAGCTGGTTTATAGTTGAAAAGGTATATAGCCGAATTAGGGTGAGGTCCCTAACAATAGGGCAGGTAGAGCAGTAATTGAGAGGAGTTAGATGGAGTGGCTGGAAAAAAGGTTGAGAGGAAATGTGTGATCCTGTGGGTGGGACTGCTTTAAAAAGGGGCGGTGAGAAAGTGGGTCAAGTCAGGTATTGAAGACAGGAAGGCCAATAGCAAGAAAATGTGCTGCAGTGGAGTAACCAATCTGCTGCTAGGCAGAGGAAGGGGTGGAGTAAGGGTCTATTTAATACTGTGAGGAGGAGGGGAGGGGGGGTGGGAAAAATTCAGTCCAGAACAAAGCACAGAAAGAGATTTCCCTGAGATCAGGAAGCACCAGGCATTGGAAAATCAGCCAAGGAGAAAAGCTGCCAATCAGTGCCTGGTTCCTCCACTGGGCATCCAGTCACAACAGTGGCATTCAAAACCACGAGTTTCGAAGGTCTGGTGCGTGCCTGAATCTGTCCGAGGGTCAGTCGGGTGGTCTGTTAGCTGTGGCCTGCCCGGAGAGAGCCAAGGACACAGGAGCAGCTTGGGAAGCCCACAGATGGGCTGTCTGTGGAACAAGGAGGGAAACACAGAGGATTAAATACAGCTAGAGTACAATAGCAAGCTCAGTGGGGTGCAGGCAATGGGGAAAGACAAAGCATGAGGTAAAGAGGTGGTAAATGCAGGGCCAGAAGAGGAGTTAATGGGGGGGGGTCTGTGCTTTGGCACCAGGATGTCTGAGGAGGACAGCAGCAGGGGGTGTAAGGAAAGGGTTTGTAGGTAAGGCAGAGAAGAAAGTAAGGTGTTTAGAGAGACAGCATTACAAGTAGGGCAGAGAAATTAATAATTGGCAGAGTGACCAGTGTGGGAAGGGCAGAGTTTGTCAGTAGGGCAGAAATGGAAGACTGCAGCAGTCTTGCTCAGTAGCTAGGTCAAGATGTCAAACATCAGGTACTTTACAATACAGTTTGTCAAGCACTAAGTAACACTGAGAGACTAGACTAGTGGCTTGTAATAGACTAACTAAGCTGGCAGGTAAAGTAAGACCAACTGATGCATAACATATGTAGATTACATTAACAAAAATTCAGTCCAGAACAAAGCACAGAAAGAGATTTCCCTGAGATCAGGAAGCGCCAGGCATTGGAAAATCAGCCAAGGAGTAAAGCTGCCAATCAGTGCCTAGTTCCTCCACCGGGCATCCAGTCAAAACATTGGCATTCAAAACCACGAGTTTCGGAGGTCCGGTGCATACCTGAATCTGTTCGAGGGTCAGTCGGGTGGTTTGTTAGCTGTGGCCTGCTCGGAGAGAGCCAAGGCCACAGGAACAGCTTGGGAAGCCCACAGATGGGCTGTCTGAATCTGTCCGAGGGTCATTCGGGTGGTCTGTTAGCTGTGGCCTGCTCGGAGAGAGCCAAGGCCACAGGAGCAGCTTGGGAAGCCCACAGATGGGCTGTCTGAATCTGTCCAGGTCAGTCAGGTGGTCTGTTAGCTGTGGCCTGCTCCGAGAGAGCCAAGGCCACAGGAGCAGCTTATGAAGCCCACAGATGGGCTGTCTGATTCTGTCCGAGGTCAGTCAGGTGGTCTGTTAGCTGTGGCCTGCTCGGAGAGAGCCAAGGCCACAGGAGCAGCTTGTGAAGCCCACAGATGGGCTGTCTGAATCTGTCCGAGGGTCAGTCAGGTGGTCTGTTAGCTGTGGCCTGCTCGGAGAGAGCCAAGGCCACAGGAGCAGCTTGTGAAGCCCACAGATGGGCTGTCTGAATCTGTCCGAGGGTCAGTCAGGTGGTCTGTTAGCTGTGGCCTGCTCGGAGAGAGCCAAGGCCACAGGAGCAGCTTGAGAAGCCCACAGATGGGCTGTCTAAATCTGTCCAAGGGTCAGTCGGGTGGTCTGTTAGCTGTGGCCTGCTCGGAGAGAGCCAAGGCCACAGGAGCAGCTTGGGAAGCCCAGATGGGTTGTCTGAATCTGTCCGAGTGTCAGTCGGGTGGTCCGTTAGCTGTGGCCTGCTCAGAGAGAGCCAAGGCCACAGGAGCAGCATGGGAAGCCCACAGATGGGCTGTCTGAATCTGTCCAAGGGTCAGTCGGGTGGTCTGTTAGCTGTGGCCTGCTCGGAGAGCCAAGGCCACAGGAGCAGCTTGGGAAGCCCAGATGGGTTGTCTGAATCTGTCCGAGTGTCAGTCGGGTGGTCCGTTAGCTGTGGCCTGCTCAGAGAGAGCCAAGGCCACAGGAGCAGCTTGGGAAGCCCACAGATGGGCTGTCTGAATCTGTCCAAGGGTCGGTCGGGTGGTCTGTTAGCTGTGACCTGCTCGGAGAGAGCCAAGGCCACAGGAGCAGCTTGGGAAGCCCACCGATGGGCTGTCTAAATCTGTCCGAGGGTCAGTCGGGTGGTCTGTTAGCTGTGGCCTGCTCGGAGGGGGCCAAGGCCACAGGAGCAGCTTGGGAAGCCCAGATGGGCTGTCTGAATCTGTCCGAGTGTCAGTCGGGTGGTCCGTTAGCTGTGGCCTGCTCGGAGAGAGCCAAGGCCATAGGAGCAGCTTGGGAAGCCCACATATGGGCTCAAGGGAATCAATGTCCTCAAGGGAATCAATGAAGTCCAAGAGGGTAGCATCTTTCAGAAAAAGAGATGTGCAAGAACAAGGAGGCACAATTTGAAGACAGAGGGGGGATGGCACAGAGGTAATGTGAGGAAGTATTTCTTCACAGAGAGGGTTGTAGATGCATGGAACAGCCTTCTTGAGGAGGTTGTAGAGTCAAAAACAGTGGGGAAATGAATGCATGGGACAAATATAAGGCAATTATAGTGGGGGGTAGGAGTAAGTAGGCTGTTGCTTAACTAGGATCTGCAGCTTATCTGTTGGGTAGGGAAATGGGCAGACTAGGTGGGCAATGCAGTCATTATCTGTCATCAAATTCTATGTTTTTATGTTTCTAAAAGTACTAGGTGACTATATTACAGAAATTAAGTCACCGGGGTAGAGATATCAGAAAACCAAGTTATTTGTTGTTAAATGCATGTACATTGCAGATTGTTTGAGAGGCCCTTTTGTTACCATGCATTCCTGCTGTAAACTGAGCCAGTCTGAAATGTAATGGTGATTTGCATATATATACCATGATGCTTTGCATTATGGGGGTATGTGTGATGTTGCGTTTCTTTGAAACTTGGCTTTATTGCCAGTGCCCTTTGGGGTAACCCTTGCTCCAGTGATTCTGTATTGAGGTTCTTTGTCTTTAGCTTTTTTTTTTTTATTTTAGCCCCCCCCACCACCCAAGCACACAAGACAACATAGGAATGAACTGGTTTTCGCTAAAAAATTAGATCAGTAGATCAGCGGCTCAGTAGGTGCTGACTATGTGCAGAGGAAGGACATGCATAGTCTGTTGCTGCAAACTGATGTATTGAAGAAGGGATATGCCATATCTGAAGGTTATCACCTGTATTTTAAATAAACATCACACAGAGATTGTGTGTTGAACCTGAAGTTTTGCATCTGGTCTGTCTGTTATCCCACAACCCCTCCACATGCAGCAGCAAGGAAGGTATAAAAGGCCCTGGTTTTGCCCGGGAAGTGAGGAGAGGGAGAGAGCAGGAGTTGGCGGTGGGTGTAGGGCAGTTGCCTAGGAGGCCCCCCCTTCGGCCTGTTAGGTTGGCAGTTCTGTAGCGTCAGTGTGATGTGGGGGTATGGTGCTCCATGGGAGGGTGTGTGTAAGTTAGCAGCTGTCGTGTGGGTCCTGGAGGAATCCCCCCTTTTTGAACTTGGACATCTGCAGTAGTGGGTAAGAAATGCAGGAGGCAGTAGGAGCAAGACCTAAGAGGAAAGCAGTCACCCTGCATTGGAGTAGGGGTCCCGGTACCCTGTTTTAAGGAAAAGGGTACCCAGGTAGTGGCGCTGCAGCAGTACTGTAGCAGGGCATCCTGGAGGTGGCAGGTCTTGAGTGCTTACCCATGTGGCATGCTGCCTGGGGGGAGAAGTACAGATGGCTGGGAGCATTTTGGTCTGGGATTCACCATAGGGCCTGCCATGCTCTTGTCTGGGGCAGGCCCTGGGACCTACCGTGCCCGTATCTGGGGCAGGTCCGTCAGGCCCATTAAAGGCCAAGGGTTTCCTGTGGGGAATGGATGAATTTGAGGAAGAAAAGGAACCCCAGTTCATTACTTTTCAACCTGGTGCTGGTGTTGGAGTGGCCCCAGTTAAAGTGCACTGTTTTGGCTCAGGGATTTTTTTTTGGGGGGGGGGAGTCCATTTGGGAGCAGCTGCGGAGGCTTAGGCTGCTAATCTGCCATGAGGCCTTTATGGCTCGCCTGGCATGGGAGGAGTAAGGTGCTCCCCCATCAGGAAGTTTAAGGGAAATGGAAATGTAAACAAGGGATTGTGATTTGAAAAAAGGTTTCTGTGGAAGATGCTGTCAGATGTTAAGGAGCCAGTTTGGTCTAATTGTCCTTAGATCTGTGAGAACAAAATTATTCTGCATGCTGATTGGAATAAGAAAAGTATGGTACCTGAACATGCTGTTTGGAGCTGCTCTAGTTTATTTATGCTTCATTAAAATAGTCTGGGTCTAATCATTTTCAGGCCCAGAATAAAGATCTTGATTTGCAGGAATCGCGGTGCTGGTGTTTCTTCTTGATCTAATGAAAGGGAAATCAATGAATTCTGTTTTTCATTGCTCCATATGTAGCTTTGCCTCCTGAGATAAGAACAGTCCTGACCCCCCAGCTTCGGTGCTTATCCTGGTGCCACCACCACTGGGCCTGGAACTGGAAGATTTGGCAGGGGGAAGAGGTAGGCCATATCCAGTTTTGAAGACATCACAAGGTAGGCTACCTCTTTTCTAAATGTTTTAGCAGTGAGAAGTGCCATGGAGTGTTTCTAGTCTGTGGCCCCTTTCCCTCTCCATAACATCTGGTGCACCTAGACATAGAGGGAAGGGGGTTACAGATGTGGGGGCTCATCTGGGATATGTTTCTTTGCACCCCAGTGCCTGGTGATACTGCTACTGAGGGGAGTCATGTGGGCCGGGCTGGCCCAGACCTGTGTCCATGTGGCACAGTTATGGCAGGTTGTGGGCCTGTTTAGGAGCTCCTCATTGGCCTGTATCTCTCTTGTTGGCACCTCCATGGCTTGGACTGGTCATGTGATGAGAGAAGGCAACTGTGATTGGCTGGCTTGGCAAAGGTATTAAAGTACAGCTGTGCCTGAGGTGCCAATTTCTGCCTGGATACTGAGAGACTCAGAGAGAAAGAGAGAGAGGGAGAGAGACAGAGGTGTCAGCAGCAGTGCAGAGGTGTTTTGAGGACTGTTTGAGGTCATTTATCTGCAAAAGGCCATGACAGAAGGTTGCATACCTAAAGAGGAGCCCCAAGCTACCATTCCTACCTCCATGCTCTCATGGCTCTGAGACTTAGCAGGGAGGGGACAGGCTGAGGAAAGGTGTGTGAGACGTGGAAACAGAGGTGAGGGTGTCATCAAGTTGCCCAATTGCATGCTCTGCTCCAATGCTGCACCATAAGGAATTTTTGAGGGGGACGTCCATGAGGAATCCCTGGTGTTATCCAGCTAGTATTTTGGTGGGCACATCTTCCATATTGTCATGTGGAAGCCTGGATCTGGGGAGCTGAAGCCATTCTGGAAGTTCAAGAGAGTGGTGACTTGGTGGCTGAGGTGAAAGTTGAGTCTTTGCATGTTAAGCTTGAGGCAATGGAAGAGACTCCTGAGGGCAGTGAGGAGGAGCATAGCCATCTGCCCAGCTCCACCCCACTGGCTGTCAACTATCCCCATGGCAGAGGGAGGGAGGGACAGGGGTCTGCAGTTGGCATCGGGGCCCTCCTCAGGGCCCAGGGGGTCTACAGTGGGATCTCTGCCCGGCGACAATGGTCCCAGTATTTTGTCAACAAGTGAAGCCCCTTCTCCTTATAGAGTTCAGCCTGTTATAAAGGTGGGGCTCACCAAGGCGGGGGTGAGTCAGGAGGACGATTGGGAGGAGTCTGTCCCCATAGATGCCAGAGGACCCCTGAAGCTCTATCAGTTTCTGACCATGAGGTACAGTGGGTGATATCTAAGCCTTTCCATAGACCTGCCATAACCTTACTGCATACCACCCTGCACCTGACGACACAGAGCAAAGCACTTTGAGCTCAGATGGATGGCCTTCTGAGGAGTGACCTGGCTAATACTGTGTATAGAAATAGCATGTGGTTGGAGCTGGGGGCTGCTAGATGAACCAGTATCAGGGAGTTGCCTGAGTGGTCCCAGACTGAGCAGCGGATCAGAGGAAGAATCCTTCTTGAGTACCCCACCACTGAGTATCCATACCTCTCTGAACGCATCTGGGATGTAATTTAGGAGAAGAGGTCAGACTGAGTTTTTCAGGAGGCACTCACCAAGTTGCAGTCAAGACCTGGAGGGATGGCTCACTCCTCTCAGTAACTTATTCATAAGGCTTGTTCTATGTGTTTCGCGTTTCGCTGGCCCCTGGGCCGGCCTTACACTGTTTAAACATTTCACCTTGGTGCAAGACCTAGCAGGGTGCAGGGTCAAGTACTACATTATTTCCAAGAATTCCTTTGGAGATGAAACAACCAAACCTGACCCAGACTATTATTTCACCGAGGGTTGTGGGCCCCCTATTTAAGGCAAAGTGGATGAATGTAGCTGAGACCAAGCCAGGACTGTCTTAGTGACTGACTAGTGCAAAATGATGTCTTAGTGATTGACAGTGCAAAATGATGTCTTAGTGATTGACTAGTGCAAAATGGGAAATGACAATTTCTAACCAAATTGTATGCCTGGGATTTTTGGCATTGACAAGCAAAGGGTACAAATGATATATCAAACAGTAGTCTTCTGGGCAATGCAAGCCAACTTTCAAGAATCAGCAAGAGTCTGCAGGATGCATAAGAAGAATCTATTTTTTTCAGAAATTCTGCCATCACCAAGGGCTAGCATGGAAAAGAAAGAGAAAACTGTGGAATGCAATATTTGGTTAAGGTTGTGGTGTTGTGAATAGGGTTTTGGTATTGTGGGGGATGAGATAGGGTATGGGATAATGCAGAATTGTATGTCAATGATGGATTACATATGAGCATAAAGGGCACAATGGTATTAAGTGATGTGTTAGATAAATATGTAAAGGAAGAGATAAATTGAAACTAGTTAGTGGGGGAGCAGAATGAAATAGCCCAGTTAGTGTCCCCCAAATATGAATGAGTGTAGGAAATTGCAAGCTGGTAGGGATGAAAGGGACTTAAGATGCAGAGGGATGTATGGGAATGCAAGGAGTCTTGCAAATAAGATGGTTGATCTGGAATCTATGATGGTAGATGAGTGCCTTAATATTGTGGCAATTTCAGAGGCCTGGTGGACTGAAAATCATTCATCAGAGGTAAATGTACCAGGTTATAGGTTATTCAGGAAGGATAGAGTTGGTAAGGGGGGTGCTTTATATGTAAGAGAAAGCATAAAACCTAATGAAGAACAAGTTAATACGGGGGGGAGGGGCAGAATTTATGTATATTGCATTAGAAAAAAGGCCAGGTGAGTTATAGGGGTGGAATACAGACCGCCAAATCAGATAATGGAAGTAAACATGCAAATGATGCAGGCGACTGAAAAAATAGCATTAAAGGTGGAGTTTGTGCTATTGGGAGATTTAAATATGCCAGATGTAGATTGGAAAACTCCTAAGGTAATGACTGCAAGGAGCAGGGAGGTTCTAGAGGCATTACAGGGTTCAGTCCTACAACAGATGGTGAAAGGGCCTACAAGGGGAGAGAATATACTTGATCTGGTACTCACAAATGGGGGTGGTGTGGAGGAAGTGGTAGTGGGTGATTACTTTGGTACAAGTGATCATAATGTAGTAGGTTTTAAGATTCCAATAGGGAGGATAACAAAGAAGACCAGTACTAAGGTTTGGGACTATAGACGGGTCGATTTTGATAGGTTAAGGAAGATCTTTAAGTAGGAATTAAAGAATAAAGATAATGCATTCGAGGTTGAGGAACTGTGGAAATGTATTAAGGGAGCTTTACTAAAATCTATGGAATTATGTGTAAGAAATGGAAAAATTAAAAAAGGAAAAGGTCACTATGGTTTAATAGGGATATGGTTTGGGCAATAAGGGATAGAAAGGTAGCATTTAGAAGGTGTAAGAAATCTCAATATGTGGGAGATAAAATTATATATAAAGAGAAGTTGAGTAAGGCAGGAAAATTAATGCGAAAGGCAAAAGCAGTAACAGAGGAAAGAATAGCTAAAAAAGCAAAAAGAGGGGATACGACTTTTTTAAGATATGTGGGAGAAAAAGGAAAAACACAACTAGGGATTGTTAAACTAAAACAAGGGGATACAAAGGTTGAGGAAGATTTTGATAAGGCAGAGGTACTAAATGGGTATTTTAGCTCTGTATTCACATTTTAGGGAGAAGGTAAGGGACCAGAGTTAATTAAGAAGGTAGCTGGCTTATATAAGTTTGATAAAAGTCCATTCAGAGAAGACAGAGTAAAGGAAGAAATTGGTAAGTTAAAAGTAGACAAGGCAATGGGATTGGATGGGTTGCATCCTAGGGTTCTGAAGGAATTAAAGGAGGAACTTGCAAAACCACTGGCATTGTTATTTAACCTATCGCTGGATACAGGAGTGGTTCAGAGTGATTGGAAAATGGCTGATGTGGTGCCAATACACAAGGGAGGTTGTAGACAGGAAGCAGGGCAGCAGTGGGTAAAGTGATGGAGGTGTTGATAAAGCAATGAGTGGTAAATTACCCGTTAGAAAATAAACTGGTAGATAATAAACAACATGGATTCACTAGTGGAAGATCTTGTTAGACAAACCTGATTGAGTTTTGTGATGAGGTAACAAAGATAATTGATCAGGGATGGGCAGTAGCTGTGGCCGACCTGGATTTTAGTAAGGCCTTTGACTCTGATGCTTATCGTAGGTTGGTAAACAAGACAGATAGTTTGGGAATTGACCAGAAAGTCACTAGATGGATAGAAAACTGGCTGAAAAAATAGAAGTCAAAGGGTGGTAGTAAATGGGGTATATTCTAGAGAAAGGCTGCTGAGCCTTGTCCCACAGGGGTCAGTACTGGGGCAAATCCTTTTAATATATATATATATATATATATATATATATATATATATATATATATATATATATATGAGACATCATGGAGGGAATTGGAGGATGATGTGCCTTTTTGCAGATGATGCAAAATATGTAATAGGGTTGATACTGAGGAAGGGGTGGAGGCTAAGAGAGGGGATTTAAATACTTCAGAACGGTGGAGTGAAACTTGGCAACTGAAGTTTAATGTGAAGAAGTGTAAAGTTATACATTTAAGACAGAATAAAATAAAAGCAAGGTATACTCTAGGTGGGGAACAGTTAAAAAAATAACAGCGCAGGAAAGAGACCTTGGAGTTACTGTAAAACTAGTTATTTTCATGCAAAGTAATTTTGGCACAAACAGAAATGCAAACATAATTGCACAAATTAAATTTAGCGCTAAGTAATTGATACCACGTTCACTATAATGGAAAAAGTGCTAATTAGCGCAAATTTATTTTAGCGCAAATTAATGCTTCAGTGAAAATTATTTGATAATGAAAATTTCAAGTTTTACAGTATAACCTCAGACAATCTGAAGGTTGGAGACCAATATTGTAAGGCTGCGGGTAAAGCAAATAGGATGCTGGCATGTATTGGTAGGGGAATCATAAGTAGGAAAAGAGAGGTGTTGATGCCATTATATAAGACAATGGTCAGACCACATTTGGAGTATGGTGTCCAGTTTTGGAGACCTCATTTAAAGAAGGATATTGATGAATTGGAAAGGGTTCAAAGGAGGGCAACTAAAATGGTTCAAGGAATGAAGGATAACACATATGAATATAGACTGAAGGAGTTAAATTTGTGCAATCTGGAGATTAGAAGGGAGAGGGGGGATATGACTGAGACATTAAAGTACATCAAGGGGATAAACAGAGTAAGAGAGGGCAGTGAATTTAAAAGGAAACAAAGTAAAACAAGAAGTCATAGCTTGAGACTTGAAGGAGGTAGATTCAAAAGTAATGTGAGGAAGCATTTCTTCACAGAGAGGGTGGTGGAGCCATGGAACAGTTTACCTGAGGAGGTGGTGGGTACTGAAACTGTGGAAGTATTTAAGAGATCCTGGGACAGGTATAAGGGGTTGTGGGTGAGAAGCAAAAATAATCTCTGATAAAGGGAAACAGGTAGGGGAGGGAGGAAATGGGCAGACTGGATGGACCAGGATGGTCCTTTTCTGCTGTCACATTACTATGAAACTATGACAGAGACAAAATGAGCCCAAAGGAGAACTTCTGTTTCCACCTAGAGGACTGGCACTTAATAGAAACATAGAAATTGTCGGCAGATACGGACCACCTGGCCCACCTAATCTGTTCGTAGGCCATTATACTGGATTACTGCTTCTGACCCACCCACTGCTGTACCTCTATGGTTTCCCTATGCCTGTCCCAAGCATGCTTGAATTCCTCTACAGTGCTTGCTCCCACCACCTCCTGAGGCAGACCATTCCATGTGCCCATCACCCTCTCTGAGAAGAAAAACTTCCTCACATTCCCTCTTAACCTCCCACCTTTCAATTTCATGTCATGCCCCCTCGTTCTTGTGCTCCTCCTATACTGGAACATGTCTCCCCTCTGCACCTTATCTATACCCTTGAGATACTTGAATGTTTCTATCATGTCCCCTCTTTGCCTCCTCACTTCCAGTGAGTACATATTGAGGTTCCTTAATCTTGCCTTATAAGTCTTGTCTTGCAAGCCCTGTACCATCTTAGTCGCCCTTCTCTGGACTGTCTCCAGTATATTAATATCCTTATAAAGGTGTGGCCTCCAGAACTGCATACAGTATTCCATGTGAGGCCCGACCATGGTTTTATATAATGGCATCACTACCTCCCTCCTTCTTCTGGTGATACCCCCCTCTCTATGCACCCCAGCATGCTACTGGTCTTCCCAGTTGCCTTAGCACTCTGCTTTGACATTTTCAGGTCATCTGAAATAATAACCCCCAGGTCCCTTTTCTTCTTTTGTGACTGACAGCAACTCCCCTCCAACCCCCCCCCTCCCCATCCTGTAGCTTCCCCCAGAGGTTCTGTGTCCCAGGTGCATAATTTTGCACTTTTTTGAATTAAACTTCAGTTGCCAGTCCTCAGACCATTTTTCAAGCTTCCCCAGGTCCCTCCTCATTTTCTCCACCCCTCTGGGATATTCAGTCTGTCACAGAGCTTGGTGTCATCTGCAAACAGGCAGACCTTTCCCTCCAGCCCTCTTGTGATGTTGCTAATGAAGACATTGAACATGACTGGCCCCAGGACCAATTCCTGAGGCACCCCACTTATTACTCCCCTCTTCCCAGACTGCACCCCATTTACCACCACCCCCCCGCCTCCTGTCTGTTAGCCAATTTCTAATCCAGTTTACCACCCTGTCCCCCATGCCCAGCCTACCCAGCTTGTTTATCAGCCTCCTATGTGGGACAGTGTCAAAGGCTTTGCTGAAATCAAGGTAAGTGATGTCCACTGCCCCACCCTGATTTACTTTGTCACCCAGTCAAAGAAATCAACCAGATTTATCTAACATTACCTTCCCAATGTGAATCCATGTTGCCTATGGTCCTGGGCTCCGATGGCTTCTAGACACCCCACTCTCCTTTCTTTAAGCAATGTCTCCATGATCTTCCCCACTACTGAGGTGAGACTGACTGGCCTATAGTTGCCCACCTTCTCCCTGCTGCCGCAGTTGTGTAAATGGACCACATGTGCCCTCCTCCAATCCTCTGGTACCACCCTTATGTTCAATGACTTGGTGAACATGACTGCCAGAGGTTCTGCTATCTCCCTTTGCAGTTCTGTTAACATCCTTGGGTGTATGCCATCTGGTCCCATCGTTTTGTCCACCTTCAATTTAGTGAGCATCTGTGGGATCCGTTTCCCTGTGACTGGACTATTGTCCACCTCTTCACCCCTTGGCAGCTGCTGCACTGCTGTGGTCCCTGCCCCTCTCCCTCTTCTGTGAATACTGAACAGAAATATTTATTCAGTATTTCTGCCTTTTCCATGTCACCCTCCTTGCATTCTCCTCCCTCTCCCTTGAGCCTTGCAATCCCCACTTATTTTTCCTCCTTTCACTGATGTACCTGAAGAATGTCATGTCACCTTTCTTAACTGACTGTGCTAAACCTTCCTCACTCTGTGCCTTTGCTCTCCTTACTGCCTTTCCCACTTCCCTTAAACACTCTAGTTACTCCTCCCTGTCCTCCTCCCTTTGGGTCTCCTTATATTTCCTGAATCCTTTCCTTTTTGCCCTGACCTTTACTGCTGCCTCTCTCGAGAACCACAGTAACTTTCTCCTTCTCTTCCCTTTGGATACTAATCTGATACATTGGTTTGTTACTTCCAGTAAGGCTTCCTTTAGATGCTTCCACTGCTCTTCCACTCCCCCTCTTGCCTCTGTTCTCTCCAGGGCTCTTTTGATGCCTCTTCCCATTTCAATTTTTGAAATCCCAGACCTTTGTCCTAGTATGACTTGAGTGAGTCTCTGTCCCTATGCTGAACCATACAATGTTGCGATAGCTGGATCCAAGTTACCCTTCTACCTGGACATCTGCGATTCAATCCCCGTTGGTCATTACTAGATCTAGAATTGCCCTGTCTCTGGTGGGATCAAGCACAAGCTGCCTGAGTCCAGCCTCCTGGAGTGAATCAAGGATGCCTCTGCTTCTGGCTGAAGCAGCTACACTGGCATTCCAATCCACATCTGGCATATTGAAATCCCTCATCAGTAGAATTTCACCTTTCATTGCCATCTTGTGTATTTCCTCCACTAGTTCCCTATCCAGTTCCTCTCCCTGTCCTGGAGGACTGTATATCACCCCTGTGCATATTGCTGTGCCATTTCCAGGTTGAAGGGTGACCCACAGTGCCTCAGCTTCCCCCTGCCTACCCTGTACCTGTGTTGCCATTATACCCTCTCTGACATACAGGGTTACTCTCCCTCCCTTTTTGCCCTCCCTATCCCTCCTGAACAGAACATATCCTGGTACATTTGTTTCCCACTCATGATTAGCTGTGTACCAGGTTTCAGTTCTTGCTACTATGTCCAGGTCTCCTTCAGTTATTAAGGCCTCCATGTCTGGGACTTTATTTCCCAGGCTGTGTGCATTTGTCATCATGACCTTCCAAGTTTTACTGCCTGACCTCTCTCTTTTTCTGTTTTTGTTCTCCTGCATATTCTTCATTTGCTATTCTCCCTGAGACTGAGAAGAGAACTTTGATCTATCCAAGTGTTCAAAAAAAAAAAAAAAGGAAACCAGTCTGCTAAGTTTTGTTCCTTTGGTGCATCTCGTCGAGGTATACATAACTAACTCAGTGTGAGTGGAGAGTGACTGGGAGAGTGTTTGATGAGAAAGTGTTGAGTGAATAAAAAAATGTCTGTATATTTATTTTAAAAACACAAGAGTTATTTAATTGCTTGTTTCCAGTTTAGGATGTTTAAAGAAATAGCCTGGTGACTAACTTTCAGTTTTAAGCAAGTGTTTTATTTATAGTAATGTCAATTTTGCTATACTTGCTCCTTAAGGTAAGGATGGTGCTTTAGGTCTGGGGGTTGGCATTCTCAGTGGCCTCCGGAACTATGTGGGAAGTGCGCATACCCACTTGGTTTCTTGGGGTTGTCAGTGGCCTTTGAATGCCCCATTTCCAGGAGGAAATGGTTTAAAGGGAGGGAGAATGTAAGCCCCCCATCGGGAGGGCTTACTAGCCTGTGCTTGTTCCCCCTGATGGGGGTGGGGTGGCTTACAATACTACACCATCTAACTGATGATCAAACAGTGCAGATGTAAGTCTGCTTTGAAAATGGGGTGGGGGCGCAGATCTGGTTTGACTTGTGTTGAACTTTAACTTGTTTTGGAACAGCTATTTGGGACCAATGTCCACCAGTTAATAACTCAGTTGGTACTGCACCATTCTCAACAATCAGACCTGCAACCTATGAATTCTAGTGTGCTCAACATAAACTGTGGAAGCTCCCATGAGGGACTTTGGGATATCTGGTACATCAGAAGAGGGGATTTCTGAGGGATTGATTTACTTGGGGCTGTATTTGGGGATTCTCGTTCAGAGGGAGTGAGATTTTAAATGGAGTATTTTTGTATAAATATTTGATTACCTGCCTTAGTCCATTGTTCTGTTTTCAGACTCCTGTTCCCATATTCCTGTTTTCTCCCCAAAAAAACACTGATCCCTGCTTGCAGTGCAAATGTGTGTCCTACTGCATCATTGTAATAAAGTGTATATTTTTGTGGGGTTATTGCATACAATTCCTGTTTATCTGCTAATGATGGGGTTGGGCTTGTATTTTTATGTTCGCACTTCCGCAAAGTGATAGTGGATTTAAGAGAGTGTTACTGTCAGTCCAGTGCAGGGCAGCCTGCAGTGGGCTCAACAGTGTCAGACCACTCATCAGTCAGGCTGTTCGTGACACTCTTCTGGGCTTGCTGGGTGAAAACCTTGTGAAGTTCAAGAAAAGAGCTGCCCAAATCACAGGACAGCTCTTTGCTTTGATCTGCATAATGCTGCCCTTCAAACAGCTGATCAGCATCTTGATCAGCCTGCACCTCATCCCCCCAACACAACCTCCCACTGCCAAGTATCCCTCCCACCTCCCTGTCACTTCCCATGCCCCGGTCAATGGAAACAACTCCCTCCCACTGCGAGTATTCCTTCCACCTTACCATCACTTCAAATGCCCAGTCCGTGAAGTCAACTACCTCCCGAGTATCTCTCCCACCTCCCCATCGCTTCCTGTTCCCTAGTCCGCAAAAGCAACTCCCTCCCACTGCCAAGTATCCTTCCCATCTCCCCACCACTTCCCTTGCCCTGTAAATTTTGAACTGATACTGGATTGCTCAGTCCTCAGTGTCAGAACCTAAAAAAAAAGAAAACTTTTCCTTGTAGTCTTAATTTCGTTATACTCTGTAAAAAAAAAAAAAGGTCCATCGATGTCAGTTGCTGCCACCCCAACGCCATTACCCACCCCCAACCCAAACCCCCATTCAGCAGGCAATATCCCACAGTCCCCACCCCTTACTTACCTAGTGGGGGTCCAACACTGTAATTCTCTCTGGACTGGAGACACATCTTCACTCTTTAATGACAGACCAGGAACTGAGGAAATCAGGTAAGCATGTCAATGTATTTCAGTGTGTTTTGAACTTATATTCATAACTTGGTATATTTTAATATTTTTCCCAAATGTTCAACATGGCCTTTTTGGGACTCCCACCTCATGAACAAGGTAGGTGAACTTTTTCAGATTTGGCCTGAAAGGTGATTTCACATTTGTTCCATAAAATTACCTTTTGGGTGGGGTTTGAAAATTTTCATTTACCGGCTTCATGAGGCAGGGGTCATAAGATGACTATATTGGAAAAGTGGGGTCAAAATATTAAAAAACAACAAAGTTATGGAGGCACATTGAAATATTTTCAATGCTTGCTCATAACGTTGGTCATTTTCAATACTTTGACCCCAAATTGTCAACATAGCCAATTTTTTACACCACCTCATGAACGTGACGGTTGTAATTTTTCAAATCCTGACCAAGGTATGTTTTCACACTTGTGGCACAAAATGATGTTTCAGCCAGTAATTTATAAATTACACCTGTCATGTTCAAAAGGAAGGGGTCATAAAAAGACCATGTTGAAAATTTGGGGGGCAAATGTTAACAAACAACTAAGTTATGAAGAAATGATGCATTTCCCAACCTTTACTCATAACTTTATTTTTGCAGATTTTGGCCCCTAATGTTCAACATATCCCTTGTGTTACCCCACCTCACGAAACATAGAAATATAGAATTTGACGGCAGATAAGAACCACTTGGCCCATCCAGTCTGTGCATTCCTCCCTACCTACATTATTACCGCAGACCGTGCCCGATCCGCAGCTCTTTCTCCCTCCCCTCTTCTTTTCCACTATGATTCCCTTGTGCTCATCCCACACATTCTTGAACCACACCACTGTTTTTGCCTCCACCACCTCCACTGAAAGGCTGTTCTGGGAATCATTGAAACATAGAAGTTGACAGCAGGTAAGGACCACGAGGCCCATCCAGTCTGCCCATTCTATCTGTGAAAAAGTACTTCCTCACATCTCTCCTGAATCTAACCCTCTCCAGCTTCATAGCATGTCCTTGTCTTATTCTTGAGCACCTTTTCTTCTGAAAAATACTCCTTTCTTGTATTTTATTTACCCCCATAAGGTATTTAAAGGTCTCTGTCATATTCCCTTCTTCATTCTCTGTTCCACGGTTTACATAATGAGGTACTTTATTCTTTCCTCATAGGGCTTTTTAATGTAGACCCTGCACCATTTTAGTTGCCTTCTGGACTAATTCCACTCTGTCTCTGTCCTTCCAGAGATGTAGTCTTCGGAACTGGACACTGAACTCTAGGTGGTGTCTTACCAGCAATCTTTTTTTTTTTTTAATATAAATGTTTGTGTGTTCTTGTAGGTTTTTCTCCCACTTCCCCACCCGAGGCCCTGGCACATGGCCATGCATGCATGTGGAGGCACACTCGCACACAGTGGTGCTACCTCAGCCCCTTCCACCCACCTGTAACAATGCCACCCCCCCACCTATGCTACCAACCGAACCTCCACCCGTGGGAGTGGAACTATGGGCGGAGTGACAATCCACACCCACCACCCCCGGGAGAGGAGTGCAGCCTGCTGGCTTGCTCAGTCCTACTTCTCCTCCCTCCCACCCACTGGCACCCTGACAACCCGATGTCATTCCCGAACCTGGGTTGCTGGCGTAGCAGGTATTGCATCCAGTGCCTCAGTCCTCAATGCCACTGGGTCAGCTGTCTTGCCAGAAATCTAAACAGAGGCAACACCATCTCCCTCTTTCTGCTGGTGATACCATTTCCTATGCATCCCAGCATCCCACTCGCCCTCCCTACTACATTGTTCGCAAATTCAAATACCTAGGTATATGGCTATATAACAAACTCAACTTTAATGCCCATATTGACAATATGGCCAGTAAGTTAAAATCTAGATTGTACCATGGACCTTGGACACTGACCAATGAGAACGGCAGGCTGGCACCTTACCTCCGTTATAAATCCTCTGATAATCACCGCAAAAGGTGCCAGCCGGCTGCAGCTCTCAAATTCATCCAACCCCCGAACTCCACAGCCACAAACCGCCATGTTGAATCCTCGCTAAACTGCTGTGAACCTCGCTCGCGCTGTGAACTCAAACCTGCAACCCGACTGTGCCACCGAAAAACAAATTCACTGTCCTTTACCAGCTAACAGAAAAATAAAATAAAATTGCTACCTTCTTCTCATTGCTGCTCAGAATCGCGGACTCCTGCTCCTTCAACGGTGCTGCCACTATACTGTTAAGCACAATCAAACTTCCTGTGTCACAGCGGAAATCCCCCAGCGGCATCATTTACGTAAGCTACAAGAAAATATTACCGAAAACAAACAAAACGCCTGCTATACTCCCGAACAGCAAATTCCGTCTCAGGACATCATCCACTGTAATTGATGTCGGCACCACATGGTGGAGCTCGGTAGACTGGATTATCACTTACAGAGCCCTAGCTACACAGGACTACTTAACATTGCGCGCAAAGACACCTCACCTAAAAGTCAATAAAAAAATGTTTTTTAAATTTTTTCTTAATCCTTCATTTCCTTTTCCTGGTATAATCGCAATAAGCCACTCAGAGGATGTGGGTTATCGGGGGATTTACCACGGCTGGCGAGGATTTACCCACGAGGCGCACTCCAGCCATGGTAAATCCCCCGATAACCCACACCCCCTCATGGCTTATTGCTTAAATAAGCTTCTTCTTTAGGAACAAGTCTCTATTCCCAGTTGAGATCAGAACCGGGCTTGTACAGACCACATTCCTGCCTCTACTTGATTATGGTGACATAATCTACAGTTCATCGACAGCCATAAACCTGAACAAACTGGATGTACTTTACCAATGTGCCCTTCAGTTCATCGTCAACTCCCCCTTTCGTGCTCACCATTGTGACCTTTATGTAGCTGTTGGCTGGATGTCGCTTTCCACCAGACGCTTGATTCACTCTGGCACCTGAACACTCAAAATCCTTCTGAACAAGCTCCCGGGTTATATCTCTCTTCCCTTGTTCACATCTCCCACAGCTCCTACTTGCTCAGGAAGTCTGATTTTATCCTTCTAGATATGCCCAGGACTCGTACCTCCTTTGGTAAATGTGCCATCTCTTACACTCTTCCAGCTGCCTGGAACCGGCTCCAGTCAGTACTGAAACTCTGCTGCCTTGTCTCTATCAATTTCCTTAAAACCTTTGCCACGACTTATCTGAAAGTTACTTGCAGCTGTTGCTAGTCTCCACCTTGACAATTGACTCTTATTTTAACAACTCTTCTCCTCTTCTCTGTTATGAAATTTCTAGTTTTGCCTTAGTATTGTTGTGTTTTGAGCATTGTGTACCAAATGTACCTTATAGTACGATGTACTATATCTTTATATTACTATGTACTATGTTTAATTTGTGTTATTTGCCTTTGTGTATGCTCCGGATATATGTCCTCAGGACCTCCTTGTGAATGAGCTTGCTCAATGGAGTTATTCCTGCAATAAACTTGAAACTAGAAATGTGAAAACTTGTCACACTGCCTGGCCACCTTTAAGTCATGAGTTTTGATTAGCTCCAGGTCTCTTTCCTGCTTGGTAGTCATCAATACCACTCCACCTATTTTGTACTCCGCACCATGGTTTCTGTGCCCTAAGTGCATTATTTTGCATTGAAAACCAGGTGCCATACCTTTGACCACTCCTCTAGTTTTCTCGTGTCTCTGCTCATCCTTTCCAGCCCCCCTTCCCAGAGTGTCCACGCTATTGCAGATTTTGGTGTCATCCACAAAGAGGCAGACCTTCCCTTCCATTTCCTCTGTAATGCCACTGTACTGTGGGTCACTACCACCATCTCAGATCTGACACAAACACTGCAAGCACCCGACCAATTAAGGGGCATGATAAAATAAGTATTATACCATGGACCTTGGACACTGACCAATGAGAACGGCAGGCTGGCACCTTACCTCCGTTGTAAATCCTCTGATAATCACCACAAAAGGTGCCAGCCAGCCGCAGCTCTCAAATTCATCCAACCCCTGAACTCCACAGCCACAAACCGCCATGTTGAATCCTCGCTAAACTGCTGTGAACTCAAACCTGCAACCCGACTGTGCCACCGAAAAACAAATTCACTGTCCTTTACCAGCTGACAGAAAAATAAAATAAAATTGCTACCTTCTTCTCATTGCTGCTCAGAATCGCGGACTCCTGCACCTTCAATGGTGCTGCCACTATACTGTTAAGCACAATCAAATTTCCTGTGTCAGAGCGGAAATCCCCCAGCGGCATCATTTACGTAAGCTACAAGAAAATATTACGAAAACAAACAAAAGCCTGCTATACTCGAACAGCAAATTCCGTCTCAGGACATCATCCACTGTAATTGATGTCGGCACCACATAGGTGGAGCTCGGTAGACTGGATTATCACTTACAGAGCCCTAGCTACACAGGACTACTTAACATTGCTGGCAAAGACACCTCACCTAAAGTCAATAAAAAATGTTTTTTATTTTTCTTAATCCTTCATTTCCTTTTCCTGGTATAATGTAATAAGCCCACTCAGAGGATGTAGGTTATCAGGGGATTTACCACGGCTGGCAGTTTACCCACTCGGCTGCCTGGTGAGGCAAACCACTCCAGCCGTGGTAAATCCCCCGATAACCCACACCCCCTCGTGGCTTATTGCTTAAATCTTACAAAGGGTACACTATACTTTTTAGCTAGTACCATTGCTAAAACTACAGATGCAAGTATGAACTGACAGTAAATGACTTTGGGAACCTAATAGTTACATTAAGTCCCAGTACATACCTGATAGTTATGTTGCATGGTTTCTTTCGGTGGTGCATTTATTGACAATTAACAAGCTTGCATTTAAAAAAACCCACCCCCCCGACCATAGTGTACTACCACAATTAAACAACTCGAGGTCCCAAATGAAAATGCTTGAAAACTAATGTCGTGATCCATTCAAGGTTATTGTAATCAAACAGGAAAAATACAAAGGACCCCAGCTAGCAACCCCAGCACTCACATGACTCATGGATGCAGCAGTTTGGTCAAGGTGGGAACCAGCACACAGCAACAGGTAGGGCAACATTCAGCAGTAGGCACCAGTGGCCTGAAGATGAAGCATCTTGGACTCACTCTCAAATGACTCAAAACACCATGGCCCTTCTGGCTCAGCTCTCACAGAACAGTCATAGGAGCATTTCACAGTGGCGTCACAGTTCCCAAGGAGCAGAGACCCAGGAAGTGACCCCCATGGTCCAATTCCCCTCTAGATCAAGAGTACCCATGTACTCAGTACATGTACTCAGTGACTTCCCTTTTCCCATCCCCTTCCCCCTCCACACACCGTAAGGGTACTGGGTCAATACCGTGCATGGAGTAGAGAGTGGTATTAACTGTGCTGTGTAGAGCGCGCTTGTGATTACAGTGACAGGGGCATAACAGCAGTAGGAAATTACTGCTACCCCGTCACTGTACGATTCTATTGGGAGGCATCAAGTTACCACATACTGGGTGCCTGGTCGAGCAGCTCCCATGGTGGAGTGGTTAAGGCACCAGCACACAGTGAAATCAGAAGATCTGGGGATGTGGTTCAAATCCCCCCAGGTCTTCCTATGCAACTGCATTTTGCTGTTTTAAAAAAAAAATAAAAAAGTCCTCCCTCCTGAGATTCTCTCCATCCCATAAGCCCACACACCCCTGGAATTTGTTATATAAATTTTGGGGGGCATGGGAGGGTGAAGCCCCCCACATCTGGGGGTGCAGGGGTCAAAGCCCACTGCAATAAACAAAAGAAAGCCCATTGTATAGAATGGCAGGTGCTATTTGTGTAGGGCGGTGTTTTACTCGACCTTATTTTAGCGCACACCATTTTGCCTGCGGCATCTATTGCCACGCTGTTTTTGTTTTCAATGAAATGACCCTGTGCCCTTGATAAGAGCTAGTAGGCTGCCTACCAGGCTCTGCTGCAGCTCAAAGTGGATACAGATCTCTGTCCCCAGTTTCACAGCTTTTCTAGAAGTGTCTATCAGGATTTTTCAAGCAGTAGCTTCAGTATGCAGCAATCCTCCATAAGCACAGATTCTCAGTGGCTTCACTAAGCAAGTGACCTTCGAGCACAGTTCACAGCAAGTCAGAGTTTGGAAGGATTGAACCCAGTGGAGGGCTCACATGATTTACCTTGACTATGCTTCCAGTTTTCACCTAGCAGCAGCGGGTTTGGTCACTCCAGTGTCTTTCTCCAGTCTACCAGTGCCCTTCTGGCACAATCTCTCAACAATTCACTGTAATTGGTGCCCTTCTGGCCCAGTCTCTTAGATATTCACTTAAGCAGAGAAGCCCAAGAAAAGACTCACAGGATCAGCAGGGTGAACCCAAGAGAAGACTCACAGAATTTCTGAAGGGTGGGCCCTGGAAAGGACCTACACAAACAAGCCTGGTTAGGCCCAAACTCCCATGCAGCAACTGCAGGTCTGCCCTTCTTGGTGTCCCTACTTGACTGCATTGCAATGAGCTCTCAGAAACATCTCTTCCATGGCCGCAGTTTTCGATTGGCTGTACAGAGCTATTTGTTTGTCCTTTTGCCCTATGCAGCTTTCTGACAGACTCTCCAGGGCCTGCCATTGCATTAGGGAGGTCTCCAGAGTTCAAGCTGCCCCACAGTTCCTTGCACTAAATTGTCTTTCCTAGCCCTCACACTGACTGGCAGAGGGGGTCAGAGATCAGTAAAATAGCCGTTACCATATCTTATGGAGCTTTGAACTTGAAAGCCTTTTATTTTTATTTGTTTGCCCCTTACAGTGAGCTGGCCACAAGATGTTGGTACCCTATAGGCTGATGTCTGGTCATGCCAACGCATTTGGTGGTGGGTCGGAGCCACTGGCCAAGGTCTGTGTGACTGGGGAGCACTGGTGAGATGCCCTTAGCGTGTGGCACAGGAGGTGCTGAAGAGAGGTGTGGCAGTCAGCTCCCAGTCCCCTTTGTCAAGATAATGGAATTGGGCAGATGAAATGCGGCTGCAGCCCCGAAGACAGCAAGGTGCAGGAGGTGCCAAAGATAGAGCTCTGCATGACTGCTGTCTCTCTCGCTCTCTGTGCCACACATGCAGTTGAGCTAGAAAAAGAGAGGACTGTGGCAGCAGCAGAACAGACAGAGTTCTGAAGCCTTAGGAGGGCAGCAGGAGCAGTTCAGGTAAGCCATCTCCTAAGGGTGCGGCATTACACTTATAATCACAATAACAACCTGACCATCTGTGAGGTTGTCATAATCACAATAATAACCTCACAGATTGTCATTTGCTAGGATTAACTCCCAGCTGGCGGGTGGAAGGGTGCCCTTGACTGCACAGCTTTAGTCAGTCATCATTGACTAAATACAGCAATATATCTTTTACTTGGATTCTCTCTCCTAACTTTACATCAGAAGTGAGACTGACATAGATACATACATAGATACATAGACAGTGTCGGCAGATAAGGGCCTATGGCCCACCCAGTCTGCCCATTTAAGTTTGTAAGTTCAGTTTATGTTTTCCAGGAAGTCTGTTGCCCCTTACCCCTGACCTCCAGAATTCCTTTATGTCTATCCCATGCATTCTTAAAACCCGTGATTGTTTCAGCCCCCACCACTTCCTCTGGCAGGGTGTTCCACTTGTCCACCACCCGTTCTGTGAAGAAATTCTTCCTCACGTTTCATCTGAATCATCCTCCCTCCAACTTCATCCCATGCCCTCTAGTCCTGGAACATCTTTTTCGCTTAAAAATAGTGCATTCCTGCACCCTGTTCCTCCCTGTAAGATACTTGTATGTCTCTATCATATCCCCTCTCTCCCTCCTCTCCTCCAGGGAGTACATGTTCAGTTCCTTCAACCTGTCCTCATAGGACTTGTGATGCAATCCATGCACCATCTTTGTTGCCCTCCTCTGAACCTTCTCTACCCTGTCTATGTCCTTATGTAGGTAAGGTCTCCAGAACTGCACAGTGTACTCCAGGTGCGGCCTCACTAGTGTCTTGTATAGTGGAATTATGACCTCCTTTTCCTGCTGGTGATGCCCTGCCTATGCATCCCAGCATCCTATTTGCTTTACCTGCTGCCTTGTCACACTGTTTCCTGCCTTGAGGTCATCAAAGATGATAACTCCAAGATCCCTTTCCTGCTTGGTGCGTGCTATATCCTCACCCCCAACTGATATATTGTGCCAGGGTTTTGTGCCCCATATGCATTATCTTGCACTTCCTTGCATTGAATTTCAACTGCCAAACCCTGACCATTCTTCAAGTTTCTGCAGGTCCCTTCTCATTCTGTCTACACCCTCTGGTGTGTCTACTCTGTTACAGAGCTTTGTGTCATCAGCGAACAGTGAAATTCTGCCTTCTAGGTCCTGCGCAATGTCACTGATGAAGATATTGAATAGTACCAGTCCCAGCACTGATCCCTGTGGTACCCCACTGGTACATATCGTTCAATGAAAAGTACTGTATGACTTTTATGTATTGCCTCATATGAGATTACGTTATTGTATTGAAATAATTTTCAAAATTATAAAATATAATTTTAAAAGAATGGTAGTGTAAGCATTGCTTTATTATGGTATACATATCTATATATCTATCTACATTATATATATATATATAGATATATATAGATATATATATATATATATATCTATATATATCTATATATATATATATATAATGTGTATGTATGTTTGGTCTCCTTTGCAGAAGGGATTTTAATCTCAATGGACTCTCCGGAGACCATACAGTGATAAAGCACTTATCTATAGATTTTTAAAGGTCAAAAAATGTTAAACTGCCCTTTAAAATAGTTGATAAGAAACAATTTTAGGAAACCAATCTTTATGGTCTATTGTATGCTACTGTGCTTTCAAAATTAGCAGTCTCCCTACAGCCCAGTGGGCCACAAAGGCTCCCAGCTGTCAGGTGGGAGGTGGCCTTTGGCTGCACAGTTTTATTTATTTATTAGCTTTTATTAACTAGGTGAGTATACTAGATACAGTTGTGCCCATTTTTAGGTACGATCTGGGAGGTTACAAGACAGTCAATACAACAATAACAAGCAAAGATACAAAGATAATAATGCATGGGGTGGAGTGTATTATGAGAATTTAATATATACCCGAAGTATGAGATGCTACATAAATCCCAAGACTGAATTTTAAGGGGTTTGTTTAGCATCACACACCAAGGGTGTGTATTAGATTCAAATGATACACTCCACCCCATATATAAGTTTTTATAATTTCTGGTGTAGCAATTTTTTCCAACCAGAAACCATAAAAACTAAAAGCCTCTCACACACACTACAGTGTATAGTGGAAAGCATAAGACAGTCAGAGCTCTGTAATTTGAATAGTTTTTAATACCTTTAGAAGGACAACGATTTTCAGTTTTCTATGTAATATATGTAATGGCAAAGTCAGGAACTAAATGGTAGAAAAAAACGTAGGGCAGCACACAATCTGTAGGAGCAGACAAAAATTGTGATTTTCCAAACTTAACAAACGGAAACAACAAACTGCTCTGTTTTGGCATGGCGCTGCCAATATTTCAACCTTTACGATATGTTTCAAGTTCGAAAAATGTATAAATGCTAAAATATTTGAAGTTTTCTCATACTGGTGTCTTCCGGTTTCTTATTGTGAACACTGTTCTCATGGTATCTTCATTTCCATAGAGATGTAACTAAGCTGTAGGAACAAATTTGACTTTATTTGTTTATCAATGTTTAACTGATTCTTTGTCACTGTTTTCATGAAAATCCCACTGGTTTATACACAATTTCATTTTCCCATCATAGCAATGGCCCCTGAAAGTGACAGTCCTGACAGCCGCAGCGGAAATGATAAATGACAGCAACTGTGTGGCTGTGAGAATGGGGCTCATGCTCACTGTGCTTGTGGCAGCATGTGTCTCTCCATAAAAAATTGGTTGAACCCATAGAAATAACTGCTCAGCAGTAATTAGAATACAATAAATTACAATACAGTAAGGATCATACACACAATAGTTATAATACAAATAAGGATCAGTGCATACAATTAACAAATGCAGCAAAGCACGTTGTGGAGCAGAATGATAAAAACACAAATATGAGTGCAATAATTCATGGAAACTACATGAGCAGGACAGAAAGCTAGTGAACTATAAGCTGATTTGAATACACAGGCAACAAGAACTGAGGAAGCAAATGAAATTTGCAGTCTTCTTTCCAGCACATTTTACCTAGTGATGAGAAACGGCAATGTTCTGGTTTAGTTTACACCTGCTGCTGGCAAGGCAAAACAGCCTGAGGGCAGGGGATACCCTGGAAGTACATGTGCAGGTACAGCTCGAGTTGGCCTTTAGGTCATCCCAGAAAGTCTTTCTAAATTGAGGATGGGAGGAGGACCTATGGATTGCAAGTGGCAGAGAGTTCCATAGTTTGGGTGCAGTAGCACTGAAGGCCCGGTTCCCCATGCAGGTGGATGTTTTGGGGACAATGAGAAGGGATTTTTCTTTGGATGTTAGGGGGTGGAACAAGTGATAGGACTTGAGCAGGGCTGCAATGGAGGTGAGAGTTCCAGTCCTAATTATTTTGCATGTGAAACAGCCTAGAACAAAGTGGTGACTGGTTACAGTTCTGTCAAAAGTTTGCCGATGCATTAAGCATGTATTTCGAATCTCAATTTAATTGTAACTGTTTTTTATGAATTTTTTTTATGAATTTTATACGTAACAAAGACATTTTTGTCTGCAATTTGCTGCATTGTATATGTATGTTTGATTATGTATTGTCTGTATGCAATATATGTGGGTTGCACCTGTAAAAGGAATTTGTTTCCAGTGTGCTTACCCGTTAAGTGAATAAACAAACAAACAAACATAATCAGCCTGATTGGCTATAGAGATCATAGTGCAGTTTTGCTCTGGTTAGCGAAAGGGCAAATCTGCAAATGTTATTGTTAGTGGCCTCCCACTTGGCAAACAGTGAGTTGGAGAGTCAGTCTTCACTGATTAAATACAGTAATATAGCTGTTTACTTGGATTCTGTCACCTGACTTTACATCAGAAGTGAGATAGACATACCCTTCAAAAGCACTGTAGGACTTTTATGTATTGCCTCTTATGAGATTACTTTGCTGTATTGAAGTAATTTTCAAAATTATACAATATTAGTTTAAAAGAATGATGGTATAATCATTGCTCTTTTATGGTATATATATGTTTGGTCTCCTTTGCAAAAGGGATTTTAATCTCAATGGGATCTCCTTAAAATAAAATAAAGCACATGAAAGCATACTTGACAATAGCTTTTTAAAGGTTAATTAAGGGTAAACTGCCCTTTAAAACAGCAGATAAGAAACAATTTTAGGAAACCACATTTTTATGGTGTATTGTGTGTTACTGTGCCTTTAGGATCAGCAATCTCCCTACAGCTCAGTGGACCACAAAAGCTAATATGAACTGAGGGTATAACTTTTGCTTTCCCAAGGAAAACCAAAAATAGCAACTAAAAATAACCAGCACTGCAGACATCATTTAAATGGCCAAATACCTATTTTTTTAAAAACTATATTTGGGATATTATTGTGTCTTATTGTTAGATTGTGTGAAATGAAGAAATTTCACAAAGGTTTATTTCAAGGATAAAGTTACTGAAAGCACATGCTAAACCCACACAAGCATAGCTGAATGAATTGAATGATAGCAATTGCGTAGGTTATTGGAAGCACTTGCAAATGCACAAAGTCAGTTTAGTGCTCTCAAATTCATGAGTGGGTGTGGGAGTATGTAAATTTGAACAGGCACAATACAATGTTTGCCAGCACAGAGTTCGAATATACCCTGTCAAAGCTGAATAAAGCAAAACATAAACTGTAGTTCAGTCGCAAAACACACCACGTTACCACACGCACAAAATCTGACAGTGCCTCTAATATGACTTAACAGTAATTTGAAAATTTGTTAACACAAAACTCTGTTTGGGAGTCACTAATTCATTTTTGCTTTAACATAAAAAGCCCTTATTTGTAAATAAAATGCAAATGACACTGCTGTATTCAAGGCCCTAATTCTGATTTACCATCTGATTAACTGCAATTTGGATCTATTAATAAAGACTCAGTCCACTTCACTGTGAATGAAGGCTGTGTGCTTCTTAATAAAACAGACAAGGACTTTCACAGACATGACATACCAGTACTGCAAGCATGTGGACTGGAAACGTATTTTGTCTTAATGCTGCAGAAACTTTGTATTCAGTCTCACAAGACTATTTTGTTGCAGCTATGTTTTGCATTTTTATAGCCCATAAAGTTAAACATGCAGTATGTCTGGAGAGGTGTGGAGATTGCCCAGTCTGAAGGTGGTTGGCAGCATGTCACTCAGAGCTAGCTGCTGCCTGGGCTGAAACACGCCAGCTGTGGAGTAGGTTGGAGTGGGGGTCAGAGCTGCCTACTGCTACTTCCCTTTCTCAGCTGCCTCTAAGGGTTCCCAAAAGAGGTTGGAAGTTAGTGGGTAGGGACGGGGTTGCCAATGGGTGGGTTGCAAAAAATGGGGATGGGTGAGGACCTAGAACTGCTTCATGTAACCATTTCAACCCACTTAGTGAAGCAGTACATGCTACTCCACCAGGAGATAATGCTGTGTTGCAACCAGATCCCACAAGTTGCTGTAGCAGTGACACCTACGGGGGTGGGGGTTAGCAGACAGCATAGGAGAGCTAAGAAGGGGGTACTTATATGGGATTCTATTGTAAGGGTCATAGAGATTGTGGTCTGTGCCACAAACCAGGAGGGCAGGGTGGTATACTATATCCCAGGGCAACAGCTGATAGGGTACTCCCCAGAGGAGAGGGTGGTTAGGGTAGTGCGGGGAAAAGCCAGACATTATTGTCCATCTAGGGATGAATGACCTGACAGCAAGTCTGCTAGGAAAAGTGAAATCTAGTTTTAGGGATTTGGGTGCCAGGCTGAAAGGGTTGGCTGGTATTGTGACCTTGCCGCAGGCCCTCCCAGTAAGCAGGTGGAGGGAGGGACAGAAGCTGAAAATCTTCCTCAGTTTAACAACTAGTTGAAAAAGTGTTATGCTGAAGATGAATTTCACTTCATGGGAGACTGGGGTGTTTATTTGCAGGGATAAAGGCCTATTTAAACTGGAGGGGCCTTCATCCAAACAGGGAAGGGACAAAGGAACTGGGTAGTGGTTTGAAACATATATTTTGGATGCATAAACTAGCATGGGGGGAGCTGGGGCTAGAGGCATCCTCGGGGGAACTCAGGTACCCCCAAGGTAGCTCCCAACAAAAACTCTCCTGCCAAACCCCCTGTCCCCCATTCAAAACCCTGGAAGGGACACCCCTTGAGCAATGCACTAGCTATAGATAGCTAGGCGTCTGGCTTGACCAGCACCTAGATTTCACCTCTCACATAGACTCCCTGCATAAGAGGCTGCTCCCAAAACTGGGGGCACTTTATCGTAACAAAACCAGTCTCCCCATGCAAATGAGGCACACCATAGTCCAAAAAATGATACTCCCTGTACTTGACTATGGCGACATAGTATACACTATCACACCTGCATCCACCCTGGCAAGCCTAGACACCCTATTCCACTCCTTCTGTTGTTTCATCCTCGACTGCCCACAATCCACTCACCACTGTACTTTATACAGCTCCCTAACCCTACCATCTCTCCATGATCGCAGATTAATAAACTGCGCTAGGTTTGCTTCTAAATTCTGGTCCCTCTCCCTCCCTCCCTACCTTGAATCTACTTTATCCCAACAACCTCCCCCTGTGTACTCCTTAAGAGGCACAGACCCCAGACTACTACATGTCCCACTTATGCGCACTACCAAAGGCCAGACAGCTTTTAAATATAGAATCCCACAGATCTGGAACGCCCTACCCGCCCCCATCAGACACGCACAAAATACCTGTCACTGTACCCGACTACTGCAGGCACACTTCTCCTCCAGCTGCTCCTGCTAAGTTATAGTTCTCTACAAAAATATACTGTACAGTAGTACTTCTGTTATGTGTATATCTGTCTGTAAACACCTGAATTATGGTTGTCAGGAGTATATGTTATACCTATTACTTTATGTATCTTCGTGTTCAAAATCTGTATTATAATGTAAAAATTATATGCTATGTTCTGTATTCCAATTACTGTACTTGAAATTGTTCTTCTATATGCTATGTACTGGGTCTCAGCCCCCAGGTCGCATCTGGAATTGAGCATGTTGCTTAGTATGCCTTCCTGGTAAATCTCGTAAATAAATAAATAAATAAATGTGAGACCAAGCTAGAACTCCCCCACCTAGTGGGTACATGCAGAAAGTAATGGGTAACATAGACAGGAAATGTGGAAGGAAGGTGTGACAGGGAGCAGAAATTACAGCAGGTAGAGAGAGTAGCAGAGCAGGCAAAAAGGTACAGGGTGCAAGCAAATAAGGTCTGGGCAAGGGTTGGGTATGGGAGAGACACAGGGTTCCTGTAGGATGGTCTCCATTAATACTGGCAAACTTGAGAACAAAAACATGGGTGACATCCAACCACGAGTGAGACATCACAGTCTCTGGCCATGATCTGTTCGGGAGAGACTGGGAGAAAGCAAGGGGACAGTGTTGCACACAAGGAAAGGCATCAGGGTAATGAAGAATAAAAAGACAGAGGGATGGGTGGAGTGGAATCTCTATGAGTTTAGTTGATGGTGGTGGTTGAAAGTATCTCCAAATGGGGGATGGTCTATAGACCTTCAAACTGGTTGGAATAGGTGGACTGTACAAATAGGGCAGATTTCAACATGAGAGACATGGACTAGAACATTTCTGATGCAAGATGCAATAGAGACCAATGCTAGTGGATGCCTTCCAGGATTGTTTTTTAATATAGCATATACTGGAGCAGAATAGGGGTGGTGTCATATTAGACCTGGTTCTGTTGAATTTTGACAACATGAGGGGGGGGTAACAGTGGAAGATCCTCTTAGGTCAGTGGCCACGGCATGTTGTGGTTCAACATAGCTCTGGAAGCACAGTGGCAGAAGTCTTGGATGCTAGTTCCAGACTTTAGAGGAGTTGATTTTAGGAAGATGCATGAAGGGCATAGAAAGAGGCTCAAAGAACCTGGCCTAGAAAATGGGGTGCAGAATAAATCGTCAACAATCAAATAGGTGATGCAAAAGGTAAGAAAGTCATGCCTAAGCCAGGCTAGGAAGGGGAAGATGCACAAGAAACCTATTTTGTTTTCCAGGGAGATGAAAAAAGCAGTTTGGGACAAAATTAATTAGCCCTCAGAAGGTATAAGGCTGGTCAGTCAGATGCAAATAGGGAGCTCTACCTTAGAAAAATAAACCAGGCCAGCAATGCAGTAAGGAGCGCTAAGGTGGAAGCCAAGTTCTGAATAGTGGCAGTAAAGAAAAATGGCCTTTATTAGATACATCAGGAAAAAGAAGAAAAGAACAAGTCAGACATTGTAAGGTTGAAGAAGATGGGTAACTGAGGGGAGAAAGTTGGGCAACAAGAAGACTTATACGTCTAATTATTAATGAGCTGAACTAGCTCACTGATTGGCTGCTGTGCCAGTCAGAAATCTTTTAGAAATAACCAGCACGGCAGCAGCACTCAGCTCACGTGCTGTACGTCGACAGCAGCGGCCCATAAACAAAACTGTTTTCGACTCTCAAACGCTGACAAAAAAAGAATCATTATTGTGATTAGATTTATAATCTCAATAATGACCTCAGAGCTGGTCATTTCCTTCCAATTAACTACCAGCTGGGTGGGGGTGGTTCTTGGCTGTGCCTCGGGCCACCTTCCCCCCCAGCCAGTCGTTAATTTCTAGGAAATGACCGGCTCTTCGGTTGTTATTGCTTAAATAATGAATAAATACTTCTGCTCAGTTTTCACGGTTATGTGAGAAGGGTGATTGCTAGAGTGCAGCATCACAGTTGAGGATAACATAAAATGGTTACTGGGAACATCACAGAGGGAAGAGAGCTCATGGTTTTAAGGGGATTGAAGGTAGAAACGTCACCATGACCAGTTTGTGTGCATCAACAGGTGCTCAAGAAGGTAGAGCAGGCTTTGGCAGCACCCCGGCAGACCTTGTCAACTGCTTGCTAGTAATAGGCATTGTTAGCAATGGATTGGTGGGTGGGGACATTGTGTCTCTGCACAAGAGTGGGGATGGGGTGCCTGGGCAACTTCAGACTGGTCAGCATGACCACCATTATAGGTAAGCTGCTTTGGATTATAATCAAGGAGTGGTTGGTTGAGTTTCTAGAGATTCACTTCTTCAGGAAAGGTAGGTCCTATCAAACAGACATCTTAGATTTCTTCAGCACAGTGTCTCAGGTGGTGGATGAGGGCCAGGCCCTGAACTTACTGTATCTGGACTTCAGCAAGGACTTTCACTCAGTGACCTATAGACATCTTTATAAAAGGATGGGGGACATGAAGGTGGGGGAAGACATGACAAGGTTGGTGCAGAACTGATCATGGGGAAGAACCCATTGGGTAGTGCAGAATGGAAAGCAGTCTGATTTTAGGAGGGTGATAGTGGGGTGCCTCCGGGGTCACTCCTGAGTCATGTGCTCTTCAAGCTGTATATATGTGGCATTGAAGAATGGATCCAGGGCAAAATGTGCATCATTGCAGATGACACTAAGCTATCTGGTATGGCTGATAGTGAGGAGGGGCTTAGAGAATTAAAATAGGACCTAGAGAAGCTGGAAAAGTGGTACAAGAGCTGGAAATCTAAATGTAATGCTAGAAAGTACAACATCATGCATTTACAGAAATGCACCACAAAACACAATAATGGATGGGGGTTTTGGTTAGATCATAGCATGGGCAAGGGCCTCCTAGATACAGTGCAGGGGAGGGCAAACAAAATGATACATGGGCAGCAAGGGAAGACCACTGTGGGAAAGACTGCCTGACATGAATATGTAATCTTTGGAGGCCAGGAGAGAAAGGGGAGATATAACTGAAGCATTCACATATCTGAGGGGATTAAACAGGGCATAATTATAAGATGGGGGTGGGGAATTCAGGAGGTATGCGAGGAAGTATTTCTTCCCTAAAAGTGTAGTGGATAGGTGAAACTGTCTACCCAGGGAGATAATCAGTGTCACAATGGTTACAAGTTTTCAGATAGGGTGGGATGTACACAAGAGTATAGTTAAAATGAAGAAGGGGAGAGGGGTTGAGTGAAGGTCTCCTGACTAACAAAGTGGAAATATGAGTAGGATACTCTGTATAGAGCCTTCCAGTACTAGACTGGTAGGTACTAATGTAGGGGCCTGGCAAATGTGATGGGCTGAGAATCTCCTCTACCTGTAAGCATTTATGTTCATGTGTTTCTGTGAAATTCTCAGCATGTAGTAACATTTTTTAATTTTAGACAGGATTTAAATAGCAAACTACACAATCAAGGCTGCAGAGCCCTGTTTGCAAGGTGGTCCTCTTGTATAATATGCTGGTTACAATATAAGTTTAAATTTAAATAAAAAATCTTAATGTAACAAGTACACACAATATTATAAATACATACAATTGTAGATATAGTACAACCTGAAACAAACATATAAATGTAGGTATCATGTTTCTGGGAGTATAGATTTCACCACAGGCAGGAGCAATGGTTTGCCAGCTCTTGCTTCATGACAGTCCTGAATGCCCTAGGTATATATGTGCTCTTTTTAATATTTTCATTTACCCTATTCCATAAACTGACAGCAGCGTAAGTAAAGGTCATCTCCCCAAATCAGCTGTTAGGTTTAAGTGCCTGGTATTCTCTCTTGCTACTGTTCCTCAAACAGTATTGATGATCATTGTTCTCTAGTTTTTCTACCAAGAATGGAGGCCTTTTATGGGCTAATATTTTTAGCAACTGGTTTGCTCAAATCAGTCTTCTATTTTCAGGCGATAACCACCCATGTGTTTATCAACCTGATAGTGATGAGTCTCATATTCACAAAGAAGCATAAATCTTGCTAAACAGTTGGAGGTGACTTCTACATTTTTTTATGCAGTGCTATTAGTGAAACCATAAATGTGGCTTCCATAAGTCATGCGATGATTACAGAGCAAGAGGCAGATTTCCACTCAGCTCTGGGACCCCACCTTAAACACGCAGCTACAATCAGCTAATTTTATAACCCTTTTTATGTTGGCATGCTTGTGCAGCCAATATCTTGCGGCAGTGGAGATTTGGAGGCATGGTCGCTGTTGGGTGAATGCAGGGCACGCACCAGTAGGTGCGTCCCGCATTCCCCAATCAGCCAGCAGCAGGGGCCGACACACTGTCTGGCTATTGAGGTGAAGAGATCTGACAAAAGGTCCGCTGCAATGAGAGCGAAGCTCTCATGCAGCGTGACCACAGCACGCCTCTCCCTATGTGCAGGCAACATGGTGGCAGTGACTGCCGCTGTTGCCTGTCAACCCCCCTTCCTTTGTTGTGTGCCAATGGGGGAGCCTAATCCCCATCGGCATCATATAACCCCCCCTTTTTTGATTGCTGAGGGTGCCCAATCCCCCTCAGCATAATACCAACAGTTTCTCTTTGCCGGCCAGGTGCCCCAATCCTGTCAGCATGTATCCCTCCCTCCCTTGAATTTTGCTGATGGGAAGCCCACTCCCAGTTGGCATAATGTGGCCCCCTTCCATTTTTTGATTGCAGTAGGGTGCCCAATCCCCTTAGCTCTCTGTCCCCCTTTCCTTGTTTGCAATGAGGGGTGCCCAATCCCCGTTAGCTAAAGCACCCACCACACACACACAGGTGGCATGCTGGGGCCCGATCCCAGCGTGCCAGCACCTATTAAAGCAACGGGTCCCCGATGTCTTTTATTTTTTTCCCCTGTAAAGAGAAGCGGTCCCTTGGCGGTCTCCCTGGCCCCACAACCTGCACCCACCCTCGCACCTGCCTCCCACACCCCCTCACCCCATACCTCCAGAGTCCGGCGATGATCTTGCGTGGACGGGAACCGTCTGCACTCTTCAAAGCCGACCTCGAACTGAGGAAGTGCCGGTAAGCTGTATAATGGAATGAATAGGGTTTTTCAACTTTGTTGCATATCTCGGGCATTTTTGGAATTTTGGCACAAATTTTCAAGATGGGTTTTGGACCCCTCCTCATGAATTCTATCACTGTCATAGCGTTAATCGGCTAAAAGGTGATTTACTGAGTCACTCGCGGAATCACGTTCGGACGTTAACAAACAACAGTGCCAGTGTTCGCGGGTGGCCTCAAAAAGCCTATGTTGCAAATTTGGTGGAAAAATAAAAAAATGACTGTTTCTGACGTCGGTTGCACAGTTGCTGCATGAGGCTTGTAACTCTAAATTCACAATATTTTCCCACAGATTTTCATCATTGTCATTTTGTACACCTCCTTGTGAACAGTACAGCTGTCATTTTCCACATCCTGCCTGAAATATGTTTCCACACTTCCGGCACACAATAGCGCGGTCACTGTGGGAAAGCAGTGTTTGGGCCAGATTATGAAAATGACAGTGACACAGTTCATAAGCAGAGGTCCTAAAATGCCTATGTTGAAAATTTGGTGATGATACTGCGTAAAATGACTGTGTTGTGAGCGTGCATTGGCGGATTGCACGCACGCTCGTAACGTCATGCGTTTGTAATATTTTCACTCTGGATTTTCACCATTGGCATTTTTCCACACCTCTTGATGAACAGTACAGTTGTCATTTCACATATCCTACCCAAAATGTGTTTTCGCACTTCCGGCGCAGAATAGCGTGGTCACTGTGCGAAATCACTTTTTGGGACAGTTTGAGGAAATAACAGTGACACTGTACATGAGCAGAGGTGCTAAAATGCCTATGTTGAAAATGTGGTGCCAAATACCCATAAAATGACTGTGTTCCAAGCATGCGTTGAACATTTCCCACGCACCCTTGTAACCTCGCTAATTTGCTATATTTACATGCCACATTTTCAACACTGGCATTTTTTTTACACCTCCTTATGAACTGAACAGCTGTCATTTTTTACATCCTGCCCAAAATGTTTTCCCGCACTGCACTACCAAAGCCAATGCCAGCGCAACAACATTCGGCATTGACAAATGCTTGTTTATTTTTGCAACTGTAATCAGTAGACTGACGTCTCAGACAACTACGGAACAAGTTTTATGATAACGGCAGATGGCAATCAGGAGCACATGGAAGTTTCATGCAGACAGGGAGTGCTATCAATTCTGCCTTACTCACAGGTCCAAAACAGACATAAACCTGCCTCGCCAACTGACTCGGCACCAGAAAGTGCCATGGCTGAATCTGTCTCAGATAAATTAGACAGATTCTTCACAGAAGAAATTTCAATGAAGCTGACTCAGGTGGATATGGCCACAGATCTCAGGGTTTTTAAGCACCCCTCGAATCCCTGTCTACTCAAGTCACAGAAGCCAAAATGAAAATTAGCTCCATAGAAGACAAACAGGAGAGATGATGCCATAATCACTGACCTGAAGAAGAAAAGTCAGCAAGCTCAAGGATCGGACTGAGGACCAGAAGGCTGGCAGCTAGAGAAACTATTTAGTGATAGCGGGCATACCCAAAAAGTCAGAAGGTCAGAATATGCTAAAATTTATCCAGAAACTATTTCAAACCACAGTGTGCCCACTGGAGTCAGGCACTGAGTATATAATTGAAAGGGCCCACCAATTCCTCATACCTCAGCCACCACCAGATGAGAGTCCCCGTGCCATCATCATTAAGTGCTTAAACTGTCAAGATAAATTACACATCAAAGCACAAGCAAGACACAACCCCACCTGTCTTGGGAGGGCATGTGCTTCCATATTATTAGTGATGTTATGCCAGCGGTTTGTAATAAGTAGCTCACATATAAGGCAATTAAGAAGCAACTGCACAGTGCTCAAATAAAATTCAAAATGCTATATCCTGCCAAGCTGTTCATCAATACATTCCAGGGACTGCACGAGTTCTCCAATGTAGATGCTGCCAAAAAGGAACCTCCAAGACTGTTTCCACTGGTATTTAAAGACAGCCAAAATGCATACCAGCCCTCAAAAACAAGCTGTAAGAAGGGGGGAACCCACTGATCTGCAGGACATGCTTTTCAGCAAAAGACATCAGTAATCTAAATGGAGAGCCTACTACCAACACCCTCTCAGGTATGTGGCATTTCACCCCACTCCCCATTGTCTATGGCCTAGAGACTGTGAACGCTGCACACATTGGCATAAATAACAGTCAAACAGAAGGGGATTAGGGACTCAGGTCCATATGGTAGTTAAAGATGGTGCAGCGACTGCTTGTGATGCCTATGTCCTGGGTTCAGGAACGGACCTGGGAACTGGAGGGACAGCCGGGCGGAGAAGGATTTATTTATTTAACCTTTGGTAACCAGAAAAGGCACACAGAGCTGAGGCTTGTTTCCAGGTGTGACCTGGGGGGAGAGGGATACAGAGTGATGAAATATACAGTACAGTATATAATTTGTCACAAAAACAAAACAATTGCAGGAATATATACAGTGCAAAATTCAGTTTACATGCAAGATCAGCAACAATGCTGGGTTACTCAGCACCAACCAGACATTGTTGCACTCGTCGAAACCTGGTTATCCAAATCCACCCCTGAATCCTTCGTCTCCCTCCCTGGTTACACCCTTTTCAGGGAAGATCGGGTGGGTAAGCGTGGAGGTGGTTGTGCTGTCTATATGCGTGACTACCTCCTTGGACATGCACTTCCATCACCCAAGCTTGATAATGAGGCGCAAGCCCTCACACTAAAAATCTCCCCCAACTCTGGTAAGGGCCCACTCTTTCTCACCGTTGCCTATATTCCTCCCAGAAAGCAAGACCTCGCCATTCAGACACTTGCTGACTACCTCTCTGGCCTACCACCCAAAATAGCCCAGATAATTGTTGGTGACCTGAATATCAACTGGCTCTCTGCCATGGCCTCCCAAACCAGTGACATCTTTGCTGCCCTTGACATGTCCCAGCTTGTCACCACCCTAACTAGATTCAACCCCTCTACTGGCTCCAGCACCCTCCTGGATATCACCGTTACCAACCCCCCCCAGAGGGTGCTCGATATCAGTATACTTCCCAACTCACTTAGTGACCACTCCCCGGTTGTATTCTCTTGGTCCGCTGCCAACAGCAAACCTGCACCAATAAACACCCAGCAACGTTGCCTACTCCCAGGCGGCCTGCATTGCCTTAAACTGTACCTCTCACAACTGGATTGGTCCCCAATCAGGCTTGCACCATCCATAGACGAGGCATTGGATTTTTTCACTCGCACTTTTAACACTGCCTGTGACCTCTATGCCCCCTTCGTTAGAAATTGCACCAAAAAGCAAAACATGCCCTGGGTTACCTCCTCCCTCCTTCACAAACTTAGAATGAGAGACAACCTATGGCACATTGCCATGGAATCTGGCAATCCAGCTGATAGGCAAGCATACAACACTGAGTGCAATAAGTGTACTTGGGCCATTCAACAGGCCAAAGCCCAGTACTACCAATCCGCTCTTGTCTCCTCCTGGGGGTTGGCTAGAAACTTTTGGGATAATGTAAAGGAGCTGAATGGGAAATCCCGCTCCCCACCCCCCTCTCAACTCTCCTTTAATGGAACTGTCTGCTCTGACCCCCTTGGCATTGCAGACTGCCTAAACCACACTTCCTCAGACCTGAGTTCAGTCCTGCCCAGTAACTTCTTTGACCCCATCCCAGTAGCACCCCTGCCCACTCTCCAGAAATCTCCTTTCTACCTATGTACCATCTCCCCGTTGGAGGCTAGACCCCGTCTGCAAAAAGCCATTAGTAGTAACAACCCTGGCACCGACCTACTAGACACTAGGCTACTTCGTCTGACGTTGGATGCTATCCTGGTCCCACTTACCGAGCTGCTCAACCACTCTCTGTGCCTGGGGTAGTTCCCCAGCACATGGAAAACCGCCATCATAACTCCCATCCTAAAGAGCGGTGATTGAGCGACCCTGGGTAACTATCGACCTATCTCCATCCCCCCTCACTCCCTAAGACCCTTGAAAAAGTAGTTGCCAACCAGCTTGCCGATACCTGGCCATGCACAATATCCTGTGCCCTGAACAGCATGGCTTTCATGCCGGTCACAGCACCACAACTGCACTACTTGAATTCTCCAACTTCCTGCACTCTGCTCTTGATGCTGGAAGTCCTGCCAGTGCTGTGTTAATTGGCCTCTCCAAGGCCTTTGACATGGCTTGCCATCCTCTCCTGCTTGACTCCCTCAGATGCCTTGGTTTCTCCCCCAGCCCCCTTGCATGGTTCACCAGCTACCTCTCTGCCAGAACTCAGTATGTAAAAATCAATAGCACCCTATCTGACACATGACCTTTCCACTCTGGGGTTCCCCAGGGCTCCATTTTAGGCCCTCTCCTCTTCAGTCTCTACCTCAACTCCTTCCCCTTGGCCTGCCCAACTAAGATCCTCCTCTACGAGGATGACGCTGTGCTCTTCGCCGCTGACCCCAACCCCAACACACTCCAGGCCACCCTCCAACAAGCTTTTGATAGAGCTGAGCATTGGTTCACATCACGAAGGCTAATTCTGAACCTACAAAAGACCAAAGCTATGCTCTTCTCGCATCGCCAAAGCAAAGTCAGTGGTGCCCCGTTCGTGATACTGCCTAGCACACTAAACCCCATTGAGCAGGTTTCCTCCTACAAGTATCTGGGCATTACCTTTGATTCGGCACTCTCCTTCCATTCCCATATAAATGCCCTTTCTGCTGCTGCCAATGTCAAGACTGGACTGTTATACCACCATAGGGACTGCCTACCACAAGAGGCCCTTAGATTGGCAATCACCTCCTCTGTCCTGTCGCTAATCAACTATGAGCTGCCCATCTATGCTGCAGCCGACAACACTGCACTTGCAAGAATCCAGCTCTCTATAAACAAGGCCTGCAGGCTAATCCTGGGAGCCCCTAGGCACACCCATGCGTGCCTGCTGTGCTCCACCACCAGCAGCAACATGAAGACTCCGGCTCCAAACCTGCCTTCTTGTAAAAAAGACCCTGCTAGGGTTCTCCTCCCTTGGGGTCACCACCTCCCTGCAGCTTGCCTCCTCCTCAGTCTCCACCCACAGCACTATCAAAACCTCCCTTATTGTCCCCAGGGTAAGGATCTCTATGGCCCAGAGATCCTTTTGTTATCGAGCTCCCTCCTGGTTCAATTCCCTCCCTGCCAATATAGCTGACTCCACTAAGCTTGGTCCTTTCAAGGTCTCCCTCAGAAGCCATCTGACAATCACTCACTGCTGCAACTGCACATAATCCCCCACCTGCCCCTCACCTTCACCCCTAAGCTGGGTCTGCCCTGTCTACTTTTGCTGTATATACCTGGGGTCTCATGCAACATCTGCTGACTAATGTAATAAAATATCTCTGGTTGCTACCTGACGTGGTACTCATGTACCTATATTATGACTACTGTGATCTATCTATTACCAAGCTTGTACCACCAGTGAATGCCTGTAACACTGGTTGCTTTTTTAATCTAAGCGTTATGTACTGTACTGTCTGTTTGCTGTGATGTATTGCTCTCTTGTCGAATTGCCTTTGTAAATGAGTCGTTGACTCAAAGGTCTGTAAACCAATGATCTAATAAATAAAAAAATAAATAAAATAAACAATAGTGAACAGAAAGCAAATAGCACTAAATTTGGGTAAGATTCAATAAAATATACTTATTTGTAGGAATCAGCTGGAGCATTGGAGGGAATGGAGCAGGACTAGATAACTAAGGAAGCTCAGGGGTGAGCTGGAGGAGACCCCGCACCTGGGGGCCAGTGACCATCACATGGTGTGCTTCAATTTGTCCATTAGAACAAAATCATCCCATTCCAAGACAAAAACATGGGACTTCAGAGGAGCTGACTTTGATAAGATGGCCAACAGAGTTAAGCTAGCCCTTGCAAGAAGAAATACAGGTGAGGGGGTACAGGCAAAGTGAGCAAGCATTAAGGGTGCAATACTTGAAGCAACATCCCATTGTGTTAGGGAGAAAAGCAAGAGCAAAAGAAGGTGGAAACCACTTTGATTCTCAAAAACAGTAGCAGAAAAGGTCAGAGCCAAAAGGCTGGCCTTTAGGAAATATAAGGGAACGCAGTGAGATGAAGATAGGGAGGCATACCAAACTTCCCTAAGGGAAGCAGGGAAGGCAGTAAGGCAGGCAAAGGCCCAAACCGAGGAAACACTAGCATGAACAGTAAAAGGAGGGGACAAGACTTTCTATAGATAAATTAGTGAAAGGAGAAAGTCCAGAGGGGGCATTGCTAAGATCAAAGGGGATAAGGGTGTGTGTGTGTGTGGAGGAGGACCAAGGAAAAGCATCTATCCTAAATAAATACTTCTGCTCAGTATTTACTGAGGAGATGGTAGGGCAGGGCCCACAGCTCAGCACCATGGACACAGGGGGGAGGGAGGTGTGCACAAGTCCCTTCACAAAAGAAAGGGTCCTACAAGAGCTCGCTAAGCTCAGGGTGGACAAGGCAATGGGACCTGATGACATACATCCCAGGATACTGAAGGAGCTAAGGGTGGAACTAGCAGAGACACTATCAGAACTGTTTAGTGAGTCTCTGAGCACAGGAGAGGTCCCAGAAGACTGGAGAAGGGCTCATGTGATTCTGCTCCACAAGAGTGGTAGCAGGGAGGAGGCAGGGAACTATAGACCAGTCAGTCTTATCTCAGTAGTAGGCAAGATTATGGAGGCACTCCTTAAAGGAAGGATAATGCAACACTTGGAATCCATAGGATCACAGGATCCAAGACAGCATGGGTTTACAACAGGAAGGTCCTGTCAAACTCTTCTCATAGATTTCTTTAACTTGGTAACCAGAGTGGTGGACCAATGGGGGTGCAGTTGATGTCACCTACCTTGACTTCAGCAAAGCTTTCAATACTGTTCCACATAAAAGATTGATTAATACGCTGGGTAGGCTCGGGGTGGGTCAGAAGTTGGTCAACTGGGCGGCAAACTGGTTGGTGGGCAGAAAAAAGAGAGTGATGGTAAATGGTATACAGTCAGAAGAGATACAAGTCACAAGTGGGGTACCTCAGGGATCAGTCCTGGGGCCAGTTCTTTTCAATATCTTAATCAGCGACATTGCAGATGGACAGGAGGGTAAGGTTTGTCTGTTTGCAGATGACACAAAGATCTGCAACAGAGTAGATTATCCAGATGGGGTGGGCAGAATGAGAAGAGGACTGGAAAAACTGGAAAAATGATTTGAAGAGTGGCAACTGGGGTTTAGTGCAAAGAAATGCAAGATCATTCACATAGGGAAGAGAAACCCTGAAGCCACCTATAGGTTGGGAGGGGAGTTGCTGGTAATGACAAGGAAAAAAAACAGACTTGAGCATCATCATCACAGATGACCTGAAATCATCCAAGCAGACCACTAAAGCAGTAGGTAAGGCTAGAGGGGTGTTGGGGTGTATTAGTAGGGGTATCACAAGTTGTAAGAATGAGGTAATAATCCCTCTTTACAAAGACACTGGTTAGACCCCATCTGGAGTACTGCATGCAGTACTGAAGGCCTCACCTGCACAAGGACATTAACAAAATGGAGGCAGTCCAGAGAAGGGCAACCAAAATGGTGCAGGGACTGCATCAGAAAACATATGAGGACAGATTAACGAGCTCAATATGTATACCCTAGAGCAAAGGAGGAAAGAGGTGATATGATCGAAACATTCAAACATCTTAAGGGCATTAACAAGGTGAAAGAGTCTGACATGTTTCAATATAAGAAAAATAGCAGGACAAGAGGACATAGCATGAGAAGAGGAGGCCGATTAAGGAGTAATGTGAGAAGTTCTTTTCACAGAAAGTTGGTGGATGCATGGAGCAGGCCTACCTCAGGAAGTGGTGGATATGAATATAGTGCAGGGCTTCAAACAGGCATGGGATAGGCATAAGGGAGCAATACAGATGAGTATGAATAGATAGGCCATTGACAGAGTAAAGGCCTATGGCACATTGATAAGGTAGAAAAAATGGGCAGACTGGATGTGCCTTGCAGTCCTTATCTGCTGTCATCTTCTATGTTTCTATGTTTCTATGATGGAGGAGGGAGGGATGTGAGGGAACTGGGTAGGATGGAGGAGTCTGAGCTGGGCTTTGAAGGAAGAGAAAGAGGGGGATTGATGAAGGTCGGAAGGGAGCTGATTCCAGAGGAAAGGGATGCGATAGGAGAAGGAGGCCTGGCCTGCTACGGAGTGGGGGCAAGGCAGAGAGAAAGCATGAGTATCCCTGCTTCGAAGGGAGTAGGCTGAAGGGTTAACTGGTGAAAGAAGAGAGGAATGATACTGATGCAGGCACCCGAACCAGTATTTAGCTATGAAGGGGACACTGTGGACCATTCTCCTCTGGGGCAGCGGTAAGAGGGAGAGGGTGGAGTAGAGAAGGCAGTTGTGAGTGAGGGGAGGAGCAGCAGCGGTGAAGTGACAGAATGAATTGAGTAGTGTATCAAGCCTAGTGAGAGAAGTGGTTGGGGATGAGCTGTTGACTATATCAGCATAGTCTAAAACTGGGAGAACTATTTCAGAGACCAACTCCTGGCGGGTAGGGAGAGAAAGGCAGTCTTTGTGGCGATGGAGGATAGCCAGTTTAGGTCAGATTTCTTTGCAAATGGATTTAATGTGTATAGAGTAGTCTAGGTGGTTGTCGAGCCAGACTCCCAAGTATTTGAAAGAAGAGACCTTGGTGAGTATGGAGCCATCCAGGGTAGAGAATGGAGGGGGGGGGGATTTGAGTGTGGCCAATATTTGTCTGTTTCGAAAAGTCATGGTGACAGTTTTCTTACTGTTATTTATTTATTTATTTAGTTTTTCTTTACCGGGTAAGTGTACTAGACAACAAGCATGGTCCATTTTCAGGCACAACCCGGGAGAGTTACAGACAAGATCAGCACATCATATCATAACATGAGAAGTTACAGTCAGCAAACACAACAAAAATCAGTGGGGTTACAGGATTAAGTTCGTTTACCTGGAATGATCTTTGGATCTTGTCCAAATCCTCTTGCGGGGGGAGTGCACATTGGAGATGGAGGAGCCAGTGGTGAAAATGATGGTGTCGTCTGCGTACATATGGATATGAGGGGAAGAACAGACAGAGGGGAGGTCATTTATAAAGAAGGAAAAAAGGATGGGGCCAAGTATAGAGCCTTGAGGAACACCAACGATGATAGGTAGAGGGGGAGAGGTGTAGTCGACAACTTGGGCTAATTGTTACCTATTGTGGAGGTAGGAGCTGAACCATTGAACAGCTGGGGCTGCAAGGCCAGCAGACTTCAGTTTTTGGAGAACGAGAGGATGTGAAACTGAATCAAAAGCCTTAGCCAAGTCAATAAAAATGGCTTCTGTTATGTGGCCTTTGTCCATGGAGGAGAAAATAGCATCAGTAATGTGCAACAGGAAGGTGGTGGTGGAGTGCTGTTTTCTGAAACCAGCTTAGATGGGGGATAGTGTGTCATTTGAGAACAAGAACTCAGTTAATCTGGTGTGTATTAGCGATTCTGGGAGTTTGGCTAAGGAAGGAGGGAGATGGGATGATAATTGCCGGGTAAGGATGGGTCACCCCCTCTGTGAAGAGGCAAGACCTTCATGAGTTTCCAGGCTGTGGGACAGTAGCAGCGTGGAGTGAGAGGTTTAATGAGTATGCTAGGGGGGAGGCTATGGCAGGAGCGGAAATTTGGAGAAGTCTGGGTGAAGTCTGTCTGGGCTGGTTTTGTTAGGGTTTAGAGATATAAGTGCATTATAGACCTCTTCAGTGATGATTTTGGGGAAGCAGAAACCTGCTGAGGGGGGAAGGGGTTGCTATGGGAGGGGAAGTATGGTTGTGGGAGGTGAGTTAGAGGAGGAGGGATTGGGATGGTTTGGGAGTGCATGGGTGGAGAAGAAAGTGTTGAATAAGTCAGTGACCGTAGAGGGTCAGAGATGGGAGACCCGCGACAATGAGGGGTGGGTGGGGAGGGGCTGTATTATTTTTCAGAGGGAAGCTGGAGAGTTCTGGTTTTGTTGTAAGTGAGATTTGAAGTAATGTGCCTTGGCAAGATGGATGGTTTTAGTACACTTGTTTCTAAGGGTCCTGTAGGTTTGTTTATCAGAATGGGCTAGAGAGGATTTGTAAGTTGCCCAGGCTTTGTCTCTAATTTTATACTGGGCTATAACTTCAGCAGTTATCCAGGGATGACGGAGGCATTTAACACTGGATTTCTTTAAAGAAGCATGGGAGTTTCAAATACTAGTAAGGGTCTGAGTGAAGGCAAGGAGGGCTGATTCAACATTGGTGGCTGAGAATACTGGTTGCCAGTTGGCGCAGTACAGGTCATGTAGAAGGGCAGTGTGATCAAGAGCATGAAGTGGACAAAACCAGATGTATTTAGGAGAAGAACGAGGGGTGCCGATTTTACGTATGCAATATGTGATGCAGTGGTAACTAAGGACGTCTGGGAGTATGCCTGCAGAGGAGATACGGTGAAGGTGAGAGGAGAGTACCCAGTCAAGGAGTGAGTGGTTTTGGGAGTGGGAGTTGAAACGTGTGGGTTCATTAATCAGCTGAGTGAGATTTAGGGACTCGATTTTGAGGAGGGATGGCTTAGAGGATGTGGTGAGCTAATCAAGGTTGAAGTCCCCGAGGAGTATGAGTTCACCTTGTGTTGCGTGCAAGAAGATGGAGGAAATGATCGTGAACAGAGACTTCTGAGAGGTTTTGGTAGGGGCTCAGAGTGCAGTGATGTAGATAGGGATCGAAAAGGAAAGGGAAAGAACAGCGACTATAGCTTCATGGGAGTAGGGGCAGGATTCATGAAGGGAAATGGTGCAGGATAGTGACTGCCTGATGTACAGGGCTACTCCATCATCATGTTTGCCTCGGTCTTGCTGGAAGAGGGTGAAGTCAGGGATAGGAAGCGAGGAGTCAGGAATTCATGCTGAGAGCCAGGTTTCTGTGACACAGAGGATGTCAGGGGGTACTGGGTCATCCAGACTTTTAATGCATCCAGCTTTGGGAGAAGATTCCTCGCATTAAGGTGGAAGAGGCAGAGACACTTCGACAAATCCAGAGGGGAGGGGTTAACAGTAGGGCCAGGGTAAGGTTGCACGTCACCAGAGAGGAGTAGGAGGAGTAGAAAAAAGGGTTGGTGTTAAGGGAATTTTGGTCGTCTAGGGCTGTGAGGGGAAGGAGGAGTTGAGAGGCTGGAGCAGCAGAGAAGGGTTTCTAAATTTAGCAAGGGTGATGGGAGTAGGGCAGAAAGGATGAGGGGAGAGGGGGAGAAATGAGGGGAACAAGGCAGAGGGGAGGTTTGAACTGAAAGGAGGAGAGGGTCTGGGGCAGACTAGAGTAGAGTGTGGAAGGGGGACAGGAGGGGCTGTCCGTAGTGCAGTGTGGGGTACAAAGAGGGAATGGAGAGGCAATATGTGGGGAAGGGAGAGAAGGAGACTGGGTGGGCAAGGGTGCCAGAAGATAATAAAAGCTGAGGGGGCGGAGGATCGGAAGGGCACTTATGGGGGTACAAAGGGCACTTTTTCTAAACTAGTTTTTGCCATACAAAAATAAAAAGTTGGGGGGCTGCCGCACCTCTCACTCCCCCAGGTTCCTACGCCTATGTGGGGGGGGGGCATGTGGGAGTCGTGCTGGGGAGAGAGCTTACAGTACAGTACAGTAGTAGGGGGTAAATTAATGCAAATAGTGGGACATGCATGGTGCTGACAGGGGGGCAATAATGGGAATACGGTGCACAGAATTAAAACTTGCAATGGGTAGAGTGAACAGAGGTCACAAAGGGAAGAGTGATAAGGTAGCAGAGTTTGGAAAGCTATATGGTCATCAGCCATAAGCTGAGAGAAGCAGGGAGGAGACCCAGAGTGAGGGTTGCTGGGCCTAACCAGCATACAGTGGAGCCAGGTGAATCCTGTTAGGGGAAGAGACTAGCAGCCTGGGAAGGGGAATAAATTAAGGACCACCCAGGGTGGGTGGCTGGGAGAGTTTATTCAACCTTCAGTGCCGCACCCAGCTACCTTGCTCCCGAGAAACAATCAGCTAAAAATGCTGAGAAAACGGGGAGCGCTACCTCTGTGCTGTCCAGGAAGGCTATAGTGTCAGGGAGCTGCGGCGGAGGTCGTCCTTCAGGGTGGGGGTGGGGGTAAGTTTAGGTCCAATCCCCTAACCCTTGCAACCCATCCAGGAGCTCATTCTGCTCCTCTTGGCATTGTAAGGTGATCCTGGAAGTGAAGGGGAGAGTGATTAAACTCTAAAGACACCCCCAGTGCTGTTGTCAATCAGTCAGGCGCCTATCACCTGAACAGGAGAGAAATGTGATACGCTAAGGAAGGGGGGGTGGAAGGACTCCAGATGCAGAGGCAGATTTCAAGCTCTGCTAGGACCTGGGAGACTGGGGAAAGCTATTATTTCAATGGGGTCAGCACCCATCTAAAGGAATTCAGGGCTGCAGGGAATGCTGAGTATCCTCAGGCTGTGGGGGTGGACCTAAGTCGGGACTCCAGTACTTATTTGTCAAAGGATGGAGCATCCAAGGGATGGCTCTCCTTCTCCAGGGGGGACGAGGATGAGTGCCAGGCTGGTCGGCGACCTCTGGTGGAGGCTAGGGGAAATCACAGAAGGGCTGGCACCTGGTTGAGTGGAAGGTGGGACAGACACTGGCATCATTACATGCTCTGCCTCCCAGGGGATCACTGCACTAGAAAAACCTCCGGTCCCCCGGGTATGATGCGCTGCCCCGATGCTGTTCCCACTGCTACCAGTGCCTGTCGGGGGGGTCCTGCTCCCATGGCCCTGTCCTGGGGGTTAACCAGGGCATGTGAATAGCGTCCATTGGGGATGGGGTGCCTGCCCGGCGGCCCTACCCAGTGGGGTAAGCCTGGGCATGGTGGGACAGTGTTCGTGGCAGGGCCCAAGCTCCCTCCTTGGAGGGAATTGGGGGCGCTGGAACAAAAAAAAAAAGATGGTGCTCACAAGGATGCCAGTATGTGACTGATGACAACAGATATTTCTTGATGCCACCTTCACAGTTCTTTTATTGCCCTTTGAAAGACACACCAGCCACTGGACTGTCAGTCTGTCAAAATCTGACAGCACCAACATGGCCATTCCCCCTAAAATTGACATACTCACCTGCAGGTGATTAGCTCTCCCAGTTGCTAGGTGATTGGATCTCCTCCAATGACAGTTGAGAGTCACCAACGTACAGCTCCTACCACCCGTACGAACATACAGCCATGCTGAAACTTGAAACACCTGCACAAAGAGCACCCTTGAAGTCTTAACACCAACAGACAGTCTTCAGTGATGACCACCAAGGGACACAGAATTGACCCTCCAAAACTAGGAGGGGGTAGGCAGACAAGCATCATTGACACTGCCGTTTTTCCCACCGACATAAACTCCAACCGAAGCGACAGACTGTTTCAGGGTCATAATGTAAGAAGTGCAGATGGATAGCTGCAGCTTTATAAGTATGAACTGCCTCTTCAGTGGGCAGTGGAGTTTGGCCAGCTGGCCCCATCCAAACTAGAACAGTAACAGGGACCCACTTTTACTGGGGACTCAACAGTGCAGCTATTTTTAGTCTTGGGTTGTCACCGGGACAAAGGGGTCTCCCTCAAACAGCACCTTGTGGCCCCCAACCTATGGGTCTCACCCTTGTCACCTGGCTTACTTCACCCATTAAAGGAAAGTAGACAGCAGTCAGCCCATGCTCACACTAGCTAATCCACCAGTGAATTTTGGTCACTTGTTGCTTTCAATGTTTATTGTCATGCGTTATTGTTTTCTCTTAGCTATTACCTCAGCTATGCCACAATTGCAGGCCCAACCTATAAACCTTATTCACAGGTACTCAGGACCTCATACTAAGTTCATCCCAAGCACAATAGTATGCAGTGTGAATGGAAGTGGTTCATGGAATAAACCCACCCACCCCCTTGAGTTTTGGAGGGGGGAACAAGGCCAGCCCCAAGACAGAATTCCACACAGAGCCTACACATTCTTAATGGCCATGAATCCTACCCCATAGTTACATGGAACATCAAAGAGGCCTAAACCGAGGAAAAACGACCCCAGGTCCTGAGACATCTAAAAGCAATGGGTACCTGAATAACATTCTTACAGGAGACCCATACATTGGTGATCTGTGGTGGTGTGAATGGGTGGGACAAGTGTTTGCTGCAGGAGACAACAACAGAAGAAGGGGAATGTCAATTTTAATTCACAGAAACACTCCCTTCCAGGCTGTGAACAGATTAGGGGGGCCAGAAGGCTGTTACATAATAGTCAAGAGTATCGTGTGAAGAAGAGATACATCCTAGTGTCCGTATACAGCCTGAACAGGGATGATACTCTTTTTCACAGCATTACTGGTGGATCTGGCCAAGTTTACAAACGCACCATTACTAATCGGTGGTGACAGGAAGCCGGTGTTGGATGCCCACTTTGATATATCTGGGTCTCTCTGCCTTACACAAACAGATAGCCAAAGAGCCTGTCACGAGATACAGGACACCCTGGGATTCGTGGAACCCTGGAGGATACCATAGCCTGCCCACAGAGATTATACTTTTACATTTCCTGTCCATGAATCATTCTTCCATTTAGATTTTTCCTTGATCAGCACTGGTTGCCTCACTAAGGTAATTAGTTGCAAAGTCATGTCCAGAGTGATAGCAGACCACTCGCTGGTTCAGTTAGTTATACTACCTGCTGATCATATTGATAGGAACTAGTGGTGGTCGAAGTCCCTAAACTTCACTACATGGAGTACTTCATGTATAATGCGAAATTTGCGTATTGCTCCGCAATGCGGAGTGTATAACTTTGTCTTTAACTTTAATGCAAAGTTCCATTGGTTACAATGGACTTCGTGTTAACTTCACCTTTTTTACTGCTTCACCTTTAATTTTAATGCAAAGTTCCATTGATTTCAATGGACTTCGTGTTAACTACGCCTTTTTTATTGCTCTTTAAGGTGAATTTTTCAGTGATTCATGGGATGGAAGGTCACATAGGTTCTATACTGTCTTGCACAGCCTCAGCTCAGCATAGTGTGTGTAGTAGAAAGCTGCTCTGAGCTCTGAGAATCAAACCATTGAAAAAGCTTTAAAAAATCATTTTTGCGACAACATTTTGTGTAAAAATTTAGTACATCGATTGCAGGAAACCCTTGTGTGTTTATATCATCGTGCAATTATTGATTTTGTGTGCATATTGAATGATAATTTAGTACATTCAGTCTCTGTACTGACAAACACTGTAGAAGTGTGCTTCGTGGGAGGGGCGTATCTGTGGTGAAGGGAGATTTACAGTGAGAAAGGCAGCCTTTCTAACTGTTTTGGGTAGCTAGTATGTTAGTATTTGTGTGTTCATGTACACACAGTAATACTCGTAGTAAGTTTTGATAACTTTTTGCTGTTTGCTGTGGTGAAGTCCGTTTTTTCAGTCAGTTTAAAAGATTTTGTTATATTGTACTGAACTGTTAAATTTTCTGCGCATTACCTGTAGTGTGTGTGTGTGCATGTGTGCGTGCCGCCAAGTCAGACACATTTTATTGTGCCACACTGTAATCGCAGCATTCTGAATCTCTTATCCATCTGTGGCATTTTTTACTGCTTCATTCTATCTAGTTAGTGGATTGGTACTACAGCTGTCCCCCCCCCCCAACAGGTATTATTTTTCCAGTTTGGGATTTGTGTGACCACTGGTTAAGGTGTTGTTGTGCCTGTGTGGCTGCATCTCTTGAGACACAATCTCCATCTGTCTGTGCGCCTGCATCTGTTTAGGGCCCAATCTCCATCTGTAAGCCACAGTCGTTTTTTGGCTTCCCCTCTACCCCAAAGTTCAGAAATCTAAATTTGTTGTTAATTTTCTGTGTAATCCAAAAAAATGCCTGCAAAGACAGGTGCATGCAAAGATGTTTCTGGCTATGGCACTGCTGCCAGAGGCAAGAGTGGCCATGGGCATGGTAGTACGTAGCATAAAGGCATAGTTGATGGCAGTAAGGGGATTCATATAAGTATGGATATGTGGACAAGTGGCAAAACAGTGGGTAGTTCCTATTTGTGTATTACTGCACATTGGGCGCAGGTACTGGGGGTTGTCTGTGCTAGTGGAATTGGAAAGCAGTGAAATAAGGCAGACTGTAGTGGTAGCAACCTTCAGGGAATTAGACAGCATGCGATGCTTGCAATGTGTAGTGTTGCAGGGTCTCACACAAGTGAAAACATGCTAGAGTTAATATGCCCATGACAGAAATTGATGAGTGGCTGAACTCCCTGTCCCTCAAAGCTGACTTCATAGCTAGTGACAATGGTGACTCATGTGATCTGTGGGCTGTTTTCAATTCTCACACATTTCGCCTTCCTGAAAATAAGGTGACGTGAACGTGAAGTCAGCAATGTGAAGTGGCCCATTATAATGGAGATTTCACGTAGCCCAAAACAGATGCAAAGTGGGCGACTTTGCCAGCACTTCACTAAGGAATTAAAACTTCACTGCATCTCTAATAGGGACAATGTATGGCACACAAACAGTCATTTATTAAAAGACCCCATAACACTGGTGAAAATCAAAGATACAGTAACCCTCTTCTTGAAGAAAAATTCACAGCCACTGACAACACAAGCCACCCTGTGGGGTGCTTTTATTTATTTATTTAGTTTTTGTTAACCAGGTAAGTGTACTAGATAAGAGAATGCCTGTTTGTAGGCACTACCTGAGAGGTTATAATGGCAGTTGAAATTGCAAAAATCAGCAATGCAACATCATAACAAAAGTGCAGCAGTACAGCAAAGGGACACAATATTGTCCTAGAACGGAGTCACAATAAGCAGGCAAGGATCAAACAAACATGGACGAGACAGCAATGAGTATAGAGCAAACACCCCATAATCAAATTCACATAAGGATTGAAAGGAAATAAATACAATAAATGTGACAAGAGATAAAGCAAACAGGCTGTGATCATTATAATGCAAGAAACGCCCAAAGAATCAAGTACAAGAAAAGTTATCTGTGGAACTTAAGAAATTGTGAAGTTCTTTTTTGAAATTGGGGTGGGACTGAGATACCTGAAAGTAAGGAGGGAGGCAGTTCCAAGTCCTTGGAGCAAATATGGCAAACGCCTGCTCACCCATTTTAGAGGAGCACTTGGAAATAGTCCGGAGAGACAAATTATTGGATCGCAGAGTGTAGATCTGGCCTGAAGGAGTTAACAGAGCTGCCAGTGTGGTGTGTTTGATGACCTGATTATGTTGCAGTTATACAGCCTAGAGTATATAGGCGATGAAGAGGGAGACAGACAACCAAGACCGGAGTGTAGCATGCAGTGGTGGTTTAGCTGGGTAGCAGATACAGCATTACTCCTCTATCCCTTATCCTGCAGAGATATATTGTATGGTCTTATTTTTCTGTTTTCCTTTTCTGCCAAGGTAGCATTGCTCCAGTATCCCACATTATGCAGGGTGGTATTCCTCTGCCATCCCTCCTCCTGTAGGGTGGCATTTCCCCACTATCCTTCAACCTGCAGGGTGGCATTCCTATGCTATCACTAATCCTGCAGGATGCTATTCTATTTCTACCCCTCTCCCGCAGCATGGCATTCTTCCACTATCCCTTATCCTGAAGAATGGAATTCCTCCACTATCTCACATCCTGCAGAATGGTGATCCTCCACTCTCCCTTATAATGCACGGTGGTATTTCTACATTATTTCTCATCCTGCAGGGTGATATTCCTCCACTGTTTATTTATGTATTTTTGAAAATTAGTCACTTTGAATGGTGCACTGAGTCAGAACTAGTTTTCACGTGCAACCAACAATTAAAAGTGGTAGAGATTACCAACCCATGACTGTATGTAACTAAAATGTGTTAGTAGAAAGCTAACAAAGACAACAATATATGTTAATACATCCCCTGGAGCCACTCATTGCTGTATAAGAGTGGTGTCACACACCGGCTGGAGTAAGAACAGTGAAGCGAAGCTGAGATCAATAATACATATTATTTTAAAAACTGTTTCTAGAACATGCCCATTTCTAGGGCATCTGTGCTTGAGATGCTCTTCACAGAATAAGAGTGTCTCACAGGCAGGGGAAAGGAGCGCTTTGATTGGTCAGGAACGCTCCCTCGCTCTATAATAGTGAGAAAACAGCTTGTATATACTGTGTACCATAAAAGTGCAACATGATAGCTAACAGTAGATTAGGACAGCAGGCTAGATCAGGTGGCAGCTAAGTGAGGACAAAAGCATGCAGGAGAGCAGTGGGCCCACAGGAGGGTCTTAAAGGAAGGGTAAGAAGGTGATGGTCTAGGGGAGGAGGGGGGAGAGTTCCAGATTGAGGGCAGCTGAGCTGAGAAAGAGGACTGACCAGTGGACATAGAGCAATGAGGAATACAGAAGGAAGTTTGCAGAGCAAAGGGAATAAGTAAAGGGAGCCAAGGGAAAGACCAGATTAGAGAGGTAGCTGGGGAGGGATGTAAGCCAGTATTTGGAGAGCTAGGAAGCACAATGGGATAGGTGCTGTGAAGATAAGGAGGGGAGAGATAGGTGATGGTATAGGGAACAGTGATGAGTAACAGGGGCAGAACCAGTAGCAAAATGGCAGAAGGAGTGAAATATAGGGTTCAGTCTGGCTAGGGTAGATTTTGGGGCGCCACCATTGACCACCTCTGCATAGGTGGGAGGATCATTTTGAGAATGATCTCATGCCAAACTGGGGGTGGAAGGCAGGATTTATTCCTGTAGGGGACACCAGGTTTGAGGTGTAGATTTTTGATGATGGCATCAATGTGGACTGAGAAGTCAAGCTGACAGTCAAGTCACACACCATGGTATTTAAAACAGTGGCATTCACAAGGGGGGGGGTCCATCTAGGGTTTTGAATTCAGGAATCAGGCTAATCTTGCTGAGGTGGTGATGAGTGAAAAATAGCATGGTGATGGTTTTTGCCATTTAAGGAAAGCTGGCTGGCACAAAACCAGCACTGGATGTTATCAAAGTCATGCTGCATGGACTTTTCCATCAAGGTGATGAAGGTTCCAGTGGTAGATAGAACTGTGTCATCAGCATACGTATGTATGTCAGCTAAGACACAGGATGAAGGGAAGCCATTTAAGAAAACTCAGAAGAGGATTAGGCCCAGGACTGAGCCTTAGGGCACACTGGAACTGATGGGAAGGGGAGTTCTCCAGGAGTTCTCCAGGATTCCTCCTCCTATACTGATTGGTACTGGCCAGCAAGATACAAGCAGAACAAATTGAGGGCAGCAACTGAGAGCCCAGAAGCCTTCAACTTGTCTGTGAGTAATGGATTAGCTAAAGAGCTGAATGCCTTAGCCAGATCAATAAAGATGGTGGCTGTCACATGTCTTCGATCCATCCCCTTCAGTGTGGAGTCAATAACATGTAGAAGAGAGGAAACTGGAAGCCAGACTGAAAGGAGGAGACAGGAGGAGGAGTCAAAAAAGTTTGAAAGCTTGGAGAAAATAATCTTCTGTTGCAGTTTAGCCTGAGATGGAAGGAGGTAAATATGGCAATAGTTCCTAAGGGTGCAGATGTCACCCCCTTTGCGGAATGGGAGGACTTTAGCAATTTTCCAGCAGTTGGGAATGGAACAAAGCTGAAAAGAAGAATTCAGAACTAGGGAGAGAGGGTTAGCGATGGCAGGAATGGAAAGCTGCAGACACTCAGAGTCAAGACCAACAGGACTATAGCCTTTGGAAAGAGTCAGGGAGAGGAGGGCAGATAGAAGGGCAAGGCATATAGTTTTGTATAGTACCCCATCCAACATAGGCTTGGAGCGCTTCACACAGTTCAACAGACCATGCACAGTACATAATAAGTTATAAAATGGCAAAGAAAAAATCTAGAAGTTTCATTGGCCGACAGACATCACCTGACCGTGTATTAAATATAGAATAAAGTATGAATCGGTGTGTGTAATGAGAAGTTTACACACACCTGAGGGGATAGATGCTACATTATAAATAGCATCTAACCCCAAAGGTGTGTGTAAACTTCGAGTTTACACACATCAACCCATATTTTTTTTTAATATAATTGCTGGGTTTCCCTTTTTCTCCTCAGCAATTATATAAAATAAAAGGAAGTTGCTGTGCGACCGCAGCCAGTTACGTTATAGCGGGCGGTCCACGGTCACCTTTCAGTATTTATTTAAAAGTTTTTTTGTGGGCAGTCTGTACTTCTTTGTTGTGGTACATTTTTGTTTGTTAGACATTACTTACCACTGAGTCCAAGTGGAGGTTCAGTGTGGCAAGAACTTGAAGGGAAGCAGAGAGCAGTCGAGAAGCAGAAAACCCGGGCGGGAGCATGCGTAGAGTGAGGGAAACCATGCACATGTTTGCCATAATAAACACTCCTTTATTATGGCAAATTATGACTCAGTTTCCCTATGAGAAAAAGGGAAACCCAGTTTTATAATCCTATAATGCACACCCTAATGTGGTTTACTACTTACATATTACATAAATAATTATGAATTAAATATATATAATAAAAGGTATAATATTAAGAGACAGTGCCTCAGATGCTACTAATTAAAAGCTAAAGAAAAAAAATAGCTTTTCAGCCCTTTTTTGAATGTTGCAGCTGAAGAAGGGCACCTCAGATGTAATGGCAAGGAGTTCCAAATCAATGGGACCACCCCCAGGAATGCTTTCTTTCCAGAGAGTTTCAGACAGGCCCTCAGGACAGCCAAAAGAAAACCTTTGTGGACTGGAGTAAGTGATCAATAGCATACCAAGCTATGAGACCTTCAAGGTAGTCAGGTCCCAAACCACGCAGGGCTTTGTAAGTTGACAATGCAATCTTAAAGGTGGTCCACCACCTAACAGAGAGTCAGTGCAGCTACTGCAGCACAGGTGTGATATTGATCCCTATACAAGGCGCCAGAAATCAGCCAGGCCTCAACATTCTGCACCAACTGCAGGCAATGCCCCAGGCTCTCTCACAGCCTTAGGTTAAGAGTGTTGCAGTAGTTCATCCTTGAGGTTACAAAGGCATGGACCAGAGTGGCCAGGTCCTCTTGAACCAGAAAGGGTGTAATTCAGGAGATCTTTCTAAACTAGAAAAATCCACTGAGAACCATGGCCAACTCATGATTTCCATAAGTCAGTCCAGAGTCCACAGTGACTCTTAGATTTTTCACTCTATCCACAGCAGCCATAGATGTGCCATGTTAAGGAGGCAATACCACAACATTTCATCTGGCTGCTGACCTGTGAGAACCTGGATTCACTAATAACAACTCCATCTTGTTTGGATTCAAGCTCAACTAGTGCTAGGCCATCCAGTCCACAAACTCCTGGAGGCACTGCAGACCACCGCTTTCCCATCCGCTGTAAAAGACTGGTACAGCAGAATGTCACCTGCATAGCAATGAAAACTCATGCCATAACATGCCATATCTCTAAAGGCTCATCCCAATGGAAGCATGTACACTGTAAATATAATATCGTCCCTTGAGAAACCCCACAGTTGATCCCTGTTGGCAGCAGTGAGAATGTTTCTATCACAACCTTCTGTGATCTGCCAATCAGAAAAGACTCAACCATTTCAATACTTTTCACTTTGATTTCACTTTGAATTGCAGAAGACAGCAGAAGGCTGGAAGCCAGTATAAGCTTTCTCTTTTTAGTTACAGTGATAGTCTTCTAATCCCTTTTCTGCTAAGTATTTATCCAAACTATTCTTACAGGCGATAAAATTACTGCTGTACACAACCTCTGATGGTAATCTGTTCCATATGCCCATCACCCTCTGTGTGAAATACTTTTTCTGCCTCTCTGTTTTGAAATTATTAGGCTGTATTTGTTTTTTGTGTCCTCTTACATTTTGCTGTGTTCTGTATTTTAGGTTTAGTCCTTCCATCAGATCCTCCTCATTAAAAATGTTATAAAACATCAGAAAATCTCCCTAATTCATCTATTGTGCAGAGTGTTCAATCTGTGGACTCTCAAGTGATCTTCATATGACTTATCCTCCAATCTCTTAAATGATTTTGTCACCTTCCTCTGAATCTGTTCTATTTTATTTCTATCAGTATTGTTTAATGACTCCCAAAACTGTGAGCAATAATCCAATTGTGGTCTAACATATACATTGTACAGAGGCAGCCTCAATTCCTTTGATTTACTAACAAAGTTTCTATTTATGTATTTATCAGATACTGTAATTGTTTTTTATAAAAGCTTCTGTACATTGTGTACATGTTTTGAAATTGGTTACTATCATCCGAAGTCCCTTTCTTTCGATGTTTCCTCCAATAATTCCATTTGCAGATTGTATTTGTATCCAGGATTATTTTTACCGTAAAGCATAGCTTTGCATTTTGACGTGTTAAAAGTCATCTCCCACTTCTCGGCCCATATCATTAGTTGATATGTCCTTATGAGCCCCCGTATTCCACAAGGCATTCTATCAATACCCCATGATTCAAAGTGTCAGACACTGATGGGAGATCGAGAAGAATGAGAATAGATTATTCTCCTCTATCCCGCACCAGGATCAAGTCCTTAAACACCTTGATGAGCATGGGTTCCATGCTGTGGTGAGGCTGAAAACCAAACTGTAATGGCTCATGGAAGTCAAACCTCTCCAGGTTGGCCTCAAGCTGAATTGCCACCACCTTTTTGATAACCATCCCCAAAAAAGGAAGGTTGTAGACAGGTCTGTAGTTCGCTATCAACTCTGGGTCCAACGATGGCTTCTTCAAGAGGGGTGTCACCGAGGCTTTTTTAAGAGTCTCAGGAAACAACCCTCAGACATGGAACATTGGACAATGCCAGCGAACACCACACCCAACGTCACACTAGAGTCCACCAACAGCTATGTAGGTCCTGGATCCACATCATAGCATGTGGGACTTAGACTGAAGACCATCTCGAGAATACTGGTCTCAGATATTGGCTGAAACTCACTCAAGACTGGCAGAGTGCCTATGTGCCTCTCCTCTGCACCACTGCTAGCCCTTGACAGGTTGTCTGGAGTGATACCAGTCCTAATGGAGGCCATTCTGTCCAGGAAGAATTGGCCAAACTTTCACAGTTTTCTTCAGACAAACCATCCCAGACCTCAGACAGGCCAGATTAAGGATTCTGTCCATGATGCAGAAGAGATGGGCAGCCTATTCTTCCCTGAGATGATAACCTGTGACAGGAATTCAGCCTTTTTCTGTGTTATTGTTCTCTTATAGTCTCCATAATGAAACTTCAGAGCCATCCTGTCATCCAAAGAGCCTGAGTGATTCCAGGAATGCTCCAGTTTCCACCCTGTTGCCTTCATCCACCACAGCTCATCACTGTGCCATAGTGAACTGTGGTCGGGGTTCAGTGAGCAGACACTGATTGGCGTAATGGAGTCCAGCACCTCAGAAATGGTGAAATTATAGCCATTTTTGGCCCGTACTGTGTCTCCATCACATACTGCCATCATGCTTGCGATATCCAGTATGTCCAGGAGCTTATATGGCTCCATATTATGTAAAGGGCAATGCTAGACCATCCCCATGGGGGTGTAACACTCTGGGGGGGGTCAGTAAAGAACAGTTATCCAATCACCCCACTGGATCCACTTTGAACATTAGAGGCAGTGACTGGAGAGACAGTAAATATATCTGTGAGGGACAGAGGAGCAGCAGTGGAGACAGAAATAGAGGCAGGAGGAATAGAGATGGCACAGGTAGGGAAGTGCATGTTGAAAGCATCAGGCACTTTGGCAGACTCTGGTAAGACCACAGGGGAATTTTTGAGTATGAGTGTAGGTATGGATTTATGGGAGGGGGGGTTAAAAAATTGGTGGATAACCCCCCAGAACTTATTAGGGGAGTTAAGATTTTTCTAAAGGTTTCCGGCAAGGCAATTGGCTTTTTCCTGTCTAAGAGACTTTGTGCTGGCATTCCCTAGTTGAAGATACCTCAACCAGTCCTGTGGGGAACCTGAGAACTTGTGAAGGGACAAGCCTGAGTCATAAGCCCTGAGGAGAGAGAGAGATGAATTCTGAAGGGACTCATTTCACCAGGATACCACGGGCACAAGACATCCTTGGGGGGGGGGTGCTTGTCCCAGGCAGACTTGAAAATAGAAGTGAAGTGGGAGAGGGCATCACTGATGTTAGAACAGCGGAAAAGAGGAGCCCAGTTAGCGGAACACAAATCATCCAGAAGGTTGTACAAGTTTATTGAGCTGAACAACTGGGTCCAGATGCACTTTAGGGGGATTTAAGGAAGCAAATTTTCTGGATACAGTAGACCATACATTGATCATGGATGGAGTCCAGAAGGGCACCAGTAGCACAAATTCTGTGTGGGTGAGATGAAAGGATCCAGTTGAGGAGCAAGTGGTTGGGAGAGTGAAGGCTGTACCAGGTGGGATCAGAAATAAGCTGGGTAGCCGGCCTGGTTGTGCTGAGGGTTGAGGCACTGGATGCCACACCTCGCGCTATGCCAGTGACCCAGGTTTGGGAATGAGCCTGGGTCATCACAGGTCAGCTGATGAGGAAGAGGATTGAGCGTCTACTGACTTCTCTCCTCTCCCTGGGAGGATTCAGGGCTTGTACCGCACTGCAGCGGCCCCCGATGGAGATCAGGGGTTCCACAGTTGTGGTGCATCTAGAGGGAAGAGTACGGCAGATGTTGGCATGTAGTTCCCAGATGTCATTGCATATTCTTACTCCTAGGGGACCAAAAACATAGCGAAAAATGGTGGACGTTCACGGTGGCTTGATGGCCGTGCCTCTGCACACCCTTGAACCCATATGGAATTGTGCCTGGGTATTAGATCAGGGGATCCCTACCATGGGCACTGTGTGTGTTAGCCTTGTGTGAGTGAGCCATTGGGATCGCATGGGGTGCAGAGGATGGCGGACGGATGAATGTAGACTGAGCTGCAAAGAGTAGAAATAGATTCTATATAAAAAAGAAATAAGTTGGGAAAGATCAAAAGGTTTTTGAGTGAAGGATTTGACTGCAGGGGAGGATCAGTTGATGTTGAAGTATTGAGGACAATAAGTTCTCTAGAGGAGGCCAGACTAAGAAGGGAGGAGAGAAGAGGAATGACAGAGTCAGATCTGTTTTTTGGGGACAGGTAAACCCCCACTAACAAAGATGGGAAGAGAGTGATGGGAAAAGACTACACGTGATGAGTTCATGAGAGAAGTTAGCAGCATGAGAGACATCACAAGAGATGCTATACAGTAGATAAATAAGTACACTACCTTCTCTCCTACCCTGATCCTGACTGAAGGGTCTATAGCCAAGAACAGAGATGTCACTATCAGATCCTGGCAGAGAACCAGGATTAAGTGATGACCGTGACATCAGGTTTAGTTTGCAGCAGCCAGAGCCTAAGCTACTTGATCATAGGGAGAAGGCTCCTCACATAGAGATGGAAAATACTAAGACCCTTAGGCACAGTGAGGGCAAGCAAGGCAGAGAGGGGTCCAGGGTTATGCTCAACATTGTCTAAAAGGAGAAGTAGAAGGGCAATGCTAACCTCCCATAAGAAGCTAGAGTGGTGATAGGGTGAAAAGGAGCACAATGACATCGATTGGGGGTAAGGGAGAGAGTGCCACAAAGCTTCAAGATTTGAGTGGATAGCAGAAATCCTTTAGCATGTTTCCCACGTCCTACAGGAGGATATTCTTCCACTATCTCTCATGCTGCAGGGTGGTATTCTTCCACTATCCCACATCCTACAGGATGGTGTACTTTCACTATCCCTCTACCTGCAGGGTAGTTTTTCTCCGCTATCCCTCACACTGCATGGTGGTATTCCTTCACTGTCCTTCATCCTGTGGAATAGTATTCTCCCACTGTCTGCACTGTCCTGCAGGGTAGTCCGTTCCCCATAGTACCTTGAGTGTTCCTTACCATTTTCACTGATTGCTTCAGTTACAACACTGGGATCATAGTATTATCGCTCTCTACCTCCATGGTAGCTCTTTTTTCATCTCATGCCACCCCTCTGATGCTTCATCCACCATTCCTTTGTTCACAGTTATTTTTCCCCATATCTTATCTGCCTCCCTTACCTGTACCATAGTAATTTATTGTCAGTACCAGTTGTTTCATAGGAGGACTATTTGCCACTTGTTAGAGGCATATATGTAGGTGATCTAGAGCACAGATATATGCTACTTATGATTGTGAAACATCCATGCTGTTGTTTGAAGGTTTTTTCAACATATTTCATTGTGTAACAACTCTCAGTGTGATGTACCAGTAGTTTTTTGGTCACAATGATGTAGAAACTGTACATGTTCCTTTACCATCCAATGTATCACTGTACCTCTTGTTTCAGGTCACTCTGATGTTGAACCTTTCCTTAAGAACATGAAAGCCAAGGACAAAATAACAAACAAAATATGACAATGTAATAAATAAGTGGTGCTGTTGCTGTCACAATAAATCTTATGTAGAACATGTGCCTTTGGTTGTCAGCATTTGCTGTCTGTGTTCTCAGTCATTATGCATCCAGCAAGCAAAGGCATTCACATTCAGGGGTAGGCACATCGCCACCACCCACCGAAAGGGGCCATTAAGCCTTTATCATCTATGCCCACTCCCAACGGACCTGACTACCCACATTGCTCAGCTGTTCTGCCTCCCATCTGTCTTTGAAAACCAATGTTACAGAGAGGGTACTGCATGAATCCAAATGCAAGTACTCAACCAGTCAATATTTGTCATCATGTCTCCCTGTCCACACACCCCCACCACCCATTTGTGTGGTGTCCTGATTTCTGCACTTACCAGTTCTGTTCATGTCTGCTTCACCCACTTTTGTGGTCTGATGCTTTTGCCTCCTATCTGCAATTTCCAAAGAAATTTGCTAAGGGGAGGTGTTAATGTCATTTTCCAATTTCCAATGTGATTGTTGACCTGTGCACTATAACTGTGCCTGAATGCATGTAGCGCATTAGGCACCATATGAGAATTCGGTTTAGCCTGTGTGTTTTTGGACTTGTATTAGCGCCTGATGTTGGTACAATCATTGGGTATTTCTGACCCCTATGGTGGCCTTTTTTGGTACCAGGTATCGTATGCAATTTATTGGCTAAATTAGAGGTGGCTCCACGGTCCAAGATAACATTATACAATTTTGTAATAGTCATCAGTTTGTGAACAAATGAGTTCTTATACAGAGTCTTACATAACTCAGTGTTGATTGCCAGCGCCATGACCCCCTTCCTCCACCCACAATTACAGATTGACTTTGCCACGAAACCAGCTGTCAGTGATGATAACTTTTACGTTGGCATCAAAAGAAATCATTCACACTGCCCCTTGCAACAAGAAACATTCCCAGAGCAGATCAAAAGTTACGAGATCACTTGTTAACACAGACAACAAGGTTACTAACTGTGATGGCTCAAAATTGCTGATGTTTGATGACATCATGACAGCTGATCAAGAACACAGCTGAGCACAAGAATGCAGCTTCCCAAGAACGTGCATCCTCAGAAGAAGAGGAGGGACTTACAGATGCATCGAGCTAACAAGCATTCAGATCATGACCTGCGCGACATGGATAAGGGCAGGATTTCTGAAAATGTAAACAAACAAAGGAGGTAATACAAATGTTGTTTATGTTCTAAGGCCACATAGAAATTTAAAAATAAGGCCATGGAGCAGACTTGGGGCCCTAGAGCATGCTAAAAAAGACAGAAACAGGGAAACAAATTATCCAGTATCACTGCTTTAAATCACTTAAACTCCTAATTTCCAATGAATTAGGTGGACTTGATAGCATAGAGAGACAGCTTCTAAAAGAAGTCACATAATTTTTGGCACCAATATTTACATGTTGAATCACTAACATGATTTTAGCCAATCAGTGCCCAGAGCCACTGTGCCTCTTTGTACAGTGTTCTCTCATGTAGGCGGGTTAGTAGGAAGCATTCCACTTCAGTGCCAGGGCAGAGGACAGCATAATTAAACAAGAAAAGACTCTAACATTATAAATCACTTGAGCTAAACTCAAGTGATTTATAAAAAGATAATAAGGCATCTGAGGGGTGTCTTTTATGGTATAAAAGACTCCTCACATGAGATATGTGCAGACAGAACTGCAAAGCTTTGTGGTCCTCTTGCCCAACCCTCATGATCATAGTCTCTTATATCATTTGAGATACCCATCAGGGACCCTATTAACTAATAAATGTTTTAATAGGAGTTTTCAAGAACATAATTTCCCTTGTTATGGAACTGTTTAAGGATTACTGCAATCACTGAAGGAGGAGTCTGTTCAAATATAAATAATGAGAGACCTATTGCACAATCTGTACTTTCACTTCTCTTGCAAGTGATGGAACATCATGTGCACATCAGTTTACCAACATTTGGAAACCAACAAACTAATCCCTCCCTCTCAATCTGGATTTAGGGCTGGACAAACCACAGACACTGCAATCCTTTATTTCAATAACTTAACTTCTTCAGCTTTGGAGAAACAGTTGATAGTGGGTGTCATGTTTTGGAACTTGTCTAAAGCCGTTAATCTGATCAATCATTCATTACTCTTCAATATATTATAGGAATTTTTGGTCTAAAAAAATACATTACTACTGTTAGATAAGTAAACTCAGAGATTCCAGATATAGAATATTATTTTTCAACCTTGACCACTACTGGGGTATACCACAGGGATCAATTCCCGGCCTTTTAATCGTTTTAGCAGTTGTAAACTCCTTGCTGCTTAAGATAAAATATTCAGAAATTTTACTCTATGTGGATGATATCATGTTAATCACTACAGATATTGTGAAAAGAACTTGAGGATGAAATTATAAGAAGATATTACTCCCATGCAATTTTTGTAAATAATGCAAACTAGTATTAAATGTCAAAAAGACACAGGCAATGAGATTTTTGAAGTAAATCCTGGCATACATTGCAATCTATTTTACAGAATCACTGAATCTTAAATAATTGAGTGGATGACAAATTGCTGAGAATGAGTAGTTTGAATACCTTGGAATTACCTTTGACAGTTCTTTAACTTTTGAAAGGCATGTTGATGAACTTTGTAAATTAATCAATTCTAGTGGAAGAACTTTATAGAGAATTGCAGGATGTTTAGGCTGGGAAAATATATTTAAAATTGCACAGCAACTTATATTATCTGTGTTAGATTGTGGAAGTATTGTTTACAAACATGCACCAAAAACAACATTACAGAAACTAGACACATTTCTTAACAGAATGTCTTGTTTAGTAGTAGTAGTATACCCCTTTGAAATACAAGCAGTTTTTTTCACATAACTGCATTGTAACTAGGCTTACGCTTAACTGCCTATCTCAATACAAAAATAATATTTTACATCTTCTGTCTTAACAAATGTAATATAATATAATGTCTTCTGTGTAAATACTGCAATAGCTGGTCAAACCTTCGAGATGCTATAATCCCTGTTTTGCTAGGAACACAGTGCCAGAACAGACTGTCAGTGACAATGGCACCTAATTTACCTCTGGCCAGTTCCAAATGTTTGTGAGAAACAATTGGATCAATAATCAGCATAAAAACATAGATGATGTTTGCAGAAAAAGACCATTGGTCCATCCAGTCTGCTCTGTTGTACCCTATCCTACCCCAAGACTTGCTGTCTAGATGCTTTTTGTCCCTCCTCCCCCTTTTGCCCTATGCCTTACCGCCCTGGGTAACTATTAAACCCTTCATGCTGCTTGACACTATTAATGCTTTAGATGCCCATCACCTCTGCTGCTAGGTTGTTCCAAGGCTCAACCACTCTCTCTTTAAAGTAATACTTTCTGATAGCCCTCCTGAACCCCACCGACCCCCACCAGCTCCCACTCATGTCCCTGTATTTTTGACTCACTAATATTGCTGAACAGTTCCACACAGTTTACCCTGTTCATTCCTTTCAGGAACTTGAAAGACTCTGTCATATTGCTCCTCTCTTCTGACCTCCAATGAGTACATGTTTAGTTCCATAATTTTTTTACCTTATAGATTCTGCCCTGTTAGCCCTGAGTCATTTTGAACTTTGAGCTGCTGACCCCCTATGAGCCAGGGAGTGTTACCCACACTTGGGTCCAGAGGCTGTTAGTTGTTCTAGCTTCAGGGTTCAAGTCAGTGACTACCAAGCTTTTGTGGCCATAGCCCCTGGCCTCTGAAATGCATTACTGAAAGAAACCAGACTGACCCAATCCCTTACTGCATTAAAAAAAAACACAACTGTTGTGCCATTATTTGTTTAAGGAGGCCATTTTAGACTATGGAGATTTTAGACTTTGAATGATTTCTTGCAATTTGCATTACCTACCAACAGTGTGCCCTCCCTCAAAGCACAGGTGTGTGAGTAAATTGGTTAGTTGGTAACACTGCTTCATGGAATTATTCTAATCCTAGGAACCCCATATCACACATGCATGAAGATTTACAAGAACATTTTATCCAAATAGCATATTTCCCTTCTTCTGTCATTTTGTGCTGCAACCCTGACAGGTGCCTAAGCATGGGCTTTTGAAATTAATATGATACATTTTATTTTTTATTACATTTTTCATAAAACATTAGTGCAACAACCCCTCCTCGATGGTCTCTATCAGGGCCTGGACTTCCACTGATCCTGAATGAAAGATTAGGGGCAGTGACACTAACAACTTTGCCCGGCCTGGAGGAAGTGCAGATTAAAGACCCCGATAAAAGTCTGTTTGCTCTGTTGCCAGTTTGGCTGTATTGCAGGTTTGGACTTTTTATTGGACATTTGCTGCTTTGGATCTTCTTTTGCATAATCATAATAATATGCAGATCCAAGTGAAATTGTATAATGATACTGTTTGTGATGTGTATCATGCATGATTTCTTTCTCATTTCCTTCATAGGAGAGAAAGAGGGACCTACCAGTGAAATGACCCGGGGTCAGCTTAAGGCCTATGATGCAATAGGTTCATATCAGTGGGGAAAGGCCTAGCCCCAGCAAAGGACTGCATTTTAGGACATGCCCCCTCAGTCTTGTATAGATTTATACTGCCTGTTGTGCCATCCCTGCTATGTATCTGTATGTATTTATATGCAAAGCCTGTGGGTAGTTATAGTAAAGTGTATAGTTTTTTAGTCCTTGTCTCTCTTTCTCTGAGGACTTTTTTTTGGTGCAGCTGCAGGTCACTGTGCAGGGCATGTAAAGGGTGAATAGGCTGGTAGTATACCTTGGGAGGTGGGTTGGTACAGGGGGCAGGACCCCCTCCAAGCAACCAGGGAGTTTGCTGGCTGAAGAGGGTTTAATCCCTAACTAAGAATGTTGGAATGTACTGACCTTCCCACAATGATGGGAAACAGTTCAAGCCGGGCACCCATGGTACAGAGGTGGTCCACTGGGCAAGTCATAATGGCTGGTCTCGGTGGTTTGAACCCCAGGTCACCCAGCTAGTGGGGCAGGAACAGAGGACTGCAGCTTCTTCTGTATGTCAGTCTGTGTGGCCAGAATGCGAGTGTGTATGAACAGGTAGCCTTTGCTCTGTGGCCCTATGGAAAAATAAAGCATGCCACAAGGGTAGCACAGAGTACTGCATTATTTGGGGGTTTTCATTTAGTTGGGTGGGTTTTGTCCCAGGGAGAGGAGCTGTACCACAACACCCATGCTAGAGGTTGGGCAAAGAGTGAACTGATCAACCTCCTTGTGTGTCATAATAGGGTCCAGATCATCTGCCTCCTCCTAGTTGTTTCTAGGGGTGGAATCATTTAATGGGGGGAGAGTGTAACAGCTCCCTCCCTGATGGTAGGGGGCAGGGTTGTTACTAGCCATGTACAACTGAGGGATCAGGCAGCTGTGGCTCTCCCTTGGAGAGATAGTGGGTATGGGAGGAGCATATGGACTTTGACAGGGGCCCTTTCGGCCTTATAAAGGGGGGAGACATTCATGTTCTAAGTTGGAGAGAAGGGCTAGTCAGCTTGGGAGGGGAAAGAGCATCATGGTACAGGTGCCCGTGTTGGAGGTGTGCCCTCTGGGCATGGTGAGGGGACCAGTGCAGTATCCCATGTCAGGGTGGTGGTTAGGGGATGCTTTGCAGGCATGCCAGCCTTATGGCTGGGTGAAGGAGGGGTTCTGATATGCTTCTTGAGTGGCACACCACACTCAGTGATTTACCAAGTGACTGGCTTGGGACATGGGTTGGTCTGCACTGTATGCTGACGGGACAGCGACACCCTCACAGCGAAACCCACACAGCGAAACCCCAATGGCGACGGACATTGCGGTGATGGGGATTCCACGGCGATGGACTGTGCAATGACGGGGGGTAGGCACCTAACTCCACTGTCTGTGTGACATGGAGTTAGTAATCTAAAGTAGGGAGGGGTGCAGCCCCCCCCCACATTGCTGTCGCTGTGTTGCTGGTCGGTTTCAAGATGCATTGGTGCTGGGGATGTCGGCATGCTCGTGGTACTGTGGGGGATGTCACCATGGCATAGTAAAACTGATGTGCACAGTTCCTGTTGTGGGCTCTCATCTGGGTGCTCAGGTGCTTGCCACTCTCACTGCTGGGGGTGCCTCCTCACCAGGTGAGGGAGTTGTGTGGAACATCTGCAGGTCTGATATGTGCCAGAAAGGAGCCTGTGCACTCAAGATGTTCCTCAACCCAAGGATTGTAGATGGGAGTCAAACCCAATGGCCAAGAACACTGGTTTTCATTTTTTACTGGAAAACCAAGTAAAATTTTGGAATTTGGACTGCATGCACACAAGTAAAATCAATGAATATCATGGAATTTGGTATTTCATACCAGATCAGTAAATCTACAAAACTTGCATTTTACTTATAGTTGCTTCCAGTACTATTTTAATTTTGCTTCATTTAATGCTCTGTATTTTAAGCCTGCTTTTATTTTGATCATTTATACATATGCTAAAAGAATGACAGTAGAATCCCGAATCCGGAAATTAGATGAACAATCACCGGTGCAATGCCTGCAATTTCAAGTCTTGAAAATGGAATTTCATTTCTTTAATCACTGTAAATCAATGATCTTGCCAATGGGACTAGTAGTGGGACAGTTAGAGGGATCCTGGGGAGGGTGAGGGAATCTCAGGGCTACCCTCTCTAGGAGTGCCACCTAATGGCCTTCATGTCTGGATGAGCTTGCCCTGAAGAGGGACTGTATGTTTGTCACTATTAGAAGGTGACATTGGTAACTACACATCCAGGCCATCCAAACAGTAGAAGAATGGAAGGAATCGAAACAAAAGCTGCATGTTTGGGTACAGGTAGGAGATGGTCTCAGAGAATGGAAGTGTCCCTAAAAGATGGTATTCTGGTCACTTCTGGCTGACAAGCTTGGCAGTCATGGGGAAGGGGGGGCTACTACAAGGTACCACAGTGACAGCATAGCTTTTGCTGATTTGCATCCTCCCATGTGTGTGGGTGCACCAGGAGTTCCCGGGTGCTGGGGCACATATAGGGATGTTGGTTCAGTGGGCCCAAGGCAAGAAGAAATCAATTCACCATAAAAACTGTTTGTACCTTATGAGCATGCCAATATAAACTTGCAGCTTGGTATAAGGCTCTCTATGGGCAGAAGGGTAACCTCAAGTGGGGAAAGAACTCTCAAATGTACAGCACGGTTCAAGGTGTTTTGGGGAATTGGGATTCCCAGTTTAAAGGTAGCTAAGTTTGGAGAGGGTCCTGGATGGTGTTATCGGTCAGGCCACAGTTCAGTGCTGGGGCCAGGTGATACTTAAAGTTTACTGCAATTGATTAAATAGAAGTCAGAGTGGTTTGTGTCCCTGTGACCTGTATGAAATTACTGTATGCCATCAGTACTACTGTATCTGCCTTAGCAAAGGAGAGTCAAGAGACTAGAAGTTTCTGCGTCAGTGTGGTTCTTGCCATCAACCAATGGTACCCCTTTCTCAGCTGCACCTGAGTAAAGGAGAAAGGTGAACTGAGTAATAACTGCTGTTTGCAACGGGCTCCCAATGAGCAGAAACATCTACATTACCCCTACACATGGGAGTACCCTGCAGTGGCGTCATGCCCATAGGGCCCGAGGGGACATTTGCCCCCCAATATTGCTGTGCATGCTATTAAAAAATGTATTTATTATTTTATTTTTTATTCTCCAGATAGCTGGAAAAAAAATTGTTTTTTCAAGGTCTTTTTGGTGGGGGTGGGGGTTCCAAATCGATTGGTGTGTGGTGAGACAACTGAGAGCTGCTGGCAGTTTTAAAACAATGTACTTGCTCCCGCTGGGCTGGTGACTGGTTTCAGGACTGGCTGAGCTGAGCGCCTGTAAGAACAAACAGAGACAGACACACAACAGTTGATTGGTGGTAACTGCCAGGCAGCCAGTAGCCAATCACAGCCGAGGTGCGAAGAAATAGCTCACGCGGCAAACTGGTTCGTTCATCGTCGTTGATGTTGTTCATTTACCATTCTCACCCGACCTGACAGTCAGCCATTCATTCCGTTACTCAGTCGGCACTGAGAGAGCGCAGTGTGTTCCTCCAGAACACAAGAAGAAGACAAATAACAAGTTAATTCATGGCGTGGCTGCTTCCTGGTTTAAGAAAAAAAAAAAGGTCAGTATACCACTAAGGCCAAGCAGCAGCTGGGGAAGGAAGCAATCTAGGAAGCAGTTTTAATTTTCACCATTGGCATTGCCATGCCACCCCATCCCCCCACCTCCCTGTATGAGAATTACTGCTGCTGAATCAGGTCAGGTGGACAGCCATAACACTGTCACTCACCTAAGTTCGGGATCTCACACCTGACCCCTATGCTTAGTTTAGTTAGTTTCCTGATTTCTATTTGAAAAGTTATTTTCTCGTGGCCCACCTCTCCCCAGTCGATGAGTCCTCCCATCCTGTCTGACTGAGTGGTAATGCAGACTTGTGGCACACTTGGTGGAAGACACAGCCACGGATTCCTTTAGGACAGAAGTGAGGGAGGAGGTCGCCGCAGGCAGACTGTGTGGTGGTTTGTCATTAATTTTCATCCAACACACACACACGCACGCCACCCTGTATAGAAACCTGTACGGATGAGAAGGGACACAGGACTGACTGCTTAGTGCCTGTCAGGATTTCCGGAATCATCAGCAACAGGTGTTGTGCTTGAAGGCTTCGGGCAGAGTAAGCACCCACCTAGCGAATGTACGACAAGGTCTACAGACAGCAGTTGCGTGGATCAGCAGCAGACGGCTGAGGAGGAGTGAAACAACTCCCGGACACTTGGTTTCGACTGCCATTCATGCACTGGATAAAAAGGCCAACGCCAACCTAGAGCTCAGAGTTATTCTATTTACTGATCATTTGTGCACTGTATGAACAGCGTGCAACAAGCGCCCCCCCCCCCAATAATGAAGGCAGAGAAAGCACTTGTCGTAAAGAGCCCCTGCAGGTTAGTATATTGTAAACTTTTTTGAGATGGCAGGGGTAAGCCAAATAAGTTTTGCATCAAAGTTCAAATGAGTGTATGAAGTAATTCACTGCTTTCTCTGTAGTTACACAATTCTCTTTTACAGTGCTGTGGTGTTTACGTACCTCTCAGTCTGCTATGAATTTTGCATAGTGCGATGATTTTTAACACTCAAATTTACCCTTGCCTCACAAAGGCTTAATAATGCTTTCATGCCTGTCAACTTTTTGTCACTGAAATGAGGGACATGGATATTTTGGGACACTCAACATTTATTTATGTATGTATGTATGTCTTTGATTACCGGGTAGGTGCACTGGTCCGAGGAATCGTTTTCAGGCATGACCCGGGCCATAAAAGATGGCATAGTTAGGCAACAATTTAAATCTCAAGGCACAGGGATGTTATAGGTTAAACAGAGGTCAAGAACATTTTTGTGTACAGGGAATAATAAATACAGGAACAAATGGTGGAAATCATGGTACAATAGGTGAGGTAATAAGAGGGTACAAACAAACCCTGCCATTCCCCCCTGATCCACCCCACCTTTGAAAGTCACATCTAGACAGAGAGAAGAGAGAAGGAGAGAACAGGAGCCAGAAACAAGCTTGGGGAGAACAACTAAGAAATTCCTGGACAATGAGGGGCATACACTCTTAGAATAAGGGACACATCCTCAAACAGGAAGCTACAAGCTGAGAACTTTGTGGAAACCATTATGTTTACTTGTAAAAAAGGTTATTTTTGATTTATCGTCTTAAACATTATGAATTTCTGCTTTAAAGCCTGAATTTACAGCACATTCTCTTTATGGACAGCACATATTCCATGAGGGACAGAACAATTTTAAGGGGTAAAATGAGGGATGGCCCTCATAATCAGGGACAGCTGAGAGGTATGAATGTTATTAATATATCAATTTAGATAATAGCACCCACCAAAAGCAAACAGATTCCAATGGTTCAAATACTTTTAAAGATCATATGCAAAGGTTGTCCTCTGTTGGTACATCATGTGTTTTTTGTGTTCCCTACCTTTAGTTGTTCTGTTCTGTGCAGGGTTTTTCATCCTCTGTTTATTCAGTTATGCTTTATTTCGTTCTTAATTTGTGCCCACTACTATTCTTCACGCTCTGTTTACTTTCATGCTGCACATCCCTGCCTGCACATGCACGTCCTTCTTGATGATGTCATTAGGTAGGCATCTGTCAGTGTAAGAGAGGGAGTAAGAGAGCACTGGTTTGATCATGTCTTCAGTTGAGGAGAACGAGTTGCTGGCATTGTCCTGTAAAGCTGGCAACTCAGTCCTTCATGTTGTTCCTTACAGTGATGAACCCCTTGCAGCCACCTCTTATCCTGTGGCTTCTGATTCCGATGAATCCAAGGAAGGGAGGGAGGAGCAGCAGCGAGATCGATGCTATGGAGCTGTCTGAATGGTAATGAAATACTACTGGAATACTGACAGCTGTCAAAAAATTGGCCCAAACAGTTCACAGTACATGAACGGAATAACCCCACATTTCATATTTTTCTTGGAACACTCTTATGTACATTGCTTCAATCTAATGTACCACATATTGTTATATTTATTTATTTTTTTGATGAATTCTGCATTCTGCCTATTCTTGCTGTATTATTCTGTATGTAGCATACCCGGGTAGCATATGAAAATGTTTACTGCTTTTGACAGTACATGGTGGTGATTCCTTTGTTTTTTTGATAATGCCTCCCAGACTGCAGGATATATTTGCTCATTTTTCAAGTGGGAGCTTAGGTAGGGTCAAGCCGCCTAAGACAGTGGCTTGCATGGTCCCGGTGTCAAAGTCCAGTTGTTTGTGGTCACCTGTGTTGTATGCCAAACATTGTGCACACCTGGAGGGCATTTTGGAAGGCAGCCGTGGGCCACTGTACCGCACATTATAGCAGTCCCTTATCCATGTTCCATTTCGTGCAACCATTTCTCAGGTTGGTATAGTGCACACAATCCAGACTTTTGATGTCTGAAAGTACGCACCTGACTGTTGGACTAGTGGTCACACTCTGCTTCCTGCTGTCACATTGCTTATTTATCCACCACATTTTGTTCTTGTGCCCTCCCCCAGTTGTACAAATTCACCTCTGGTTGGTCTGGTGGCCCACAGTCACTCCAACATCATTTTTCCTGGAACAAGTTATCCTGTGATCAATCAGCCCATCTTTCTTTTCCTGAGCTGGCCACTGTAGTGAACTTTCAGTAACCACAATGTATACAGTATAAGTGCGTATGCTATACCATTCAATGGCAGTTGAGTTTGTCTGGCAGTCGCAGAAGTAACTTGCGTGCTGTGTCGGTTTTAAATAGTGAGTGATGTAAAAGTGGGGAGGGGGGCAAGTAGACCATTGTGAGGAGAAATTGTATGGTGGGAGGGATATAACATTAACATATGGTGTCCACATAACACGTAACAGAATTTGCGGTGACAGCAGGTGATGTGGTATGGTGTTGCATGACATTTTACTCCTGGATGTGGTCGGTAATTATTCATGATATGGGCAGCATCTGGATTTGGGGACATGCAGTCGATTTTAAACAATATAGTGCATTGTGGATGTGGCGTTATCAGGGATCTGTCATTGGTACATATAAGCACATGTAGCATTGGAGATGTGGGGTGGGGGATTTGATATCATATCATAGGGTCAATCTTTTCAGTCATGTAGGGGTGCCAGTAGACCTCCATGAAAGGGTGTCTTATCAGCTGGTACTTCCAGGCTAGGGACATGGTCAGACCCATTTTGCCTCAAATCATTTCCCAGAGGCAACTTCTAAGTACACTTACGCCATCCCTGACTGTCGTAAGGGTACTTGGAATTTATATCTTTGGCACTGATCTTTGAATGCCATTTCGGTGGATGTGCCAGTTGCCATCGGCCTCATGTCCCATATTGGTAGGTACCAGACCATTATTGGCTGCACTGCTGGCACAAACATGTTTTGTGTATATCAGCCTGAGGTGGTTGCAGGCTACATTTCTGAATAGCTAACTGCTCTTCTTTTGTGTCAAGGTGCAGTTTTTGTCATTGCTTGTGGTCTGCCTGTAGCTGTGTCAATCGTTCCTGATCTATTTTTTATGAAAATGATGATTTCACTATGCACATGCCTACTATGAATTTTTAAAATAAAAGTGTGTGTGTGTGTGTGTGTGTGTGTGTGTGTGTGTATGTATGTGTGTGTATGTGCATGATGTCCATTTGCACATGTCCCTCCTGATTTTATCCACCACATTTTGAGTAGTGTGATCTGCAACCAGGTATCCATCTCCCTTCATCCTTTCTGAAGTGTCACTGATGAAGACATGAAAGAGGACTGTCACCTGGAGTTATCCCATACATACTTTGTTGGTCATTTCCTCTTCAACAACACCCTCCTTCTTCTGTCTGTTACCTATATACCAGTCCCCATATCAGGTTGTGTCTAATGATTTTACTACTTATCTTATTTCTGTGCGTGTGTGTGTGAGGTTGCGAAAGGTTTTGGTGCAATCTACGCATACAATATCCATCTCCAGTCCCTTAGCCATGCTATGAAATAAATTAATGTTATTTAGACAGCAAGACATTCCTGCTGTGATTCCATCTTCTCTTACACCCTCTGCATCACAGGATTTCAGGTAAGTCAACAGAGTAAGGTTGACTGGCCACCACTGCAGAGTTTAGTCAGCATTGTCACTTTCCTGCTGATACATCACTTACATGCAACTGCTCTTGTGTTGTCATACTCTGCAAGCAAGACTGCCAATCATGCTGCATGCTCCAGTTGCAGCTCTATTTCTTTTTACAGCTATCTGCCTTCTGGCACCATGCCTTTGTCTACTTTTATCTTTCTGAATTCTTCCACAACTATGTCTGTCGTTAAAGAACTGTACTCCTCCCTACCCCAACCGTATCCCGGCTACTTCTCCACATCAATAAACATGGACCATGTCATTGGTTGCAAAACACTACATTGAACGATGTATGTATTTACGCCTTGTGCAATTTTCACTTGGCCGACTCTACTTTCAGTGGTACAATCTGTGCACTGCTTTTTCTTCTGTTGCTGAAGTAGGTGTACAATGACATGCACGGAAAACATGTTATGTATGTCTCTATTTGATATGAATTTAGCGAATGTTGTTTTCCAAGTAAATATCTATGGATGTAATACAACATTTCTTATTGCCTGTCAGGTGTACTTGTGGCAATTGTTCATTAATGCCCACCCAACGTGAAAATAGATGCTGCTGGTTTTACTCAGCTGTATCAGAAAAATTTGAAGAAATGGATGGTGTAGATTGCATCACCGATGTTCAAGGATTTAAAAACATGTGACTTGATGAGGATGTCCTCATGTCATGCTTACATGAATACATAGAGCTGGATAGCCCTGTTGGTGATAATGAACCAAGAAATGAGTGAGTATTCACCAATGTTCAGTGTGAAAAAGTCTTTCTATGAAATGTGTTGCTGGGAGGAAGACTCAGGGCAGGGAGAAGGAGGAGATGTGCACCGTTACGGGGTGTAGTGGGGGCATGACTCTGGGCAGGGAGAAGGTGGAGGTGGGCAGAGCTAGGGGTAGCAGGAAATAGGTGCTCAGAATTGGCAACTGCAGATGCAGCAGAGGAGTCAGAGAGCAGTGGCAGTGTGGGGAATGATAAGGAAAGCCTGGAGGTTGGGAGGCAGAAGGGTAAGGAGAGCGGGGGTGGTGCAGGGCAGTGGCAGTGGTGGGGGGATAGTAGGGGAATTTGTAGAGCACATAGAGGATGCAAATGGGATACTGAAGGGACAAGGCAGGGTGGACACTGCTGAAGAAGAAAGGGTAAAGGGGAGGGGTTACAGGACATGGGTAGGGGGTACTACTGCTCAGGGATTCCATACTGAAAGGTGTCAGGTAAGGTAGTAAGTGCGCATGTAATGGGAGGAAGAAAACACACATAGTACTACTTGTGGGTACAACCGACTTGGCAGGGGAGACTGTCAAGGTGGTGAAACGGAGGTTACAGAAATTGGGTAGGCATAGTGAGTAGGTTTGGTGGTCAGTTGCATTCGCTGAGGTACTCCCGCTACCATGTTGTACTACCGAGATGAAAGAAAGGATAGAAGACTTTAGCGAGTGGCTGTGGGACTGGTGCTGCACCTGGAATTATAGATTGGTGGCAGACTGTGGAAGTATCTGGGTCAACAGTGAGTTATACGCATGTGACAGGTTGCACTTGAGCAAATAGGATTGGAGAGATATATGTAGCAACGAAGGTGGATTTCAAGTGGGGGGGTGGCATGAGGACAACTGGTAGGAGAATTATTCATACATTCAAATATTTTAGGGTGGTGAACAAAGAAAATACTGAAGGGGTGTTTAAAATGAAGATTGGAAGGGACACGATGGGGCACAGTGTAAGAATGGGGGGGGGGAGAATTAGGATGGATATGAGGAGGCACTGTTTCACTGAGAGGGTGGTGACTAAATGGAATGCTGTACCGGGCGGGGTTGATTTCATGTAAGACAGTGAGATCTTTCAAGTGGGGATGGGACAAAGGTAGGGGGATGGTATGGGTGCTGAAGGCAGACAGGCAAGGTGGGAATGGAGGTGGAGGGGCTGCGGTAGGGGGAGAGGTCACATGCTCCATTCACCGACTAAAGGCTCCCGAAAGCAACTAATAAAACTGAAGTTGGACAAAGCAATGTGGCATTGCATATTTTATCAAACAATTGTAAAATTAGTAACTGGATAAATATATCTCATTTGTGAACAACTTATGGTACTAGAGCATTGTATGTGACTAGTGTGAGAGTGCAAATTTGATCACTCTTCACAATATTGTGAGCAAGACAGAGCTAGGAAAGTACAGACCTGTTTATGTGTCATCAGTGGTATGTAAAATTATGTACTCACTTCTGAAACACATAACTCTTGAGTTTCTATAGGGCATCGGGTGAGAGGAAAACAGGTAGCATGGATACAGTGTAAATCGGTGTCAGTGGCTCAGCAGGTAGCGCACTCTCCAATGAGAAGGCCATGGGTTCTATCACCACACCATGCAGTTGTGTCATTATATAAAAAAATATAGAAAATATCTGTTTCCAAATGATCTGTAGTCGGGGACGTAACAAGTTCCCTGACCTTCCTCACGGCCATCTGATTCGCAGTCTGCTCACCTACCTAGCAAGCCATTGTGTCACCAAGAGGTGCCCCCGACTGGACAGTAGTAGAATTTCCCCATTTACCATTCAACATTTCCCACATTCATTCCAAATACCACCGACAGCTTAATGTGCTGCACTTTCACTTGGTTACCATCTGTATACCCACACCGTCGCCCGGTTGCTCCAGAAAAAGATACTTGTACTGTCACTGGGCATACCGTGTCACAACATGCAATAAATAAATACATGCCATGTGAGGCAAATGTAATTCCTTGCTGTGACTCAGTAACAACTGTACAACACCACTTAGTGGGTGTGGACATGCCCTACTGTGACTGTAGCTATGTATTTCACATAGGCACATCTGCATGTGACAGTGTCAAAGGTCATTACCCCTGTTATTAATCTGTCATGTCATGATGACAAAGAAAGTAATAGTAAACAGAGTACACCCTGAAGAAAGTGTTGTTACTAGCTATGCATTTCCGGCTTCCGTACTGTGACCTGTTCTGTTTCCTGTCCTTATAAGTGACACTGGGGAGAGACACCAAGGTAATGTAATCACTAGGCACTATTTGATTACAAAATAAATCAAACATGTTGGAGTTTTTACATGGCATCTGAGAACACCGATAGGGATGACCACTATGCTCATAACACCGGTACTTGTTTGTGCCATGCTACCCTATCTGGTCAGTGCCTGAACAATGCTCCATCACACTCACTCCACCCTCCATTTTCACTTGTAGTAGCCAACTCATGTTCACTCGTGTCCACTGCACTTGCTCCAAGTACCTCTTGTGGTAGGCTATTTGAAGTGTGCGTGTATGCTCTGTGAATAAAACATTTGTCATATTCCCTCTTAACCAGAAGGCCAATGTTTTCCTTCTTGCTTGTTACCACATTCCCCCCTTACTTTACAGATGTGGCACTTAGTGTCAATAAAGCCTCGCTGCTGAAACACATCCCATTTTTCCTTACTCATGAGGTCTCTCCTTATGTTCTGCTTCCCTTTAGGAGTATCCACCTTGTCGCACATCTTGTGTCTGACAAACAGGGACATTTTTATCTCCACCTCTTCCATTATATCACAATTACATTTATTGCACAAGTGGCACGGGCACTGATCCATGCAGTACAATGATTGTCAGACCCTGTCTGACTGCCAACAGAAGCAAAGCCAATCGTTTAATTTTACTTCTGTGGACTCAGTACTTTTGTGTTTAATTATTACATATTCACAAATCCATCCTCTGAATGTCCTGATTGACCAGCCATTCATGACCCTACTGTCACTTGATTTTTTGGCCTGGAGTCATCTGATTATCCACTGTTGTCACAATCTGTGAATGGTTACAGAGTGAAGTTAGCAGTGAACAATTGAGAAAATACAGTGATGTCACTGACTACAGTGCTTCAATTGAAAGGGTCAGCTGTTCTGCATTACAATTCATGTCATTTTTTTTCTATTCTTTTGTCCATAGACTTCTTCGATACATTGCATGTCGAAGGTTTGTTTACTGGCTGTGGCAATGCCTGGGGAGAAAAAACAGAAAAATTCTGCCTGCATGTGCATTGACTACTATAAGAGCCAAGTTCCCATTCACAAGCTGCACAAACAAATACAGATATGTTGCACATATCATTACATTTTTGAAGATTTGAAATGTATTGTTCAATTCTTCTGCAGTTATGTGTGCTGGATATGTAACATTACTGCCAGGTCCTTTTACGTAGTGGCACTTCACGGCATTTTTCTCTGCAGTAAAGAAACGTGGAAACATCATGGATTGCAATCGGCAGTGAATTAAATGCAGCCCGATTCCTTTTTTCTGCTGTGAACACCCAGTATGGCTGTACAGACAGAATCATGTCAGGGTTCCAGGATCCCATTATGAGAAGCTTGAAATGATAACGCGGGAAGCAGTATGAATGAAATTACAGAACTACATTTACTATAACAGGTGAAGAGACATATAAAAAGATAGGCAGAAATTCATAAAAAAAGAAGTACACTCATCACTGACAAATTACATACGGGCATTGTGGGTTACTATTACAACTGTCAATTTGACAGCGGAGCTACAGTACTGGGCAAAAACACAATGATCACTTCCCCGATTTGAAGCAGCCAAACAAGCTTCATAAAACTGTGTTAGTATAACAAAATCCAGCTGCTAACATTTAAAAGTACCTGATACCAGTGTAGAAATAAAAATATATGTAGCGATTGAATTACTGAATGAAAAATCAATACGGCGGGAAACACCGGACTAGCACGATTGTCAAATGGGGCACACACCTAATGACATCACCGCGCTGTATGCAAATGAGCATTTGCGTCACCCTGCATCTGAACAAGTCAAGTACAATCGCTAGGAACAAGCAGAACAAATAACGGTAACGAAATCAATTAAAACATAGCTTTTAATGGACAAATTGTGGCACACTACATTCTACAGACCTTTTGCAATGTTATAACATGCAGGAGCAGTACTATTTAGACCTTTGCATATGATCTTTAACCATTTATTATAAAAAGCAGTATGAAAAATACATTTATATGTGAGGAAAAAGAACTAATATTTCGCCAGGACAATGCCCTGCTTCATCAGGGCATTGTCCTTGTGAAACGTTAGTTCTTTTGTCTCACATATAAATGTATTGTTTGTGCTGCTTTTCATAATAAATGGTTAAAAATATTTGAACCATTGGTATCCGTTTGCTTTTGGTGGGTGCTATTATTTAAATTGCTATGTTTGAAGCTCATTCAGCACCACCAATTATCCTGATGCTCCATTTTTTGTATATGAACGTTATTAATAATGTTAGAGCTATTCTGAATGCACAAACTAGTAAATAATTGAACTATCTTGATAGAAACATTCCTTAGCGCTAATATATGGGGCCCACTATTTGTAGATATAGTATTCTTTAAAATAATAAAGTGCTACACATTCTGGCCATTTGCTATGAAGTTGAAGGCCAGTGCCATGATTTTTAATGCTGAGAGATTGAGATGTATAGGTGTGTTGGACAGGTCCAGGGGTGTCATTTAGCTATAACCAGGGATTTCAGTTAAGATCGCCATGATTTCTTTGCAACCTGTAATATACAGTATGTCTCTTGCAAACTGGATTGCAGCTTACAATGCCTGTGTAAGCTCCTCTGCCCAACACTGGGGGCCCACACGGGGTTTATATCCAGCAGTTAAAGACAGAAAGTTAACACAGAGCCTCCCAAGCCAGAGGGCAGGGCATCATGAGTGACCCCACTCCCTACCCCAGATGGGATCGAGTCGGCCAAGATGGTCAGGAAAAGGCAAGAAGCCTGGATTGGATCTTCCTGATCCCTGAGAGCTGGCAGCAGGGCCAAGAAAGGAGAAGTCATGGGTATCAGTGCCATTGCTACACCATGCATGCGGAGCAGCATGGAACTAGAGCTCCAGTATGAAGTGAAATCTGGCAGTCTGCAGTATTACTGGGTCCCAGGCTCCAGGGTAGGCAGCACAGCCAATACCAGACATCAAGGAGCACCACTGGGCATGGGATAAATTAAATGTTTCCTTGCCCCAAGACAGGCAGCGAAACTGAGAGCAGAGAGAACTCAGTGCTGAACACCATTTTGTCATCAATACACGTGCAGGAGCCCCTAAACCAGAGTTAAGTGCTCCAGTTGTAAATCGGGCAGAGTCGTTGCTGCTCCAGCACCAGTGCCAACCTCATGGGACATGATAAAAACTGGACCCACAGACTGTACCAGATTGGTAAAACCCGAATAGGCAGGTTTAGTTGGAACAGACACAAGTTGCACCTCTGGATGGATGGATGGACTGGCCCTACTTTTAACTATGTGGTCTGGTCCAGTCCAGGCGATCTGGGCTTTAACCACCTATCTGGTCCAGTTGGATCCTGGTGTTCTGGTTTTCAACCCATTCTATGTAGGGATGGAACCCAGATTATCAGGACTGGACCAGACCAGATTGGTATATGAAACTCAGACCACCGGGATAGGACTGAGCCACATAGGTAAAAACTGGATCATCCATTCTGAGTGGCTGGACCAGCAATATTAGCACAACCTGTGCCCAGTCCAGCCCAGCCAGACTGACCTGTCCAGATTTTACCAATCTGGTCTGGTCCAGGTCTGGGAGGTCCAGTTTTTAACCATACCCCAACAGGCAGCAGGGACAAAATAGACCGATTGTAGCTCTGTTAGGCATAAATAAGAGTTGAAGGAATCTGCACTGAATCACTAAGTAGCACACAAAAGATTTAAATGTCACTGTGTCAACATTAATGCACAGTCACTACCCCTTCCCCTGGGACATAGTGTCACAAACTCACTCAGCTGGTCAGCCCTCTACTCCCAAAGTGCCAACCTCTGAGCGTATGATTTGTGGACAGTGAACAGAACAAGGTAACCCTCTTGTCTGTTTTGTGGGTTCAAGTCACCTTAGTCTCAAGTTCTGGAGGGATTCAAACTGATAACCTCTTGTTAGCATACCCAATTATCAGGCTCAGATAATTCTTTCTTCTGGGGGGCCAGATATCTTTGCCTATGGGCACCCAACCAGGTCTTTCAAATGAACCCTTAGAACTCTATGCAAGACTTTAGAGAACTCTATCCATTTCCCAGTTTGGTATATCAATAAGCCCATACACAGTGTTAACTGTAACCTTTAAAAGCTCCACTTAAATAAAAAGAAATGTCAAGGCACTCCAGGCAGTTTCCGTTGTAAAATATATCTTTACTTTCAAATTGGAAGACAGAAAAAATATTACAGAACAAAATATCCCCACACATACAGTCTTAAAACAAACAGGTTTAAAAGTGCAGATTTCTACAAATAATAACTCTCAGACCAATCTTGTCTAGGTCCTTATTTCTTAAATCTTTCAGTGCTTAGATGTTCCTCTTCTCTCAGTCAGATAAAATATTATGTCTCTGTCAAGGTCTTCTCAGTATGTTAAGAACAGTTCCTGAGCCGGCCTTCTCGCTGAGGTCACCAAACTCCACCTTCGTGTAACAAAATCTATATTTTTTTTATAACACCAAGAAGTCCAAATAAGATATTTAAAAAAACAAAATAGGTGACCTCACTGACTTTCCTCTCCTCAGGTTAACCAGACAAAACCAGTTTGTGCTCTGCTATACATACATATCAAAAGTTTATTTGATATAAGTCACTGTATTCAAAGCAAAAGTGTATTTGACTCTTTAATCCCATCTGGGCTTGGTATCTACATATCAAATGTCTCTCTGATGTAATTCAAGGGTTCCCCAGGAATGCATTTTGGGCCTTCCAAATTCATCTGGGTCCTCCCTGGCCCAGACATCAACCTCTCTTCAATGTCCATTCTGGCTTCTCTCTGACACCCTCCCTCTCAAGTTCTTCCTGACAACTATTGCAAGTCAAAGGATTTTCCCTGAGGGAATTATGAATGGCTAATCTTATTTCCTGGGATGAAAGAAAATTGACAAGGTAATTGCACCCCACATATCTGTAGTTTAGCTATGTCCTGTCCTTTGAACTTATCCCTGGGGGGGGGTCTTGATGTGTCGGTTCCAGTAAGACAGCATTTTCCTCTGACATAGTCATCATACATTAATTTCTTATTTTTACAACAAAAAATTATACAGGGATCAGAACCAGTGGTCCAAGTGTGACACATAGTACCTCCCACCTCCCCACCGGGCACTCCTCCCATAGACCTCCCCAATGCAATAGCAAATTACACACATATGTACTTAAAATAAATAGCAAGACAATGAATTTAAAGAGAAAAAAGCAACAGATTTATTTAGGGAAGGTCATGCTAAATGGAGAAAGGGAGTGTGCAGCTGGCTGGTCTTCTTTGTCCTCCTAGGCCCATCTGGTTTAAACAATAGGACAGTTCTTCTGATGTGTTAGAAGGTGCAGCAAAAATAATACTTACCTGAGGCTGGTGTAAGGTACGTTCTGTGGCTCAGCCCTCAAACTCTGTCTGCCCACAAACCACACAAGCATAATACAGTTCTGATGTATGTCTTTCTGTACTGGGGACACTACTCTCCATCTAGTGACTTACGCTTTAAAAATTAACAGTGGCTCCTGGAGTGTTACTGGGTACTCAGCTATGGAATCAGTGTAGGTCTGTTTTTATTGCACATGACTGGCCAGTGGTGGTGCACTTAAAAGAAATAAAGTTAGCAATGCCTTCACAAAGTAAGGCTCCCAAACCAAAGGCCTTAAATCTCCAAGCGAGTTAGTACTCTTGGCCAGATGGTTAAGTCCAGTGACCTTTCCTTAAGTAGTTAACAGGTTTTGTTGCAGGAGCAAACCCTTGATTAACTTATGGTTCCTGGTATTAGTGGACTAGTGTGGCTGACATAATTACTAGTTACTTAATTTAATTTATTTTACTTATATTACTTGTGGTACACAGAGTGTATTCTGTATAGTCTACTTTCTGATTTCCCTCTCATAAAAATTATGTGATTGATGTAATCTGTTGACTGGCCTGTTTGTGAAAAGACAGAAGAAATCCGATAAGCAGATTGGTGGTTTAGAGGCAGTTCCATCTGTGGTTAGTAATCTCAGTAATACACCAGTCTAAAAATGAGCTAAGAAACATGGAAAGCTTGTTTTAATTCTACAGGAACCTTATTTAATCCCAATTATAAATAATGCCATAATCTGTAGCACCGCTTCGATCTATAATGAAAGAAAAAGAGACTGTTTCACCCTAAACTGGTGTGTGTGTTTGTGTATGTGTGTGTGTGTGTGTGTGTGTGTGTAGAGCTCACCAGCGCTTAGAGGTTTTTATGCCTGGGAAAAGTTAATTTGGATTTTTGGATTTGCCTTCTTTCAACTGAGGATTTTTCTTAAGAGGAAAAGAACAACTTTATGTGGCAGAAAAAGTAGAGTACTTAACTGAGGGAGGGAAAAGTATAGGTGTTTGACAGATTGTTTTAATCTAAGCTTCCCACCTCCCGTGGGGATTTAGGGAGGGCATCCTACATTTCTAGTATGCATAACCCCCAGGTAACATCCACAGGGAGGTAGTGTGTATTGACCCTTAGCCTCCAATGCCAGTGTGCTCAGGTATTTGGCCCCCTGCTTCAGACTTCTATGGGGTGAGTGGCATTATAAGAGGTTGGTAGCCCCAGTCAATGAGCACCTGTCGGCTAAGGCAAGGGCTGGACCTAATAGTTCTTTTGCAAGTGCAGTCCAGAAGTATCTGTGAGGGGGGTGTTCTGTCTGTGTGGGAAGCTTTAGGGAATGTCTAAAATAACAACAATGCACCTTAGAGGTTCCAGAGGAATTCTACCACTGCTGAGGACTGTCAAACTGCTTAAAATGTGAAGTATTGCCTCTAACTTAACCCTTGCAGAGCCACGGACTGATATATCAATCCCAAATTCCTATATGTTCTAATTATGTCTGCAGCCCAAGGGTTAAGTTGTGTAGTTCACCCCTGCACAATTTGAGACTGTGTTGTGTTCTCTGTTAAATTATCCTATGGAGGGGATAAATGTTCACCTGTATTAAAAACAGACTTTTGGACTCTGCCCCTGTGGGGTGAATGTCATTCTCCTGAGAAAGAAAACATAACAGAGAAATCAGTAGACACACAAGTTCAACAACAGCATTTTTTCTTGTGGGAGGTGAGCCAACTCAGAGGGTGTGGACTATGGCTGGGCCTGGTGCTGGGCTGGCTACTTCCACAGTTCTGTTACTGAGGCAAATTGATTCTGGGTTTGTAAGGCATGTCTTCTGTGTGTTTTTCATTTTGTAAAAAAGTGAAAAACACATGGAAGGCAAGCCTGCATGCCGATGATAAAAGACTCACAAAATGCACAAGTTCTGACTAATTTATGAAAAAAAAATTGAAATGCAAAAGGTAACACTGTAAGTAGAATAAACAAAGGACAAAAACAATTTATCATTTCTCTAACCTATATCAGTATTATGGCATTTAGCTTGTTGGGGAACAGCTTTCTGGACTGCTAAAAGTCACCAAAATGCACCGTTTGACTTTACTTTTTCAAAATTTCCCGGGGTGGGGGAGGGCATGCCCCCAGACCCTCCTAGAGAGGTTGAAATTTTCTGCCCTTCCAGAAGTTCTGACTACATGACACCCCTGGTACCCTGGGCCATGTCTGCCCCATCTTAGGCACAGTCATGTTGTTCAGCAAACCAGTACAAGTTGCACTATCACAAAATGCATCTCACGTTTCACAGCAGGAAAACTATTTATAATAACACTAGACAGCAACAGAAAGGGTGGAGAAGAAAGCCAGAGAAAGTACAGGACCAGGGTTGTAATTGATTATCATAGGTGAGGGAAGAGAGATCAATTTTAGCTGGAATTTGAAGACGCTCAGAGAACTAATGAGGTGGAGTTATGGGTTCAGTCATTTGCTTTGTAGTGGAAATCAGAAACATTCATGTGTCCAAATTTGGAAGTTGTTCTTTTTTATGGAAGTAAAAATAAATGTCAGCTTCCAAGTTTGGAAGTCAATATTCTGTGTGAGACTCAATTGTTGGAAGCTGACATAAAACATTGCTGTAAAATAATCTTTCCATCAGAAAAATCAATTGTTTTTGACTTCCATGCCTGTAAAATTGTGTCACCTTATTTTCTTTTTTGTTTTCTTCCACACATGCGTAATGCAAACATACTGTATTGGGGCCGCCCCAGCAGTGCAGGGGCTGGGGTGTTGTGTGCTATAGCAGCCAACACAGCTGAGCCTGCGGGGGGGGGTGTGTGAGTGAACACCCAATTCTGACAAGGCTTGTGCTGATGCTACTTCATTGGTTGATAGATACTTTTAACATATGAAAGGATGCAGCCGTACCTATCACAATGTGGCTGCAGCCTTTCATGAAGGCCATCAGTAAGTGAAGCAGCATCCTTCTCCTGTTCAACCCAGCTTTGCAACAGCACCAGTAGCAGGTGCTCAGTCCTGCCACCAAGATCGTCCCACCTGCCTGACCCAACTAGTCCATAACACCAGCAGCTGGTGTGCAACACCACCACTGGTATCCCTCTACCGCCTGAGCTTTCAAAAAGTCCCCAACTTTGCCACTGGAAAATGCCAATACCACCAAAAATCTGGCAGTCAGCTGCACAACCGCACTGCCGGAATACACAACAACCCCCCCAACGTCTGTTGGTCAGGTGCCCAACCTCACCACTGGAAAATGCTAACACATCCCCAAAGTCCAGTGGTTTAGTGCCCAACCCTGTCACCAGGAAACACAGCCCTCCCTCCTTAAAATCCAGCAGTTAGGTGCCCAACTCAACTGTCAGAAAATGCTAACACAATGCTCCCAAAGTCTGGCAGTCAGGGCCCAACCCCACTGCTGAAAAACACAACCCCCAAAAAATCTGGCAGTTAGATGTCCAACAACACCACCAAAAAATGCTACCCCCAACAGTATGAAACACTGGGGTTCCCACCCCTGCTGCACCAAACCACACACCAACACTGGGGTGCCCAAACCCAAGTGTCAGTCCTTGAAATAAAGAAAACTGACTCTCATTGTCCTTTTTCTTTTTAGTATAACATCTGAAAAAACACAAAATGGTCCATCGATGTCTTCTCCCCCCTCACCCTCTGACCTCCAAACTCTCCTCACAGCACTGACACTCCCACCCCTCACTAAGGTCTGTATTGTCTGGTACTGTAATCTTCTCTCAAATGCTGAATGTCCTACTCCTACTGAGGTTGACCATGTACTGGCTGAAAACAAGCTAAGTCCGTTAATGACTTTTTAATGTGTTTTGAGCTTTTACTCATAACGTTGTCATTTTTTAACATTTTTGTCCCAGATTTTCAACATAGCCTTTTAACCCCACTTTATGAACAAGATAGGTGTAATTTTTCAAATCTCCTACAATGTATGTTTTTGTAGTCGCTCTGCAAAATCACCTTTCAAATGGGATTTGTTTGTTTTTGTTTGTTTTTATTTGGTAACATGATAAGTCTCTGGGATGAGAGTCCATTTTCAGCGATGACCAGGATATAAAATATGTACAAAATAGAATACACGCAGTAAAATGCGATACCACACAAAACAATGATTACTGAAAACATACACATAGTTGTTGAGACAGTAGGGTTTTCTTTAACTCACATTAAAATATTGAAGAGAAGTCAAACTTTGTAATCTCATAGGCAAGGAGTTATACAATTTAGTAGCCCTGTATGACAGGGATCTTTGTCCTTGAGTAGTAAACATTATAACATTTTTTAAAATATCTCACTCGTCTTTATCATAAGGTGGGGTCATAAAAAGTCTATGTTGAACATCTGGGGTCAAAATGTCATAAAAAATGAAATAATAAAGAACCATCGAATTTTTTTCAACATTTAGTCATACCTTTTGTTATTTTTGCAGATTTTGGTCCCAGATTTTTAACAGAGCCATTTTGTTGCCCCACACCATGTACATAACTGATGTCATTTTTTTACATCCCCTCCAAAACATGTTTTCATAGTTGCTCTGCAAAATCACGTTTCAGATAAGATTTAAAAATGGCCACCTTTCTTAATCATAAAAAGACTATGTTGCCGGCCTGGTGGCATGGAGGGTTGAGGCACTGGTGCCTTACCTCGACCCATGCCGGTGACCCAAGTTCGGAAATGAGCCCGGGTCATCGGAGTTCAGCACGGGGGAGATGGCAGAGCTGGATAGAGCTGCCAGCAGGCAAGCTCTCCTCTCTGGGGAGGAAGCATGGCATCCCTCGGCTGATGGTGACCCCCAGTGGAGGCTGGGGGTGGCATGGGATCAAGAGCAACTAGGCATTTGGCCATGGGGTGGGGGAAAGGGGTCAGAACTGGGGCTGTACGGCGCATGTGGGCCTCCACATGCATGCATGCATGCTCCCGGGGCCCTTGGGAGAAAATCAGAAGGGAAAATATGCTGGTCAGCAAGATGAAGACTGACTCCCTGCAGGCGCCACTCCTGGGCTGGGCAAGGTAAGTGCTGGTAATTCCTGGGGATGGGGATGGGGGGGTCGGTTGGATGGGGGCTGACCAGCACGGTGTATAAATACAATAAAAAAAATGAAAAGACTATGGCCTGGATATTCAAAAGGGTTGCGCCATGCGCAACAGGGTTGCGCATGCGCAAGTCCAAAATGCGCCATTCTGCGATATTCAGCAGGAGGCAGTTACGCCACTGGCATCAGGTTGCGCAAGAGAGCAATGCAAATGAATGCATGCTCAACAGGAGGAGGATCCATGCATAACCTGCGCAACCCGATGTTCAATCGGGTTGTGCAGGAGTTGTGCATCGCAACCAACCTGCGTCTGCACTAACTTAAGCCCAAAAAAAGCTAAGTTGAGGGCCACCCACAGGTGAGCTGCTGCATTGCGAGGCGCAACACAGCAGCTGCCACCCCTGGCTGGCCCCAACTCTTCCCTGTGCCCCCACCAGCCCGATCGCCGGGCATAGTGTAACATGACTCCCCACACATCTCCCACAGCCCGATCGCGGGCATAGTGTAACTTCTGACTCCCCCACACATCTCCCACAGCCCAATCGCGGGCAGTACAGGTACATGTAACACCCCCATATCCGAAGCCGATCGCGGGCATAACATGTAGACCCCCAGTGCCCGATCGGGGCAGAATGTAACCCCAACCCAAATATCTCCCTGGTGGTCAGTGGACCGTAAAGCCCGATCGCGGGCAGAATCATCCTAAACCCCCAAACATCTCCCTGGTGTCTAGTGTCCCCCCCACCCACGAAGCCCCTCCACCCGCTCCCCCCGCGGCGGGCGACAGCATCCACCCGCCTGCCGCCCGCGATAGTCCAGATTTGTGAATGATGTTCATTCACAAATCTGATCATGTCATTCTGTATGGTGCATGCCCATTGGCTGTAGCTCTGCACCAATGGCATGCAGCCCTACCGACAGTCATCGTCATGGCGGCGGGCGCGGCAGGCGGTGGATGCTGTCGCCCGCCAGCTGTGGGGAGCGGGTGGAGGGGCTTCGTGGGTGGGGGGACAATAGACACCAGGGAGATGTTTGGGGGTTTGTGATGATTCTACCCGCCATCGGGCTTTAACAGTCCACTGACCACCAGGGAGATATTTGGCTGAGTATTCTGCCCGCCGATCGGGCACTGGGGGTTCATACACGCTGATGCCCGCGATCGGGCTTCGGGCACGGTGGGGGTGTTACATGTACCTGTAATGCCCGCAATCGGTTGCATTAGTGCCGTCCTCGACGGCCGCTGCCTGGCAGGGTGGCCAGGCGCAAGTCCTCGGGATCGCGACTCCATAGGCAAATGGCATGCAATGGGGCTACAACAGATGCAAATGGCCCCCTGCGCCTTGCATAAATTATGGCCCCATTTGCATGTCACCTTTTGAATATCGGAAATTTGCGCATGGCGCAATGGTACTTGCGCCACCGCAAGTTTAATGCTCATCTCTGGCAACTTGCGGTGCGCGGAGTTCCACTGCGCCATGAGCAAGTGCTGTGGCTGGGGAGTGATATTCAAAGAGTGCGCAATGGCGCCGCTCGCTGAATATCACCGACCACACCCTCACGCAGCTATTTTGAGCAGCGCAAGGGCTTGCGCCTCAGAATGGCGCAGTTTGAATATCCAGGCCTATGTGTGCAGTCAAAATGTCAAAAAATAATAAAGTTATGCAGAAACACTGAATTTGCCTAGCACTTACTCACAACTTTGTTATTTTTGCAGATGTTGGCGCTAAGTGTTCAGCATAGCCCTTTTGTGGTATGCACTTCCCACAGCAAACCCCATACAGCGACAAACATCACTGCCAACAACAGTGCCAAGTCGCTGTAGGGGATGCGCTTGGGACCCGGCAACATTCTCCCCCATCTTGCACCCCCTCCCTGAACCAATTCTGACCTGGAGTTGGTATTCATAAGTATGGCAGGTGTGGGGGCAGAGCCCCACATGTGGGGGGTTTGGGGTGTGAAGCCCCACGAAGAGAAAAAAAAACCCTGCTGTGCACGGCACCCTGCCGACCATAACTTGCAGCTGGCAGGGAGCCTGGCACTGTGATGCCGGTAGACTAGTTAGTTGTCGACTTGGCATCGTAGAGCTCCCTTTTGTTACCCCACCACATAAACATGACAGGTGTCATTTTTTAGATCCCACCCAAACAATCTTTTTATGCTTGTGCCACAACAAGACTTTGTGGCCAGGATTTCATAAAAGAAACCTGTTATGGTAATAAGGTGGGGTCATAAAAACAATATGTTAAAAATGTGGTGTCCAAATCTCAAACAAAAACAAAGTAATGAAGGAACATTGAAATTCTTCAATGTTTATTTTTAACTTTGATATTTTGCCAGATTGTGACCCCAAATTTTCAACATAGCCATTTTTAGCCCACCTCACCAACATGACAAGTGACAGTTTAAAAAAAAACAAAAAAACTGCCCAAAACATCTTCTCATGCTTGTGGCTCAAAATGACTTTTTGGCCAGGATTTCACAAATGACACTTGTCATGTTCATGAAGTGTGTCATAAAACAAAACTGTAGAACATTTGGGGACAAAATCTCAAAAAGCAACAAAGTTCTGAACACCAGTGTTTACTCATGACATTGCAATTGTTTTTGCTTTTCAAACCAACATTTTCATCACAATCATGTTTTTACCCCATTGAATAAACATGGCGGGTGTCATTTTCAAATTCCCCTCCAAAACCTGTTTTCATGGTCTTTCCACAAAATCATGTTTTGGGTCGCAATTGATAAATTATACGTGTCACGTTCATATGCTGGGGTACTAAGAACTGCTACAAGTATATGGAACATCCATGGTCTTACTCTAAGAAAATAACAAAACAGCATTGTGTGTGAACCTCTTCATTTCCCAATCATGACAAGTTCACTATTATATCTCCTGTTATTAATTTGTTAATCTTAACACCTGGGCTGTCTATGCCCAACAACTACACAACAAGTACAAGCAAGCAAACATTTGGCATTGACCAATGTTTTCTTTCTTTTTGGGAGTAAAATACTTCCATTCTCATAATTCTGGAAGTTTTTGCAATATATTTGGAGCTCAAATACTTCCAAAATGTAGTTACAGTAACAGAAACCCCTGGGTGGAGTTCATGTAAGAGTCATTTGCTGGAAGCATGGATTAGGATGTGAGAAGCTCTTCAGACTTTGAGATATTCAGCTGGAGGAAGAAGGCAGCAAAGCACGTATTAATGAAGGTGAGACAGAAAGAGATGGTGCAATAAATGGTGAAGTGAAAGAAGAATAAATGTTACGTGTCATCATCAGTATAAAAGTATCCCCAGCTTGAGAAGAGAAATGAGTAGACTAAATGGGAAGAGATATAAATGAAAAGTATCCCCAGCTTGAGAAGAGAAATGAGTAGACTAAATGGGAAGAGATACAAATGAAAAGTATCCCCAGCTTGAGAAGAGAAATGAGTAGACTAAATTGTAACAGATATAAATGAAAAGTAAGAGGAACGTGGAACTTGATAGGAGACCACAGTAGACTGAGTTGCTGAGTGAGGAAAATTCAGTGCCAGACTGAAGAACAGCTTGAAAGCTTAAAGAGAAGCCAAGCTGGGGGAGGGTGTCCAAGATAGCCACAATGTGGCTGAGGTGATTAATGTAGAGCTTGAGGATGAAAGTGTCAAATGTAGTGCTTAAGCCAAGAACATGTAGAGCTGGGGAGTCCTATTGATTGTTTATTTAGAGATTATATATATATATCACAGAAGGTCATTTCTGCACTGTGGTCAGTTGGAACCTGTTAGGTTGTGTAGGAGGACAGATGGTTTGACTGTTGGATAAAGATGACTTTCTCAAGAATTCTGCTGAAAAAGGACACAATGTAGACTGTGACGGTACTAGAGGTGACGGAGGGTTTATTTGGAGCAGTCTTGTGGTGCAACATCAACAGTTTAAAAAAAACATCAAAAAACTATCCATTGGGGAGAGATTGATAGATAGGCAGGCAGGCAGGCAGACAGACAGACATAGATGAATTTATGTTGGGGATGGGAAATGGAAATGAGGTGCATTGGGAGGGGAGGAAATGCTCTTTTTTGGAAAGGAGGATGGTGGAAATATTCTTGATTGAGATGGGGAGACATACTAAACCAGTTAAAGGAGTGGAATGATTGAAAGACAGGGACTAACAAAGTGAGAGTATGGAAGGGTTGATACCAGATGTAGTGCTGCTGGGATGGATATTGCAGCTTTAAAATGGAAGTAATGTACTGTAGCAGTACCATGGTACCATAGAAATATAAGGTCAGAAGAGACACTAGGTCCATTATGTCCACCCCATGCTTCATAAGTAGGGACCAAGAAGTATGCCGTATAAACAAGTACTAAATTAGAAAGATTTCCCACCCACCCAATACCCAGGGTATCTAGTGGTTCTCTTTGTAAGCAGAAATTGTGTCAAGGCTTAGCTTGAAGGCCTGTACTGTCTTTATGGTGACTGTCTCTACTGGCAGGCTGTTTCACAGGTTCACTAAACTCTGTGAGAAGAAGTGTCTCATAACATTACCAGCAGGAAGAGAAATAGGACACACTTGTGATGTGGACTGTGTGCTGTAACGAGTGACCAGCTCCAATCAAAGAAGTCCACAGAGAGAAGCAGTCATGCACCAGTTTAGAGACAGTCTTTAAAGAACATGCTTGCACAACTTGCATTAAGTTTCAAAGTACCATTAGTTGGGGGGGTTGGGGTGGTTAGCGCTATAGCATGGCGGACATGTGCTAGTTTTGCTCTTCTGGGCACAACATTAAAACAGCCAAGACTGCAGACCAGCATAGTGCTAGAGTGATATCTTCAGCAGCATTTAATATCGAATGGTAGATGGCAGCAGAAAACAGAGAAATAAGCAGCTCAAGCTTAATTTCAAGCCAATGGAATCTCCAAGTAAGAATTGCCAAGGGCCTGAGGCCTGTACTAGGTTACAGGCACAAGCAGCAGGGGAGTTGGATTACACCATGACAGAGCTGAAGTGCTCGCTAGCGGGCATCCTTGCTACACTTGACAACATGCAGTCCAAAATGAAGGTGGGATTTACAAATATCATGGCACAAAGCTCACACCTACAGAATGTGGTGACTGGCTTATCTGAAACAACAGCCTCACATTCTTCCTGCATAATGGAGCTGGAACAGCGGGTCAGCAATTTGGAAAATTCCCTGGGCACAGTTTCCAGCGATCACAACCACTTGAAGGAGCAGCTAGAGGAGTTGTTGATGCGTGTGGATGATCAGGAAAACTACTCATGAAGGTCTAACCTTAGGATTGTAGGTCTCCCTGAGGGTGTTGAGGGCAGGAATCTTGAACAAGGCCTACAGAAATGGTTGGTGGAGCAGTTAAAGCAGAAGCCTGAAGCCCTGCAATTTGAAATTGAACAGGCACATAGGGTCGGTCAGCCCCCAACGAGGCCTAGAGACCGTCCGCGGCACTGCCTCATTAGATATCTGAGGTATACAGATAAAGAATTCATGTTGAAGGCAGTCAAGTCGCATGGGCCCATCCCAGTGAGTAGTGGCAGAGTGTACATCTTACAGGACTACAGCTGAGAGATGCAGCTCAAAAGGCAGAAGTTCAATCAAGTGAAATTGTGGCTCTATTCTCTCGGCTGGTCTTTTGCTTTCCTATATCCTGCAAAGTTAAGGGTTGACTGACCAGGAAAACCCCCCATGTACTTCACCAACCATCTTGAGGCGGAGAAGTGAGTCGAAGAGGAATCAACTTCGGCTGAGGGGGGCTCTTCGAATAAAACAATGACCTTGACCACAAGATAAGTAGCTGTTTTACAATTACCTACCTTCTGACTATTTGCTAATTCTCCCTCATGGCTTTGGCACAACCTCAGATCACACCAGTTTGGCTGCTCTGATAACCTAACACTTAGTGAGCCTAATATTTGCTCATGCAGGGGCAGATTATGCAGTGTATAGAGACGGCTCCTCCTTTGTGGGGTTGTTGCCAGCTGAAGTGGGGCAATTCCAGCCAGCGTGGGGACTGTTGTTCATTTTTTAATTTCCAGGTCAGTCCCATGGATTTAGAGTCACAGACATGCTGGTGTTCACCCTCTTCAAGGGCATAAAATATGTCTTGAAGCCTCCCCTATATGGGGGGAATGAAGAGGAACTGAGGCTCAGTCCAGCTTACTGGAGAGATGGTTAGTGGCCCAACCTGGGTCCAAATATTCTCGAGTGCCTAAGGGTCCCCACTTTTGTGGCTGTCACCATGAAAAGTTAACCATCTGCTGCACTGGAACTGTATTGTTGCTACAGTCTACCTGACCATGTCTGGGCACATGGATATCAGTGGGATAGGCTACCTTAGTTGAGCTTGGACTGTGAGCTTGGTATGGCAGTCTGTATTAAAGTTGTATCCTTTGCTGCACTGCCTTCAGTGCTCTGCTAACCTCAGGCTCTGGTGAACCACTGAGGCTGCAGTGTTGCTTTGCCATTTCTTTTTGACCTGTACCCACACTCAGGGAGTGAGGGGGATTTGCCCCCCGCCACGCATGCCTGTATCTGCCAGTGGGGCTTGGATGGCCCCTCTACACTTGCTATGGCCTATTCTTCTGCAGTGCCACATTAAGGGGCAGAGATGGCCCTCCAACTCTGCTCAGGACCCCTGGACTCGTTACATGCGGTCCTGCTGACTACTGTTTAGTTTAGAAAAATTGTTCTTTTGATATGTTATTTCAAAATATATGTCTGTTTATTATGTTGACGTTACACTCAGTATGGTTCTCCCCATTCCGTTGCATTGGGGGGGCTAGTTTTGGTCCTACCCTTCTCCTGTACTGTTAATCAGGTCTGCTGTCAGGGCATAGTTGTTTCAGATGTTTTACAAATGTGCCCACAGTAATGTTCATGATACATTTTCTATTACTCGGACTAATCACCACCATCAGTTTGCAAGGGATGCTTAACTGGGGCAAGGTTCTCCCAGTGGGGTGGGGGTGAGGTGGGGTGGGGGAGTTGGGTTTTGTTTCTGCTGAGCCTCACTTGGCTCTGGGCTTACAAGGGTTGTTCAGTTTCAATTTGTTCCTGTTAGATTGTTCCTGGAGGGTGGGTGGGAGGGGAAAAGGTTTGTTGGGAAAAATTAATTATATGTACTGGTATTTTACATTGGGTCTACCCTCGCAGGGTCTCTGGAGTAGTGAATCAGCATCTAGCTGGAGTCCACCTCCAGTGACCGAGTGGCTAGGGATACATACTGAAAATGGCTAAGTCTGTAAAAAATAGCCACTTGGAATGTTAATGGTCTGAAATCAGTCATTAAGAGGAAACACATTTTTTCTGAGATGAGGAGGTCTAGATTACAAGCAGTTCTTTTACAAGAAACCCATATGTCTGTCGTTGAGGCTCAAAAAACAAGTGACTCTCTGGGTGGGATATGGGTAACTTCCTGTTTTTCATCTAAATCCGGGGGGGGGGGGTGCCATTTGGTTCCCTCGAGGGATGCAGTTACCGTATTAGATAAGGTGGTGGATCCTGCTGGCAGATATGTCTTGGTGAGTGCAGAGTTGGCTGGAGTGGGGATGATCTCCCTGGGGTCAGTATATGCCCCAAATGTTGAAGATCCGGGGTTCTAGCTGGCGCAGTGGCGCTGAGGGTTAAGGCGCTGGACTCCGCCCCTCGCACCACGCCGGCGACCCAGGTTTAGGAATGGACTTGGGTCACTCAAAGGTCAGCAGTAGGAGGAAGGATTGAGCATCCATAGACAGCTCTGCTTCCTCAGAGAGGGGGGACAACAAGGCATGCTGTGGACTGACACCTGGTGGTGGCTGGATGCTGGCACAGGCATGTCATTCAGACGAGAGGAGGGCACCCATCCAGGGTGTTTGGCTGCTTTCACAGAGGTGGGGATAGCTGCCTCGCCCATTGCATTGATTGGGTGCGAGGGAGAAAGGTGGTGGAAATATTGCCGGGAGCCGAAGGGGTCCATGATGACCCGATGCATTCGGGTTGGAGTATGGGTCCTACTGAGGGAGGGCCAGAGCAACCTGTCAGCTCCGCAGAGGAGCCATAAAAAGTATAAATAAAAAGAAAAAAAGATCCTGGGTTCTTCCAGAAACTGCCGGTGGACTTGGCTTCACTTCTGGGCCCCTGGAATATTGGGGGGGGATTATAACTGTGTGCTTGACACGGTTTTGGGCAGGTCTAAACCTGCCCCCATTCCCCTGTCTAGAAATGTGAATGCTCTCAGTGAGATTGAATCTGTGTTTAAACTGGTGGATGAGTGGCGACACCTTAATCCCACTAGCTGGGATTACAGTTTCTTCTCTCATGCCCACTATTCCTGTGCCCGCCTGGACAGAATGCTGATGAGCTCCTCGCTCCTCTCCTCTGTGTACTCTGCTGCCTCCTCTCCTATACTGCTTTCTGACCACACCTTCCTGACAGTGGCCATGATGGTAGTGGGCTATCCTCCATCCTGCCGGCCTTGGCGCTTGAACCCCCTACTTCTTTGGGATCACAAATTTACTGACTTCATGGCCAACACAATAAAATAATTCTTGCTTTATAACAAGAGGGGTGATACTTTCCATAGGTGCAGATGGGAGGCCTTTAAAGCCTACATTTTTTTTTCCATCTATTTATTCACCCCCAGAAGCCAGGGCATCCTTCCGAGGTACTTACTGGGCTAGGGTCTCTCACTCCCTGCCTGAACCCCCATGTCAACCCCCACCCGCACTGCCCAGACCAGCCCACAACCCCCACCACTTGGCTGGAATCTGCACAGCCTATGGGTTGGTGCCCAGGAGGATCATGGCAAGCTGGGCCAGCGATGGGATGTGGGTTATGCTGCGGAAGTCCCCATCATCTCTTCAGACCTCCAGAAGGGCATTTTTCTACTTTTTCATGTGCTGTCCCTAGTCCCCCCAACCCTTGCATGGCACCCTCTGATATACTAGCTCATGGCAGCCCTGCCAGCATCGGCCACGCTACTATGTGCTTGCCTGGCCAGATGCAGTATCCCCTGGTCTCCACTAGGGGCCGTTAACAGGCTGGGACAACCCACCCCCTCTTCTCTGGGGAGGACAGCACCACAAGGGCACTCATCCTCAACCCTCCCCTGCTGACCCCCGGTGCCCGAGTTCACTCCCGAACCCAGGTAGCCAGCGTAGCGTGAGGTGTGGTGTCCAGCGCCTAAACCCTCAGCGCCACCGGGCCGGCCCTTAAAAGCCTACATTAGAGGCTAAGTTATAGCATACTCAGCCCACAGTAAAAAAGTGTCTGAGAGGAAGCTGGAAGAGCTCCATACTAAAATAGCTGCCTGAGAGGAGGCCCACATGCACAGACCTATGCTGTCCCTATGCAGGGTGGTACAAAACCTGAAGTGGTGCTTTAACATGTTGAGTAACACCCATGTAGAGTGTGCCATTTTACTGACACAGGCAGGAGCCTATTTTGATGGGGATAAGGGGGTCAAGTACCTTGCATGGCAGCTGCATCGCCGCAAAGGGGAGAGAACCATAGGCCAGATCCGTGATGACAGGGGAGTGCTTACCACTGATACTGCTTCCATAGGAGCTGCTTCCCGCACCTTTTACAAAACCCTCTATACATCTGAGGTGTCACCATCGGCCCAACAACTGAATGACTTCTTTGAGAGGGCACCTGTGCCTTCTCTTAGCCCTGAAGAGGTGGTAAAACTTGATGCATCATTGACATGGAGGGGGGAGGAGATACATCGAGTGATTAAAACTTTGAAGGGGGGGGGCCTAGGCCCGGATGGGTTGCCCATTGACTTCTTCAAAAAACTTTACACCGTTTTGATAGACCCCCTGTATGATATGATATCCAAAAGTCTGGAACAAGGTCTATTGCCTCTCTCAATGCAGTCCATCACTATCACTGTGCTCCCAAAACCTGGCAAAGATCCCACGCAATGTGTGTCCTATCACCCCATTTCATTACTAACAGCGGATTACAAAATCCTAGCCAAGACCCTTGCATCACGCCTTGACCCACTACTCCCATTCCATGTTCACCCAGACCAGGCTAGTTTTGTTCAGGGACATCAAGGGAAACATAACATCTGTAGGGCCCATAATGTCCACTCCTGGGGGAGGATGGTATAACAATATGGGGCTGCTGTCCTGGCTCTGGATGCTGAGAATGCCATTGACCATGTGGAGTGGGGGTATATGTTTGAGATCTTAAGGTGCTTGGGTGTGGGACCACAGTTTTTTGGGTGGGTGAGGACATTGTACTCATTCCCCACAGCTCAGATTGAGGTCAATGGAGAGCTCATCTCTCCCTTCAAACTGGGGTGCAGCACCAGACAGTGGTGTTTGCTGTCACCCCTTTTATATGTCCTCTCACTGGAAACATTGGTGGCTGCCATTCACAGACATACAGGGATTTGGGGGTTTGGTGGGGAGCATAGGATCGCCATGTACGCTGATGACCTCCTTTTGTATCTGCAACAGCCAGCTAATGACCTGCCTGCAATCCATTCTCTTTTAAGAGATGATGACTCACTATCTGGGCATAAAGTGTACTGGACTAAAAGCAAGCTTCTGCCCATAGGCAGGTCAGACAGAGTCCAACTTATTTCCAAACTGGGTGGGTTGCAGTTGGTGGAGCAACTGAAGTACTTTGGAATATATATCTCAGCTAAAATAAGTGCTTTGTATGCGCTCAACTTCAGACCACTCCTTTCCAAACTGTTGAAGTATTGTGAAAGATGGCAATCGCTACCAATCTCCTTGTAGTTAAAATGACCGTTTTACCTAGCTGCTTGTACCTATATCAATCCCTTCCCATTCATGTCACCCTGGCTCACTTCAGACATCTGAATTCCATAATACATACATTTCTATGAAGAGGCAGGTCAGTGTGTATAAAGCATGATATCCTTCAGCTCCCAGCAATTCTCAGGGGAGTGGGACTCCTGAACTTTCTGCATTACTACTGGGTCTCACAACTGGCATTTTTGCCAGTGGGGGGGTCTGCTCTTAAACCATCCTTGCTGATGCTGGAGGAGGAGGGGTTGGGAGGTGCCCTAGCTTATGACTTCTGTAGACCTACTTGACCTAGCAACCCTCATGAGACTGGCTTCATTTCACAGTGTAAGGGAATATAGCATTATGATGTAATGTTTTATTTGTGGTCTTGGCACTCCACCTACTGATATTAGCTAATATGCAAGCTTAACATAACTTTCTGAAAAGCTCTGTTGTTACCCAAAAGTGCTGCTTCTCAGCAATATTGCTTATCTATGTGTATGTGTATGTGCAAAAAGTTATAGTTTTGGGTGCCAAGATGCTCACCTTATTCACCAATGGGAGTCTTGCATGGCTTGAAGGATGAGCCATTACTTAGATAAAGGACTTTCTTATCTGACATATATAAGATAACGTAAGTTCTTCGTTCACTGAGTTTTCTGCATGATCACCTGGGTGTTTGGAGAGGTGCCGAGCTCCCAGTTGTCTAGGTAAGCTGTTTTTTGTGTGTACTGGATAATAAACTTTGTAGACTGCAACACCTGTCTCTGTGTATTGTCTGCCTTCAGGTCGGAGTATTCTGCCAGAACCCAGCTTGTTAGGACCAAGCTTACAAAGTTGCGACCAAGGCAGGACCTGATTGGACAGAACTGAACCAGAGCAAACAAAGGTGTTCAGAAAAACTTTATACAGAATAACTTTCAAGCATCTCCATGCCTGGATGGGTCTGAGATCGCAGAAGGCAAGAGAGCCTGTGCCCCCTCGTCCTACAGTGGGAGTTGGTATGTTAGACTCTGTACAACCCAATTGCATGACTGCCTGATTTTGGGACATAAAGTGGATCGATACGCTTTTTGTTTTGGATTAGTGCAAGTAAAAGTGGACCTCTCATACCAAATATGGCCATCAGCGCAGAGCTGAAGCTTGACATCTCCATTTTCCCAGCTTCTCATGGGGGCTGGGAAGATTTTGTGCTGGACGCCAAATTGCAAAGGAATCTGATACAGCACATGTGCACACTGTACTCAGAAGCTTGGCCAAAAGGCACGATCAAAAGGGTTTAATGGTAGCCGCCCTCTTTGCTGCCTTACAAGCAGTAGAAGTGGAGGTTCTGATTCTGAAAAAGGAGTTGGGGTCTAAAACCTACAAAATGGGTGAACTGCAGACCTGTTTGGATCAGGAAGTTCAAAGGGTCCAAAATGAGGCTCAGAGTGAAATGCATAGTACTGTACAGGATTATGAAAAGATTTTGCAGGCTAAAAAGCATGTGTTGCAGATGAATGATTTGTTGACTGGAATGAATGATACATTGTGGAGTGAGAATGAGGAGTTGTGTGAGAAATTAGGAAGGTGTCAGGAAGCTTTGGACAGGGAAATTAAGGAAAGTCGTGAAGTGAGTGCCGGATACAGAGTTTTGCAAGAGCATGTAGCTAAGGGATAGTACAGAGGTAAAGTAAATCACTTGCAATGTAGAGCCAAGATGATGAAGTTACTGTACACCAAGTCATAACAATCCTGAAGAGTCATGAGCTGGCAATGCTGTATCCTCCACCCATTGGTATGATGTAATTGGAAGATGACGACAGCGATGACAGAGAAATCCAAGATGGTAATCCCTGGGACTCCAGGGTATGGATGCTGCAGCCTCCACCCGTTGCTGCCTTAAACAAAAAGGACAAGCAAGAAGTAGAGGAAATGATTGAAGCAGTGGCAAGAAAGGCCAGAGTCTTGGACACACAGTCCACGATGATCCGAAAGGCCATCTCTGACATGCAGAAAAAGGAGGTGGAAAAGTAAGCCCTCATTCAGGGCATGGCTATGGCCACAGTCGAAGCTGTTGTCAAGACGGTCGACAACAACCATGAGGGGCATCAACCCAATGCCATGCAGTCCGCACAGGCCATCCAAACAATCGTGGACAAGGTGAGTTGCATGGGGCCCACCAATGATTTGAGTCGCCATCTGGAAAAAGTAAAAAGTCACTGTGAGATGCTCAGCCTTCCCCCTAAGCATAGACTGCAAGTTTTGAGACAAACTGTCGATCCGACGCTGCGGGCTAAACTGCCTATAGGAGTCTGCTCGGACAACTCAGCCGGATTAGAAATGGTCGCTGCAGCTCTTCTGCAAGCGAACAACCCCAGTCTCATTGGTGTAATGCTGGCCCATCCAGTCAAGAAGTACACCAAGGCACCACTGGCCCAGTTCAACAGCAGTTTGTGGCTGACCTATCAAACCAGTAGAACAATAGCTCGAGAGGACGCAAACCGAGATTCAATTGAATACAAAAACATGTTTTTGAAAAATTTGCAACCAAGCCTCTGCAAAAAAGTGGAAGTGATGGTGCTCCCAGAATGGGACCACTTCCACCAGATTTTGGAATGAGTTGAACGAGAGTTCCAAATTTTCCTCCGGAACATGACATCCTCGAATGCCAAAGTGGCTGCAATACAGCATAGCACTGAGCCATCCACTCAGTATGTAGTGGAAGGCAAGGTCAAGGATAATCAGTCAGACAAGACCTCCTACCAGTAGGGGGTGGGTAAAATACCACCAACAAAAATGATAAAAAGTACTGGCCCAAGCAAAATCAGAACCAAGATAAGGACAAGAAGGGAGGATACAAAGGGAAGAGGCCAGGCTCTTCTTACAAAGACCTAGTCAAGGAAAACAATTGGATCTGGGAATTTATGGCAAAAATCCAATCAGTAGCTATGACCCTGCTGATGTGGACTGTAGCCACAATTCCATCTGCCCCTCTGGCAGAGGAAATGCAAGAGGAGAGGAGAGCGAGAGGCCTCTAAAGCAGAAATCCCTGTATTCAGAAGTACAGCAAATGCTCCAAGAACTGAGCCCTTTGGGTGATTCACCCCAAGAAGGATCGGACTGATGGTGTCAGGCCCCTTTCTGCATAGTCACTAGCATTGTGACTGACTATTCTGGCCAGCCTTGTGTAGAAGCGCTGGTTGGGGGTCATCAGCTTGAATTACTTCTAGACACGGGTGCTGCTGTTTCTGTGTTGCATCAGGATGACCCACAACAATCTCCATGGTCAACAGGGAGAACCACTTCCACCCAAATCTTCAAGGGGACAGTACTAACAATGTACAGGTCCAGACCAATACCAATGGTAATTGGCACCTTGCAAGTCAAGCATCGTTTTGATTTAATGGTGCTACATCAGCACCAAAGCAATTTGGGAGTGGACTTCCTTGCATGCTATGGATGAGTTATGGATCTGGCCAACTGGTTATTACTCCAAATGCCAGGCCAGTGTTCACTGCTATGCATATCCGATTACTATGTAGTGGCTGCAGTGAAACCAAATGAAGCAGACTATAACGTCATAGCCATGCTGCAGAGCAATGAGCTGTTCTCTGAGTTCAAGCCCATTCTGGAGAGACACCTAGAAGCCTACAAAAAACAGACACGATTGTGGAAGAATGAATACCATGATTCAGGTGGCAGGAGATGACCCACCCAGGCAAAGGCAATACCAATTTTCTGCAGAGGCAATACCCTGTCTGAGAGCAACAATGGATTCCCTCCTGAAAAAAGGTGCCATCAGGCCCTGTATTTCAACAGTCAGCTCTCCTATCAGGCCAGTAAAGAAGCCCAACAACAGTTGGAGACTCACCATCAATTACAGAAGACTTAATCAAGTCACCCCTAGTTGTGCACCTACTGTGGCATCTTCCCCAGATGTGCTCAAACTTCCCAAATCTAAACATAAGTGGTCAATACTTTGGATATCTCCAGTGGATTTTGGTCTTTATCACTGGCCCCTGAAAGCCAATACAAATTCTCTTTCACCTTTGAGGGACAACAATACATGTGGAATTGCCTCCCACAGGGATTCCACAACTCACCATCCCTTTTCCACAGCCACATGAGGGAGGCCATCAAAACTTCTCAATGCCACATTGCCTACTACAGTATGTGGATGACCTTCTGCTAGCCACTCAAACTTTGGAAAGTCATTTGAAGCTACTGGATGAGCTCCTAGGCCTCCTACAGGAGGCAGGTCTCAAATGCAACCCTGCAAAGGTGCAGCTATGCCAACCAGAAGTTTCCTTTCTGGGCCTATGCATAACCACTGAGGGCAGAATCCCTGCCCTGGACAAGGTTCAGGGCATCCAAGATTTGCCACTACAAACAAGTGTGGCTACTCTGAGACGTTTCCTGGGTATGGTCAACTACTCTAGGGACTTTATTTGTGGTTTTGCACAGAAGGCCGCACCCTCGTTTAAGTGCCTGAAAAAGGATGTTCCCTGGAATTGGGGACCTGAACATACATACAGCTGCTGTTACTTCTTTGACAGAAGCATTGGCCTCAGTGCCAGCTTTGGTCAATCCAAATCTAGATCTTCCATTATATTTGGAGACTGCCACATCAGAGACAGGAATATTGGCTGTTTTGGCACAGAAGACAAATGGAAATCTTAGGCCTATGCCCCCCAAATGCTTTCACCTGTGGAACAGAAGCTCATTCTGTGCAAGAGAAACCTGCTGGCAACCTTCTGGGATGACATGCATTTCACCTACATTATAGGGTTTTCCCCTATTGTGTTACACACCAACCACACCCCAGCGAACTTCCTCTTAAATGACAGAATCAAAGACTGAAATGTCTCTAACACCAGACTCACACATTGGTCAATACTTCTGCAAGATAGGGACATCACTGTCCTTTCTGCCAAAATGCCATCCATTTTGGCACATGGCCTCCTGTATGCAGGAGAACCACATGAATGTGGCCTACAGTCACCCGTCTTGCCAGGCCATTTCTGCCAGCCACAGAAGGGATCTTAAAAGACCCTGCCTTTTGCCATATCTTCCCAGACAGCTCCTCCTCATATTTTGAGGGAGAGCAACTTGCAGGATTCGGGGTCCTGGTTCTGACAACAGCAGGAAACACCATTGAGGTATCCAGAAAATGTAACATTCGATCTTCACAGTATGCAGAACTTGCAGTTGTGGCATGTGCTCTGGAAGTGGTCCATTAAGGAACAGAAGATACCATCATCCTTTCTGATTCATTCTGGAAGTGTAATTGTCTTACTGAACTTCTCCCATTTTGGAGAACACGTGATTTTGCCTCCTCAGAGGGTATTCCTGTCAAATACAGAGATCTGTTCATCTACATTGTCAGTCTTGCTGACCAGTTTCTTTTCAGACTCTAGATTCACTAGGTAAAAGCCCATTCTAAGGCTAAATCTTTCCATGACCAGAATGATCAAGCTAATACCTTGGCAAAGGATAGAGCTGGAGGAGGAGTGGAGATGGGTGGACGGATTGGGGTGGTTAGGTCCAGGGGTCACCCTGGGGTGAAATGGGTTCCAGAGAGGGGCCCTCCCTGTCTGGTTCCCATACCCAAGTGCTCCACTGTGGGTAGATAGATAGCGCAGTCGTCCTTGGCAGCTCATCCTACTTGGGAGGTGTTATGTAATGCCAGATCCATTAAAAGCGAGGCAGCAGTGATTGCTGATCTTGTTGAGTCATTGGACCTGGCTTGCATCACTGAGACCTGGCTGGACTAGAATGCTGGCCCAGTTTTGGAGTAAGCTGCTCCAGCTGGGCTCTCAGTGATACACCTGAGGATGGATCACAGGGGTGGGGGTGTAGCCATCTGTTTTAGAACATAATTGGGCCTTGTAGAGGTACCAGTGGGGGAGGACAGATCTTTTGAGTGTGTCATTGGCTCAGTTGTGGGGTGCAGGATTCTTCTCATCTACTGTCTACCCAGGGATGAGAAGTTATTCCTGCAGGAAGTCACGGACTTCATCGACGATCTGGTGTTGGAATCCCCCAGATGGATGGTGCTGGGGGATTTCAATGCCTGGGTCAATGATGGACTCTTGCAATTTGGTCAGGACTTCCTCCAACTGATGAATCCACTGGGTTTCACACAGGTTATTACCTCTGCAACCCATATTCATGGTCACTCATTGGACCTGGTCTTTCTGCTGGGGATGGAGACCTCCGATCTGGTGATGGAGCTGGTCTGTTGGTCTGACCATCACTCTATAAGGTTCAATTTCCAGGCTCCTCCTAGTAGGCCTGCCCCTGTGGAGATGGTTCAGTACCACCCTTTGAGGGGTTTGACCCCAGATGGCCTTGTGGTGGTACTGAATCTATTGGGCATACCGAGTGTAAGCATGGATCCTGAAAATCTAGTACAGGCCTATAATAGGGCTGTGGTGGAGGCTCTGGATTCCATTGCTCCTGTCTGGGTTTGCCCACTCATTCTTCACCCTTGGTCCCCTTGGTTTCATGGGACCTTGAGGGAGTTGAGGCGAGTTAGACAAAGGCTGGAACGATGCTGGTGGAAATTTGGCCTTGATGCCGACAGACTTAGATTGATGATTCATTATAAGGAGTATCAATTGGTTATCTCCAGTAAGAAGGCAGAATTCCTGTCCAGGGAGATTTCTGCTGCACAGAATCGACCAGCTCAGCTGTTTCCGACTGTGGACAGACTGTGCATTCCAGCATGTCTCCAGTCTCGGAGAGCATTGTCACAAGAGAAATGTAATGAGTTTGCTCAATTCTTTGTGGATAAGGTTGCTGACATCAGGTCTGAAATATGCGGAGCTCATTCCAGTGAGAGTTGCATTTGTTGGTGGGAGGTTGCTGCACCTTGTTTTGCCTGGTCTGACTTTGACCGGTTGGTGATCGTGGATGTCACGAGGATCGTCCAGAGTTTGCAACCAACCTGCTGTAGTTTGGACCCAGGCCCTACTCACCTCCTTGTGGGGTGTCTTGAAGTCATCAGCTCGATCCTAGCAGAGATAGTCGGGTGTTCATTAGAGACAGGTGTGTTTCCTGACACCCTGAAGGAGGCAGTAGTAATACCTCTCCTTAAGAAATCCTCTCTTGACCCCGAGAGTCTAGTCAACTACAGACCTGTTTCTAACCTTGCTTTTATGAGTAAGGTTATTGAGAAGGTGGTCACGCTGCAGCTGGAGGTACATATTACCATCCACTCCTGTCTGGCTTTTGGAAGAGGCATAGTACGAGTCAGCCCTGGTTCGGGTGCTCAATGATCTCCTAATAGCGAGAGATTGGAGGACTCATTCCATCTTGGTTCTCCTTGATCTCTCTGCAGCATTTGATACCATGGACCATGATGTGTTACTAGAGCACCTGCAGTTCGTCTGTGGACTGTCTGGTACGGTCCTCAGATGGTTACATTCTTTCCTGATGGGCAGGTCACAGAGAGTGGTGTCTGGCATTTTTTCCTTGGACCTGGTGTCCCTGCCATGTGGGGACCCGCAGCGCACTGTGTTGTCACCCATGTGATTTGCGATATATATGCTGCAGTTGGGAGACATTGTGAGGTGGTATGTGCTAAGTTTTCACTGCTATGCAGATGATAATCAGCTCTGCATGACCTTTGTGCCCAACCAGGATGATACTGTCTCGGTATATAACAACTGCCTTACTGAAATACAAGACTGGATGAGTGCCAACTGGCTGAGGTTGAAAACAGACAGGACTGAGGTGTTGGTTGTGGACCCATGTCATCAGATTGAGGGGTCGGCTGGGCAGCCTTTGGGGTTTTGGCTTGGGGGCAGTCAGCTATTGACCTCTGAGCAGGTGCGCAATCTGGGCATTATTTTTGATGATGGACTGACCCTTAAATTTCAGGTGTCAGCCATCGTCAAATATGCATTTTACCATCTGAGGAATATCGCTTGGGTTAAACACCTGGTCCCTCCAAATGACCTTCCAACATTGGTCCATGCCTTTGTGACCTCCCACCTTGACTATTGCAACTCTCTGTACCTAGGGCTCCTGAGGGTTGATATCCACTGCTTGCAGCTGGTGCAGAATGTGGCAGCCAGGCTGTTGACTGGCTTATCTCGATCTTGCCATTTGTCCTGTCGCCGCTTCACTAAAACACCGCGGTAAGTTGTTTACAAAATGACATCCTCTTTCGAAGTGTAGGGACCTCAGTGAGTTAGAAAATAGTTAAAAAACATTAAAGAAACAACATTTGCCATTAGAGTAATATATTCTTTCTCAGGGTGTGGGTACACTGGAAGATTTACGCGACTGAGTTGCCACTCGCTGCGCTGTGACCTAATCATACCAGTCAGGTAAATCCTCCAGTGTACCCACACCCTGGAGGGATAAATTGCTTAAATGACACCTCCTGCCAGTTTTGCTCCTCTCATACGATGACAAGTACTGCCCTTTTCCTGACCATACTCCCATCATCGGGGATGATCCTGTGCAATGCCCAATCTAGGAACCAGGCCCTCCCATTGGCCTGGTAGCAAACTCCCTGCCTGGAACCCTCATTAACAATGTGCAATTCATGCATGTCCCAGTGGTGTTAAATCTCACTCACTGGAACATGGCAGTGTTTGGTTACTGCTCATCAACCAATGCATCTCAATTTCATTCAATAATGTTGTTATATCTAATGGCAGCATATCAAGCATGTACACAGGACCCTATAGCCCGGCTGCATGCTACTGAACATTTAGAGGTGTTTGGGCATCCCAAAAGGGCCACTTATACAAATGTAGCAGGCACAACAGGTGCTGTTACAGGTTTATTTGGCACTGGAATGTCTATTTGGAATCAAGCTGATTTGGCTACAATTAAGGATCAAACACACAAATTCAATAATGGTTTAGGACAAAATGTCATGCAACTTGCGCTACATGGTATAGATGGCATTTCACAAGAAGAATGTTTCACCATTTATAACATTGGCATTGCACAGCTGTTTAATGAGTCAAAGAATACAATTAATGAGTTCATTTTCCAGAACAATTAAGAAGCTACACAGCATCCCATAGGCAGGGAGATTCTTTGTTCAGCTTACGATAATTTTGCTGTTAATACTATAACTAATCTCTTCCGGGACTTGGACTCAGGTAAGATCCCAGATTTCATCCGTGATAGATGTATGGCCAAATGGTATTGTCCAGGTTGCCGCACACTTACATGCACCAATAAATGGGATATGTTACTCATCACCCCAATAGACGACCTTGTTATGACAGACGTAAATGCACTTTAAGAGGTACAATGTATGTAACTTTTGCAGTTTCTCTTCCACATTTTGATCCAGCATCTTCTGTCTTCGACAAGCTGGCAACTATCCATTCCATGGGCCATCTACTGAGAATGTATGGACTTGCCTCCATTGCTGATGTTTCATCCTTAAGTTGATGCTTGGGTTGCCCCACATATGGACTTTTGCGCAAGAAGAGGCTACCATTACCTGTGCAGCTGTGATGTGTTGGATGTAATCAAGCCTGTCTGTGGTTACGCTCCAAGTTTTATACCCTTGATATGGACCTCTTTCAAAATGACTTTAATGACTCTGCCTCTGCCAATGCTACATCACTATCTGCTGAAGACACCTCAACACCCAAGCCGCCAAACTCCAAGCCTACCAAGGCCACCTCTCCTGAAGATATTCAACGCCTCACCAGCAAAATCAACTCATCCTTCACATGCCCTATCCTGGTCACCTAGTGGTGTCTTCCTGAAGTGTGTGTCATATAATTCTGATGGACTATATTGTGTTGTTACCAAACATAAAACTCTTTCTTATGGATCTTTAATATGTAATGTTTCCATGCCTAACTTTTGTTTTGTTCCACAGCAAAGCACAGTCATTGGCCATACGGTTATCACCCTAGTTCCCAGCCCAGAATCAGATTACTTTAATAGTGACCCTGACCATCTGGACGTTATTTCTCAATACATACAGTACCTGTATTCAACGTACATATAGATCCACTTACTCTTAATCTCAGAACTCTTTTAGAGAGGAAAGATATGCATTTAATACATATTAGTAATAATATTGCTAAAGCTGGTAATCCCTTAAAAGCTTTATTCCATGATGGAGATCTCTCCACTGCATTATCCAGTACTGCCTTAGAGATGACATTTAAAGGTTTTGTTATTTTTTAATTGTTTTTGATATTTTTCATGACCATTACCTTATGCTGTTTGAGACGTATCTTAAAACAACACCATGAACAACTGAAATTTCTTTACAAAGCTCATGCAGTCGGACTGTTACTGAGATATTTGTACCAACTTACTTACCATTCTTGCTGTTGCCTCCTTATTCAGGCAACAAGGGGGGATTATGTAAACCTACATGACCTAACAACCCTCATTAGACTGGGTGGGTTGCAGTTGGTGGAGCAGCTGAAGTACTTGGGAATATATATCTCAGCTAAAATAAGCACTTTGTATGTGCTCAACCTCAGGCTCCTCCTTTCCAAACCATCAGAGGATTGTGAAAGATGGCCTTGATGCCGACAGAGATGGCAATTGCTACCAATCTCCTTGTTGGGATGTATTACCACAGTCAAAATGACTGTTTTACCTAGGTGCTTGTACCTGTATCAATCCCTTCCCATCCATGTTCCCTTGGCTCACTTCAGACATCTGAATTCCATAGTACATAAATTCCTATGGAGAGGCAGGTTAGCACATATAAAGTGTGATATCCTCCAGCTCCTATACTGGCCTATCACTGCTATACATCGGAGGGGTCTCTGTTCAGTACAGCTACACCAAAGGCTGCTACGTTGGTGTCATCTGGGCCTCCATCCGGTGACTCAGTTATACAATGGGGGTAGACTGCTGTCATTTTTAACTATGCATCAAACCTGGAGCCTAGATCCAGGAGATTTATTTGTATACCTAACTATTTGAAGCACACTGGGTGATTCAATGGATGCCACCTGTGGTTGGGCCCAGCCCTTTCCATTTGAAGAGGAGCCATATAGACCCCAGCCTGACAGAAAACCTCTGACAACCTATTACCAAACTATGCAGGGGAGGGAGGGAGGACTCTGCAGCAGCCAAAATAAGGGCTAAATGGGAGCAGGATCTAAATGTCTGAATAATCCCAGTCTCTTGGAAATATACCATTAACCACTTTCTCACCTGCTCTCACAGCAATAAGCTTAGGCAAGTTCATCTGAACTGTATGTATCAAGCTTACATCATCCCCAGGTGACTCCACTTCTTTGACCCAGAGAAATCCAGTGAATGCCCCAAATGTGCATCAGAGGATGGTGATTTTTTGCACATGGCTTTAACTTGCCCTAGGGTTACAGCTTTCCAGTATGAGATGCATAGAATAATGAGCTGAGTCCTAGGGTATACTCCCTCCAAGTCACCGCTGGAGTTGTTGCTAGGGGTAGACCCCTCCCACCCACAGGGTAGGGTGCTGGAATCTCTCTGGTCACTAGCCTTGGTCATTGCCAAGAAGACCATCACCCTGCCAAGAATGTCCCCCAGTGCACCTTCAATCCAGCAATGGGCTAATAATTTAAAGCAATGTATGACCTTAGAGATACTGCAGCTATTTGCCAATGGGGTTTATGAGACCTTTCTGTCTATGCTGAGACCCCTGCTTGAGGCTGTTGAGAGGGATGTGTTTCCCTCCTTAGTGGTATCCTGGTCCTTATTGGTCACACCCATCTGCTCGCCACCCAGTTTGGGGACGCTGTTCCCCCATCCCTGCCCATCGCCCTCGACTGACTGATGCTGCTTCAAGGGTGCCAGAAGATGGTAAAAGCTGAGGGGGCTGAGAATCAAAAGGGCACTTAAGAGGGTACAAAGGGTACTTTTTCTATACTAGTTTTTGCCATACAGAAATAAAAAGTGGAGTGGCTACCACCCCTTTCGCCCCCCACCCCAGGTTCTGGCACCTATGTGCTGCCTTATCCTTATGTAGCAGTGGCTCATAGTCTTACAATCCTTTTCTTTGCCTCTACTGCTTATGGATGACTGGATCTGGTCTTATTTATCAACTGTGTAGCCCCATATGTATGGTATGTACATGTATATTTATTGGCTAATTACTACTTCCAGATTATAAATATCAGTATGTATTTGTTTGTATGATACATTAAACTTTTATCTTCAATAAAAAATGTTAACAACAAAAAACAAATACCGTTAGTGAAAATTTTATTTGGAAAGTGTTACAGTATATGCCAACTTTTGCACACGCAAAACAATCTGAACCAGCAGGTCATATTTAAAATCTCACAGTCAAATAATAAGTTTTGTTTCAGTTCTTCATCCCCCTGGCCTCCTGCCTACTGGACAACAGTAGATTTTCCTCCTCAGTCCTCATCTTAGTGCTCCATAATGGGAAAGTACCCATGAGATTCACTGTTTGGTGAGTGAGTGTGTGTGTGTCCGTGTGTGTGTATGTGTGGCATTTATGTGGGTGAGAGTGACTGGAGGAAAACTGGGATCAAATAAATAATGGCTGAGGGTTGGGATTTGCAGAAGAGATGACTGAGGTCAGGGTGTTAAAGGCAATGATATAGAATCCATGTTCTGTTCATCACCTCCCATGCAGGAAGCTGCAGCATTCAATACAATCTGAAAGACCTGTACCCACTGTTAAAAGGAAATGTAATATATTTTATAGTGTGGATGGAGCTGGGGGGGAAACCAATGTCATTTTTGACAAAATGGTGGTAACTGATGATGAAGTTATGGAGAGGGAAGCTGAGAGAACAAAGCTTCAAGAAAGCAGGGCTGTTTTGTTGTAGGGTAAGGATGCCTTGTTCCTGGCCATTAGCCACTGTATATGTGATGTATGAACATAGGGCAGGATTCACAAAAGGGATAAGCCCAGCACATCCGAGATGCGCTGGCGCATCCCCAACTTGCCCGTGCTCCTGTTGATTCAGGGAGGACCAATATCCGGTGCAACCCGATGCACCAACGCATTGCAGATGCACCGCATACTGCCCATAATGATATGCGGCGCATTTGGAGGGGCTGTGAAGGGGGCATGCCCATGCATATGGAGCACAGCCCCATTCACAGCCCAGCTTGGAGGCACATCCCCAGGGCATGTCCAGGGATGAGCCTCCCAAAGTTAAGTTTAAAAATAGTAGACTTAAATGGGTGGCCACCCACAGGCAGGCTGTCGAACTGCAGACAGCAGCATGGCAGCCTTCACACCCAGGCAGTCCAACCCATCCCCCACCCACCTCCCCTGAGCCCAGATCCCCGATGAAGAGTACACGATGGTGCCCTGGTGGCATAGTGGATCCTCCAGCCCAGAGTCTCCAAACCCCTGGCACTGCCCTGGAATATTCCATGTGGCATGGTGGACCCCTCCCACCCGTAGCACAGAATCTCTGTACAGATGGCCAGCAACACTTTCGGTATAGTGACCCCCATCCCTGGCCCAACCGTGTGTGCAATTGTCACTGGGTCCATAGAGCCCTAGTCGGTCAGTGGTCCCACCACCCCACCACTCACTATTGCACCCTCAGCTGCTCCCACTTCCAGGTAGTATCAGTATAGGTATGGCAGGCTGCTCCCATCCACTCGTCACTGGCTGCCCATTTCCATTGCAAAGAAACCAGATCGATGAAGAGCCAGTTGGACGCACAGGAACTGTCAATCAATGGGCTTGCAGACTGTTCTGTACGTTGTCATTCACAACTCTGTGAATCACAAAGTTGTAAATGACAACATGCAGTACAGGCTGCAAGCCCATTGGTCGACTTGGTCCACCAATGTGCTTCCAGTTGTACAGTATGCTGTCAGTCACAGACAGCACGGTTTGTGGGCAGCCATGGTGGTGTGTGGGTGGGTTGTGCTGCCTGCCGTACCCTACTGCTTGGAAGTGGGAGAGGGCTGGGAGGTGCCTGAGTCGGTGGGGGGGTGGTAGGACCACTGGATCATCAGAGCTCTTGGACCAGTGGCTATTGCACAGCAGTCAGGCTGGGGATGGGGGGGTTACTATACTGAATGGGGTGTTGCTGGCCATCTGTATGGGGATTCTCTGCTATGGATGGGGAGGGGAGGTTCTACTATGTCAGCAGAGAACATTCCAGGGGCAGTGCCGGAGGGTTGTAGCTACGGGCAGGGAGAGGGGATCCACTATGCAACCAGGACAATGTGGTGCACTTTATGGGGATGTCTTGGTATGGGTGGGGGAGGGCATGACACCACCGGATGGGATATTGGGCTCTGGCTGTCCTGACAGCCCTGCAGGGCACCCAGTGCAATCTGCCAGGTGCATCCCTGCGGCATGCATGCAAATGCGGCCATAATGAAATGCAAATGGCCCCATTGTGCCTTGCATGCCTAATGGGCCCCTTTGCATGTTTGTGGCTGTGAATGGTAATTTTGGGTGCAGCGCATCCTGAGATGTGCTACCCCGTTGGATTTCCAGCCCAATGTGGGGGATGTGCTGGCACAGTCAGGGCTGGGCACAACTGTGGTATTCAGAGAGGGGATGTGCCAGAGGCATTCCCCCATGCATCTTCTGTGAATACCACAATTTGCACTTGGTGCATCTCCTCTGTGCCGGGGCAGCTGAGATGCACCGAGCACATCTCCTTTGTGAATCCTGCCCATAGTGTTTTGTAGTCTAGGTAGTAAGTTATAAAATGTGCTGGAAAAATGCTGAAATATGATTATCCAAGAGTAGTTTTAAGGGGTGTAATTATTTTCTAATGACCGCACCCTTGGAATTATTTTGGATTTGGTCTGACTAATTACAAAAGATATCCTGCCTCTTCCAAACAAGTGAAAAAAACCATTGAACATGGCAGCATTTTTTCTCACTACCATTCAATTTGTGTCTCTGATAATATTCAGGAGGAAATATATGATAAGAACCACCCGCCATTTCCCCAACATCCAACAGAAGCACCTCAACCACAGAGGGTAGTTGGTCCGGGAGGTTGGCAGGTGGTTAGGAGGGGGAAATCGGGTGCCCCATCACTCAGTGCTCTCCAACATATTACCTCCACAAACCATATAAAAACTACAAACAGGTATCTGCCTCTATCTCTGAAATCAAACAAAGGGGCAGAGGACACTGCAGAGCAGGACACTGCAGCACAGGAGCTAGCACAACAAAACTCACCCAAATCCGGAATCAAAACAAAAAAAGCAAAAAGGAAACCCAAAAAACCTCTAATCATAGGAGACTCCGTGATTCAAGGAGTTGATACCTATCTCCAGCCAGGGGTAATGATCAGATGTCTCCCAGGTACATCAGCGTGGAGAGACACTGACTGCATTGCTAAAATTGTTCAGGAAGCAGGAGAAAACACTGACGTCCTCGTACACATAGGAACTCATGATCTCGCCAGCCGGTCAGTTGTGGAGACCAAGGAACACCTGACCAAGCTGGGTGACAAACTATGATCCGTTTTATCTGGCAACTCCTTCTCTGAGATCCTGCCAGTCTGGGAGAGGGGGGGGCAGATGGACGGAAGGTCAGAGAAGGGGAGATAGGGGAGCTAAACATGTGGCTCAAGGGCTGGTGCCAGGAAAAAGGACATAAATTTGTAGGGAACTGGCAACAGTTTTGGGAGCAAAAGTTCTTTAAATTTGATGGACTGCATCTAACTAAGGAGGGAGTCAGTGCATTGGGGCAGAAGTTTGACGTCATTGCAGAATATTTAAACTAGCAAATGGGGAGAGGGGTGCAGTACCCCGTACATTGAATGGGAAGAATACCCCTCAGCTAGTGGTCAAACAGGAGTTCAGCATGTTTGTAGTTCATTTGCATCACCAGGTAAGGAAAAAGGTATAGCTCCACATACGACGCATAGGGGAAATGCCAGACCTCACCCAACAACTAACACACTGAAATCTGGCCAATGGAAAATCATGTACACAAATGCTCACTGCCTGGGACAAAAGATCCCAGACCTGCAGGCAATAATGACAGAGGCTAAACTGGACATAGTAGCAATTAACGAGACATGTTTTACCAGTTACCACACTTGGGAGACTTCAGTACCTGGCTATGTACTGTTCAGAAGAGACCGAGGTGCAAAAAGGTGGGGTGGAGTGGCCCTGTATGTCAATGAAAATATCAAAGCTACAGAAATTCAGAATACACATAAAGAGCAAGAAGAACTGTGGGTCACCCTGGGAACAGGAAATGGAACAGCCATAAGAACTGGGGTTGTCTACAGGCCCCCAGACCAGGGGGAGGACATAGACACATTACTGTTAGAAGATATACAAAATATGACAGCTAAAGGGGAGGTTCTGATAATGGGAGACTTCAACATGCCAAATACAGATTGGTCAATACCAGCAGGAACATCTGCCAGAACTAGACACATGGTGGATTCCCTGCAGGGGGGAAGGCCTCAAACAACTGGTACAACAACCCACAAAAGACAGGGCTATCCTAGATCTAGTACTGACTAACAGGGAAAGCATCACAGATCTCTAGGTAGAAGGTCACCTGGGGGCCAGTGACCATTACATGGTATGGTTCGATTTGGCCACTAGAACTAAATCATCCCATTCCAAAGCAAAAATATGGGACATCACAGGAGCTGACTTTGATAAGATGGCCAACAGAGTTAAACTAGCCCTGGAAAAAGAAATATAGGTGAGGGGGTACAGGCAAAGCGGGCAAGCCTTAAGGATGCAATACTAGAAGCAACATCCCATTGTGTTAGAGAGAAAAGGAAGTGCAAAAGAAGAAGGAAACCACTTTGGTTCTCAAATACAGTAGCAGAAAAGTTCAGAGCCAAAAGGCTGGGCTTCAGGAAATATCAGGGAACACAGTGGGATGAAGATAGGGAGGCATACCAAACTTCTCTAAGGGAAGCAGGGAAGGCAGTAAGGCAGGCAAAGTCCCAAACTGAGGAAACACTAGCACAAACAGTAAAAGTAGGTGACAAGACATTCTATAGATACATTAGTGAAAGGAAAAAGTCCAGAGGAGGTATTGCTAAGATCAAAGGAGATAAGGGTGTGTGTGAGGAGGAGGACCATGTAAAGGCATCTATCCTAAATAGATACTTCTGCTCAGTATTTACTGAAGAGAAGGCAAGGCAGGGCCCACAGCTCAGTACCATGGACACAGGGGGGAGAGAGGTGAGCACTAGTCCCTTCACAAAAAAAAGGGTCCTACAAGAGCTTGATAAGCTCAGGGTGAACAAGGCAATAGGACCTGATGGCATACATCCTAGGGTACTAAAGCTAAGGGTGGAACTAGCAGAGCCATTATCAGAACTGTTTAGTGAGTCTCTGAGCACAGGAGAGGTACCAGAAGACTGGAGAAGGGCTCATGTGATCCCGCTTCACAAGAGTGGTAGCAGGGAGGAGGCAAGGGACTACAGACCAGTGAGTCTTACCTCAGTAGTGGGCAAGATTATGGAGGCACTCCTTAAGGAAAGAATAATGCAACACCTGGAATCCATAGGATCACAGGATCCAAGACAACATGGGTTTACAAAAGGAAGGTCCTGTCAAACTAATCTCATAGATTTGTTTGACTGGGTAACCAGAGTGGTGGACCAAGGGGGAGTAGTTGATGTCACCTACCTTGACTTCAGCAAAGCTTTCAATACTGTTCCACATAGAAGATTGATTAATAAGCTGAGCAGGCTCGGGGTGAGTCAGAAGTTGGTCAGCTTGGTGGCAAATTGGTTGATGGGCAGAAAACAGAGAGTGGTGGTAAACGGTATACAGTCAGAAGAGATGCAAGTCACAAGTGGGGTACCTCAGGGATCAGTCCTGGGTCCAGTCATCTTCAATATCTTCATCAGTGACATTGCAGATGGACTGGAGGGTAAGGTTTGTCTGTTAGCAGATGACACCAAGATCTGCAACAGAGTAATGATCCAGATGGGGTGGGCAGAATGAGAAGAGATCTGGATAAACTAGCAAAATGATTGGAAGAGTGGCAACTAGGGTTTAATGCAAAGAAGTGCAAGATCATGCACATAGGGAAGAGAAACCCTGAAGCCACCTATAGGTAGGGAAGGGAGTTGCTGGCAGTCACAAGGGAAGAAAGAAACTTGGGCATCATCATCACCGATGTTCTGAAATTATCCAAGCAGACCATTAAAGCAGTAGGTAAGGCTAGGGGGATGTTAGGGTATATTAGTAAGGGTATCACAAGTCGTAAGAGGGAGGTAATAATCCCTCTTTACAAGACACTGGTTAGGCCCTATCTGGAGTACTCCATGCAGTATTGGAGGCCACACCTTCACAAGGACATTAACCAAATTGAGGCAGTCCAGAGAAGGGCAACCAAAATGGTGCAGGGACTGCATCAGAAAACATATGAGGACAGATTAACAGAGCTCAATATGTATACCCTAGAGCAAAGGAGGGAGAGAGGTGATATGATCGAAACATTCAAACACCTTAATGGCATTAACAAGGTGAAAGAGTCTAACATGTTTCAATATAGGAAAAATAGCAGGACAAGAGGACACAGCATGAGATTAGAGGGAGGCCCATTAAGGGGTAATGTGAGGAAGTTTTTTTTCACAGAAAGAGTGGTGGATGCATGAAACATCCTACCTCAGGAAGTGGTGGATATGAATACAGTGCAGGGCTTCAAACAGGCATGGGATAGGCATAAGAGAGCAATACAGATGAGTATGAATAGATAGGCCATTGACAGAGCAAAGGCCGATGGCACATTTATAAGGTAGAAAAAGAAATGGGCAGACTGGATGGGCCTTGCGGTCCTTATCTGCCATCAACTTCTATGTTTCTAATACCAGAAATGAAAAATGTTTAATATGGTGTACTGTACCCCAAGAAAAATCAAACACACTGAGTACATGCTACAAACAGTATATGCTACATGTTACATACATGGTATATTCAGGCTATTTATCACATATGTTTTCTGAAGGGAGGCATACAGTACAGGGTTTGCTTGCAATCATTATATTGTCTTAAGATCTCCAAATTCCTAAAGGGATATCTCCTCAGCATGTCTGCGTTATCTTTCTATCTGAGGCTCATCGTTATCTTGACCTTGAGATATCCACACTCTCTTTTTCTCTGAAGGACTGTTTCTTTCAGTTTGGCCCATATAAGACTGTATAGTCTTGAACTCCCTGCTCCCTAACAAAGCCTTAATTTGGAATGATAAAGCACTGGGGTCCTTTTTGCCCTGCTCTCAGTTTTCCTTTGGCATCAAATAAACTGTTTTGCAGCTACATGCCATTTCTTTTCATAGCTCCTGAGTATATTGTGCATGTGTGTTTGCTTGGCAGTGTAAGGCCTGGGCAATGTGTGTTGCCTCCAAGGCAGATATGCTGCATTTCATATATTTTACCTGAAATTAACTGGTCTGGGTTTGAATCCAGGTAACTTGGGCTGCCTGCTTCCTTCTGTGACATAACATCTACACCACATGAATTGTGATTCACTGCATTTCACTCAGGTTTACACTGGATGTGTCTTAGCTTAAAAGTAAGGAATCAATGGTTTAATTTCATTTAGGATCTCAAAATGTTTGCATTTTCAATAAAACAGCAAGGTTTGAATCTTAAAGGACAACTAAATAGGTTTTTCATGAAAATCAAGACTGCAAAATCCAAAATCATAGGACTGAAGTCTAAGCCCTTGCCTGTCATATGATGTGCTTCATTTTGTGCATAAAGTATTTTTAACACTGTATCATGTTTAAAAAATTCAAACAAATTGCCAACTCTTTTAAAATGTCTGCTCCCGTAGCAGCCTAAGATGGCCACGATGTGTTTGCATGATAATGTCAACAGAGCAAGAGTGCTCCAGAGTTATAATGGGATGTGTATAGGGGGTCTGGTAAATACAGTTCTTTTAACACCCTTGCTCGGCATATATGGGTAAAACCCTTTACTGTGCATGTGTGAAGAGGGCATCAGGGAACCTTATTCATATCTGTTTATCAACTATCCCAAATCCAAGTATTTGTCCACAAGGATTAAATTCCTCAGTGTGAGCAAGTAGCTATATTATACTCTAGGATATGCTCCGCAAAACAAAAAACCTGTTTCTACCCAACAACATCATCATCATCCTGGTGGTAGCTGTTAGAAAAACATTAGAATGAGGGTTAGTTGTAGTGCAGATAATAGGATTTGGTGTAAGTGTGGGCAGATACTGGAATGAGATGTAGCTGTTTGGACAGAGCTGGGGTATACGATGGATGTTGGGCAGAAATGCGATAGTAGGGTGGTTGTGGGTCAGATACTGTGGTTTGGATGTTGTGGAATAGTTGTGGAGTGAACCCATTGGTTGTGGTGGTGATGTGGAGTAGATATGGTCTATGGGAAATTGTGGGACAAATACTGAGGTATGCAAAGTTGTGGGGCAGATACTGTGGTGTGGTGGTAATTGTGGGGAATAAACGGGGGGGAGTGTGGAGGTTGTAGCATGGTTGTGTGACACACAATGGGGCACTGGGTGGTGTGGAGCAGATACTGGTGTGTGGGTTGATTGAGAGGCAGATATTGGGGTGTTTGGCAGTTCTGGGGCACATGTCTGGGTGAGTAGTAGTTTTACTGTAGATACTGGGATGTGGAGTAGTTGTGGGGCAGAATGTTGGGTAGCTATGGGGTTGTTACTGGAGTGTGAGGTAGGTGTGGAAAAGGTATAGAGGATATTCAACAAGCTGATTCAAAATATGCCATTTATCTTCATGAGTAAGGGGGCAGGACTATACCTTATGAGTGGTGGAGTCAGTTATAAATGTCCTGCCACTTCACAATCATAAGTAATGACAAGCAGCGGCCAATGCCAAATGTTCACTTACTTGTATTTGCTGTGTAGTTGTTGGGCATAGATAGTGCAGCAGGTAAAATTAACAAAGTAATAACATGAGTTATAAAAATGACATTGTCATAATTAAGAAATGAAGAGGTTCACACATAAGACTGTTGTTTTCTTATATTGTGGCTTGTGTGCCTTATTATTGGTCAATGACTTAAAAGTAGAAAGGAGGAGAAAAGCAGTGAGTGAGCATAATTAGGAAAAAAATTTAATACTGTGATGCTGTGGTACATAAAGAAGGGGCATACTCCCACAAGCCATCTCACAGTTCAGACTAATTAAACAATAAACCACAAGAGGGTGTGGGTTATACTGTACTGGGATTTACCCATGCCTGGTGTGGTTGTGATCAAACCACACCAGACGTGGGTAAATCCCAGCATAGCCCACACCCTGGAGTGGTTTATTGCGATTATACAATGTACCCCTTTTTTCTGTTGACAAAGTAAATTAAAGAAAAATAGTTTTTTTTTATTTTAAATTCTTCTTCTTGATGTTATTGCACCACCAGAAAAAATAGTTCTTTATTGCTAGGGAAACCCTGCCAAGCTTCCTCATTTCTTCAGTTCTGCTGGTGCTGCTGGTGTTTCTAATAGTAATTAAAAGAAGGGTCGTGTTTGATGTTTAGAAAATGCACACCATACTGATCTTTGTTTTTTTAAAGCAAGAGACTGCAAGTCGTGAGTTTTTTTTGGTTTTTTTTAAGAGAGCCTGCGACTGTCTTTTTAAGTGACTGTATGAGACAGTGTGTTGCAAGCGCCAGGCCGTCATTCATATTATGGTTCCGGGGCAATGTCAGCTGTTGCAGTCAGGAGGAAATAACAGTTTCCTTTGGTGCCTGACATGTTATTATTTTTTCAAGGGGGAGTAAATAGTTTGAGTACCAGTGAGGGAGGAGGAACCAGCAGTTTCAGGACCTGTGATGCTTTGTGGAATGTGGAAACTGAGGTGACCGATAGTGAGAAAAAAACCACGAGGGAGGAAAAATAAAAACACTTGACAGGTGAGCCAGGTGGAATCGGGTATGGAGGAAGAGTTCCAAAACACTTGTTTCTCTGTGATGTAATTATTCCCACTATTTTAAGAGTTACTTTGTTGTATGTACTGCAACGGGAGCAGTTTAGCAGCAAGTCAACATGGCAGTTTTTCACGTTGATGTTCAGGGAGGTCGGAGTGATTTAAACAGTGGATTCAACATGCATCTGACTAGCACTTTTTGTGTGGGTAATGCCAGGCTTTACCATGGCATAAAGGTACCAGTCAGCCAATCAGGGACTCTGATTCTTGAACCCCATTGTGTAACACTGATTCATTCACATGCTTTACAAGCAAACATAGTCACGTGATTCATGGAGTATATGGGTTAACCTTTGTTTATTTGTGCTGTAATGATCAAAATGCTTTAACTGTAGTGTTCAAAACAAAGGAAAGCAGTAGTAGCACAGCTCCTTACCTAAAGAGATTGCTGAGTGCAGGAACATTTTAGATCGTCTGCTTTACTTGCTTTTTACCACATATGAGAATACATTAAATCCATGAGTTGTAAACAATGCATTATAAGTGTGCAAATGATATGGGATGTGCAAAGTCTTTGCCATTCCCTGAGAAACAAAGTTTAAAGCAGTAGAGCATATAAAATCAGTAAACAGTAGCATATGTGGAACAAAAAGAAGAGACAGAAGTAGGAATTAGGAGTTGCACAAGAAAACCCTTTACCTTGCATTTTCAGCCTTGTGATTGGGCAAGGAGTTCAAAGGGATAAGGAGGAGAAAGACAGAGTGGGTGGAATTAGGTAGGAGATTAAATATTCTTTTTTTCAAATTGAATAAACTTTACTGAGTTTATAAAAGAGGAAGAAAACACAAACATACAATATTTGACCATAACATGGTGGGTACCAAGGCTTAAGTAAAGATTAACAATATAACTGACCTATAGGAATGTCCATCAGTACCGGAAACAATGACATTAAAACAACCCCCCAAGCCCCTCCCACACAGCAATCTCCCCGAACCCTCCCTTCCAGCTCAGCCCCCGCCATCTCAGAAAAGGGAAATCTCGAAGGAAACCACTGCAGAGGAAGCAGTCATATATCAGGGCCAATACAAGCAGTCATGAATGGAAAAGGACTGGGGCAGTATAAAATCATAAAGTATAACATAACTATATCTGATACTATCTATCTTAGAGATAACCAAATGCAGTATACATAAATAATTGAGTTGCCAGGCTAACCAGTACATAGTGACAAAGCAAAGTAGTTAACAGAACAATGGTTCCCATATTTTCTTATATCTATCAAAGTGATCAGTCAAACTTGCAATAGTCCGTTCAGCTTGTAAAGCAAAAAAAATCTCCCTATGCCATTCAATAAAAGTGGGGATCATCTGATCACACCAGTGCCTCAGAAGGACTTTTTTTAGCACAGACTGAGACCAATGTCATGTGCTACCTTTGGTTGCCAATCAAATCTGTAGAAACATCCCCTAATAAGCACACCTCTGGAGTGAATTTTGAGTTTAGGCCTTTCATACCTCTCAAGTGTCCCACATTGTGTGGGACATCACACATTTGGCCTGATTTGTTCAACTTGTTCCACTGTCCCGCCAGCACCTGTCATTGTCCTGCTTTTGAAAATGACAGTAAGGGCCCTTTAAATGTGCACAAGTCTGCTGGAATTCTCTTGTCCATCTGGGATTTCGAAGGAGAACAGGAGCAAGCTCATGGGTCATGACATTGTCAAGTGGTCGGATTGGTCACCCATCTGCAGCTGCTCCTCCTCCTCTCCATGGTCAGGCCAACTGGCCAATGAAGAGAAGTGTGCAACGTCAATGTGGTGGTGCTTTGATGGTACGCACTGTCGAGTAGCATGGTCTGTGAGGAGTGAGGAGCTAACGATCACTGTGCGGCTACAGTGGGACCAAGTTGCTCATTGGCCTATTGCTGTGGCCCTGGGTTATGAATCGACCCCCCCCGCCTGAACTTTCCTCGGCAACACACATTGCGCTGATCTATCTGGTCCCATCCTGGAGGTCAGGATATCTTCCACATTTGTGGCTGTGCTGCTGACTGTGGTCATCTGGTTGTGGCATGCGGCCTATACCTCATCGTCACCACTGCCCCCTCTCCTGGCTGGAGATTCAGCAAGTGAGGCCGAAGGCCAAGACAGTGACTTAGTTCAGTGGTCCGCTGGAAGACGAGGACTGGAGGGAGTTGTTGTTGCCACCAGACAACAGAGGAGGAGGAGAGGAGGAGGAGGAGGAGGAGTAAGCTGAACAGTGGACACACAGGAGGACACTCGAGTCACAGCCAGCAGGAGTCCAGGACTCATCTCGGACTGCCACACTGCTACTTACTTGTAAGGAGGTTGGTCATCAGTCAGTGAGTGAGTGTGACTGTCTGTATTCTATGCAGTGTTATTCTACATAACTAAGTCCCAGGATCAGACAGAGACTAGACTAGAGAGAGAGAGAGCATTTCAGCTTCAGCACATTTTGCCTTTGAGAGCCAGCTGACTGAGAGCACTCAGCTAAGTTAGAGCTAACTAAGCTTGACTGTTGTCTGCTCAGTGCTTGTTCTGTGGGCTCTGGGGGGACTAATGATCTGATTAAATTGATGACTATCAGGTGCTGCTGTGATGTTTAATTTGTGCACAGCGCTGGCACAGTGGCACCCCACTGCTCATGAGAGGACTGGGCAGAATGGCTTGGGGATGGATTGGGGTTTTGGGGAAGGGAATGAGGACAGGGGTATCTAGGACAAGAGTGGCATACTGCTGGATGATGTTGTGTCCTAGCTGGGCAGGCCAGAAATTTGTGAGAAAATGTAGCCAAAATTACAGAGATGTTTTGCAACAATTATGAGGAATTGAAAATTGCAGTATGTGTGCCACATATACCCATGCCAGGAGCTCCATCCACACGATAAATGTTTTATTGCATTCTGTAAGTGACAGCTTTCTCACGCACAGATATTTCTTTAGGACTATTACATTGAGTTTCAGGCTCTGTTATGGTCTTAAACAGGGTGTTAAATCATTTAAGTGCTAAATCATTTAAGTGCTAAAATTCTGATGTTCCTCTTGGCGTCCCTCATTTCTGGGTGATGTGTCCCTCATTGTCCCTCATTTTAAGGATTGGTGTCCCCCATTTCAGAGTCCGGAGGTTGAGAGGTATGGGCCTAATAGAGTGTCTAAGGTACATTGTATAGTATCCCAGAATGGAACGGCCTTATCGCAAGTCCATAAAATGTGGAATAGATTACCAGGTGCCTTACCACACCTGAAACAAGTGTCTGTGGGAAGCCTGCCCATCCTATGCAATTTCACTGCAGTGTAATATAAATTATGTAGTATGTGGAAATGCATGAGATGGTACCTATCCCACTTTACAAATCTATAATTATTGTCCCATAGTCAAGACCAGTTATGGATCCCCTGTACCATTGGAAGGGCCCGATCCCAGTAATAATGTAAGTCCCCTTCTTTGTCAGTATAAGCCTCACACAATTTGGAATAGAAGTAAGAGATGAGATGTTTCACAGGTGCACCAAGAAACATGGCATTAATCTTTGGCCCACATAAACTAATCCATTGTCCTGGCCCAAAATGCTTGGTCAACTGGTGGGAAAGTTGATACATTTAAAGGTAAAGAAAGGGGGTAGTGAGAACCATTCCTGGGCTACCAGGAAGGTTATCAATTTACCCTGATCCAAAAATACAGTCCACAGTGGAATCATCATCAAAAGGCCCAAAGGATGAGGTCAGCATTCGTCCACCAATCTTAAAATTCAGATTTTTAAGTACTGGTTGGGAAGCATCAGTACAGGAATCGACCTTGAAATAGGAGCAAAGTTGCCTATGGATTCTGACAGAAAATTCAGTTTGTGTGCCTTTCAAAGTAGAAAGGAGTTGCTTCAGTAGGATATAGAGTAGTGAGATAATATTAAGGTTCAGCTGGGTACAACAGTGCCTCTCTATGTCAATCAATCAATCAATCAATCAATCAAAGCCTTTATTTAACCAGGCGATCACCGTTGAGCAAGCTCATTTTCGAGGTGGACCTGGGTTTGTCAACAAGGAACAATGGACAATATACATGGGTTGCAACACACAAGAAAATAATGATAAAAATAAAGTGAGATACAATAATACAGTATATACAAAGTATCAGCAGGTAGCATTGACAGTAGTATATGTTTGGAACAAAAGATACAGCTAGTTTTGGGTAGGACACAATTTTTCATATAAGTAAAGAAATATACATATCAGGTGCACCGAACATAAATAAAACCTAATATAAAAAGATATATAGTGATACGGTATGGAGAATTTAGAGCTTGAACCAGGGTCAAAGGCATGTGGAAGGGACAGATATGGGGGGCAGAAAAAGGGGAGAGGGAAGAGTTGATTATAGATATGATCAGTCTTTTAACAGTAGTAATTAGAGTGTACTTGGATTATAGGAGTCACAATTTAGGGTAGACAGGCACAGGACTCCTTATTATGATGTAGATATAGAGATTTAAAAGCTGATAAGCGGATGGGGTGAGTTAATTTCAAAGTTTTTTGCAGCTTGTTCCACAGTTGAGGGAGCACAAAGCTGATGGCTGCTCTGCCAATGCGAGATTTTGCTTTGTAAATATAAAGGTAGATATATGAGGTGCTTCTCAGGGCATACTTCCCCAGAGTGCAAAAAGGTAAACAGACAGAGATATACTGCTGCAGTTTATTTGAGATAGCTCTGTATGTCCAAACCGCAGCATTTGTTTGCCGTCTGTAAGCAAGGGATGACCATCCCACTGCCGTGTACAATGCACAGTGGTGGGTTGAGTAAGGAAGACCCGTGATAAAGCTTATGGCTCTGTGAAAAAGCACATCGAGTTTGGCTAGGGTACCTGCAGGTCTCTGACTATATAGAAAATCTGCGTAATCCAATAGGAAAAGAAAGGTAGTTTGAACCAGTTTCAGTTTAGCATCTCTTGTGAGGAGATTATTAATCCTAAAGAACAGACCAAGTCTTTGTCTAAGTTTCTTTGCCAGGTCTTCTGAGTGATCTGTGAAAGTAAGTCTATGGTCTAACCAGACCTTCAGGTACTTGAACTTTGGTACGTAGTCCAACCTCTCACCTAGAATGGTAGTGATCTGTGGGAGTGTCCCAACAATTGCAGGATTTATTGCATTGTGAAGGGGCGAGAGGAACATTGCTTTGGCTTTTTTGCATTTAAGAGCAGTTTCTGGTTTATAAGCTTATGTTGCAGCAGATTCAATTCATTTTGAAGGGCTTTATAGGCCACATCAGGGGTGGGGCTACTAGCATAGAGTACTGTATCATCCGTAGGTGTATTTGTGCATCTTTGATAGGGGCATCTACGTTGTTAATATAAATGGTGAAGAGCAAGGGACCAAGGATGGAGTCTTGCGGTACACCCCTCAATAGGGGTTTTGGTGGAGAAACTTCCCCTTCTGCCTTTACTTGTTGAAGTCGTCCAGAGAGCTAGTTGGAGAACCATTTAAGGGATATGTCCATCCATTGTGGGGAACAGATCAGGTTCTGGTTAAAATGAGCTGAATGATGCTAGAGAGAAATCTTGGAGCAGTGAATAGCGAGACAGTACAATAAAATATTCAGGACATGTAATCCTCCTTTCGATTTAGGTCACATCAGTTTAGAAAGAACACTCCTAGCTGGTTTTCCCTGACACAGAAAGAAGGACATTAGTCTGTGTATCTGAGAAAACCAGTTGAACGGAAGAGAGTGTACTAACATTTGCAAAGGGTATAATATGTGAGGAAACACATTCATCTTCAGAATGTTTATGCTTCCCATAGGGAAATGGGTAGGAAGGACCAATGATGCAGATCTATTTTCAGTTGTTTAACTAGGGGGTCTAAATTGTATTGTTTCATTTTTGTGGGGGAGGTGCTTAAATAAACTCCCAGGTATTTAAGTTTGTCCCGGATTCATACTAAACCTAAGTGATCCAGGCTAGTCTTAGTGATAACAGCATTTAACGGCATGACCTCCATTTTAGCCATATTAAGCTTGTAGTTGGAGAGAAGAATGAAGGCACATTTGTCCGCTTGATAAAAGTGCTATACACACACCCATCAGTTCGGGTTTTTTGCAACGGGGTTCTTTCGCAAAATTTTATCCTGTGCCAAGGCACCTGTCAAGGCTGCCCACTTTCCCCTTTCCTTTCTAATTTGTTTCTGGAACCTCTAATCAGGAAAATAAATGTTACGGCTCAAATTTCTGGCATTTTAATAGGCCCACATCAATGTAAATTGTCGGTTTATGCCGACGATCTTCTTTTGCATGTGACCCACCTGGAAACTTCCCTCTCAGCGGCTTTAGATTTAATCAGTGCCTTCATTATATTCCCCACCCTATGTCATAAGAAGAGAGAGAGAAAAAAAAGAAATTTACCGGAAGCTGCACCAGTGACTATGTAAAAACTAATCTACTAAGTTCAGGCAATGAAGGGAGTGAAACGACATTATAGGCACAAAAATAAAACAAAAAATAAAAGGCACCAATGATCACTGGCCTAAAGAACACACTCAATACCAATGAGTGAGACCAAAAAGTTAATTGCCCATGAAGAGAAACTAAGGAAATAAGTCAGTGCCCCAAATGTCAAAAAACATTCAGTGGGGTCAGCAAAAAGGGTAGTCCAGGATGTTATCAGGAGACCAGACTATAGCCAAAATGTAAAATGACAATTGCCAGATCACTTGTAAGTGAAACTGAACAGAAGTGGAGCAGAAGTGCGCTGTTGAAAATTAGATGTCTGGAGCAAAGAGAGTTGAAAACCCTACCCAATCCACATGTGTCTCCACTGCAGGTGGTCTCCATAAATTGAGGCACAGAAGAGGAAGCACCTGGACAGTAGCTGTGTCACAGATACAGAAGGGTCTGTTTGTGCTGACGATGGGGCGTGATGTGCCTTCGAAGGAGAATCATCCAATGCAGTCAACCGGTGGAAGCTCTAGTTTGAAGTAGAAACACACACAACACTAGTTCAAAAGGCATTTTCAAGGGCACAATTGTTGACCGGGTAGAGGCAGTAGGTATTCCGTCCAAAAGATCTCTTTAAGGAAGCCGAACAACCAGCAGCATGGATCACTTAACATGGAGGGGACCAGAAATAAAAATGTAACAAGGAATGTGGGTAGGTAGGCATCAGATTGATGAAACGATCAATCAAACCACATACAAAGTTCGAACCAGAAGCGCCTCTTCCGTAAGTAGACTTGCTCATCCAAACTAGGTTAAGTGTGCCGATCTCCAAGATGTGACATACCTTAGTCCAATTACCAGAGTGCTCAGGTAGTCCATACGTCCTTGAAAATGCAAAAGTAAACAGTGTAGATATAAGAAAGCCTCATAAGTTTAGAAACAGCCCAGTACAGACATTAATCCAGATCCCCTTGGGGACTCAACAGGGTTTGAATAAATCAGGGAGCAATTCCTGAAGGGCAGCCGAAGCTTGATCTGCTGAATCCCAGGATCTCCAGGAGTCCTTAATTAAGACCTGTAGGCGGGTGGGATACAACACTTTAAAATGGAGCCCAGCTGCAATTATTCTGGTCACTAGCGGGTGATACACCGCCCACCATTGCTGAACGGAAGCAGGCATGTCTTACAATATATAGAGCTTTTGACCCTCCCAAAGGACCTCTTTCAGGTCCCTCACCTTCGCGATCAGGTGCTGCTTGTCAAGGTAATTCAGAAATTTAAAAATGATGGGTTGGGGGAGTGCAGTGTCTGGAGGCAGTGGGCACAGAGCTCTATGAGCCCATTCTATAACATAGGTGATTCCATTCGGGGGTGGGCCAGCCAGCTTGGAACAGAGCTTCTGCACAAATAAAATGGGCGATGTGCCTTATGCTTTCTCTGGGACCCCAAGGACAAAAATATTACACTGCTGACTGTGGCCCTCCAGGTTCTCCAGCTTGGACTCCACCTTTACAAGCTTTTGTTTCAGAGTGGCGTAGTCAGTTTCTGACCAGTCTCTCCATTTCTCAATGGAAAAAATCTTAGCCTCATTGTTGCCTACTCATCTTCCCAGATCGGAGAGATCTGACCTTAAAGATTTGATTTCTGTAGTCAACATCTGTAGGGCATTCTTTCATGTGCACAAATTCAGCTAGGAACCTTTCTTCTGAGAGAGGCATGGCCCCTGAGGTAGCAGTGAGGTTCTGCCCGGTTCCTTGTGGCTGGGCCTTGGACCGTTTGGCCTACTTGCCTGACGTATTAGGTGGAGTGTGGTGCGGTAAACCCGCACGCATTTCAGAGTCCATTTTCTTCAAAAAGTTTGTTGTATCTGAGAGCTCTAGAGTTAGTCGGATGCTGTTGAAGCCAAGAATTGCAAGATATGAACAAGTATACAGTATATAATTTTTAATGGGTTAGAATGGTGAGGAGCAGGAGCTGATCAGAGGAACTGTTCACCCGATCCTAGGCATCACGTGACTCCTCGGAGATTAAGTATTCTGGAGCTGTGATAGGTTGAGGAGGGAATGCCTCCAAAAGCACTGTCACAGTTCAGACTGAAACTAATATGTCTGCATGCTTTGCAAGTGAACATAATATTGCATGATTGGAGTTAGCCTATTGCATATTTGATTTATACAACATCAGTTTACTTGTTATAGCTTTTAAATCTTATGTACTGTATGTATGAAGATTTAGCTGTTTCACTTTGATTTAAATTGGCTGGCTTCAGTGCTGTACATTGCGAAAGCTTCTGCCGGATTTGTTCAGTATTCCATTGCAGTGTACCCAGCTTTTGCTAGATATCAGTTGTGACACACCCTAAACTGCAAGATACCAGTTTTCCTCTGTGGCATTTCACTCTAAACCTGTGTACCACCCCCCAAGGGAGGGCTTACCTTTTGGCTTCAAGGAGCCCAGCCCAGTTCTTACCATCACGAATGCTCCCTCTGGCCCCAGGGACTGGGACGGCCATGCAAGGAACAGGGTGGGAGCAGATGAGGAAGAAAAGTGTTTGTTTCATTAGCACTTTCTGTGCCATTCAGCGTCAGCACCTCCCACCGCACATCAAAGGCAACTGTGCTGCTGTCCACCAAGAGCATGAGTGGTGCAAACAATTAGTCCCCCCAAGTGTACTGCCCTGACTCAACTGGACAATACAGTACAAGTGTATGCATCATACCTGGGGCAAATAATCATTATAAAGAGTTGGTGACGTGTTCAGGAGAACTTTAACAAAACACAATATGTAGGCACTATCCAGCTTGTATTTCCTATTAGTTCTGTATTCCTCCTCCCCATTATTTAGCAGTGAGATAATTTGCATGAAAACAGGATCCTTGCTCCTGAAGAGTTCATCCATACCTGGTGCTTTCTCCCTACCTGAAGTCATAGAATACTGCTTGTGACCTCACAGTTACTCCCATGGCAACAGATTGTGATGTCACAACAGAGGATTATGACTTGAAGTCGGAAGTAAGCTATAGAGGCAGATGAACTCAAAATGATCTCCAAGGGACAACTATTATATATTCATACACATTAATTTAGTAATAAATTATGGGGAGGAGAAATGTATAAAATATAAATGGAATGCAAGTTGAATTGTACCTAATCATTATGTTTTTTAAGTTTTTTTTGAGGTGTCAGTAGCTCTTTAATGGCAGGAATCCTTTACAATTAAAACTTTTGGGGGCCAGTGCTCTAGGACTAAAAAGGGACAGCCATCTTGTTCACCCTCAGACCCCTTTCACCATGGCACTAGTCTCAGAGGAAATTCAACAACCAGTCGGGCCTAGAAGCCTGCTAAAGAGCAGCAGAGGGCTTCAAGGGACTTTGAAGGACCTGATTATTCACTGAGAAACAAGGGAGCTATTGAGTGACAGCCAGACACATCCTCTCAGGAGGCTGACAGGAGGTTTTGGCCATCAGGAGGCTGTCTGTCAGAGTTTTCACTGAGGAATCTTCCAGCACATCCTCAGTAATGAGAGACAGTGGAGAGAAATAGACTACCCTTCTGCTCGGGTGAGAAGACCGCTGTGCAGGCTTTAGAGAGGTGGTATATACAGACACCAAGGAGAAGACTGCTGCTTGCAGCATTGGTGGAGAGAGATACTGGAGTATTCAGTTGAAAGTTTCTGCCTGTAATGGCAAACTGCCCCTGGCAGGGTTTTCAGAATCCTGGAGGGGTCCAGCACTGGGAAATGACTCTTCCTTCCCTCCCCTTTCCCCTTCATCCTCTCTACCTAACTCGTCCTTGCCTGACTCTGCTCTCTGGCAGGATTCTCCGCATCCTGAAGAGGCCTAGTCTTAGGCAAGTTTCTCCTACCCCTCCTCCTCCTCCTCCTTCCTTTTACCATCCCCTCTACTATCTCTACCCAACTTGTCCTTGTCTACTCCTGCCCCTTATTCTAAGTCCTCACCTCATTCCACCACTGGCAGTGATATCCACATTCTGAAGGGCCAGTTCCAGGTATGACTCATCCTTCCCTTCCCTATCCCTTACCCCCACATCTCTTCTGCCCCCCTCTCTACCCCCCTGCATTTAATCAAAGGAATTAGTTCACATGAGCTAATAATTTGCACTTTTTATTCTGTCTGGGGTGCTCCCAGATTGCTCTAGCCCTGTGTTAACTTGCCCTTCACAACTGATTTTTTTTTTTTGCTCACTTTTCTCCGGTAATGTTCCCCCCATCTTTATCCTCTCCTTCCCCCAGCTGTTTCCCCTGTCTACCCCTTTACCCTCCTTGATGTCTCCCCACTGGACTGCATTCATTCAATAATTGCTAAATAATCTGCCTCTTAACCGTGATCCATTCCTGCAAGGAGTTGGCTCCAAGGCTACATTAAATTTCTGTACTATGTTCCTCAGATATGCCACTTGTAATTAAATGCATATTCCACAGGTATGATATATTCAATTGTATGTTATGTCTCAAATGCGACTGCATGATTATTTACGATAATTTTTATCAGTATGTCTTGTTACAAATGTAATTGAATGTTTAATTTCTCAGATATGTTAAATGTTAAACTGTATGTCTAATTCTTCATCCAATTGTACCCCTCTCCTCCCCGTCGCACACGGAGATGAGCAATGTGTTGTTCAGTGTGTCTTCTTGGTGAAACATTTCAATAAATAAATAAAAAAATAAAATGAGCCTTAGCATGCAGCTAGAGTGACTTTTCCAGAGACAGACCTGTGAGGTTTGAGTGGAGGTGGAACCAATGGAGCCTAAGACCACCATGATGAGTGTCATAGCAAGATGAGCTGCAGAGGCTTGGGATCCTCAAGACACCCCAAGAGACCACTGGAGCAAGAGACCAGCTGAACCTGTGCAAAGTGCCAGAGACAGAGACCAGCAGAGGAGAACTGAGGAAGCTGCCAGAGGTAACATCAGACTATGGAGCTCAGAGGGTACACCCAGCCAGAACTGCGCCTGAGATGGAGGCCTGCATGCCTCAGAGTAACTGGTAGTAACCAAACAGGGCCCTCAGGTCCAACAATACGAATGTGTATATAACATCTACAAGGCCCCAAGCAATATTACATTTGCTAGACTAGGCCATCATGCCAGAATTACAAAGTAGGGTTTTGTCACCAAGTGTTAATTATTTAAGTGCACCAAGGTTGATCGACCACGTGTAGCTGTGATGGACCTGCTCCAATTTGACACATGGGTATATAGGATTCCCAGGGAGCTCTCATGGGCTAAGTGTATACATACTGGTATCAAAGGTAGTACCTGGACAGTCCAGTTTGGCAGGGCAATGTGTGTGTTGATTGGAGGTGATCTGCATTTTTTGTTCTTGCTGAGCCCTTGAACGCATGATAAGACAGGCTTATTCAGCTAGTAACAACTAAATGTATACAAGACTAAGGGTCATGTTCCAAAATGCAGTCCTTTGCTGGGCTCAGCCATTCCCCACTGATATGAACCTATCATAGGCCCTTTGCTGGGGCTAGGTTTTTCCCCACTGATATGAACCTATTACATCATAGGCCTTAAGCTGACCCAGCATCATTTCACTGGCAGGTTTTCTGTAAAAAGGCAACCATGGCCCACAAGTGTTTAATTTCCTGGAGCAGTCTCATCCTCCTCACTAAGTGGTTTATGCCCGTGATATTATATATCACTATGCAACCTTCAGCCACCCCAATGAGTTAAACATGAGAGGCACCCCCTCCCTACTGGAATCCCCCAAGTGTAGCTCCACAGTATGCATCACAGAACACAAAAATAAGAACAGTGAACTATTTTCAGCATGCGCATCCGTCCCTGGATAGATCCACTTCAAATGGTCATAGATCCACCCGACAGGCTATTGAGAGTGTTGCTGAGCCATTGGGTGGGGTCAGGCAGTGACTGACTGTGTGTCTGCCTAACACTATGAGATCCACCCTCCTTCCTTTCCACATCTGGCAGCTTAGCTGTAACCTCCAACCTCCTTTGGATTAAACAGAGTGTATTAGCAAGCTCTCCACCCCCCCCCCCAGATTCAATACAGTTCAAGCAGGGGTTTAGGATCCTAATATAGACAGAATACCCTCACTGCAGTCTTGCACTGTCAGCTTCACCACAGTCACTGCAGCCACTCAAGGCAGGTGCCCCCCCCACCGATCTGTTTCCTGATTAGGTCCAGAGGTACTTACCCATGGTGTCTATTGACAGGAAAGCTAGGGGTAGAGGGGTGGGTGCAGATGACAGGTGCTCAACAAGCATATCTATAACTCGGGCTATAACCTACCTTGTCCCCCATTTTGAGGGATTGAGATTACTTGGCATGGGCCATCAACTCTAAAGGAGCTAACAGAGCCTGAGAGCGCAGATGCCCCACTGGAGGCTGTGACCACATGATTGCTTCCTGCGCTGGTTCCATCCCAACCCCCAACAGCCCTCACATTATGAAAGAGCTGGACAAAAGGTGAAAGCCCACAGCACTGTGTCTCACGGGCAGGAAACTGAGCCCTCTCACCAGAGAGTAACTCTCTGACCACCTGTGTAGGAGCTGATGCACCACCATTCACTTTGGCTCAGTGTGTCACTTCTGCAACCCACCTCCTGCCACCCAGTGTACCTCTTGACTGCACATGTACTGACTGCCATCCTTCTCTGTTGGGTTAAGTGGGGTTGCAGTTCCCCATCAAGAGCTGCCACATCTACTGACACTGCAATGCTAACACCACATGCCTCTATGCTGCAGCATAGTAAGCTTGGTGAACTGTTAAGTGATGAAAGAGCTGGCCCATCGGCACAGAGGTTGGATTTCCACTTGCAAAGCCGGTGACCTGGGTTCGGGAACAGACCCGAGTCATCAGAGGGCCGGCCGGGGGGGGGGAGAAGGATCAAGCATCCTAGAGACAGCTCTCCTTCTCTGGGGGGAGGGTAGAGTGTATGTTTGGTGCTTGATGGACCCCTAACGGAGGCCGGGGGTACTGCAGCAACCGACATCTGAATGCAGTCGGAAGGGCGGGATGGACGCTGGACATCATTGAATGTTCCTGCCCCCCATGTACAGCACCAAAAAAACACTTTCTGCCTGCAGCCCTAGATGAAGCCTGCCCTGGCCTTCATTAGCTTCCAGGACCAACCCTCGGACCTAGTCCCATGGAGTGTGGCTGTTAAGAGTTGATTGCCACCACACACCACCCTGGGGGGACCAGGGATATCTGAGGATGGGGTCTAATGTGTAGGTGGGGTTAGGGTCATAACCAGGCTAAGGTGCCGGGTCATAGGAGTGGGGGTAAAAAGCATAATAAATAAAAAAAAAATAAAAAAAAGTCATGAAAGCACTCAGTGTCATTCAGGTGATGCCCCCCCAGCCCAAGACCCCCCACAACTCGACAACAGATTAATGCCTCATTTACATGGCCAATTCTGGGCCATTGTTGGTGGTGCACAGCAGTGAGATTGTTGCACATCTGAACACCACACTTTTGCCATTTTCGCGTAGTGTTTTGTTGTGACTGAGATCCTGCTTTTCCTGGGATCGTGAAGTGGTGCGGGTGTTTTTCGCCATTTTGTGTGGCCATCTGAACATCTGGCACCACTCACAACAATGCCAGCTGAATACTAGGCTGCAATTTCCAGAAGACTGTGTCAATGCAGGAAGCAAGCCTGCAACAGGCTTCCCCCCCCCCCCACTCTCCTGACCCTGCTCCCTTGCATGCATCTTTCCACTTCCACCGGGTTACTGTCAATGAAGTCAGACCGTATCTGACCAAGGCCCTAAGAAGCAACACCACTGGCAGTGACTCCTTGGACCCCAGACTCCTCAGCCTGGCATTGGACCAGGTCATCACCCCAATCACTAGCCTCTTCAACAAATCACTCTGTCTAGGGCAAGTTCCATCAGCCTGGAAAATTGCCACTGTCACTCCCATACATAAGGGTGGAGATAGGGCCCTTTCTGGTAATTATCATCCCATCTCAATCCTCTCACCACTCTCAAAAGCCTTAGAGAAAGTAGTATCCTCCCAAATATCTGAGTTTCTTACCAAATACAGTATCCTCTGCCCTGAACAACATGGCTTCCGTGCTGGGCACAGCACCAATACCGCCCTCATCGAGTTTTCTAACTTCCTCCATTCCTCCCTGGACTCGGGCTCTCTTGCTGGTGCAGTGTTCATCGATCTGTCAAAAGCCTTTGACACTGTATCCCATCCTCTCCTGCTGGATGCACTCAGCCACGCTGGCTTTGCTGCAGGACCTGTCTCATGGTGCTCCAGCTATCTGTCTGCCCGGTCCCAGCGTGTAAAAATCTATGGCATCCTCTCTGACCTTTGCCCTATCCTATCTGGGGTTCCCCAGGGCTCTATTCGTGGGCCCCTGCTCTTTTCCCTTTATCTCAACACCCTGCCAGGTGCCTGTACTGGTAAACTCCTCCTTTATGCAGATGATGCTGTTATCTTCGCTTCTGACTGTAACCCCACCACCCTCCAAGATTCCCCGCAATTATCCTATAAAGATGTGGAAGCCTGGTTAAAGAACATAGACTGGTTATCAATCTTAAAAGACCAAATCTATGATCTTCTCCACCCCCAAAACAAAGCTAGTAATTTCCAACTTCAAGTCTTCGCCAGCTCTATGTTCCCAGTCGAACAAGTTTACACATACAAATACCTTGGGATAACCTTGACCCTGTCCTCACTGCTCCATTCCCATATCTCCGCCCTTTAGCCTCCACCACCAATATTAGGTTGGGAATCCTCACACCACAAACACTGTCTCCACCCTGATGCCCTCCGACTCGCAGTTATGTCCTCCATTCTGTCACTTGTTGACTATGGCTTACCAGTCTACAGGGCTGCTGACCAGACCTCGCTAAACAAAATCTGCCTCACTTTAAATAAGGCCTGCCGACTAATCTTAGGTACTCCTAGACTTACACATACCTGCCATCTTTACTCCCAGGCTAATCTGCTCAATCTTGACGAACGTCTTAGGTATCAAACCTGCATCCTTACAAAAAAAACTCTCCTTGGGCTCTCTCCTTCTGGTTTGACTGCCGTTATCCACCGTGTTAACTCACTAGCTTCAACACGGTCCTCCTGTAAAACCAAGTTGAAGGCACCTAGTGCAAGGACCTCTCATGGACAACGGGTTTTCCACTACCGTGCCCCTTCTTGGTACAGTTCCCTTCCTGCCAGTATCTCAGACAACCCCACAATCTCTTGCTTTAAAACTACCCTCCGGAACCACCTTTTCACCATTCACAGCTGTTGCTGTTTCTAAGCTATCTTGCTCACTCTCTGACAAAGCCCCCTGTTGGCTGCTCAAATCCTCTACCTTTTCTACCCTTGGTTCCTGTTACCTCCCTGTTGACTCCGCTAAAACACACTGTATTGATATCCTATGTTTTTCTGATGTTCTAGTTATTTCCCTGAACAATGTTAACTTCACCAACCCTGTGTGTGGTAAACTGTTGATCTCATTTGTCCTCCTGTATCCTCAAAAAAAAACAAACTGTACACTGTTTCTCTGTACTAAGTTGTTATCACTGTATTGTCTTCTCTGTGATGAGGTACCTTTGTAAACGAGCCTCTGACTCAAAGGTTGTAAACTGATGCTTAATAAATAAATAAATAAATAAAACAATGCATAGCAGTATCCTGTGAATGCTGGTCGACAGCATTGCAGACATGGCCATGGATCCAATGGGGATGGTAGCAATTCAGATATCTGCCGTATGAATGAGGCATGAGTCTCTCATCCCCCTCACCCACCACAGTAATAGGCCCTTGCCCCAACAGCGGGATGTACAGCCTGTCCCTAACTTTACATTATATGTGCTGCCCTCTCTAACCTTGTGATGCCATATCCCTCAGCCCAAACAGAACATGCCTCAAAGTTTTAAAGGATTCCTAAACAGAGCCTTTGCTGATTGCACTGTTTCTGAAACCCTCCCATGGAACTGTAGTGCAATTGGAGATGTGATGAATAATAAAATGAATTACCTAAAATCTGAAGTTTAATACTGTTTTGGCAAATTGTTTAATTTTGCCACAATCAGGAAGCATTTGAGCAGCAGCACACTAATCAGAGCCTAAGACTGTGGAGAATGTGCAATGTGATTGTCATCTTAGCGAGTTATCTCGTCCATAATGCTGTATCCCTATGGAGCCTTTTATATCATGTCCATGATTAGTGCTATATGCGTATCTTATCATCTTTATCAATATTTAACTTGTACATTAGAGTGTAATGTACAAGTTAAATGTTGATAAAGATGATAAAGTACACATATAGCACTGATCTAAAGACACAGTATAAAGTTTTAACATAATTAATGTTATTATTCAGTACATCTCCCTTTGCACTGCAGTTCCATGGGAGGGGTTCAGGAAAATGTGCAACCAGTAAAAGCACTGTTTAGATATCCTTTAAGTGAGTTCTTGTACAGGGTCATCATCATTGGTTTGCACAATATGTCTCAGTTAACATATTTACAGGAAGGGGCACCCCCTGGGAGCCCTGGGAAGTAAGACACACAACCCCCCACCTTCAGAAATATACCATATCAAGCTTAATTAAATTCAGACATAAATGGCACAGTTCCTCCAGCCATGTGTCTGACTGGGTCTGCAAAGAGCCAACAGGAATCACAGTTCTGTCCAGAAGTGCCTGGATGTTTCTCTGGGGGAGTATGCCCTGAGTCTCTGGTTTTTGGATGGGAGTTGCTCCTTGTGCTGTTGATAGCTGTGCTTTCTAGGTTTGGTGACCTTATGCCAGGTCTCTATGTCAGAGAAGGCCTTCAATCAATCAATCAATCTTTATTTTACCAGGTGGAGCACCGTTGAGCAAGCTCATTTCCAGGGTGGGCCTGGTCATACAGAAATGTCAACAGATAAATAATACATATACAGGTACAGCATTGCTACTCCTATTATAAAGCAGCACAAGTGTAACAGCAAATAATATATACAAAGCTATATCATGAGAAGGATAATCAAGCAGGATGTATAATATTTACACATGTAATATCAGTATTGAACAAGATGTTTCTATGCCCTGCTAGATTGAAAGCAGTAAAGGCAAAGGAAAACCTAATAAAAGGAGGAAAGTAGAAGACAGGAGAGGATTGCTATAGACAGAACAAAGAGACAGTAAGGGTTGATCACAGGATGTCAGAACCTGGCACGGCACATCAGGAGTAACACTTACAACGCTCGGAGAAAAATCTACAATGCTGGGTCAAGGGCAGAAGTCATGTCTACTGGGACACCCAGCTTTTTCAATAGTCACTTTGCCTCCAACAGGGTTCTGAAAAAATGGGCCCCATTTTTGGTATAAAGTTTAAATTAGGTTGGTGTGAATATTTGCATTCTTATGTCTGCCTGCGCCAGGTGCTTTCTGATAGTGAACAGAGTGCACTGGTTCATCAGGGTGAGGAGGGTGAAGTCATGCTCGAAGAAGAGTTTTGTATTTCTAAAACAAACTTCCTTTTTATTCCATGCCAGCTGAAGAATTTTCATTTTTGTGTAGTAGTCAAGGAATTTAAAAACAGTTGAGCATGGCCAGGCTTTAGGATCAGTTGGGTGGAAGCCTAGCATTCTGTTGGCTCGCACAATATTCAAAGGCTCTTCTGAAAGTCATAAGATCAGCTCTTTTAGAAATGACTCCAAGAATGGCTCCATATCTTCTCTGTCCCCTAGGAAGGCCATGATATGGATTCCAGATCATCCAACTGCCATGTGAACTCCCTCTCCTGGCGGCAAAAGAACCGCAGCACTGTAGCATGCTGCTCCAGAGTCGAGGTGACATTGGTGAGGCCCTACTCCAGGTCTGTTTTCCTCTTGGTAACCTCAGCTAAACCTTTTGCAGTCTCTCCAGTAGCATTTTCCATTTTATCCGCTGAGGTGCTTAATTTCTTAAGCTCGTAGAAATGCCCCTTGGAACTTATTGTAAATTGTTCTTCTTTCTCATCTTCACTATGAAGACTGGCCTGTATGATGTTGTCAATGCTAATCTGCTCTGAGAGCAAGAGTCATGGCAACTGGAAGGCGTCTGGGATTGTGGTAGGTCTTTATTTCTATTTTTTGTTGATACCTTGTTCCTTTGATTGTCCCCGATCAGATTTGTGGCTTGTGATGGTGGGAGCTAGGCACAATTCGCAATTTCAGGTACCAAGAAGTGGCAGCTGATTCAGCCTAAGACTGCTTGGGAGGAAGGTGGAACTGGATGTCTGAGTCATGTAGGTTTTTATGCCCCCTTAGTCGCCAATCTGCCCCATCAGCCCTGGACAGCTAAGCCCTGTCACCCAGCATGCCTAGGACTTACCCTGTTCTGGTCATCCCCCCTGAATTCCTTTACACAATCAGGCTGTCAAGGCTGGTCAGACCCCTTCAGAGAACAGTCCAGAATTGTCCCAGAGGAGGAGCCTAATCAGTGGTGTGGGGCCTGCACATCTGGGGTTTTTCTGCTAGTGTCTTTTCTCCCTGGGTTACTCAGTGTAATGATGCAAATGTGTATACTTGCCTCTGCACTCAAACATGCCCACGTGTCTTGAGTGCCCACATTGTTGGGGCTTGCTGCTGTGCTGTCACCTGGTCTCTACCAGGTGGTAGCTGCCTAGTGATCCTAAACCCCCTCCCTGAGGAAGGAGAGTTGTCTCTCAGATGCAGGATCTACCCTTTCTTGCCTAACTCCAATGATTAAAATATGCTCCTGAACTTTTATTGCCATCATGGTGAGTGGAAGCACTACTGCTGAGCCACATGGCCTGTGGGAGATGTTGTTTTTAAAAAATGTTCTAGCATCTGTACCCACATGTCATACTGTGAACCATTCAGAAAATATACTGCTCCTGACGCCCCCCCCCCATCAGACACTATGCAGAGAGTTCATTCAGGGTTTCTAATCTGCAAATCTTTGTCCGTAATCTCCCCTCCCCAGCACACATACACACATTTCAAATCATGGGCTCTGAAGGCTTTATCTGAATAGTTCAGGGAACTCAGATCCTGTCAAGAGGTTAGAGGTGGTCTGTAAAGCTACATAAGCTGTGCATTCCTGCCCCTTGACAGACACCCTGAGCCCACACCTGCAGTACTTTACTTAGACTATGGATTTTTGGAAACTTTACCTTCCACACTGTTCTCTACCTGCTCCTCTTTCTAATTTATGTTACAAAATCCTTCAATTTCTGTCTGTTGAAATCTTCATTTATATTTTGTTTAATTCAATTCCATCTCAGGCCAGCAGTGATACTGATCCACTGGACCAGTGAGATTCAGATGTCCTCCAAGAGTTGCTGGATTTCTGCTGTCATGGAGGGAAAGACTTGGGTCCTGATTTCCAAAGGGTCTGACATGGTCCAGGGACAAAGTCCCAGCATGTAACCCTCATGTAGGGAAAAAAATCCCTGCACCAGCAAAAGTGCTATTTTCAGCATTTTATGCACCCAGGTGGCATTTTCAATTTTTCTGTAGTTGATGAAAAAAATGCTACACCTGGTAATACCAGGTGTAGAGTTCTTCAACAGATGTGCAAAAAAAAAAATATATGCAAGCTGCCATAAATTGTGGAAGAGGTTGCAAAAAGGCAACATTTTTGAAAATTAAGCATATGTGGAAAAAATGGAGTTGCACAAGGAAACCTTCCCATGCGTATTTTTTTTTTCCACGTGGTTGCAATTGTTCCACTTTTGAAAATCTAGCCTCTGGTCTTTACTAATAGTTTATGCTGTTAGAGGTTATTCCGAGACAGAACAAAGTCTGGTCAGAGCCACAGTGGCTGCTAATAATAATAAATAATATTGCTATAATGTGACTGACATGAACTGCATTTAAATAAACAGCAGTTTGTGGACATTGTGAATCATGGTTCACTACCACCCAAGTTTGGTTATATTACAGTTATGGATGAATATCCCATCAATACTGCATCTTTCTCCTTCAGTTAAGCAGATCATTAATCATTCATCATTATACACCTTATGGAGTCTTACAAGTAATGTACATTTTAGATGGTAAAGCTTAAAAAGCATTTTGGATCTTTTGAAAGTTAGTACTGCTACAGTACATTGGTTGTTCAAAGCTCTTCTCCATTTACAATAAAGTTTTGCTAGTTTTATTTTATTGGTAGGTTGTAATTTTCCAAAAGTAGTAGTGTAGTAAAGAATGTAAAACATAGGGGTCTGACAACATTGGTAAACAAGCTGATTGTGGTATGCTTGACAGTGCATGCTTCAGGTAAACAAAGACTTCCATGTCAAATACATGGAAGGGCTGGCAGTAAAGCCTAGATGTTAGAATAATGAGCTGTGTATGAACTTGGTACATCTGGCAGACCTGGGTTTAAGTCACACAACCTCCACTTACATACTGTGTGACTCTGACCACATCACTTAACCTCCCCAGTGCTTCTGGGTTGCCCCAATAAATGGATCTTATGCCTAGTGGGCCTTACCCAGTTACAAAAAAACAAAATACAACATGGTTCATACCTTGAGCATTTCCTTAAAAATCTAATTGCTGATGTAGTGAGTTAAATAGCGCTCAGCTGAAGATTGCACATGTAGCTTTATAGGTGGCACCAAACCATAACATCCGCACGTTCCTCTATGGCTGACTTCTAACCTCAGCATTGAAAACTGCACATCTTAAGCAGTTATCAGAATATTTTTGGGTTTTATCCAAATGGTTGTTAAAACTGATTTCTGAAGAGTCCATGGCTTTTATTGTTCTCTTATAATGGTTAAATAAGAAACAAAAGAATTTAGCATGGGAAGATACTTAGTTAAAAAAGCCACTTAACGTTGACCTGGTTGAGAAAATGAAAATTATTTGGGAGCTTCATTTCTGTTACAAATTAATTTAACTTTATTTCACTTATTTATCATACTGGATAGCAAGACAAGTTAGAAAATCAGTTTTTTCAAGCAACTGGTTAAAAACAAGGAAAAAAACACACAAATTAGCCTGGAGATGGGTGCCGGCTAGTTACAATAGTTCAAACAGGTATAACATTTTGCAATACAACAATAGTTATCACATTGTGCATTGTACATTTCTAGAGGTTACAGTAAGTTATGCAGAAGATATGCAGTACAATCTCATATAGCATGGGTAATAGAGTCAGTCTGGGAAACAGTTATGTTGCATTTTGTCTGACAAGAATTGGCAGAGATAGTGCTGAAGGACTAATTCAATTGTTGTGTTTTGATTTAACTGATTGAAAAAACATACTGTAAATGCCTATTTATTTCCATATACATTTTGTCCTCCTGGCCAGGAAAGGCAGAGCTGCCTCCAGCCCTGTCCCCGGCGACCCCCACTGTTTCACACCTCCCCAGGCTTACCTGTCTGGCTCGAGTAACCCCCATGGATTGCACCCATGGTGGGGTCAGGAGGGCAAGGGCCACCTCTGAGATACAAATCCAACATAAAAAACCATGGTTGTGTTTGCACTGGGAAGGTGGTTCTCATGATAATCTCCAGTTAATCACAAACACCAAAATCTGGCACTCACCACCTCAACTTATGAATCAGGCAGCAGTCTTCAGTTTTTTTATATTTCAGAAATTCATTTATTTGACAAACATCATGCAGACAGTGCTGCCTCTGCCTGATGCATTTTGGATAGACTCATCCTTTATCATCGGCCGGCAAAAAATACAACCTTAACGCTTAACAAGGACATGGGGTGTGATGTCATACAACCGTTAGTTACTGAACATTTAGAATTCATTGGTGAATCAATCAAGCTTCAGATGCCTTAATTAGAAGTTAACACACACAAAACTCCAACAATACATCAATTTATAGGCACTACAAATAGGGCTCATATAAAATGGGGAGAGGTTGGAAGGAATATTATGGGGAAGGAAATAACATTTACAGTATATCTAACATAAGAAGGTAATCTCTGAGGTAAAATTCCTTTATAAATATGGTTTGGTTAAAACTATAAATATCCTATGAATATACTAAAATACACATATACTGTGATATATATATATATATATATATATATATATATATATATATATATATATATATATATACACATCAGGTTAAATAACCATGGTTAATTTTAATAAGATCCTTTGATTTTCTTCTTAAGAAAAGGTTTTAGTTCAAAACCTACATTAAGTCCTGGTGATCTCATTGCATCCAAGCTAATTATCCAGAAAGCTTCCCTCTGTAATAACTGGTCATTAAAATCACTGCCTCTTGGTTTCTGATAGACTTTATCAATACTTATTCTTGACTAACACTAACTCTCCATCTAAATTCTGGAGGGTAGTTCATGCTCTGTTCTCTCCCCCCTATCCCCCTTCCCCTCCAGTTCTCAAAATAAATAACTCCTTAGTTTCTGACCCTGGCTCCATGGCCAATGAATTTAATGCCTACTACACCTCGTGCACCACATCTCTTCTAAATTCCCTGTTCCCATTGCCACCTACTAACTTCAGCCCTTCACCTCAGCCAGTGCCTACCCCTCCCCCATTTTCCTTTTCTACTAGCTCCCCTGACGAAGCTCTTAATGCTGTCCTATCAATCAACCCCTCTAAAGGCTCCTCACCAGGTGAGCTCGATCCTAAACTTCTCTACCTTTCTGCTCCTGCAGTTGCTTATCCTATCTCCCTAATCCTTAACCTGTCCTTTATTTCTGCCCAAGTACTCTCATCCTGGAAACATGCTGTAGTCCTTCCTCTCCCCAAGGGTGGTGACACATCCACTCCTGGCAACTATTGCCCCATTTCCCTTCTTCCTACCCTTGCCAAACTTCAAGAAGATTTAGTTCTCTTTCAACTATCACCATTCCTTTCTAATTCCTCCTTCTTCACCCCCTTCCAATCTGGTTTTCGGAAGAACTACTCAACAACCACCACCTCCCTCCTCAGGCTTACTGACTCCATCCTTTAAGAGATGGATGATGGCCTGATTACCTCGGCCATCTTTGTCGGCCTAGCCAAAGCTTTCAACACTGTTTCCCATCCCCTGTTTCTTGATTCACTCTTCTCAGCTGGCCTTGCTCCATCAGCCACCAACTGGTTTAAATCCTACCTCATTTGGCAGGACCCAGTCGTTGAGAATCCTTGATTCTATCTCCCCTCCACTCCCCATGAACACTGGTGTCCCTCAGGGCTCAGTGCTTGGTCCCCTACTCTTCTCCATTTTCCTTAATGATCTTCCCACAGCCTGTTCATCCTCTTCTATCATGTATGCTGATGATACTGTTTTGTACAGTTCCAGCAAAAACCCTGCTGCCATGCAAACCAGCTTACAGCATGACTTCAATCAAGTTCAGCTCTGGTTTGCTTCTCACCAGCTTTTTCTAAATGCCAAGAAGACAGTCTTATTTACCTTTGGCACCAGGCAGAGACTCACTAGGCTCCCGGCCCTACCCACCTTCCACACCCTTGATAGGACCATCTTGGAGGACACCTCCTCATTTCAATATCTGGGAGTTTGGCTGGACCAGCACCTCAACTTCTCTGTGCATATCGATACTATCCTGAAGAAACTGTACCCCAAACTTGGTGCTCTGTACAGTAATTGTAGTTGCATCCTGCTGACACGAGTAGCGAAATTGTCCGAAGATTGATACCCCCATCTTTGACTACTGCCAGCGTAGTCTATAGTGTTAACTCCCAAATCTTCCCTGACCAAATTGGACCTCTCTATAACTCCTTCTACTGCTTTGCTATCGACTCCCCTTCCCACTCCCACCACTGTGAACTCTATCGCTCTCTAACCTTCCTTCCACTATCTCACAGACACATCTCTCACTGTGCCAAACTAACCTCCAAATTCTGGTTTGGGGGCTCCCCTCCTATCTCTCATCCTCTCTGTCCACTCCACCTCCCCCCACCCACTCTCTCAGATCAAATGACGCCCGCACCTTGACGGTCCCTCACCACTCCACCCTCATTGGTCAGACTGGTTCCGCCCATCGTTTCCCTAAAATCTGGAATTCCCTCCCCCCTAAAATATGACACTCCTCCTCCAACTACTCCCTTACTTCTGCTCTACACAATTACTTTTCCCTCAGCTGTTTCTGCTTTAATCCACCTTAATACCTGTCCCCAGTTTCTGCCTTCCTACCATGAACCCCCCCCGGCACGGTTCTCAACATCCTGAAGGAGAAATCAGGAAATGGCTACCCTTTCTCCTCATATTCAGTTCTTGCCTCTCCCCCCCCCTTCTCCACCTGCCCTTCTGGGTCACCAGTGTGCACAACCTAACCCCATCCTTTTTACTCCAACAGCACTTGCGTACTACCTTGAGCATGCTCCTGGTACACTCATGCACTATGAATGGTTCTATTCGTTTTGTACGTTCATATGTTCTTTTGTATGATTTTGGACATGTATTGTAATTTACCCAATGTTCTTCTACTGTTTATTGTACAATGCCTTGTGTTCCAACTGTTGCACAATCTTACAATGTTGTATTGTTTGTACTACCCACATACTATTGTAACTGATCATCCTTCACAACTCTATGTAATCCTTCCCCCCAGGTCGCACCGTGAGACGAGCAACTTGTTGTTCAATGTGCCCTCCTGGTGAAACATTTCAATAAATAAATAAAAAATAAAGGTATGTTCCCTTTCATTATGCACTTCATACAAAAATCCAACACGATGAAGCTGTGGCTGCATTAGCATCCGTTTTGAATAGATGTAACTCTGATACTTTGCCACCAACCGAATTCATACTTCAACTGTTGATATTTGTATTAAAGTGCAATGTATTTGTCTTTAATAAGGATTTGTATTTGCAGGTAAATTGTGTATACAAATCCAACATCCTGGCCTGCAGAGTCCTGGTGGTGGAGTGGGTGGGGGTCGGCACGCATGTTGTTCTTGGGCTTCAGGTAGGTCTGTTAAAATATCTGTTACCATCATTGCAACAGTAAGTTATTATTTGGCATTTTTTGCACAGTATTGCTTATCTGTGTTTGATGGTTATTTATGGTACTTTAATATGCATAAGTTTGCTTTTATAAAAAGAAAAATAAATTAAGCAAAGAACTGTAAATTCAGTTTGCCGTGCCTATTTTGAGACCTTTACCCTGTGCTCTCCTTATTTTGTGGTTATATGTCGGCACACATGTATGCCTGCAACACCTACCATTTTCCTCTTATTTTGTCACATACCCCATGCTGAGGCAGTTCACTGGTGTGTATGTGTGGAGGCATGTACACACTGCAGAACCCACAGCTCTACCCTTCTTTGCCATTCGTCAGACTCACACTACCATCAGGCCTCCACCTGGTTGCAGTCATTCAGCACACATAGCCATCCTCCCCTCCCTCCCAGGAGAGGGCAGCAGTCCATTGAATGCTCAGTTCCCTTCCCCTGGCCAGTCCCCAGCATCCCAAGATCATTCCTCATCCCAGGTCATCAACATGGTGGGCAGTATTGCTACTGTCATGCAACTAGACTGGTATATAAATGCCTATTTTAATATTAAATTGCTTCAATGAAAAAAAATTTGAAGGGGGGGGGTAGGGGCAACCTAGTTTTTTCATTTTACCCAGTTCTGATCTGCCAATAACTACAGTACTTTTGGTCCAGTCCTGGAAATTGACATTTTCAAAGGGAAATCAGAGTGAATCAGAAGTTTTAAGAAAACGGTCTGAGTTAGAATCTGAACCTTACCGCAGTCAGCCCACCATGCATAAGAAACATTGTGCTCCCTTCTGATGCATTTTCAGTGGCAGACCAAGGTGTTAAACTCAGATGTTAGTACTAAACAGGAACAGTTTCCATTGCAGCTCTCTGGAGTAGATGAACATTTGCAAACAGCTGAGAAAAAGCGGACTAATGAGGCCAAGGTGTATGGTGCAACAGACATAAGTTACAAGGCTGGAGGCAGTTACATAAGCCTTCTCCCTGGAAGTGGAGGCAGTGTGGTCTAGTGATAAGAGCAATGAGTTGAGAACCAGGAGATCACAGGTTCAAACCCCAACCAGAGCCAGAATGCTCTGAGTGACTTTGAGCACGACACTTAACCTCTTAGTGCTTTAGTTCACTCAGCTGCTGAACTGGATGGAAGCAGGATATCCATTACAACAAGATGTTGCATCTCAGCTGACTATCTTTTGTAAATAGGTTGTTAAAAAAATAGTGCATATCATTTACAAAGACAGTATAGGCTTTCAAAGTAAGTCTGACAAACGTCTGTTTGCCAAGGACAACACAAGGTATCTTGAGTAGTAGGATGGGTGGGAAATCTCTATAAATTGGCACAGCTTACTACAGCATATTTATGATTCCATGCTTAGGAAGTGGTGAGGAAGTAGGGCATACCTGATGAACCAAGAGTCCCGTCTGAAATGAAATCACTATAGTACTACTGTATCATACATATTCACTGTTTAGAAAGGACAGAGTAAGCAGAAAGTGGGGAGGAGTGGCTCTATATGTAAGGGATAACATAAAAGGCATGGAAATATGGGGGGGGAGCAGGGAGGTGAGGATATATTGTGGGTCACTCTGGAAAGAAGGAAAGGGTCCGCTATAAGAACAGGACTGACCTACAAACCTCCAACACAAGGGGAAGAGGTTGATAAGGAAATGGTGGAAGCAATCCGGAAGATGACTTGCAAGGGTGAGGTACTGATAGTTGGAGACTTCAATCTACCGGACATGGATTGGAGTCTCCCCGCTGCAGCTACAGCCAGGAGTAGGAACATCCTGCACTGTATGCAAGGAGAGTTCCACAGGCAATTAGTGTTGGAATCCACTCTTGAGGGGGCACTTCTGGACTTAGTACTGTGAAACAGGGACAGTGTGACTGATGTCACAGTGGGGAACCACCGTACAGCGTGGTTTGAGGTAAGGACCATATCAGAATCGAATCACACAAGGGTGAGGGTCCTGGACTTCAGGAGAGCAGATTTTAAGAAACTGGGAGGATGCCAGATGGAAGCCCTGGTGGGGATAGGAAAACGGGGGAGTTGATGAAAGGTGGGCAAAAATAGAAGAGGGAATTAGGCAAGCTACAAACCTCTGTGTAAGGCAAGTGAGCAACAGCAAGAGAAAAAGGAGACCACCATGGTTCTCCAAGGAAGTAGCAGAAAAGATAAGATCAAAACAAAGGGCATTTAGAATGTATATAAAAACACAGAAGGAGGGGGATGAGGCTTACAAGAGAAACAAAGGAAGGCAGGGAAGGCAGCTAGAAGCACAGGCACAGACAGAGGAAATGATTGCCAAGTCAGTGACAAAGGGAGATAAACATTTTTTAGATACATAAGTGAAAAAAGAAGGATGGGGGTAGTAAGACTGAAAGGGGAAGGAGGGTGCAGTGTGGAAGAGGACCACTAAAAATCAGATTTATTAAACAATTATTTCTGTTCAGTATTTATGGAGGAGGAGGAAGGAAATGGGCCAAGGGCAAGGGTATAAAGGGACTGAAAGTGGACACAAAACCATTTACAGAAGAAAGAGTGCTTAGGGAACTATCAAAGATAAAAGTAGACAAAGCAATGGGGCCAGACGGGGTGCACCCCAGGATACTGAGGGAGCTGAAAGAAGAGCTAGTTGCACTTCAGACAGCCCATTTCAAAATGTCATTAAAAACAGGGGAGGTACTGGGGGACTGGAGGTGGGCAGGTGTAGTCTCACTCCACAAAAATAGAAATAGGGAGGAGGCAGGAAATTACAGGCCAGACAGCCTGACCTCAGTAGTAGGCAAGGTAATGGAAACAATATTAAAGGAAAGAACTGGGGAATACCTAGTTACCAATAACCTACAGGATCACAGGCAGCATGGGTTCATGTGGGGTGGGTTCCTGCTAGACAAACCTGATTGAGTTCTTTGATTGGATGACCAGGGAAGTGGATCAAAGGGGAGTGGTGGACATGGCCTACCTGGATTTCAGCAAGGCCTTCAACACTGTTCCTCATAGAAGGCTGTTAAATAAGCTAGGAAGCCAAGGAGTACATCCTAAGGTAGTAAAATGTACGGAAAATTGCTGGGCAATAGGAGTCAGAGGGTGGTGACAAACGGTAGTCTCTCTGGAGTAGGCAAAGTGACCATTGGAGTACCACAGGGATCAGTACTAGGGCCGGTCCTCTTCAATGTCTTCATCAGTGACATTGCAGAAGGGCTGGAAGGGAAAGTATGCCTGTTTGTGGATGACACAGAACTCTGCAACATAGTAGACACACCGGGAGGAGTGGAAAAAATTAGAAGTGATCTAGAAGAGTTGGAAGAATGGTCAAGGGCTTGGCAGCTGAGTATTAACACAAAGAAGTGCAAAATAATGCACATGGGGCATAAGAACCCAGGAGCAACATATCAACTGGGAGGAGAGGTATTAACAGTTACAATTCAAATCAGCTTTATTTATAAAAGCCCAATTTCAGGGCCTGTTCAAAGCGCTTTTACAATAACAAATAAAACATAAACAGTTAAAGCAATAAAGTTAAAACCAACAACATACCATCTAAAAATTCATAAATACCTGCTTAAATATCCAATTTTTACAGAATTAAATAATTACCTCAAGAATTCTAAGAATATTCAGGGAAAGCCATGCTGAATAAATATATTTTCAGAGTGATCTTGAAACTCTGTACGGTCAGGCACTCCCTCACCCGACGAGGTAGAGAGTTCCACAGGGTGGGGGCCACAAAATCAAAAGAACAAAGCAGGAAAAGAAGCTGGGGTGAGAATTTCTGATGACCTGAAGGTAGCGAAGCAGTGTGACAAAGCAGTGGGGAAGGCCGGAAGAATGTTGGGTTGCATAGGAAGGGGAATCACCAGTAGAAGGAGGGAGGGAGGTAATAATACCCTTATACAGATCACTAGTTAGGCTGCACCTCGAGTACTGTGTGCAGTTCTGGAGGCCCCACCTCCGTAAAGACATGGAGAGGGTGGAGGCAGTACAAAGGAGGGCAACCAAAATGGTGCATGGCATGCATCAAAAGCCCTGTGGTGTAAGGCTCAATGAACTTAACATGTACTCCCTCGAGGAATGGAGGGAAAGGTGGGATATGATAAAGACATTCAAATACAATAACTCACAGGCAAAAACAAGGTACAGGAGGGAAACATTTTCCACAGAAAAAGATGCTCAAGGACAAGGGGTCATGCTATAAAGTTAGAAGGGGGCCGGCTCAGAAGAAATATGAGGTAGTACTTCTTCATGGAGAGAGTGGTGGATGCATGGAACAGCTTACCAGTGGAGGTGGTAGGGGTGGAAATGGTGACAGGGTTCAAGAAAGCATGAGATAGACACAGAGGGATCTTAGCGGGGGAGAGATCCGGAGATCAAATAGAGTCTACTGCGACACTATAGGTAGGAAAAATAGGGCAGACTAGATAGGCCATCAGGTTCTTATCTGCTGACAGATTCTAGGTTTCTAGGTTTCTAAATTCTAAGGTAGCGAAACACAGCTCTATAAACATTTATGATTTATAGGGTTGCCTTTGGACCTTGCAGAGAGTGATTTATTTCTGGGTCTTTTTTTAACTTGTAATTTATTAATTTTCAATAAAAACAATGCTGGCGGGGAGGGGGCACCCACTGGCTCAGTGGAAGCACTCTGTGCTTCCATGCTGATGATCCAGGTTTGGTAGTAAGCCTGGGGTTACTGGAATAAGACAGCCAGGCTGGGGATCACTCCCAAGGGGAGCAAGAGCCAGTGGGGGAGGGTGACAGCTGGGTTCCAGCACTGCAGTGGCCCCCTCCAGTGAACTGGGAGTCAGCTCCCTCATGGGAAGTGATGTCAGCCCAGTGGATACTGCTGTCACAGAGGAAAACAGATGCACAACCTGTCATCATGGGGTGGTGGGAGGGACTAAAAATGGAGGGAGAAAAACAATGTGCTGTGACCTCCATGAATGACGATTACCCTGGTCCTTGGACCCTGCTCCGTGTAGATGCCCAAAGAACACAATGGCAGGGTGAGTGGCAGTCGGGGCTGGGGGGCTGGTAGCAGACCTGACAACAGGAGCAAGGTGGCGATCATGGGTAAAAAAAGCTCTATTGAAAAAAAAGAAAAGAAAGAAAAAGGAAAAAGAAAGCACAATATAGCATGTGAGACATCATTATAAAAGTTACAGCAATACGTTTTAGCATACAGTTATTGCATTCTCACAGTTTTATGATACAACAGGTGGAACATTATAAAACACCATCATAGTTAGTTGATGCCAGACACATTAAGGAATGTGAAGAACTGTGAACAAACAGTTTAATAGCAACCTTATAGTTGTTTTTTCCCACTTATAACATCAGTAGTTAAGAATTTTTTTTCTGTGGTCCCACTATCAAGGCCCCCTCCAGAGCCAAACTTATTGTCTTATAAAATTGCCCACCAAAGTGATGGACTCAATAATAAACAGTTAAAAACTGCAGAACTTCTTCACAATTCAGGCTCACAACCATACATAACCATTGAGCAATGGTGGTCAAGCCAGAGAAGCATAAGTGTCTGCTTTTGCTCGTACAACCTATGATACCTGTGATATCCAGACTGATTTAACATCAGTAATACATTTACCAAATTTTAACATGTTTTAATCCCATGTTTTCGCTTTTCTGTCAGGTACACAAGCTGAATTGGACGATCTAAGTACCCCCCTTCCATTTGGTCTCATGTCCTGTAAAAAGCATGCCAAAGCACCTTGTGTGCCCATACCATTTAACTTCACATTTTCTTTTTTTCCACATAGCTTTTTGCTCCCCCATTGCCTCTTGTGCCTATTTGGCGACAGGGGAGGCATGGTATTTCTTGTTTTTCTCCCCGTTACCCTGGAAAGCGGTCACACGTGCACATGGAGGTGCACATGTGCTCTGTCACTCCAGTGATGGTCCCTTTCAACCACCTGGCCTAGTGTCAGGGTTCCCTGTGGCTTGAGGCTACTACCTAGCCTCCACCAGGCAGCAGCCAAGAGCCGGGGAACCCTCACTTCCCTCTCCAGAGAGGAGAGCTATCTTGTGGCTGCTCAACCCAGCTCCAGACCTTCCACCTGTCTGACCCCTGGTGGCCCAAAATCACTCCCGAACTCGGTTGCAAGCCAGCTTGGTGCGAGGTATGGCATCCAAAACCTCAATCCTTAGCACCACTGGGATGGATTAACTTCACATTTTCTGACCCAGGACCTAAACACATTTATATTACAAACTGCTGTATTGGCATAATTCCCCTGATATGGTTAACTTTATCTGAGAGCTGAAACAATCAATGACATATGGTATAGTCATTTTTAACCAGTTCATTTGATGTTTAATATGCCCTGTAGGCACTTATATCAAGTCAATTTTACCCACAAAGCATCTTCTATTTTGTTCCTTTTCTCTTGTTCCTTCCAGAATTCTGCTGCCATTTTAACCATCCAAGCTCCAGTGTCTTAGTGGACTGAAACTGATAGATACACACACACATATATATATATATATATATATATATATATATATATATATATATATATATATTATGGCAGCACGGTAGTGCTACCATAGTTAAGGTTAAGTAGCCCTTTTAAGGTTAAAGGGTGAAATTTTGCACCTTAATAACTTTGCCACTGTTCAACAGATTTGCCTGACATTTGGCCCACACTGGGGGAGGGGCACCATAGTTGGAATCTGCCAACTTTCGTACTGGTTGGATATACGGCTGAGGAGTTACTATGCAACATCTGTGTGAGCAATTACGCTTTCTTTACGAATTCTTTGCTCACACCTACAGGTCACATGGTTTGCGTGACCTGTCTGAAAACTTCAGGGAATATGTGGCCTGGTCCCCGATGTTTCTTTTGAAGAGTTTGTGAAAAAATATTAAATGGTTCAAAAGTCATTCAAAAAAACAAGTTCCCATTATAAGACAATGGGAAAAGTTAACAAAAAGTTTGAAAGTGTCATAAATGCACTTTTTAGTGTCGCAAATGGCCCTTGTAGTGTTGTAAATCTGCCATTTTGTTTTCAGTTACTGATCACAGAAATGCTTGGCATTTAAAATTGGGACCATCTAGGGACATAATTATTTTTGTGTTTACCTATTCGAGCCCTGAGGTTGCTAGCTATGTCTTTATTTTGGGGTTAAACACCCCGGAAATATGTTTTTCAAATTTCTGGGAAAAGCAGAGTCGAGAAAGTAGTGTCGCACTTGTGACACTTTCACAAATCTTTTGTGAAACGTGTTGCGAATTGCGACACTACTTTTCCAGACTATGGCCAAAATGACAGGAGTTTTTTGCCACACTGCTGCAAAAGAATGGTTTGGTCATTTGGGCTGAAATTTGGCAGGAAGGCAGCCAACATCTCACAGATGTGCCTTTTGGTGGTTTGGTGACAAAATATTGCATGGATGTAAAGTTACGATACTCCATAGTGGACATTTGTTCCCATAGACTAACATGGTGGCATCTGCCGCGCTTTTCAGGGCTTGTATCTCGAAAACAGTGTGAGATATGGAATTTTCATCGCGACAATATGGGCTACACATTTAGCAAAAAGCTAGTCAGGAAACTCATGAATGATGTGAAATTTTAATTTTTTTTCCATATTGTACGGTTCCTGACATGTAAGCAATTTAGTATTCCAACAGCTCATTTTCTGCTCTGAGGCCCATTATTATGCATACATTCTTTGTACACATTGTGTTTCTCTATACAGCTGTTGAGCAAAAACAGGGTGTGCACTTCTGTTACTGCCACAGTTAGCATTTCCACTTGCGTTTCCGTGACCGTTTGCGTTACCGTTCCTGTGTACGCCACCGTGTGCGTTACCATTTGCGTTCCCTTTTGCATTCACATTTCCATTTCTGTTTCCTTTGGTGTTAATTCTGCTGTTAACATTACCATTTGCATTTCCAATTGCAGTACCATCACCGTGCGCATTGCGATTTGCATTTCCTTATGCACTTGCATCTCCTTTTGCGTCACTGTTCACTTTGGCGTTACTTTGCACTTGTATTTCTACTAACATTTGTTTTTCCATTTACATTTCAGCCATCATGTGTTTCCTTTCCACTTACCGTTACTATGTCACAAAAAATCATGTGGTGGGAGCGTGGGGCCCTACTGCACATTCTCAAAAAGAAGGGAAATTAGAGGCAAAAAACTCCATTTAATGCATCAGTTAGGGTTGTTCCACAGTGACAAAAGTGTGGAAATTCGGTGTTAGGGTTGAAAGCCCCCCTTGCACCCCCTAGCCCGCCACCTCAACCGCCAACAGGGTGTGCATTGGGGTCATTGGTCCTAACTCTCACCCCATTCTCCTACACCTCTGCTTGTTTACACATGTGATGCGGTGAGAGTTAGTGCTGACAACCCCAATGCACACCACACTGGCAGTTGGGGTGGTGGGCTGGGTGGGTGCAAGGGGCTTAACCCTAACACCGAATTTCTTGCTTTTGTCGCTGTTGAACAACCCTAACTGATGCATTAAATGGATTTTTTTGCCTCTAATATATATATATATATATATATATATATATATTCTTTGCAAAAAAACTGTTAATGTACTAGTTAGGGTTAAAGCGATAAAAGTAGGGAAATATGGCATTAGGGTTTTCAACTCTAACACCCCAACTCCACCCTGGAGGCAAAAAATCAGGCATGATATGTGCTATAGCAGTCTCAAGCCTAACACTCACCCCATTCCATCACTAAATAAGCATAGATGTGTACAGTGAATGAGAATGGGGTGAGCATTAGTCTTGGGACCCCCATGGCACACCTCATGAGGGAAGGTAACAAGAGGGAAGTAGAATTAAGAGTTGACAGAAGCATGTTAAGTCACACAGTTACAATTTTCTGTGACAGCCGGGGGCAAAAAAGGTTTTGAAGGTAGCCAGTTTTAGCGGAGTGCCTATTCGAAGTTTTTTTTTCAATTTATTCCATAAGGAGGGGAGGGAATGGCTTATGGCTGATTTGCTGAAATGAGTTCTGACTTTGGGCATAACTAGAGATATGTAAGAAAGGATTCTCAGTGCATAGCTTCCAGAAGAACACATAGGGAGGCAGTCAGAGATATACAGGTGCGCAAAATGATTACCACAATAGCATGAATTCAATTAAGTTAAAGTTTGTGGAAATGAAGAACACAGTCCAAGAGCACGATCCCAACAGTGCAGGGACTGCAATTTATTCAAACACCATTTCCACAAAAGACATATAAAAATACAAAAGTTAGTGCTAGGGAACCTCTGCAACAAACAAACCACCCCTAGTGCCTCGACTCAAATAAGTCTTCAAAGGGTTCCGCCTTTGAAGACTCATTGAGATTGAGACACAAAGTTATGTTTGTTGCAGAGGTTCTCCACTAACTTTGTATTTTATGTGTCATTTGTGGAAATGGTGTTTGAATAAATTGCAGTCCCTGCACTGTTGGGATCATGCTCTTGGACTGTGTTCTTCATTTCCACAAACTTTAACTTAATTGAACTCATGCTGTTGTGGTAATCATTTTGCGCACTTCATCTCTCCATGGACTTGGAGCTTGTGAAGGCTAGCCGCCTTTTCTTGGAGTGCTGCATACTTGCTCTGGGCTGCGTAGTTCACGTTATTGCTTTGGATTTCTGTCCAGAGATATACAGGTGTAGTTTCTTTATGATGGCTCAGTATGTCCAATTTGTTGCATTTCTGTAGTGTCTGAAGCTGAGGGAGTTCCACCCAACTACAACATATGAGGAACAGTGATGAATAGAGTACAGTAGGGTGCTCCTGTAATGAATCTTAGGGCTCGGTGATATAGGATGTCAAGCTTTTTTAATGCTGTGCTAATCCCTTAGTTCATAGTCCCTTAGTCCAAAGAGAATATCCCCCTAGTCTAGTAAGGGGAGAAAGGTTGACTGCACAAGTCTAGTTTTTGCTTCCAATGTTAGTAAGTGCTTAATATGGAAGAATATGCCAAGCCTCTGTTTCAGCTTTTTGGTTAGTTCTTCTATATGCTCAGTAAAACACATTTTGTGGTCAATTTATAGCCTCAAAGAAAGGGGGGGGGGACAAGATAGAAACTTTCAAATACCTCAAGGGAATCAACAAAGTCCAAGAGGGTAGCATCTTTCAGAAAAAGAGATGTGCAAGAACAAGGGGGCATAATTTGAAGATAGAGGGGAGACAGCTCAGAGGTAATGTGAGGAAGTATTTCTTCACAGAAAGGGTTGTAGATGCATGGAACAGCCTCCCTGAGGAGGTTGTAAAGTCAAAAACAGTGGGGGAATTCAAGAATGCATGGGACAGACATAAGGCAATTCTAGTGGGGGGTAGGAGGAAGTAGGCTGTTGGTTAACTCGGATTTGCAGCTTATCCATTAGGTAGGGAAATGGGCAGACTAGGTGGGCCAAGCAGTCCTTATCTGCCATCAAATTCTATGTTTCTATGATCCACACACCCAAATATTTAAATCTGGCCACAAATTCTAGAGGTTCATCGAGGAGGGTGGTGATCTGAGGTGACGCACCCAATAATGTAGTGTGGTGTGTCTTACAGTAGGGTGAAAAAGGCATTACCTTCATTTTTTTTAGCATTAAGAAGTAGCTTTAGTTGCAATAGAGTTTTATGAAGACTGCTGCACTCAAGTTGAAGGTTGCAACATGTTTTGTCAATGGAAGGCTCGGAAATGTATAAGATGGTATCATCAGAAAATAGGTGAATATTGGCTTATTGGATACCAGCGTGGATATTATTGATATAAATTGTGAAGAGAAGAGGGATGATAAAAACAATGAGGATAGCGATAAGAGGGTGGGGTGGGGTGGGGTGCCACTAGACACCAGTGAAAGGATTTTCAGTCATGAAGAAGGATTCTTTTCCATGAGTTGTAATATGAAAAAGAATCTTTTTTTGTATCACAAATCATGAAAAGAGATTGACATTATAATGTTGAAAAAATCATCAAGGGAATTTCTGCAACAGATAACTGTAGAATCCAGCTGAAAGGGTTTCCGATAAGCAAGCTATTTCTGCTGGTGTCTGCTAAAGACACCATTTTTTTGTGTGTTTTTTAAATTTGTTTCCCTCACTAATTGAAAAACAAAATGGCTACAGTAGAAAAAAAGATTTCCCATCCACAACACAGGATGACCCATCTGTGAAAAAGGATTACCTGTCTGTGACAAAGGATCCTTTTTCAAGCTGAACATCTATAAATTCCCATTGAAAATAATGGAAACTTTAAAACGTTATAATTTTGGAATTAATTAACACTTTTTTCACCAAACCAGCAAAAGCACATATGTGAGGCAAACCATTTCTACCCAGAACATTTCAAACCACAGTTCCAAACCCTTTGGGGGATAAAGGTGGACTAAGAATCAGCAAAAAACACATAAAATACACACTTTTTAAAACTCTGTATCTTTTTAACAGCACAACTGATTGGAACAAAACTTGCCACATCAAGAGAGTTACCCCTTGAGATTATGCATGCACATTTTCATCAAATCCACTAAACCATTGCAAAGTCATTAAAGTGCAAAAATTGGGGTTTAACATTAAACTGCCTACTCAACCCTAACTATACCAGCACTACCACACACAAAAAAAAAACTTTGTTAATGCACTAGTTAGGGTTCCAGCATCAAAAGTAGGGAAATGTCATATGTTAGAGTTTCCAATTCTAACACCTCACCTTCACCCTGCAAGCAGCATTAGGCATGGGGTGTGCTTTGGAGTTGTCTGCCCTAATGCCCACCATATTCCATGAGTAAATAAGCTGAGATATGTACAGCATATGAGATTGGGGTGAACATTAGGGCTGACAATCCCAAGGCACACCCCACACCTGTTGCTGCCTGCAGGGTCTGGGTGGGGTGCTAGGGCTGGAAACCCTAACATGACATTTCCATACATTTGACACTGAAACTCCAATTAGTGCATTAACAAAGAATCTCCTTACTTTTTGAGATAGTATAATCATATCCTTAATTGCCTGTGGCTCTATACTCCCATCCATGCATAATTTTTGAGATACTGTAATCATATGCTTATTTCCCCTGTGGGAGCACAGGATCCCTTGCATCAGTCCATCATGGTATCCATACTTGAGTGTGGGAGGGTCCTGCGCTAGTATATATCCATCATTTCTGAGATATTGTAATCATATCCTTATTTTCCTGTGGGCGTGCAGGGCCCTCTGGGTCCTGCACTCTGATCAGTCTTCAGTAGTATCCACATTTGCATATGGGAGCATAAGGTCCCCCATCCATCGATAATTTTAAAGATATTTTAGTCATCTGCCATCCTGTGCTGTGCAGCACCAAAGACCTCACATTGCAATGTTATCCTATGGGAGTCACAGGAAAAATTGAAACCTGTATAACTCCACACCAAATGAATATCTTTTCACTAAATCAGTAAAAGGCACATCTGTAGGGAAGCCCTCTGTACCCTGGAAATTTCATATAAAAATTGGAAGCCATGTCTTCACAGCAGAGTGACAAAGAAACGACTGCGTACACCTCACATTACAATGTTATTCTATAGGAAATGAAGAAAATTTAAACCCCCAGAACTCCAGAGCAAAGTAATATGCTTTCACCAAACCAGTAAAAGGCACGTCCGTGGAGCAAGCTCTTTGTACCCTGAAAATTTCAAACCAAAATTACAAACTGTTTCTTCCGTGTGAACTGACAAATAAAAAAAACTGTATACAAATTATTTTTTTGCAAATTGTGAAACAAGATCCTGTTTTGAGCTTTCCTTTTTTGAAATTTGCAAAAAGGAAAAATCCTTTTTTGTAAATTGTGAAACAGAATCCTGTTTTGCGTTCTTTTTTCTTAGTTTGCAAAAAAAGGAAAAACCTTTTTTGCAAATTGTGAAACAGGATCCTGTTTTGAGCTTTCCTTTTTTGCAATTTGCAAAAAGAAAAAATCATTTTTTTTTGCAAATTGTGAAACAGAATCCTGTTTTGCGTTCTTTTGTCTTAGTTTGCGAAAAAAAAACCTTTTTTGCAAATTATGAAACAGGATCCTGTTTCATGATTCTTTTTTCATAAATTGGAAAAAAAAGGATTTTGGCATGTTAACAAACACATTTCCAGGTGATTTATGAAAAAAAATGAACACCAGAATCTGATAGAATGAGTCCTGATTAACAAAACACGTGTTGGTTACTTCAAAAAACATCTTTACTTCTGTTTAACTTTGTTTGCCTCACTAAGAAAAAACAAGATGGCACCAGCACAAAAAAGCTTCCCATTTGTGTCAAAGGATTTTTCATTTGCAACACAGGATTTACCATTTTCGACACAGAATCCTATTTTGAGGCTCAAATCTATCTTTTCCCATTGAAAATAATGGGACATTTTAAAATGTCATAACTTTTGAATGGATGAATATTTTTTCACCAAATCTTCAAAAGGCACATCTGTCACCCAAGATCTTTCTACCCCCAAAATTTCAGACCAAAACCCAAGCTGTTTTTGTACAGTGGTGTGACAAAAAAATGTACAAAGAAAATGTTTACATACAGTTACATTTTCTGACACTCTGTATCTCTGCATCCACACTCTTCAGTCCCTGATGGCACATGCAAAATTTCATTCAAATTGGTTGAACAGTTGTGAAGTTATTAAAGTGCAAAATTTCTAGTTTAACATAGAAGTGAAGGTTGAACCCTCACTGTAGGGCTGCAACCATGCCCCTAAAATAACACTCTGTAACTCCGTACTCACCCATCCAACTGGAATGAATCTTGGCACATCAAGAGATCTTTGGTCCCTGGTGGTGCATATAACATTTCATGCAAATCAGTTAAATGGTTGCAAAGTTATTAAAGTGCAAAATGCATGGAAAAAGATTCCCCATATGTGACAAAAAATTACTCATTTGTGACATAAGATTGCTCATTTGTCATACAGAATCCTGTTTCAAGGTTCACATCTTACTTTTCTCTTTGAAAATAATCAGAAATGTTAAAATTTTATAACTTTCGAATGGATCAATATGTTTTCACCAAATCTTCAAAAGGCACATCTGTGATCCAAGACCTTTCTACCCTAAACATTTCAGACCAAAATCCCAAATCATTTTTGTGCAGTGGCATGATAAACAATTTTACAAAAAATAGTAATTTTCACATTTTTTTGACACGCCATGTCTCTGCACCCGCACATCCAACCAGTCCCTGATGGCACGTGCAAACTTTCATGCAAATCAGTTGAACCGTTGCAAAGTTATTAAAGTGAAAAAAGCATGAAAAAAGATTCCCCATTTGTGACAAAGGATTACTCATGTGTGACACAGGATTGTCCATTTACATCACAGAATCCAGTTTTGAGGCTCACATCTAACTTCTCCCATTGAAAATAATTAGAAATTTTAAAATTTAACAACTTTTGAATGGATTAATATTTTTCACCAAATCTTCAAAATAAGGCTTATATCTGATCCAAGACCTTTCTAACCTAAAAATTTCAGACCAAAATCCCAAGCCATTTTTGCGCAGTGGTGTGACAAAGAATTTTGCAAAAAATTTTAATTTTCACTTATTTTTTCATTCTGTATCTCAGCACCTACACATCTGACCAGAATGAAACCTGGCATATCAAGAGATTTCTGTTCCTTGATGGTACATGTAAAAGTTCATGTAAATCAGTTGAATGGTTGTGAAGCTATTGAAGTGCAAAATGTTGAGTTTAACATACAAATAAAGATTGAACCCTAACTACAGGGGCATGTCTGTGCCCCATAATGTATGCATATACACATAAAATGCAACACACGTGAGTATATTAAAGGGCACATATCAGTGATATTTTTCATTCCCTGGGACCTAGACAGAGAATATCAAAATATTCTCCCTCTAGGTCCCCAGGAGGAAAAATATTTTCACTGTAGGTCCCCATTGGCTGGATCTGGTAGTGTGAGCAGCACAATCAGAAAGCAGCTGCTTGCTTATACACTGGTTCCCACTCTCAAGTGTAATTTTTGTTGGCACTGCACAATACACAGTTTCCCTTTCTCTCCCACTTGACTATGTACTGAAACCTAATGTAAATATAATAAAATCTACAGCAAAATACACTGCACTAAAAACCCATTGATGCCCCTGCCTACCACAGCAATATGGAAGAGTTTAACACCCTTTTACCTCCCTCCCTATCTGATGAACCAAAAAGTCTCTGCCTGACAGGCGCTCCATGGAACAACATGCTGGCAACCATCAACCCATCCCCGACTTTCTCTTCCACTGTCTCGACTATAGTGCCCACTTCCTTCACATCAAACTGACACAGCGCCAATATGCACTGACCCACTGATGCACGCATTACCAACACATGCATCAAACTAAACCAGAACCTGCCGCTCATCCTAAAAATGCTTGCACATATTAAAAAATACACAAAATAGATTTCTAGCAATATAAAAACAAGAAAAATAAGAAAGGGCATTGCATACATGGAATATGCCATGGCTCTACCTGAAAACAGTGCTGCTATTTCCCTCATGAAATCTGACCTTATGACATCACTCTTGGCTTCGCCACTTGTGATATCATAAGATCAAACTTCACTTGAGAAAAATATCAGAGTTATTTCAGGTAGAGCCATGGCATATCCCTTATATACATATCTGTTATAGGGGATGGTAGGGCCACCATAGTTAGGACTGAATAGGATGTTTAACATTAAACCCCTAAGTTTGCACATTAATAAATGTGCCCCTGTTTAACAGAATAGCATGAAATGTTGCATGCACAATCTGGGGCAAGGTCTCTTCATCTGGCAAATTTTTGACAGTCAGATGTCTGGATTCTGAGATCTGGATACTGCAAAAAATGGAAAACTCTGAGGTTTTGATTTTTTTTTTTTTTGCTCTCACCTACAGTTCAGACAGTTTGAAATTTTGTTCTGAAATGTTCAGGGTAGAAGGGGCTTGCCCTAGAAAGAGCCCTTTTGTTTTTATGGGGAAAAATATTAATCATTTTCCAAGTTATAAGTATTGGAAGTTCTGAAAATGCTCAGTAGGGTCTTTCATTTAAATGTCTGATGCAAAAGAAGAAATTTGGCTCATGAAAGAAGAATCTTTCATGAGCTGAAATTCTTCTTTCGTGAGAAAAAAATCTTCTTTCATATGGCCACCATCTTGCTTTTTATTTTTTTAAACAAAAAAATTGAAAACCCATAAAAATGATGCTCTGGAGAAAAATAAACACACATATCTAGCTAAATAGGACTAATTTAGCTTGATTTTGGAGGTTTTTTTTTAAAACAACCCCAAAATATGGTTTTGGGACATCCATAAAGTCATAGGTTGAAGGCTTAGTGAGGGATCCTGATTCTTCTTTCATGAGCCAAAATTCTACTTTTGTGAGTCTCATGAAAGAAGAATCTTGGCTCATCAAAGAAGAATTGAATCTCACAAAAGAAAACATTTCTTATTTTGTGATTTTCTTTCATGAGCTTCATTCATAAACTTTCTTGTTTCATGATCTTCTTTCATATGAATAGAAACAGATTGATTTTTCATGATCTTCTTTCATGAAATTTCTCCTTTTGTGTATTCTTTGGTGAGGTAAATTTTTCTTAGGTGACCTTGTTTTGGGAAAATTCTTCTTTCCTGATCTTCTTTCATGAGACCATACAAAATAAGAAAATCTGCTCATGAAAGAAGATCTTTGTTTTTGTATAAAAAAAAAACATTGTTTATAATAAAGCCATTTTAAAATATTTTTACCTGAAATTTTCAACATATTTATTTTTACCACACTTCCCAAGAAGGTACATTTTTTTCAAATCCAGCATAGAAGGTGATTTTGAGGTCATTCTATGAAATCACCTTTTGGGCAAGATTTGAAAAAAATCACCTTACTGGTTCATGAAGTGGGGTCATAAATAGACTATGTTGAAAATGTTGGGTCAAAATATTAAAAAAACAACAAAATTATGAAGGAAGGGCCCTGTGCCTCTTTATCAGTAGCCACACAGAAGCGCAGGGCCAGGAGGTCCCTGTGGTTCTACATCTAGATGGACTCCTCACTTGGCATGGAAGTGCAGGCCCACCCTGTGCTTCTGCACCTAGATGGACTCCTTATTTAGCACAGGGCCTAGAAGGCCCCACACATCTGTATCTGTAGCCACACAGATGTGCAGGGTCTGGAGGATCCTGTGCTTCTGCAACCTGATTGACTCCACATTAGGTGCAGGGCCCAAAGGACCCTGTGTATCTGCACCTGTAGCTGCATGGACACACAGGGCCCTCTGGGACCTGTGATTCCACAGCTAGATGAACTCCTCACTTGGTGCAGGGCCCTCTGGGCTCTGTGCATCTGCATTAGTAGCCACATGGAAGTGCAGGGCATAGAGGGCCCTTCACTTCTGCAGCTAGATGGACTCCTCATTTTGAACAGAAATACAGGGTCCACCCTGTGCTTCCATGCCCAGACAGACTTCTCATTTAGTGCAGTGCCCAGAGGGCCCTGCACACCTGAATTTGTAGCTGCACAAAAGTGCAGGGCCCAGAGTGCCCTTTTCTTCTGCATCCTGATTTGTCTGCATCTGTAGCTGCAAGGAAGCAGAGGGACCATGTGGTTCTGCAGCAAGAAGGACTTCTCACTTGGTGCAGGGCCCATATGGCCCTGAAATCTTTCATCTGTAGCTGCACAGAAGTGCAGGGCCTGAAGGGTTCTGTGCTTCCACAACCTAATGGACTCCACATTTAGCACAGGGCCCAAAGGACTCTTCATGTCTTCCTCTGTAGCTGCACAGAAGCGCAGGGCTCAGAGGGCCCTCTGCTTCTCCAGTCAGTTGAACTTCTCACTTGGTGCATGGCCCTCTGAACCCTGTGTGTCTGCATCTGCAGCCACATGGAAGCACAGGGCACATAGGACCCTGCACTTCCACAGCTAGATGGACTCCTCACTTGGTATGGAATCAGAGGGCCCACAGGGCCCTGTGCTTCTGCATCCAGATGGGCTCCTCACTTGGGTCTCTGTGCATCTGCATCTGTAGCTGCAGTCTGATGGACTCCACATTTGGCATTTGCATGTGTGTTCACACAGACATGCAGAGCCTAGAGGGCCCTGTGCTTCTGCAGCCAGACAGACTCCTCACTTGGTTCAGGGCACAGAGAGCCCTGTGCATTTTCTTCTTTAACCATGCAGAACCACAGTATCCAGGGGGCCCTGCACTTCTGAAGCCAGACTGATCTAAGGATACAATTCCACTATCTCAAAAAGAATGGAAATTCACTCAAAAAATTGAATTAATGCACCAGTGTTCAACTTAATGCAACAAAAGTAGGGAAAAGTGGTGTCAGGATTTCCAACCCTAACTCCTCATCCCCCAAAACAGCAATAAGACAACACCACACACACACACACACACACACACACACACACACAATCACAGACAGCCATCATCAGGTAAGACAAATAACATGCAGCCATTTCCATATAACACAAATTCAGTAGCACTGATGTGCCACCTTCATGGATTTGTATCTATGGCTGGATACACACTGGCCCCATAGGGGACTGTACATATGCGACCACACCTGCTTGTATATGTCATACTGTGTGCATGAGGCATGTGTGGCTGCAGAAGCACAGGCATATGGGGGCTTGCCCTTCTGTACACTGAAGGCCCCATGGGGCCTTCACCTCTGCAGCTGAATGTACAGCAGCGCCAGCCAGGATGCAATGCAATAATAATGCAATATATCACAAAAATGTTGCAGTATGCTGCAGGGGACATTCTAATTCAATGGCAATTAAGCCTTTTTTATAGCAGTATTTTATGACATGTCATCTACTGCAAATTACTGCATTGTATCATGGCTCGATCCACTGTACTTATGGACACTGTAAGTGCTACCTTGCTAGAGAGCATCATCCATTAGTGCATGTTTTTCAATATATGCATCTGTGTAACTGAAAAACGAATACCCCCTTGAAACATTTTTCTACATCTGCTGCTGGATCCATAATACCCACATTGCGACACTACTTCCATCTGCATAACTGCATGCCCCACAGGAGCTAGCTCCTCTGAAGCCAGAAGTTGGTGTGTATGTCTTACACCTGTGGCTGAACTGATACAGGCCACTCAGGGGCCTATGCTTCTGCAGACAGAAGTAATATTGAAATTCTGGTATCATGGATTTTGTGGTGCCTGTGCTACTGCAGCCAGAGGTTAGTGTGTATGTCTTTGGATGATGGGGAGTTTGGTTTGGAAACCCTAATGCCACATTTCCCTACTTTTGTTGTTTTTAGTTGAAACTTAACTAGTGCATTAATACAGTTTTTTGCAATGAATACATAGATAGATAAATACAGTAGATAGATCTGTGTATAGTTATTTACATCGTATATTTTGATTATTTTTCTTTTTTTCTTCATTTATGGGTGATTTATGTGCAACTTGTATTGCATATGCAGATAGGTCCCCATTACAAATGAACTTTGCTCAATGGGTGTAACCTTGAATAAAATTAAATAAAAATGAAATTAAATGCTTACTTCCATAAGTTATATAAAGCAATGCTGCAGCAAGGAGAGTATGTATGATGCTGAAACTACACAGTTGCTTTCTGACTGCATCAGATTGTTTGTGCCTAGCGTGCTTAGCGAAGCCCAGTCCAGGAACAAATAGATCATCACAGAGTCATATAATAAATCCCCAACATGTCTTACTGCTTGGAGTAAAGTTTTTAATTTATCGACATTAGTAGTTACCAACAGGATTGTTCTTGGCAGAATACAGGCTGGCAGTATAGCCCAGAGGTTAGAGTAATGAGTTGTGAATGGGCCTGGTACATGCAGCAGACCTGGGTTTGATTACCACAACCTCCACTTGCACACTGTGTAACTCTAAGCAAGTCACTTAACCTCCCAGGCGCTTGAGCCTAGTGGGCTTTATCTGATTACCAAGGAACAAAAAAAAAAGATTAGGGTTGACTGCTGGTCATGAAAAGTTAATCTGGTATGCTTATGCAACGTCCATAAGGTCTCACAAGTCCACCAACCACAAGTGCTCCATTATTCCTGCCTATATGAAAATAATTAAGCTGCCTCCCTCCACACATTCAGGCATATCCACAAGCCTGACATTTTGTCCTCTGAATTTGTTTTATATTGATTCCAGGCAATGTTATTGATAAGTTGTTTCACCACTGAGAGAGTTTTCTGAGACTTCCCATCAGCATCTTTAGTGGTCATAACCCCAACTTCAGTTTTACTGTCTTGTGTAGTCATCCTTTATAATATTTGTTAGATTTTCTGGTCCATATCTCTGACTGCATTAAGGAAAAAATCATCCCTCTAATAAATTCCAGGAGTAAATAAAGATGTATAAGCTAATTAATTTCCTAAATAACATGTCCTAAAGCTGTCCATGATCCAAGTTATGGTATCTATTTTCCAGTATTAAACAAAAAATCAGCTGTGGATATTTACTGACTGGTCTATTATAGACCAAAGAGGAATTACAGGGCTACAGAGGGCATCAAAATAAACTGGCAGGTGCAAGAATTTTACCTTGGTATCAGAGCAACCTTAAAGAAAAGTTTATATCTTGTAAGAAAAAATAAATACATGAAATGTCCCTTTACCTCACAGAAAATTATTTATTTATTGAACTTTTGGATAACACCTTTGAGAACAAGCTCATTTCATAGGTTCCACGCCGGACGAACAATACATATTGGAAAAGTATGAGACGGAGAACAAACAAAACAAGGAATTATACAAGACATTACAAGAGTGTATAACTAGAGAAGTTCCAATACATGTGGCATTGTACAATGTATGCCGTGGTGCATATTTGCTTAGAACCTGGAAAATGAACCCTGAGTGTACATGTTCAATATCTACAGTACTTTTGAATTCCCTCCCTCTGCTAAATACTATGCCAGAATCATAAGAAAAGAACAGTTACGGAATGGACTGGGATCTCAAGCAGCATGGCTGCTTTTCTGTCAGAAGTAATCCTGGGTGTACCAGGATCTCCTTCAAAAATGATACCCGGATCTCAAGCTTTTCTATCAATTACAATGTCTTGGTATGTGTGCATTCTTTAAGGTGGCTTGAGATAAAAAGAGAGAGAGAGAGATGTATTTTAGGAAAGGAAACATGGCATCAGCTCAAATCCTGTGCCTTGAGTTTACATATCAGTACAAAAATATACTAGTGAACACATGAACTGGGTTGGATGGAGAGTGTGTGGTGCAGTACGCATTTTGTCAGTGTATGGAAAGAGATTTTTTTTCACTTACACCAGGGGCTGGAAACAGAGAGTGGGGATTAGGGAGCACACAGAGTGTGGGCGGAGTTTTTTTTTTTTTTTTTACTTACCCTAGGGACAAGGAATGGAAGGTATGGGAGCCATGGAGGGAGCAAGATCTATCAATTCTCCATGTCCAGGTCACAGCTGCTGGCAGCCAGATGACTGGACATGGGTGATAACATGTGAACAGCGCAGCACAGAAGGGATCAGAAGGTGGGCAGAACCTACAGCAGTGGGTGGGACTTTATTAATGTGTAAAAGCCATAGGGAACAGAGTAAGATGGTGGCGGGGTAGAGCTGGCAAAAGAAATGACAAGGAAGAGAGGAGCGATCCAATGCATACTAAGCAGATGATATGATTCCACTGTGGATGCCATATGTAGTATGTATCAGTTCCGCTTCCACCCTTCCATTTTCTATCCTGAATGCATTATGTTATGCATAACTTTGCTATGAAGCCATAATAAAGGAGCAATGGTATATGCCTTGGGTATATAGGTGTGGGCAAGTTATGACAGTTGAGAAACTGGATTGCTGCTGTTACGGAGCAGAGTACTCAGTACCCTATTATTTATGGTATTTGGGAATTAATATTTGTTACTTGCACACCCCTAATGAACAGCCTCTATAGTGCTGAGGGGTGTGTGTGTGTGTGTGTGTGTGTGTGTGTGTGTTGTGGGGATTTTAACAGTATTGTGTCTGTGTGCTTCATAATAAGTAGGTAAAAATGTTAACAAACTTTTTGAAATGTTTCCCCATAGTGGATAGGAAGACAGTACAGGCCTTCAAGGTCAGCCTGGACAAATTCCTGCACAGTAAGGGAATCACCAGGTATCGCGAGTAGAAGAGAAAGAGAGAGTGGGGAATCCTTACATATTAACACTGTACATGTTTGCACGGACAACAGACATTAAATAATCCCTGCTTATGAAGCTGGGTGTGGCACTTAATGGACCTAAAGTCCCTTCCAACCTTAAATTACTCTGTTACTATGTTTATTGTGTGGGCAGAATTTCATTTTGTTACAAGCAGCACCCCATAACTAGGCAGATACTGTACATTTTAAACAATGTGTTGTAAACTACTATAAAACAACACTTTTCAAAGACCAAACTGAGCTAGAACTGCAAGAACAATAAGCCCTTTTACACACATGCTTCTGTGCTGAAACAAGCGTTACCTGTGTAGCGCTGATACAGCCTGTTCTGCTCCATGTTCTGATTACACAAGTTCTATTTTTCACCACAAAGCACCCTGCCGTCCGTACTGGTGCAGTACTCCTTGCTAGAGCTAGAGTTGTTTGCTCTGAAATGGGCACTTTACACTGCGCACTGCAACGGCACATTTGGGACAAACCACCTACACCACGGAGGGAGGTTCAGGCAACCATTCAGTTTTACAACAGAACAAATAGCGTTTACACAGCATTGGATGGAACGGTAAGGTCCTTCTGTAACGCTTATTCCATTGCAAGACTGCCAATGTAAAAGCACCTAATGTCACTGAATTACTTCACTTGAATTTCCAGTAACTCATAACTCCTGAAAGGGCAGGGCGGTACTAACCTTTTTTTAGTTCACAGATCAATTAAGTTAATTGCTTCAAATACGTTTTACAACCTGAAGCACAAGTCGCGCATTAAACAACTGAGCTCATGAGTAGGTAGAGATGAAAAAACAGGGCGTAAGAACAGAAATGTTCTCTTGTTGATAATCTGGGAGAGTAAGAAACTGCTAATGCAAAGCATCTCCTAAGGTTACAACTAGCCTCATGGCAAGGTCCCTGATAGCTATCGCAGATACGACAGCTATGCACAGGTGCTGAGAACAGGGATTTGACTGAAGGTTCAGAAAATGGGTTGCTTCAGTTTCAAGCAGTGTCTTGATGCACTCTATAGACTCTATTTGATTTTATTTCTCCACTAGCAGGCATCCATTCAAGTTTTAGTAACCTTGTCATGGGGAGAAAATCACATCACAGTACCTTCATCTTCCTTTGTGGTGTATGGCAATACAGGAACAATACTGTCTTTGGGAAGGGTGAGTCAAGCCCCCACACTGAGCCAAAAACTAATGGAGATCTCAGATCTGTAGCAATGTAGCAGAGAGCAGAACAAGGGGTACAGTACATATAAGGCATTGAAAAGATATGGGGACAGCAGCCAGAGTACATTTAGAGAAACAAAAAGGTCTAAAGTGCCAGAGCTAGAGACAAGTGGGGGAAAGGAGGCAAAGGCTAGAGTCAAAGGAGGGCAAAACATGACAGAGTGGACTAAAGAATGTAGACAATATAGCTTAGTGGTTAGATTGCAGAACTATGAATTAGCAGATATAGGTTTTAATCACTACCTCTTATTCCTTATGTGACCTTAAGTTACTTCACCTCTGTGTGCATAACCTCCCCTTCTTCTTTCTCTGCACTTTGCCTCAAGAACATTGCTTAACCTTCCTCTGTCTCACTTAACCTCCCTGGGCCTGGTTAATGGCAGATGCAATGGTTCATACTGTAGCTTATACAGTGTTTTGAGCTAGTGTATGAAAGATGCAACATAAAACTAAATTCCTTCCTTCCTGAGAAGGCTCAAGACAGTGCCAAGAGAGGGTCATGAAGGCCGGAGCAATCGTTGAGAAAAGTCAAAGACCAGAGCCTCAGTCAAGAGAACATTTAAGTGAACAAATTCAGTCGAATGGGCCAAAGAGGCTAGAGACAATAGTGACAAACAGCCAGGACAGGGCCAGAGCCAGAGCCAGAGAAAGAGACACATGTTAGCTAAAGGAGTCAAAGATAAGAACCAGTCAATGAAGCTGAGAGACTAGGTGGGTCAGGATGAAAGACATTTTACTACACCATATGCAAGAAGATTTTTGGAGGTAAATAAATCACCTTCCTCTTTTCTGTCTTGATGTTCACTCATGGTGAAACACCTACTATTGTATATAATGGAATTCAAATTAAAACTCTAAATAGAGGGAAATTGGGCATATGACCATTTTGATTCCACCAAAATATTATATATTTTAACCCTTCTGTGACTATGTGTTGCACTTAAAAGGTACAGGTATTTTTTTTTTACTGGAAATCTGTGTCCCCCCTCTGAGGACACATTACTGAACCAAAGTGAGACTGCTTCTGGTATATTTATTTAGGTTTTGATTACCATGTAGGTGTGCTAGACAATAACATTGCCTATTTTCAGGCGTGATCCAGGAGAGTTACAGACAATGGTAGCAAAGTCACATAGAGAGAGTACATTTTTAGGCAGAACATAGATATACATGACAGCACATAACTTTACAAGACAGAGCATTTTACCATGCTACAGAAACACATTATAGAAAAAGAGCATTTTACTGTGGTACAGCATATCTGACAGTTACAAGGGTCAAAACAAGATACTACACTCAGATCCCAGAGGTGTGCCACAAGACAAGAGTGAAAACCTAGAAGGATACAACATAGTCCAAAAAATGTGGACACAGTTGCAGTAAACTACATGACAGTAGTACAAGTGTGAGACACATTGTTGTGGGGAGGGAGGTAAGAGCTAGTTATGAAGTGGGGGGCATACTCAGCCATGTGCACATCTATTACTGCACATAAGGATCTTTTTGAGTTCCTTCATGAAGACCATGTGAGATGGAGAGAGCCTTTGTTCTAGAGGGACAGAGTTCCAAAGTTTAGGAGCGAACGTTGAGAAGGCACATTCACCCATTGTTGCTGAGGATTTGGGTACAGCCATGAGGGACCTGTTGTTTGATCCCAGGGGGTAGGCAGAAGTAGTCGGTTGGAACATGCTAGCCAAAGTAGCAGGTACATCAGTATAGGAGCTAGAGTGTTTGTAGTGAACACGGATTCCTATTTTCTTGCCTTGTACTGTGCGGACAAGTGCATAAGTGATATTTGAAAGGAACAACTTAGTGGTTAATTTATAACAAACACTCTGAACACAAGTGCACTCAGGCAAGTAAATCAAGTAAACAGGAGTCCAGTCAAGAATAAAGTTGCCAACACAATTTACTTTGTGCAAAAAAATAAGCTTGAAGGTATATCTGTTGCAGCACCAAAATTAAGTGAAACTCTTTCTGGTTCTGTTATACTAAAAGAAAAGGGCTCTAAAACAAACCAGGTACCCCAGCACTTCACTCACCTGTATCTTTGTTGTAGCAAGCTGTTGGCAGCAAAGACAAATTGTGATGACCATGTTGTCAGCTGCTGGATTTGTGAAAGGAACTATTTTTTTTAAAGAAAGAATTCTGGCCCACCTGGACACCAGAGTAATCCCCTATTCTTTTGAAAGGTCCCGATGGGAACATTTAAATTTCCAGCTGAACAATTACCAGAGGCAGACAAAAAGGGCTTTGGCTCAGTGTCTCATTCAAGGGATGACAACTCTGACAGTACAGTTCCCCATAATACTGAAATGCAGTCTTTGTGTTGGGTGTATGTCCAGTGTCCCCAGTGTGGTACTAGGGGGTCCATGACCACCCTCCACCTTCCTTCCCAGCTCTGTTGTCCAGCACTTTATGTCTGTCCCATTCCCTTGTGAATCCCTTCACTGTTTTTGCAATGACCACCTCCATGGGTAGTCTGTTCCCCTCCTCTACCACCTACTCTTGAAAAAAGTTCTTCTTAAGGAGTTTCATGACCTTATGTACTTAGACTTAAGCATGTAATCTTATATAATTATGTAGTTAAGTACTTATATGTAGCCTTGTGTACATTTTGTCTGCTTAACCTCCTTAATCTGTTTGCAATGTCACTTAACCTCCATGTGCATGCTTCATGGCTCCTGCAAATGTTCATGTCCTGTAAAGCACTTTGGGATACAGTGTGTATGAAAGGTGCTATATAAAACTAATATGGGGTGGAGGCCAAGCACCCAGAGCGAACAGGGTCCCTCAAAGTTAGGTAATAAGAGAGGCTACATTCAGCACATAGTGTATCATATCAGCTAAGGGCTGGATGATGGGTACTTCTGCAGGTATCATGTGCCTCATTGTGTGTTGGGAGGAGCGGTACAGGAATCAGCATGTTCTATGCTGCTAGGCTACCATCCTTCCTATCCATTTTCTCTCCTGGGAGGTGAGCACATCCAATGGGGAGTGTGCTCTGCCTCCCTTCCAGCCCAACTGGGACTCAATCAGTAGATGTGAAACTGGTTCCCCTGCAGGGAATTTGGTAGTGTGTTCCACTAAGCTATTAAACCTGAAAAAGAAGTGCACAGCAACCACCAAACACCTGAAACTGAAGTACTGAATTAATTTATTTTCTTGCAGCAATTCTTCATATTGACAAAGAATTGCATGAAGGTTAATTCGGTATTCCAACTGTAGTGTGTGCACCACTTTTTTTGTTGTTCTACAAGTTCCTGTTTTCTGCCTGTCTTGGTTTATATAAAACTAATCATGCCAGTTGTTTGACAGTAGTCAACCATCTCCCACAGGAGCAGACAAACACTTGGCTCATCCAGTTGTCATGCTGCAAAATGTCTGGTCTTGCAGGTGCGTTTACCCAACCTACAGCGACAGCTGGACAGCGAGGTCCCCCACAGTGACTACAGTGCCATGCCGCTGTAGGGGACCCACTGGAACCAGGCACTGTCTGTCAGGGGTCCTGCCCTCCCCCCGAATCAACTCTGACTCAGAGTTGATAATCCTTAAGTGGGGGGGGTGCGGGGGTGCAGCCCACCATGTGGGATGCTTGGGGGGTGAAGACCCCTGAAGAAAACACAGCCAGCACCTAGAAACCAGCAACCAACTGCAAAATGCAGTCAACCTGCTGGTTTCACTGTAAGGGTGGTCAAAGGGAAATTTGTTGACCACCTGTCATGGATCCTTGCAGGTGCACAGCAGGCCAATTTTTTTTTTTTTTTTTACATACAGTAGTGTTCTCCTCAGGTGAGCTAATTCAGCTCCTGTTCCCATCTCCTCATGGCCAGCACCCAACTACCTGGATCTACACTGGAGTGAGTTGCTCACGGATTGTTCCCCATGGCTAGGCCTCAGGGGGGAGGGCTGTCCTCCCCCCAGTACATAATTCAGTCAGCTCCAGGCATCCAGGTGGTGGTGTGGGTCTAGGGAGGTGTGTAGGGATTCATTCTGTCCTTGGATCCTTTTTCCATTTCCTCCCTGGCCTCAGCCATGGCATCACGTCAGGACATGAGCATGGAGACATGCACACCCTGCAGATCCATGGCCCCGTCCATCTAGCCACTCATACCCTGCACTACCACTGGGCCTTCACCTGATGGCAGTCAAAGACTGAGATGACTAGCCACCCATCCCTGGGAGAGGAATGCAGTTTCTGGGATGCTTGACCCTCTCCCACCCTGCCAACCCCCAGCAACATGTGCTCATTCTGAAACATGGGTCGCTGGCATTGCAGGAGGTAAGATGTTCAAAGCCTTAGCCCTCCAAGCCAACAGGTTTTCCTAGCAGACCTAATTTAAATGTCTTTAGTAATGGCAAATTGAATACATTGGTGGTGTTTTTCTAATTTTACTTTTGGGGATGCAGAAGCCCAAACATTAGTATTACTTATCTGCTAAAAGACATATATCAAGGCTAATAATATTTAATGGCTGGCCTGATGCTCTGCTAAAAATTAAGTTTAAACCACACTCTTTTATCTTGTCAGTTTTATTCATTTCCATGTCAATAGACAACTCCTTTCCTGTAGCTCTTGGGGATATATGTGCTTGCTTTAGTTAGTTTCTACTGTTCATACTAATTACCTTTAACTATCTTGTGGAACGCAGTGTTCTAGTTTTTAAAATCTCTTTGTCCCTGCATATGAGAACATGATGTGTCAGCACCCTTCAGATTCCACACTATGCTTGTCTGTTTACCTAGAGTTCCACAAAAAACAAGTTACAGCAAGGTGTGAAATGCCACATTCACCATTAATTGGCTTTGAAAACTGTCTTAGTTGTACAGTAGTAGCACCGAATTAGTCAAGGGATTTTTAAGGATTTTTAAAAATCCCTGTTGAGAATTGTGAAACCTTTAGTTAGGGATTTTGTTTTGTTTGTTAGTGTGTTCACTGCTATCCAGAGAGGGTTGTCTCATCTGATAGTGTAGTTGAAAATCTACCAGATGGCACTTAACTACTGTAGTAGGAACTGGCCTTTTTCTGTAGGTATAACAAATACAATTTTAGAGGATTTTTTTCCCTAAATTTTGTGAAGGATAAATAAGGAATCTCACAAAATTGCTTGACAAATTCGATGCTAGTACTGTAATGCAGGATTTTTTTTCCCCTTTAAACTGTATTCAATTTGTGTGTTTCTAGAGAGTTTTTTTCAGGATATTTGCACTTTCAGCATAAAGATACATGGTATAATAGCTGCTGTGGCATCATATTCTCATATGCTAATACAGCTGTCTTGGACAATGACATTTTAACCACCATAAAATGGAGACCCTAGAACAGTAACAGGGGACTAGTGTGAATAGTGAAAACAAACTATAGCAAACACATATATCCCCAACAGATACATGAAAAGAGCTGTCTGTTGGCATGGAAATAAATAGAATTTACAACATATGAGGGTGTAGTTTTCCTTTAAAATCAATTGACAAATCTGGTCCAGTGGTGTATAGGACTATGGCATTCAATACCTCATCTTCTGCTACACTGGTGACCTGTGTTCGGGAATGAGCACAGGATGCTGGGGGTCAGTGAGGAGGGAGAGGATCGAGCATCCGATGGACTGCTCTCCTCTCCCGGGGTGGGAGGACACACTATAGCACTCCTTGGCTGCCAGCTGACGGAGGCTGGGTGGCAGTACCGGAGTCTTGAACACCGCAGGAGCAGGGCCACAATTATGTCGCTTGTGCGTGCCTCCATATTCACGCGCTTACGGCTGCCATAGCAGGGCAGAAAACTCAGAGGAAAGTGGTCTTGGGCTACACGAAGTCCTGCTTGTCTGCCTTCGCTCCACTCTGCCACTGGTTCACTGGACCCCCAATCTGGATGCAGGATCTCAGGGTGGGGGAGGGGGTGGATGGCCCTCCACTTGGGGAATGGGGCTTGGCGGACTGGAGTGGTAGTGGCCGGGTAGAGGAGACAGGGACAGAAGTGAAGCAGCTGCCTGAGACACATGGGGGATAAAAATCTATATGGAAAAAAATCAATTGACCAATTTTACCAGGCCCAGGAATTTTCCAACCCTACCCCCTTTTTCATAAGTTTTATCCCTGTTACTTGCTTCTCAATAAATATTCCTGGTTTCTCAGTTATTTTGCTCCTTTCCCTAGTGGTTGTAGGTGAGGGGAGGGAAACATGTTTGGTGTACTCCTCCTCTTTCACAGCCTTTTAACAGATATATCTCAATATTCAATTGGCCTACTCATGCATCTGCCACTCCTGCAGCAAGCAGGAGCCTGTTTATGCCAGGAGCCTACGACAACCCAGGCAAAATACAGATTGCTTGCACAAGTCTAAGAAGAAGAAAAACCAAAAACATTTTGCTCAGCAAATAAGGTGTAAATGTTTAAAGTACTACCAATGAGCAACACTGACACTGAGATACAGTATATAGATCAGGCATATGTATATACACACTGATTGCTAATGGATGATTTATCCAGTCTGACAACCTTTATACACAAGTATGCACATTTGCATACACACATTTTTGAGAAATTTAAGAAAATACTACAGAATTCAGCAACCTAATGTCAAGCACAACTTGAGTCACACTTGGGTGCTACCTGTCACCTGCAATGAGCCTGATCGTGCATCTTTATGTGCAGCTATAATATACCTTTTTTCACACTGAAGTTATTTATAGCTGTTCTGTGTGCTTTTTAAAAGTCACGTATCCTTTTTTATTTTCAACAACACTCCCCCCGGTTGCCACCTACATCTTTCATTTGGGTCCTGCTGTATATTGTTAGTAAGCCCTCAGTTGCCCACATCGCCCTCCCTGCCAGTGGGGATCTGCACAGAGCAGGGCCCAAGGGTACCAATGACCATCATATACGTGGCTTAGTGCACACATTTTTTGTTCATGGTTTTCTCTCTAAAGTCCCTCCCTCCACCCCACAACAAGAGCAGTGCCTACATTGGTCACAGACATCACAGCATCCCTGCGAGTTCCTTTGGTCCATGGCAGGGGGTCATTGTGGTGAAGGACCTCACCATCAACCCTCCCACACTGAGGTGCACTGCTGAGCTGCAGCTACTTTGGTCTGCCCTGTCCCCTGATGCAACAACCAGAATCACTCCCGAACCTGGGTTGCCTGTGTGACAGTGTAAATCGCAGCTGATGGGCCATTAGGGTAGCCCACTCACTCTTATCTGTAGTTCAGATCACATTTATTTAATTGTTATGAAGTGCACCATGAGCCCAAGTCCTCTCAATGTGAACTGACCTAAAAGCAACCCAACATTCTGTGAATTGTGATACTGTGCCTGTTACAACTTTATTGATATATAGCATGTGACAACATTATATAGCCAGCAGGTGAAGGTGCCTTTCATTTTATGTAACTTTTAGTGTGTTGGGGTCGGGGCAACCGCACACCTGCATGCCAGAATTTGTTCATCTATTCAACCAGCATAGGGAGGGGACCACTGAGCCACACATAACACTCAGGCAAAGGAATCTGTCTTGGCCCCTGTTTTCAAAAAGCCTTTCCTATTCTATACCTATGAGTAACATCCTTTAAAATGGTTCCCCTAACTTGTTAAAGCAGTTACCTCATTTTTTTACCTTATTTTACCTTAGGTCCCTTATTGCAATGCCTATACATTAGTCATTGTCTCTTTTTCACAGCCTCCCTTGGGTGCACAGCAAATTTCACTGGAGTTGACACTAGTCCCTTATTTTTGCCTTAAGCCAGATTTGACTGTCATTTAGTTTTTTCCCCACAATTCACTCCCACTGATCTCCTTGTCCCCCATTCTGATTATTAACCACATTCGTGGTACCACACATCAGTTGTGAAGGGCATGGACGACTGGCCTCTTCCAAAACCAAAGGAGAATCCCATTTAGGAATGCACTGCATGGATAAAGGTTTAATACTGCATGAAAAGTCACCCCTCCCCTGTAAGGAGACAGCAAGACATCTACAATGTGTCAGTTGTTCACTGTCTCAGAAAAAACAGAAATACTGCAGTTGGTTTCAAATCTCAGATTCCTGCTCTGCCATGCAACTTGAAGATACTGTCTAACGATAAACCTGAAGTCTGCAGTAACTGGGTGAGCCTGAACATCTCAAGGAAAAAAAAAAATTATAGTTCAAAATAATCAAAATGGGCTGTAGGCCTCAGTAATTTACAGAACAAGTTGTTATTCCCTAGGAAATGTTCCGCTTCCAATAACCAGACAATCCAGACTGAGCTGGTTTGTTGAGGAACAAGATTTTCGGTTAAACTCTGTACAAAGGGTAACCCAAATACCAGAACACATTTTGCAATAAATCTTAGCATCAGCGCTTTGGACAGGTTTTCTCCAAGTAGCCTTAGGCCAACAAAATAGTGTACCCAAAGGATTCTCTTTACCTGGACCTGTTTACCAGGTTGGTAAAGACTTTAATTATTTTACTAGTACAACCTCATGGGTCAGAGTTCCTAAATGACTTGAGATCTAAGTTGAAAAAAGGTTTTGCTGCAGTCAAGACCTGTATTGTTTCTGGAATTTTTCCAGAGCCTGCATGTCGTTTTTTCACACGGGTTTATTCTGTGGCTCCTTTGGCCTTCTTTCCATGTCTGAAGTGCCAGAACAAGACAAGACTCGTACTGTAGCTGTAGTTGGTAGACATGTTTCAACTACATTCAACATCTATGACTCTACAGAATAAAAATGATCCCATCACTTAACTGAAGACTTTGACAAAAAAAAAAACTTGAATACGAATAAATTAATCTATTTCTAAAATGTTAGCCTTCTTTGATTACCATCTTAGTGACCATGGGCTGGAGTTTTAGCCTCAAGGCCTAAGTCCCACCAAACAGCCACCACTGCGGGATGAAATCGCCGCACTTGCGGAGATTCGTAGTTTCAGTCAGCACAGCTGCTGGGGATGTTACGCTTGTTCCCACTGAATGTAACATGTTCTTGCAGCTGCACCAACAAAATGACCACAAGCTGCCATAATTGTGGAGCCGGTAGTAAATTGACTCCCCCTTGGAAAATACTGCGGCTGTGGGAAAAACTGCAGCTCTGCAAATGGTGACCCACTTGTACCAGTTTTCTCCCGCAACTGTGGGAATTTCTGGGGCTCTGCAAATCCAATCCCCTATTTGAAGCACTCAAACATTCAGGGTCTAATCTTCCCTTGAACCTTTACCACTTTTGCAGCAAGCTACAGGTCCTTGGGTAATTCATTCCCATGTCTTCATAGAATAAGCTGTTAACACTTACCCACGTCTGCCTGCATTGTACAGCATGCCAGGTTTTCTGTCTGAACCTTGCTTCACGTGTATGCCAGAAGTGCCTGTGACAGAGCTGCTCCCTTGACTTTGGATCTCTTCAGGTCCCCATTCTGCTTGTGTCTCAGAGGATACATGAGGATGTCTCTGTGTCTCAGTACCTCTAGCATCATGAAATGAGGTTTTTCTGCCATGCTCCCAGTCCCCAAGAGTTCTTGTATTTGTATCCAGCTTGGTTGGCTGTATCATAAAAAAGATAAATAAAAGCTTGACTGTCATCGTCACTCACTTAGAGTTCAATTCTTCACTTGTCTGGTATCAAAGTTTTGTTCTTGAGGTCTCACAGAATCTTTCTTTTGCTTCTCTCAAGTACAACAAAAAATACCCTACCAACAAAGAACGGAAAAACTTCAGTCCCCTCCCAACCACTGAGAAAATGTCACAGGTCACCAAACAATACAAGCCAGGTTCCTGTGTGGGGGAGTCAAACTCTGCTGGAAGGCTAGGTTGGTTTATTCAAGGAAGCATCCAATTTTGGCAGTCGCTTACATTTGCCTGTGAACAGGAACCCACAGTTATCAACAGCCCTTTCCCTGAAGTTCAGGAAAAGGATGTTAGCATTAAAAAGGGGGAGTGGACGAACATTGTTAAAGTCACTAGTTACCATGATACCCAAAAGCAGGCACTTGCCATACTGCTGGTTTAAATGTATCGGAACAGGTGACTTTTCTACTTTGGCTGTAGAGAATTATTTGGACTGTTGGGTTGCAAATATTAGGTAAATGGAATGTCCCAAGCTAAAACTTGCAAGGCAGATGGGGTGGGGTACATTTTCAGTCCAGAGAAAAACATTTACACCCAAAAGAATTGGGCTGCCTGGCAACAGTTAAAGAACAAATCTAGTGTAGTTACAACATGCTTATAAGACATGCGATGTTCTCCTCAGATAGCTGATCAAAACCCAGTGTGGTCAGGTAAAGTAACCCAAAACTGCAAACACTTACAGTACAGTAGGAATGATGGCAGGTTTTCAGTTTTTCAGTTTCTGATAACAGTATTAATTTAGACATATATGGCCCAATCCAGTAGCTGGTAACCATGTGTTGCCCCTTTATTTGATATAAACAAGAAGACTGATGTCTGACAAGCAGGATTATTTCTAAAATATTCCAGCCCCTGTTACAGTATGTTTGTTACATAGATACATAGACAGTGTCGGCAGATAAGGGCCTATGGCCCACCCAGTCTGCCCATTTAAGTTTGTAAGTTCAGTTTATGTTTTCCAGGAAGTCTGTTTCCCCTTACCCCTGACCTCCAGAATTCCTTTATGTCTATCCCATGCATTCTTAAATCCTGTGATTGTTTCAGCCCCCACCACTTCCTCTGGCAGGGTGTTCCACTTGTCCACCACCCGTTCTGTGAAGAAATTCTTCCTCACGTTTCCTCTGAATCGTCCTCCCCCTCCAACTTCATCCCATGCCCTCTAGTCCTGGAACATCTTTTTCGCTTAAAAATAGTGCATTCCTGCACCCTGTTCCTCCCTGTAAGATACTTGTATGTCTCTATCATATCCCCTCTCTCCCTCCTCTCCTCCAGGGAGTACATGTTCAGTGCCTTCAACCTGTCCTCATAGGACTTGTGATGCAATCCATGCACCATCTTTGTTGCCCTCCTCTGAACCTTCTCTACCAGACTAGGCGAGTAGACATAACTGTACTTATTAAGATATAGCAGCAGAGCGCTAATTATGGATAGGGACATATACAATGCATAGGAATGTACAAAAAAATTAGGCACCATCAGCAAACACAACAAGTGACAGGTAAGTAAGTTGGGAGAAAAGAGTAAAAGAACAGGAAGTTAGTTGATAATATATTACAAATTTAAAACAGGCTAGTGCCAACAAGGCTGGTCTCATTTTCAAATGTTACGTTTGTTTATCTTTGTGCTTTTTTGTTTTCATTATTGTGAGTAGATATGTTAATATAACAGTTACTGTAATGTAAAAGAGTAAGGGCCAGATATTCAAAACTTTGCCCCGGGGCTAAATTAGCACTGCTCGGCGGGCAAACTTAGCCCAGACACAATGCAAGCTATATTGAAAAGGAAATAGCCTGGTGTTAATCCTGCTGAATATAGCAGTCTAAGGAAGCCGGGCAAACTGGTCTGGGAGTGCAGGGCAAAAATAGCCTGGGAATAAGACAGCACTGAATATAGCAACAGGGAAGTGCAAACTGCAACTGCAGCTCCTTAGACTCTGTAGCAAGCCAGTGTTGTAGGTGGAGAAGATTGTGTGTGATTGCACAGAGATGTCTCACATCTACTGTCTGCAAACAACAATGTAAGCCACACACTGCAGAACTGTGCTATGTTGAAGTAAGGTTTGCCCAGGGCTAACCCGATTGCACAGTGCTAACACATTAGCCCGGTGCAAAACTGGTTAGCCCGGGGCAAACGGAAGCTATAGTCAAAGCTCCTATGCAAATGAGCCTACTTAGGTAATCTGTAGGCAAACAGGCATATTTGCATCTCATTAGGTGCTTCCTTAGCATACATTACCATGCAATTTGCCCAGTGCTACTGCATGGAGCACAAAGCTCCCCCTTTTGATCAGAATGGAAGTACAGGCTGGACACTGCAGGCCAAGGCATGCCCACAGCATCCCCTGTTGGTCGGAATAGCAGTACAGGCTGGAAGCAGCAGGAACTGTGTGTTGCTAGGCAGTCAGTGCATAGAACACACCCATGCAGCTGTGCAAGCATGTAGAGACACATATACAGATCGATAGCTAAACACAAACACACTGCCCACGGCCATATATGCCCTGGAGGATGCCTCCCCCAACAACATAGGTACCCCACTGCAGTAGTGGGTGAAACACAGTGGGGGGAGGATGCAATGCATGGGACAGGCATAAGGCAAACCTGGTGGGGGCAGGTGGCCATAGGCCATAGGGCACTAGGAACTAGGATATGCAGCATATCCAGTAGATAGGGAACAGGGCAGACTGGCTGGGCCAGACAGTCCCTTTCTGCCCTCATGGTCCATGTTCCATTGTGTGCCTGTTGTACCCTGATAGGCTAGTGTCTGCCCCCCCAGCATGCTCCCCTACCCTTGTAGCCCTGCAATTCACTTTAAACCCTGGTAGTCTAGTGGTTCCCCCCACCCCCATGCATGACTTCCGCCCTCCATCTAATGTGAAATAACATAAATTTCCCTGGTAGTCTAGCGGTCCCCCCACCCCAAAGCAGGTATCTCAACCTCCATTGACAATAAATATGATTTCCTTTCCCTGGTAGTCTAGCAGTCCCCCTACCCACAAAACTGTATCCCGACCCCATAGAAAATATATATAAATTGCTTTCCCTGGTAATCTAGCGGTCCCCCCACCCCCAAGCATGTATCCCATCCCCCATTGACAATAAAAATGATTTTCTTTCCCTGGTAGTTTAGTGGTCCCTCCACCCCCAAGAACATATCCTGACCCCATAGAAAATATATATAAATTCCTTTCCCTGGTAGTCTAGCAGTCCCCCACCCCCAAACACATATACTGACCCCATAGCATATAAATATCAATTTCTTTCACTGGTAGTCTAGTGGTCCCCCCAACCCCAAGCACGTTTCCCGACCCCCATAGAAAATATACAGTATATCCATTCCTTTCCCTGGTAGTCTAGTGGTCCCCCCACCCAGCAGTGACACCCCGCTCATCTCATTCAATTCAGAGAACAGAGCTGGTGACCGTCTCAGCCCTTCTCTCACCACCACCTCAGTCGGTGGAAAGTGGCGGGTCGGGATACATGCCTGAGGGTGGGGGGACTGCTAGACTACCAGGGAATGGAAATTATATTTATATTCTATGGGGAACCCCCCGAGTGGGGCCACCATAGGCGGAACTGTCATGGCCAGAGGGGACAGGCACCAGGAGCAGTTCATATGCGAGGAGCTGGCATTTTTCTGTGATGGCTCCTTCTGGAGCTGAGTGCGTGCAATGAGACAAGCCGAGGAGGAACCCACATGCTTCGTGCATGGTCCCCTCATGAGTCTGCACTTGGCTCCCCCCATGCTCTCGTATGGCACCTTGCTACCCAGCCTCCGCCCAGGGGAACCAGGTGCCAGTGCTACACATCCCTCCCCTGAGGAACGAGCAGTCCTCCGGATGCTCAGTCCTATCCCTTCCCTGCTGACCCCCAGCGACCCATGCCTGTTCTCGAACATGGGTCACCGGTGTGGCGCAAGGTGTGGCCTCCAGTGCCTCAACCCTCAGCAACACCGGGCCGGCACCTCTGCTCCTTTTCTAATGTTGTCTGTAAGTTTTCAAGTTATTTACTATACTAAAATATTTGTGTCTTTGTCCCATTGCAGGATTGAGTTTATTTGGCGCAGTGTCTCAGCTCAGATGTTGTTGTTTGCTTCTGTCATTATCCACAGCTCTGCCTTACTTTTGAGCAGCCTTTCTGTTTGTCAAACCCCATAAACACGTGAGACATAATTGTAGTTTCACCTTGAAAACTGTAAATCCGGGTTCGACCCACCCAGACACCAGACACAATTACAGTTTCACTCACCCCCCCCAAGCTCCAGGCCCACATGTATTCCTTCAAGTACTGGATACACAGATTGACTCCTCCACCAGTTCAGACACACTTTTAGTAGGCCTTTGTTCAGTCAATGGCCTATCTATTCATACTCATCTGTATTGCTCCCTTATGCTTATCCCATGCCTGTTTGAAGCCCTGGACTGTATTCATATCCACCACTTCCTGAGGTAGGCTATTCCATGCATCCACTACCCTTTCTGTGAAAAAGAACTTCCTCACATTACCCCTTAATCGGCCTCCCTCTAATCTCATGCTGTGTCCTCTTGTCCTGCTATTTTTCTTATATTGAAACATGTTAGACTTTTTCACCTTGTTAATGCCTTTAAGGTGTTTGAATGTTTCAATCATATCACCTCTCTCCCTCCTTTGCTCTACGGTATACATATTGAGCTCCATTAATCTGTCCTCATATGTTTTCTGATGCAGTCCCTGCACCATTTTGATTGCCCTTCTCTGGACTGCCTCAATTTGGTTAATGTCCTTGTGAAGGCGTGGCCTCCAGCACTGCACACAGTACTCCAGATGGGGCCTAACCAGTGTCTTGTAAAGAGGGATTATTACCTTCCTCTTCCATTTTGTGATACCCCTACTAATACACCCTAACATCCCCCTAGCCTTACCTGCTGCTTTAGTGGTCTGCTTGGCTGATTTCAGGTCACTGGTGATGATGATGCCCATGTTTCTTTTTTCCATTGTGACTGCCCTCCCAGCCTATAGGTGGCTTCAGGGTTTCTCTTCCCTATGTGCATGATATTGGACTTCTTTGCATTAAACCCCAGTTGCCATTCTTCCAACCATTTTGCTAGTTTATCCAGATATCTTCTCATTCTTCCTACCCCATCTGGATCATCTACTGTGTTGCAGATCTTGGTGTCATCTGCAAACAGACAAATCTTACCCACCAGTCCATCTGCAATGTCACTGATGAAGATATTGAAGAGGACTGACCCCAGGACTGATCCCTGAGGTACCCCACTTGTGTCTTGCACCTCTTCTGACCATATACCATTTACTACCACTCTCTGTTTTCTGCCTGTCAACCAGTTTGCCACCCAGTTGACCAACTTCTGACCCACCTCGAGCCTACCCAGCTTATTAATTTATCTTCTATGTGGAACAGTATCAACAGCTTTGCCAAAATTAAGGTAGGCAACATCAACTGCTCCCCCTTGGTCCACCGCTCTTGTTACCCAGTCAAAGAGATCTATGAGATTAGTTTGGCAGGACCTTCCTTTTATAAACCCATGCTGTCTTGGATCCTGTGCTCCTATGGATTCCAGGTGTTGCACTATCCTTTCCTTAAGGAGTGCCTCCATAATCTTGCCCAGTACTGAGGTAAGACTGACTGGTCTGTAGTTCCCTGCCTCCTTCCTGCTAACACTCTTGTGGAGCAGGATCACATGAGCCCTTCTCCAGTCTTCTGGGACCTCTCCTGTGCTCATAGACTCACTAAACAGTTCTGATAATGGCTCTGCTAGTTCCACCCTTAGCTCCTTTAGTGCCCTGGGATGTATGCCATCAGGTCCCATTGCCTTGTCCACCCTGAGCTTATCAAGCTGTTGTAGGACCCTTTCTTTCCTGAAGGGACTAGTGCTCACCCCCCCCCCACCGTGTCCATGGTGCTGAGCTGTGGGCCCTGCTCTACCTTCTCTTCAGTAAATACTGAGCAGAAGTATCTATTTAGGATCGATGCTTTTACATGGTCCTCCTCCTCCTCACATGCCCCCTTGTCTCCTTTGATCTTAGCAATACCCCTCAGGACTTTCTCCTTTCACTAATATATCTATAGAAAGTCATGTCACCTTCTTTTACTGTCTGTGCTAGTGTTTCCTCAGTTTGGGCCTTTGCCTGCCTTCCCTGCTTCCCTTAGGGAAGTTTGGTATGCCTCCCTATCTTCATCCTGCTGTATTCCCTTTTATTTCCTGAAGACCAGCCTTTTGGCTCTGACCTTTTCTGCTACTGTTTTTGAGAACCAAAGTGGTTTCCTTCTTCTTTTGCACTTCCTTTTCTCTCTAACACAATGGGATGTTGCTTCAAGTATTGTATCCTTAATGCTTGCCCACTTTGCCTGTACCCTCTCACCTGTATTTCTTTTTGTCAGGGCTAGCTTAACTCTGTTGGCCATCTTATCAAAGTCAGCTCCTCTGAAGTCCCATATTTTTGCCTTGGAATGGAATGATTTAGTTGTAGTGGCCAAATTGAACCATGCCACGTGATGGTCACTGGCCCCCAGGTGACCTACCACCTGGAGATCTGTGATCCTTTCCCTGTTAGTCAGTACTAGATCTAGGATAGCCCTGTCTCTTGTGGGTTGTTGTACCAGTTGTTTGAGGCCTTCCCCTGCAGGGAATCCACCATGTGTCTAGTTCTGGCAGATGTTCCTGCTGGTATTGACCAATCTGTATCTGGCATGTTGAAGTCTCCCATTATCAGAACCTCCCCTTTAGCTGTTATGTTTTGTATATCTTCTAACAGTAATGTGTCTATGTCCTCCTCCTGGTCTGGGGGCCTGTAGACAACCCCAGTTCTTATGGCTATCCTATTTTCTGTTTCCAGGGTGACCCACAATTCTTTTGGTTCCTTATGTGTATTCTGTAGCTTTGATATTTTCATTGACATACAGGGCCACTCCACCCCCCCAACCCTCCATTTTGCACCTTGGTCTCTTCTGAACAGTACATAGCCAGGTACTGAAGTCTTCCAAGTGTGGTTACTGATAAACCATGTCTCGCTAATTGCTATTATGTGCAGTTTAGCCTCTGTCATTGTCTGCAGGTCTGGGATCTTGTTTCCCAGACTGGAAGCATTTGTGTACATGATTTTCCATTGGCCAGATTTCAGTGTGTTAGTTGTTGGGTGAGGTCTGGTGTTTCCCCTGTGCGTTGTATGGGGAGCTGGACCTTTTTCCTTACCTGGTGATGCAAATGAACTGCAAACATGCTGAACTCCTGTTTGGCCACTAGCTGAGGGGGGAGGGTGTTCTTTCCATTCGACATATGGGGTGCTGCACCCCTCTCCCCATTTGCTAGTTTAAATATTCTGCAAAGACATCAAATTTCTGCCCCAATGCCTTGACTCCCTCCTTAGTCAGATGCAGTCCATCAAATTTAAATAACTTTCGCTCCCAAAACTGTTGCCAGTTCCCTATAAATGTGTGCCCTTTTTCCTGGCACCAGCCCTTGAACCACATGTTTAGCTCCCCTATCTTCTCTTCTCTTCTCTTCTCTTCTCTTCTCTCCATCTGCCCCCCTCTCCCAGACTAACAGGATCTCAGAGAAGGAGATGCCAGACGAAATGGATGATAGTTTGTCACCCAGCTTGGTCAGGTGTTCCTTGTTCTCCACAACTGACCGGCTGGCGAGATCATTAGTCCCTAGGTATACCAGGATGTCAATGTTTTCTTTGGCTTCCTGAACAAGTTTAGCAATGCGGTCAGTGTCTCTCCATGCTGATATACCTGGGAGACATCTGACCATTAACCCTGGCTGGAGATAGGTACCAACTTCCCCAGTCATGGAGTCTCCTATGATCAGAAGTTGTTTTGATTTCCTTTTTGCTTTTTTTGTTTTGTTTCCTGTTTTGGGCAAGTTTTGTTGTGCTAGCTCCTGTTCTGCAGTGTCCTCTGCCCTTTGTTTGATTTTGGAGATAGAGGCAGATACCTGTTTGTAGTTTTTATATGGTTTGTGGAGGTAATATGTTGGAGAGCACCGAGTGATGGGGCACCTGATTTGCCCCTTCTAACCACCTGCCAAGCTCCTGGACCAACTACCCTCTGTGGTCGAGGTGCTTCTGTTGGATGTTGGGGAAATGGCAGGTGATTCTTATAATATATTTCCTCTTGAATATGACATTTGAGGTGCACAATCTCTGTCCATGCTGCCTGGAGCTGAGCCCTAAGATCTCCAATGGCCCAGCATGTAGGACAGTGTCCTAAATCCTGTAAAACTGCCCTTCTGGATAAGCTTCAGTTTCTAGTTAACCAACAGCCTACTTCTTCCCACCCCCCACTATAATTGTCTTATGTCTGTCCCATCCATTCTTGAATTTCCCCACTGTTTTTGACCCCACGACCTCCTCAGGAAAACATTTCCATGTGTCCACCACCCTCTCCATAAAAAAATACTTTCCCACGTTGCCTCTGAGCCATCCCCCCTCTATCTTCACATTGTGCCCCCTTGTTCTTGCACATCTCTTTTTCTGAAAGATGCTCTCATCTTGGACTTTGTTGATTCCATTGAAGTACTTGAAAGTTTCTATCATGTTCCCCCTCTCCCTCCTTTCCCCAAGGCTATACATATTAAACTCTTTAAGTCTCTCTTCATATGGCTTCTGTTGCAGACCCTGCACCATTTTGGTTGCCCTCCTCTGAACTGCATCCATCCTGTCTATGTCCTTGCAGAGATGGGGTCTCCAGAACTGGATGCAGTACTCCAGATGGGGTCTCACCAACTGTCTGTACAGAGGGATAACAACTTCCTGTTTTCTACTGGTGATGCCTCTCCCTATGCATCCCAGTCTCCCCCCAGTCCTCCTAACTCCATTCTCACATTGCTTGCCTACCTTAAGGTCATCTGGTATGACTACCCCCAGGTCTCTTTCCATTTTTGTTGTTGTTAGTATTCCCCCCCTCACTGTGTACTCTTCCCCTGGGTTTTTGTTTCCCAGGTGCATTGCTTTGCACTTCTTTGCACTGAATCTAAGCTGCCATACTTTTGACCATTCCTCCAACCTTGCCAAGTCCCTTCTTATCCTTTCCACCCCCCCTTGTGTATCAACCCTATTGCAGATCTTTGTGTCATCTGCAAAGAGGCATACTTTTCCTTCCAGTCCCTCTGCAATGTCTCCTATAAAGACATTAAAGAGGTCCGGTCCAAGTACCGAACCCTTCGGTACCCCACTAGTAACCAGCCTTTCTTCAGAGTGTACTCCGTTTACTATTATCCTCTGTGTCCTGTTGTCCAGCTGATTTGTTGCCCAGGTTACCACCCTGGGACCCACTCCCAGGCTGGCTAACTTGTTTACTAATTTTTTTGTGTGGGACTGTGTCAAACGCCTTGCTAAAGTCTAAGTAGGTCATATCCACAGCCCCACCCTGGTCTACTACTTTGGTCACCCAGTCAAAGAAATCTAGTAGATTCATCTGGCCTGACTTTACTGCTATGAATCCATGCTGTCTTGGGTCCTGTGCCCTGCTGGTCTCTAGGTACCCAATTATTCTTCCTTTCAGAAGTGATTCCATCATTTTCTCTACCACTGAGGTCAAACTAACAGGTCTGTAATTTCCTGCCTCTGCCTTGCTCCCACTTTTGTGAAGAGGAATCACATCAGCCCTCCTCTAGTCCTCAGGTACCACACCATTCTCCCATGATTTGTTAAAAAGGGTAGACAGTGGTGTCACTAGGTCTCTCCTTATTTCTTTTAGAATTCTGGGGTTAATCCCATCAGGCCCCATTGCTTTGTTGACCTTGAGTTTCAGGAGTTATTTCAGAACCCTTTCTTCTGTGAATGGACTTGTATCGACCCTCCTGTTCAGAGTGCTTCTATTGTTTGATTTAGGTACCTCCGCCTCTTCTTCTTTTGTGAATACAGAGCAAAAGTATTCACTCAGTAATTCTGCCTTTTCACTATCATCCTCTGCCCACCTCCCCTTCCCTTTATTAAGCCTCACTATCTCTCCTTTTGTCTTACTTCATGCCTTGATGTACCTATAAAAGGCTTTATCCCTCTTCTTAACTGAGTTGGCTATCTTTTCCTTGGTTTGGCCCTTCGTTATTCTGACTGCCTTTTCCACTTCCTTCTGCTTTAACTGATCCAGTTCTCTGTCCTGCTCCTTCTGTGATTCCTTATACTTCCTGAATGCTATCTTTTTCTCCCTAACCTTCCCCACCACCTCTTTTGAGAACCACAGTGTTTTTTTTTTACTTCATTTTGTTTTGTTTATTTGCTTCACACAAAGTCTTGTTGCCTCTGTGATGGCAGTTTTGATTCTTCCTCAGTGTTCTTCCACCCTTCCTTCCTTCCTGCCCATTTGCTAGTGCATTCCTTAGGCACTTACCCATTTTGCCAAAGTCAGCCCTCTTAAAGTCCAGTACCTTTGCCTTTGTATGGCTTGACTCTATGGCTGTGTTTATCGTGAACTACACTATTCGGTGGTCGCTAGTTCCCAGATTGCTACCCACTCCTAAATCTGTGATCTTCTCTCCATCTCCATTTGAGAGTACCAGGTCTAAGTTTGCTCCCTCCCAAGTGGGTTCCAACACTAGCTGCCTGAGGCATGCCCCCTGCAGTGCATCAAGAATGACCCTGCTCCAGGATGTGGCTGCAGCACATGTGCTCCAGTTAACATCTGGCATATTCAGGTCTCCCATCAACAATATCTCCCCTTTTTCTGCCATTCTAAGGATGCCTTCTATCATTTCCTTGTCTATTTCCTCCCCCTGAGACAGGGGTCTGTATACAACCCCCAAGCAAATTGTAGTGCCATTGCCTGTCTCCAAGGTGACCCACAGTGCCTCCTCTCCTTCCCATTTACCCTTTAGTTCCATTGCTTTGATCCCTTCTCTTATGTAGAAAGCTACTCCTCTTCCTCCTCCTTGTTTACCCTCCCTGTCCTTCCTGTAGATCGTTTATCCTGGTATGTTGACATCCCAGTCATGGTTCTCTGTGTACCATGTTTCTGTGACTGCCACGATATCCAGATGTCCCTCTTCCATCAAGGCCACTAGTTCAGGAAGCTTGTTACCTAGACTATGGGCATTGGTACTCATCACTCTCCATTTTTTGATGGCCTTACCCCTTTTAGCCCCATCCCTGCCCTTACTGTCTTTGCCTTTTTCTCCATCTACCTCTGTCCTGCTCCCTATCAACCTCCCTACCTTGGTGTTTACCAACTTAAGTACCCTGTTTTGTGGAGGAAGCTGGGAATTCCCTGCTTCTTATCAGTGCCTCCCCCCTTGGCTAGTTTAAAAGCTTGTCAATGAAGCATTCAATCCTGTCACATAGAAGCCTGGTTGCCCTCCTGAAGAGATGCAGACCATCTTGCCAGTATAGATGTTAATCCCTCCAGGTGGAACCCCAGTCCCCAATGAGGTCAAAACCCTGTGCTCTGTACCAGTTTTTCAACCATTCGTTGAATCGCTTGGTGTGGAGTACCATAGCCTAACCTATGCCACAGACAGGCAGCACCTCTGAGAAGGTTAACATGTGCTACTTGTCTAAGGCTCCACCCCAATGCAACAAACTCCACCTGCACTGCTCTGATCCCATGCCCAGCTAAGTCATTTGTCCCTAGGTGGACAATGATGTCCAGCTCCCTCTCCCATCCTGCTGCTTTTGCAACCTTGAGGATTCGCTTCCTGTCCCTCCAAGCCTTGGTGCTGGGCAGGCACCTTACTGCCCTCTCCCCTTTCTTCCCCAGTTCTACCCCCCTAATAATTGAGTCCTCCACCTGGAACTGCTTCCTTCCCCTGTGATGTCCTGTGCCACCCTTCTGTGGGCTTTCCTTGTGGTGGTTCCCAGCAACCTCCTTGGTCTCCACTGTGGGTGCCTCCATAGGGGAACTATGCTCCACCAGAACAGCGTATGGATTGTGGAGAGGTACAACTGGAGAGGTACACCTCTGTTCCACCACCCTCACCCTCCCTGAGCCCACTGTGGTTGAACTGCTCCTCTTTCTTGGCAACCTCTGAGGCAGCAGTGAATTTAATAATGATGTGTTCATTCAATGGCTCAGAAGACTTGGTTCCTAGTAAAACCCCTAAAGCCCCAATGGCACTCACAGAAAAACTGCTGTGTTGTTCTACATTTGACTGTTAGCCATTATAGAAAACTGACCTTTTGTTTTGTTTAAGGTCAGTCTCTCTCATCCTTGTTCTGTAAATGAACAGAGTCAGTCTGAGATATATGCCTCAAATACACCATTTCAAAGTAAATTAACACACTTAAAATGTAATTTTTCTTTTTGAGGTATACTGATTTATAAACTGGGCTGCCAAATTAAGGTTTCAACCCTCTGCCCTCCTCCCATCATATCAATTCAAAATAAATAAAAATAAGTCCTCTTCACCTTCTGGGACAGGTCCTGGATGGTTGTTACCAGCATCTGCATCTGGCAATGAGGGTGAGAAGATAAAGATGTTTGCACTGCCTTTGGACATGTGAAACAAATTATTTAAAATTACCTTTGAAATTATTATTAGAGCAACAAGCATAGCTGAAAATTTACTTTGCTTTTTTCTTAATTGAAACCCCCCTATAAAAGATAGAGTAGTTGACATTTTGACTATAACTTTATGTACTGTTTTCAATATGCATGCATTGCGACCCATTTGTTTTATTTGCAGCTCACATGTATCCTGTTTATTGTTCTAACACTGCAATGTGGGAATAATTCTAGTCTTTGACAATTCAGATAGACGCATGATACAAATATTTCTACAAATTATTGTTTTTGTTTATATGTAGCAACCGACGTTACAGCTGTGCATGGGTTGCACGCACATACAAACACACACATGCGTGCATATAAAAACACATACACACACACACACTCTTCTCTCTCTTTCATATACTGTACACTATTATTTAGTAAGCACCTAGCCAAAGGCAAACATGCCAACCACTAGTGATTAACGTGTAAGGCACACATTGCAAGACTTACACAATGCAAAGCAGAAAGGCCTCCCAGAAAACAATAGTAGTGCTCTCAGATGGCAGAACAACTACAATCAAAGTACCAGCAGTACTGAGTGGTGCCAAGGTATGGAACTGTTATTTTTGTACAATAAAAGGCAAATATACTGTACATATCAAATAATGTACAAGCAGATGCTGCACAATACATAGACATGTACACACAAACACAATTAAACAAGCAAAGTCAACACTATACACAAACTCAGAACTTTTAACCTGATCAGTTCCTGCACTAAAGCTTCTAGAGCTGGCATGATGTTTCTCAGTTTGAAGTGATGTTTCCAATTTGCATTATAACCTCAAAAGTCTCACCTGGAAATTTTCAATACATCAACAACACAGAACTTCAAACCTTGCTGAAACTATATCACGAATATCAGCAATGACATCTGCAATCTATCACACTACAGAAATAGTAGTGAGAACAAACAAAATGTCCCACACTGGGGATCAGACCAAAGTCCCTTACCCACTACTGCTTGGTAGGCTGTAGCTTTACTGCTGTTGAAAGGCTTGTTGACAATAAATGCATGATGTGGGCTATGGGCAGAAAACAATAAAATGAGGTTCAGCTTAGACAAGTGTAAAGTAATGCGCACGGGTAAAAATAACCCCCTATACCAATACAATATAAATAATACTATATTACAAAACATAAAAGAAGAAAAAGACTTAGGAGTTTCCATCTCAGATGATCTTTCCTTTAACAGGCATACCAGCGAAACTGTAAAAAAGTGTTAAAGAATTATAGGTTGCATCTTAAACAATATTAAAGTAGAGACAGCAGAGTTATCATTCCCCTTTACACCACCCTGGTGAGATCGTATTTAGAATATTGTATGCAGTTCTGTGTGCCCCAGAATATAAGAACTCAAAAACTAGTGGAAAAGATTCAAAGGAGAATAACCAAGAAAATCCATTCAGTTAAACACTTTGGGTACAAAAACAGACTCAATAACCTGAATCTATACTCATCAGAATATAGAAGACATAGGGGAGACCTCTGTCTCATTTACAAAACCATAAATGATCCATACATGATGGAAACCCTTGGGCTAAGAAAACACATGGGCAATAAATTCACTAGGTCAAATACACATAAATCACTAGGTGAAAATAATTCAACAGTCAAAAGAAAACACATTTTTTACACAGAAGGTAATAACCAAATGGAATGCACTACCATGGAAACAATAGAGTAATAACATAACAATTTTTAAACATAAACTGGATAATTATATGGGAGAAAAAAATATGCATTCCACCGATGACATGGGTGGCATGTTCACTAAAGGGCTTTGGCTCACTAAACTTGCAACAAACCTATGAATCTATGAACCTGTGTTGAAGGACATTCAGTACTGAGTGCAGACCTCCCCCCCCCATACACACAGCTGCAATGGATTTAGCAATGAGCCAGTTAGTCAGTTTGAAGTAATGTTCACAAGTTGCATTCAAATGCTTCAGTCTCCGCTGGAAATTTTCAGGTTATCAGCGATACTGAACTTCACATTTTGTGGAAACTCTATTACGAACATCAGCAATGACATCCAACAATTTCTGTCATACTACAGAAAGTGAACAAGAAAGAAAAAAGCATCCCACACTGAGGATCAGTCCCAGGCCTCCTACCCACTACTGCTTGGTAGTCTTAGCTTTAAAGCTGTGCTAAAGCTTACTGACAAAAAATGCATGCTGTAGCAAAGGATATCCAACAATGGGTGCAGACCCCCCCAACAGCTGCAGAGAATTTAGTAATGCACCAGTCTGCAGTTTGAAGTAATGTTTCTTGAGCTGCATTCAAGCCTGAAAATCTCAGCTGGAATTTTTCAAGTTATCAGCAATACAGAACTTCAGACTTTGCTGAAACTCTATCACTAATATCAGCTAAGGCATTTAACAATTTCTCGCATTCTACAGAAACTGTAGTAAGACAGAAGAAAATGTTCCGCACTGGGCATCGAACCCAGGTTTGTGTGAGTCTGAAACCCTACACCAGAACCTAAAAGCCCTATCACTGACATTCAGTGACATCATGCAGCCAAATCACTCACCATGAATGTACCTTTGAACGTGCCTAAATGCAAAAAAAGAGTATGCATGGTCACAATAGGCACTGCTTTTAATTAAGGCTTCCTATATTGCACACAGTGGTTCAGCTCCCACAACAGCAGACAACTGCAGTTTTCACCTCATCCACCAAGCACCAGACACATTTATAGACCCCAATCACTAGACACACAGATACACCCCCTCCCAACCAGAGATACCCTTTTAGGCCACTCACACCCTGTACAATGGTTAAAACCTACCAAACACCAGGCACAATTATAGTCCCACTCCAAATGTTACACACAGGTTTAACCCACCCCAACACCAGACACTGTAACAGTTTCACATCCCCCCCCCACAATGATCAGACACACATGTAGTCCCCATCCAACAGGACACAGATTAAGCCACAATCATCCCAGCTTCATGCTGTACATACTCCCCACCATCACCACCACCATGCACACAGGCTGGCTTGGATTTTTAGCACTGTAATAATATGCCCTTCAGTTGCTCAGAAAAGCACTCTTATTGTCCCTTTCAAACACTTTACAGTCCCAGCTGCACACAGAAGAAAACCTGCTGAGCTACTCTACAGGTTTGATGGTAATAGCCTTTAGCATTTATAAAATATGTAGCCTTGTTTATATGTAAGTTCAGTTTCCCTAATCATTGTTCTACAAATAAACAAAGTTAGTCTGTGACATACTGTGTGTTTTTTCAGTACTGCCTCTTAAACCCACCATTCCAAAATAAATGACTGCAGTTGAAAGCATTTCTTTGCCTAACTCATGTTTATTTACAGAAAAAGGATAAGAGAGAGACTTTCTGAGTGCAAATTGCAGCACTTGAGACAAAACATTAGATTACATTTTATGTGGTCTAATCTCTTGCTGCGAGTAGTGCCGTAGGGGGCCAGAAGGCTCCGGTGGAATGGGATTCATGACTCCCTAACAATTCCAGGACAGGACAGATGAATCTGGAAGGAGAGGCAGGAAGCTTACTCAGGGACCAAGATGCAAAAGGTTTATTTACAAGGGCAAAAGATAACAAAATAACAGTTTTCTACAACACTACAGGATAAAAGGATAAACAACAAAACAATACGATTGGGACCAACAATTGGGCAAACCAAAACAGGGGGCTAACCCCTTTTAGTCCAAGTCTTGCATGCACTTGGCCGAGATGACAAAACAACTGATGGCTCAAACTTGGGCTTTACTATGCATTGGCTGATCAGCAGGTGGGCATTGACCCCACAAAGCACTTTTCATAAACAGGCCATACGGGGTGTCCCGCAGATGAACAGAACACAAAGAGCAACACTGCTAGGTGGACGATGAAGAACTTGATGATCCTCTATGGCTCTGGGCAAGAAGTTGAAGACTCCTGGCTAGCAGATGGTTTTCTGGACAATCCACAGCAATGACCACTAGTAGGTCCCTGGCACCCAGGCCATCACCCAAAAAGAAGACAGCTGGTGATGTGACCCTCAGGTGGCCTTCATAGAGCGACACAGGTACATGCACAATTATGGATGGCCAGCAAAATAAGACAAGGGCATGCACAATATTAACTGTGGTCCCTCAGTCTTGAACTGTGGTGGGTTCTAAGCTGACTCATTACTGGATACCTGACTAGTGGCTCTCTACAACTTACCATTGCAGGACTGATGCTGGAACACTGTGGCAGAGCTTTGAAGCAGGTTGACATGACTGGAGACTGTTCTGCTGCAGAAAGTGGATGTGCTGGGGACCTCCCTGGGTCAGCGTCAGGCTCCAAAGAAGCGGGTGCTGGCAACTAAGGTGAAGCTGGGTGTCAAGTACATAAAGGACACAGTCCAATAACACTTCAGCTTACAAGCAAACAGGTTCAACTTGTACACAGACAGTTCAGTTCTTGAAAAGGGGCAGTCTCTAGGGGGTACCAGGCAGACTACAGCACAGTCTGGTTTGGGTGGGGCTCAGGACACATCCATGTAACTGTGGGCAACCTAGGGCCACCAGATGATTCCTCCTCTCCAAAGGGTGCTGTACCTTTAAGGATTTTCCCCTGTACTAGCTGCTTCTGCAGAGCCACCCCCTTCATTAATATTAATGTTCACCCCTGTGCCTGGACTTATGAGACTTTCCGGCTTGGTCCTGCCTCCCTCCTGAAAATAAATTAGGGCCTCCAGCCCCATCTTATGATGGGTTTCACAGCTGGTTCTCCCTTTTAATGAATATTCAAGAGGGCCTGAGTTTTCTGTCTCTCCTTCATGCGATGTTACACACAGTGGCTTTTGGCCCGTGCCCCGGGTCCACTTCCCCCTTTTCTTGGGGCTTTTTTTTTATACTTTTTATTTATTGAAGTTTACTAATTACATACACAAAAAGCGTGTATGATGGCCTCCAGTCTAAAACATGAGAGAGGACAGCATTAAGATCTGTCTACATAACAGAATTACCATTTTAAGCAACATGCACTAAACTATTGTTAATTCAGGCCTTAATGTCTTTTAACTTTTAAGTATTAATAATCCTCCCACTCATTTAGTTATAAAAATAAATGCATGTAAACATACAGTAGTAATACCACATAATTTTTTTTTGTTAGTACTTTTTTACCTGTGTGGCCTGTGGTCTGCATTCACGTCCCGGCATCCATCCATCTCTGGCTGCTGTCCGGTCCTGCCCTGGCCCCCAGTGAAGCCCCCACTGCCATCTACCCCATGGCTTGCCCCCCACAGTGGGGCAGCAGGGAGTCCCCCTTACTCCCCACCGACACAGGATCCAGTATTGTGCAGTGGTGCCCCCAGGACCAGGCAGTCCCTCTAGATGGCCATCAAGCTGCCACAACCGAGTGCCACACTTTTTCCCTGTTCAGCCTGAATGTGGGCTGGGGCATGCAATGATGCCAATGGAGAGAGCGCACATGCATCTGCATGCTTCCCCTCAGCGTCGTGCCCCAAGCTCACCCCTACTGTACAGTGCCAGTGCACCACCCCCCAGCCTCTGCCAGAGGTTACTGGTGTGCTGACAACTGAAAGCCCCCCAACCCCCGGAGAGGGAGAGCAGTCCATGAATGCTCAGTCCCTCTCCACCCCTGCCAACCCCTGGAGACCCAAGTCCATTCCCAAACCCAGGTCGCCAGCATGGACGAGGTGTGGCGTCCAGCGCCTCAACCCTCAGCACCACCGGGATGGCTCAATACCACATAATTTTAACCCAACTGTTGCATGCTTGGCTCTTCTCCAGGACAAAAAGAAAACAAACAAAAACATCTCCCTCCTTTTTCCCTCTCCTTCTCTTTTCCCCTTATCCCTTCCATTTTCATTGTTCCTTTCTCTTCCTTCCCTCTCTTCCTTTTATATTCCACCATCAGTACGATTGGTAAGCTCTGCGGCGATAGCCATTCACATATCAAAGGGACAGTCTGTGTGAAAGACTGTGTTGTGGACCCAAAAAAGTGCGATTGGTGCACAGCATACTTTTAAATACCTCTGTATTTTAAAGGTTCTTTGTGGAGCCCTGTCACCTGATCTTTAGGAAACAGAAAGAGAGTGGGGTAGTTCAAGTACTATACTAGAGAACTACCAGAACTGCTGGGTGTTTTAATTCTGTGTATAGCCTATGCTGTAGTAAATCTATTTGTGCCTTTTCCATGAATGAGTGGAGGACGCACGATATAAGCAAACAAATTGGAATTGTCACTTTAGTTTGCAACTAGTGTTGTGAGGGAACCTGTGACCCCTGATGTGTAGTCCCAGGTCAGTTGTCCTGATTTAACTCAGCCCTGCTGTGAGCAGGGTGAGTGAGAGCAGGGCACACATTGCAGCTCATGGAGATGTGCGCAGAGACACACGCATCAGCACGTGTCAGCTGTGTCCACTGGGGACATGGGAAAACTGGACATAGGCATGCTCAAATAAGGGTGAGAGCTACGGGAAGAAATACAATAGTGAGTAGGTGTGTACTTGTACAAACTGGTAACTATGTCTCAAGGAAGGGGTAGAAAGAGCAAAAACAATCAAATGTGCTCTAAATGTCGAATGTACATGGATGAACCTGTTAGTAAGGAGTTCATCTGTGATAACTGTATTTTAATTCAAACATTGCAGGATGAGATTGCCCTATTATTAAAACAACTAGGTACTCAGAAGGAAATTGAAGTTTTGGAAAGTTTTATTGATGACATGTCTGATAAAATTGCTGTGAGAGAGTCATGGATGCAGGACCCAGAGAATATGGAGGAATCCCAGAGTAAGATGTGTGAAAGTTATAAGGAAGACTCCTGGACAACAGTCAATGAACAAATACAAACACAAGTATCAACCATATTGATACACCTCCCCTGCCTCTATTCACTAAATATGAGACATTAAATCAAGGTCTAGATGGTACCTCTTGTAATCAAGGCCCAGTTATTGCAGGGGGAAATTTACCACACAGTACCCGAGATAATGAACCTAATTTGCAATCTAATGGAATGGACAGTAATCATAAAAGAGATATAGTGGTGATAGGGGATTCGATTATTAGGGGTACAGATTCTGCAGTATGTAATGGGAGAAAGGAACACATGGTTGCTAGTAGTCTTCCCAGGGCAAAAATTAAGGATGTTTCTAATCTTCTGGAGGGACTTTTAGAAGGCACAAATAAACCCCAGTAATCCTACTTATAGGTACTAATGATGTTGATAAAACAGATGTTAAGGATATTCAGGCTGAATTCAAGAAATTATGTAAGAGAATTAAACAAGAAAAAAATGAGGTGCTTATAATATCTGGTATTTTACCAACTTTTGGCCATTTGTCATACAGGAAAATGATTATATCAGAGGTCAATAGTTGGATAAAATATTACTGTAAAGAAGAGGGTATTGGATTTATGGATAATTCCTGTTTCTTTAACAATAAATCATTTTTTAAACAAGATAGGCTTCACCTTAATCAGGCAGGTACTAGAAAATTGGGTAGAAGAATAAATGATGTAATTCAGTTCCATTTAAACTGGCAAGAGGGGGTGGGATGGTAAAAAGTTATAATAAAATGGAGAGTGGCCTTAATATAGTAACAACGGTACCAGAATGGAACGGGGTATTAATTAATGCCAGAAGCTTAGTTAATAAATTTGACAAGTTTAAGTATTTGTTAACATCACAAAAATATTCATATGGCATGTATTACAGAAACATGGTAGGAAGACAAGGATACATGGGACAAAGCTATTCCTGGCTATAATTTATATTCTAAATCCAGGACACACAGGAAGGTGTGGAGGAGTTGCCACATATATAAATGAGACAAAAAGTGATGAAGATGGCACAGATGTGGCTGAACTGCAGACACTATGGGTTAAATTGTTACCCCATAATGGTGCTAAAATTGCTGTTGGGTTGATCTATAGACTTCCTGGTATCTCATTAGAGACTGACAAACTATTACAGAAACAAGTAGTTAATTAGGATCTAGCAAATAAGATAATCATACTTGGAGATCTTAATTTACTTGGTATTAATTGGAAGTCTTTAGGTGGTGAGTAAAAATACAGAGGCAGGGTTTGTGGACATTTTTGATTATTTGGGATTAATGCAAAAGGTACTGGATGCTACAAGGGGTGACAATATCATTGATATTGTGCTTACTAATATAAGGGATGCATTATTCAATGTTAGGGTGGAGGTTCCACTCGGTAACAGCAATCACAATTCAACATATTTAAGAATCAAGAAACTACAGATTGAAAGAGAGGAAGGATCTACTAGTATGATGAATTTTAGTAGGGCAAATTTTGGTCAATTTAGGAAAGCATTTGCATTGTGGGACTGGGAGAAGGAATTTGAGGAGTTGACAGTGAATGAAATATGGAAGCATTTTATGACAAAATTAAAAGATCTGTCAAATAAGCATGTTCCCACTTTTAGGAACTATACAAATTATCATAATAAAAATCCTAGTTGGTTTAATATTTCAATAAAAAACTGATTAACAAAAAGAACAGAATGTATAAAAGATATAAAATTGACAAATCCGGAAGGAATCATCAGGCCCTTAGAGATCTTAATAGGGAAGTGAAAACTGCTATTAGAAAAGCTAAAGCCCATTATGAGTTATTATTGGCAACTAGGATTAGGGATAATAACAAATAATTTTTGGTCATATAAATAAATCAAAGAGTAATCCTAATGTGGTGGGTCCCTTTAAGAAATCAAATGGTCTAGTGACATCAGATAAAGAATTGGCTGATATCCAAAATGAATATTTTTGTTCAGTTTTTAACGAGACACTTCACCATCATTTATAATGAATAACTGTCCATCCCCTGGCAAGATATTAATAGACCCGGTTGATGTTTTGAATAAACTTTATAAGGTGGATATTAATAAGTCATCAGGCCCATATAATATTCATCCCAGGGTGATTCACAAGATGGCTGATTACATAGTACTACCTTTGACGTATATTTTCCAATCCTCTCTAGATAGGGGGGATGTTCCACAGGATTGGAAGGTCGCTAATGTGGTACCATTATTAAAAAAGGGGCCTAGAACTGAACCATCCAACTTTAGACCAGTTAGTCTGACTTTTATCTTGGGTAAGATACTGGAGAGTATCTTAAAAGAAAAGATCATTAACTTCCTTGACAAACAGGGTTTGGCTGATCCTTTACAGCATGGCTTTACAAAATCCAGGTCATGCCAAACCAGTTTTCTTGTCCTTTTATGAGAAAGTCAACAGGGAATTGGATAATGGAAGTTCTGTGGATGTGGTTTTCCTAGATTTTGCAAAGGCTTTTGACAAGCTGCCTCTTTGGAATTATTGAATACATTGTTAGAGATCAATTTAGAAAGTAATATAATACATTGGATATCAGACTGGTTGCATGATAGGAAACAGAGGGTCACTATAAAGGGGGTACACTTGGACCGGGTATCTGTTTCTAGTGGTGTACCACAGGGGTCGGTTCTGGGACCTTGCTTGTTCAATATTTATATTTCCACCCTATAACTAAAGAATGCTAATATATGGCTATATAAATTTGCAGATGACTGCAGAGTTGGAACACCAGTAAACAATGAGGAAGATGGAGTACAATTGCAGGGAGCATTAAATGAGATTGTGGAATGGACTGGGACAAATAAACTAGAGCTGAATACTTCAAAGTGTAAAATAATGCATTTGGGTAAGCATAATATTGATTTGTGTTACAAATTGGGTATGGATCTATTGATAGAGACGCAAGAGGAGAGAGATCTGGGAGTAAAGATTTCAAATGACTTAAAATTTAACAGACATTGTAGTGACCAGGTTAGAGAAGCTAATCAGAACCTAAACTGTATATTGAGACATATCTCAAGTAGAGAAAGGGAGGTGATAATACCACTGTATGAAGCTCTAGTCAGGCCTCACTTGGAGTATTGTGTCCAAGTGTGGTCCCCATACAGGAGGGAAGATATCCTCAGAATTGAGGGGGTAGAGAAGGGCCACCAAATCAATTGTGACACTAAAAAATAAGACATACAATGAAAGGCTAGTGACATTGAACCTATACACTCTTCATTACAGAAGATTCAGAGGTGACATGTGTTTGCTGTTTAGGGTTATGGGCAATGTACGGCTGAAGGATGAGTTGGGATTTATATCTAGGATTAGCAGGGATGGCAGCAGAAGGCACAATAGACAGTTGTATGTACCTAGATGGAACCTAAATCTAGGAAAATATTGATTTAGTCAGAGGGTGCTGGCAGAATGGAACAAACTCCCAAAGACATTAGTAGGCAGCCCAAACATGGATGTTTTCAAAACAGGGTTGGATGAGCTTTATAAGGATAGAATTACCAAATTTTAAAATAAGGAATGGCAAGCTATATGGACATGTTGTCTCAAAGTTTGAAACTTCCTATGAATCCTATGAATTCCTTACCTGATGATGTTGGGGACTCTCCATCTCTAGATGACTCTGACTCATACTGAGACCAAATAAATGTTGCTAAATGGTTGACCTAAAAAAATATATAAGTCTTGCCCTTGTGAGTTATACGCACCTTCGCTGGTGCAAGCATTTGGAAAGTACCACCCATCTCCAAAATTTCCTACCTATAATTTAAAAGTTTCCATCTTCTCTGCTGATTCTGGAATGAGAAATCTGGGTAAATGAAGAATTTATGTGATTTATAGATGAGTGTCCCTTTAAGTTGAGACAGCTTGATCAATAAGTCTCCATCTGAGTCAAAAGCAAAACTGATGAAAACAGTAGCCTTCAAGTCTGTTTTATCTTTTTCTTCAGTGAATTACTTTTTATTTATCCTATAGGCTTTTGTAATAAATGGCAAATTGTCAACCAGCAAATCAAAAACTTGAACAAAAATATCTTTAACTAGCTCTCTTACATTGTCAAATTCACAGTCCAAAAAGTTAGGGAGCCCCATAATTCTCAAATTTATGTAAATTGTTTGGTTCTCCAGTAGCTCCACTTTCCTATGTCGATTATAGGCTGCTTTAATTTGTACTGCATTGGTAGCTTCAAGCGCGGTGAATTTGTTCTCTTGTTATTTGTTCAGTGTTCAGCTCTGTCTGCTTAACATTCGCTACAAGTTATTCCTTGTTGATTTTGACCTCCTTCTATAGAAATTCTAGTTTTGCATTGAATGCATCATGTTTTCATTCTTGACATTGCAAAACAGAGAGTACTTTCTCTATGGATCTGCCTAACTTCCCAAGTGTGTAACTCTGCGTTGGATCTTCAGAGTAGATACCCTGATGAGCCACCATTGAAGAAAACGTTTCTGGGTTATGGGATTCCAGCTTCTGCTTCTGATCAGGAGCTTCTGACCCAGAGTAAGTTATCGAATAGCTTTTTTCTATCAATTCCTGAGAGTCCAAGGGCAGCAACAGTTTAAATGTAGTCTGAGCCACCAAGTGCTCCGGCGGGTACTCCTTAGGTTTGACTTGAGAGTGGGTTAGCAAGAAAGCAGTCTTGCTAGAAGGCTTACCACTTCTTGGGCTGTAAACTGGCCGCATGAACCATTTCTTGAGGGGTTCAACGTTCGGAGAGGCAATCTCCTCACTGGATGATGATGATGTTGCTCTATTCTTCCTTTTATCTGGCATCAGATTGAAATAATTAAAGCTGAGCAACACGGAACAGTGAACTTTAAAGTTGCCGATCAGGAGCTCCTCAGAGCGCATCTGCTTAATGACTCCTTGGGGCTTTTAACTCACAGCGCCCCTCTAGCACCATTGGCACTTAATATTCTAAATTTGGGTTAATGGCCCACATCTCTTCTACTCCTATCCTTACCTTCTTTAGGGCTGTCAGCCCACTGTGGGAGCCCACTGAGTCTCCCCTTCAGTTTATTTGGGCTCTGGCCCCTTAATTCTTTTCTTTGGGCACTCTCTCCCCTTATTCCTTCACCCAGTGCCTGTGGCACGGAACAACAAGTTTGGGCACACAGCCCACTCTTTTGGCCTTTGCCCATTAACTCTTTTTAACCCCACCCACTCCCCAGAGCCTGTGGTATGAGGAAAATTAACTTTAGGCACATGGCCCACTTACCACCATGACCCAGGGATGGTCACTGCTGCTGGGGGGTCTGGGGATGTGGCCGGGGAGCCACGCTCCCACCCTGCACCTTTCTTGTGCTGCTGCAGCTAGATGGAACTAATCAATGTGGGGCATGTTTTCTGCCTGGACTGATTTTTTGCTGCACCTTTTTGGTCCACTTGGGAGACTATCCCTGCTGCCACTGCTGATTGGGACTGGAGGACCGCCAAGCACATCAGGGAGCCGCACTCCTACCTGACCCAGGATTCTGCTACCGCTGCACTGCTGGACCCACACTGGAGGGGAGCAATGCCTGGGGAGCCACAGACCAAGCAAAGGTATGTGTCTTTTCACCCGTGCTCCTCACATCCTCCATCCTCCAGGCCCAGAGAAGAACTGTCCCGCTCTAGCAACTCCCCAGCCATTTTCTAAGGCAGGGAGGTCCTAACTGGCAGCAAGGGGACTGGGCCTTCCAAGCCCAAAAGGGTTTTTTTCTGGGCAGGGGAGAGTCCTGCCTCAGCCCCCCTGCCATACCAAAAGGCGCGAAAGTGAACAAAGGCCATGGAGGGGAGTTTTGTGCTGTGGAGGGAAGAGTCTCCATATTTTTCTGGTGTCTTTTATTCTGGGGCACTACAGCAGAACTGCACCACAAATTGTGCTACACATTGATACATCTGAGAGCCCTTAGAAAATCTGGGACCCACTCTGCATACAATGTGCTACACAAAACATCTCCATCCCCTGAGCCACTGGTAGCAACAGTCTGTCACCTTCCATTCCAAGATTGTAAAGAACTGTGGGGCAAAGTTTGTATATAAGGTGCAATATAACAGCAACCTACTAGTGTGGTGGGCCATTACCCTATATTTTGGTACCACCCCTCTCTATTTTTTAATACTGTCCTAGGCGGTATAGCCTAGAGGTTAGAGTACTGAGCTGTAAATGAGCTTGACACATCCACCAGACCTTGGTTTGATTCCCACAACCTCCAGTTGCATACTTTGTGACTCTAAGTAAATCACTTAACCACTCTAGTGCCCCTGGGTCACCCCTGAAAACAGGCACTTGTGCCTAGTGGGCCTTACCCGGTTACCAAAAGAATGAAATAAAATAAAATATATTTTTACAACTACCCTAAATTTTTAACCAGCAATGTAATTTATTTTAATAAAATCATTCAGAATAGTCTTTCACCACCATCCTTTGTTGCACTTGCACCTATGTTTTAATACCAATGCTCTATATAGTATCTTACTTAAAATTTACTTATACACAGATACAGAGCATGGCATTCCAAGCAATGATCCATCTTTGATCCTGATCACAACAACCACCACTCTATATTTCTACCCAGTGGGAAACCCAATGTTGGCAGTTGGCACTGTGTGGTTGGATGATGAGAGCAGCTCCCCTCTCTCCAACATTCCTCTTCACCATCTGTCCGAGTTCTCAGTACGCCCTACATAGCTTCTCATCAGCATGACTCAGGGACTCAGAATATCTGAGCTCTCTGCTGCTGGCTTCCAATCTCTGGGGCTGGAAATCTAGCAACCACTTGTGACAGCAGGGATGGCTGTCTAGGGTTGGAAAGCAAGGCATGACTTGCAGAAACAGGGACAGTCTGTCTGGAACCGGCAAGCAAGCCTTCACTCACAGTAACAGGGATGCCTGTCTGGTCCAGGAAGCAAATTGCTATACTAGGCAAAAGTAAAGGTCAGTCCACGACCATGAAGAAAGCCACCACTTGTGGCAGCAGGGCTTCAGGGGACAGAGAAAGCTGCTGCTTGCTGCCACAGGGAAGACCCATCCACAGCAGGCTCTGCTGGTGCTTGCTTTGCCTCCACTCCTCGGAACCTTCAGTCAACTCCTGGGGGCTGTGGCACTTGTTTAAAGTACATTCCAGTCTTAGTACAGCCTTGGCTATGGCCAATACATCCTGGTCCCAGTAGAACTCAGACTATCACCTTAAGTACATGAAGGTCCCAATACAATCAATATCATACCCTATTAAAGTATTTACCAGCAAAAGGGTCCAGAAAGGACTAGCAGCCCTAAAACCAAATATGACCCCCAGGTCTGATGGGATACATCTGAGGGTACTGAAAGAACTAGCAGCAGAACTAGCTGAACCTCTGGTATGGCTATTCAATAGCTCATTGGAGGGCAGTGGATGTAGTTCCACTTAATAAGGAGGGAAGAAAATGGGTAAACTAATGGAATCACTGGTCAAAAAGAACCTTGAGGATTTCCTGGAGCACATCAGACTCCAGGATAGTAAACAGCTTGGGTTCATGGCAGGGAGGTCTTGTCAGACCAACCTGATACCTTTTTTTTTAATGAGGGTATTGAATAGGGGACAAGTCATGGATTTACTCTACTTTGACTACAACAGGCTTTTGACTCAGTGCCTGACAGATTACTGAAGAAGATGGAGGATCTGGGTGCGGCAAGAAACATAGTAAGATGGGTAGGAAATTGGTTGAAAGAGAAGCAGAAGATGGCTGTGATTAATTGCGTCAAATCAGAAGAGAGGGAGGTCATGAGTGGGGTGCCATAGAGATCCGTCCTGGGTCCTGTCATTTTCAATATGTTCATCGGAGAAATTGGAAAAGGGATCTGGGGCAAGCTGTGTCTCTTCGCAGATGACACTAAGCTCTGTAGGGGAGTAGACAGCAATGAGGGAATTAGGGAGATGCAGAGTAACCTGGAAAGACATGAGAAGTGGTCTAAGGTTTTGCAGTTGAAATTTAATGTCAAAAAGTGCAAGGAGATACACCTAGGGAACAAGAATCCCAGGACAGAGTGCTACATGTCAGGGTGGAACTGAGCACGATGGTTGAAGAAAGGGACCTAGAGGTCATCATAAGTGACTCCCTTAAACACTCAAGCCAGTGCAACAATGTCTATAGTAAGGCAAATAGGATGCTGGGATGTATTGGAAGGAGTACTGACACTGTAAGAAAAGAGGTGCTACTACCTCTTCATAGATCACTGGTGAGACCTCACCTGGAGTACTAGAAACAGAATTTGTCAGCAGATAAGGACCATTTGGCCCACCCAGACTCCTCTTTTTTCCCCATTTACAATATCACTGCAGACCCTACTTGATCTCCAGTTCTTCCCCCCCCTTCCATCAAGATTTCTTTATGCCTATTCCCATGCATTCTTGAAACCCACCCCTGTTTTTACCCCACTACCTCTGCTTGTAGTCCATTCTAGGATGCCACCACTCCTTCTATAAAGAAGTACTTCCTCACATCAATCCTGAATCTACCCCCTCCAGCTTCATATGATGTCCTCTTGTTGTTGACCACCTTTTTTATTTTGAAAAATACTTTCCTCCTGTATCTCATTTACCCTTTGAGACATTTAAAGGTCTGTATCATATCCCCCCTCCTTTGTTCCAGGGTATAAATATTGAGTTCCTTTAGTCTCTCCTCTTAGGGCTTTTGATGCAGACCCTGCACCATTTTAGTTGCCCTTCTCTGGACTACCTCCACTCTCCCTATCTCCTTCATGAAGATATGGTCCCAGAACTGGACACAGCATTCTAGATGGGGTCTTACCAGTGATCTATATAGAGGCAACACCACCTCCCTCTTTCTGCTGGTGATACCCCTCCCTAAGCACCCCAGTATTCAACTAGCCCTTCCAATTTCCTTGTCGCATTGCATGGCTATCTTTAGATCATTAGATATATTTACCCCCAGGTCTCTCTCCTGCTTGGTGGTTGTCAATAACACTCCACCCATTTTGTACTCTGCCCCTGGATTTCTGTGCCTTAAGTGCATTGTTTTACACTTTTCCAGAACAAAATCCAGTTGCCATACCCTTGACCACTCCTTTAGTTTTCTCAGCTCCTTGTTCATCCCTGCTACCCCCTTCGTCCTCTCCAATTCACGGACAAGGGATTGCTAGAGATTCCCAGGGTTCATTTAAAAACTTCTGGAAATCATGCTTTTTCTTTTGTGGCACCAACCCTGTGGAATGCTCTACCTCATCGGTTAAGAGACTGCCTGACTGTCAATAGTTTTAAGTCTATGCTGAAAACATATTTGTTTACATTAGCCTTCCCAGATTGTTTTTAATTATCTTTATATTTATTGTTTTAATTCAGTTTTATATGTTTGCATGTTTAAAATGTACAGCGCCTTGGCTCGGGAAAGGTGCTATAAAGATAGTTTTACTTACTTACTTATCCCTTACCCCCCAGGAGTGTCTGCCCTATTGCAGATTTTGGTGTCATATGCAGAGAGGCAGGGTCTGGCAATGTAGCCTGGAGGTTACAGTAACAAGCTGTGAATGAGCTTGGTACATCCTGCAGCCCTGGGTTTAATTCCCACAACCTTCACTTGCATACTGTGTGACTCTGAGCAAGTCACAATCTCCCCAGTGCTCCCAGGTCACCCCTGAAAACAGGCACTTGTGTCTAGTGGGCCTTACCCAGTTACCAAAGACTTAAAAAAAAATACTTTCTCCCCAAGCTCCTCTGCAATCTCACTTATAAAGGCATGAAAGAGGAATAGTCCCAGCACTGATCCCTGAGATACCCTGCTGGTCACCTTCCTGTACTTGGAGCGAACTCTGTTTATCACTGCCCTCTTCTGCCTATCCCCAAACCAATGTCTTATCTAGTGTACCACCTTTGGATCCACTCATAAGCTACTAAGTGTGCTTACTAGTCTCCTGTGTGGAGCGGTGTCAAAAGTTTTAGTGAAATCTAGGTAGACCATGTCTACTGCCCTACCCTGATCTAATGCCTTGATCACCCAGTCAAAAAAAATCCATCAGATTCATTTGACATGATCTCCCCCTGTGAATCCATGCTGCTGCATGCCTTGTAACACATTGAACTCAAGATATGCCACTATTCTTTCCTTCAGCAGTAATTCTTTTAACTCTCCCATTACTGATGTCAAACTCACTGGCCTTTAATTGACAGCCTCTTTCCTACTACCACTTTTTTGAAGTGGGACTATATCTGCCCTCCTCCAGTCCTTCTGAACCACTCATGTTTCCAGTGAGCTGCTAAATAGGACTGTCAGAAGTGCAGCCAGGACCTCCCTGAACTCCCTCAATAACCTTGGATGCACCCCGTCTGGTCCCATTGCTTTGTCCACTTTCAGATTAAGTCCCTTCAGGACTCTGTCCTCCAAAAAAGGACTAGTGTCCACTTCCCTCCCTTCAGTGTTCCTGTTAATTTTTTTGGCCTCTCCCCTTCTCTTTCTTCTGTGAAGACTGAACAAAAGTATGTAACCCTAGGTGGTGCTATCTCTGGGGTTACTTTGCCTGCCTGTAATTCTGACCGCAGGTTGAGGGACCTGGATTCATTATTATGGTGCCTCCACCTTAGAGTAATAATAGTGGGGTATCTACCTAACCTGGTATAGCCCTCTGGGAAGCTATAACCACCCGTAAGCCCACCTAGTGACCCAATACCTTGTAACGAGAGATAACCCTTTGCAGTAGTTGGCACACAGTCAGCATTAAACATCAATAATATGTACACAACCCTTGCACTTACCACCAGGGACAGAGCTTCAGCAACTCCCCTGGAACCCCCTGTAAAGACAAGGTTAGAAAGGCAAAACATACACTTTCAATACTGTACCCCAGCTGAGAATATGCTCATCAGCCAGTTTAAATGTGAAAACAGCAGGGGGCATGAATCTGGAAAACTGATTACTTTACTGATTTGATTCAGGTTACTATGCATGCACTTTAGTCCCAGAATAAACAGTCTGACAACACGGGGTATGCAGAATGTTAAGTTGGCTGGCCAGAAATGGTACCTGGGCTTGGCCAGCATTGCAGCTGTTGTTGGGGCCCTTGATGGAAGGAAAAGGCAGTTAACATGCACAAACAAGACTTTGGTTACTTGTAATCCTGGCCGGTTGGCCCAGTCCTTTGTAACCCTGTAACACACTGAAGCAGTCAGATGGTACCACAAAATGATTAGAAGAAATGTTGCAGGGAGCCCTGAGATGACTCATGACACCATTTAATGGAATTGGCCTGGCGATATGAAGATCTGTGGATGATCACCGAAGAGCATGGGGAAGCTAGGCCAGCATGAAACACATCCGCTTAATGGCCTTTCCCTCCAGGTGGCCACAATCTGCAATTTCTTGCTGCACAGCAGTTGGATCACAGTCGCTGGTGCAGAAATAGTTGGCTTGGGCCGATGTTGGCATAGGCCCATGGCTGAATAAACACTTCTGGCAAAGTTCAGTTTGTTTGCTGGTGATGGCCTCCAGCTGGCTAACAGTTCAGTCAGTGGCAAAACAGGCTTCGACCCATGATAAGCGTCTCGCTTGAAGGCTACAATCTTTTCAGACTTGACCGGGCAAGAAAGAAAGGTGGGGGCTGTGCTATCTACATAAAGGACAACCTCTCCTGTCAACGCGGCAGCTTCACCCCCACAAATACGCAGATGCAACTCCTCCCTATCAAACTGCTTCTTGGTGCACAAAACAAAGTTCTCACAGTGGCCGCAGTCTATATCCCTCCAAAAGACCACCGTGCCAGTATTAAGTCTGTACTTGATTTTGTTAGTCTGCAGCCCTCTGAAAATGAGCTCCTCCTCCTGGATTTCAACATAAACTGGCTCGCCTCTGACACTGGCTCTTACAAAGATGACATCCTAGCAGCAAACCTGACTCAGATGTAACCTTCCCACCCGGAAAATTACAAAACTGGTACAAGCACCCTTATTGACTGGGTTCTCACAAATCACCCTGACCGGATAAAAACATTAAAGTCCTCCCTGACTCCCTCAGTGACCACTCCCCAGTGTCCTGTACCTGGTCTAATAAATTTCTCAAGCCACCCCAAAGTTATAACAAGCAGAGTATTGCCTTATGGGAATCTTATCAAGTTGAAAACCCATCTCCTACAACAGGACTGATGCCAATCCTTGAATCAACTGATATTAATACCGCACTAGAATACTTCATTAAATCTTTCAACTCTGCATGCACTTATACCCCAGTAAAAAACGAAAATCAAAGCTATCAAATCCATTGATTACTGCCAAACTACTTGCCGAGCTCAAGTTCGGGACCACCTCTGGGCAGTTGCCAGAGACACAGGCTCACCCCATGATACCCCAAATTACAAGCAGGCACGAAATAGATGTACCTCACAAATTAGGCAAATGAAGAGCCTATTTCAAAAATGCCCTTGAATCCACTGGGTGATGGAAGAGCTTTTGGGACAACATCTGAAACATAATGGGTAAACAATCAAAATCGTCACCTACCATTATGAAAGTTGATGGATCCACCACTCTTGACCCAAAGTCTATTGCAGATGCGCTTAATAAGACATTCACAGACCTTAGTGGGGTCCTCCCCCAAGATTTCTTCTCGGACTTACCTGTGCCTAACCTAGTATCACAAAACACCCCTCGTGACAAACCACAATTTTACTTCAAGAAAACCAAAGTGCACAAAGCACACAAGTACATAAGAAAGGCCTGCTCCAAATCCAGAACAAGTAGTGACACGCTAGATCTAAAAATCCTGTCTCTCACCCTGGATGAAGTAATTCACCCCCTTGCAAAAATTCTTAATCTGTCACTTTGCCAAAGTCAATTTCCCAACAAATGGAAATCTGCCATAGTAACGCCAGTGCACAAAGGGGGGGACAAAACCTCAACAGGAAACTATCGACCAATATCAATACTCCCTCCCCTCTCCAAAGCACTTGAACGAATAGTGGCAGACCAACTCTCTGATTACCTGGTCAAATACAATCTACTCTGTAATCAACAGCACGGCTTTAGGAAAGGACATAGTACAACAACAGCCTTACTTGATTTCTCTGGAGATGTCCACTCAGCCCTGGACAAAGGGTGCCAAACAGGTGCAGTCTTTATCGATCTTACAAAGCTTTTGACACAGTCCATCATGGCCTACTTACCTCCTACTTTCTAGCCTAGGCCTGGCCGAAGGTCCTTGTGCTTGGGTGAAAAGTTACCTGTCCAATCGGTCACAGGCTGTAAAATCTCTAATGAACTCTCCGACTTCAAACCAGTTTTCTGGTGTACCACAGGGATCAATTCTTGGACCGCCTCTTTAGCCTGTTCCTTAACTCCTCCCAGATATCTGCCAGGAGAAAATAATCTTATACGCTGATGATGCTGTAATTTCTCTTCCCACAAGGATCCAAACTCCCTATGAAAAAGCCTGCAACTTGCTTTCTCTAGTGTTGAAAGGTGGTTCCTGGATAGTAAACTTGTGCTAAACCACAATAAAACAAAAGTCATGCTCTTCTCCAATCACCAAAACAAAAATAGGCATACTCCACTCACCATACAAACCTCTGCGGGAATTACACTGGACCAAGTAAATACTTTCAAATACCTTGGCATCACTTTTGACCAAGGGCTCACCTTTGCAACCCACATTGACAACACTAGAAACAGTGAACAGCCTTGGAATACTATTCCGTAACCGTCAATTTCTAAATCAAGCGGCTTTGAGAATAGCTGTACAGAGTTCCATATTCTCAATCATTGACTATGGCCTTATTATTTATGGCTCAGCTACCTCCACTGCTCTAAGGTGTATCTCAATCACTCTAAATAAGGCCTGCCGGCTCCTCACGGGGGCTCAAAGACTGACTCACACATGTGATCTGTACTATGAATCAGGCTGGTTGAACCTATCAAATCGTCTTATTTATCTCACCTGCACAATGGCAAAAAAATCTATCTTGGGACTGACTCCATTATGTATTCAAAACCTACTCCGACCGAATCCTGGCTCACGACCTTCCACCAGATCTGAACGCCAACCTTTCCTGGTTCCAGATGCCGACTGCACAGGGACAAAGATCTTTCGTGATATAGGGCCCCGACATGGTTCAATGCACTTAGTCCACCTACTCTATCCTCAACCTCGCTTGAAGCTTTCAAATCCATGCTCTATGCCCACCTCACCACCACTAGCAACTGTGATTGCGCTAGATAAGGACTACTACTCCTCGTGTCCATCCTCACATCTGACGCCTCTTCCTCCCTGACTAATGAACCCTCTGGTACCTCTACTACTTCCTGTCTCCCACCCAAACTCACTCTCCCCTTTTTTTTTTTTTTGCCTGTCCCCTCTCACTTACTCTCCTGCTCACCACCTTTCCCTCCTCTCTAGCCTCCTTTTGGCTCCTAATGATCACCCTCTCCCTGGAAGTTTCTTTAACCTTGAAATTGTCTACTCGCTTGAACCTGTTATAGCTTGTTTTTCTATGAAACTTAAAAAATGTTACTGCCTTAAACTGTTAATAGCAAATTTATGATGTAACTTTCCTGTCTGGTTTTACCTGTAATTGTGTATCGTGCTTTGTTAAATGTTCTTTGTGACGTGGAACCTTTGTAAAAGAGCCCTGGCTCAAAGGTATTAATTCCTAGACTAATAAACTAAACTAAACTAAACTTAACAGAAATAGCATTAACTTTTCTAACTCTCAATTCAGTTTCAGGCCACTTGATGTTGCAGTCAATTCACTGAGCAAACCTCTAAGTTCAACAAGGCAGTCTCTCACCACAGTTCTTGGGCCAAATACTTCACAGGAGCATCTTTCAGGTCCAATAACTCAAGCTCCAACTTCTCAAAATCTCGGAGCTTTCTGCTGCAGTCAAAAGTCGCATTTCAGGTCAGTCCGATTACTGCTATAAGGCAGTCCAAATAATGGAGAACAGTAGCAGGCAGGCAAGTTAGAACTTTCCCTGCTGATTCTCCTTGGCGCCTTCCTTAGAGCAGCCTCTCAAAAGCTCGAGCTGATCACTCTCCAAACTCTAACTCTAACTCCAACTGCCCCACTGCCTCCAAACAGTTTTTGAACTAATCTGGTTTTCTAGCATTTTGGTTGGCTAGGGGGAGTTGTCAGTCACAGTCCTGGTGCTCCCATTAGTTTAGTTTAGACACCAACCTGTAAAACTACAAGAACTACAGTTTTCCTTTCCATGAGGCACTTGAACTAAAGACCCCTCAAGGTCCCCTGTGTCTCATTGGTCCAAATCCTGGAAGTCCCGGACCAAACATGGTGGCTTCCATTTGGATAAGCAAACTGCAAGAAGGCAGGTTAAAACAAATGCTCTAATTTAATTTAAATATTACAGCAAGTTAGAAGTAAATATTTACAGTAATAGCTAAAGCTCCCTCTGCTTTACTATCGACAGCAGAGTGGAGCAAATTAAAGTGGTGTCTGGCCGATTGCAAGCTTTGAAACATTCAGAACCAGCCCATACCATTTACTATACACACATTGGCTAATGACTTTTAAAGGGACAGGTGTGGAAGCACATCATGACACTCTCATGCAAAATCAAAAGGATCAAACAAATAACCATGGATTTACTATCTATGCAGGACGTCTGCCAGGCAGTGGGCATAGATGGAGCCCAGGAAGACACTGAAGGTAAGCTCTAAATTGGTTGGGGGTTACAAGTATTTGTTCAGGATGGCTGCCTTTTCATTGTCCCCCTCTACACAGTACCCCCTTCCCTTTTTAATCTTACAATCCATCCCCTGGTCTTTCTCTTTTCACTTACATATCTAAAAAAATGTCTTGTCCTTTTTCATTACCACGTGAGCTATTCTTTCTTCAGTTTGAGCCTTTGTGCTCCTTACTGCTTTCCCTGCTTGTTCCTGTTTCCCCTGATACACTTCCCTATCTTTCTCCCTCTTCATCTCCTCATACCTTCTGAATACTACCCTTTTAGCCTTTACATTTTCAGTCACTTCTCTCGAGAACCTCTTGCTTTTGCTCACTTGCTTGATGCAGAGGTTTGTTGCCTTCACTATGCCACCTTTTATCTTTGCCCACTGTTCCTTTACCCCACACAGGTCATTCCCCCCTTAACAGGTCATCCCTGAGGCATTCACCCATCTTTATAAAACCTGCCCTCCTGAAGTCCAGGACCCTTGCCCTTGTGTGGTTTGATTCCACAGCCATCCTTATACTGAACCACACCATACGGTGATTACTGCTCCCTAGGTGGCCTCCCATCTTGTCATCTGCAACACTGTCCCTGTTAGTGAGTATCAGGTCAAGTATTACTCCATCATGAGTGTATTCACTGACTGGTTGCCTGACTAACACCTTCTGCAGAAAGTCCAACATGGCCCTGCTTTTATCCGAAGCCATAGCCGGGAGACTGCAGTCTACATCCAGCAGACTAAAGTACCCCATCAGCAGCACCTCCCCTTTTCTGTCATTTTGCCAATGGCTTCCACCAATACTTTATCTAACTCTTCCCCTTTTGCCGGAGGTCTTTAGGTCATGCCACAGCAAATGATGGCTCTGTTCCCCTTCTCCAGGGTGACCCTCAGTACCTCTGCACCCCCTGTATTCCCTGTATCTCTGTCACTTTTATGCTCGCCCTCATATAAAGCACTACATTCCTTCCTTTCCTTCCCATTCTGCACTTCCTGAACAGAGAATAGCCTGGTATGGCCATGTCCCAGTTATATTTTTTCGGTGCAGCATGAAGTACTTTCTCACTTCAACTCAATTTAGATTTTTATTTAACCAGGTGAAACCCCTTTGAGAAGAACTCATTTTCAAGGTGGACCAGGGCAGGTACAAAACCAGATGACAATAATCACATACATCAGAAATAGCATAAAGGAATACAATATATACAATTTGCAATAAGTTCGAGCATTAGATAAAGTACATAGGACACATTTTATCTAGGTATGGGTGGAACTAGGCAAGGTAAATAACAATTGAGTAGAGTTCTTACGACAGAAAATAGTTCAGCAGTTGTTTACATAAACATAATAAAATGGTAGACAGTATAAACATGTCAGTGGAAGTAAAGTCAGGCAACATTAAGCTAGACAGTAAAACACAGTAAGAGCAGTTAGCAATAATAAATACACTGATTTGGGTTCTATGTCATAAAGGCGACCGCTGAAAGGTGATTGCTGTTAGAGTGACGTCACATCACTGACCTTTCAGCAATGTGCCACCCTCCCAACACACAGCAAAAGGGCACTGGGGACTTACAATTTTAAATTTTATGTGGGGGGCGTTGCTTCTCTCACCCCCCTACTTTAGGGTTCTCAACTCCAGGGGGGGTCCATGTCAGGGGAAGGGTGCAAGCCATGAACAAAAAAAATATTTGGGCCAGGCAAAACAAAAATGTATCTGCACCTGGACCCAAACCCTGCACCCTGTCCACACAAGCCCTGAACCCACCCACCACACCATGAGGCCAGCTTGGCAACTCACCACGGCACCACCCCTCAAAAACCTTCCCTCCCCTTCCTCGCTGACAGTGCTCACTCCCCTCCACACACGAGTACATGTAGCGACATCCTGTCGCTAGATGCACAAACCCACCTCATCCGGTCACCCTACCTTGTCCATATCCCCCATGACATGTGCCACGATTAAGTCACTGTTTTTGTTTTCACTCAGTCATGGTTGCCAATGTCATGGGCTACTGTGATTTGGGTAATTTACTAGGTAACGGCCTAGCACAAAGATTAAAGAGGGGGAGACGGAGAGAAGGGAGTGGAAGGAGCCAGGAGGGGTGGTGCCTAGTGGGTTAATTGAAAAGTCAGGGCACGACAGGCAGAGACTAGTCCTCATCGACTACACTTGCAGGACTCCTTAAAGGACTGATTAAATAAGGATGTGAAGGTTGATAGTTTGACAGGGATAACCAGTTTCATTACTTTTTTGACTTTGTTCCATAATGAGGGCAGGGCATAACCTATGGATGAGCTACCAAACCTAGTATTGAATTTAAGAATGATAAGATTAATGTAGGAGACACTTCTTAGTCCATACCTGTCTGGTACACAGATAAGCAGACAGTCCGAAATATATTGGGGGAACCTATGGATAATGACTTTGAATGTTCATATGGCTACATTTTGTTGCCGCTGGAATGAGAGTGAGGTCCATCCTAAAAGGGAAGAGAGGGTACAGTGGTGGGTGGAGTAGGATACGCCAGTTATGAAGCATAGTGCATGGTGTAGAGGATGTCTAATTTGGATAGGGCGGCACTAGTACTTTGAACATACAGAATGTCTTCATAATCTATGAGTGGGAGAAAGGTGGCTTGTACTAACCTGGTTCTTGCTTCTTTAGAAAGTAAGTGCCTAATTTTATAGAAAAGTCTGAGTCTCAGTTTTAGCATCTTTGCAACTTTCTCTATATGTTCCGTGAAGATTAGCTTATGGTCAACCCACACACCCAAGTATTTAAATTTACCCACAAGTTCTATTTGCTCACCTACTAAGGTGGTGATTTGGGGTAAGGAGTGGCGGCTAGGTGTTTGTGCTTGTCTTGTTACATGTGAGAAAAACATAGCTTTTGTTTTCTTAGCATTCAGTAACAATTTGAGGTGTGGAAGGTTCATCTGCAGTTTGTTAAAATCTTTTTGCAGATCCCTGCAAGCCAAATCAGGGGAAGGTCTGTCTATATAGATGATGGAGTCATCCGCAAATGGTGAATGTTGGCTGATTTTATGCAAGAGTTAATATTATTAATATAGATTGCAAAGAGGAGAGGGTCCAGAATTTACCCCTGTGGGACACCCCTTGGAAGGTTATTCAAGGGGGAGAGGTCACCGTCTGCTTTTATCTACTGGAGACGACCAGTGAGATAACCATCAAACCGTTTCAGGGCAGCAGGGTCCAGACCAATGTTCCTGAGGATTTCCAGTAGTAAGACATGATCCACAGTATCGAATGCCTTGCTCAGATCAAGGAACATGTTTTTTGTTGTCCAGGGCTGTGAGTCAATCATTGGAGACTTTGGTTAGTGCTGTAATAGTACTATAAGTTGGTCTAAAACCAGACTGTAATGGTGAGAGTAGATTAGTGGACTCGAGATATTTTCTTAACTGGGTGTTAACTATTTTTACAAGGAGTTTAGAGAGGGCGGGGAGCAGAGAAATAGGCCTATAGTTGTTTATATCCATGGGGTCACCAGATTTGAAGAGAGGTATGACATGGGCTGTTTTCCAGATGGCACGGAGAGCACCCTGAGCTAGAGACATATTAAAGAGGTGCATTAAGGGAACAGCCAAGACGCGGTAGCCTAGCTTCAGAAAGAAAGGTTCAATAAGGTGCGCACCAGCATTTTTTTTTTTGTTCAATTTCAGTACCGGGTCTTCCACTTCCTTCAGGGAAACTGGTGTGAATAAAAAAGTATGATCAGTACTAGAAGGGCTGGAGGCATAGTTGGCTGGGACCTGTCCTCTGAGCTGGTCATGTAATTTGCTGGCAGAGGATGCAACCAAGGCCAAGCCAGTGGTAGCAAAGTGGGCATTAAGGAGTTCAAGTATTTTCTGTTTGTTGGTGAAGGTAGTGCCATTTGATTTAATTTTGGCAGGGAGTGAGTTAATACATTTATGTCCCTTGATATCTTTTAAGGTCTGCCAGAACTTAACAGGCTGGTTAGATGATGCATCTAGGATTTTACAAAAGTAGTTGGCTTTTGCAGTTCTAATGAGTTTGGTACACTGGTTTCTGGCTGTCCGGAAGGTGGTCCAGTCAGCAGGCAGTTTTGTACTATGGGCTTTTCTTCAAAGCTTGTCCCTATGAGGTAAGGTAGTCTTCAGGTCAGGGGAAAACCATGGCCATGATTTTTTTTTAGTGTGCATTTTGACCAAGGGGGGGGGGGGGGTGCATGCCTGTCAATGGTACTGAGGACAATACTGTAGAAGGCCTCATAAGCTTCGGATACCATTGTGGATAAGTAGAAATCTTGCCAGCATGCATACTGCAGATCAGAGATGAAAGCATGGTAGTCTAAATTACTGCAACTTCTCTTGAGGGCAAATCTAGAGGTAGTCGAGGGTTTGGGAGTGGACCTCATGCAGGCAACTGGGTAGTGATTGCTTAGGTCATTTATTAGCATGCCTGAGTGAGTGAAAAGGTGGGGTTTGCTTATTAAGATGAGATCAAGTAAACTACTGTGCGCAGGTCTTTATTTTAAGACAGGTGGCTTCCACAATTAGTTGTGTAAGCCCAAGTGATTTCATTTAAAGGTTTGGAGCACTCGGCGAACCAGTTAAGGTTGAAGTCACCCATGACTATGACCTCCACTAAGAGTGAGTCCAGAAGGTCGGATAACTGGTTCAGCAGCTTGAGGCCTGCTATGAGAGGTCTGTAGCAGCCAGTGGTTAGGAGTGGGACAGATAAGGGTTGTTATAGTTTAACGGTAAGACATTCAAATTCCTTCAGCACTGAAGTGGAGTCTATAGTGGTGGCAGAGAATTTATTGTGTACATATATAGCTACCCCCCAGCATACCTGTCTGCTCTAAACACTTTATATGAGGGGATATTGATTTCAGAATCTTAAGTAGAGGGTTTCAATCCTGAATCTACCCCTTCCAGCATCATATCATGTGCACTATGACTCAGTAATTGTCACAATGTCCAGGTTGGCCTCTTCCATGCATGATGGCCTCCAGGTCCAGGTCTTATTTCTAGCATTCACACATGGAGCCCCCACTATGGGGCTTACCTTATTTGTCCCTTGTCTCCTGTTGATCTTCTACCGCCTCCTGGTGTACCTCGATCTTCCCCCAAGTGGCACCTCCACTTGCCTGAGTCCTTTATGTTCCCCAGGGCCCCGAAACAGCCCCTGTGTATAATTTTTTGTCCATAATGGGCTTGGAGCGTGTTGTGGAGATGCCAGCATTTCCCTTATACACTTCACGGCTGGCTGGCAGCTCGCCCATGTGCGGAAGTGCTTCGGTATTTTCTGCCACAATTTGTGGTAAAAGTGGTTGCTTGTTGTGGGATCCCGGTCCCTAAAGACAGTAAAGAGGCCAAAGACCTAAAGCAGGTGCAAGAAGTACTGCGGAACATTTTAAATGAAAAGTTCCATGTGCGCTGTGTGTCTAGGCCTGGCACTGTGAATATTAATGAGCAGGCATTAATATTCATAAGCAAGCCTTTCTGCTGCCAGGGGGACTGTTTATTTCAGCGGCAGTGGCAGGTGCAGGAGCAAGAATAAATGTAAAATGTGGGTAGCAATGGAGAGGGCAAAAAAGGGGCAATTGAACTGTGGGGCAATGAAACAAACGTTCTGGCTGCACCAGGACTTTAATGTTGGGACTTCTATGGACTGCATGGAGACTGTATCAACAGCAGCCATATTTGCAGCCTGTGAGCCAATCAGAAAGCTAAAATTTTACTGCCAGAACTCTGTGTACATTTAAGCATTAAGCCATGATGAAGGTGGCATTTAATGGGGAATTAATGCATGGTTGGGAGGGTTGTGGCACTAGGCCGAAGGCCAAGTGCCTACAATGGCCCAACCATGCATTAATTCCCCATTAGATGCCACCTTCAGAGTGGCTTAATGGGCTTGTAACATGATCATTCTTTCTATAGTGTTTCCACACTGTTGTGTCTATTCCTGAGTACATCAGCAAAACATTCAAGTTATTATTTGGAAATCTGTTGAGTGCACTTCTCTACCTCCTCGCATGTAGCTAGATACATCTATTCAACAACTGATGTTGTCAACAACAAGCCACTGCTCTGCTACAATGAGATATGAATTGAGTTTTTTTTTTTTTTTTTACTCTTTCATGATTTCACGCAGCAATTACTTTACTGCACTGCTTAGGAGGTGTCACTTTGTTCATTCTGTTCGTGCCGCGATCTCAGCTGCTGAAACTCTATGCACTGATTTACATATTTGCTGAGCTGCTTACTCTGCTCTCCTAAGTCTTCCGATGTCACACAAAAAGTTCTGCACAGCATTCTGTCACTCCTGCACTACTTATTGACATACAAATTCCACTGTATCTCCATTTGATACTGCACTCTGCCTATCAATTCGATCGAAATTACGTTACATCTCAATGGTGTGCAACTTTGCTGTGTCACCGGTTTCCTCCCTCATGTGTGAGCTGGACACAATTTTGTAGTTGTGCCACTGCCAGCTTCTGTGCGACACTCATGGGCAGTTGGGTGGGTGGGTGGGACAGACGACATCCGTTCAGCCCTTGTCTTGTAATCCTTGATTACTGCTGATTCTCGCATCTGTGGCACACATTAGTAGTTCAGTTTGAGGATGGCATTATTGCTAAATTAATACCATCTCCAAACTATACCATGTGGTCCTTTCTAACCAATTGCTTAGCTTGTTTTAGTCTCAGTAATCTTTGCCATATTACAAATGTACTTATGTGCTTTTTCTTTGTTTTGTCATTTCTAGGAGACATAACATTTTCCTGTTTATCTAGTAAAGATAGCCTGGATTTTATTCCTCTCACCAATTCTTCTGTCTTCTGCATATATTATTTCTTTCCATATTTACAAATAAAGCTCACAGATCAACCTGTATGTGATATATAAATATATATATTTTCTATATATAGTATATACTGTGTGTATATATATATATCACATACAGGTTGATCTGTGAGCTCTATTTGTAAATATGGAAAGAAAAAATATATAGAACTTGAACTGATTGATCCCTTGTAGGAGATCCCAGGAGCTAGAAAATTGATAATTGATAAGTTGTACTCATGCATTTAGGTTGTATTTACAAGCTCCAGTTTTTTTTTTGGAAATTTTATTTCAAGTTTGCAGAGACATAAAATGAAATTTTCAAAATAGTTGAACATCATACATATACCCATGATGTAAGAGAAACAAAAGGAGAGAGGTGTTTTAACTATAATAGTCCAGCTGTTAAAGTGTCTAATTATTGCACAATAGTCTCTCTCATATTTTTTCTTCTTCTAGGTATCTTGTGTTTATATGAATCTTAACAAAGGAGAGAAGGGTCTGACTTCACTGCAGGACCCAAATGAAACAAAGTTCTTCAAAAGAATCAATGAATGTATCCATATATTTACCTAATCTAAATATCTGTGCTTTTACTGCTATATACAAAGTAAAACAGTAAATTAGTAAACAACTTTAAAAATCATAAACATTCAGGATGTAGGTTGGTATATTATTTCATTGTTTTAGTCTATTTTTCATTATTTATTTATTTATTTATTTATTCTAGGATTACAAATACCTTCGAGCCAAGGCTCTTTTACAAATGTTCCACGTCATTGGTACAACTGAGACAAACATAAGCAAAGACAACAGTTTATAAAATCAAAAAAAAACCAAAAACATATAGCCTTGTAGAGGAGAAAAGAACAATAAGGTGAAACTTTGGGGAGGGGGAAGGGAAAGGAGGAGGTGAAATTGGGGAGACTAAGTGGGTGAGAGAAAAGGGGAGGTGGGGGGGCAGAGAGAGGAGAGGTGGAAGGCGGGTAAGAATAGACGTAATGTATCTGGGTGGCATTTGTCATGGGCCAGCAGGGGAGGTGAAGATAGGAAGGGGGGAAGGGTGCTGGCAACGTACAGGAGTAGATGTGGATCCAAAAGGGCATCTTCAGCTATGGAACCAAAAGACATGTTTAGCCACAACAGTCACTGAGGTTGGAGGCAGTGAGTGTTAGGCGGAGCCGAGTCTTAAAAGTGCTGAGCAATAGTGAGGATGAGATGTTGCTGGGAAGACCGTTGTACCAACTAGCGGCCGGGTAAGCAAAGGATCTTTGGCCTCATGTTGTGCGGCAATGCGAGATTTCAGAAGCTGAGGTTTCAATCCCCTGGTATGACAGGTGTGGCTTCTCAGTTGTATGAGGGCACAGACTGGGGCAAGGCCCAGCAAGATTTTCTTAGTAGTAATACAAGTTTGGTGTTTTATTTGATTGGCAAGATTCAACCATCCAGTTTGAGAATAGAGGTCACAGGTGTGAGTTGGGCGTTGGGAGCCTGTGACAAGTCGACAGGCCTTGTTGAAGTCGGTGAATACACGTTTGAGTGCGGTGGTTGTAGCAGAGCCATAAATTATAATGCCATAATCAATGATGGATATAATGGAGCTCTGGACAGCGACAGCAAGGGCTTCGGGTGTCAGGTGTTTCCTATGACGGAATAGCAGGCCTAGCCAGGAGTTAGCAGCTTTGGTGACATGGTTGATGTGGGCAGTGTAGGAGAGGTGCGGGTCAAGGGTGATCCCGAGGTATTTAAAGTCTAATCATTATTATATTGAAAGACATTGGTCATGACTGCTTGGGGTATAAAAGGTCTAATTTCCCAGAGTTAAAATGAAAGAGCCTGTTGGGAGAGGACCGATCTCTCTTCCATCTCCTCAATAAGATGCATAAAGGGGAGCCAGATGCCATTAAACTTTTCCCTCTGTAAACGCAGTTCAGCTGTAATCCTTTCTACCCTCTGTATATCCTTAATTATATCTGTCCAGTCCTGCAATGTTGGGGAGTTAGGTGTTAACCATTTTCTAGTAATGGCTTTCCCCGCAGCAGCGAGTAGAATCCCTAGGAAGGATTTTTGACCATTAGTTTTCCTTCCTTTGAGAAGGACCTCCAAGATCATATGTTGGAATAACATCGGCTCCTCAGTCCCCATCATCTGCTGGTATCTGCAGGTTACCTGTCTCCAAAAGGACTGTAACACTGGACAATCCCAGAAAATGTGATGGTGGGTCCTGACTGATTCACAGTTTCTCCAACAATGTTCAGAATATGTGGGATTATAATGTTTGGTCCTGGTTGGGGTGTTGAAAAATCTACTTATAAGTTTCCATCTAAATTCTTTCCATACATTAGATGCAGAGGTCTGAAGGGTCCCTTCCCAAATTTGTTTCCATGTCTGGGCATCAAGATACAGTCCTGCCTCCCTTTCCCAGGCTGCCAGACAGTTAGGGGGGGTCATGTACTGTCAACCCCCAGAAGATTTTAACTAGTTTTGAAATTAAATGTGTTTGCTCAGGAGTACTAGCTGTCTCATAGATTAGCTTTTCAAAAGGGTGCGAATCCTGCCTAACACTTTCAAGATTAAGGTCCTTTTTTAAAAAGGAGACTACCTTTAGGTAACAAAAATAATGGGAACCAGGAAGCCTATATTCCTGTTGTGTCTTCCAAAATTTTTTTATCTAGTTTTGTTTTAAGAACTGGTAGAAATAGAGAAGACCATTATGGCGCCATCTGATGAAGAAATGGTTCAGCTTGGGGGGGGGGGCATGGTGAAATTTTTCTTCTATTTGAAAGAGAGTGACTTAAGCCTATGTCTGTCTTAACCCTCCCCATGTCCTAAAGAGTTGTTCCTGCCATGGGTTAAGTAATTTAACTTTTTTAAAGAATTCCAGAAGGTTTTTAAAATCCATAACTGGTATGCTGGCAGGGTTGCTGCCCTCCACCCTGCTCACCCAAACATTCTGTGGGTTTTTCCTGTGGTAGGCTACCCACAGAATCAGTTGTGCCATCAGGTAGTATGCCTTTAGATTTGGGAGACCCTGACCACCTTGTGCCTTAGGTCTTAATAGTGTTGTCCAGACTACTCTAGCTCTTTTTCCAGCCCACACAAAATGGTGTAGGGCTTTATCTATTTTCTGCCAGTCTGCACTGGGTATGTGTAATGGAAGAGGACTAAACAAAAACAAAAACTGTGGGAGAATATTCATATGAATAGATTCTACCTGACCTATCAGGGACAGGGACAAAAGGCCCCAGTGCTCAAATCTATCAAAAATGTATTGTAAAAGCTTGCTGTTTACCTGCTAAAGTTGTTTTAGGTTCAGGGAAAGAAAAATCCTTAGGTATTGTATGGATGATGAAACCCATTTAAAAGGCAAATTTTGAGTAAGCTCTGGGGTAGGCAGGCCTCTTACCATCAGGATCTCTGTTTTGTCATTATTAATTTTAAAACCAGAAATATATCCATATGAGTGAAGTATGCGGGCAAGGACTGGGTTGGTGACCACAAGGTCCTTTAAATAAAGCATGGTGTTGTCTGTGTATCATGAAATTCAGTTTTCTTCACCCCCAGTTTTAATGCCCTGTAGTTCAGAATTTGATCTGATCGATTCAGCTGGGGCTCCATGTTGAGGGTGAAAAGGAATGGAGACAGGGGGCAACCCTGCCTTGTACATCTTCATATATCCAGAGTCTCAGAGGTCATGCCGTTCACTGTAACTCTAGCCCAGGATATGTGGTACAAGGCTTTGATTCATAGAAGGAATTGTGCTCCAAAGCCAAATTTAAACAGAACTGCTTCAAGGAAGTCCCATCTGATGCCTTCTCGGTGTCCACCACTATGGCTACTTGTTGTTCCTTGGCCTTACTTCCTGAGTGCAGGATATTCAGACAATATCTGATATTGCCCTGAATGTGTCTATTAGGCACAAAGCCTGCCTGATCTGGATGAAGCAGGTTTGGTAATGTTCTGTTGACCCTGGTGGCTAGTATTTTAGAAAATAGTTTTAAATCAACATTCAGCAGTGAAATTGACTGATATGAGGTACAAACTTCTGGGGGTTTCCCTTCCTTTGGAATTACTGTGATGTGGGCTTCTCTCCATGTATGGGCGAGGCTATCCTCATCTTCACAGGAGTTGAAAACATCTACCAGTGAAAGGGTCAGCAACTGAGAGAATGTTTGGTAAACTTCAACATTAAAACTGTCAGGCCCAGGGGACTTATACGTTTTTAGATTTTTTATTGCATAGGCAATTTTTATTGTCATGAATGGGGATTCTAACATTAATTTGTCCTCTTCTGAAAGTTTTGGCAAGGAGATCCCGGCCATAAATTCCTCAGTAATCTGCTGTTTGTCAGGTACCTGAGTCTCCATGGAGTAAAGGATGGTATAGTATGTCTTACAGGCTTCCGTTACGTCTTTTGGGGGTATAAAGTGCTGTCAGTTTGCCTTTCTGAGTTATTTGTACTTTTTTAACATAGTGTTCTGATTGGGTTTTTCTTAGCTGAAATGCCAAGAACCTGCTAGCTTTGTTTCCAAACTCATAATACTTTTGATTTGTGTATCTAAGTTTTCCTTCTACCTGTCTGTCTAGAATGCTCTGCAGCTGGGCTCTGACATTTTTCAATTCCACCCACACCATCCCTTATTTTTGTGCTCTGTCTCCAGTTGTTTTAATTTTTGTTCCAGAGCTACAGTATCTGTTTCTCTTTACACTGTCTCTTCAGATGGGAGGAATAATAGATTATTTCTCTTCTTCTGACAGCTTTAAGTCTGTCCCAGTATCATTTCTTTTTAGTGGTTTGGATATCATTGTGACTTTGATAGTCTTTAATTACTTTTTTCATTAGATCCCAAAACTCTTCCCACTCAAGAAGAGGGGTATTCATCCTCCGTGTGATGTTTCTCTGCCAGTCCCCTAGCTGAATGTCCAGGGTGACTGCTGAGTGGTCAGAGACCAATCTGGAGTGTGTTCTACAATCTTTAATTTTATGCATGTCAGATTTACTACAGAGAAAGTAGTCAATCCAGGAATAGGGCTGGTTAGGACTGGAATAACAAGTATAGTCTATAATGGTGGGGTTTAACTCCCTCCAGATACAGTATCTAGTAGACCTAATTCTTACTCTTCCCCACACTGTCCGACTCATGTTTTTATTAGTGGAGGTGATCTCTGAGGAGCGATCCATTGCTGGATTGAGGACACAGTTAAAGTCTCTGCCCAGTAGTATCAAACCTTCCCCTAGATCAGAAATCTTACTAAAAACCTTTCTGTAAAAAGTCAAGTCATCAGCATTAGGGGTGTAGAGGTTAATGAGGTATATCTTTTGAGAGTACAATTGTCCTGTGGCAACTACCATCCTGCCCTCCCCTAAATATTCCTCTGAGTCAAGCTCCAGTGGGATGTTTCTTTTAAGCAGGATAGCTGTGCCTGCCTTTTTGCCTGTGGGGTGGGCCGAGCCCACAACCTTCCCCACCCAGGACCATCGTAACTTTTAGTGTTCTGTTGCTGACAGTTTCGTTTCCTGAAGAAAACATATATCCGCATCTAACCTCTTCAGGTATTTTAAAATGTTTTTCCTTTTAATGGGAGAATTAATGCCCTGAACATTCAGGAAGCTACTTTTAAAGTACCCACCTGTATGCAGATAAGACCACTCGTCTGTTATATGGTATCTGTTTCAGCTCATATCGTCATGCTCCAGTTTGTAATCTCCGTGCATTTTAGCCTTCTCCTGCAAATTCTTTATATTTTTTGTAGTGAAGTGGCACAAAGTCATAGTTTAGAATAATGACTATACTTAAGATAAGTAATAAACCAACTTCACATATCTGTATATAGAACATTTTGTAATTATATATGTTTATTAAGTTGTTTGGTGAGTGGAGGTATTTAATGATTGTATGTACTGACGTCATGATTTTGCATCTGTATAAATGAAAGTCAAAATCCCCACATGGTTAATGCCCCCTGGAAGACATTTTGCTGAGGTGCTAGGGGCTCGTATACTGGTGAAATAAATTCAACAATTTTAGTTGATTCAGTTTGTTCTGAGTGATATTTTATTGCTTGGAGCATTGTTTCTTGCCTTTGCTAAGATTGTTTTATGGGCTGGCTGTCCTGTACTAGCACACCACTCTCAGCCCTGAGCGCAGGTTACCTTTTTCTTGGATCTGTGAATATTAATGAGCATGCATTATTGTTCATCAGCAAGCCTTTCTGCTACCAGGGGACTGTTTATTTCAGCAGTGGTGACAGGTGCAGCAGCAAGAATAAATGTAAAATGTGGGCAACAATGGAGAGGGCACAAAAGGGGCAATTGAACTGTGGAGCAATAGTGTAAATAAAACAAATGTACTGGCTGCACCAGGACTTTAATATTGGGACTTCTATGGACTACATGGAGACTGTATCAATAGCAGCCATATTTGCAGCCTGTGAGCCAATCAGAAAGCTAGAATGCCACAGCCAGGACTCTTGGGACTTTGCCAGGGAGTTATGGGACTTTGCAGAGGACTTGTGGTGGAAAAGCAGGGACCTAATTTAGGCGCCCAAACAGGGGGGCCTATCAGGTGTCAAGGAGGCCTAAGGAATATTCATTTTTGGGACAGACAAGTGATTTCAGCCAATTGGAAGCCTCAGAGAGCTCCCAAAATCCCAGAGACTGTTATGGCCGAGTCAGTTCAGTGCAATCCCCTCCACAGGGAAGGGGGCTATGGCCCTCTGCTAAAGAGAATGGGCCTAGTGTGTTCAGCAGGAGCCCCTCCACAGGGGAAGATGCTTTGTCTCCTGAGAAAAAGTGGCTGCCAAAAAGTGGAGTCACTGGCCTGGGGCTTGCCAGTCATTGTTCCCCAGGCTAGCATTTGCCTGTCCATATTTTTGGGAAAATGTGACAGAACCCTGAATTCGTTTTCAGCTGTGAGAGAGCTGCATGAACGTTCTGCCTCAGCAGTGAGAGTGCTGATGAAGCTGTAACTTCAGGAAATGAAAATATTTCTGAATCATTCCGAGTGAGTAAACTTCTGCTTACAAGAACATGTTTTTGGAGACCTGCTTGGGGCCGAGAAGCTCAGAAAGCCAGGAAGTGCTCATGTTCTTCTACAACCTAAGTTTGATCAGTGCCTGAGATAGGGTGGACAGCCAATGCAAGAATGACTATGGATGGTCCAGTTTTGTGAAATGCCTAATGTGACTGCTTACGTGCACCTAAAGGAATGAAGGGAAAAGTATCCTGAGGTTGGAGCTTTGCCCCCAGTTGCCTGAGAGGACCCTGTAAATGTCCAATTGGAGCTGCAGGTGCCAGCACAACCAAGAGGGACTTTGATAGTGTGTCTTGTGCTTTGAGAAGCATCAGAGAAAGTGAATTACCAACAAGTAAAGTGCTATACTGGTTAGGAGTCACGCCTTAAGCTCCTGACTTCAGTTTGGAGAGGGAAGAGAATGTGACTATGCATGGACTGTGCACGTTTGGGTTCTCCCTAGCCCTAGAGGAAAGCACACATGTTGAGAAACTGTGTCTTGAAAGCTGAAAGGACCATGCCTGCCATGCTGGCCACATGGTTGAAGGGATTGTGACCACTTAAAGCAGCCAGAATGTGCTAAATGTAAAATGTGCTGAAGGCAAGAAAAGAGACTATTTTCCAGATCGGCCTGGGAGTCAGCCTGCACTGCTATGCACTGCCATATGCGCTTTCCCCTGAAGGGCGTAGTCTAGATGTTGGTGTCTGAAGCATGCCAGCCCTGGTTCTGGTCTGTTCCTAATGTAACTGTAAGCCCAGAGAGAAGGGACAACCATTTTCAAAGCTGAGAGTTCCAGCTTGCAAGCTGCAAGAGCCTAGTGAACAGGGGTCAGCCAAAGCTCTTGCCTGCACCTCAGCTACAACCTCTCTACACCAATGATGACTTCAAAACCGTGATTAGGCAGAGCCATCCTCTGCCACACTTTAAGAACCTATAAATAGTTAACCCAAGAACTTCTATGTACAATGTCAGTCCTGAGTGTTAAAGTTTAAAGTTTGTTTTCAAGATCAGCCAGAATGATTAAGATCAAACTAAAGAACAGATGTAATCTGCTTTACTTCTAAAGGGTCCCAACACTAGCCAACTCAGCTGCAACTTTATCAGGCCTGCACCTAAAAACCTAGTACTGGGTACCCAGGTTTAGAGTATAGAATTGTGGGGTTCTATAATAGTCTGGGACTGGTACCAATGTAGGAAATGTGTCAGCAGATTATAAATGCAGCTAGATAGCTAGATAGTATTTAAGACCTGAATCCATGAGAAGGTTGGTGGGTAGCCACTGTGACAGATGTCTAGATTTAAGAAATGCAGAATGATTATCTGATTGCAATACTAGGAATGCCAGTCTAATTTACCCGATGCCAATCTAAATGCCAATCATTGTAAATATCTAACCTCTGCTTCCAATTCACCCTTCCTTACTCTCACCCCTTATAAATAAACTGTTTGCTTGTTTTTATAAATCTTGTGTCATGAGCATATTATTAGAGTGAGCCTTTAATTCAAAAATGTTGAAATGTAGGGTTTTGGTTAGTGGGTCATGTGTGGGGTGACATTATGGTGATGTGAGTGGGTACAGCATTCCAGGGGGTTGTACTAGGAATTATCTAGCCCACTGAAAATTATACTCTGGGTGGAGGCACTGTGCAACAATGTGATGTCTGGGAAAGAACCAGGTTAATGCTACAAAAGGGAATCCAGGCCCCTCAGCCTTGGTTAGGCCTGCAAGGCAGGGGTAAGTAGCCTGTTGGGACATGGTTTCTGGGTCACACACACACACATCGCCTTACAGATATCATTACCACTCTGCTTGTCAGCACTCTCTCTTTTTGCTGTCCCTACTCTCCGCCCCTCTCTTTTTAATTCTCCTGTTCCCATTCCCCTTTTTGCCCAGTTCTGGAGTCATCACCTCAGGAAAGATAAGTACAGGGTAGAGACAGTGCAGTGAAGGGTGACCAGGATGATTCAGGGCCAGGAGGGCGGATCTAATAAGGATCAGCTGAGGACACTGAACATGTACTCATTAGAGACCAGATGAGAGAAGTGTGATATGACAATGACCGATAAATTCCTGAAAGGAATAAACACAGCAAACTGCAAGGAACTATGTAGCACGAGTAATAGTTCAAAGACATGGAGACATGAGTGGGAGCTGAAGGGAGGGAGGTTCAAGAGGGAGATAAAAAAGTTTCATTTTACAGAAAGGGTGGTGGAACCATGGAACTGTCTGCCAGCTGAGGTGGTGGGTATCAAAACTATAAATGGTTTCAAGCATGGCTGGGACAGAGTGAAGGGTATAGTGGTTACTCAGGGTGGTAGTAGTAGGGAGGGCGTGGGGTGGGTGGGTATTGAGGGGTGGTACCCTGTAGGGACAGTAGGTCTTGGAGTTTGATAGGGAATTACAAGCAGACAGTCTGTGTTTCTGTCACTTATCTTCTCTGGCCCCCACCTTCCTGTCACACAAGTAAGTCACTATCCCCTTGCAGGGGGCAAAGGGGAGTGAGGGCATTGAGGCAATAACCCTGACTAGACATTAGGTCCCAGGGTAGGATGGGGTAAAATAGGGCAGACTGGATGTGCTAGTGGTCTTTTTCTGCTATCATTTTCTATGTTTCTATGTTTTTTGCCTAAGTGACAGCCTTGTGTTAGCAGTCAGGATGGTGTGCTTGGCCGCAAAAGCAGTTTTCTCATGTCCTGGCTCCTCAACATTTCTCTTCTTGCTGCAGTCATGGCATGGCCAGTGTTCTTGGACCACCCCAGGGAGCTCTCAATCAGCAGGTCTTGGAGACTCAACTCATCTGGGCTTTCAGCCACTGGCTTCTCATCTCCAAGCAAACATAGACTCTCCTCTTCAATTAAATTGTAACAATTTAAATAATCCCTTATTGGAAGAAATCATGGGGGTCAAATGGCTTCCTGGGGGTTAAAAAGTGATCTCTACCCTGTATAAACTCTGAACAGATAACTGTGGTTATGGTAGGTTGGATGGCCAACTTCAAGTTAAATGGGAAATCAAATTCAATGAAAGTATGTCCAATAAGCAGTGGTCATTAATTACCAGTCTTAGCAACATTGGGATAAAATCCACAAAGCTGCAACAGGTCTACTTTAATATATTGCACAGAACATATTTAACCCCACACAGACTCAACCTCTTTGATGCAAGGATTTGTGTCCCAAGGGGGGTGTGGACATAAGGGTACGCTTGAACATATGCTAATTAATTGTCCTGCTTTGTCTGAATGGTGGAATAGAATTTTGAAAGCCATATCAGTTATTAAAGGATTCACGATATACAAGGATCATAAATGGATGATACTGTGTTCAGGAGGCCCCCCTGTTATTCCTTAACAGAAGCCATATTAGGTTTATTAGGCTGTGTCTTATTATTGCATATCAAATTATTTTGATGCACTGGAAAGACATATCCCTTCTAAATTTTAAAATGTGGATTAATTCTATGATAATAAGTCATCAGCTTGAAAAGTTTCATTACTGCTATTATACTATAATTAACCGGTATAATACACTCTGGCGCACCCTTTACTGAGTACATAAAAACTGAAGAGTTTTGTAGGACTTTGACGTAAATTTGTTATGTAGTTCTCTGAATTGATTTAGAGTATTTGGTAACATACAAAGGTCAGGACATCGATTCCTTTCTCTAGTCATGATTATGTTATTGATTTCTGTACAATATGAAAGCATACTCTGTGTTCTGAATTATTTATTTTTGGGATGTATTTATTGTACATTTGACACTTCTATTTATGTGAAACCTTTGTTTGACATGGAACCTTTGTAAAAGAGCCTCGGTTCAAAGGTACTTGTAATCCTAGAATCAAATAAATAAAAAAAAGTGAAAAAAAACGTAATAAAAAAAAAAAAAAAAAAAACAGAATCTCCTCTGCTCCCCATCATCCAGTGTTCAACTTTTAAGCAATAAAACATGACGGGGCATTGGTGGTACTAAGTTTTCCCCTTGGTCAAGGGCATACTGAGGCATGAGGCAAATCCAAGTGCCTTCAGCCCCCTGACTGAGGGGGAAACCTAGTACCTCCAACATCCCCGGAGTGCCTTGTTGGTTATATAAAATGGGCCCATAGGCAACTATGAAAAAATAACACTCTAAAAGTTTTCAAAGCCACAAAAAATACAATAAAATGTTACTAAATAATGTAAAGTAGTCCCTCCATAGATATTTTTCACCTGTCAGTCATCTGTCTTTCTTCACATTCAATATGTTGTGTGATTGTTTACCATAGAAGAGAAGAATTCAAAGCTCTACATTATTCCAGTAGTAGAATGCCCCCCCACACACACACACATATGGAATGGTAACATGGAATACATGAATTCAAAATTCTTCAGAGTTCCACTGGCATACACACACACAGACAGACAGACGCGCACATGCACACACACATGCCTCAAGTGGAGGCAGAACCTCAATTTTATCTGTTGCCAGGTAAGGAGCAGGGAGTTCTCTGGCAAACTGGTATGGACAGGAGGGGGATTTTTCATAGTCATCCATGAAGCGCTAGTAATGGAAACTCTGAACAGTACTTGAATTTTAAAATTTGTGTATGTGTGTAAGGAGAGCTCTTGAGTAAAAATAATATTAAATTATTTACTTACTTTAATTTAGTGGACTTTCATTTTTAAGGCCTAGTTGAAATTTTTTTTTATATATGAGCAAAGGCTGTAGCCATGTTTGTGATGGAAATTGGGAAATAAGTGGCTTATGAATTCTGTGAGTTGCCCTGGTTGGCAGGGACTTGTTTTTAGCCATTGGTGGTGCTTTCTTACTGCCATGGCTAGAACCAAGTCTCAGCCAATCAGGACACAGGGATTTCATTGCCCATTTTATATTTAAACATAAGTCAGTTCCGTTAGTTATGCTTTTGGGTAAATAACTCCCAGTCTAACCTTTATATTTGTGGCACTACCAAAATTGAACATGGGAGAAGAGAATGCATTCTACTGTATAAAGTACAGTGTGGTGCTGGTGGTGCTGGTGGAACTCCTGGGAAATGCTGCTTACAAGAAACTTGGATTGTCAAGTTGGATGCAGGAAATGAAAGCACGTTATATCCCAGCCTAGCATGCTGGGATATGGCTTGTTTTCATCTGCTGTACCCAACTTAACTATCAGAGCTTCTAGTAAGCAGAAATCTTCTTCAGGGATATCTCAGTCATCAGGTCACACCATATGAACTTCACCGTCGGTGAAGCAGGATCCACAGGGAAGACTTTCCAGCAGTACCACTGGGGCCGTCCATGCCGACATCACCTGCCAGTGTCACCAACCCTATAAAGGCATGAGAGGCCTCACTCTCTCCTCAGTTCTTTCCCGCCATCAACTCTATTTGCATGGGTCTCTGCAGAAACTCTGACACAGCTTCTCACCATTTTCACCTCTGAGTTTTCTTTTACTTGCTATTTTAGAATCTCTTTTACATAAGAGATTCCTTTACCTTGTTTATGTTGAGAGTGACTCCTTCAACTTCTCTCTTCCATCGCTGTGGAAAGAAGATTGCCTCTTCAGATGACCATAACCTCTGTGTTTGCTGTCTTGGGCCTGACCATGGTGCCTCTGACTGTGACCTCTGCCAGAAGTTTAATCAAACAGCCCTCAGGTGATGAAAAAAAGCCCTCAAAAATTCCCTAATGGAACAACAGGTAGTCAGTTCTAGGCAGAGGTCCTCTGAGGTCCCTCCTTCCCAGTCACCGGAAGGTTTGAGAAGCTCTCAGGCCTTAAAGGCCTGAGACAAGTCCTTGGGGACAAGTCATAAAAACTACCATGAATGGGACCACTCCTCTCAATGGCATTCCCACTCCCTGACAGCCTCTTCATCTTCCTCTAGGGGTACTCTATCGGCTATGGCTGCACCAATGCCTGCTGCTGTCCATGCCTCTGCTCTTTCCAGGCCCATACCAACAGTGCCAGCTCCCACTTCTCAGGGAGGCTGGTCATAGACCCTCGGGTCATTGGCTTCTTCTTTGTTGACCCTTGGGTCATTGACCACAGCTCCACTATTGTGGCCTGATACTTCCCCAGGCCAACAGCCGTTGGACTCTTCAGTCTCCTTGGTCCTGATGGACATTCATTGTGCCCTGTGCTGATGATTCCTCCATCATCCATCATCCACACACCAGTCTCCTGCCGTTGACTTCAGTGATATCTTGGCCTGATTCACTACAATCCTAGTTCACCAACTGGGCTCTTACAGACCTGGGTCTTCTGCACCATCAATGCACCATCAATGGCCCCATCGTCATCAACGCCACTTCAGCCTCCTCAGGCTATGCCCAGGGGCCAGCGTCAGCCTCTCATTCATTGGACTTCAAATTGGAACAGGTCAATATAATTATCAAAAAGAACTTCTCTCATTAGAAACCTGTGCTCATGACAATAAAATGGTGTTTAATGAGCAAAAACGCTGAGTCATGCACCTGGGACATAACAATCAGAAATACAAGTACAAATTAAATAATGTCATATTACAAGAAACAAATAATGAAAAGGACCTAGGAGTTACCATTGACTAAATCTGACACTCATACATTAATAAAAGTGAAAAAATGCCAACATATCATAGGGTGTATCCTAAAGCACATAAAAAGTAGATAATCTAGTGTCATACTTCCATGATACACAAGTCTTGTAAGACCACACGTTGATTACTGTTCCCCCTTTTGTGCACCCAACACAATAAAAGGAAAAAAATTGATTGGGGGAGTCCAAAGAAAAATTACAAAAAAAAAATCAGCAGAATGAAAAATCTCAAATATGGAGAAAGGCTGGAACAACTTAACCTTTTCTCTATGGAGTATAGGCAACTCCATGGAGACCTGTGCTTAACCCATAAAGCCATTAAGGAACCCTTCCTTATGGAAAACTTGGGTCTGGAAAAAAATAGTTCCATGGTCCAAACAAGAACCCACAGTTTCAAATTAAAAGGTGACACTTTCAGAACTCAAAAAGGAGCCAGTGGTTTTCGCAGCGAGTTGTGAAACCATGGAATGCTCTTCCAAGTACAATAGTTGAGAGCAAAACCATGAACAATTTTAAAAAACAACTCAACATGTACATGGGGAAAGAAACTGTAGAATATCACTAGACTAATACTCCATGTTCGGGTGGTGAGCTCAAACAAAGTCTTTGCCTCCTGAGCACGTAAAAAACTATGAAACTATAAAACGATGAGGAGGAATACCATCCAGACATCATCCTACCTAAGAAAGAGGATGAAGAGAAGGAACCCCTTTCCTCTGATAGGTCCATGGCCTCTTTAGTGAGTGAGGACTCTGTCAAACATACTCCCAGGTCACCTCCTGAAGACCCTACCTTCTTTAATGTTATGAACCAGCTGTCCACAGCAATAGGCTTCCATACTGAGGAGGAGGATGCCACCAGGAGGAAGTTGGTGGACTTTCTGGAGACCCCAGAATCTCCTCCTATGGTCATTCCTCCTATCTATCCAACCTTGAGGAATGCCACCACTGTGGACTGGTATAGGTCTGACATGATCCCTGCCATGCCCTGCCAGACAGATAAGCTGTATCATGCCCTCAGGGCTTACCTTACTATGCCGATCAACCTGAGACTGATTCTGTGGTCATTAAAGTAGCACATGACAGTTCCAAGATGCCCAAGCACCTTAGTTCCCTCTCCCCTGACAGGGAATCTAGGTGGATTGACCTTTGGGGAAAGAGGGTATATGCCTCCTCTTTCCTGGGGCTGAGGATTGCTAACTACTTTTTGCATATGGTCAAATACCGAAATGCCATCTGGAAGAAGGGCAAGGTGGCTGCCCAGGCCCTTCCAGAGTGCTCCCAGAAACAGGACATTCTCAAGTGCTCACAGAACACTGAGGATATTACTAAGCATCTCCTCAGGGCATTTCTGACATGGCTGCCAGGGCTGCTGCCGCAGGCATCTACCTTCATAGGCACTCCTGGCTGAGGGTTTCAGAGTTTGCTGCAGATGTCCAGCAGAAGGTGCTCAATGCCCCTTTCAATGGCTGCAAATTAATTGGGACAGATGTTCAGGACATCATTAATGACCTACAGGCAACTGGCAGGGCTATCAAGCCTGTCCACTCACTCTGTCATATATGCAGCCTTGGAGCAGACAGTGCCCTCCATTTTGCAAGGTGTCCCACAAGTCCAGAGCAGCCTCCTGTCCTCAGGGCAAAAGAAAGGCCTCCTCCACCTTGCCTACACCCTTCTCCTCTGGTGCTATAGCAAGGCATCCCAGGGGTGGTGGATCAGCCTCAACAGCTGAATCAGCCTCTGATTGACTCTTTGCCAGATTCACCTTTTATGGTGTTCTCCTCTCAGAACTGGTTAACTGGTGTATCCAACCTTTTATTTTGGCCTGGGTACCTCTCTCTCTCTCTCTCTCTCTCCTTGGTCCCCCATGGCAGTGGTTTGCACCCTAGTCTCTGGTGGGGAAGAACTGAGGAGGGAGCAGGGCCGCTCACACCTTTATAGGGTTGGTGATGTCAGCAGGTGACATCTGCGTGGGAGGCCCCAATGGTACTGCTGGAAAATCTTCTGTGTGGATCCTGCTTCAGTGATGATTAAGTTCCTGCACTATGACTTAATGACTGAGATCCCCATGAAGATCTACTGTTATGGTAAGTTGTCACGTAACTCTTCTTTTCCCCAGAATCCCACTGACTATTGAATTTTAAAGAATGTGTTCTCTTCTCCCACCAACAGTTCTGCTGCGGCTATATCAAGCCCTAATTGCTTTGCTTCAGACAAAATGACTGAAGTAGTCAATTATCTCCTCCACCACCACCCATATTAACTCTAATATAAGATATGGCAGAGCAGTTCAGCAAGTCAATCAATCAATCAAAATCTTTATTTAACCAGGCGTTCACCATTGAGCAAGCTTATTTTTGAGGTGGACCTTGGGTGTGCAAGTACAAGAATACAAATTTAAACACAACAAATTACAATATACTGGCATGAGCAGCAAAAAGGCATTGTCAATACAGATACAGATATACGCAGGTTAAAATACAACAATATTTATAATAAAGCAATATGTACAAAACAAACAGTGTTTAGACATGTACAAATCAACTGTGTTGTAAATAATGGACAATAACACAGGGTGTTCCACCCGGGACCGGTGCAAAGATGAACTAAGTGTAGGAGAAGGGGTGGTGGGGAATAGGGAGGGGGGAGGAGGACGGATGTGGAAGGGATAGTGGATGGTGATCGAGGGGCCGCAAATGCAGGGTAGTGTAGTATAATCTATTAAGAAGAACAGTGCAGCGGGGGCAGGAAGTAGGGGATGGCGGGTACAGTATCTGGTCCAGATTGCAGTGGTAGGGGTAGTGAGGAGGAAACAATGATGATTTTTTTTGTTTTATTATTATTGGGGTGGGGGTGGGCAGGAGATAGGGGGGCATAGATGAGAACTAAGACCATGAGGTTTTAGAAGCAAGAGATACTTAGTGTGCACCATAAGGATAGGGGACCCTCGAGTCAGGGGTAGTTTTGCTCAGTATTTGTTCCATAAGTGGCCAGTGCTATATCACATGATCTTATCTCACTCCTGCCCCTGACTTCTCTTAGTGATATGACAGTCCAAAGTAAGTTTGCAGAAGGGAAATTGATGGATTTGGACAAATTTAAATCTCCAGTCCTGGAGTCATGCACCTGTTTATGCTCAAAACCTTGGCACAGGAGCATTCAGGCCCTTTAATAATGATTTTTAATATATCACTAACTGTACAGGTAGGTGTAATGCCAGGAGACTGGATGTGTGCTTTAGTGGTCCCAGTATTAAATCAAAGTACTAATGGTACTGGGAGGCAGCAAGCTGTCCCAAGCAGAAGCAATACCCCACAGAAAACAGGATGAGGCATCTCAGCTAGGCTGTCCTGTGTAAACAAATTACTTGTAAATACTTGTGATACATTATATGAAAAACAAACTATAAATGTAAATTCTAAACTATTCTATAGGTCACACACTACAAGTGTTTACTTAAAGCAACAGTACTAATGAGATGCTACCCTATTCTTCTCACTTTGCCCTTATTTCTTTAATCTCTCCAATACATTTTTTTCAAACTTTTCCTCCATCACATTTTCTATATTCTGGTGCTATGCCAAATGTCAGGTTGCTTGAACAGCAACAGGAGAGAACAGTGACCAATCAGCTTGTGTAATCACAACCAACCACGGAAAACCAAGGCAGTATTTTACCATATATCCTCTTTGTATAAACCTGTCATACCTACCTATTATAGATGCATTACAGCTGGCATGACGTGCATGAGAAGCAGAGGCAGTTTGCAACAAGGGCAGTATGTAGAATGAATAAACAATACAAGAAGACAAGTAATTACCAATTTGCTTCTCATATCTCTTTTTTTTAAAGCATAATACTCAGTACAGAGCATATTGGGTATGCAAATTCTTCTACAGGGGTAAGTGAATTTAGTTCTCTGCTATCTTTCCTTGAGTCTGTGCACTGCAATTAATCACACTATAAACAGTGCCAAAAGTTGCTAAAGTAATCCTTCTCATTTTGCCTTATAGTCTTCCATTTGATTTCCTGTACTGTAGGACTGTACTGCATGCCAATTTGCTTGATTACCAACAGAAGACAAAAGTGAGCAATCAGCTCTTGTAATTACTGTCAGCCACAGAGAACCAAGACTGCATATTAGAATATAGCCTCTTGGTATAAACCATCCATACCTATCTATTACAGACACATTACAGCCAACATGACAGCTATAAAAATAGAGGCAGTTTGCAACAAGGGGAGTATGTAGAATGCATAAGCAACACAAGAAGATGATTCTATGTCATAACAGTGACTGTGTTATGGTGATCGCTATTAAATATTAAAGCAATTCGGCAATATACTCTTGCAGGCCCCCGCACCCTCCTGAGTAAGGATTGCTAACTCCGAGTGGGGGGTACATGTTGGGGAAGGGGCACAGCCCAGTTTTTAAAAAAATGTAACTCCTGCAACTGCGGGAACAAAAAAAATCTTCCTGGTCCCCAGCCCCGAACCCAGGACCTGCTCTGTCAGAGCCAGACTCCTTACCCACCACACCACACAGCTGGCTTGGCAGAGCAGGCACACTAGAGGGTAATAACCCTCTTCCCTATCCCTTCACTTCCCCTCACTATTTTCTTATTCTGCTTGCCTTTCCCTTTCCTCACAGTCACAGTTCTCACTACCCTGGCAGGTCGCCCGTGATAACAGCACCATAATATGGGTCGCTGTTACTCATATACGATTGCTAATATCACTGGATACCCAAGAGGAAAGGTCATTTAAATTTGAGTATTTTTTGTAAACAGATACAATCAAACATCTCAAAAGCATCATGGATTTGCAAATATTTGTGCCTATATAGGGGTGATATACTAAGTAGGAAAATGTCTGAACTTTTTTCTACTAAAATCAACAAAACTTAGATGCGGAGTGCCTGATTGAAAAGACAAGCTGCTGTTTTCTACATCACCTGCACGTGTCTCAGCTGGCTAGGTACACTACAAAATTTGTGCTAGAAAAGAGCTGCTGCACTGTTTTCAGACCATTCATTTCAATAAAGGGGCAAAGCCTGGCAAAAGCATCCCTTTAGTATTGGCAACAAATGGAATTCCATAGTCTAGTGTAGTTAAATCCCATAAGGATGGACAACTACAGTTGCTTTTGTATTACTGAAGTCTTTTTGATGTTGCAGCGAGTGGAATGAGGTGAACTAATTTAAAATCCTGATCAGAAACAAGAGCAACAATAGGCAGGATGCATAAATGATGCAGGAAGGCAGATACTTTTTAATTTGTGTAGTTTCTGTAAGCACGCATGCAATAAAAAGTGTCAAGCTCATTACAAAATATCATAAGAATGCAGATTTATGAGAGAGTGTATGTCTGTGTGAGCGCATGCGTGCACGCACTGGTAAACCAATAATGGATAGTTTGGTGCTACATTCTGATTTCCATATCACTACTCAGACTGCACTACAACTAAGTCACACACAGTGACTATAACAATAATCTTTACATATGACATGAAGTGATGCAAACATAGTTTCCCACCTATAAACTGCACAAAAGAGAAAGCAGGACTTTCCAATGTATGTGGTTTCTGAAAAACACAGATGGAAGCAAAAGTCTCAAAAGCATAATGGGTATGCAAATTGGGGGAGGGGGGGTGTGGGAGTGAAAATAACTAGCAAAATGCTTAAATGTTTTGCCTACTAAAGTCCACACAAATAAGTTACAGTGTCTGCTTGAAGAGGTAAACTGCAGTATTCTATATCACCTGCAGGTATCTCAGCTGGCTGAGTACACTACATAATTTGTGATAGCATAGAACTGCACCACTGTTTTCAAATTGTCAGCTTCAAGAAAGTGTTGAAACCAGGCAATGGTAAAGGCAACCAATAATTATACCCAATATATGATATTCCTGAGTCAAAGTAAAGGTAAATCCCATAAGGAGTGGCAATTTCCATTGCATACACGTTACTCTTATCTTTTGAATTTCATAGTGTATGGTGGAAAAAGGGCCAAATAATTTAACTGCTGATCAGAAAGAAGAGGAACAAGAATGAAGATAGTTTCTGGTTTGTATGGTTTCCTTAAACATATATGTAATTAAAAACCTCAGACTTAGCACAAAGCATTATGGGTGTGCAAATCCATGTGTGTGTATGTGTGTGTGGGGGTATGTGCACACTGGTTAAAGAAAGCTTGGTACTGCATTTGAATCGCCATCTCACTACTCAGACCACAGCACAGTGGACTTATATATACTAAAGGTTAAAAAAAAATCTTTAAAATCTATTGATGTGTATGCATGACATAAGGTAATGCTAGCATAGTTTCCACCTAAATCCTTCACAAAAGAGGAAACAGATATTTTCCAGTTAGTGTGGGTTCTGTAAACAGAAATAAACGCATAATGGAAATATGCAAATGTGTGCGTGTGTTTATTTTTGGGGGGTAAGCAGAAGAGCAAAATGTCTAAACTTTTTTCTACTAAAATACGCAAGAAGCAGAGTGCCTGAGTGGAGAGACAATCTGCAGTATTCTATACCACCAGCAGGTGTCTGAACTAGCCAGTTACACTACATAATTTGTGACAGCTTAGAGGAACACTACTGTTATCACATCATCTGCTTTAAGGAAGAGGTGAAACCTAACAATGATTTATATATCAAAAAAGTCCCTAACTATGGCCAACAAATGTAACTCCAGCATCAGCTTAGGCTAGCTCATATACAGATTTGAAGTATTTTTAATGTTATACTGAGTAGGTAATGAGGTAGAATCATTTAAATGCTTGTCAGAAAGATGATGCCTAATATGTAGGATGCATAACTGACACAGGGAGACAGATACTTTCCAATTTGTTTGTTTTTGTAAAGAACCATGCAACCAAAGGCCTCAAACCCAGCACAAATAATTCAATGGCCTATTCAGTCAGTATGATATTATGCTTGTGCAACTGTGTTACTTGGTTTTGGCCATTTGCTCTCTCTATTCCAGAGGAATTACCACCCTGTAGGGGGTACCAAAGGCAAGGAACCCTCAAAGAGGGTTCCACATCTAGAGATGCCGTGGGAGAATTCCCTTGGCTAAAGGTACCTTAGGAAGGATCCCAAGGAGAGAGGCTATGCTGCTAGAGGAGGAGGAGGGGAGGAGGTGGGGCAAAGAAAAAGTGCTTGAGAGAGAGAGACTCAGGAGAACTGCTTATATATCACAGGAAGGGGGAGTGGCTGGCTGCTTGTCCACTGGGCTACTGGCATAGCCTTCCAATTCAATGGCCTATGCAGCCAGTATAATGTTATGCTTGTGCAACTTTGTTACTTGGTTTTGGCCATTCGCACTCTCTATTTCAGAGGAATAACCACCCTGTAGGGGTACCAAAGGCAAGGACCCCTCGAAGAGGGTTCCTTCCCTGAAGGTGCTGTGGGATGATTCCCTTGGCTAAAGGTATCTTAGGAAGGATCCCAACAAATTAATGTAGTAGTATGAAAGTACAGTAGCAATCAGTAACTGTGAGGCATAGTAGTAGATAAGGCATCAGGCAGTTTGATAACATAATGAGATGCACAGGTTAGCAAAGGCATGAATACAATGGGTTGTGCTGGAGATTGAGGGGGCCTCCTATGGGAGAGGGAATGGCAAGTAGGGACACCATCCACCTCCATCTAACAGCAGAACTTACCTAAAGTAACTAGGAAACACTAACTATGCTAACTAATGGTTATGACCTGAGGCACAGAGGAGAGAAAAAAAACCCTATGAGGGGGAATTCTCTAGGATCCAAGGTCTAGGTCATCTTCCCTCCAGGTTTGGAATGTTTATTTTGGCAGTTGTAAGGAGAATGCAGTGAAGGTGCGCATAAAGGCAAAATCCTCAAGTAGGTCAGCTGTGAGGAGGTGTAAGCATTGAGTAAGAAGCGTGGCCCCCATGTAGGGTGAGCATGAAAGGATGGCAGGATCCCACTGAACTGGGATGGAATGCATTGAGTGGCAGCCAGGCCCCCTTGTGGGTGAAGCAGGAATGTGTGAGCAGGCAGCCAGGCCCCTTTGCAGGAGAAGCAAGATAAGCAGCTGGGTTCCCCTGAGGGGTGAAGTGGAGATAAACAGTCAGGCCCCCCTCATTGGGCAAAGTGGAGATAAGCAGACAGGTTCCCCTGTGGGGTGAAGCAGGAATGCATTAAGCAAGCAGTCAGGCCCCCTTGTGGGGTGAAGTGAGATAAGTAGCCAGGCCTCCCTTGTGGGGTGAAGCAGGAGTGAGTTAAGCAAGCAGGCAGGCCCCCTTTTTGCGGGGCAAAGTGAGATAAGCAGCTAGGCTCCCTTGTGGGGTGGCTGTAGACAAAAAACAAGAAAGTGATAGAAACTGCCATGATGAACATGCAGATAGTAAACTAGTTTACAGCATCAGCGGTAGCTTAGCGGATGTGGAGGGGTTGTGGGATAACAGATGGACCAGACACCGAACTTCAGGTTCAACACACAATCTCTGTGTGATGTTTATTCAAAATATAGGAAATAAGCTTCAGCAATGTCATATTCCTTCTTCAGTACATCAGTTTGCAGCAACAGACTATGTATGTCCTTTTTCTGCACTTAGCCAGCACCTACTGACACTGATCTGTGATCTAAAAACTTTTCAGAGAAAACCCTTCCTCCCTATGTGGGCCTTGTTTGCTTGGGTAGTGGGGCCTCAAAAAGGAAAAAAAACAAAACAAGCTATAGACAGAGAATCTCAATGCAGAATCACTGAAAAAAGGGTTACCCCAAAGGGCATCGACAATAAGCCAAGTTTCAAAGAAATACAACATCATACATACTTCCATAATGCAAAGCATCATGGGATATATGTAAATCACCATGAAATTTCAGACTTGTTCAACTTACAGCAATTTACATGCATTTTAAATAGCACAACTAACTTAATTTCTATAATAGTCACCTAGTACTTTTTACCATTATCAAAAACACCTGGTGCCATGCTATTTTCAACATTTACAGGTTTCATAAACATAAGAAATATAGAGCAAGGTATTTTATGACATAGTGCTATTACATAATAAATCTAACAATGATAGACACAATCTGTTTTACATACGCTTGGAGGTCACCACAATAACCTCCCTGTATGAGGACCTGAGAGGGAAAAGGAAAAGGAAAATTAAAGCTAACACTGCAGCATAGTCAAAAAAGGGAAGGGAGTGCCCATAGGTGGCCAACCTTATGAACTAGAAATTGTAAAGAATAGATTAGGCTAAGAAATAGAAGAACTGTTGCAACAGATTTAAGAAAAGGCTGGTCCTCAAGAGTGGCAGGAGCTCCCTGTCACATATCCCCCACCTTACGAGGGAAGCAGTTATTGCAGACTGCTTACCACCTTCCTGTCCCAGGAAGGGATGGAGCTTCCACCCATACATCTTCAGAATCTCTGTCTCAGGGTCCCTATTAATGATAAATATCCTATCACAAACATAGTGGATATCATCATTCTTTAGGCTGAGGTATTAACACATTTCTCAACAAAGACTAACAGTACCTTCCCTGAACTATCTCCTTTTAGGAAAAGTATGTCATATTTCACTGACATCAATTCCTGCACCATATCTAAACATGAAATTAGCATTTACATGTTTTGTCCCTGCCCTGTGGAACACAGTAAATCGATTAGGCTGAAGAGTCAAGTACCACCGCATTGTATGGGAATTTTTTTTACTCATTTTGTGCAACCAGCAGAGGGGGTTGTGACCAGTTACTACCTTAAATTCAGTCCCACACAAGTAATATTTCAGAGACTCAATAGCCCACTTAAGAGCTAAGCATTCTTTATTTATAGTAGCATATCTTCTCTCCCTCTCATGTAGCTTCCTACTGATATATATATGATTGGATGTTCTTCCCCATCTATTTTCTGAGTTAAGACTGCCCCAATACCATTCTCTGATGCATCAGTTTGAACCTCAAGCACTTGGCTGAAGTCAGGGCTTTTCAATACAGGAGCTGTACATAGAATTGCCTTGATAGTCTTAAATGCCTAATCACAAATAGGGGTCCACTGAACCTTATTCGGGCACCTCTATTTAGTGAGATCAGTCAAAGGACTAGCAATGGCTGAGAAATTAGGAATAAATCTCCAGTAATAACCATCCAAGCCTAAGAAAGATCTCATATGCTTGTTTGTGGTAGGTGTTGGGCTGTTTGCTACTGCTGTAACCTTCTCTACCTTGGGCTTCACTTGTCCGTTTCCTAAAATGAACCCTAAGTATCTTGTTCGGTCTTTGCTGGGGCACACATAGCAGGGATAATGGTCATGCCTGACTCCTTTATTGCTTGCAATACCTGGGACAAGTGTCTAACATGGGTTTCCCAGTTGGGACTGAATATGACCACATTGTCCAAATAAGCCACACAGTACTCAGTGTGTGGTCTTAGAATGTAGTCCATAAAACACTGAAAAGTGGCTGGTGCCCCATGTAGTCCAAATGGCATTGTGACAAACTGGTATAAACTGATTGCAGTGCTAAATGCTGTTTTATCTTGTGAATCAGGTGACAAGGGAATTTGACAATATCCCTTAGTAAGGTCCAGGGTGGAGATATAATGTGCATTGCCTAGCCTTTCAATTATGTCATCTATTCAAGGCATTGGGTAGCCATCAAATAGTGACATGTTGTTAAGTTTTCTAAAATCTAGGCATAGACATGTCCCACCCTCTTTCTTGTCCACTATGACCATGGGTGAAGACCATGTACTCTTTGAGGGCACAGTTATGCCTAACTGCTCCATTATTTTGACATCCTGAATCACCTGATCCCTCACCTTCATGGGCAGTCTGTAGGGCTTTTGGTGTATGGGCTTGTCTTGCATGGCAGTTATGGTACGTACAATTCCTTTGGTCCACCCAGGGATGTTTGTGAATATGGGCTCAAATTCTTGTAATACCCCCTGCAAATCTTTCTGTTGCTGAGGCTCCAATTCAGGGTTTATCTGAATCTCCTCCAATGGTCCTGATTGCTCTAGCCTTTTATAGGCAACCTCAAGCTCTGACTCCCTAACTTCAGGATGGATATAAAGGGAGGGGTTAGGCTTCTCATACCATTTCCTAAGGAGGTTCACATGGTTCATTTTCTGGGTGGGTCTCTTTCTGGGCATGCTAAGCTCATAGTTCACTGCTCCTGTCTGCCTCAAAATGGTGAAGGGACCCTGCCATATCATGAGTAGTTTGTTCTCTGTCGAGGGAAGGAGTAACATCACTTTGTCCACTGATTGAAATGTTTAGTCTTCAAACCCTGGTTGTATCTTTCTGCAAGTCTTGCTTCTGTTCTAAGTTCTGGTGTGCCAAGTTGATATACCTCACCAGGCATTTGCATAACTGAGTCATGTACTCTATGACATTAAGATGTCTCACCTCCTTCCCTTCTTCCCAATGGTTTTTAACCACATGTAGTGGCCCCCTCTGATTCCTTCCATACAATAATGAAAAAGGCGAGAAATCAGTGGGTGCTTGAGGGATTTCTCTGTAAGTGAAAAGTAAATAGGGGAGATACCTATCCCAATCTTTACTGTCTTCTTTCACATATTTCCTCAACATTCTCTTTAATGTCTGATTAAATCACTCTATGAGGCCATCATTCTCTGGGTGGTATGGGGAAGTACGCACTGCTACCACGCCCAGCAGATGGTACAACTGGTCTTTTAGCAGGTGTGCATTAAAATTACTCCCCTGATCAGTAAGCATTTCTTGGGGGATTCCCATGTGGCTAAATACCTTTGCTAGCTCCTCTGCTATCCTTGGGGCTGTGACAGTTCTCATGGGGATAGCTTCTGGGTAGTGGGTAGAGTATCACATATGACCAGTACAAATCTGTTACCCTTGGAGCTCTTTTCCAGGGAATTCACTACATCCATGGCTATTGTGGCATTGTGTGGGCATGTGTGATTTTGTATTTTCTTGAAACTTGGCTTCCCAGCCAAATGCCCTTTGGGGTAACCCTTGCCTCAGTGTTTGAGCACAGAGGTTCTTTGTCTTTATCCATGGCTATGCTGTCAAAGGGGTTAATCATAATGGAAATGGGTTGTAGCAGTATTCTATCCTTTTTTCCTGCCTGAGCTACCTTCTGACACTCAGCACATGCTTTACAATACTCAGCTATGTTCTCGTGGATAGAGGGCCAATAAAACCTGGGTAATATCCTATTGAGGGGGCTATCTCTGCCTGCATGGTCTGCTAAAGGGATGTCATGTGCCAGATACATGATTTGGGAGTGGAATTTTTCTGGAACCATTAGTTGGTCTACTACCTCTCCAGTTCTGGGATTAGTGTATTCTCTATACAGTATTCCCTGTTTTACAGCAAACTGAGGGGCACGTTTTTCCACTCCCTTCCCCACCTGTGAAAAAAAGGGTTAAGTGAAGGGTCTGCTTTTTGCTCATGCTGCATACCACATTTAAAAGTATGTTCCAAGTCTGGCTATACACCAGCATGAGTATCAATCCAGTCCTTCTTTAACTTCGTCTTCTCTGTCTTAGTTTTATGGTCCTTGCCAGGATCCTCAAAAACATCATCATCAGATGGGAACACAGTTGGTAAATGTCCCTTCTTCACTTGAACACTGGTGGTTACAGCAACTGCAGCAGAGTCCTGGGTGGCATGACAATGTATAAATGAAGCAAAGTCTGGGTGGTCATGCCCAATAGTAACTGGCACAGGTAGGCGAGGTACCAACCCACTTCCACTTCATGTGTCTTTTCTTGAGCAGTCATTTGTATGGTGGCTGTAGGGTAGCAATGGGTATCACCGTGCACACAGATGACTGCTGTATTTGGTCCTTTATTATTCCCAGTCACCAGATCTGCTCACACAAGAGTCTGGCAACTCCCAGAATCAATCATTCATATCATCTGCTGTGATCCAATCTGTACAGTAGCCATAAAGTGACCCGAGTTTGCTAAGGCTACATGAGCTGTCTCTCTCTCTCTTTATATTAGGACAGTTTCTTACATAATGTCCCTTCTGTTGGCAACAATGACATACAATCTCAGCTACTGGAATGCACCCCCCGCTCTCCAGTCTTGTTTCTCTGGGTCATGATTAGACAATTTATAAGTAAAATAGTTCCTTACCAGATTGCTGGTGGTTGTGGCTGCTGATGTCCCTTGGAACCCTCTGAGTCTGTATGGTCGGCTGCCAAAAAGTCTTCCGCCAACATGATGGTTTTATCAGTGGAATCCGGCTTATGCTCCTGAACCCAAAATTGTACATCCTGGGGTAAAACCTTAATAAACTGTTCGATAATCACCGCCTGCAGAAATTGGTCCTTGCTCTTGTTCTCCAGTTGTAACTATTTGTAGCAGAGCTCCTTGAGATAGGCATAAGTCTCTTGGGGGGTATCCAGCGACTGCATTTTAAGAAATCTAAACCTCTGGCAACAGGTTTCAGTGTTTATGTCATAGCACCTGAGGATCTCTTGCTCCAGACGGTCATAGTCCTCTGCCTCTCGGGAATCCATGTGGCTATAAAGCAACTGGGCATTGCCTGTCAGGTGCAGTGCCAGTCAAACAACCCACTGTTCCCTTGGCCATGCACACATTTGAGCGATCCTCTCAAACATTGTGAAGTAGACCTCAATGTCATCACTGTCCGAAAGTTTAGACAGTTTAATGTCTTTTGGGCTACTGGCTCTTTCTGTTTGCCCTGTATTTAAGTCATGCAAGACCCTCATGATATCCACCCATTTGGCACCTTGACTTCTCCACTCAGTGTCTCTTTCTCTTTCAATCTGCACCTGTTTTATGCAGAGCCATTTCAACAACTCTCTTACATCCTCAGGTGGAGCGTCTTCAAGAGGAGGCAGTTCCCTTAATTCTTCCATGTCCTCTTGCATCCCTTCATCATCTTCAGGCTTGGCCTTCCTACCAGCTCCCAGGTCCAGTCCAGGCAGCAGCTTCTCTTCCAGTCTGTCAGCCATGGTTCTGGTCAGAACTCCACGGACTTTCTTCTTAGGCAACTCTTGGTGCATTGGTCCATCTGGGATATCTGGGTGATATCCACCAGAAAATGTCCCTCTTTGACTAGTCCAGATGCTTCCAGCAAGTTATCCCACTTCAGACACTAAGTCTGTGGAGAGGTTGTGGAATAACAGATGGACCAGACACCGAACTTCAGGTTCAACACACAATCTCTGTGTGATGTTTATTCAAAATACAGGAAATAAGCTTCAGCAATGTCATATTCCTTCTTCAGTAATCAGTTTGCAGCAACAGACTATGTATGTCCTTTTTCTGCATTTAGCCAGCACCTACTGACGCTGATCTTTGATCTAACAACTTTTCAGTGAAAATCCTTCATCTCTATGTGGGCCTTGTTTGCTTGGGTAGCGGGGGCTCAAAAAGAATAAAAAAACAAGCTATAGACAAAGAAACTCAATGCAGAATCACTGAAAAATGGGTTACCCCAAAGGGCATTGACAATAAGCCAAGTTTCAAAGAAATACAACATCATACATACTTCCATAATGCAAAGCATCATGGGATCTATATAAATCACCATGACATTTCAGACTTGTTCAACTTACAGCAATTTACATATATTTTAAATAGCACAACTAATTTAATTTCTATAATTGCCACCTAGTACTTTTTACCATTATCAAAAATACCTAGTGCCATGCTATTGTCAACATTTACAGGTTTCATAAACATAAGAAATATAGAGCAAGTTATTTTATGACATAGTGCTATTACATGGACAACAGGGTACTTCTTGATTGCCTGTGGTTCATCTGTGGTCTGTCTGGTACAGTTCTCAGATGGTTTCACTCTTTCCTCACTGATTTGTCACAGAAGGTAGTATCAGGGATTTTTTTCTCTGACTCCTTCTCTCTGCCATGTGGGGTCCCGCAAGGTTCAGTTTTGTCCCCCATGTTGTTTGCAGTGTATATGCTCCCATTAAGAGACATTGTAAGATGGTACAGGCTGAGTTTTCACTGTTATACAAATGATACTCAGCTGTACCTGTCTTTTGTGCCCGACCAGGATAGTGCACTCTATGTCTTTTCCAACTGTCTCACTGAAATCCAAGACTGGATGAATCACAGTTGGCTTAGATTGAACCTTGACAAGACAGAGGTGTTGGTCATAGAACCAGGTCACTGAGTTGAGGGGTCGGTTGCTAGGCAGCCTTCTGGGCTTTGGCTTGGGGGCTCACAGCTCCTGACCTCCGAATGGGTGCGGAATCTGGGGGTGATATTTGATGATGGGCTGATGCTTCATTCACAGGTGTCAGCTGTAGTCAAGTCCTCTTTTTACCATCTGAGGAACATTGCTCGAATTAAGCACCTTGTTCCATCCAGCGACCTTCCAACTTTGGTCCACACATTCGTGACCTCACGTCTTGACTACTGTAACTCCCTATACCTAGGGCTTCCTGGGGTTGATATCCACCATCCGCAGCTAGTGCAGAATGCTGCGGCCAGATTGTTTTCTGGGTCTACTCGATCCAGTCATATTTCACCTGTGCTGCTCATTCTGCACTGGTTGTCTGTTCAGTGGAGGATCACCTTTAAAGTTGGCTTACTGACTTTTAGAGTCCTCCACGGCTTGGGTCTGAGTTACCTACAAGTGCTTCTTAGTCCCCACTGCCCCCTCAGACCACTCCGCTCAACTGATGAGGGCTTGCTGAAGATTCCCAGGGTGCATTTGAAGTCTTCTGGAGCTCTGGCTTTTGCTGGTCCCACCCTGTGGAATTCTCTATCTCATTGAGTGAGAGAATGCCAGACAGATGAGAGCTTTAAAATTGCTTTAAAAACATCTATTTGCACATGCGTTTCCTGATTTTTAGTATTCCCTGATTTTTAGTATTTTTAGTACTGGATATTTAATATTTAATAATGTCATTGTTTTATTTATTTGTATTTATCTATTTTAGAGTTTGCGTATTGTACAACGCTTTGACATTTGATATTGCACTTAACAAATACATTTTATTATTATTATTACATACTAAATCCAACAACTATAAACACAAGCTGTTTTACATATGCTTGGAGGTCACCACAATAACCTCCCTGTACAAGGACCTGCGAAGGAAAAGGAAAATTAAAGTGGACACTACAGCATAGTCAAGAAAGGGAAGGGGTGCCCATAGGTGGCCAACTTTATGGATTAGAAATTGAAAAGAATAGATTAGACTAAGAAATATAATAACTTTTGCAACAGATTTAAGAAAAGGTTGGTCCTTAAGAGTGGCAGGAGCTCCCTGTCACAGATGACTTCCAGTATAATAGCAGAGTACAAATATGGAGAGCAGCATCTGTATGAGTAACTATGAGCTATTGGGGTAGCAATTTGATGAACATGGACTGGAGGGAGGCAATGCTCTGAAAGCAGCAATTGCTAGGCACTGCAGTGAAAACAGCAGCAATGAGGTATGTGGCATGAGTTCAGGAAGTAAGATTGAGCTATAGGGGCTAAGGTTCAGAGTGAGCCTGAACCAGGTGAAAACAATTAAGGTGCATAGCATGGAGAGCAGCTACATTGTATAGTTGAAACACACAGATAATAATTGCAATTGCATTGTGAGTAAATGGGAGCAAGTAGCATGAGCTCTGGAGTAGCAATATACAAGGAGTTCAGAAACATAAGCCCCCCAAAAGAAAGCAAAACAAAACACACACAAACAGAAGAACAGGGAACAAGCAAACAAAGAAGCACACAGCTGGAGGCAAAATACAAACTGACGTGCAGGAGAACAGACAACAGAAGGCCAGCAGAAACAAGCAGAAGCCAAAATAGCAAGGCTGGGGAGGGGCCAGACCCTGGCCAGCAGCAAAGAACAGACTGACAGAGCCTCTGGCTGCAAAGAAAAAGTGCTTGAGAGAGAGGCTCAGAGGAACTGCTTATATAGCACAGGAAGGGGGAGTGGCTGGCTATTTGTCCACTGAACTACAGGCATAGCCTTCCGGTCAAGGGTATGAAAATCTATGTGTTGAGTGTGGGAGGGGGTAATCAACTAAAGAAAGCTTGGTACTACGTTCTGATTGTACACTCACTACTCGGAGCTCAGCACAGCCAAAAAGTGGCAAACTTGGCAATTATAAAAGCAACTCCTGACTACAGGCAACAGATTAAGAGTTAGTTGAAGCTTTATATCTTAAAGGAGAACTACAGTCAAAATTTACCAAAAAAAATGTACAGTGTTTTGATTTGTGGGTATAGTCCCAGTGTGTCCCTTTTTTTTTGTTTGTTGTTTGCTGTTAGGAGATTTTTTCTAAATTTGCCTTCTAGTCTTATGGCCCCTTGGGATCTCCATGTTTAAATTTGTTATTGCTTTTTCCCCCTACAATGACTTCTATCCAATGTGAAAGAGGCATCGGTGACCGTTGATTCAGCAAGTACTGGTTTAGTGTCAAGTTTGCAACAGTAGAGCCATGATTTTAAGTGCCTCTCCTTAGCCAGTGAGCATTAATAAAGGCAACACTCATAGTTCAGCAAACACCTGAGAAGTAATTGAGTGGTCTATTCTGTAAAGAAACAGCTAGAAGGGTAGATTCACAAAACTGAAGAAATACCCACAGCTGAGGGAAAAAACAGGCACAAGTGGGTTGCCACTTGTTGCTCTGCAGGTTATTCACAGCTGCAGGTATTCACAAAGGTGGAGCCAGATTACAACTGGCTGCATGATTTACAGCAGCTTGCAGGTGGTGTTGCCCAGGAAATCCCCACAGCAGCAGAAAACTGTTATGGTTGGTGAGACTCACCATAACTTCAGCCACAACTGCTGCGAATGTGAATTTCAATTTCTGCAGCTGTGGGGATTTCGGGCTGCAAATGGAGCTGCAGTGTGGGAATTAGTCCCAGAATGGTTTGTGAATCTAGTCCAGAGTCTTCATTAATTATATCATTATGTGTGGTTTATAGCTCAGTGCTTATGTAACACACTGTAGCTGGATGATGTAGATGGTTGGATACAGAGGCCAGCTGTTAAGTAGGCAATGGTTGCTAGGTAGTAGTAGTATGGACTGATTTATGCTTAGGTACTTCAGCATGAACATGAGCAAGTCAATGATTACAGTATGTATGAATCGGATAGTATGAGCAATGGACTTGGATGCTTGAACTGAGAATTGTTTATTATTATTTGAGGGTTTTGGCCTTTCTCTGTATCCCACTTGTAGGGAGGAAGCTTTGTCTAGTATTATGAGAACCCCCCCAGTGGAATAAGAGTGCCGCAGAAGGAGGAGGTGTCATGGGAGGATGGTGGGTGAGTGCGACTTGCTCTAAGCAGAGTGGGAGTCCGCTGCTTGGATTAAATAGGATGTAGGGGAGGAGCTCTTCCCCCACATAACCACGGGCTTGTGCCCTTTAATTATGTGTGGTTCATAGCTCAGTGCTTATGTAACATACTGTAGCTGGATGATGTAGATGGTTGGATACAGAAGCCAGCTGTTAAGTAGGCAATGGTTGCTAGGTAGTAGTAGTATGGACTGATTTGTGCTTAGGCACTTCAGCATGAACATGATCAAGTCAATGATTATAGTACGTATGAATCAGATAGTATGAGCAATGGACTTGGATGCTTGAACTTGAGAATTGTTAATTATTATTTGATGGTTTTGGCCTTTCTCTGTATCCCACCTGTAGGGAGGAAGCTTTGTCTAGTATTATGAGAACCCCAAAAGAAATTGATATCAACAATTATTCTACATCCGACTGATGAAGGAGTCAAGCAGGAATACACCCTAATAATAATATGAGTAGAAGATCACCTCCTCCAACTCCTGAGAGTGTGATCAGTAGCACGCAGGAGAGAAAAAAAACCCTTGGGGGAACCTCTGAGGACCCATGGCTACTGATCTGCCTGTCCTTCTGGGCATACTAAAGAAGAGTAATCCTAATAATCTAATAGGCTAATCCAAACTCCGAATGTAGAAGCCAGTCCAGAGAAACAGAGAACTGCAGACGTATGGAAGTACGACATGTGAGGCGAATAGAGCAAGTTTCCATCCAGTAAACCCAAGTTCGAGAGTCCATGAGCAGGCCGGAATGAAATGGAGTGGCATCCGTGGTTGAAATGAACATGAAGTGAAGAGTCGCAGGTGGTGAAGCACTCCAGCAGGAGAGGATAACTTTGCAGAGGAGATCCAGGAAGCAAGGCCCAGCATCCATGTCAGAAAGAGAATTGTTGAGTCAAGTTCAGCATGGCAAGGTTAGCAATGAATGCCATGGTGATGAAGCACAAGAGTTGGCACATACCACTCAATAGGGAGGATGGAGCAATAGGAACTTCCAATCCAGAGGGGGAAGCGAGCAGTAAGTAGGTAGAGAACGTAGTGAATACGTAGAAGTAGGTCAAATGAGTTTCCAGCTTGCGAGGAGCGCAGCAGGTGTAGTTGCGAGTTAGTCATGATGACCTCTAGGCCCAGGAAGGGTGAAGAATGTAGTACGAGCAAGTAGTATAAATAAGTGAACCTGTACGTAGGTCAGTTAATGGAGTAAATGAAGTTGCAGGAGCGGACATATTAGCAGGAAGTAGCATTGCAAGATGAGGTACGTAAGAAGGCAAGGGGCGTGAAGAATGGTACAAGCAAGGGACTCAGAAAGCTTCATGGATCCAATAGGTTGCATAACAATGTTGACATCTATGGTTCAAGCCAGGATGATACCATAGCTAGAATTGACTTGTGAAGAATATTCAGACGAGTCCTGAATAGAGCATAGGAGTCCCAGATGGCGATAACTGAAGAGGTTGAGTCAAATGAAGTAGTGTTGTCACAGGGTCCAAGAAGCGGTAGAGCATGCATCAGGATAGTGAAGGTCTTCAGATGACGCTCAACTAAGTGTCCCGGAAAGAGTGAAACAGCAGTAATTCCACACAGCTGAAGCGCAGGGCAAGTATCCAAGAATAGATGAGGAACGAAGAAATGTCCAGATGCGAAACCAGTAAAGGAGCTTCCGGCTGGCCGACACAGCAGCAGGTAGGTGTATAGTAGAATGTGTGAATCTCCAAGCCTCATGCTGGGTGAGGCAGAAGTAGAGCAGAAGTAAGTAAACCTCCCAGCCGATGGGAAAAAGGCAGGTCGTAGACGCAGGCAATCAGTAGATAATCTCCCAGCCTGATGGGCGAAGACAGGTCATAGAAGCAGGCGAGTAGTAGGGAAACCTCTCAGCATGATGGGCAAAGGCAGGTTGCAAAGCTGGCGAGTAGTAGGTAAACCCCCCAGCCCGATGGGCAAAGGCAGGTCGAGAAGCAGGTGATTATGGTGTAGTAATGTTTATGAACAAAGTACCTCCGGCCCGGAAGGGTACGAGTCTGACTAAATGGCGACAGCTGAAGTCCAGCCCAGTGGGTGAGGCAGGTTACAGAGCAGTGGTGATAATGCAATGGAAACGTCGAACTGTATGCAATGCAGATGGTCATGACCTGTAGGTAGAGATCACAGTAAATACGTAAACATTGGTTAAATTGATGCCAGCTCATGAGAAGCACAGTAGATTGTAATGGCAGGGTAGTCATGAGCCCTGCAAGGGTGAAGCAGGTAATATGAGCAAGTAAGGTAAAGAAGTGAACCTGTGCATAAGTTGTAGTAGTAAGCAAACTGCATGATGCAGACAAGTAGCAGGGAAGCAGGGCAAAGCATCCAAAGAATAGATGATGAGTGTTGAAACATCAAATTGTGAATCCATAGTAAGGAGCATCTCGGCCAGCTGCTACGGCAGCAGGTAGGTGTATAGTAGAATAAGCGAATCTTTAGGCCCCGAGCTGGTGAGGCGGGTGGAGTAGAAGTAGTGTACCCTTGGCCTGAAGGGTGAAGCAGGTCATAGAAGTAGGCAAATATGGTGCAGCTGGACCCCACGAAAGTCAGCCGATAATGTGAGGAAGGTGGCAGCTAGACCCACGTAAGCTAGCAAGCACAGATGGACCCTTCATAGGTCAGTCCAAAAGGTAAGAAGAGTAGCAGCTAGCCTCACGTAAGCTAGCATGAGCAGCCGGACCACACGTAGATCAGCTGGTAAGGTGAGTAAACAGCGACAGCTAACCCCACGAAGGCTAGCATGCGCAGCTGGACCCCAAGAAGGTCAGCTGGTAGGTAGATAAAGAGTGGCAGCCTAACTCGTAAGGTTAGCACATGCAGCTAGATCCCCGGTAGATCAGCTGGTGAGAGAAGTGAAGAGGTAGTTAGGCTCCGAAGGGAAGACATCCTGGGGTGTCCAATCGAGATGGAGAAGCTGTTGTCTGTGAGAAGGATCCGGAGCAGGGCGCTGAATGCAATAATGGGCACATGGCTAAAACGCAAGTAGTGGAGTTGCAGAGTACATAGCATGTAAAGGAAGTTGGCTGTGTCGCTGAGCATTTGCAATGACTCGGAGATACGATTACATAGAGGGCTTGACACGGAGGGTGAGAAGGAAGGTCCATCATGGTGAAGTTGTAATTATAGAATGTCCAGAAATAGCCAAGCATGATGAACATCTTGCTGGAAGGAATGTGTTCCAAATACATGCAGCAAGGCAGCAGAAAGCTCTTGGCAGGTTAAAAGGGGCTGTAGGGTAATGGTAATAGGCAAGGGATGGTCAGGCCATGCAGTAGACACTCATACTCAGCAGAAGCCAAAAACAGTGATGGAGAAGCACTCCCAGAGAATTGGTGAAAAGAGAGACGGTAAGGCAGATTAGTTTGGCACTGCATCTGTTTTGCTATGAATAGAAGGAGACTCGCGCGAGCCTACATTTCATGAAACTCCCACAAATCCTGAGTCAACAAGAGTGAATGAATAGCAGAATAAACAGTCTCTGCTGGGGGGGAATGGTAACCACCAACGAGTATAGCGAGGTACGGTAAGAGCAAGGGAAAATGACAAGCAGGATGACCCAGGTCCGGCATGTAGCGCTGCCGCAATATACACCCTTGAATTGAAAAGAAATGCATGCTCTGAGTCCAGACATTGAAGCATGGGGACCAGTAAGTCGATGGGAGCTCAATAGTACATACAGACTGGTGACCTGGGTGGAAACCATGCCTGTGTGTGTACGCTATGTAGAGCAAAGCGTGAGTCCCAAGGTGCAGGCAGTTTGCAGAATTAGCAGGTTTCGATGGGCGACAGCAACGGTGGAGTTAGAGAATAAGTCTTGTTCTGCCAGAAGCAGAATGGAGTTGATTTTGAGTTTGGGCACAGCAAGGAGGAGCAAGTCAGTGCAAGGAATGGAGGTCTGGAACTGCGTCCAGTGAGGCAGGTATGACTCGGTGATAGCACGGCAATGGCTGCCCGAAAGGCAGAAGCAGGGAGGGGAAGAACAGAGAAGCAGGGAGGCAGTCAAGGATAAGGCAGGAAAGGAAGGAGCCAGGTGAGAGACAGAATAGGGAATCCCCAAAAGAAGAGATGAAGAAACACACAGAAAAACGATGGAGGAGCGGGGGATGCAACGAAACAGAAAAAAAAAAATGGACAAACAAGCCAGGAGGCACGGGGAATGGGGGCAGAAACAGAGGAAAAGGCAGCTGAGCACTAGCAACACCACCAGTGAGTGCTACTCGCTCTAAGCAGAGCGGGAGTCTGCTGCTTGAATTAAATAGGATGTGGGGGAGGAGCTCTTCCCCCACATAACCATGGGCTTGCACCTTCAATTGATGACCTGAGGTGGCTGGGAGACATTGTGAAAAATCAATACAAATCAAACTTTGCTTCTGGAGACTTACGGTGACATCATGCTAGCAGCTGAAGCCTAGGCACATAGCTCCATCCTCCCCGGGATAAAAAAAATCCTATTTCCCAGCTATTAAACAAGGAAATACTGGGCAAAACAGTACAAGCAACTAAAGGATGCCAAAACGAAAACCGGAAAACCAAAAATCTGCGCCAGACCACTTCGATCCAGAAGGATTACACTCCAATAGCGACAGCTCACAAATGTCAGGCTGCGGCGATCCCCTAGGGCCCAAGATCCCCAGCTCTAATAATATTGCCAGACAAATGGATATGGTGCTCAAAGAGCTACGGGACTTCCGAAAGAAAACCAAATCAACATTTGCGGCACTGAGCGCGGATGTGAGCAAAATTGAAAAAAGAATTGAGGGCCTTCAAGAGCAGGCTACATCTACCGACTCAAGGGTGGATCAGATGGAAAGGGTGATCCTACAACTGCATCAGGAGGTGAAAAACCTTAAAGATAGAGCCGACGATGCGGAGGCACACAGCAGGAGAAATAAACTTAAAATTACTGGATTCCTTGAGGGAGCGGAGGGGAACAACCCTATTTCCTTTCTACAGCAGTACTTCAAAATGCAGCTGAACCTACCAGAGGCCTGCTCCTTGGAGATAGACCATGCTCACCGAACACTAGGGACTCAAATGCCAAATCGCCCTCGTGCAGTCCTAGTGCGCTTCTTGAGATACCAGGAAAAAGAAATGATATTACACAAATCATGGCAGAAAGGACATTTCAGCTACCAAGACCATAGAATCTATGTGAATAATGATTACCCTGTAACTATAGCAGCAAATCGCAGAGCTTATGGTCCAATCCTGAGGAAGCTGAAAGAGCTGGGGATAAAGTTTCACATACCATACCCCGTGAAGCTGGTCATTTACCTAGCCGAGGGTCCAAAAAGTATTGATTCAGCAGAAGATGCATCTCGAGAGCTAACCAAATTGGGGATTGAGGTCCCAACACCCCAAAATGTCCCTAATCGATTGCTGGCAGCCAAATTAGCAAAAAAGGGTATGGAATCGAAGTTCCTCGTGGGACCAACACCGCAGAGAGGGAGAATCTGTGATTCAGCAGATCGCTGCGAGCCTGAGAAGACAGGCCACAACCGAGCTCGAAAATAAAGAATCCAGACAGAACCCTACATGAAGAGGACTGGCAGTATTATTCCCATTGGCCAACAGGTAGGTGGGCCAAGCTCTCTCCTCTCGCTTGTAGGTCCCCTTGTCGGCTCCCACTCACCTCACCACCCTTTCCCCGAGTATCTCCTCCTGGCGTGATCACAGCCAGCAGTTTCGCCAGGGGTTGTCACCATACTGGGGCCACCTAAATTATTAGGCCTGGGGACTCAAGTCTCATAAGCTCCCCCACGGTGACACCCAAACTAAGAGTGGAGAGAAAAGGGTTGAAGTAGGGAGGGAGGAAGGGAGGCGTGGGCTGACAGAGGAGATATGAGAGGGGAGACAGGCCTGCTATCCGATAACCCTGTGGGCCAGATTAGATTTGAAAACCTGAGAACTCCATAAACCGGAGGCATCTAAATATCTCATCTGGGCAATTGGACTATAAAGCTGATGCTAGTAAGGACTCGAAGCTTAACTGTTATCTTGGGGGTTCACAGGGGGAATTTTGAGTGTCCCGCATAGTGGAAGACGGTGGAGCTACGACTAAGTGGCTGAGCGAGGGGACGTCTCTCCTCTGCCTCTTCATAAGATCCCTCACCGCTGTACAAGGGGGCCGGGCAAGAGTGGAGACCCCCTTTCTCAGGCCAAACCTTTTGAAGGGATGAATTGATTCCACTCGTCGAGCACGGTCCCAGGACATGGTCCCCCCCCTCCCCAGGGTGTGAGATGAATTCAGCCCTAGGTTTCTTACGAGGAAAAACTAAATTTATCTGGGAAATACTTCATATTACTCCAAGTATTGCCTAAAAACCCCGGGGATGACCTGGCATGACTATTACCCCCTCCACCCCCCTGAGACATTTTACGTCTGGTCCTAAGACATATAGGACCAAGCCATACTTGACACAAGAGGGGACTTGGGCACGCACAGCTCTCAGTCCCCATGGAAGTGGTTTATAGTTCGACAGGGCAAGCCCAGTTGGCAAGCTACTGTCCCCAGTTGTTCTCCCAAATTGTTACCCTAAACAAGTTTTTTCAGTGTTTGAAGTTAAAGGGTGGTTTACCCCCCTCACTTTCCCACAGGCAGTCACTAACCTCCAAAGCAGGTATAGAATGCTACAATGCTATAAGCCCTAGACTTGGCAGTAGGGTTCAGTTACAACTCTTTTATACTGAAGAGACCTAAATGGCTGAAACACCTTTGCAGATATTGTCATTAAATGTTAATGGCCTTGGTAGTCCAGTCAAATGTTCGAGAATGCTTACTCTGTTTAAAAGAAGCAAGGCATCGATTATCTATGTCCAGAAGACACATATGAATGCAAAAGAGCATAAAAAGCTAGTAGAGAAGGGGGTTGGTCAGGTCTTCTCGTCCTTGTATGTTGGAGGTAGAAATACAGGGGTAGCCATACTGGTTACAGGCCAAACCCCCTTCAGAGCCACGATGGAGTGGGCAGATGCGGAGGGTCACCTAGTAATTGTCCAGGGTTTACTACAGGACAATGAGGTCACCTTGGCTAACGCCTACTTCCCCCCCGGGTCGAAAAACACAGACAATAAGATATCTGCTGAGGAAGGTTTTGGAATTGACTAGAGGGACCCTGATACTTGCAGGAGACTTTAATATCACCCCAAGCCCCCACCTGGATTCCACGATGGTTATAAGGGGTAAACAGCCTGCCCCACACAAGTTTTTTAAATGATTCATACAAGAAGTTGGTTGGCTCAATGTATGACGCACCCTCCATCCCGGAGATAGGAGGTATTCATTTTTCTCAGCAGTCCATGGGACATACACTAGGATAGATCACTGCTACACACAAAAGGAAAACCTGGGTCTCCTTTGGGAAGTAACTATTGGGGATATCGCACACTCCGACCACACCCCTGTAACTACATCATGGGATATAGGACTCGAGAAACGAGATACCCTATGGAGACTCAACCCAGCCCACCTTAAAAGTGAGTCGTTTAGGGTATTCCTACAAGATAAAATACAGGACATCCTAGGAGATAATCCTGAAGGGGAGACATCCCCAGCAAATAGGTGGGATACGCTAAAAGTGGTATTCAGGGGTCACCTAATACAACATACCACACACTTCGCCAGACAACGCAGAGAAAAGCAACTACACTTGGAACAGACCCTTGGCTTCCTTCAAATGGCCCACCAGCAGGGTGACCTGTCTGTATCAGTACAGCTCAAACAGATTAAACAGGAGCTGGACAGGCTGTGCCTACAGCAAACAGAAATAACCCTGGCATTCCTGAGGCAGCAGTATGGAGAAATAGGCCCCAGGGCCTCACGCCTGTTAGCCTTTCGGCCTCGTAAACAGAAACGGATTGCTACGATAGCCTGTATTAGGTACCCAGTAACTAATGCCCAACTTACTAGGGTGAAAGGCATCACACAAGTCTTTTGTGATTATTACAGGAAACTGTACACCCCTGACCATCCATCAGATTACAATAATACTGTAACCCTCCTGACTTCTCTGGACCTCCCTAAACTTAATAGAGACCAGCAGGCGGAACTGATCCATCCCGTAACCCAGCTAGAACTGCGAACGGCGATTTCACAGCTAAAAACAATGAAGGCCTCAGGCCCTGATGGCTACGGCATGGAGTTTTACAAGCATGCAGAGCCCCTGCTCAGTCCGCTGCTGGAGAGGGTCTGTGAAGGGGTGCTCTGTGGCCTGGATAGCCCCCCCAAAGCTCATCATATACTGTCATTTCAGTCATCCCTAAACCAGATAAAGACCCCCAACTATGTCCTTCTTACCACCCCATATCAGTACTAAATGTAGATTATAAAATTTTTATGTCCATAATAGCCAAGAAAATGGATAGGGTCCTCCCCTCCCTAATAAGCCTGGACCAAAAGGTTTTGTCAGTTCAAGATCCACAACAGACAATACTAGGAGGGCCTTGCATATGGTCCAGAGAATGCAATCATCCAGAACCCCCTCAGTCCTTCTCAGCCTAGATGCAGAGAAGGCCTTTGATAGGGTCTCCTGGCATTTCCTATTTGCCACCATGGCAGCAATGAGATTCCCTGCTCTCTTAGTTTCATTAATAAAGACTCTGTGTTCCTCACCACAGGCCCGTGTTAAGGTCTCAGGCCACCATTCGGCCTATTTTCCCTTGCACAGGGGCACCCGCAGGGCTGTCCTCTGTCACCAGGACTTTTTTCCTTTTTTATTGAACCCCTGGACCAGGCAATTAGGCAATCCTCCCACGTCAAGGGAGTCCAATTGGGGGGAAGAGAACACCGAATAGCACTTTATGCAGGCGACGTCTTGCTCTTCTTATCAGACCCTACACACTCAGTACCAGCCGTTTTCCAAATAGTAGAGGAATATGGGCAGCTTTCAGGGTATAAACTAAACACTTCTAAAACTGAGGCACTATCATTCAATTATACCCCCTCCCCTCAGTTTAAGCAATCCTATCCCTTTCGATGGGGCCTTGAAAAGTTAAAGTACCTGGGCATATATCTATCCCACGATGCACGGAAAGCAGCACCAAACAACTATGCCCCATCCTACTCCCAACTCCAGGCAGACCTGGCCAGATGGAATGTCCTCCCACTTAATTTACTTCAGAGGGTGGAAGTCATCAGAATGGTGGTCCTCCCGTGAGCTTTATATTTATTTCAAAATATCCCCATATACATCTCAACTAAAATACTCCGAACTTGGAATACAGCCATAATGGGCTTTGTATGGGCTGGTAAACACCCTAGGATAAGGGCATCAACCCTTTTCCTCCCCAGACAGAAGGGAGGCCTAGCCCTCCCAAACCTTAAACTATACCATTGGGTCTCACACCTTTCATTTATAATAGTGCGCCTCAAACGTACTAGTCCAGCCATTTGGTGGGAAATTGAAGAGGGGTTACTCCCATTCAATGACTGGTACAGAGCCTCCCTTCACCAGACACAATCGTCCAACCCCCTGCTGAATCCAGGTCCATGGATCTCACACCAAATCAAAGACTGGAAATCGATATGCAATCAGCTATCCTTAACCCCCTACTTATTCTACCTATGCCCGTTATATCTATTAGAACACTTCCCTCCAGCACAGATGGACCATACATTCAAATACTGGGACCAGCTTCACCTCGCTTATATATCACAGCTATTAAATGGGAATGACTTTTTCACTTTCCAGGAAGCAAGGCGGAAATATAGCTTAAGGCAGGGTGATTTTTTTAGGTATTTGCAACTGAGACACTTTTTCTATTCCCACCCACTGAAAGTACAAAGATCAGAAGACTTCCCCTTTTTAATACCATTTTTACAGAATTCCATAGCTACTATGGAAACCCCACACATTTTTTCCCATATGTACAAGGCACTTAATGAGACCCTAGGAGCAAACACATTCGAGACACTGGGGAAATGGAATCAGGAAATGGGACTGGAGATTGCCCTACAACAGTGGGAAAGAGGTTGTCTTTTAACCTCTAAACTTACATACTCACACAGTTGGCGGCTTTTCTCCTGGCAACTGCTAATGAGATACTTCCGAACTCCCGCAATAACCAGTCACTACTCAGCGACAGGAACATCCGAATGCTGGCATCTATGTGGGGAACTACAAGCACACCACACCCATATTTTTTGGTCCTGCCCCTCCATACAGCCCTTCCTGATCTCCCTCCAGGTCGAACTAACGGAACTAAGAGGGAGTGCAATTACCCTAACACCAGAATTATTCATATTACATGCCTTCCCACAAGAATTAAGGGATACTCATACACGTTACCTGCTGGGGATAGCCCTTCTAGCTGCAAAAAAGGCTTTAACCAGACATTGGTATACACCCCAGACTCCTATAATACTCGGATGGAGGGAAATAGTAACACAAATATATAGATCAGAAAAGATTTCATTCTTTCTGAATGACTGTGTTGATAAGGGCCTGTTGAAATGGGCCAAATGGGTAATTTACATAATGATGAAGGACCCAAATTTTGTTCCCTGAAAGGAAATACCACTTAAATAAATGTAACCACAACAGAATCTGTGTTGGGAATGCAGAAAGAGTACGAATGGACAACTTTACCAGGAATGAAATAGGGAGGTAATATATCATTAATATGTAAGCTTGTACTTAGTCGGAAAAGCTCAGCTGGATATGAAATAATGATCAACTGAACCCTATGTATTATGCATTATGTGTTAAAAAATCTGGCCTGTATTTTTCTTAACATTGGCTATGTCAACAGAATGTATTTAAGATGAACCTGTGAATGCTCTTTCCCCCCTGCACTATGTGAAAAGAACAATAAACATTATATTAACAAACTTTGTTTCTGCAATTTAAAACTATTGCTATACTTGGAAACTGGGCAGCTACAACTGATCATGTGTTATTCAAGTTTTTTAATGTCATAGTGGGTGGTGGAGGTAGCAAAATTATTTAAATGCTGTCCAAAAAGAAGAGGAATAATATGTGCTGTGTGATGCATAAATGATACAGGAAGACAGGTACTTTCTAATTTGTGTGATTTCTGTAAACACACATGCAATCAAAAGCCTCAGACTTAGCACAAAGCATCATGGCTATTCAAATGTATGAATGTGTGTGTTTTTGTGTGTGTGTGTTGCCTATCTGTGTGTTTATTCGGGGACTGACTAGAGAAAGTTTGTACTACAGTCTGATTGTCACGTCACTACTCAGTCCACAGCATAGCTAAGTCACAAAAACCTAACTTAACTATAGTCTCTAAAATCTGCACAAAACAGTGCACATGACAATAGATGGAAGCTATTACATTAACAGACTAGAAAACAAGTGCAAAACATTGTGGGTATGCAAATTCTTCTTGGAGAATTTGTTTAAAGAATCTCTTTAACAAGCATTACATTCTGCTAGCCATGTCCCTACTCAGACCTCACAACCTAGTCACACACACTAAACATAACAACAATTTTTAAAGTCTGCAGAAAAAGTGTGTTGATTATAATATTGGTAAAAGCTATCCACTGCCACTTAAAAAATGATAACAATCAGAGGTTAAAAACTATATTTAATGCAATGAATAGTAATAACAGCACACTACTTAATATCATGCTAGTGAATAAACCACATCTATTCACACACGCTGGAGTGCTTCTCTGCAATATAAGTGATCACTGCCCCATCGCAGGGGTAAGATCCACCAGCATAACAACAAGCCCTGCAAAATTTCTCATGAGGAGATCCAAGAAAAACATCAATATTGAAGGATATTTGCATGATCTAGCTTACTCTCCACACTGGCAAGAGTTTATCTTGCCCATTCTGTTGAAAAGCTCAGCAGGTGCTAAATAACATTATAATAAATGCCCTTAACACCCATGCCCCAATCTCTAGTATCCGAATAAAAACAAATCCTGTCATTGGTTTACAGCTGACCTCAAAGCTGCACTGCTGGAGAGAGACAAACTTGGAAAATGGAAAGAAAAACCAAGAATGCAAATGTCTGGATGATCTTTAGGAAAGCCAGAATAGATGCACCAAGAAAGTTAGGGATGCAAAGGCTGCCTTCTACTTGGCCGAATTTCGACTCTTCCTACCATAATCCTGCTAGGTTTTGGGCACCATCATGGTATGGTGGGGCAGGACGCTACACCCCTTCCAACTCAATTACACAACAGTTATGGCCCTATCACTGGCAAAATGGAAATTCTGGACGCCTATAACCACTTCACAACGGCTGGCCTTGTTTTGACACCTCTCCAGATAACCTGCTGAGGGAACAATTAAGCTCCCATTACACTGGTGATCAGAGAGTTGACTCTTCCTTCAGCTTCAAATCTATACTGTTGAAACAAGTGGAGGATCTATTATGGCAACTGGATACCAAAAAAAACACAGGGACGGACTCTCTGGACCCCTACTTTCTAAAGATTGCATGCCATGTACTTGCAGTCCCCCTAACACACCTCTTTAACCTATCCCTAAACTCTGGCTCTATTCCCACACTGTGGAAGACAGCCCAAGTGGTTCTCCTTCTAAAATCAGGGGACCCTATGGATCTTAATAATTACAGGCCCATTTCCATTCTACCAGTTCTATCCAAGATGCTGGAGAAATCAGTGAGTACTCAGTTAAGGGAGTATCTTGACAATGCTAACCTCCTAAACCCAGCTCAATCTGGATTCAGGGCCAAGCATAGCACTATTACTGCACTAGCCAAGGTCACAAATGACTGGCAATCCGAATTAGATAAAAAGAATAATGTCTGTGCAGTATTCCTGGACCTGAGCAAAGCATTCGATACTGTGGACCACGAGCTACTACTTTCATCCCTGTACTCCACTGGCCTAGATCCATCCTCCCTTAAATGGTTCAGATGCTATCTCACCAGTAGGTCACAGCAGGTAAAAGCTGAAGGTGACCTATCCCCATTAAAACCACTGTCAAGAGGAGTCCCCCAAGGTTCTATTCTGGGTCCTATCCTTTTTGCCATTTATATAAATAACATTGATTCAACCCTTACCAATTCCTCTGTACACCTCTTTGCTGATGACACTGTTCTATATGGCAGCAACCCTTCGCCTGCAGCTGCTTGTGAAATTCTACAAACAGAATTCTCCTTGCTACAATATCAGCTACCGAGAAAAAGCTTGTTAAATGCAAAGAAAACTAAAGCAATGATGTTCACAAATCAAAGCTCCACCAGCACATCCTCCAATCATTCTCCCCAGCTATGCACTATACTTGGAGAAAATCTGAGTATGTAGAAACTTCAAATACCTAGGTGTGTGGATTGACAACAGACTTGACTTCACTCATCATTTAGAAGAACTGTTAAAAAGCTTCGCCAAAGGCTTGGCCTTCTCTATAGATTAAACCCTACCTAAACAGAGACTCAAAGATGAGGTTAGTCCAGGCCATTTTCTATCAGTTGTTGACTATGCAGACTTCCTTTATAGTCACTGCCCCATCTCCTACCATCACAAGTTGGATACCTTATATCATAGAGCAATAAGGTTCATTACAGATCTGCCATCTAATACTCATCATTGCTCTCTTTATGCTGCAGTTGGGTGGGTTCCTTCACCTCAGAAGGAACAGAAATGTAGCACTATGGATTTACAGAGCATTGTCAAAAACTTCCAAACTATATCCTGACTGCTTCACCCAGACCTCTCCTAGCTCCTATGCCCTAAGAAGCAACAACATCATCCTGCTCAAATTGCCCAAATTCAACACCAGGCTAGGAGGGCAGCAATCAGCTATTCTCTAGCTATAGCATGGAACACCCACAAAATCCCTAAAACTGTCCAATATCATTCCATTTGCATCCTTTTAAACAGCATTGTACAGTCTTCTTCAAGAGAAATGCAATTGCTACCACTAGAGCTAGCATTGTCATCTCACAAATCTCCCTTCCAAAACCATATATGGCATATTCCTTCCAGACAGACACCCCTCTTATGGCACCCAGTAATACCTTCACCATCCTAGTATTACATTATGTTGATGTCTGCCATGCCCCCATTGGGATATGTATATACTGTACATACTGTAAATATTAGCTTAACTTTCCTGTAACCGCTTTTTATCATGTGAATTTACTGTACATCACTGTGTTTATAAACGTTATTTTCCCCTGTATATATAACTGTCTTATATAAGTGTATGATGTATCTGTTGTGTATCAACTATTGAACCTTGACCTTATCAGGTCCATCTTGTAAATGAGCCTTGCTCAATGATGTTCGCCTGAATAAATAAAGATTTGATGATGATGATGATGATAGACAGATCAGCTTGACAGCAACCGTGTGCAAAATACTCGAGTCTCATATCAAGGATAAAACAGGGGAGCAATTATTGTCACTGGGAGTAATAGAGCCATAGATCTTTGGGCAGTTACTGGGGCAGTACCCAACACAAGGTGGGGAGTGCTTAATTTGATTTGCCAGTTACTCTGCACAAGCATTCCTCTTTGCCTGGTACTTCTCCAATCAAATCTTCATACTGAGGCAGTATACTCACTCAATTTCAAAGGTGCAGATTTGTTATAATCTGTTCAGCATAAAGAGCTCCCCGTATCAATTTCTTCACCAAGGGCCTGTTTATATTGGCAACCTCAACCCTTTCTTTTCTGTAGGCCCTTTTTATGACCTTTTCCATTAACATGATGAACTCTGACAACTTCTCTCTGTTTGATACAATAGGGACAGTTGCATATGAATTTTTCCCACTTTCTCCATACTTCCATACATGTGCTCAAAGGTGGTCAGGCACTCTTCTGTGTTGTAAACAGTACCTCCTCCACTCAAAAAGTCTCAACAGTGGTGTAGGTTCAGTGCTGAACATGAGATGGGTGGCCAGTCCCTCACAGTGAAAGCACAAGTCCAAGAAGTATGCAGCACATGAGAAAAACCACCGGACAAATGAGATGCAGTATACAATATACCTTTACACTGTGGTATCTTATAAATATGACATCACAGTTTTCTGGCTACTTAAGGGTAAAAGGTGAGCCTCTCTTGACATGCCCCCTGAGGAAGGCTGGGATAGCTGAAGTGCCAGGGCCAGTTGCTGTTGTAGCTCTAGCAATATAGACCTGGCATTAGCCACTATGAATGCTGTTTATTTTTCTGGACGTGTGAGCATGGATTAAAAGTATTGTATACTGCATCTCATTTGTCTGGTGTTTTTTCTCGCGTGCTTCATACTTGTTGGACTTGGACTGTTCTGTGGTGACATCACTTTTTTAAGCAAGAAGGGCAAAGATGGTGACCAAGGTGGGACCCCTCAAATTCCCTGTCAGTTGGGACCATTTTTCATGGGTGGAGCCTTCCACTTCTTGCATAATGAGGGCAGCTTGCTTACTTCAGGTGTCCAAGTCCTCCTGTCCAGATGGGGTAGGTGTTACTCCAGAGAACTGGTGGTGTCTTTGGTACTCATAAATGGGCCCAGTAACTTCTCCATCAGGCATCTCAGGGCATCCAACATGGCACCTGCTGAGGTGGTGTCTGAATCCCTGGGTCCACAAGGTCCTTCATGCCTTTCAGGGTTCATCCATAGTAATTACAGTATTTACCAAGAATTGTGTAACTTACAGTTTTTGTAGGTCATTTTGTATTTTACTGTTTGTTCTCCATAGTAATTATCCATTGAAAATAATCTTACCTAAAGTTTGTTTATATTATTTGGTATTTTACTGCTTAAGCATATTGCTTCTTCCTCTCTCAGGCTGCTGTATGTTCCTGCCCTTAGGCCTTTACAGTGTGGGGGTGGGGGGGCTTTTCTACTCTGTTACTCCTGTATCTACTGTTTTAAAATGACTGTGACTTCTGCTATACAGTTTAGTAGGTTGTACACTCTGCCTTATGTTTTATATGGCCCATATTTTGCCCTTTGAATGTTTACATGTTCCTGCATATAACTGTCTGGTAGTACTTTGTTTTCTTTTCAGTGTTGTACCATACACTGTACCCTTATTGAACTAATTTGTCACTTCCCCTGTTTTACTGTTCTGCTGTTGTATTCTCCCGGGTCGTGCCTGAACATAGGCAACTGTTATTGTCTAATGCACACACCTGATAAATAAAAAACAACACAAATACATAAATAAATAAATACATAAATACATATTCTGCAAAATAATTAATTATTTACTTATTTATTGAATTTTGATGACCGGGTAGGCCCACTGGGCCCTGGAGGTCCCTTTTTCGGGGCGACCCGGGAATAACAGTACATAAACTTAATAAGCAGTAGTACATATACAAGTTATAGGCATGCAGCAGTCATACATATAAGTGAAACAGAACATTATCTCCCAAGAAGTGTATGAACTAAAGCTTGTGTATATTATTTTGTATTTTTCTGCTTATTCTCCATAGTAATTATTACCAAGCATTGCCTAACCTATGATTTTTGTATATTATTTTGTATTTTACTTTTTATTGTCCATAGTAATTACAGTATCTACCACGAATTCTGTAGTCTATGCTTTTGTATATTATTTTGTATTTCCCTGTTTGCCATAGTAATTACCTACAAAGACTTGTATAGGCTACAGTTTTTGTATATTATTTTGTATTTAATGGTTTAGTCTTCAAAATAATTATCTACCAAGCATGGTCTAACTTACAGTTTTTACATATTATTGTGTATTTTAATATTTATTCTCCAAAGTAAATTATCTGCTGAGCATGAGCTAACCTATGGTTTTTGCATATTATGTTGTATTTAACTGTTTATTCTCCATAGTAATTGTCTCTCAAGAATTGCCTAACCTATGCACCTTTGTATATTATTATGTGTTCCATTGTTTCTATGTAGCCACCCCCAGCCCCGGTCAGAACTGGAAATAAGCTGTCCTCAGCTTAGTGGTGGGACATTCTGGTCACATTTTTAAAACAAATAAAATAAACAAATATATTTTCACCTGTTTGTGGAGCCTGACAAAAAAATCATAATGAATGAGTATCCCTGTTCTTGACTATCTCAGCACCCTTAAATGATTAGTTAGTCCTGGAACTCAACAAGTTTGATAGGCTTTTGCAAAATATGATAGTTACTGATAATGATGTGTTAATTGATGGGATCCACTGCAATAACTCCTCAACAATTGTTAATGCCTTCAACACTTGCTTCATAGATCTTACAGCCCCCAGCTAATAACTCTGCAGCCCTCTCTATCCCCCTTTCTATTTTACTGCCCCTTTCTTTTAAAGTTGTTGTCCCTATTCAAACTGCTAAAGTCCCTTCCAACTGGTGGCAGTACAGAACCTGACATGATCCTATCCAGACTTCTGTACCATGGTGCTCCTATCCTAGCCCCTGTCATATTGCATATTTTTAACTTATCCCTTGCCTCCAGGATAGTCCCTGATAACTGGAAAATCATTAGTATTACTCTGGTCTTCAAAAAGGGTGACCTCCAAGCTAGTAAACAATTACAGGCCAATTGTGCTACTTCTAATTCTTAGCAAGCTGCTTGAAAGGGTTGTAACTTCCCAGCTGACTGAATTCCTTCAGAACGACAACCCTATGTCACCTGATCAGCATGGGTTTTGCTAGGAATGCAGCTCTACCACTGCGCTGATCCAACTAACAAATGATATCAAGTGCACCATGGATGGCTACAGCTCCCTCACCACAGCCATCTCCACAGACCTCTCTAAAGCATTCGAATCAGTTGACCACTCTCTGCCCCACTCCAGATTAATTTCAACAGGCCCCTCTTATCATGCTGCCTCCTGGTTTCTGAACTATCTTACTGGTAGACAGCAGTATGTCAACTTCAATAACACTTTCTCTTCCCTTACCCCAGTCCAACCTGGAGTCCCACAAGACTCCATACTTGGCTCTCTACTCTTCTCTAGCTTTATGATCTTCCCTCCTCCCCCTCCCAAACTTCTCAATCATGCACTCCAATGATATTGTGTTCTACTGTAGCTCTTCCTCCATTTCCCAAGTCTACACTCAGTTACAGGAAGAAGTTTTTCAGTTCCAGTGTCCACTCATGACTCATTAAAAATAAGTTAGTCCTTAACACCTCAAAGACCAAAGCCATGTTATTTGGGTCCCAGGCTATACCCAAATCTTGTCCGACTCAGAGCAGGGGACCGCGCTTCATGTTTACAGATTGTGGTGCAACTGTCTGGGGGATGTGCTGTTCCCCTCACAGAACCAACAAGAAACAATAGTTGCAGTGCACTCACCAAGGCAGACATAGATTCCAAATAGAACTGCAAAAACTGCAAAAATACCTTTTATTTAGCCAAATAACACTCGGCACCAGTGACAGTAAATGAATACCAGGCTCAGGCTAGGGGTACTAGCCTAAGCCTGATATTCATTTACTATCACTGGTGAGGATTATTTTATTTAAAAGAGATTTACCAGGAAAGACATTCTGAGCTGCAAAGCTTGTTTCTAGATGCGTCCTGGGGAGGAGGTAAGGGATAAGTAGAAGCACAATAATAACAATAAAACAATACACAGTATGTACAATAATTTTAACATTACCAGAGCAAATAATAATACATGTTAAACACCAGAAGTGGGAAATACTTGGCACACACAAGAAAGTAATGTCACAAATATAGGAAAGGGTAGAAGAGAGAGTAAGTAGAGGTGGGTGAGAAAGAGAGGCTAGAGGGGGTGAAAAGATAAAGTAGTGGTGGGTGCAAAGAAGTAAAAGAGAGAGGAGAAGAAAAGAACAGATTATGGTGGGTAGGGTGGGGGAGTACAGTGTTGAAGATTAAGAAGGGTAAGAAAGGGTGTTTACTGGGGGTAGGAGTGAGTGAGAAAGACATAAGGGAGTGGGACAAAGCAGTGGAGGGGTAGGGGAGAGGAAGAAGGATGAGGTGGGGTGGCACGAAGTACAGAGATCAGAGTGGATAAAGAGAAGTGTAGGGCAATGGGGCTAAGGGCATTTACAGGAGGGTACATCATCAATTTTCCCCCATCAAGTGTGAGGAAGGTGGGGAGTGAAGGGAGTTTAGAAAGTCTCTTTTGTGTGCCAAAACACATGGAGACCATTTTCTTAGCATTAAGAGATAGTTGATTAGCCCTGATCCATTTCCAGACAGCGTCAAAATGAAGTTGAAGCCTAAATGTTAATGCTGATGGAGAAGAGCCAGAAAAAAACAGGACCATGTCATATCATCTGCATGCATGTGGATGGATGGATGCAGAACAGCAGGCTGAGGGGCGATCATTGAGGAATATGGAGAAAAGCAAAGGGCCAAGGATGGAAGCTTGGGGAATGCCAGTGTATATGGGTGGGGGGGAAGAGTCTCCAATTCTTACTGATTGAGATCTACCTACAAGGTAGGAGTTGAACCACCTGGTTGTGGAGTCAGATAGACCCACTGTTTTTTTAATTTTAACTCACTTTATCCTCTGATCTCTGATCCCTTAGATCTCTCTCCAGTGGGACACTTGGACCGACCATATTCTGTCCACCCTGATGTCCTCCTGACTGGTTCTCTACTGAAGCACTCTCCCCAAACTCCACTGACCGCCCTGCCCCCGGCTCTGAGCCCCACGGGGTGGGACCACCTTTAACTCCTCTGGTACTCTATCTAGAATCTAGAAGGGCCACTTGGGAGTGGAGCAGAGTCAGAGACCAGCCAGGTTGGACCCAGCAGAGGGCATGGGGGTTGTACACTGCTCCCACCATCACTTGTCCGGGTGTCGGAGTTGTTTCTTTGTTCCGATCCCAGAGGTGGGGACATGCAATGATGTCCAATGTGTGATGGGCATGCTCCCGCACCTGCCCGCAGGACATCCACCAGTGCCTCCATACCCCTATGTGCAGCTCCCATAAGTAACAATACCCCCAGTCTCCACTGGGAGTTGCAAACAGCAGGAAGCCCAACCCACCCACCCACTCCCAGGAGAGAAAGCAGTACTCCAGATGCTCAATCCTCTGTGGTCCCTGCCAAGCCTCGATGACCCAAGCTCATTCCTGAACCTGGGTCCCTGGCATGGCATGAGGTGTGGCATCCAGTGCCTTAACCCTCAGAGCCACCGGGCCGAGACCTGCTGATTTAAGTTTGTCCAGGAGAAGAGGGTGGGAGACAGTGTTGAAAGCTTTCACTAGATCAACAAAGGTGGTGGCAGTGAGGAGGCCATGTTCCACACCAGAATGGATGTAATTTATGAGCCTAAGGAGAGAGGAAGTGGTGGAGTGATGTTTGCAAAAGCCAGACTGGAAGGGGATGAAAAAGGAGGAGGAGTCAAGGAAAGGGGAGAGCTGAGATAGAACTATGTGTTGTTGAAGTTTGGATAAGCTTGGGACGAAAGAAACTGGGCAAAAATTTCCAGGAGAAGAGGAGTACCTCCTTTGCCCTTCCCTTCACACCTTTCCAATCCTACTCACCCAGATATGCTGAGGCATCTCACCTCGCATTCCTAAATGCTCCACCAAGATGGGGGAACAGAGCTTCACTGTATCCACTCTAAAATTCTGAAACTCCCATCCACTAGACAGCTGCAGCCTTCCCTTGCATGGGTTGTCAAAAGAGCTATCCAGACACTTAATGGGATCTATGTATGTGATTGCTCATACCTCAGCACTCTTCCTATAAATAAGCATTTACTTGCCCAGTGTACCCTAACTGGTAAACAAAAACTAAATAAAAAAATAAAGGAGATAAAAATGGCACTAAAATTTGAAGAACGTACTGGATGATTTTAATATGCCAGATGTGGATTGGACCATCCCGGCAACTGCTTCAATGAGGAACCAAGACATCCTGGATTCCCTACAGGGGGCAGGTCTCAGTCAGCTAGTACTTAAACCTACTGGAGACAGTGCCATTCTGGACCTAGTACTGACCAGTTGTGACAGAATCACAGAAGTCCAGGTAGAAGGTCAACTGGGGTTCAACGACCACCTCATTGTGTGATTTAACATGGGGACAGGGACACAGTCAAGTCACACAAAGGCAAGGTTCTTAGATTTCAGGAGGTCAGACTTTGCTAAGATGGGGAGGTGTATCAAAGAAGCACTGGTGAGGAGGGAGGATGGGAGAGGGGGGGTTGAGGAGCAGTGGGAAAACCTAAAAGGGGCCATAGTGGAGGTGACAAACCAATGCATTAGGTTGAGAAACAAAGGCAAGAGAAGGAGGAAACCTCTATGGTTCTCAAAAGATGTGGCAGAGAAAGTAAGGGCCAAAAGAGTGGGATTCAGGAAACATAAGGAGACTCAAAAGGAAGAGGACAGGATGATGTACCTAAAGTGTCTAAAGGAAGCAGGGAAGGCTGTTAGGAGTGCAAAGGTGCAAACTGAGGAAAGATTAGTGCATATGGTGAAGAAAGGGGACAAGACATTCTATAGGTACATCAGTGAAAAAAGAAAAGCCTGGTGGGGGGATTATAAGGCTCACAGGGGATGAAGGGGAGTGTATGGAGGGAGACTTGGAAAAGGCAGAAATACTGAATAAATACTTCTGTTCAGTATTTACTGAAGAAAGGGAAGGCCAGGGACCATAGCTGAGCAACAGATATGAAGGGAAGGGAGGGGAGAGGTGTACACCAGTTCTTTTACGGTGGAGAGAGAGAGTCCTAGAGGAGCTCACAAAACTGAAGGCGGTCAAGACAGATGGCATACACCTGAGGATATTAAAGAAACTATGAAGAGAGCTAGCAGTGCCTCTGGCAACCATGTTCACTGAGTCACTCAACACAAGAGTGGTTTCAGAGGACTGGAGATGGGCACATTTAGTCCCACTTCACAAAAATGCTAGCAGGGAGGAGGCATGAAACTATAGGTCAGTCAGCCTCACTTAAGTAGTGGGTAAGATTATAGAAGCACTGCTTAAAGAAAGGATAGTGGGACACTTGGAATCCAGTGGTGCCCAGGACCCAAGGCAATATGGATTCATAGCAGGAAGGTCATGTAAAATGAATCTGATAGATTTTTTTTGTCTGGGTTACAAAGGAGGTGAATCATGGGGGGAGCGGTGGACATCACCTACCTCAATTTCAGCAAGGCCTTCGACACCATCCCACATAAAAGGATGGTTAACAAGATGGGTAGTCTGGGCATGGGTCACAAGGTGGCAAACTGGGTTAGAAACTGGTTAACGGACAGGAGGCAGAGGGTGGTGGTAAATGTTATCCAACACAGGGGGAGGGATGTCCAGTAGGGTACCTCAGGGATTAGTCCTAGGGCCAGCCCTGTTTAATGTCTCATTAGTGACATAGCAGAAGGGCTGGAGGGAAAGGTCTGCCTGTTTGCAGACAACACCAAGATCTGCAGCAGAGTGGATACTCCAGATGGGGTGGAGAAAATGAGGAGGGACCTATGGAAGCTGGAAAAATGGTCCGAGGTGTGGCAACTGAGGTTCATTTCAAAGAAGTGCAACATAATGTACCTGGGATGCAGAAACCCTGAAGAGAGCTACATGATGGGGGGAGGGGAAGTGCTGATGGTCACCAAGGAAGAAAGGGATCTGGCGGTTATAATTTCTGACGACCTAAAGGTGTCTAAGCAAAGGTTACAGGAAGGACCAGTGGCATGTTGGGGTGCATAGGCAAAGGTATCACTAGCAGAAGGAGGGAGATGGTGGTTCCACTGTATAAAAAATTGGTGAGGCCTCATCTGCAGTACTGTGTACAGTTCTGGAGGCCGCATCTTCTTAAGGACATGGACAGTGTGAAAGTGGTCCAGAGAAGGGCCACAAAGATGATGCAGAGCTTGCACCAGGAATCATATGAGAAGAGACTAAAATACCTCAATATGTACTCACTGGAGGAAAGGAGGGAGTGGGGAGACATGATAGAAACCTTCAAGTACCTTAAATGCATAAATAAGATACAAGGGGGGACATCTTTCAATAAAGGAGTAGTGCAAGAATGAGGGGGGATGATATGAGATTGGAAGGTGACAGGATAAGGGGAAATGTGAGGAAGTTTTTCTTCATGGAAAGGGTGGTGGCTGCATAGAATAGTCTGCCACAGAAGGTGGTAGGAGAAAGCACAGTGGAGGGATTTAAACATGCATGGGACAGGCATAAGGGAACACTAGTGGTGGGAAGGAGAGGTGAAAGCTGTTGACTAAGTAGGGTCAGAGGCTGCGAATAAGGGTAGGGTTTACGGGCAGAGTAGATAGGCCTAGCAGTCCTTATCTGCCGTCAATTTCTATGTTTCTATATTTCATTTTTATTTACCAGGTAGGTGCACTAGACAAATCAGTTGCCTACTTTTAGGCACAACCTGGGAAAGTACAAAAAAGGTTGGACAAAAGTAAGGAACAGTTATGACTAATATTCAGTACAAACAGGGCTCATTGCAAAATAGACAACAGTAAAATGATAGGATGGAAACAATGTTGGGGTAATACAATGAGGTTCAAGATATACAGTCAGTTCAAGACAATACATTTATATATACAATAACTGATATACAGAACAAGGTTCTAGGGTATATATCTTCAGTTGTGGGAGTGAAGTGCATCTATAAGATTAGGGATCCATTCTATAAATAACCTAATGGTAAAAACATACAGTGACTTGTTGTAGGAGGGTTCAAAGTGCAGTTTTAAAGGTATGAATGGATGAGCACTGGCAGACTGCGCTTGGGATAGAGGTCCACACTGTAGGTGCTGTGAAGGAGAACAGCATCTCTGCAAGTTTGGTCCTGCTTTTAGGGATGCATAGTAAATCAGGGACATTAGAACTGAGCAGATATTCTAGGCTGTCAGGTTTCAGTAAAGCTGAGAGGGACATGGGGATTGCTTGTTCTCAACTGTATGAATCAAACTGCTTATAGAAAGTTTTCTTAAGGTGGTTGGAGGGAGCCATCCAAGCTTAGAAATGAGATCAAAGTGGTGAGAATACCTGTTTGTGGGCTGGAGAAAACCTACAGATATAAATGTAAGCCACGTCTCATTTCTGCAGGGTGGTTTTGGAGGCAGAGAAGTAGACTGCCATCCCATGTGTTAGTTTGGGTAGTAGGACACCTCAGGCAATCGCAATATGGGCTAAGGGTGAAAGGCTGTCTTTGACTTTATATAAAAGTCCAAGTCTGGCATTAACAGCCTTACATGCAGTGGATATATGCGCCAAGAAGTCTAATGACGCATTAAGTGTCACTCCAAGATAGTTGAAGTTAGTGACTGTGGTAAGAAGAGATCATCAATGCAGTGGACTGTGAGTGGGGTGTTATACTCTTTGGGCTGGATAATCAAACTGCGCCATTCTGAGGCGCAAGCCCTTGCGCTGCACAAAATAGTTGCGCAGGGGTGTGGCCTAGTCGATATTCAAAGGAGTTGCGCTATTGAGCAACTCCTTTGAATATCACCCCCCAGCCACAGCCACTGTGCATGGTGCAGTGAAACTTGCGCCACCGCAAGTTGTCAGAGTGGAGCATTCAACTTGTGGTGGCCAAGTACCATTGTGCCATGCGCAAAATCACGATATTCAAAAGGTGACATGCAAATGGGGCCATAATTCATGCAAGGCGCAGGGAGGGCCATTTGCATCTGATTATGGCCCCATTTGCATGCCATTAGCATGTAGGTGCACCGATCCCCGAGGACTTGCGCCTGGCCGCCTGCCAGGCAGCAGCCGTCGGGGACCGACACACCCTGCAGCCCGATCGCGGGCAACAGTAGTGGCTCCCACCTCCTCCCATACATCTCCCTGGTGGTCCAGTGGACCGAAATGCCCGATCGCGGGCAGAATGTAAATGACCCCCGAACATGTTCCTAGTGCCCGATCGCGGGCAGTAAGTAAGTGCCCCACCCGAACATCTCCCTGGTGGTCCAGTGGACCGTAATGCCCGATTGCGGGCAGGAATGTAAATGAACCCCCTGCCCAAACATCTCCTGGTGGTTAGTGTCCCCCCCCACCACCACGAGCCCCACCACCGCTCCCCCCGGCGGCGGCGGGTGGCAGCATCCCACCGCCTGCGCGCCTGCCGCCCGCCCTGATGACTGCCGGTAGGGCTGCCGCCCGTGGTGCAGAGCAAGAACCAATGGGCGTGCAGTACCGTACATGACAGTCGAATTTGTAAACATTCACCGTCTGGACTGTCATCTCCTGATATGGGCTCTGCGCCAGTGGCTCTTGCTCTGCGCAACGCGTGCACCCGGGCAGTCGGCGGCGGCGGCGGCGAATGAAGACACCGCACGCCGGCTGGCCATGGTGGTGGACGCCACCAGGGGCATGTTGAGCGGTCAGTACATTCTGCCCGCGGATGCATTCGGTCCACTGGACCACCAGGAAGATGTTCGGGGTTCATTACATTCTGCCCGTGATCGGGCATTACGGTCCACTGGACCACCAGGAGATGTTCTGGGGTTCATTTACATTCTGCCCGCGATCGGGCATTACGGTCCACTGGACCACCAGGGAGATGTTCGGTTGGGGGCACTTTTTATTTACTGCCCGCGATCGGGCACTAGGAACATGTTCGGGGGTTCATTTTACATTCTGCCCACGATCGGGCATTACGGTCCACTGGACCACCAGGAGATGTTTGGGGGTTCATTTACATTCTGCCCGCGATCGGGCATTACGGTCCGCTGGACCACCAGGAAGATGTTCGGGAGGGTTCATTTTACATTCTGCCCACGATCGGGTATTTTGGTCCACTGGACCACCAGGAAGATGTTCGGGGGGGGTTCATTTTACATTCTGCCCACGATCGGGTATTTTGGTCCACTGGACCACCAGGAAGATGTTCGGGGGTTCATTTTACATTCTGGCACGATCGGGCATTTGCGTCCACTGGACCACCAGGGATGTGAGCAGGAGGGGGAGCCACATTGATGCCGCAATCGGGCTGGTGGGGGGTACACTATGCGAGAGATCGGGCTGGGGAGCACAGGACTGAGTTGGGGGCCAGCCACAGGTGGCAGCTGCTGTGTTGCGCCCTACAATACAGCAGCTCACCTGTGGGTAGCCCTCTACTTAAGCCTTTTTTTTTGGCTCAAGGTCCTGCAGGCTCAGGTTGGGGGTTGCGCCTGCACAACTCTGCACAGCCCGGCTGAATATCGGGCTGTGCAGTTTATGCATGGTTCCTCCCCCTCCTGTTGAGCATGCATTCATTTGCATTGCGCTGTTGCTCAGCCTGTTTTCAGTGGCGCAACTGCCTCCTGCTGAATATCGCAGAATGGCGCAATGTAGGACTTCAGCATGCGCAACCCTGTTGAGCATGGCGCAACCCTTTTGAATATCTGGCCCCTTAAATTCAGGGCTGAACCAAATAGCATGGTTTGTATCTTGGTGGTATTTAAGAGGAGCTTGTTGGATCAGAGCCAGGATTGTATAGAATGGAGGTCAGAGGCATACTTCTCAAGTGCTATGAATTGCGCATAGCGCTATGATTTTCACACTCAAATTTACCCTTGCTCCACATGGGTTTACTGATGTTCTTAAAAATGTTGAAGTTATTTCTGGACACACAAACTATTAAATCATTGAACTAAGTTGATAGAAACATTTCTTATCACTAACTATATGGAGTCCACTGTTTGTAGACATATTATTGTTTAAAAAAAGAAAGTGCTACTAATTCTGCCCCTTTGCTATAATTTTTGAAGGTCAGTGCTATGATTTTTAATGCTGAGAGGTTGAGAGGTATGGTCAGAGGTGAGATGGCAATTCAGTTCAGAGATGCTGTGGGAGCTAATGTAAAGGGCAAGGTCATCTGCATATAGAAATGGGGTGCAGTGTCTGAGACTAGTGTGAATGGAATTTATGTAAATAGAAGAGGAGGAAACCCAGAATGGAGCCTTAAGGGACCGCGACTGAGGTAGCAGAAGGGGTTGACAGGATGTAGCCAAATTTCACACGTTGATACCTGTTACCCAGATAAGTTTTGAACCAATTCAGGGTAGAGAGAAAGACATCCAGAGCACTTAATTTGCCACATAATGGGATGTGATCAACTAGGTTGAATGCCTCTGTGAGGTCGATGAAGACTGCATTTGTGAGTTCGCCCCTATACATGGCAAAAGAGACAGAAGAGGACAGTGACAAGAGGGCAGTGGTAATGCTGTTGCTTTTATGAAAACCATGCTGCAGAGGGCAGGAGGTTGTAAGAGGAAAGGTATTTAGTCAGCTGAGAGGAGATCAGTTTTTCAAGAAGTTTGTTTAACGCTGTAGTATAGCGATGGGTCTATAATTACTTTTTTTTTCCAGTTACTGATGTTTGTTTGGTCCCATTTCTTGTACACAGGGATCATATGGGATATCTTCCAGGTATCAGGGACTGTTTGTGATGTGAGAGATAGGGTACAAACCTTTGTTACCAAAAGGGGAAGCTCATCTGCAGCAATCCTAAGACTATTAGGTTCGAGTTTGTTGGAGCTGGCAGACTTCGATGTGATGATTTGCAATAGGAGTCTAAGTACCCCACAATGGTGACTGCTTTAAAACAGAAAGGAGGATGGCAATGAGCTGGTTTCAGGGGAGGGAGGGCAAAAGGAGGAGCTAAAAGAGTTGTGAAAGACACTTGAGTAGCCTGAGTAGTCAGAAAAACAGTGGTTGAATACATTTGCTGTGGTTACAGGGTTGCCGCAATTTGCACCGTCAACATTTAAGCCTCTTGGCATGTGTTTGACAGCTTGATCTAGGACTTGTTTAATGTTATTCCAAACCAGTTTAGGGTTGTTGGCTGAGTCAGTGAACAGAGAGTTAAAGTAGAGGCTTTTACTATACCGGATAGCCTTTGTGCACATTCCTAAGCATTCTGTAATTGTCCCAATTAGCAGCAGTCTTTGAGGTTGTATAAGTGGACCAGCTTGCATCCATCTGTTTAATTAGGGCCAGCAAGGGGTAATCCAGTCATTTAGTGACAGGGCCATGTACCATCTTGAGGTAAGGGGGAGCAAGTGTGTTTTGAATTCCTAAGATTACTTTATAGAACACATGTAGGGCATGGTTTACATTGTGTGTGGTCCACAGCTGTGACCAGTCCATTATTCAAATTTCCTGTTTAAGCACAGTGGGGTCAAGCTTGGACAAGTCATAGAAGTGAATAATTCTGGGGGTGCCTTAGGAGCCTTAGCCCGCCAGACACAATAGACAGAGGAGTGGTCGCTTATGGAGTCAGGGAGTACACCAGACCAGATAAATCTGTCAGGGCCGTGTGTAATTATCCAGTGCAATAAGGTAGAGGACAGACCAGTACTCATGCTTCTAGTTGGCTCAGAGATGAGTTGATGAAAAATACATTCAATCATTATTGACTACAAATATCAAACTGCTCTGACATTAAAAACATAGAAAACTTGTTTGACAACTTTTGAAAGCTTTTGAAAACTTTCTCTAGGAAACTCATCACTATCACCGTTCTCTCCATCAAGAAACAACTGATCTCTGTGGACAAAACCATCCAAAGGTAGAAGGTTTTCCTGCAGTGAACAGCTCCACATAACCTTCCTTTTATTAAGCATTGCATCCAACACCTTAACTCCACTCTCTTTCAGTTTCTCAAGAATACCAAATCTGCCAAACTCCAGTCTCTCACCCAGCAGATCAGCAACCAACATGAGCCATCGAGTCAGACACAACCTAACAATTTAGTATTTTGTATTCCTCCAGACCTGCCCTGACACAAGATGAGCAATCTCTCCTTAGCAAAGGTCTCTCTTTTGTGCCTACACCCAGATATCTTGATACACACCAGGTTCAAGTAGAAGTTCAAGGTTCTGTGGTGTTTCTATTGCAGACTACACCTTACAGATAATTTTTCTAATGAAACTTCTATTCCTGCAGATGGTGACAGTATCACCAGAACCATCAATGATGTCAGATGAATCTAATCGATTTCTTTGACTGAGTGACCAAAGTAGTAGACCAGGGAGGGGCTGTGGACATGATCCACCTAGGCTTTAGCAAGGCATTTGACACAAAGCCACACAAAAGAGTAATAAACAAATTAGCCAGCCTGGGAGTGGGTCCCAGGGTAGTAGCCTAGGTAAAACATTGGCTGGACAAAATGATACAGAAGGTAATAGTAAATGAGTCCACTCTGAAGAAAGGGGGGTTACTAGTGGGGTACTGCAGGGTTCAGTACTGGATCCATTCCTTTTTAATGTCTTTATCAGTGGCATTGCAGAGGGTCTGGAAGGAAAAGTATGCCTCTTTGCAGATGACACAAAGATCTGCAACAGGGTTGATACACAAGGGGGTGATGGAAAGGATGAGAAGGGACTTGGCAAGTTTAGAGGAATGGTCAGAAGTATGGCAGCTTGGATTCAATGCAAAGAAGTGCAAAATAATGCACCTGGGAAACAAAAACCCAGAGGAACAGTACACAATGGGGGGGGAGTAACAACAACAAAAATGGAAAGGGACCTGTGGGTAATCATATCAGATGACCTTAAGGTTAGCAAGCAATGTGAGAAGGCAGTAGGGAGGGCTGGGGGGATACTGGGATGTATAGGGAGAGACATCACCAGCAGAAAACAGGAAGTTATTATGCCTCTGTAACAACAGTTGGTGAGACCCCATCTAGAGTACTGCATCCAGTTCTGGAGACCCCATCTCCGCAAGGACATAGATAGGATGGAGGCAGTCCAAAGGAAGGCAACTAAAATGGTGCAGGGTCTGCAAGAGAAGCCATACGAGGAGAGACTAAAGTAGCTTAATATGTATACCCTTGAGGGAAGGAGGGAGAGGGTGGACATGATTGAAACTTTCAAGTACCTCAGTGGAATCAACAACATCCAAGAGGGTAGCATCTTTCAGAAAAAGAGATGTGCAAGAACAAGGGGACACAATTTGAAGCTAGAGGGTGGATGGCTCAGGGGCAATGTGAGGAAGTATTTTTTCACAGAGAGGGTGGTGGAACCACCTTCCTGAGGAGGTTGTGGGGTCTAAAACTGTAGGAGAATTCAAGAGTGCATGGGACAGACATAAGCTATTCTTGTGGGGGGTAGGAAGAAATAGGCTGTTGGTTAACTAGGATCTGCAGCTTATTCAGTAGGTAGGGAAATGGGCAGACTAGGTGGGCCAAGCAGTCCTTATCTGCCATCAAAGTCTATGTTTCAATCCCTAGTGTAGTGCATTGACACCTCCTCCAGGACGTTTTGCTGCTGTTGATTATTTTGTTAACCAATGCATGGAAAACACCACTAACTTCAATGTCCATTGCAGGCACAACCACTCTAACCTGACAACTAGTGAGCTTACAGACCACAGATCTCTGCAATGGAGGGATGACATTGTTATTAAACCAGCTGATAAGGGAGATGCTGTTGTGGTCTGGCGAATGGAGTTATGTATCGCAGAAGCCACACAACAACTCTCTGACACCAGGTTTTACTCATTCCTTCCACAGGACCCCACTACTGGCTATCAGACTGAGGTCACCACCACCATCACCTCGGCTATTATAAACAAAGAGATCCCTGCTTCTGCTAAAAGACTCATAGTTCAGCATCCCAAGACATCCCGATTTTATCTCCTTCCCAAAATCCACAAAACTGATACCCCTGGCTGTCCTATTGTGTCTGCCTGCTCCTGCCCCACATCCCACATCTCCACATTTTTGGACAGCCTCATAAGACCACTCATAGAGTCCCTGCCCTCCTATGTCAAAGGTACTAACCATGCTCTCCAGTTATTTGACAGGTTCAGATTCAGTGGCTCTCATCAGCTCATATTCACCATGGACATCAAATCTCTTTAAACAGTGATCCCCCATGATGATGGCCTGACAGCTTTGCAGCATTTTCTGAACAAGCGGGAAGTTCAGTAGCCACCCACACACATACTAACTCATCTGGCAGAACTTGTTCTGAAACTCAATGCTTTTTCTTTTAATAACAGTTTTTTCCAGCAGGTCAGCAGAGTGGCCATGGACACCAAGATGGGTCCCAGCTTTGCTAATCTATTTGTGGGCTGGGTGGAGGAACAGTTTTTTCTCTCATTCACAGGTACTGTACCTGAACTCTACAAACGCTACATAGATGACTGTGTGGGGGCCACCTCCTGCTCCAGGAAGACCCTTCAAGTCTTCCTTGACAAATTTACCATGGCCCATCCTTCCCTTCAGTACACTGTTGAAGTATCCTCCTCTACACTGCCTTTTCTTGATATCCCACTGTGACAGGGTAAACACAACACCGGGGACAAGGGGTTAACCCCTTGGTTGAGACTGAGGAAATGTAGAGACTGCAACAGGCAAAGGGGGGGATGCCTCCACGGGTGTGGCTAATTAGAGAGAGATTGCTAAAAGGCAGAGGAATCCAGCAAGGTAGGGAGTGAGAGGCTGGAAACTGCTGCTCTGTGAGAGATGAACCAGAGCTGAAAACCAAAGAGAATGTTTAAGTCATAGAGAGAGTCTTTGGGGAAAAACAACTGAAGCCTGCTACTGAGAACCAGACCATGCCTGGAGCAGAGAGTCCTGAGGTAAAGGACTAGTTTAGCCAGCTGGGCCAATAACAGTGAGTGGAATATACTTCTGAGAACTGCCTGCAGAGAAGGCTAAAGGGAAAACTGTTTGTACTCTTTTAAGACTGTATCTTGAACAAACTGCTGGCCCACATAGGTGGTGCAAAGATTCCTTTGTCAGTGTCAGTGGCTCAGTAGGTAGCACACTCACCTCTGAGGCCGGGAGATCAGAGGGCTGTGGGTTCAGTTCCCACATCTGGCACTTGGGTTAATATCCCAATACTGACACTGTAGTGCAGCATGAGAGGGGTGCTGCACTTCTGAGGTGCCGTCTTTCGGATGAGACGTTAAACCGAGGTCCCATCTGCCTGGATTGGTGGTAGTTCAGGTGGATGTTAAAGATCCCATGGCACTTATCGAAAAGAGTAGGGGAATTTCCCCGGTGTCCTGGCCAAATTTCCCTCATTCACTAAAAATACCACCAACAGCTTAATCTGGTTCAAGGTCAGTTGGCATTCATCTGTATCCCCCCTCCCCCGGGTCGTGCCTGAAAATAGGCAGGATTTGTCTAGTGCACTTACCTGGTCAACAAAAGCTAAATAAATAAATAAAGTCAGCCTGAAAGAACTGTTTTATGTTAACCTTTATGTTACCTGGCCAGGCTGCAGAAGTTGAACTGACTGATTATGATTTTCTGGAGTAACAACTTACATTTGAAGCAATAAAAGTGCATTTTGTTCTGTGAACCTTAAACACAGTGTGTTGCATTTCCATATACCATAGGCCAGCTTGTCACACCAACTCTCAGTACAGAACACTGGACAGAAGACATTCAGTTTATTACAAACCCACTGACTTTCACAGTTTCCTGCTACACAGCTCCTTCCATCCTAAACATGTCAAGAATGGCCTGCCTTACTCACAGTTTCTTAGACTTCGCAGATTATACAGTGAAGAGGATAATTATGCTGAGCAGGCCCAAATAATGTATAGTTTTTTTATCAACAGGGGATACCATAAAAGCACAGTGGACAGAGCACTCTCCCGGGTCAGTAACATGCTCCATAACCTCAACCCCCACAGGAAGGATACTGTCATGCAAGAACAAAGGCCAATTCCACTAGTGCTTCCTTTTCATCAGAGTACACCTTCTCTTCACAGGATCATCACCAGTAACTTTCCTGTTTTGCAAATTGACCCAGTCATTGGTGCTTATTTTACAGGACCACCTATTGCCTCCTACCACCGGCCACCCAATCTGGGAAATCTGGTAAAAAGCAACCTACCTACTCCCAAGAGTTCCTCTCTACCAGGCACCAAACCTTGCAACAGAACTCATTGCTACACCTGTAAATGTATTTCCAGTGTGACTGAAATTCGGGGTCCCACAGGTGTTTTTCATATCACCAAGGAGTTCTCCTGTACCTCCTATAATGTGGTATATTGTATTCTTTGCAGAAAGTGTGCAGTTATTTACATCAGAGAGACTGGTAGATGACTTGCTGACTATTTCAGGGAACATTACAGGACAGTGAGAAATGGAGACACTAATAAACCCATTGTATCCCACTTTATTTCCAGGCACCAAAATGCCAATGACCTTTCTGTTTGTGTCCTTCAGCAGGGCTTCTGGGATTCTGACCATAGGAAAAACATGGAAACCAAGATGATCATCTGCCTTGGCTCCCAGCAGCCCTCTGGTTTAAATGATAGACTTATTTTCCACTAACATCTTTCAGCCCTTGTTTTTCCTAAAGTCTGTTTGTATCTGTACACATTTAACTTTTTTTTTATTTTCACCATTTGTCTCCATCTGTGTCTCCTCCCTCCACATTTGTCACCTTTCAGCCTACTTACTAGGCCCTGTTAATTAGTTCCACCCTGGGACATATCCAGCTCATTTTCTCCTATTATGCCTTGTCTTTCTCATCTTCACCCTTTTGTTTCACAGATTCCCTCTTAATCTTGCTTTTTATCACTTCTCCCTGAGCCTTCCCCATTCTTCTTTCCTCACAGATATTACATAGGTTACATAGGTTAAACAGAGCTAGAAAGACCGTGGTCCGTATGCTCGCCAGTAATTAGTTATAACCCACTATACGATTTTGTATTAAGTAGTTATCCAAATGTTTTTTAAAGGTATCAATATTGTTACTTGATACAATTTCCACAGGTAGCTTATTCCATATCTTGCAAACTCTTACTGTAAACCAAGTACTCCGTTTCTTTGAATTACATTGTTCAATGATCAATTGCCAGGGATGGGCCCTTGTTGCATAGGATTTGTCCTTAACTTTTAAACCTAATAGATTACTTAAATCATTATCATGCATTGCTCTAAATGCCAGGCACAGATCACCTCTCATTCTGCGATACAGATATATCCCTTATTTTTCCTCTCCTCTTCATTGACTTTGTTTTTTTCTCTTTTAGCTATTTCCTCAAGAAGACCTAAGATCGAAACGTAGATTTTTAACTCCATTTTCTATTTTCAGTTTGCATTTAACATAACCATTTTATTTTGCTTTCAGACCACATGCTGACGCAGCACCTTGTCTTTGTTTTTACATTTTATTTTATTTATTGAAATATGTGAATTACAAACTTTTGAGTCATAGACTCATTTCCAAAGACTCCATATCAAGACACAGAAATACTAGGTAAAACATTAATGCATGGTACAGAGGGTGGAGGAGCACAATTACATAGAATAAAAAACAATAAAGACTAACCAATTTTGTTTGACAATAGCTGGATTTTGGACAAATTAATTTTCTATGGCTCTGACCAAGATTGGTTCTTAAAGCAGCAGTACTGGTTAGTTACATCAACAACAAATCATTATACTTTGTTTTAGTAGTGACATATGCCTTTCATACATTATTCTTTGAGGTATTTTTAATGCAGTCAGCTATTTGTAAAACAGTTTTTATTACAAGTTGTGTAATTAGTGTAGCTCTACATTAAAGACTGCAGCCACCACCGTCCCAGTGGCACTGAGGGTTGAGGCACTGGATACCACACCTCCCACCACACTGGTGACCTGGGTTCGGGTGTGAGCCTGGGTTGTCAGGGATCAGCAGGAGAGGATAGGATTGAGCACCTGGAGAACTACTCTCCTATCCTGGGGGGGGGTTGTGTGTTCTCACCACTCTGTAGCAGCCCCTGGGGATGCCTGAAGGCACTGCTAGAGCTGGTGTAATGGTGGGAGGAGTGCAGCAGACATCAGCATGTCAGTGATAGATGTCATTGCACATTTGCACTCCTGGGGCTTAACTACAGAGGAAATGGCAGCACTGTCCATGGCAGCTTGACAAGAAAAGAAATAAAAGCAAAGAATTCAAGTTCTGTCATTTGTGGTGCTTGTTTGACATAACTATTGTAAAAAAGTACATTTTTATTAACTAGTACTGCTGCTTACATGTAATTATTGGATGAAAATCCTGTACAATGATAAACAACATGTAGAAAACGTTTTTGTGTATTATTTTCACTGAAAGATAACATCCAAACACAAAGTACGCATTTTAACTACATGTCTTTCAACATGCTTTGACATATTTAAATGTTGTGAAGGTACTAATGGGATATATGAAATGTTGGAATTTGTGTCTAGTTTTTATATAACAGGATAACAGGAGTGATATTTATATTATTGTACTTATACACCAGGAAATGTGAAAACTAGTACTTCTGTATATTAATTTTGATATCGTTTGTCCTGACTCAAATGGGGATGGAGAAAGAGTCTCAGATTCTCATGAGGGAGCAAACTTAGACCAGGTACTCTCAAATGGGGATGGAGAAGAATCTCATATTTAGAACTGGGTAGCCATCTGGGAACAAGCGACCGCCAAACAGTGTGGTTCATGGTAAACACAGCCATAGAGTCAACCATACAAAAGCAAGAATATTGGACTTTAGGAGGGTTGACTTTGGGAAAATGAGAGAGTGCCTCTGAAAAGCACTAGCAAACAGGCAAGAAGGAGGGGTGGAGGAACAATGGGGAGTAATCAAAACAGCCATCACACAGGCAACAAGCCTTTGTGTGAAGCAAATCAACAAAACACAATGAAGAAAAAAAATGCTATGGTTCTCAAAAGAGGTGGCAGGGAAGGTTAAGGAGAAAAGGATAGCATTCGGGAAATATAAGGAAACTCAGAAGGAGCAGGACAGAGAACTTTATCATTTAAAGCAGAAAGAGGCAGGGAAGGCAGTCAGAATAGCAAAGGCCCAAACCAAGGAAAGGATAGCCAACTCTGTTAAGAAGGAGGATAAGACCTTTTATAGGTACATTAGGGAGCAAAGAAAGACCAAGGGAGGGACACTGAGGCTTAATAAAGGGGAGGGAATGTGAGCAGAGGGTGACAGTGGAAAAGCAGGGATACTGAATGAATATTTCTGCTCAGTATTCACAAAGGAAGAGGAGGGGGAGGTACCTAAACCAAACAAGAGAAACACTCTGGATATGGGGATCAATACCAGTCCATTCACAGAAGAAAGGGTTCTGAAAGAACTAGTAAAATTGAAGGTGGACAAAGCAATGGGGCCTGATGGGATTCACCCAAGAATTATAAAATAACTAAGGGTACTAGTGACACCACTGACTACTCTCTTTAACAAATCATAGGAGGATGGTGTGGTACTTGAGGACTGGAGGATGGCAGATGTGATTCCTTTTCACAAAAGTAGGAACAGGACAAAGGCAAGAAACTACAGACCAGTTAGTTTGACCTCAGCGGTAGGGAAAATGATGGAATCACTTCTAAAGGAAAGAATTGTTGAGCGCCTAGAGGCCAGTGGGGCACAGGACCCAAAGCAGCATGGATTCATGATGGGAAGTTTGTGTCAGACAAATCTAATAGATTTCTTTGACTGGGTGACTAAAGTAGTAGACCAAGAAGGGGGCTGTGGACATTGACCTACCTAGATTTTAGCAAGGCATCTGATACAGTCACACACCAAAGATTACTATACAAGTTAGCCAGCCTTGGAGTGGGTCCCAAGGTGGTAGCCTGGATAAAAAATTGGATGGACAATAGGATGCAAAGAGTAGTAGTAAACGGAATCCACAGTGAAGAAAGGAGGGTTACTAGCAGGGTACTGCGGAGTTCACTACTGGGATCAATCATTTTTTAATGTCTTTATAAGTGACATTGCAGAGGAACTGGAAGGAAAAGTATGTCTCTTTGCAGATGACACAAAGATCTGCAATAGGGTTGATAGACAAGATAGAGTGGAAAGGATGAGAAGGGACTTGGCAAGGTTGGAGGAATGGTCAAATGTACGGCAGCTTAGATTCAATGCAAAGAAGTGCAAGGTAATGCACCTGGGGAATAAAAACCCAGGGGAAGAGTACACAGTGGGGGGTGAGATACTGACAACAACAAAAATGGAAAGGGACCAGGGTAGTAATTATATCAGATGACCTAAAGGTGGGCAAGCAATGTGAGAAGGCAGTAAGAAAGGCTGGGGGGATACTTGGATGCATAGGTAGAGGCATCAACAGTAGAAAACAGGAAGTTGTTATCACTCTGTACAAACAGTTCATGAGATGACCCCATCTCCACAATGATATAGACAGAGTGGAGGCTGTCCAGAGGAGAGCAACCAAAATGGTGCAGGATCTGCACCAGAAGACATATGAAGAGAGACTAAAGAAGCTTAATATGTATACCCTTGAGGAAAGAAGGGAGAGGGAGGACATGATATAAACTTTCAAGTACCTCAAGGGAATCAACAAAGTCCAAGAGGGTAGTATATTTTGGAAAAAAAACATGTGCAAGAACAAGGGGGCACAATTTGAATATAGCTGGGGGACGACTCAGAGGTAATATGAGGAAATATTTTTTCATGGAGAGGGTTGTGGATGCATGGAACAGCCTTCCTGAGGTGGTCATGGAGTCAAGAACAGAGGGGGAATTCAAGAATGCATGGGACAGATATAAGGCAATTCTAGTTGGGGGATAGGAGGAAGTAAGCTGTTGATTAACTAGAATCTGCAGCTTATCCCTCAGGTAGGGAAATGGGCAGACTAGGTGGGCCAAGCAGTCTTTATCTGCAGTCAAATTCTATTTTTCTGTGTTATGGGTTTGAATTCCACCAGTACCCACAAACAAGATTTAAATGTAAGTGGTCCACCCCAAAGGTAGTGGAGCCAAGGGGGTCAGGAGGCTAAGAGACCTCTTACTTTTGTAGCTGAAGGGTCAGACAATGAATTTTGCCCCCGCCCCAAATTTCATTCAGTATAGCAGCATTGAAATGAGGCTGGTGGGATTTCTCCAATGACAGCAGGGAGGCTGCATTTAAACTTTTTTCTGCTTCACATGCATTGAAAATGCAGGCAACCAAACTGATATGTTTTGGAACAACTCTCTGTAATATTTTATTTTACTGTTGCATATGGTACACTGTATAGTTATTTTTGGCTTCTATTCTCATCTCAAACCTCTCCCAAATTTACAATTCCTTTCCCTGTTCTGTTCTATAATCATTAATAAGTCATGCATTTACATAGATACATAGACAGTGTCGGCAGATAAGGGCCCATGGCCCACCCAGTCTGCCCATTTGAGCTTGTAAATTCAGTTTATGTTTTCCTAGAAGTCTGTTGCCCCTTACCCCTGACCTCCAGAATTCCTTTATGTCTATCCCAAGCATTCTTAAATCCCGTGATTGTTTCAGCCCCCACATTTATGTTAATAAATCATGGATTATTCATCAAAATGTGTGGATTATTCTGGATTATAAAAAGCTAGGTAGGTTGACTAAAGTATAGTCAAGAATGCAACTGTTTTCCCAGTGCACTGGCTAAGATGTTCTATGAGATTCTGATCCCCACTTTTTGGTATGCCTCTCTGCCACTGGTCTACCTGATTGGTGGAGATCATGATTTATGGATATTTAAGACAGGGGAGTTTCTCCCAAGACCCGCCCCCTGATGAAGGCCGAGTGTTGAAGCACTGGGGTAAGTGGTGATAGCTGCCAGCATTTTTATCTCACCTGCACATGTTTGTTACTTTGAAAATAAACTTTTTTTTACTGTTGCAAAATTGTGGCATGCTTTTGATCTGTGTGTGCGTGCGGGTCTCTTGGCACAATATGGCTTATCCACATGAGCTGCACCATTTAAACAGGAAATTCTGGGGTACTGTCTTAACATCAGCAAGGAACCTTTGAGTGCTTTCAGACTTCAGACTTTGTGTATATTGGGACTTTGTGGGACTCACCAGAGAATCAGCATAGCAGTCACAAATTTTAATGCCTTTGATCCCTGAGACTTAGCAACAGGGTTCAGGGACAGATATGCCAGCCAGATGGGTTGGTCAAAGCTGAAACTGAGCTGCAAGAATTGCTGGACTCTCAGATGGCTCATTAATTTGCCTGCGACTCAGACCTCCAATTCATTGTCAAGGAATAACATAACAGCTTCTTTCTTGGTGAGTGCTTCTTTAGAGGCTCTGTGGATTTAAAACCTGATCTCTTCCCTTTCCTTTCTCATTCATTTCCGTGGAGTGATAAATGTAACAACCATCTATACAAAGCCTGTGAGACGCCCCTCTTGCACATTGCAACTATTGTGTCAAAGTGGGACTGCAAACATTTGTGTGTGACACTTACAAATATGCAAAGATAGATACAGACTCCCCCCCCCAAAAAAAATTATCTAACAGATACTCTGACGCAAAAGCCATAGAACACAAGGGTGTTACAATCATCTTCTATTTCATGCCACTAGAGATCTCTGTCAGTTTATCAATGGATTTAAATGCACACCATCAAGTCTCTGTAAAGGTCATTTGTTAAAATAAACACAGGCTGGATATATATGCCTCTATTTTAGTTTAAAGGACCATAAATGGCTAGATGGAGAATCAACTGTTTTCCTTTGAAGTACTTTTTTTTTTTTAATTCAGGCTATTCTTCAGAATTCTAGTACAACTGCAAAGATTCTCAATTGCTCTTTCCTATGCTTTCCAGTTTTAGTGGTATTTTTAAACATGAATCACCTGCAGAAGGACCATAGAGAACTTAAAATGTTTGAGGGGCAGTGCTACTAGTAGGGATGAGCAGGACTAAAAAACAGGTTTAGCGTATTCTGTCCAAATCATACATTTCAGCTGAATTCTCTACCTACCTAAGCTACTGCTTATTTAAGACGAAAGCATCCACCACAGCCTACATGAAAGAGACACAGAAGCTGACCTTTTGGAAGGGCTGAAGGATGATCATGAGGTGACTAACTGTCCTGCTGCTGCCAATAATAGCAGTAGTAGTGCTTCTGCTCTTGTGCCCTCCCCTTTAACAACACTGGATCAGAAAGCCGCAGTGCCCAGAACCCTTGGTTCAACAGGACTGAAGCTTGGTTGTGACCCATGTCTGGAGTGGAGCTAGTGCTACATTTTACTAAAGTATTTTTGCTTTGGCATGTACAATTTATTTATTTATTTGTATTTCGGATGACACCTTTGAGCCGAGGGCTCTTTTACAAAAGTTCCACGTCAAGACAATAAGGTACAAAACATAACGTGATCATTACAATGGAACTTACAAAGAAAAAAGACAGATAATGTTACAATAATAGCAGCCAAAGGCATTGTCAAGGAATTGTGTTGTGAGTTAATTATACAGTACAAGTCATAGGCAGCTTAGTGAAGCTTTGTTAGGAGTGGGTTAGTGGAAAAAGAGAAAGAAGAGTGGTGGTGAGGGTGGTATGGGAGAGAGAGGCAGGAGGGAGAAATGGGAGGGCATTGCGTTGGGTATGTGGTAGATGGGAAACAGCAAGGAGAAGGAAGGGGGTTGAAAGGAGACAGATTCATCCTATACCTAGTAATGGGGGGGTAAGAGAGAAGGAGGAGGAGCTGAGGCAGTGAGGAGGGATGCTTGAGGGTAGTCTGCCTGGAGGGGATTATAAGAAGCAATCACAGAAGGCACTAGCCACGAGGTGTTGATGCAGTTTACACTTAAAAGCACCAATCGTGGCAATGTTGGAGATTTCTGTAGGTAGCAAGTTGAACCAGGTGGAGGCTCTGACAAGGTAAGAATGCTGAGCTTGAGAGGTCTGACAGCAAGGTATTGTAAAGGTTAGACTGTCCGATCTTCTAGTTAGGTGGCGGACACGCTGTGGGGTCAATATTGAATGGACTCCAGGGGGCATAAGGCCCAGTGATGTCTTCTTAGCTAGGATGCAGGTCTGGTACTTTAGCCTGCCGGATAGCTGGAGCCAGTTAGCCTGCTCGTAAATGTCACACGTGTGAGAAAGGTGGGCAGCTGAAATAAGGAGTCTACATGCCTTATTAAGGGCTACAGCTATGCGCCGGAGTGTAGTATCAGTAGCAGATCCATAGATAATGAGCCCATAGTCGATAGTTGAGATAACAGAGCTCTGGATAGCGAGGTTCAAGGCTTCAGCCGTTAGGCAATGTTTATGCTTGTATAGTAGCCCTATACGGGGGTTCACAGTTTTAGCGATATTGTCAATGTGTTTGGTATATGAGAGGAGCAGTCAAGGTCAGGCCCAGATATTTAAACATATCCACCTGCTCAAGAGTGACGCCTTCATGGTTGTTAATTATGAGCTCATGGTCCTTGTACTTGTTGTGGGTTCCATGGAACAACATTGTTTTAGTTTTTGTGGTTAAGGATGAGTTTATGTGAGCAAAACCAGTCTTCCACTTCTGTGAAACTTTTCTGTAGTTGAGACTGAGAGGAGGTGGGGTCGGTGTGGCAAGTGAAGATTACTGCATCATCTGCATACAGTAACATTCTGTCATGGCAGGAGGCAGGAGATTGTTCAGGAATATGCTGAATAACAAAGGGACCCAGGATAGAACCTCAGGGTACTCCAGAGTGGATTGGTAGAGATGACGAGAGGAATTCACCAATCCTGACCTGTTGGGTCCAGTTACTGAGGTAGCTTTGAAACCAGAGGGTAGTTTCACTTGAAAGACCAAGGAGGGATAATTGTTTGAGGAGAATGGAGTAATTGACAGTGTCAAATGCCTTAGTCAGGTCAATAAAAGAGGCACCGACCAACTGGCCCTGATCAAGTGCATGATGGATATGTGTGGCAAATTTGAGGAGTGCCGTGGTAGTGCTGTGCCCTTTGCAGAAGCCATGCTGCTGGGAACATTGCAGGCTGTATTTTACAAGGTACTCCGTAAGCTGATCAGTCACTATCCGTTCCAAGGCTTTGGATAGAGGAGGGAGGATGGATATAGGCCTGTAGTTGTTCGTGAGAGTCTTGTCACCACTTTTATGGACTGGAGTCACCACTGCCAGTTTCCATGTTTGGGGGAACTGGGAGAGCATGAGGGAACGGTTGAGGATTTTGGTTAGTGGGAGCAGGACTTCGTCAATGGTGAGGGCGAGAAGTTTCATATCTAGTGAATCGCCACTGACCCTAGACTTTCCAAGTACTTTAAGAATGTGTTTTTTAGCTAGACTTTCTGGGATTGCTTGAAATGGAAAGGAGGGTGCACTGGTGGCAAACCTGAACTAACAGGAGCTGGGTTGACTGTGGTGGGATCAAAAAAGTTAGGGGGTAGCACATGACTAAGGTCAGCGAAAGTGATGTTAAATGCGTTGGAAATGATTACATGGTCAAGAGTGATGGTACCATCTATGTTCAACATTGTGGGTGTTGTTTTAGGATCCTTTCCAGTCACTTCAGCAAGGTTATGCCAGAATTTACTCCCATCATTCCAGGTGCTGGCTAAGGCGTTCCTGTAATAGTTAGCCTTCTCATGGCGGATTGCTCTGGTACATGCATTCCTTGCTGTTTTGTAGGCCTGGATATCAGTCTGGGTGCCAGTAGCCTTAGCACGATACCAGAGCTGGTCTCAAGATTTCATTTGTGTAAGGAGGCCTAGTGTCATCCATGGTTATTGACACCCTTGATCTTCACGCTTCTTGAACAGAGCATGAACCATGAGGCTGAGTTGAAACAGGTGATAAAGTATTCAAGTGCTGTGTCTACATCGGGGCTATATCAATTGGTGACCAGTCATGTTCATGAAGGAGTGTTTTAAGTGACTCAAGATGACCGGGGGTCAGCATTCTCCTGTTAATAGTTTTGGGGGGGAGTTTGGTGTATTTGTTGGTCCAGATACACATGATAGGGGAATGATCACTTAAGGAGTCTGGGAGGACTGTTGCTTCGGAGATGTGCTCTGGACGATTAGTTAGCACCCAGTCTAGAAGTGTACAGGTCCCTGTTCTGTAGTTTACTCTAGTAGATGATTTGACCATTTGTGAGAAGTTAGCAGCAGCTAGGGCATCCTTATAGCTATTCGAGCTGGAGGCCAGCCAGTTGATGTTGAAATCACCAAGTAGGATAACTTCTGTATTCTGATCCAGGGAGTTGATACAGTCAACTATACTATAGTAAGTCACTCACTTCATCCACTGGCAGATCCACTATTTAGGCCCAGTTCTGGGGTTTACAGTTGAAAAAAATTATTCTGTATTAGCACTGTTTAAAAAGGTTCACAAAAACAAACAAACAAATAAAAGACTGAATGCACAAAAATAGGCTGCCTAATGTCTCAGTGACCTGGGTTTGGTTGGAGACTCTGTAGGCTGGTGATCAGGCAGCTTGCTGGGGAATAATTACCCCCGGTGGAGAGAGCGCACTATGCCACTGACAGCACTCTGCATTCACCTGAGACCACCAGTAAGGCTTTATGGTATCAGGGTTGTTGGGAGGGGGTCTAAGATTAAGGGAGAAAAATCAAGAGAAAAATATTAGCTGCTAGCATGATAGCATAAACACCACTGGATCCTGTGCCACCTACTGCTCCAACTGGATTGTAATACAAATGGTAATAAGGGTCTCTTCCTGTCAGCCCCACCATGGGAGGGAAGTCATGGAAACATCGGAGCAAAAGGTGTGGTTGGTGGGTTGCCATGTGTAAACCTGATGAAGGGTGTCTAGCCTAAGAAGACTAAAAAAGAAGAACAAATTAGTTTGCTTGAACTCTAAATCTCAGATTGGCATAAGAACAAAACATACTCAAGTGGATTGCATGTCACTAGTCTTCCCCCCTCCCAAAATAAAAATCTGCTGGATCTAACTGGCAGCACTTTCTTATGTTACAAATGAATACTTCAACTGTGACTCTTGCAGATCAATTGTCTTACTGCTTGCTGGAAAAAGTCAATGTACTGTACCACATCCAACCAAGATGGCTGCTTGTGGGAAGACTTTCCTTCGAAGTAGGGGTGTAGCCAGGAATTTTAAACTTGTACTCCAGATTTGATGAACTGTTGTCTCCCTCCGTATACACAAAGCAAAAGATATGCTGCCCCACCCCTGTTTCATTCAAAAATATGTAGTAAGCCAATGATTGTGATAGATTCACAACATTTTATTTTATCTAATATATACACTCTACCAATCAGACAGAAGATGGCTGGCTTTTAGTTACAAAATTAAGATACGTTGTGATAAGCCTGCGTACCACACCAAAGTAGTAAGCCTTACAGAAGTTCATTCACACCTGCACTCATGCATACAGACTCAGTTGAGTCACTCATGCAGTCAGTACCTCTAGGTTTAGCAATGGCTGGACGTTGGAATAATTGCTCACTCACTACTATTACTACCGCTACTGTATATTTTCTTGCAATATATTTTTATTCATTTTTTTTTACTGCCAGTCAGTCTATTATTTGTGGAATAAAATCTACTTCTTCAGGACAAACTTTACTCCTAAGAGGATCATATTTATAAATATATGGTTAAAAAACATGATTACACATTTTTATAAATAGTACATTGGTTGCAATGCTGAATCTCAGCTTATGACCCATAACATTGTCCATATCTATGTATAATTATTCAGTATAACTCTATTAGCAAATATAATGTCCATGCCACAAGTTTAGATATATGTCTAAAAGGACTAGACCTGTTCCTAAAACTCAGTATTTTTCATATGTAATTTGATAAAAGAACAGATATATTTCTTTGTTGCATCCTATCATTTATATAAACCATGACCACGCTGATGCAGTGCACCTGTTATGAGCATGGAAGCCCAAACAGTATTGACCCCATAAATGCAGAAACAAAATAATTTATTGTTAATTATTTAATCATTAAGTCTCTGCTCACCTATTGATGAGCCATGAATTACACGTCTCAATGTTCAGGACAGGTTGGAAATATTTATGTATTTTTTAATTAACTGTGGTCTGCAAAAATACCACATAAAACAAAACCAGTGACAAGCTTCACATGTGCATTTTCTCCTGCAAAATAATCAATAGCCTTCTGATAACCATGGTGCTATGAAAAACAAGAAGCTTTTTCACTCTCTCTTAAGGTGTCAGCATGGCTCTGCTAGTAGTGCATCTGCCTCTGGGCTAGAATGCTGTGGGTTTTAGTTCCACACCAGGACTTGGCCTCATACTGTAAACACTGACACCACAGTGGAGTATTAGGATTGTGCTGTACTATCAGGGAGTGTCAGTCTTCAGAGGAGATGTTAAAACCAGGACCCTTCTGTTCATCTCTGGTGCTGTCTTGGTGGGTGCCCCAGTGAAATAAAACAACCCAAGGCACTTTTAACAAGAGTAGGGTATTTTCCTCCTGGTGTTCTGGCCAACATTTCCTTTCCTATAAAACTGATTCATACAATAGTACAAGGCTATGAGTTGGTGTTGGTTTGCTAAATGGTGACCACTACATGTTTACAGTCCCTCCACTACCAGTCTCTCATTGCTTGCAAAGCACTTTGGGATGCATTGTGTATGAAAATCACCATATAAATTCTAGTTCTGCGTCTTCTTAAGATTTTGAGAATGATTTTCTAAATGCCCAGGCGATAAATTAAAATACCCACAAATAAGACTTAACTAAAGTCTTGGGAAATTTTCCCCCCAAGAGTAAAAACATTTTAGAAACACAGAATTTGTTAGCTGCTTGGCCCAACGAGTCTGCTCCTTAGTCCACCCAGTCTGCCCTAAAGAAACAGTGCATTGGCCAGAAATCCAGTCTCTTCTCAAGTCTTACCAACCTATTTCTTCTAGTCTATAAAACATCTGACTCTGTACTTTGTGCTGCTGCCATTGAGGGACTTCCAGAGAGGAAGTATGGAGCTGGAAAGGCTCATGCAAAAGAATGCTGACTATTCTAGCCTGGCCTGAAGCTGTTGCAGCCAAGACAATGCTAATCCAAGCTGCCAGGAAACATGCCTGAGGAAAATGATGTGCTGAGCATGTGTGGTTACACGATGTCATCATGCAACCAATGCCACTGGTGCTCGCATGATGCATGTGTGAGTCAGGGCAATAATGGGTGAACCTACAAGTAGGAAGAAGTCACACATGCACACAATGCTTGTTCTCAACCATTGGGGGTATCCAAAATCAGCACTCACACTCCCAAGGGCCAAAACACTGAAAGAAAACCACTTTCATTGACAAAACTGACTGATCAACTTCTGCTCCCAAAGCTGAAAACAACAAAAACACACCAAGGCTCAGATATTCAAACTACGCCGGGCTGTGGTGCAAGCTTGGGCATAGCACAACTTGGCTGTGCAGGGGTGAGGACTGGGCGATATTCAATGGAGCTGCGCCATGGCACAGCATCGTTGAATATCGCACCCTGACCACCCGCAGTGTGTATGGCGTAGTGTCACTGCGCCAGCACAAGTGGCCAGAGTGGAGCATGGGGATGCACTAGCACAAGTTCCATTGTGCTATGCACAGCAACCGCGATATTCAAAACTTAACATGCAAATGGGGCCATAATGTATGCAAGGCGAAAATGGGGCCAGTTGCAGGTCAGTATGGACCAATTTGCATGCAGGTACACCAATCCCCAACGACTTGCGCCTGGTGCCCTGCCAGGCAGCAGCCATCGGGGACCGACATCCACTGCAGCCGGCAAAGTGCTCCACAGCCCGATCATGGGCATTTGTATAAAAAATAGGAACTATGTCCAATATCCCTAGTGGTCCAGTGGACTGCTGTCTGCCCGATCGCAGGCATTAGTTAAAAAAAGAACTATGTCCAGTATCCCTGGTGGTTCAGTGGCGGCTGTCTGCCGATCATGGGCATTTGTATTAATAAAATTATTAACATCAATATCCCTGGTGGTTTAGCGTTACCCCCCACCCGCCCACTGGGCCCCACGCCATAGCTTCCCCGGTGCACCACCACCTGCGCCCGCCGCCCACCGACTAACACTGTCGGTGGAGCTGTCACCATTGGTCCACAGTGTGACCCAATGGGTGCGTAGCTCCAATCACGTACTACACATTCCAGATATGTGAATGAATCAGTCACATATCTGGAATGTATAGTCTGATGTGAGTTACATGCCAGTAGCTCATGCTGCGGACCAATGAGCGTACAGCCCTACTGATGGTGTCAGTCGACGGCTGGCGTGGTGCTGCTGCTGCCTGCCGGCTGACCGGGGAGCAGGGTGGGGCCTCAGTGGGCAGTGGTGAGGGGCACTCTAGACTGCCAGGGATATTGGAACTATTAATTTTTTTAACTAATGCCCGCGATCGGGCAGACAGCAGTCCACTGGACCACCAGGGATATTGGAAATAGTTCTTATATTTAATACAAATGCTCGCAATCGGGCAGTCAGCAATCCACTGGACCACCAGGGATATTGGACATAGTTCTTATTTTTAATACAAATGCCTGTGATCGGGCAGACAGCGGTCCACTGGACCATCAGGGATATTGGACAGAATTCTGCTTTCTTTAGCAAATGCCCGCGATCGGGCATGGGGGGTGCCGCCAGGTGCAGCAGGAGCTCGGGTGGCCACCCACAGGTGGCAGCTGCCATGTTGTGCCCTGCAATGTGGCAGCTCATCTGTGGGTGGCCATCTGTTGTTCCTTTTTTTTTTGGATCAACTTTGTGCTGCCACAGGTAGGAGTTGTGCATGCATGGCTCTGCACATCCTGAGCTGAATATCAGGCTGTGCAGTGTATGCATGGGCATGCCCCCCCCACCTGTGCCTGCATACATTACTGATGTGCTCTGGCACATCGGGATTTGTGCCGCGCACTTTTCCCTTTTGAATATCGCACCGGGGTGCATTAGTGGGTTGCGCTATGTGCAACCCTTTTGAATATTTGGGCCCAAGTGTGCAGTCTTCATATTATCTGAAAGCAAATTCTCCTCTCTCCAAACAGCACAAACAGCATTTACTCAAGAACAACCAAGACAAAATCTGACCCCATAGAAAAATACACAGCTACCTAACAAGGAGGGGAAGGGAGAGCAGAAGCATTCAGGTCAGTAAGAAAAGAAAAAGGAAATCAGTACAACACCTTACCCCCAAAGAAATACACCAGGGAGGCTATGCGTAGAGAGGGTATACCATCACAAAACCCTAAAAATAACAGGATCTCAGCAAAATAAGCAAGAGCAGCCACCAAGATAAAAAAACAGGCAGCCTTAATACCACTAAACTGGCTAAAAGACAATTCAGAGAAGAGCATAAATTCTGAGCCAAAAATCAATGCTGGTGGGAGGGGGGAGCTTACACCAAGGCGGCATGGGGTCAAAATGTTGCACGGCAGAATGCCATGCATCTTAATCGTGTTGCGCGATTCTGGATTATTTTCTTTTCTGTGGAGGGCTCTGCCCCATCCCCTCATTATGGTGTGCTGTGCCCCCCGGACTCCCTTCACTTAAGATTCTAACTCCAGGGGGGGTCCAACACTGAGAGTGCACAGGTCTGGGTTTTGCTATAATGCTATACGCTATTAAGCATACCGCATTATGACCTGGTAGGCATCAAGGCATACAAAGGACAAAAAATCAGATGCCTGCAGAAAATCATGGGAACTGGCTGTTTAAACCCATGCCACTAGTGGCAACCTGAATGCCTCTAGTCCTTGGCTCTCAAACCCTACCGTCTAACCGAAACTGAAGCAAAACCCCACAGGCCTGTAGGCCTGCCTACCTAACCATAGCAGATGCAGCTAAATAGAGTGTCTCAAGCTCCTCAGGATCTCAGGTAGAAAGGATGGATTCCCAAGATGCCTGACTCTAAGCCTATCTGCTCCTTGTACAGCCATCCTCTTCCCTGGTACCTACACTCTGTATACTTTGTAGAAGTTATATGAGCAGTGAGAGGGCTCAGTTTACATCTGCAAACTCTCCCCATTGCAGAGATTTGTGAGAGACTTCTCTGAGGGGAGTTTCCGAATAACTTCTATAATTTTTATTTTAGTTTTGTTATGGCTTTGTTTATTAGGTGGCCCAAGTTGTGAGAGGACAGGTGGGCCAATTTATTTATTTATTTTATGTAATACGGAGGTTAGGTTTTATTGTTTAAGTTATGTATTTTAATGATTTGTTTTGTTTGAAGTTGGTTTGATTACTTAGTTGTGTGGGGGTGAGAAAAGTTCTGGCTGTGATTTGGGGTTTTATATATTTGTTCAATTGTTTTAATTAACCAATTGGACTGGTTATTTGGCTATGTGGGGGTCCTGGGATAACTGTCAGTTTGGGTTCCCCCAGTAGTGCGCTATTCAGCCTCCACTCTCCATGCCCTCCGCCCTTTCCACCCCCATCAATTAGACTTTTCTACCTACCAACGTTGTCGGGCTTTAGGTATCGCCCGTAGGGGTGGGGGGGGTGAACAGCAGAGGCTGGGCGGGGTGCTCCCTATCGGGTTGTGAAGTTCAGAAGCGCCCTGGGGAAAAATGGAGTCTAGAGCATGAGCCACTATGTCTAGCCTCCATACCCAAGGGCACCATCGTTGGGGATGGGCTGGTGGTAGGGGCACCCCAGGAGTTCAATCCAACTCGGACAGTGTTGTGCAATGCCAGATCTATCAGAAACAAGACCGCAGTGATTGCAGATCTTGTTGGGTTGGCAGATCTGGCTTGCATCACTGAAACCTGGCTGGATGATAATGCAGGTCCCATATTTGAGGCCGCTATTCCGGCTGGGTATGCGGTGATACACTGCCCGAGATCGGACCGCAGGGGGAGGGGGGTTGCGGTCTGTTTCAAGACTGAATTGGAGTTCACCAGTGTTCCAGTTGAGGTGACCAGCTTAACTGAATGTGTTGTAGTAGCAGGTGCAGGCTATAGAATAGCTCTCATCTATCATCCGCCCAGAGATGGGAAGCAATTCATTAAGGAAGCAGCGGACTTCTTCATCGATATGGCATTTGAGTCACCCAGGCTGATGGTCCTGTGTGACTTCAATGCCTGGATCAATGACGAACTCTCACAATTTGGACAACACTTCCTCCAGATGATGAATTCACTGGGCCTGACACAGGTGGTTACCACTACTACTCATAAATGCAGCCATTCCCTTGACCTAGTTTTCCTCCTGGGGATTGAGGCCTCAGACGTGGGGGTGGAACCAATTGGTTGGTCTGATCACTTCATGGTGAGGTTCAGTTTTGGCATTCCCCCTTGTAGGCCACCCCCTGTGGAGATGGTCAAGTTCCTACCTTTACGGAATATTACTTCCGATGGCTTAGTAGCAATCCTTGACCTATCTGAACTTCTTGTGGATTGCAATGATCCTGAAGCTTTGGTTTTGGAATATAATACTGCCATCACCTCAGCTTTGGATACTATTGCACCAGTGCGTGTGCGACCTCTCTCCCTCTGCCCTCGGGCTCCATGGTTTGATGGAGCCTTGAGGGAGTAGCAGCATTTAGATTGCAGGTTAGAACATTGTTGGTGGAAATCCAGCTTGCATGCTGACCACCTTAGACTACTAGAACATTATCAGTTCTACCAGTCAGAAATTTCCAGTAAGAAGGCAGAGTTCCTGTCCAGGGAAATTTCTGCCACTCAGAACCGACCAGCCCAGCTCTTCAGAACTGTTGACAGGTTGTGCAACCCAGCCTGTATGCAGCTCCAAATAGCTTTTTCACAATTACAATGTGATGAGCTTGCTCAGTTCTTTGCTGATAAGGTGGTTGACATTAGGTCGGAGATCCTCATGACACATTCTATGCAAGCTGTGGAGGATCAGGGCTTGGTCACTGTCCCTCCATTCTCCTGGAGTACCTTCGACCATCCAGAAGTCATGGATGTTATGTAGACTGTCCAGGGGATGCGCCCTACATGCTGCAGTTTAGACCCAGGTCCAACATCCCTGATTATGGGTTGTGGTGATCTTATCAGCCCGGTTCTGGCACAGATAGTCTGGTGCTCCCTTGACTCCGGTGTCTATCCCTGTTCCTTGAAAGAGGCAGTGGTGACACTATTGTTGAAGAAAGCTTCTTTGGACCCAGATTCCCTTGCAAATTACAGGCCTATCTCAAACCTCCCCTTTTTGGGGAAGGCGATTGAGAAAGTAGTGGCTGCACAACTGGAGAACCATTTGACCATCCATAACATCTATGAACCTCTCTAATCTGGTTTCCAGAAGAGGCATAGTACTGAAACTGCACTGGTTTGGGTGCTCAATGATCTCCTGATGGTGAGAGACCAGAGAAAATGGTCCATTTTGATACTTTTAGATCTGTCATCAGTGTTTGACACCATCGACCATGGGGTTCTGCTTGAGCACCTGAGATTTATCTGTGGACTCTCAGGATTGGTCTACAGATGGTTTACATATTACCTCACTGGAAGAACTCAGAGGGTGGTGTTGGTTTTTTTTCCCTCTGAACTGATCCCACTTTCATGTGGGGTCCCTCAGGGCTCAGTATTGTCCCCCATGCTGTTTTCAGTGTATATGCTTCCCTTCAGAGACATTGTAAGACGGTATGGGCTGAGGTTTCATTGCTATGCTGATGATACCCCGTTCTACCTATCTTTTGCTCCCAACCAGGAAGGAGCAATCTCAGTATTTAATAACTGCCTCAATGAAATCCAAGATTGGATGAAGTCTATTTGGTTGAAGTTGAACCCTGGGAAGACGGAGGTGATGGTTTTGGATCCAGGTCACTGGATAGGGGGGCTGGGGGCAGGCTGTTCCCTGGGATTGTTCCTGGGGGATGCTGAGCTTCAGGCCCCTGAACAGGTGTGAGACCTTGGGGTATTGTTAGACTTGGGGATGACACTTCGAGCACAGGTGTCAGCCATCATAAAGTCTTCTTTTCACCATCTTAGAAACATCGCCAGGATTAAACACCTTGTTCCATCCATATACCTGCCTACATTAATCCATGCCTTTGTGACCTCATGCTTAGATTACTGCAACTTGCTTTACTTTGGGCTATTGGGGGTTGATATCCGTCACTTACAGCTGGTGCAGAACTAAGCAACCCGGTTGTTGATGGGGATTTTGAGATCTTCCCATGTTACACCGGTTCTACGGGAACTGCACTGGCTGCTGGTTTAGTGGCGGATCTCCTTCAAAGTCAAATTACTGACATATAAAGACCTACCTGGTCTGGGCCCTGACTACCTGAAAGAGCTCCTGATTCCGTATCATCCTGAATGACCACTCCACTCGGCTGATGAGGGGTTGCTAGAGATTCTGAGGGTGACTTTAAAATCTGCGGGAGCCCAGGCATTTACATTCGTGGTCTCAACCCTCTGGAATTCTCTACCCCGTCAGATTAGGAAGTGCACGACTGTGGGGGGATTCAAGCAGGCCTTAAAAACATTCCTCTGGAATAAAGCATTCAGTGAAGATGTTGGTTGATATGAATGTATTTATTGAATGTGTTGATGGTTTGGTTTATATGTTTTATCTATTTTATTGTTATGCACCTTGGTTTTGAAAGGCACATTATAAATAAAGAATTATTATTATTATTACACTGGTCCCTATTCCCAGTTGGCTCCCTTGCCACATAAATAACTATTCATGGACACTTGTGACTTTTTCTAGCCCAATCAGCTCTCCCTTCTCCTCCCCTCACCAAGGCCAGCTTGGACATCTGGCCTTCTGGCCAGGAATGCAGCAGTGAGGGTGAAGAGAGCTTCATGCCCAGCTGGGGAAAGGGAGGGCTCCAAAAGCCAAAGTCCCTTCCAGTTTGAATTCTACTAGAAGAGCCAAAATAGTACTATGACCATAAACTTTACATCTTTCAGTGGCAAAGTTCCATTCAGATCTCCAAGACTGGAGCTGTAATGAAGAAATCAGGCTTACCAGTTAGGATTTCCCTCAGGTTTTAAACAGGCACAGTACGAATTTAGAGGGCCTGCATGGAACCCAAGGTTTTTTTCTTCTGTGGTAGCAACTGCTTCTCATTGGCAGACCATCAGAGAATAATATAACCAACTCCTTCTTAGGAAACAAAAACAATGGATCTAATGTGGATGCTATAAAAAAAATGGTCTGAACTATCAAATTGCAAGAACAATTAAGTGGGCACACGCGTAAAGAAATTCTGAAGCAGGAGAAATTTTCTCTTGCAAAATTTATTGGATAAACATACCAAGTTAAAATCTACATACAGTAGCAGTAGCAGCATAGCAGCCTCCCTCACAAGCCAGTGTTTTGCATGGCTCTTGTTGCTTGGGCTTTGACCCATTAAATGGATTTTGTGTAATTTCTGCACTAATAATATGAGTTTGCTGTTTTCTAATGATATTTTGTCATTTCAGAAAGGAAGGATTCATTGAGCAGTTCAAATATGATTGGTCAGTAAAAAATTATTTTGGTTGATAAATACAATTTTATCAATTTAATGTTTCAGGAGATTTACGTTTTTTTTTAGAGTTATTAATATTATTGTGTAGGTGTTTGTCTTACCATAACATCAGATCTGATTCTAAACTGCTTATAATATTTTAAGCATAAAACCACCCTTTACATTCCCTTGTCATTATTTTCCCTTTTTCTTCCTCTCCCCTTTTTACCACCATCCTTAGAAAGCTTCCCCATCCCTCCCCACCCTTTTCTCCTCCCTCCTATTCCTCCCACCTTTCCACCCCCACCTCCATTTTTCTTTCCTCTTCCCCTTTCCCTCTCCTTCTTTACCCCTCTGGAATTTTGGTTTTGAATTCTAAGAGATATCGTTACAATATCTGAACTTTGGATAACTTGTAGTATTGTTAATGTATAGATTAGAAGAGACATTTCTCATTACGATATACTGTCTTGTTATTGAAAAGTGTTTCATCTGTTCTAAATTTATATAGCTGTGTAGTACTTGAGATACACCTTTATCAGTCACTCTGTTAGAATATTTTCACAATGATGTATGGATTCTGGAACAATGAAGCAAGTAAAAGAAACAGCAGAAGGAAATCAGCATTAAGAAAGACATGGATATGTGAGAGCGAGAGTTATAGAATACCTGAGTTATATCATACTGCTGTTTTTCTGTTTGAATTGACTAATTTTGTATCTTATCTCTAATATATATAGACAAGGGGATAACTCCACTATATTGGTTTAGAAATTATTGTTTTGACTATTATAACTTTTCTGCTTTCTGGGATTTATCATTGTTGTCCTGTTTGTTGGGCACAGGATGGCATCATTTAGGATGACAGTACAGAATCAATCCACCATGTCTTTGTAGTTTTCTTGAAAACTTGTTATTAAATTAATTTCCTAAAGCCATGTGTTGTGTGCATTAGAATTAAATAAATAGATGACATTTTTTATATTTATGGATTTCATTGCATTTTTTTTGCACCAGGTATTAACAAGTCTCTATATGTTGCCCTGTGCCTTTCATCATTTAGTGGCCAGGACACATATTTAAAAAATTAGAATATAGAGAATAATGTATGCAACCATACACAACAAGGTTGTGTTTCCATCGAGGGGTTGAGATGACAGCACATGAACCTTGAGAGCGAAGCTCAAGAGGTCTATGATGTCATCTCTCAACCTCGAGATGGAAACACACGCCAAGCTGTGTGCGGTTGCCCATATTTTTTTTTTATGTACTGCATGTTTTTTTTTTCCACATGAGTCACAGAAGTGTCTCTCCCCCCAAATAATAATAAAAAAAAAAACACTTTCCATTTCATGATTGAAATTAAATGTACAGACTTTTACAAGTTATAAGGTACAACTTTGGGCACTGGGTGATTAGTAAGCAGCTGGGTGTGGGGTGAATGAGGAATTTAAAATTTTCTGACTTGTGAATGGTGTTGAACAACAGTTTGGAATGTGCACACCACCACTTTGGAATGTGCACAATATCATAGAATGCACAATAAAGATTTTGAGCAGGCTGATTTTTTATACAGAACAAAGGCTAACCATATGTTAGAAAATGACAATGGAAATCCCAGTCTCCTGACTGGATGACAACATTCCATTACCATAGATCTATTCCTCAATAGAGCCCTGTGAAAAGCAAATACCAGCTGCATGCTCCAAAGTCAAATTGGTATCCTTGTGCCAGTTTGTAATTCAAACTTCAGTAGCCACCATTTTTTTTCTTGGTAAGTGGACAACTGAGCCAGCCAGCACACCCTTGCAACTGAAGTACAATGTAATTAAACAAAAACAGAGCCTGCAGCGCAAAACCATATACATGCTGTTTTTTGTCAACACAAATCAAAGTGATAAGCTCCATAAGCAGACATACTCACACCCTAATTTCCACTACCATCCCGATTTACAGTCGCAAGCCCGCAGCATGTCTCGATCTGTGGTACAGTAAATTATGAAAGTACCGCTACTCTCATATCACATGCCACTTCACCATCACAGTCATTTTTCATCCAAAGTTGTACAATCTTTCTGGAATCTAATGCTGTTTTATGTACTGAGCAGCATGGTTTTAGAAAGGGTAGGGGAATGGGCATGGCTCTGGTTAGGTTCACGAATGCCATCATCCAGGGATGTGACAGAGGTCTTCTTATGGGGTCGATGTTCGTGCACCTGACCTGGGATTTTGATTTAATAAATCATAACTTGCTCTGTTGGAAATTATTGAATTTGGGTATTTCTGATGGGGTAGTTACTTTCTTAAAGAGTTTTTTGGTAGGGCGATCCTAGCGCATTTCCACTGGACCAGTCCTGTCTGACTTGCATCTTACTTCTTGTGGAGTCCCCCAGGGGTCCATAATTGGACCCCTGTTGTTTTTCTTATTTATAAACCAAGTCTCTTCTATTCATACCAAGAGTTGTCTTCTTTATGCTGACAACGTAATTTTATATAATCAGGGTCGGTCAATTCAAACTGTTAATGAAAGGTTACAGTGTGATTTTGATTCACCTAGTTCTTGGTTACTGTCATATCAAATGGTCTTGAATGTAAAAAAGACCAAGTGCATGGTTTTTGGAAGTACTCCCCGGTTAAGGGAGAATCCTAGTTTGCAAATTTATGATAGCTCTGGTAAAAGAGTTCACATATCTGGGAGTTCTTTTAGATCCTTGCTTGGGTTTTCTTCCACAGGTTAAAGCAGTAAATAAGACAATTAATTGTAAGTTGGGGATGTTATATAAATGCAAGGCTTTTCTATCTTCTGAGTCTTATAAGATTATTGCTATGGGATCTTTATTGCCCCACCTTGAATATCGTTTCTCCCCTGTATTAAAATTTTGGAGTATGGGAGGGTAAGGTTTGAGTGTGGCTTATAACAATATTTGTCACTTTGTTCTCGGTGTCCCTTTGTTAAAACATCATTGTGTTTTGTACTCTTCCTTGGGTTAGCTATCTCCCAATTTAAAGTTTACTTTTGGTCTTGGTAACCTGATTCACCAGACCATTCATGCAAAGGACTCTTCTCCATTGACAGATCTATTAGAATTCAAGGATTTTCAAGTTAATGTGTGCTCTAATTCAGGAATTGTATTGAAATCAACTGTTAATAAGAATAATTATGGCTATTGTTCTTTTATTTCTTCTGCTGCTTGTCTGTGGAATGATTTACCTTTGTTTCTCAGATCTATCAGTTCCTTGACTGGGTTTAAGGTTACATTTAAATGTTATTTATTATCTACTGTATTGAAGTATGTAATTGTTTGAATTAATTGTTTGTAAATGTCTTTGTTGTTAAATGCCCGCATCGGACCTGAAAAAGGGCTTTGCCCAGTGTCTTTACCCGGTTAACAAATTTAAAATAAAATAAAATAAAAATAAATCTCATCTGTGTCTCTACAGGACCAACTGGCACAAAACAAAGCTAAGAGATCCCCCCTCTCCTGGTGCTTTGAAAGGAAAAAAAGCAGAAAAAAATTAAACCTGCAGTCTCCAATAAAACACAGCTCCCCCATTCTCTGCTGTACAATGGTACTTCAGTGCTTCCTGGCTGCAGACACTGTACCATAGTGGTGCTATTCATGTGAGGATACCATTAATGGAAATGACTTCAAACTGTAAGACTACCAACTGACAGCAGTCAAATAAGGACAGCAGTTTATGACATAAAAAACAAACTCTGATCAGAGCCGAAATGGCTGTGGAGAGCTTTTGGGGTACTTTCACACATTATTTCTAATGAATTTGCACAATGCAGATCTGCTGAGAGGCAGTCTCAGTGTGGTCTTCCTTTTACACATTTTTACAATGTGTTTTCCTGGAATATGCCTGCTGATTGCTATATGTTTATCCTGGATAGTTCACAGAAGAAATGGCATCTCATTTTCAGTGGGGCTCTACATTTACACAATATTATGCTGCATTGCATAAAATCAGAACACACTGAAAACAGTATTTTACATTTAGACTAGGCTACCCTGAATAAATACATTATAAAAATGATAAAATCATGACCCCACTGAAAACAAGATATTGCATCTAATCTGGGACATCCTGAGTAAATACAGTGCAAAAATGTGTAAATGAAGATCCCTATGACAATGAGATGTAGCATCTCCCCTGTGTTATCAGGATATAAAATATAGGATAAGAAATATTTAAGGAAATCTACTGTAAACTGAACTTTGCTGTGTTCACTGACATAAACAAACAGTTTCTTTATTGGTTTATTAGAGTGCAGTATTTATTTTGAACGTTGTGGCCATGAGGATGGTGTGTGTGTGTGTGTGTGTGTGTGTATTTGCTGTAGCTCAGTATATTTTATTCCCAAAAAGCATAGTAAAAAATGCATGCTGATTGCTTTATACTTTGTCTGGATGCTTCACAGAAGACCTGGCATAGACAGTGCTTATCAGGTAGTGTCTTAAGAGGTTAAAAAAACTGTAAATATTTTTAGATTTGCTAGGAAAGGGTGACATTTATGAAGTATGAATCTTTCTTGAAGGATAATACCTTCCCTACTAAAGCTTATAGCAAGAAAATTTTTAAATATTTGAATGTGCAAGTTGTCGCATTTCAAAGGGGTAAAACAAATTTCCAGTTTAATAGGCAACCAATATTTAACAAGCTGTTTCAGTTTCCTAATGGCCATCTGATAAGCAGCTTGGACTTATGTCTCCAACATTCTAAACAGAAAGAAGGGAGTATTTTATTTCAATTGGCATAGTGGTATGTAGATATGGAAGGATGCATTGAAAACTCCAAAATATGTGTTCCACGATACTCCATTTTTCCTGCTACAGACAGCAAGATGTCTGTAGGCTCCACCCACAGCCATAAAAACAGCATAAAGCTCCCTTCACAGAACAACTGTGAAACAGCACAGTGCCCTATACTGGTATACCAGCAGAGGGACTACATTCTGCAACTTAACAACCAAATCAAATACCAAACCTGCATCACAGCTAAGAAAATCTTACTGGGTAAAGCACCACCTGGAGTCAGCACACTCCTTAAACCCAAAATTAACACTGTCAACACCAGGAGCACTAAGCCACATATCCTGCAAATCCCCCACTGCTGCACATCACAAGGACAAAGGTAGTTTGCTTACAGGGCCCCAAGTTGGTTTAACAGACTCTATGGGGACACCTCCTCCACAGCAACACTAGATGTCTTCAAAACTAAGCTCCGACCCTCCCTTATATGCACCAACACCTGTGGGTGCACAACCTAACAAGCGGTGGCCCCTAATCTGCTCCTAAACACCCCTGGCTCAGTTCAGTTCTCTACTTACCTGTCCTCAGCCACTTCCAAAGCACTTACCCCGCATTTGTCCTGACAAAGCCCACCGGCTGCCACACTCTGCCCTCTCCCACATATGCCATCCCTTTCCTCAGCCCCTCCCCCAACTGTCTTCTTTCTAGTGTCTGTTTGTCATGCCTCACCTATAATATCTAATGACTTCCTAAGTTACTATATGTTATCTTGTACCGTGTAACTAAACTGTAACCATGTAACCAATTTTATGCCAATTACATAGAAACATAGAATTTGACGGCAGATAAGGACCGCTTGGCCCAACCAGTCTGCCCATTTCCCTACCTAACGGATAAGCTGTAGATCCTAGTTAACTAGCCGCCTACTTCTTTCTGCCCCCACCCCCTATAGCAAGAAATTGTATGTACTACGGACGTGGAACCTTTGTAAAACAGCCTCGGCTCATAGGTATGTTGTAATCCTAGATTTAAATAAATAAAAAATTAAAAAACAACCTTGAATTCATTTTATTAATTATTTAACTTTTTCTTTTTTTATTTTATGAATACTGCACAAAAATGCCACAATGAGATATTTTCTAAGTGCAATAATACCCTTCAGGGTGGGTGGGATTGGACAATACTTGATCTTCCAGGGGCTATAAGGCCCTCCACTTGTGGCATTGGGCCTCATTATGCAGTCCGGTATTGCCGAATACCACTCACCCTGTCTGGTATTATTGTTTATCTATATTGTTTGCAAAACATTTTATTAATGCACCAGTTATGGTAACTTAACACCATAAAAGTAGGGAAATGTGGCATTAAGATTTCCAGCCCTAACTCCTCACCCCTACCCCCAAGCAGCATAAAGAAAAAAACATTAGGGCTTTGGGTCTCCGGAATCTTGATGAATCAGTGGTGGGGTCTTCCTTGGGGGTTGTCAACCCTAATGCTCACTCCATTCTGTGAGCAAACAATGTCACACATAATCACCTGTGGGCCCTGTGTGAAGAAAGCTACAACAAACTGTGTTGGTAACATGTGGCGAGACATACTTCTCTACCTTTGAAGCATGTATCACTATGAGGCAGTGGCTTGGAGCTGCACCTTGTGCTTCAGATTGGAGGCTATAGGCGGGTGGGGGAGGAATAAGCATTAGGGTTGACAGCCCCAAGGAAGACCCCACCACTGATTCACTAAGATGCTGGAGACCCAAAACCATAATCTTTTTTACTTTTGTTGCTGGGGGGTGTAGGGTGGGGAGCTAGGGATGGAAACCCTAACACCACATTTCTCTACTTTTGTGGCATTACGTTACCTTAACAGGTGCACTAACAATGTTTTTTTGCAAAGAATTTCCTTTTTTTTTTGAGACAGTGGAATTGTATTCTTATTCATGCAGGTCCCGAGATGCAGATGCACATGGCCATCAGGGCCATGCACCAAGGGAAGACTGTGTCTGACTACGGAAGTGCAAGGCCCTGCAGACCCGCCCTTCTATGCAGCGTCAGTTTTAAAAAATTACCAAAGTTATGAATGTGCATAGGAAAATGTCAATGTACCTTTGTAACTGTGTTGTTTTTTTAATATTTTGACACAAAAGTTTCAACATAGCCTTGATACGAACCTACCTCAAGAAGCCGGTAGGTGAACATTTTCAAATCTCATCTGAAACATCATTAAGTGGCACAGGTGCAAAAACACATTTTGGCCAGGTTTTGAAAAATGACAGTTGTCTTGTTCATGAGGTGATGTGAAAAAATGGCTATGTTGAAAATTGGGGGTCAAAATATTTAAAATGACCGAAGTTATGAGTGTGCGTTGCAAAATTTCAATGTGTACGCTCATAACTTTGTTGTTTTGTAATATTTTTACCCCAAATTTTCAACATAGCCTTCTTATGACCTCACCTTATGAAGAGAGGTGGAGAAAATATTCATAAGCTGCCTGAAAGGCAATTTAATGCAGCAACAGTGTCATTCCATGCCACAGGCGTGTAAACACATTTTGGCCAGGATTTGAAAATGACAGCTGCTACATATCAGTCAATCAGTCAATCAAAATTTTTATTTAACCAGGCAAACACCATTGAGCAAAGCTCATTTTCGAGGTGGACCTGGGTTTTTCAAGTACAAAAATCAATATATAACAGTTGCAATGAGCAAGAAAGTAAACAGTAGAAAAGGCATAGTCAATACAGATATAAATGTATACTGCAGATCAATGATACAACAATTATACACAGTCAAATTATACATACAGGACAAACAGTAATTCAGAGATAAGGTCAGTAATACAAAGTGGGCCTGAGAGAAATCCTACAAGAGAAGAGATTCAAGTAAGTTAGGGGTAGCAGCCAAACCAATGAGGTGAGGAGGGGGGGAGAGAAGGACGGGCCTAAGGAAGGAATAAGGGATAAGGATCAGAGAAGACCACACAGTACTATGGTTGTGTAGTTCAGTCTATCGAGAGGAACAGTACGGCTTGGGCAGGAAGTGGTAGGAAGAGTGGGTACAATCCCAGATCCAAGGTCCAAGGGTTGAAGTAGTAAGGGGTTGCAATGATATTTTGAGGGGGGAGTAAAAGAGCTGATTAGTAGATAGGACCATACCTGGAGGAATCAGTAGCAGGAGAGCACTCAGGATACCCTAGGGTATTAGGAGATTCGAGAATCAGGGGTAGCAAGTACAAGATTCCGTCTTGTGAAACAAGTATAGTGTTTTGAATGCTGCTAAACTAGTAGGTTGATATAGTTTCAGGTTTTTTTTGCAGCTTATTCCACATTAGAGGCAGCACATAACTTATGGACGCCCTGCCAAAACATGATCTGGCCTTATATACCTTCAAGGAAATATAGGAGCTACTTCTCAGAGCATACTTGCCTAGTATGCATAGTGGTAGACAAGCAGAGATATAATGGGGCAGTTTATCTATGATGGTTTTGTAGGTCCAGGACACTGCATTTCTCCGGCGTCTATTGCTAAAGGATGACCAACCTACTGCGGTATACATTTATAAGGTGATGTGAAAAAATGGCTATGTTGAAAATTTGAAGTTAAAATATTTAAAATTAACAAACTGTAAACATCTGCAAATGCTCAAATTTGTTGACGACGCAAAAATAGGAGCAGTTGTCGACAATAACATGGCATTAGAACAATTCCAACAAGACATCTAGAATATTGAGCATTGGGTAAATAAGCATAAACTAACCTTCAGCCTAGATGAATATAAGGTGATGCGCCTGGTTACAAGAAACATGATGGCCACATACACATTAGGTGGCAAACAGCTACAGGAATCTAGTATAGAAAAAGACCTGGGAGTAATTGTCACTAGTGGTTTATCATCTGATAGACAGTGTATAGAGGCAGTGGGAAGGAGCAATAGGATTCTAGGCTGTATTAAATGCAACATATGGAGTAAGGATAGGGAGGTGGTAATCCCATTGTACAGGGCCTTTGTGAGGCCACATCTTGAGTATTGTGTACTGTTTTGGGCACCACCTATAAAAAACAGTGTAACCCCCTTGCAAATGGGGTTCCTAGAAATGCCAGTCTGGCTTTACCTTAGCCCATTTTGTTCTGTCCTTCTCCTGACTTGGCTTCTAACTTTTCTGGCTGCCTCCAGGGTAGCTATGTTCAGCTCCAGCCGAAAAGTAAAAAATTAAAATTTTTTAAATAATGGAACTATTGCTGCTTGTTGAGAATATGTTGTACATGTGGAAAAAGTGTTGAAAGTTAAAACTAATACTGTTTCCTTGGCAATTCCAGTATTGTGGGACTCTGTCTGATCTGTCAGCTGCTCTTGGGGAGAGCTTGCAAAAAGCGCAGTAGCGACAGAAAAAGTAAAGGAGCCACATTCTTTATCTGTCTTGGCGACTACAAGTGCAGCTTTAAGCTATAGAACAGTGTGGCATTTGGGGCAAATAATTACTTCTTTCTGGCTGCACCAGGACATTATTCAGGACTGTATCTAATCTGCTATAAGGGACAGTGGGTTAAGCAGCCATTGCCAGCAGTACAGCCAATTGGAATTGCAGCAATAGAAAGCCAGGACTTGTGGGACATTCACTACATCTCAGGGGAAAGCACCCAAGTGCTTATGGGGGTTTACAGGGACATTATTTTAGGCGCAAATTCCACAACACAATTGTGCCTCGAGTGTTCTGATTGACAGGTTCTTCAGGAACTTGGAGACATGTGACCCCATCCCTGCTACCAATCAGGAGTCGAGCTAGGAGCCCTATAAAGAGACAATGTTGCCAGTTTGTCTGGGAGATTCATGCAGAGATGCAGAGCTGAGAGAGCAGCAGAGCAGGCTCCAGTCTGCTGGGAGCCCCCCCCATGGGGGAAGGGCTCAGGCTCCAGCCATGCCATCAGGCCTGGGCCACTTAATTCAGCCCTTTCAGTCTTCAGAGGGCATTTATTTTCTTCAGTTAACAGTTAACTAGTTACAGTAATTATGCTTTCTGCAACAGCTAGTCTGGAGGTTGCCAGTACTGTCCTCCAGAGGCTAGCCTTCTCTCCCACATCGGGGAATGATGTGGACCAAAGAATCAGATGTCCAGCAGCGGTGAGAGCACTGACCAGACCAGATGACATCATGCAGTGGTGAGAGCACTGACCAAGTGCCTCAGCGGTGAGAGAACTGAAGAAGTCTTCAGGATGCCTTCGATTGCGGATGAGAGCCGTGGAGGACCTGAGTGAGTACCCTCGTACTCTCCGGTGAGAGGAAGAAGTTAAGCAAGTAATCTTAGGGGCTCCATGCCCCATTAATGAATGTGTGCTGTTAAGTGTGAAGTATTGAAGTCATCAGTCTGGGCTACTAACCCCATAAGAGACTGCCTAGTTCAAGTAATGGATGCATCTTGTCTGTGGCCCAAATGGCTAAGTTGCAGATGCAGCAAGATGCTGGGCTAAGTGAATCATATAAATGTGCAGCTATGGGTTAGAGTCCTGCCATTGTGGAACTCGCTGCCAAGACGTGCTTGCCGCTTCATGAGACAGGAGGCTGTTGAGCATGTTAATGTCAAAGATACCTTAAAAAGAATGTACCTGTGTCTGCACAGAATTTCATCTAAGAGCACTTGATATAAGTGTTAAATGGCTAGACGTGCTGGATAGAACTCCGCTTGTGGATAATGTTCTTGGTATATAGAATGTACTGGATGTGACTGCCTGTGACTAAAGTATGGGATGCTTGATGAAAGTGTTGTTACCAACTTACTCTGGATGGATGCCTTTTGGTATATAAAGTAGTGGATGTGACCGTGTTTAAACTGCGTTTAGGATGCTTGACAGAAGCATCACACTTATTGCTTTGGATCGGACTTCCAAATATTGTGCTGAATGTTCTGGATGTAAGATCCACATAGTTTTTTCTGGAATGTTCGGAAGTCTGCAAGTGCAGGGCAATCCCTGCTTTGTCTGCTAAAGTGCAGGGCAATCCCTGCTGTGGTTGTAAATAGTAATTTACTGCTTTACAAAAATCTGTTTCTAAGTTGCCCCCACCCTCAAATTAATAGCCAGCCACCTCGACCAGCTGCAACTCCATCAGGCCTGCAACATCTTGGACTGTGGTATCTGTTTAACCAGTATGGTATGAGATTGCAGGGTTTCTGCTGTATCTGGGACTGGTACCAGTGTGGGTATTATTAATAATTATGTTTAACATCTGATTTATCAGCAGCTAGATAGCCAGGGCTCTGGATGTCTCAAGTCAAATGGTAAAATGTGATTCATGTCTGCCTTTAATATGTAGCCACCCAGCTGGAGGGTTCACCAGCAAAATTCCAAAATGATCTCTGTACATGTGTAAATATGGTAAAATAACCTCTACTCCTCCTGTTTCCCTTTCCTAGCTCCTTTATTACCCCCAAAATAAATATCTTGTTGTTGTTGTTTGAAATCCTGTGTGAGCATATTATCAGAGAGAATCTTTAATTCAAAATGTGGAAATGTGGGGAACTGTGTATTGGGGCATGCCTGGGGAAGGTAACTGGTCATTATGGGTGGTATAGCAGCTCAGGGGGCTACACCCAGTACCCTCTCACCCACGTAAAGCACCCTGAGTGGAGGCACTGTGCAAAGGTTTTATAAGTTAGCAAACCCAACCCCTTTAGCCTATGTTTGGGATAGTAGGCAGGGGTGTAACACTGGGGGTGGAGCCGCCCAGGGGTTACAACAACATAAAGCTAATTGAAAGTGTTCAAAGAAAAGCAACTCGTTCTATCTGCACACTAACTACGAGATCATATGGTGAGAGACTTGGACTTGTACTCCTTAGACTATAGAAGATTCAGGGGAGATATGTGCCAAGAATACAACGCCTTTCAAAATGAAGACCTTTTTGAATTCCTTGGGCTACAGAGGAAGTTGATAGAGCAAGTAAGCTACATAATCTCTAGTTCAAAGGGGACCTATTTAGAAATAAAAGAAAAGCTAGTTTTAGTCAGAGAGTGGTAATTCCATGCAATAGCCAACCATCAGAAGTAGTTCAAAGCAACTCTCTGAAAGTATTCAAAGCAGCATTGAATAAACATATGGGTGACAAAACTATCCTCTATACTATTAAGTCTGGGCAAGTTACAAAGGCCTATGGCAATAAGACTCGTATCTTTCCATGATTCTATGATTATGAGCATGCGTTGCAAAATTTCAATGTACACTCATAACTTTGCCATTTTTAAATATTTTGACCCCAAATTGTCAACATAGCCTTCTTATGACTCCACCACATGAACAAGGGTGGTGACAATTTTCAAATCCTGACAGAAAGGTGATTTTGCCAAGCAACTGCAAAAATGCCTTTTGGGCCTGATTTGCATAATTCCACCACCATTGGTCATGCGGTGGAGTCCCAAAAATGCCATGTTGAAAACTGGTGCTCAAAACATGCAAAAATGTCAAAGTTATGCATCAACATTAAAAACTTTCTCATATTGCAGTTGCCAGTTCCAACAGCAAGACGTGTCTTCAATTGGGGAGTGGATCTACACTGTGGGATATATTCAGGTGAGTGAGTGAGTGTGTGTGGGGGTGTGGGTGGTGGGTGCTGAGTTGGAAGTCAGGGTGGTTGGGTCAGAATGGCGATGGGCCATTTTCTTTCTTGCAGGTTAAAAGGTTAAAAGAAAAAGTCATAGAGGGATGATTTTCTTTATTTCAGGTTAAACTCTGACACTGGGATTGGGCATCTCAGTGTTGGAGCATGTATAGAAACAGGTTCGGGCGACCTGGAGTGGAGGGGGGTACAGAGAAGTAGTACTGGGGATGGGCATCCAAGTCCACTTACATATATTATTTAAAACAAAAAAATTAAGATTGGGAAGGGTGGGCTGGACACCTGGAGGAGGGAGGGAGAAAGAAGCGTTAACGGGGTGGGCATCCCAGTCTGCTTAATAGAGCAAACAGATAGATAGATAGATAGATAGATAGATAGATAGATAGATAGATAGATAGATAGATAGATAGAATGAATGAGGGATCTACAGCTCACTCCTCTCACTGCAGCCCACAGCAGGACTTCAGCTGAGGCTGCAGAACTCAACAAAGTCCCGCTGTTCGCATACAGAGAATGTGGGCAAATGGCTCCTCTGGCTAAGCTGGGCACCCTGGATTTTGGGATGCTCAGTAAAACTATTTCTGGCAAATTAAAAAAAAAAACACACAAGGATCTAGTTAAATAGGCCCCTTTTAGCTAGGTTCAGATGTTTTTTTTTAATTACACCATTTTATGTATTGTCCATGTGTTTTATTTCTAGGGGAAAAGAAACAAGATGGCGGGTCTTGCAGCACAAAACATATTTTATGCTGTGAGAAGCAAGTAGTGAGAACCCAAAAAATGGTCTTGCAAAACAGAATCTTTGGTGTTATAGCAGAACGATATCGCAAGAACCCTACTGAGCATGCTCAGAACAGAAAAACACAAATCTTTAAAGCCTTATAACTCTGGAACCATTTAATATTTGTTCATTAAACCTTCCAAAGGCACTACCTTAGAACATCATGCCTGTACCCTGAAAGCCTGGGGAAAAATTCCAATCCATGTAGACTGTAGGTGATAGCAAAACAAACATCAAAAACTAATTCCATGTTAAGTGTGGGAAAGAAATTAGACATCTACAGAAAAAGTACATATGTGGATCTCAGAAACTGCACAAGCTGTCATCACAAAAAATTCCACAGATTTAGATCTTGCCTCCCAGACAACACATGCAAATGTCAGCTGATTTCATCAAACAGTACCAAAGTGCAAAGCTAGGGGTTTAACATTGAACACTCTACTCAACCTTAACTACAGGGCACTACAGTGCCCCCTATAATTTAAAATAATAGATATTTTAATTTATGAGAAATAATGTAAACATTATGAATTTGCTATTCTATTAAACCCTGCTTCCATGTGTTAAAATATGGGTGCTTTTAAGTTTTCTGTCAAATTTTGGGTATTTTTTTTTGTATACTCAATTTTTATTCAAGACAAATGAAGTACTTATACTATACATACACTTACAGAAAGAAATGTTGGGGTATTTTGTAATATTTGAAGCACTTTCTGTTAAGTTTGCCATAAAGCATGAAAATGGCATGTTAATCTTGTCATGTCATCAATTGGTGTGACTATGCAGTGGGGCAATCCTGACTGTTGAATTGGATAAGGAACTGGTTAATGGACAGATGACAGAGAGAGGTGGTTAATTGCACTCAGACGTTCCTTTTCTATATCTTCATAAGTGACATTGCAGAAGAACTAGAAGGGAAGGTATGCCTTTTTGCAGATGACTCCAAAATCTGTTAATAGGGTGGACACTCAGGAAGGAGTGGAGAGAATGCATAGGGACCCTTGAAAGCTCAAGGAGTGGTCAAGAGCATGGCAGTTGGGGTTCAATGGCAAAAAGTGAAAAATCATGTCCCCAGATCATAGGAACCCCAGAGCCGAATATAGGATGAGGTAGTGGGTACTGACAGTCACTAAGCAGGAAAGGAACCTTGGGGTTACATCTGCGGAGATGAGTGTAGGATGGGGGAAGGACTGACAGTTACTAAGCAGGAAAGAGATCTTGGGGTCATATCTGCTGACCTCAAAGTGACAGTGTGACAAAGCAGTAGGTAGGGCCAGTGGGATGCTGGGATGCATAGGGAGAGGTGTCTCCAGCAGGAGGTGGTATTGCCACTATATTGTTCACTTGTGAGACCCCACTTGGAGTACTGCATTCAGTTCTGGAGGCCACACCTCAGGTAGGACATGACAGAGTAGAAGCAGTCCAGAGGAGGGCAACTAAAAAGGTAGGGGCTGCATTAAAAGCCCTTCAAAGAGAAACTGATGGATCTCAAAATGTAGACCCTGGAAGAGAGGAAAGCATTAGGGGTATGATAGAGACCTACAGGAACCTCACAGGTGTGAACAGGGTGCTGTAGGGGAGGTTCATTCAAATGAGAAAGAGCTCCAGCACTAAAGGGCATGCAGTGAAGCTGGAGGGGGGAAGTTTAAGAGGGATGTGAGGAAGTACTACTTCACTGAAAGAGTGATGGATGTCTGGAACAGACTGCCAGTGGATGTGGTGAAGGCAAAAACAGTAGGGGGCTTCAAACATGTGTGAGATGGACATAAGGAAATATTAGTAAACAGGCAGCGAGGACGAAGGGTTGCCAGAAAGCAGTTAGGGTCTCCAGAGACAGATTAGGCAGGGACCATTTGGGCAGACTGGGTGGGCCAAGCAGACCTTCTTTGCTGACAAATTCTATGTTTCTAAACCATCACCACCTAATAAAGCCATAAGGCAATGAGCTAGGGTAGCTGGAGACCTAGTTAGGGTCTGCAGAGACAGACAAAGGAGGTACCAGCTGGGCAGGCTTGGTGGGCCAAGCAGTCCCTTTTCTCTTGACAAATTCTATATTTCTAAACCATCACCACCTGATGAAGCCATAAGGTGATACTGTACATAGGAGTTTGGCCGGGGCTAACCCCTGTAGCCTGCTGCACCTTATTTCAAATAAAATCTGAGCAAGTACCAGGTGCTTGCTTCAGTGTGCCTTTTTTCTTTAATGAGAATAATACAAGCCACCTTACTGACCTGGATAGACTATGTCGATTTTGTCTATATGAACTGCCCTTCAGCCCAGTGGCTAAACTAAATGCACTGTATTATAGAGCTATCCTGTTTATAACTGGTCAGCAGCCGAGAAACCATTATTTAGCTCTAAACCGGACAGTGCTGGCCTCTAAGTTAAACATGGTTTACTCTTGGAAAGCAGTCAAGGGCAATTTACCAACTTATTTAACTAGTCTGTGTAATATAATGTTAGTTGATATGATTTTCTAAGAAGCACATTAAGGTACTCTTTTGAGATCCCAGGATATTAAACAACTATGATAAATTCATTTAACTATAAATCTCATGTTTTGTGGCAGCAACCACAGGGTTCCCTAAAAGGCATGATAGAGTCAATCACAAAGCGTTTACAGGGTTGACAAAATTTTCATTTTACAGAGATTCATAATTGCTACTAGTCAATCCCTTGTTTATTTGCTAGTTTTTAATCATTTAGGGTCAGATATTCAAAACTTTGCCCCTGGGCTAAGTTAACACTGACCGGTGGGCAAACTTAGCTCGGAGCACAAACCAAGCTATATTCAAAAGGAATAGCCTGGGGCAAACAGCTTCTGAAAATAGCATGGGAATGAAGCCGTGCAAACTGGGCTGGGAGTGCAGGGCAAACATAGCCCTGGAACAAGACAGCACTGAATATAGCAGCCAGGAAGTGCAAACCACAACAACAAAACAGTGCACAGCGAAGTGAGGGCAGGTAGAGATGAACTATGTGGCAATGTGTGTGCCAGCAAATGCATGGACCCAGTACAGCTGCAGGCAGCAGCATATGTGAAAGTACAGTGTGCAAAACTGTAAAATATTCCCCGAACTGTTAGCGCAGACCTAACACGTTTGCGCGGGTTTAGCGCAGGGCTAAACCGTTAGCCCGGTGCAAACACATTTGCCCAGCGCTAAACTTTGCCATATTCAAAAGTGACATGCAAATGAGCCTACTTAGGTAGTCTGTGGGCAAATATCCAGATTAGCATCTCATTATGTCTGTTTGCATGCAGTTTGCACCGGGCTAACTGTTTAGCCCTCGCTAAACGCGCATAAGCGTGTTAACACTCGCAAACAGCTTGGGGAATATTATACAGTTCTGAACACTACTTCCACTATCGCTGCTGTCTGCAGCTATACTGGGACAACACAGCATAGGCACAGATGGTGGTGGTGCTGCATGCAACTGTCACACTGTAGGTCATGCTGCAGTGCACAGCAGAAACTACAGTAGCAAGGGGGCCAGTAATGTGTGGACACAGCAATGCCTATGGTGTGTAGGGTAGTGATGATGACTGCACTATACACAGTGAGAGGCCCAACCTGCAGGTGTTTACCGACAGTGGACATTACTGTTACGCTGTTGTGTGACCCACAGATGCTACACCTGTGGCATGGGATGCTCACAGTGACATGTACATTTCTGGCTTTGTGTGCTATGGCAGTTGTACAGCTGTGCGGTATGTGGCCGGGGGGGCATATATTATCCGAAAGGCACACTGGTGTTGGGTATTCCCAATACTGGCCTGTGTACACTGCATGATGTGTCCCAGTCTTGTGGTCACACCTGGTCTGTAGCACAGCCTTGCCACCCATACATGCTCCCCTCAACATCCTCCATGCCAACAGTGCTGCATGTGTGTGCTGGCATCTGTTGGTATACACAGAAGTGTGGTCCGCAGGTGTGTGCTGTATGGCCACACTGCCATGCTGTCCACTGGTGGCAGAGTCACCACTTACTGCCTGGCATGGCTGGGACTGGTAGCAGATGATGGCATCATTGTGATGCCATCAGTTAGCAGCATGCTTCCTCTATGTTTGGCTTTATCTATGTGTCATATTTATTTGTTAGGGTCGTGCAAAACCCGCTAAACCCCCAAACACTGCGCAAAGCCATAGTGTCGTGCAAAGCTGATTGCCCAGGGTTAAGACAAGCTTTTCCTGGGCGGTAATGTGCACCGTGCTAAGTCACGCAAAATCACTTAGCGCGGCACTAGTCGCTGAATATAGCATTGTGCCTGTATTCATGTAGGTTTGCCCCTTGCATACATTATAATTTTGCCCAGCGCTAATGCAGTTTGCCCATGTTATTTGGCCTTTTGAATATAGCAGACCCGCGCTAATCCCGCGCTAAACCTGCGCAAACGTTTTTTGCCCGGCGCACAGTTTTGAATACCTGGCCCTCATTGTATTAGCTGATGTGTTTCTCAGAATTATAACGGTGTACAATATCGCTACCCAAGAATATCTTGTAATTGAGACTTTCTGAATGGTATTTTATGGGTAAAATAAGCACAAAAAATATACTAACATTTCAGAAATCAAAATCAAGAAGTTTATCAGCATTTTAAGTGCTTCAGCATGGATACCCTATAACCTTGACAATGTTTCTTAGCTGACCATAAGCTACTGTAATTTATGAACAAGTTTGAGTGCACAGTGGGGGAAGGGTGCTAATGGTCTGACCAGAGGCCTCAGCTACCTGATTGTTTCTGGAAGACCTGGGCTGGTCCCCCCCCAAACCCCACCCACCCACCCTGGTCCATTATTTCCTTTATACTAGGGGTTCTGACATCACTTCCTCAAACAGGCAAAGGATATGCACCTGTCATAGCAAAAGCAGACATCCAGGAAAGGAACAGCAGCAAGTGAAGAGGTGACTGCTCTCTCAGTGGAAGGGAAGTAAATGCAAATCTAGGAGCTTTCATTATTACTTCTTCGCATTGATATTGCATTGGGAAAAGGAGTAGGAGTTTGAAGAAGGTTGTGCAATAGCTACTTAAAGTCTCTTTTTGAGTGTGGATAGGAAGGATAGGAATATAAAAAGCAGTTGCTCAATATATCTAAACGTGTGCAACAAAGGAGGTAAGGGAAATAAAGAAAATGTTTTGCACTGATAGAGGGGAGAGGGGAGACTTGGGGAGTGTTTGGTATCCTGCATCTGGAAGGGTGGGGGTCGCTGGTGGGCAACGACAGCAATGGGTAGGGTGGTAGGCTGCAACAACTGCGGTGCACCAATCTTTCTAAACATTGCCTGGAGTGTGGGAGGATGTTTAGTGTGCAGCCACATAGAAAAACTTAGAAAGGAGATTGAGGGTCTGCAGGAGGAACTAAGACAGGCAAGGCAGATTGGGGTGGGTTTAGCCCAATACTGGAGGGAGGAAGAAGGGGAGATGAGGGAGGGTGATTTAAGCCAACAGTGGTGAGGAGAGGGTCAGAAGAAGGGAAGCAGAGACAAAGGGGCCCAGGCCAGGAAGAACGATTGCCAGGAAACCAGGTCAGGAGACAAAAGACAAATGGAAGGAGGAGATAGGGACTTGTGAGGGGAGGCGAAGAAGTGGCACAAGTCATGGAGTGGAAAGGAGAGAACAGGTTACTATGAAGAGAGAGGGAGCAGGCATTTGTGAAGGGTCTTCAGAAAACAGCTGTGCACTGCTAGAGAGGAAGAAAGTGGAGGAGGGAAATGATGAAATTAGAGGAGTAATTGATAAATGCCTGGACCAAACTGGAGCGGGGGAAGTTCTGCTGGGAGAATTGCAACAGGGGTAAAAGGAAATAATGTGCAGGAGGAAGAGAGGGCTGGAAATGAGAGAGGAGATGAATGGAAGCAAGCAGGAGTATGAGGATGGAATCTTAGTGCTGAGGACTCAATACTAAGAGGAGTTAGGTGGGGTAGCAAGGGGAGACATAGTCACATTTGGGTGGAGGCCATGCCAGGAATGACAGCAGAAAGGGTGGGACAGTCTGTTCTGAAATATGCTAGAAGGGTGAGGACAAGCCTCATTTAATTATACATCTTGGGACAAACGACCTGGCTGACAAGACAGTAGATATAGTCCAGAGGAGGTTTGAGGAACTAGCACAATTATGTGAGGGGCAGGAAGATCAGTAACTTTTTCTGAGATACTTCGGTGCCAAGGCAAGCACAATAAGAAAGCTTAGAATGAGAATTTAACAGATGGCTAAGAACCTGGTGTTGTGCTAAAGGGTATGGGCTGTTGGGGGTGGGGAGGGACCTGGGAGGACAGTAGTCTCTATGCCAAGGACAGACTACACTTGAGTGAGCAGGGAAAGAAAGTGTTGAAACAGAGGGTAGAAGAGTATATAGAGGAAGTTGGGAATTTAAACTAGGAGTTGGGGGTGGCAGTTGGGGAAGAGATATGCAGAGACCACAGGTTGGGAAATCATGTGAGCTTACCCCCCATAACAGTGACAAAGGACAAATGGCAAGTACTATTGGTGATGCTAGGAAAGGAGGGCAGGATGGGGGGGGAGGGTGGAAGGTGGTTACCCTTATGCTAGGAGCCTTGGGAGGAAAACTGCAGAGTTACAGGTTCTCATGGCAGAGGGAGAGGGAGAGGTGGACATTGCAGCCATCACGGAAACATGGGCCACCCAATATAATGACTGGGACCTGTCTGTACCAGGGTACAGGTTATTTCATAGGGACAGGGTGATTGGGAAAGGAGGTGGGTGGCACTATGTGAAGGAAGGACTGAAGTGTGTAAGGGAGGAAGGGAGGAGGGTAGTATGGAGTCACTTTGGATGCAAATCCAGGATTCCAAGAATAGGATTCTTAGAATGGGAGTGGTGTACAGGCCACCATCTCAGGCGGAGGAGTTAGACAGGGAACTAGCGGGACAGATCAGGAGGACCTGCGAGAAGGGTAGTGTGGTGATTGTGGGGGACTTCAACATGCCAGGAGCGGACTGCAGCACCCCAACAGCCAGGAACAGAAGGGAGCAGGTACTGCTGGATGCCTTCCAGGACAGCTTCCTGCTGCAAATGGTCAGTGAACCAACCAAGTTAGGGAATACCCTTGACCTTGTGCTGGCAAATGGGGACTTTGTGAGAGAACTTACAATGGAGGAACCACTGTCAGGGAGTGACCAAGACTCAGTATGGCTCACATTGGATATGGGCAAGGAAGGAGTGGAATCTGGCACAAGAGTGCTGGACTTCAGGAGGGCCGACTTTGGGAGGATGGGGGAAGTGGTAAAAGGGTACCTGGCCAGAATTCAATCTAGTATGGATACTGACCAGAGGTGGGAGCTCATAAAGCTGGGGATAGTGGAGTCAACCAAAACCTGCTGCAAAGCCCAGAGCAAGAAGGCTAGGGCTAAGAAACTGAGCTGGTTGAGCAAGGAGGTCATGGAAAAGGTAAGGAGACAAAGAGCTGCCTTTAGGAAGTACAAGAAAACAGGGAGGGGGAAGGACAGAGAGGAGTACTTGACAGAATCGAAGGAGGTGACAAAGGGCAGTAGAGGAACAAAGCATCTCGAACTCAGGCTGGCACAAGGCATTAGAAGGGGTAGAAGGACTTCTTTAAGTACATTAGGGAGAAAAGGGCTGTAAGGACCACATAGTAAGGATTAGGAAGGAGGGGTTGGGTGGAAGCAGGGTGCGATAAAGGCGGAAGCACTAAATGAGTACTTCTGCTCAGTATTTACAAAGAGAAGGGGACACCCAAGGTGGGAGAAATGGCAGAAGCAGGGGAAGTGGTGACAGATGGAGAAATCATGGAGGGCAGAGTTCGAGAGGGTTTGAAGGCACTGAGGGTGGACAAGGCGCCAGGCCCAGATGGCATCCACCCAGGGTACTGAAGGAGCTGGCAGAGGTCCTTGCAGGACCTTTGGCAGACCTATTTAATGCCTCACTACATTGGTGTGTACCTCAGGACTGGAGGATGGCTCATGTGGTGCCCCTCCACAACAGTGGCTCAAGGATGAACCGGAAACTACAGACCAGTGAGCCTCACATCCATCGTGGGTAAGCTAATGGAGACTATCCTGAAGGAGAGGCTGGTGGCCCTCCTAGAGGCCAAAGGACTACAGGACAGCTGACAGCATGGCTTCATAAGTGGCAGATCCTGCCAAACCAACCTGGTCGAGTTCTATGACTGGGTAACTAGGCAGCTGGACAGGGGCCATGCAGTGGATGTCCTGTATCTGGACTTCAGGAGGCATTCGACGTTGCCACATGGAAGGCTGGGAAGGAAGTTAGGTAGGCACAGGCGGATGCAAAGCTGGTGAGATGGGTGGAAACTGGCTGCAGGAAGGCAACAGAGGGTGGTGGTGGTGGGTGGGGAGCTCTCACACCCAAGGGCAGTGACGATCGGTGTCCCACAGGGCTTGGTGCTGGGACCAGTGTTGTTTGGGATATTCATTGCAGACATATCATGGGACATCAAGAGCAAGATCAGTCTGTTTGCTGATGATACCAAGGTTGGCGTGGTGGTGGATGACCTAGGGGGATGGCAGGGGTTGCAGGATGATCTGGCAAAGCTTGAAACCTGGTCAGACACCTAGCAACTGGGGTTTAATGCCAAAAAGTGCAAGGTGATGCATTTGGGATGAAGAACCCAAGGAGGAGTTACCAGCTAGGGAGTGCAGCTAGCCCAGACAGAGGAGAAAGGATCTGGGTGTGCTCATTACAGGGTCAATGAACAACTCGGCACAATGTAGGAAGGCAGCTGCAAAGGCCAACAAAATGCTGGGTTGTATTGCAAGGGTATATCCTCGAGGAGGAGGAGGTGATTCTGCCACTGTATAGGTCATTAGTTAGACCACCTGGAGTACTGCATGCAGTACTGGGTCGTATCTGAAGGGGACATTAAGTTACTGGAGGGGTGCAGGCGCGGAGGCGACAAAGATGATCAAGGGGCTGGGGACTTATCATACGAGAGGAGGTTGAAGGAGTTGAACATGTACTCACTGGAGGAGAGGAGAGACAGGGTGACATGATTGAAACCTTTAAATACATGAAAGGAATAAACAAGACGGGTACAGAGGGGCTGTTCAAAGTAAGGAGGGAGGGCCACCAGGGCCATGATATGAGACTGGAGTGAGGAAGGTTCAGGAGGAGATGAGGGACACTTTTTACAGAGGGTGGTGGCTGGGTGGAATGCGTTACCTGCAGAAGTGGTATGCAGTAGAACAGTGGACTGCTTCAAACGAGGATGGGACAGGACAAGGGGGAGTGTTAATGAAGGGGAAGGGTGGAAGGGAGGGGCAGCTGCAGAATAAGGGGTGCTAGCTGCACATTCGAGCAGACTTGATAGACCTCTAGGCCTTTATCTGCTGGCAAATTTCGTATGTTCGTATGTTCGTAACACTGTTGAAATTAATTTTAAGTGTTTGGTTAAAATTAAATATAACTTCATGATGTTTTACAATGCTATTCGGCTCCAGTTCACTTTTTGTACCCAAGCAGAGAAATGAAGTCACAGACAATTTCAACACAGTACACAATTGCAGTCAAGGAGGCCTGACTTACCCGTCATGGGGAGGAGTTTCCTTGGGACTACATTGCAATGCAAATGATGGATGTCAGATGTTTGTGATCACAAGGGGGGGGAGGGTGGCTGTATTTCTCAGCATGTCCTTGCACCAGTTGCATTGCAGCATGTCATGACTAGAGGCAGTGGTAGAAGATCTTACCCTCTAAGTCATTTCCCACCCCTGACCCAGTACCCTGTAATCCACTTAGGTACCTGGAGTTGCTTTTTCATATCCCACACTGGTTATCCCTGTTAGTCCAATGGCCTCCCAGCTGCTCCTTTTCATTAAAAATATCCCTTGTTTCCAGTGAATCCCCCTCCCTTTCCCACATGTATCTTGTTTATAATTAGAGGTGGGAGAAGTGGCCAAAATTTGCTCTGCGAAGTGATTCGCAGAGTAGTGTGAAATCTGCGATGTAATCTGCAATGCAAAGTGGAGTACTTCATGTCATAATGAGGAACACGAAGTCCATTGAAACAAATGACTTTGCATTACTCCACCTTCTCCCAACCACGTCTAAGCCAATTTTAATGCGAAGTACATAGAAATCAATGTACTTCACATCACTTCGCCTTGCTATTGAGCGCCAAGGTAAATTTTGCAGTGATTCATGGGATTGCAGGTCACATGGGCTTTAGATTGTTCTGTACAGCCTCAGTTCTGTGTAGTGAGTATAAAGTGGGAGATGGAGACAGTTTCTTCTCAGAGCTCTGCGATTCAAATCCTCTAAAAGCTGTTAAAAAAGCCTTTCTAAACCATTGTTTTGCTCAGAATTTAGTACATTGATTGTAGGAAACTCTCCTGTGCTCATATCATCGAGTGTTTATTGTTTGTGTTTGGATTTTGAATGTTAATTTAGAACATTAAGTTTGTGTACCGACAGACACTTGAAGTGTGCTTTGGGGAGGGGCATATCTGTGGTGGAGGTAGGTTAAAACTGGGAGAAAAAGGCGGTCTTTCTGTTTTGGTTATATTTTTCTTGTATAACTGTGTTAATGTACACACAGTAATATTTTCAGTAATTCATGAATTTTTTTTGCTGATTGTTGTGGTGCAGCAGTGCATAGTTTCAGTTTGTTCAAAAGATTTGGTTATATTACTGAAGTTTTCATTTTGTTATGCTTTACTTGCAGTGTGTGTGTGTGTGTGAGTGTGTGTGCGACGCGTGCCATCGAATCAGACGCATTTTATTGTGCCACAAAGTAATTGCAGCAGTGTGAATCTGCTATCCACCACACCTGCGTGATTTTGTATTGCTTTGTGGTATCTTGGTTTTGTACTGTTGCTGCAGTGCACTGCCCCCCCCCCCCAAAGGTATTCTTTTCCAGAGTGGATTGTGACTTGTGAGCACTGGTTAAGGTGTTGTGACTTTGTGTCTGCATCTCTTCTTGATTGCGCAGTGTAATCTTAATCTGTCTGTGCTTTTGCATCTGTTTAGTGCCCAATCTCCATCTGCAAGCTACAGCTGTTTTTTTTTTTGGCTTCACATCCACCAGCCCAGACTGAAAGTTCAGAAATATAAATTTGTTTAGAATTTTCTTGGTGATCCCCCAAAATGCCTGCAAACAGACATGCAAGCAAAGCTGTTTCTGGCCATGGCACTGCTGCCAGTGGTAAGATTGTCCATGGGCATGGTAGTATGCAGAAGTGCATAGCTGATGTCAGTAAAGGGATTTCTCCATCAATGTTTTTTTATAGCGCAATCTGTAGCTTCTCTCATAGTTGGAGGAGATGTGGTTTTCCCAGCTGGTGGTGTTAGTGCAGTTTCTGCTGGCATGAGTATTGCTGCCTCAGGTTCCACTTCTGACCAGTTAACTATTTCAAAAAATATAGTTGAGTCTAAAGCTGTGACTGACAGTGCAGGTGATGTCATACTCCCCATTAACATCCCCATGGTAGTTGAACATGATTCTGATCCTGGCAATGATAACTCACAATGTCACATTTCTTCCAGCACTGTTGAGGTCATGCCTTTGCCATCCAATGATTCAAAGTGTGGCACAAAAATATTGGGTGATGATGATGATGATGATGATGATGATGCTGCTGTGGTTGGAACATGTTCTCCACATGACAGCATCCAAGCTTAAAATGTGTATGTGGATGATGTTGATGAATATGATAATGATGTCAGTGACCCCTGTTGGGAACCAGAGAAAAAGAAAGTCAGGGTGGCTGTGTCTGGGTCTGTTGGTGTTAAATCCCCCCTTCTCAAAAAAGCTGTGATTTAGTGGGTCCTGTTGATGATATTGATGATGACCCAGTAATAATCATAGGTAGAGGTGGTGGGCAGTTGGAGACCAAGCGTGTCCAGCCTGAAAAATTATGTAGCACCCCCCATTTCAGGGGTTAAAAAAACAGAGTCCAATAAACAGCATCAGGGACATGTTAAAAGTAGCGGGTCACAATCCCTTGTTTGGGATTTTTTTATCTAAGATGCAAATGATGAGTCAGTTGCAATCTGCCAGCTTTGCCATGCATGTGTGACTCGAGGTAAAAAGGGGAGTTGTCTGGGCATGGGGAACCAGCATACACACCTTAAGAACAGGCACATGGCACTGTGGACCCGGCACCAGATGGCAGCTAATACCATAGTGGGGAGTTCACCCTCAACATTAACCTTACTGAGCATGTTATCCTCTTCCATGAGTGTAAGACCAAGTAGGAGTGTCTGCAGTAGTGATGAAATAGCACCAGAGGATTACTACAGGCATGATAAGGGGGAGGATTATGATTTAGAAATCTTGTCAAGTGGTAGTCAGAGCAGCAGCAGTGGTGGTGGTCAATGCAGTATGTCTAGTGCAAGTGGTACATCAACCCCTGTATGTAAAATGGGGGCAATAACTTCATTTGTGGACTTGTCACCTGTGCGCCCCTCTTCATCACACGTCTACCCCCCAGCCCCGGCCATTTGCAGAGTAGAGCCATTTGTCACACCCCGTGCAAAACGTGTAAGTCAGCCCATGTTGGAAAGTGTTTTTGCCCATAACCTCCCGCCTGCCTGCCTGAAGCATGTGACCTACACTGTGTAAGCCATATGATGTGTGTGGGCTGCCTGTGAATTCTCACTCTGCCTTAATGTGCAATAAGCCAAAGTGCACAACGCAAAGTCATAATTACAATGCCAAGTGGAGAAGTGATGGTTTAAAATGGGCATGTCACATAGCAGAATACTAATGTGAACTGACCACTTTGTGTCCACTTCGAAGGCGGAATTTTACTTTGCTGCATCTCTATTTATAATACCAGTCTACCGGTGGGGGTGGGGCAGCTGAAGTGATATAAAACTAAGAGCTGCACAATCGGGCAGACTTGATAGACCTATGAGCCTTTTTCTGCCGGCAATTTCATTTGTGTGTATGTTCATATGGTCTCCAACAATCTTGGTCCCATGCCAAGTTCTCTCGGTCGCACGATAATCTCTGTTGAAGCCAGCCCCAACCTAGTGAAACTGCTTCATCCAGTTCTGATGGGGTTGGAAGGCTGGCTGCACAGAGGCAGTAAGCATCTATGCATAGTACAGCACTTCTTTGGCATGTTGGCCCCCAACCCTTTCTCAGTGCTGGCACAATGCCCATTGCAACAGCACAGAAAAAGGCTTGTATCCCCTTTGTGTATGGCTCAAAGGGGTGCAGGTTTGGACAATAATGACCATTTTGTGCCACATATGTGTGGCTGTGTATGGGGCCTGAAATCTTTTGTTTTAGACATCATCACCTTTATTTTGTTAGTATCCAGCTGCAGAAAGCTAACACTGAACCAGTTCTGGAGCTCACACCTGTGCTGCTTCAACCAAGCAATAGTAGCTCCCAGACATGACTAAACAGCTTTAACACAACTGAATAGCATTTGAAAGTAATAGCCCTTTTACACGCAGTGGTCTGTATCAGAATGACCAGTACAGACACACTGTAACATTATCTGTTTTGCCATGTACAGACATTCCCTGTCGCAACCAAAGTGAGTGCTGCCTAAAACGTGTTCCCTGTTTTCCTGGGTTCTCCGGCTTCTGTTGCGTTTTGACAGGCTGCGTAATCATGCTGTGCCTGTCACTGTGATACATTTGCCTATCTCCCTAATGTGTTGTTGCCTTGCTTGTACACTCTGGCAAACACAGGATGGGTAAACACAGTGAAACATGCTGTGCATGTAAAATGATTAGATGAACGCAGCGCATGGAATAGAATGGACTGGTAACGAACCAGTAACGGAGAAGTAAGCAACATGTAAAAGCGCTATAAGACCCTGTTTCCCACTGGAACACCCAAAAACACAAGAAATAGGCATAGGGTTTCTAGATGAGATAGCTGACATGTGGGGCCAATTAATTTTCCACTCCAAGGATATGTGTTGCTAACCATGTAAAATTATGCTTTTTATTATTTTGTTTTCCTGGTTTTAAATTATCACTTTTATCATTGTTGTATTTCAAATAATGTTCTTACTGCAATTTTTACTGTATTGTTTTGCTACTTGCTGTTACTGTAATGTTTCTGTAACTCTTTCAGGTCATGCCTGAAAATAGACCTCTGTATACCTACTTACTTGTTAATCAAAAATACATAACTCAAATAGAGAATAATACATGGTTCGGTTTGTGTAACCAGAATTTTTCACACACCCAAGGTGTGGGATACCACATAACCCTCAAGAGTAAAGCAGGAGGGATTTATAAAAGCATCCCACATGGATTCCTTTGAAAAAGCTTCATGAGGAACAAAACACTTGGGGGTCATGTGCTCCGGTCTGCCTGGGGGAGCCCATCATCTGTTTTGCACATCAAAATAAAGACAGCCTGTTTGCACTAGTTCATACCTTAAGGACTGAGCTTTTGGTCAGGATATTCAAATGGGTTTATTGATCTCTAAACAGGTTAGTGACTCACTAACACCACTAGCTGGGCCAACTGCAGGGTGAGATAGCAAAATGCCTATCAGATGGCATGATTTCAGAGTCACTAACCTGTTGGTGACTGGCCTTAAAATATGCCATTGTGACAATGCAAAGCAACTGAAAGCACCTCGCATATAGGAGCATCAGCATATTGTCAAGTTTGGGGAGGTGGTAGGTAGCCATCAATGCCATGCTAATTATGACCTCCCAAAACCAGTTTGCATGACCTCTGGGTACCCCAGCCATGGCCCCTCGTCAACCAAACACTCCCAACAGAAATACTTTCTGTACCCCTTGTGTCCAGTGGTTCCTCCCACCTTTGAACACCCTTGACTGTTATATTGTGATAATCCTTGGTATCTAGTGTCCTCTCCTGCTCTTCTGAACACCCCTGACTGTAATACTTACATTATCCCTGGTGTCTAGTGGTCCTTCCCACCCCTATAACATCCTGATTGTAATATTTACAGTATTCCTGGTGTCCAGTGGTCCTTCCTGACCCTCAGCTTCAAATCCCCCCACTTTAACCCAGCACCCTCAGGTCTGAGTCCCTTCATGGTGATTAGCAGAGACCCTCTGCTCACCTCCATGTTTGGCCATCAACTGACAGTTCCCAATTGTGTGCCTACTGTAATCAGATGTGGGGTATTTGAAGTTGAGGGGTGAGAAGGACCACTGGGCACCAGATATACTGTAAATATTACAGTCAGGTATGTTCAGGGGAGACTACTGGACACCAGGGATGATGTAAATATTACAGCCAGGTATGTTCAGGGGAGACCACAAGGACCAGGATACTGTAACATAGCAGTCAGCTATGTTCAGGGAGACCACTGGACACCAGGGATGATGAAAGTATTACAGTCAGGTATGTTCAGGGGAGACCACTGGACACCAGGGATACTGTAAATATTAGTCAGGTATGTTCAGGGGAGACCACTGGACACCAGGGATGATGTAAGTATTACAGTCAGGTATGTTCAGAGGAGACCACTGGACACCAGGGATGATGTAAGTATTACAGTCAGGTATGCTCAGAGAAGACCACTGGACACCAGGGATGATGTAAGTATAACAGTCAGGTATGCTCAGGGGAGACCACTGGACACCAGGGATGATGTAAGTTTTACAGTCAAGTATGTTCAGGGAGACCACTGGACCAGGGATGATGTAAGTATTACAGTCAGGTATGTTCAGGGGAGACCACTGGCCACCAGGGATACTGTAAATATTACAGTCAGGTATATTCAGGGGAGACCACTGGGCGCCAGGGATGATGTAAGTATTACAGTCAGGTATGTTTGGGGAGACCACTGGGCACCAGGGATGCTGTACATATTATAGCCAGGTATCTACAGGGGAGACCACTGGGCACCAGGGATACTGTAAATATCATAGTTAGGTATGTTCAGGGGACACCACTGGACACTAGGGATGATGTAAGTATTACAATCAGGTATGTTCAGGGGATACCACTGGACACCAGGGATACTGTAAATATTACAGTCAGGTATGTTCAGGGGAGACCACTGGACACCAGGGATGATGTAAGTATTATAATCAGGTATGTTCAGGGGAGACCACTGGACACCAGGGATACTGTAAATATTACAGTCAGATATGTTCAGGGGAGACCACTGGACACCAGGGATGATGTAAGTATTACAGTCAGGTATGTTCAGTGGAGGCCACTGGACACCAGAGATACTGTAAATAATACAGTCAGCTATGTTCAGGGGAGACCACTGGACACCAGGGATGATGTAAGTATTACGGTCAGGTATGTTCAGGGGAGACCACTGGACACCAGGGATGATGTAAGTATTACAGTCAGGTATGCTCAGAAGAGACCACTGGACACCAGGGATGATGTAAGTATAACAATCAGGTATGCTCAGGGGAGACCACTGGACACCAGGGATGATGTAAGTATTACAGTCAAGTATGTTCAGGGAGACCACCGGACCAGGGATGATGTAAGTATTACAGTCAGGTATGTTCAGGGGAGACCACTGGACACCAGGGATACTGTAAATATTATAGTCAGGTATATTCAGGGGAGACCACTGGGCACCAGGGATGATGTAAGTATTACAGTCAGGTATCTTCAGGGGAGACCACTGGGCACCAGGGATACTGTAAATATCATAGGTATGTTCAGGGGACACCAATGGACACCAGGGATGATATAAGTATTACAATCAGGTATGTTCAGGGGATACCACTGGACACCAGGGATACTGTAAATATTACAGTCAGGTATGTTCAGGGGAGACCACTGGACACCAGGGATGATGTAAGTATTATAATCAGGTATGTTCAGGAGAGACCACTGGACACCAGGGATACCGTAAATATTACAGTCAGGTATGTTCAGGGGAGACCACCGGACACCAGGGATGATGTAAGTATTACAGTCAGGTATGTTCAGGAGAGACCACTGGACACCAGGGATACTGTAAATATTACAGTCAGGTATATTCAGGGGAGACCACTGGATACCAGGGATGATGTAAATATTACAGTCAGGTATGTTCAGGGGAGACCACTGGGCACCAGGGATACTGTAAATATTCCAGTCAGGTATGTAGGGAGACCTCTGGACACCAGGGAGGATGTAAGTATTACAGTCAGGTATGTTCAGGGGAGGCCACTGGACACCAGGGATACTGTAAATATTACAGTCAGGTATGTTCGGGGGAGGTCACTGGACACCAGGGATGATGTAAGTATTACAGTCAGGTATGTTCAGGGGAGGCCACTGGACACCAGGGATACTGTAAATATTACAGTCAACTACATTCAGGGGAGACCACTGGACACCAGGGATGATGTAAGTATTACAGTCAGGTATGTTCAGGGGAGGCCACTGGACACCAGGGATGATGTAAGTATTACAGTCAGGGGTGTTCAGGGGCAGGTGGGACACTAGACACCAGAGATTATGACAATAAGACAGTCAGGGATGTTCAGTGGTGGGAGGGAACACCAGACATCAGGGATTGTGACAATATGACAGTCAGGGGTGTGTGGGAAAACACTAGATAGCCAGTATTATGACAATATGATGGTCGGGGGTGTTCGTGGGGGGTGGGGGAACCACTGGACCATCTGTGGGGCAGCCCTGACAGATGCTGGGGGGCACAAACACCTTTTGCTCCTGGCTGTAATGAGGCCCTAATGAGAGTCAAATGACCCCATAGTACCTTGCTAGTGCAATGTGGTAATTTGCATCTCAAGGTATGAATATGGTAGTTTTCTTCAGTTGGGTAATTGCCATCAGTGGTCCCTAACAACCCGACTGCAATCACAATCCTCATAGCACACTATTGGCCACATACAGTACCTCCTGTGGCCAGGAGGGGGGCCAGGGTTTGAGATCGTAATCCGGATAGGGCTTGGCTGGAATAATGGAAAATGCCTTTCTTGACCACTAAGTGCCATAGCATGTTCCAGTATACCACTGGTTTGCTCCAAGCACTAATTGGCTCTTAGAGTATATCTTTTTGGGGCCCTAATCTCAATCTTTGAATATCCTGTTGTCTGTTCTTTGTGGTGAGTGCCTGAGCTTCATTTGTTTGCAAGTATGGAATTTTTCTCCAGTGCACCATTTCCCTTGAAGCAGCTTTGGTAGTTTGAGATGGATATGGGAACCCTTGCTTGCCGTGTCTCCCTTCTTTAGGCAACACAACCATATAACCACTTTTATGTTCCCAGCCCTCACTGACAGTTGGGCTTTCCCAGGACCAAGAACATCTTAATGTCCTAAGCCCTTGCCAACAGATGGGCTTTTTTGGAACCACAGATCCCTGAGGTACTGGTACACTTGGGACTTTCACCTGTTGTGGGTGATCCTGAACTGGGATAAAGCTACCCTCAAGGTAACCCTGCAACCTACACAGCTCAGCAACTGTTACATACAGAGCCCCATTACTGATCTGGGGAATTTCTCCTTCTCTGCCATGATCATACCCAGGTGCTGATATAGGTTACAAACTCTGCCACTCCTGTGGACTGTAACAGACCTGATGGCTCTCTGGACAGCCTCTTTGAGGGTGACCCTCCTTTGCCCCTATGTTTACTCTTCTCTTCTCTTCCTCAGTGCCATCAGTGCCAATCCCATTGCATGGGTAAGAGAGACAGCCAGCTTAAAGTTAGAGCACAACTGATACAGCATAATACCATGGGGGGTGGGTGTCTTACAATGGCAGTTCAAGTTATGCAACTGAACAACCTGACTACCTGTTAGTGCACACATAATGAATAATATAGGGCCCAATATGAATCAGTAAGGTCACTGAAACAAATAGACTTCATCTTTAACTGAAAACAATTCAGTTTTAAATGAAGAAGCAACAGGACTCAAAATATAACTGGATCCAAGCCAATGATAAACCTCACTGACCCAGCCATGTTAATCTCTACAATATGACTCCCTGATCAATCATGTCTAAATGCTGTTGTTAGGTCTGCAGAGTCAGCACAGGAAAAGAACATTTGTCACTGTTCAAGGGAACACCATTTTTCAACTGTAACTAATGCAGAGTCAGCAGCAATATAGTAAGCTCAGACATCTCACTGAAATTGAAATGAAGTGACCAGCAATTAAGTTTTTATAATCTTTGCCAATGATGGCAAATTTTAAACTGCGATAATTTGAAAAAGTATCAGGATTCAGCAAGGTTGTTTCTTTATTTAAGCTGTGTCAATCGGGTAAGTACACTAAGCTTATCTGCCCATTTTCAGGAAAGACCCAGATCAGTCGGCACTTGGCTGTATAAAATACTGTATACAACAGATAACAGTGTATGCAATATATTATTTGCAAAAAACTTTGTTAATGCACTAGTTAGGGTAACTTAACTCTACAAAAGTAGGGAAATGCAGTGTTAGGATTTCCAACTCTAACTCCCCCCCTCCACCTCCCCCCAAGCAGCAAAAGTAAAAAATATTAGGGATTTGGGTCTTCGGGGTCTTGGCAAATCAGTGGTGGGGTATTCCTTGGGGTTATCAACCCTAATGCTTACCCCCCCCAACCTGTAGCCTCCAGTCCAAAGGACAAGGTGCAGCTCCAAGCCAGTGCCTCATAGTGATACACTCTTTAAAGGTAGAGATTTATATCTCACCACATGTTGCCAACACAGTTTGTTGTAGCTTTCTTCATACAGGGTCCTGCGGGCCCTGCGGAAGAAAGGAGAAAGTGTGTGATGTTCTTTGCTCAGGGAACGGGGTGGGCATTAGGGTTGACCGCACCCCGTAAGACCCCACCACTGATTTGCCAAGGCTCTGGAGACCCAAAACTAATGTTTTTTCCTTTTGCTACTTGGGGGGTGGGGATTTTGGGTTGGAAATCCTAGCACCACCTTTCTTTACTTTTGTGTCATTAAGTTGCCCTAAATGGTGCATTAACAAAGTTTGTTGCAAAGAATTTATTTTCTTTTTGAAATAGTGGAATATTTTTTTTTCTTGATTTCTTTATCACCCCCACTGACTGGCCCCCTTCCACCAGCCCCTTCAGCCCTCCCAGCCCCATGTTTCTCCCTTCCCTGAGTGCAGAGGTACAGCGTGCAATGACGCCAATGGCCAAGCTGCGCACGTTTCCGCACATGGCACACAGGGCATCTGCTCTGCCCCATTCTCTGTAGAGCTAGTGTGCCAGCCTCCAGCCACCACTAGGGGACAGGCAAGCAGTGGCTCTAGTCCCACCCCTCCTCAGAAGAGGCGAGCTGTCCTCTGGACGCATGATCCTCTCCCTCCCCACCAGCCCCCAGCGACTCTCTCGCACTGCAAACACAGGTCGCTGGTGCGGCAGGAGGTAAGGCAATGATGCCTCAGCCCTTCATGACACTGGACCAGCCACATTCTGATTACATTATGTTGTTGCATCCTGTTTGCAGTGTATGGAAGCACCAGCAATTGTACCCCATGGCTGACATAGCTGCATGCTATGAAAGACTTTGGTTCAGCCAGTAACCCTCCCTCTTTTTATTTTTTCCCTTTTTCCTTTTTTAAAATGCATCCTATGACACTTATCAAGTTTTCCAGTGTCCATGTTTTATCCGTGTCCCCAACAAAAATCGGTAATTATGACTTCATGCAACAAGGGAAATAATGTCAACTGATCCCCTCAAGATTAACAAGAAGTCACATAAACTCATTCAGAATACACTAATGTGTTCCAGTTCCAGATTGTGTCAGTGTGGGAGTGTGTGTGTGTGTGTGTTGTTGGGGATTTGCTGACATATAACAAATTAAAATCCCAATCAACATGCCACATGCGCACATACTGATTACATTATGCCTTTAGATCCCGTATTCAGTCTATGGAAGCCTCAGCAATTATACCCCATGGCTGACATAGAGGCAAGCTGTGAAAGAGTTTGTTTCAGCCAGAAACCCTCTCTTTATTTTTTTTGTTTTGTTTCTTCTTTTACTTGGTGTCTAGTGGTACCCCCACCCTCTAATGCCCATTTTTATGCTTTTGTTGGTGGTTAGTGGCATCCTCCACCCTCCCAGGTCCGTTTTGTGCTAAAAGAAGAAAACTGTCCCTTGATGTCTTTTTTAATTTTTTAACTTGTAAAAAAAAAAAACTTGCCAATCACTCCTGCACCCCTGACTCGACCACCCACTGTGCAACTACCTCCCCACATACCCCCTTGACACACCCACAGACCGTCATTCACCTGCAGAGACCCCAGGTTCGAGATCTATTCTCATGATCAAAGACACGTCATGCTGCTGCAATCAGCGACTGCAATATGAGAAACTAAGGTAAATGTGCTTCAAGGTATTTCTATGGGGGTTTCAACTTTTATGCATAACTCAGCTGTTTTTTGAGATTTTGACCCCAAATTTTCAACATGGCCTTTTGGGGTCCCCATCTCATGAACAATATGACTGTCGTTATGCAACTCAAGTTGGAAAGGTGATTTCACAGTCATTTGGCAAAATCACCTTTCCGGTGGGATTTATGTAATGACGGTCATATTGTTCATGAGGTGGGGTCATAAGAAGGCTATGTTGAAATTTTGGGATAAACATTATTAACAATAGCAAAGTTATGACTATTTGTTGCAATGCACACTCATAACTTTGAACATTTTCAATATTTTCACCCCATATTTTCAGTGTAGCCTTCTTATTACCCCACCTCATGTATGTATCAGCTATCATTTTTCAAATACTGGCCAAAATGTATTTTCGCAACTGTGGTGCAGAATGACATTGCAGTTGTGCATTATTATGTTTTGGCAGGGATTTGAACATTTTCTGCACTGGGTACATGAAGTGGGGTAATAACATGTCTATGATGAGAATTTGGTCACTGTTGTCCTATAACTGGAAGCGCAGGGGACACAGAGCCCTATGCTTCCACAGCTACATTCATAGTACGTTCCTCCCCCTCGAACAAGTCAACACATATAAATACCTTGGCATAACCTTTGATTGTGCTCTCACCTTTCATGACCATACACATATCCTTGCCACTACTATCAACTCACGTGTCAGCCTGTTATGCTGCCACAAGAATTGCCTCCCCCCTGAAGACCTGAGGCTGGCCGTCACCTCCTCGGTCCTATCCCTAGTGGACTATGGCCTCCTAGTCTATGGTGCAGCTGACAACACTGCGCTCAACAAAATCAAAATGTCCCTCAACAAGGCCTGCCAACTACTTACTTGTTCCAGCTGTTTCATCCACACCTGCACATTACATGCACAGGCAGACATACTCAACTTTGAGGAGAGGTTGCGCTATCAAACCTGTCTATTCGCCAAAGAAAATATTGGCAGGTTTAACACCCTCAGGCCTATCTACTATCCTCAGCCTCACCATCCCAACTATCACCACCCGGAGCTCCTTCAAATGTTCACTTTAAAGTGCCCAGAGTCAGGACATCCTTGGCCCAAAGGTCATTTCTCTACAGAGCCCCATCCTGGATTAACTCCCTCTCTCCTTCCCTACCTGCTGATATCACCCCCAAACAAAGAGTGGGGCCTTTCAAAACAGCCTTTTGGCACCACATTGTCATCACCTGATGTTGTAACTGCATATAGCTGTGACAGTCCTGACTCTGGGGTCTCCCCCATGCACCTAAGCCTTAATTCACATGTTACTGTATTTTGTAAAAATAACTGCTTGCCTTACCTTGTTACTGGCAATAATGACTAGCTAACACAATGTATAGGAACCTTCTCATAGCTGTACTTCCCCACCTGTAGCTTCTTTGTATGTACATATTTGAATACAAATCTTGTATTGTCACTGCACCATTGCCAACGTTGCGCCATTGATTGTATGTTTTATCTGCCTTTGTATCATGACGTGGAGTCTTTGGAAATGAATCCCTGACTCAAAGGGTTGTAATTCCAATAAATAAATATACACATTTATGAAGGTATTGGAGCCCAGGGCCCAGAGGGCCCTGCACTTCCACAGGCAAATAACGATATGATTATACTATCTCAAAAAGTAAGGAAATAAATTGCAAAACATTTCATTAAGTCAAGTCAGTTTTATTTATAAGACATGCCTTTCTTACACCAAGGCGCTTGTACAAAGCATAAACAAACTTTAAACCAACAAAATAATAACTAAAACAAATATTAATAATTTAAAATCCATCAAGTCTGTTAAAATAAAACTAAAAAATTTAAAAAGAGTCTGGATATGCCAGGCTAAACAGATACATTTTTAGCACTGTTTTAGAACTCTGGATGATCAGGCAATCACGTACCTGATGGGGTAGAGAATTCCACAGGGCCAGGGCCACAAAAGCAAATGATCGAGCCCCAAATGTTTTTAAATGGCCCCATTGGAATCTCTAGCAATCCCCCGTCGGTGGATTGGAGTGGGTGGGAGGGGCAGTAAAGGCAAAGGAGATCTTGCAAGTAATGGGGCCCTGATCGTGTAGGGCTTTTAGGTCAGTAACCCGACCTTGAAGGTGATCTGCCACTGCACCAGCAGCCAGTGCAGTCTGCAGAGCACAGGCATAATATGACTGGTCCTAGAAGCCAATTTCTGCACTAGCTGCAAGTGGTGGATATGAACCCCTGATAGCTCTAGGTAAAGGGCATTGAAATAGTCAAGGTGGGAGGTTATGAAGGCATGGACCAGAGTGGAAAGGTCATCAGGAGGAGCCAGATGCTTCACCCGGGCAATATGCCTCAGATGGTAAAAAAAGGATTTGATGACTGATGACACCTGAGATTTAAGGGTCAGCCCATCATCAAAAATAACACCTGGGTTTCACACCTGATCTGAGGTTGTCAGCTGGACACCCCCTAGCTGTAAACAACAAGGCCTCCAAGCTGGCAGATCCATCTCCCAATGACCTTGGTCCACCACCAGCACCTCAGTCTTAGCCGGTTCAACCGCAGCCAGCCCACACTCATCCAGTCCTTAATCTTGAATAGACGGTTGTTAAATACTGAGAGGATATCATCTTGTCCAGGCACAAAGGACATGTACAGCTATTAATGCAACATTTAGGGATAAACTGACAAGAGTAGGGGAGTGGGGTGTTAGGGTTGGAAACCCTAATGCCATGTTTCCCTACTTTTGTTGGTTTAACCCCAACTGATGTATTAATGTTTTTTGCAAGATATATATCTATCTTATACTGGTGCGGTAGCACCACTGTAGTTAGGGTTCAGCAGGCACTTTAATGTTAAACCCCAATTTTTGCACTTTAATAACTTAACAACTGTTTAATGAATTTGCATGAAACTTTGCATGCATGGATGCATGGGGTAGATCTCTGGATGTGCCAAGTTTTGTTCTGGTCAGATGTGTCGATTCAGAGTTCTAAATAGTGCAAAAAGTGAATTTTTTGGAATTTTTTCCCGTTGGTTTTGCTGTTTTTAGTCTTTGAATTTGTGCCAGATGGTTTGGAATTTTGGTCTGAAATGTTCAGCATAGAAAGGGGCTGGTGCACAGATGTGCCTTATGCTTGTTTGGTGAAAAAATATTAATCCGTTCCAAAGTTATTTAATTTTGAGATTTTTAAAAATTGGTTCTGAGCATGCTCAAAATAGCTGTATGAAATGAAGCAAGAATCTTTTTTCACATGGGACCAATCTTTTTTTGTCAGGGTAAAATCATTGTTTCATTTGCCACCATCTTGTTTTCCCTTTTTTTTCCTAAAAATTTCAATTTTAAAACTCACAAAAATGACATGTTTGAGGGAAACCAGCACATCTATATTGCTCATCTGGATTCTGTTGGGTCTACTGCGTAGTTAACTGTAAGACAAATGACTCCAAAGTGTGTTTTTTTTTATATTTTAAATCCTTTTTTGTGACTCACTTCCACTTTCCACTTTCGTTTAACATTCCTACGAAACATTTCATATGTATGAAAAACTCTGTGTCTTTTTGCTTCTTTTTAAGAGCCCTAGCACTGAGATGGTTTGGAGTTTTGGTCTGATATTTTCAGGGTAGAAAGGGGCTGGCTCACAGATGTCCAAAGAGGTTGTGCTCACAAAAGAAGGTGACATAAATGCATATCAGAACTATGTTCACATTTAATAAGCACCACTGTGGAAGCCCCTAGCGCCTCGGTAAAAGTGCCTTCAAAGGGGGCGCTCCCTTTGAAGGCACTTTTGCTGAGGGGCTAGGGGCTTCTACAGTGGTGCTTATTAAATGTGAACATAGTTCTGATATGCGTTTATGTCATCTTCTTTTGTAAGTGCAACCTTTTTGGAAATTTGTTGTTTTGAAGGGTGTCTCCCTTGGGTGCGAACCCCTCTTTCATGAGTGTGACCTTTGCAGTTTAGACTTGGCTCACAGATGTGCTTTTTGCTGGCTTAGTGAAAAAATATTAATCTTTTCCAAAGTTATTAAATTTTAAAATTTAGGATTCTGAACATGCTCAGTTAGCAGTTGTTTTTCCCCAGTGTCTAGTGGACTCACCCACCAATCACTGTCCCTGTATTCTATAATATTTCCCTGGTGTCTAGTGGTACCCTCCACCCACTAATCACTGTCCCCTTATTGTTAATTATTTCCCTGGTGTCTAGTGGTCTCCTCCACCCACTGATCGCCACCCCCTTATTGTTAATTATTTCTCTGGTGTCTAGTGGTGCTCCCACCCACTGATCACCCATCCCCATATTCATTAATATTTCCCTGGTGTTTAGTGGCATCTCCACACCCACCAATTGCCACCACCTTATTGTTAATTATTTCCCTAGTGTCTAGTGGCACCCCACCCTCCAATCGCCATCCCCATTTATATTTATTCTTTTCCTGGTGTCTAGTGGCACCACCACCACCCTCCAGTCACCATCCCCATTTATATTGTTTCCATGGTGCTTAGTGGCACCCCCACCCTCAGATCACCATCCCCATTTATATGTATTGTTTCTCTGGTGTCTAGTGACACCCCCACCCTCCAGTCACCATCCCTATTTATATTGTTTCCATGGTGCTTAGTGGCACCTCCACCCTCAAATCGCCATCCCCGTTTATATGTATTGTTTCCTGGTGTCTAGTGACACCTCCACTCTCTGATCATCATCCCCATTTATATGTATTGTTTACCTGCTTTCTAGTGGCAGCCCCCCAACCCCCAATCATGTCCTGCCTGTAATAAAGAAAATGGTCCCTCAATGTCTTTTTTAAAACCTGTAAAAAAGAAAATGGTCCCTCACTGATCCATCCCCCACACCCCAGCCTGCCACTGAGCACCCACCACCCCGCAGACCCCCACACACCCTCACTCACCTGAACAAGTCCCAGAGTAAAAATATACTCTCTGATCGAAGACACGTCTTGCTGCTGTAACTGCCGACTGCTACATGAAAAACTAAGGTAAGTGTTGTTCAATGTATTTCAAAGGGATTTTCAGCTTTGTGGCATAACGTTGTCATTTTTGCATATTTTGAGCTCAGATTTTCAACATGGACTTTTTGGGACCCCGTCTCATGAAAAAATGTTAGTGTAATTATGCAAATCCAGCTGGAAAGGTGATTTCACAGTTGCTTGGTGAAATCACCTTTAGGGCAGGATTAAAAATGTTCACCACCATTGTTCATCATGTGGGGACATAAAAAGGCTATGTTGAAATTCTGGGGTCAAAATATGTAACAATGGCAACTTATGCTCATACATTGAAATTTTGCTATGCTCCCTCGTAATGTTAGCAATTTTAAATATTTTGACTACAAATTTTCAACATAACCATCTTTTTCCACCACCTCATGAATGTGGCAGCTGTCATTTTTCAAAACCTGGCCAAACTCTGTTTTTGCACCTGTGTTGCACAAAGGCATTGCAGTGGCATGGAATCATGTTTTGGCAGGAATTTCAACATTTTCAGTACTGGGTTCATGAGGTGGGATAATAAGAAGGCTATACTGACAATTTAATTCCTGTTTTACTACAAATTCAAGTGCACAGCCCTCTGGGCCCTGCGCTTCCACAGCAACACGTATGTATGCATCATTGATACCACATTTTGATTATTGCACTGGTACATATCTTAATCTTGAACAGAGGAAACTTAATTCCTTAACTGTTGCTTACAATAGCATTTGTCATTTTATTCTAGGTTCTTCATTTTGGACCCACCACTGTATATTACATTCACAGTTGCATTGGCTGTCTCCAATATCTAAATTAGCCTATTTTTTTGGGTGCCAAATTTTTAAATCAATTTTTCCAACTATGAATTTTCCCTTGGCAGATTTGGTATCCATTCATCATTGTCCAGTATTTTTATGTTCTTCTCAAGGTATACTTTTATAAACTGTTGCACATGAGACCAAGGCAGATTCTAAATCATTTTCAGTGTCTGCTCCTGTGTTTTGGAATGCTTCAATGGGTAATATTCATGTATCTACTTCATTGCAAAATTTTAAAGTTAATTTTAAACAATAATTAACATCTATGGATAATTGTCATTGTTTTTTGTGAGTTGTATTTATGCTCTTGTTATTGTTTGTATTTTTGTCAGGCTGGACCTGAAAATGGACATGTTCCAGTACCCTATCCTGGTTAACAAAATAAATGAAATAAGGAGGGAAGGGAGCACAGGGCCCAGAAGGCCCAGCACTCTGGCAGACAAATGAAGGTACAATTATACTATCTCAAAAAGTAAGGAAACTCTTTTTAAAAAAACTTTGTTAATGTACTAGCTAGGGTTAATGTGACAAAGTAGGGACATGTGGCATTAGGGTTTCCAGCCCTAACGCCCCATCCACTCACCAGGCAACAACAGGAAAAACTATTACAGTTTCACCTCTCCTGCATCTTTGCTAATCAGGCATGTGGTGTGATTTAGGGTTGTCATCCCTCATGCTCATCCCATTCTTATATACTCAACATATGTCAGCTTCTTTCATGATCCAGTGGGGTGAGCATTAGGGATGACAACCCCAAAGCACTCACCATGCCTGATTAGTAAAGACATCAGAGAAGTGAAACTGCTGCTTCCTGGTGGGTGGGGTGTTAGGGTTGGAAACCCTAATGCTACACTTCCCTACTTTTGTCACTTTAACCCTAACTAGTGCATTAACAATTTTTTTTTTTACAAAGAATACATGTACATATATATATATATATATATAAAATATATATAAAAATTGGGAAGGGTGGGCAGATGACCTGGTGGGGAGGGGGAAGAAAGAAGTGGTACTGGGGGTGGACACTCAGATCCACTTAACAAATAACATATATAGGTGGATGGAGAGATAGATAGCTAAATAGATAGATAGATAGATAGATAGATAGATAGATAGATAGATAGACAGATGAGACAAGAAAGCATGATTGAAGGGTCACCAGCGCACCGCTGGCACTGCAGCCTGTAGCACACTTCCATCTATGGTGGTCAGGAACATCCCACTGTTCTCACACAGAGAATGTGGGCAAATGGTTCTTCTCACTAAGCTGTGTGCCCTGGATTTTGGGGTGCCCATACACGATATTTCTGGCTGTTTAAAATTCAAAAACACCAGAAACTAGCTAAATGGGTCCTGTTTAGCTAGGTTCAGGTGTCTAGTTTTTCATTTTTATGTATTTTCAATTTTTTTTCAGTATGACAGGTAAATCATGATAATAAGCATTCACAATTTTTTTTCACTGTTTGCATTTTGTGGTTAACTAAACAATCCTTATAACTCTGGAACCCTACAATGTTTTTTCACAAAACCTTCCAAAGACACGCCTTTAGTATGGGCCACTTTAAACAGCCTACACAACCCTAACTATGGGAGTGCTACCACACCCCTTTATTAGTAATACTATCTGTGGGTTACTTACAAAAGATTGTGAAAACTATATAGGCATTTAACTGTGGCAATTTTAACAGATTTATGTACAGTGCCCAATTTAATAGTCATTGACTATATTCCAGATAACCTGATTTGAATTTATTGACTAGTTAAAAATAGAACTGCTGAGCAGCAGGACCATCATGAGCCCATCATTTTATTTATGTTGCATTTTCAGTAAAAAAAATACTAAACGCTTTGGGAATCCATCTCACAAAGTAAATATTTAGATTTATGAGGTCTAGGTTCATAGAGGTAGTTACGGGTCCTGTAGCTTTGGGCCATTATTATGACTTGCCACCTAATGGTGGTAATTTTATTTTATCCTGTCCCATATGATTGCCCAAAACCTTGTTGAAGGATTCCATACTTGGGCTAGTAACAATCCATACTGGTAGAGTATTCCAATGTTTCACCACACATTGGTTGAACCATTGCCCCCAGTTAGTTGTTCGGTAAAATTGTCCCTCAAGTTTTAAATTGTGGAATCTGGAATTTTTATTTCTGTCCCTTTTTGGCACCACAGTCCACATGGGGGTTGTAACAGACCCTCGTCTCAGGGAGAGGAACTGGACAAGGAAATGATAGAAGGCATCCTTAGGATGGCAGAAAAATGTGAGATATTGTTGATGGGGGGACCTGAATATGCCAGATGTTAACTGGAGCACCTTTTCTGCAGCCACATCCAAGAGCAGGGTCATTCTCAATGTCTTACAGGGGGCATGCCTGAGATAGCTAATGTTGGAACCCACTCGGGAGGGAGCAGTCTTAGACCCGGTACTCTCAAACAGGGATGGAGAGAGGATCACAGATCTAGAAGTGGGTAGCCATCTGGGAACAAGTGACCACCAAACAGTGTGGTTCATGATAAACACAGATGCAGAGCCAAGTCATACAAAAGTGAGGGTACTGGACTTCAGGAGGGTTGACTTTGTCAAAATGGGAGAGTGCCTCAGAAAAACACTAGCAAACATGCAAGAAGGAGGGGTGGAGGAACAATTTGGAAACATCAAAACTGCCATCACAGAGGCAACAAGCCTTTGTGTGAAGCAAGTCAACAAATCAAAATGAAAGAACAAACACCATGGTTCTCAAAAGAGGTGGCAGAAAAGGTTAGGGAGAAAAAGACAGCATTCAAGACGAATAAGGAAACAAGAAGGAGCAGGATAGAGAACTGTACCAGTTAAGCAGAAGGAAACAGGGGAGGCAGTCAGAATAACAAAGTCCCAAATTGAGGAAAAGATAGCCAACTCAGTTAAGAAGGGGGATAAAACTTTTTATAGGTACATTAGGGAGTGAAGAAAGACCAAGGGAGGGATAGTGAGGCTTAATAAAGGGGACTAGGTGGGCAGAGAGGGATAGAGAAAACAGAGATGCTGAAAGAATACTTCTGCTCAGTATTCACAAAAGAAGAGGAGGGGGAGGTACCTAATCCAATCAATAGAAGCACTATGGATAGGGAGGTTGATACCAGTCTTTTCATAGAAGAAAGGGTTCTGAAAGAACTCCTAAAACTGAAGGTGGACAAAGCAATGGGGCCTGATGGGACTCAGCCCAGAATTCCAAAAGAACTAAGGGGAGAACTAGTGACAACACTGACTACCCTCTTTAACAAATCATAGGAGGATAGGGTGATACCTAAGGACTGGAGGAGGGTGAATGTGATTCCCCTTCACAAAAGTGGGAGCAAAGCAGAGGCAGGAAACTACAGACCTGTTAACTTGACCTCAGTGGTAGGGGAAATGATAGAATCACTTCTGAAAGAAAGATTTGTTGAGTACCTAGAGGCCAGCAGGGCACAGGACCCAAGGCAGCATGGATTCACAATGGGAAGGTTATGTCAGAAGAATCTAATAGATTTCTGTGACTGGATGACCAAAGTAGTAGACCAGGGAGGGGCAGTGGACATGGCCTACCTAGACATTAGCAAGGTATTTGACACAGTCCCCCACAAAAGATTAATAAACAAATTAGCCAGCCTGGGAGTGGGTCCCAGGGTGGTAGCCTAGGTGGGTAAAAAATTGGCTGGATAACAGGACACAGAGGGTAATAGTAAACAGAGTCCACTCCAAAGAAAGAGGTGTTATTAGTGGGGTACGGCAGGGTTCAGTACTGGGTCTGGTCCTTTTTAATGTTTTTATAAGTGACATTGCGGAGGGACTGGAAGGAAAAGTATGCCTCTTTGAAGACAACATAAAGATCTGCAACAGGGTTGATACACAAGGGAGGGTGGAAAGGGTGAGAAGGGACTTGGCAAGTTTGGAGGAATGGTCAAAAGTATGGCAGCTTAGATTCAATGCAAAGAAGTGCAAAGTAATGCACTTGGGAAACAAAAACCCAGGGGAAGAGTACACAATGGGGTGGGAGGTATTAACAACAACAAAAATGGAAAGGGACCTGGGGGGAGTCATATCAGATAACCTAATGGTAAGCAAGTAATGTGAGAAGGCAGTAAGGAAGGCTGGGGGGATACTGGGATATCTAGGGAGAGGCATCACCAGTAGAAAACAGGAAGTTGTTATCCCTCTGTACAGACAGTTGGTGAGACCCTATCTGGAATACTGCGTGCAGTTCTGGAGACCTCCTCTCTGCAAGGACATAGACAGGATGGAGGCAGTCCAGAGGAGGGCAACTAAAATGGTGTTGGGTCTGCAACAGAAGCCATATGAAGAGAGACTAAAAGAGCTTAATAAGTATACCCTTGAGGAAAGGAGGGAGAGGGGGAACATGATAGAAACTTTCAAGTACCTCAAGGGAATCAACAAAGTCCAAGAGGGTAGAATCTTTCAGAAAAAGAGATGTGCAAGACAAGAACAAGGGGACACAATTTGAAGTTAGAGGGGGGACTGCTCAGGGGTAATATGAGGAAGTATTTTTTCACAGAGAGGGTGGTGGATGCATGGAACGGCCTTCCTAAGGAGGTTGTAGGGTCAAAAACAATGGGGGAATTCAAGAATGTATGAGATAGACATAAGGCAATTCTAGTGGGGGGTAGGAAGATGTAGGTTGTTGATTAATTAGGATCGGCAGCTTATCCAATTGGTAGGTAAATGGACAGACTAGGTGGGCCAAACAGTCCTTATCTGCTGTCAAAGTATATGTTTCTATGTTTTTTCTAAACCAGATGATACCCATATAACCTCGTTATGAAAAGCTTTATACACATAGTAATAATAATAATAATTTTATTTATAAAGCACCTTTCAATGTATCAAGGTACTGAACATATCAAAACCACAATATACAGTACCAATTAATGAAACATATAAATAAAATGATTTCATAACAACATCACATATTAAAATCAAACAATAAAATATCTCATAAAATCAAAACACAGTATTTACATTCAAATTACATTAATCCTCCAAGAAGGCCATTTGCCACAGGTAGGTTTTTAAGTTTTTCTCGAATACCTCCATGGAGGTGCACTCCCTTAACTGGCATGGTAGAGAATTCCAAAGAGTGGGTGCAGCATAAGAAAATGCTCTACTGCCGGAAGATTTTAAACTCTCTCTTGGAATCTCTAACAACCCCTCATCAGCTGAGTGGAGCGATCGGCCGGGGCAGTAAGGCACCAGAAGTTCTTTCAGATAGGTCGGACCCTGATCGTGAAGGGCTTTGAAAGTCAATAAAATGACTTTAAAGGTGATCCGCCACTGTATAGGAAGCCAGTGCAGTTCGCGCAGTACCGGGGTAATATGACTGGATCTCCTTGTCTCAGTCAAAACCCGGGCTGCAGCATTCTCACCAACTGTAGGCGATGGATTTCAACCCCAGAAAGCCCAAAGTAAAGGGCGTTGCAGTAGTCCAAGTGCGAGGACACAAAGGCATGGACCAACGTTGGCAAAGAGTCAGACGGAACAAGGTGGCGTACCCTGGCAATATTCCTGAGATGGTAAAAGGAAGTCCTAACAATGTCCGACACTTGAGATTGAAGGGTTAGCCAGTCGTCTAGGACAATCCCAAGGTTGCGCACCTGTTCAGAGGTCGGAAGTGACACACCGCCAAAAAAAATTCCAGAGGGCGTGCCATCATGCGACCTCTCTATCTGACCACCTGGGTCCACCACCAAAACCCCTGTCTTCTCTAAGATCAACTTTAACCAACTAGAATCCATCCAACCTTAGATTTCTTCCAGACAGTTATTAAACACCGAGAGAGCTCCATCCTGGTCAGGTGCAAAAGACAAGTATAGCTGGGTATCATCTGAGTAGCATTGAAACCTCAGCCCATACCGTCTTATAATGTCTCTGAGGGGCAGCATATACACTGTGAATAACATGGGTGACAGCACTGAACCCTGAGACACCCCGCACAACAAAGAAGTTGAGCCGGAAGAATAAACTCCTGACACAACTCTTTGTGATCTCCCAGTGAGGAATGAAGTGAACCATTTTAAAACAGTTCCCGACATTCCACAAATTAGCCTCAGGCATGCTAACAACACCAGGTGATCCACAGTGTCAAAAGCTGATGAGAGATCAAGGAGAATTAGAATGGAATGTCTCTTCTGATCCCTCGCCCTCAGAAGATCATTAAGCACCCGAACCAACGCAGTCTCAGTGCTGTGTCTTTTACAAAAAACAGATTGAAAGGATTTGTAGACATTATGTAAGCATTAAGCCACGATGGAGGTGGGCTCCAATGCTGGATTGATGCATTGGGGGGGCAGTTGGTGCCCGAGGCCCAGGGCCGAGGGCTACCACCCACCCCCCCATGCATCAATCGCATTAGAGACCACCGACGGAGTGGCTTAATGCACTTGTAACAGGGCACAAGACTGCTGAAGGAATTCTGAGGCATGCAGTGTGAGAAGGAAGACAACGCGGATGCGTGGAACTTTTAACATATTTTATTTGAGTAACAGAAACAGCTGTACTACACCTCACATACATACTGGTGTGCTGAACTATGCCTGCTGCTGTAGTCGCCCTGAAAGAACCAGATAACAGTTTTGTGATGTCCTGCAGTGCTGCGTGCAGTTGTTCAGCCGTTATTCGTGCTCGGAGGTCTGCATCTCTGATTTCACGGGGTCGGGGCACGCCGGCCGGCATGCGGGGCATCTTGGGCTTCCCTACTTCCGGGTCCCACTTGGATTGCTGCCCGGGTGCCTTGCGTTACAGCTCGTCTCTGTGCTAGGCTGGCCGCACTCATCAGATCGCACCCAGTGCTGCTAGGCAGGGGGTCTGGCTGCAAGCGGTACTGCCGAAGCAGGCACAGCATATACCGTGCGTTAATACCCGCTTCGCCTGTCGTCTCGTGACCGCCCTACACCTATCGGCTCGCTCCCTCACAGGCACACTATTGATGCCATGTTACAAGGATGGTTAAATGGTCTTCCAATTGGGCTGCCACTACCTTCTCAGTAACCTTCCCAATAAAGGGAAGGTTAGAGATAGGTTTGTAGTTTGAGAAACAGTCTTGGTCCAAAGTAGCTTTCTTCAAGAGGGGTGTCACCACCGCCTCTTTCAGGGAGTTAGGAAACTCACTTGACTCTAAGGGGCACCAGACTATTTGCACCAGGATTGGACTGATGATCTCAGTACAGCCCAAAATTAGGGAAGTCGGTCCAGGGTCCAAACCACAGCTTGTGGGCTACACACTGTGGATGATCCTCATAATATCTATGATCTCAGGTTGGCAAAAGGAACTCCAAGAGAATTGAGGTATTGTGAACTCGCACTGTTCCACAACATCGCCCTTAGAGATTGCTGGGCGCAAGTCCACCCTGATGTCAGCCACCTTAGTTGCAAAGAAATGAGCGAGCTCCTCACACTCTAATTGCGAAAAAGCTTTTCGAACTTGCAGACAGGAAGGGTTGCACAGTCTGTCTACAGTCCGAAACAACTGAGCTGGTCGATTCTGTGCAACTGCAATCTCCCTGGACAGGAATTCTGCCTTCTTATGGGTGATTGCAGATTGATAGATAGAATAATGTTCCATCAATCTAAGGCGGTCAGCATCAAGGGCAGACTTGCGCCAGCAACACTCTAACCTTCGACCCTGTCTCCGCAACTCCCTCAGTGTCCCATCAAACCAAGGGGACCCGGCGTGAAGGGATAGGGGGCACTCACAAACAGGAGCAATAAGATTCAGGGCCACTGTAACGACCATGTTATAGACCGATACCAGTGTCTCTGGATTACTGCTAGCCAACACGAGGGATGATAGGTCAAGGACCGCCGCAAGGCCTTGGGAAGTAATATTCCATAATGGGTGGTACCTGACCATCTCCACAGGGGAAGACCTTCTCAGGGGGGTGCAAAAATTGAACCTCACGGTGTAGTGGTCAGACCAGGTGACTGGTTCCACCCCCACGTTGGATGAATCAATCCCTAAGAGGAAGACTAAGTCCAGAGAGTGCCCAGATTTATGTGTAGCAGTGGAAACTACCTGTGTAAGGCCCAAAGAAGACATAAATTGGAGGAAGTGATTACCACATTGTGAGAGTTCATCGTCGACTCAGGCATTAAAGTCACATAGCATTGGTCTTCTCTTAGTCTTCTGTATGCCAGGGAGTACAAACCCAAATTTGCCAGTCTGTCCTTGTAGTTCATTTCTTTTAGTCTGTAGACCTTTTTCTAACTCTTCTCTGAACTTTCTCCAGGAGGATACTACTTCCTATGTTTTGAGGGGAACAAAAGGGGACTCCGTATTACAGGACTGGTCTAACTAATGATGAGTACAGGGGGATAATAACTTCTCATTTTCTGCTTCTTATATTCTTATAATCTCACCAAGAGAATCCCTGCTGACACATTTAATTTCCTCTGTTCATTGAAAAAGAACACAAACTTTATCATATTTCTCCTTAAAGTTGAACAATAAATGTCTAATCCTCTATGCTTGCACAGGACCCATACGTTATTTATGTGCACTACATACTGCAGAAGCACCCTACCCACCCCATAGGTATTAGCCTTCCATAGCCATGGTCAATGTCACATTAAAAGTCTAATTAATTATTCATGTAGCCAACAAGAACTCTGGTTGGCTACTGTACAGGGTGTTAATCCTTCAAAATGCCCTGAATGGCTCACAGTGATGCACGTTTGTCAACTTTTTTAACAAAGTGTTATTTTTTCCCTTACTAACATGATCAGACTTTAAATCACAACAGTGCCCATACTACTGGGCATTTCCATAGGCTTAACACTGTTGCTGTGCTTGATGGCCTTTAGCTGTGCCTTGGGCAATCAACTCCCCCTTATTAATTATTCATGATACCAACAAGGGCCCTGATTGGCTGCTGTACTGAACGTTAATGCCTGGTACAACTCACAGCAGTGTGCCTGTTTTTTTATTTTATTTATTTAGTTTTTGTTGACCGGGTAAGTGCACTAGGCAAATCCTACCTATTTTCAGGCACGACCCAGGGGGGAGGAGGATACAGATGAATGCCAATTGACTTTGAACTGGATTAAGCTGCTGGTGGTATTTTAGTGAATGGGAGGAAATTTGGCCAGGGCACTGGGGAAATTCCCCTGCTCTTTTTGAGAAGTGCTATGGGATTTTTAACATCCACCTGAACTACCACCAGAACAGGCAGATGGGACCTTGGTTTAACGTGTTTGTCAACTTTCTTTCTCTTATTAAAGGAAGTGCTGTTTCTTTTCCCTTACCAACATGGTCAGATTTAAAATCACAACAATACCCTTACTGCTTAATATTTCCATGGGCTTTACACCCTTGCTGGGGTTAATGGCCCTTCGCTGTGCCTCAAGCAATCAACACCCCCCAGCCAAGTGTTACTCCCTAGGAAATGCCTGGTTATTTGGGCATTATTGTCTAAATATTCTAACTAGGCATGGGATACCCAACAGGTAGCTGGGCTGGGTAGTGTGGGTATCACCTATTTTTGGCTGGGTAGGGTAGTTCAGGTAATGCACTACCCTACACAACATAACAGTGTAATTCTCGGGTGGGGTAGTTTGAAATGGGTAACGGGTAATTAGGGCAGGACTTCCAGGCTTGAAACAGGCATTAAAAGGGCAGCCTGTAGGGTCCTTCATGGAGCTTAAGCAGAATAGGAGCGCATGACACTGGGTTGACACGGCACCTGATTGGTCAGTGTTGTCTAAAGGGCTGTGCTCAGTCTGCTGTGAGCCTGTGTGGCATGGAATCCACAGATAGAGAGTGGGCATCTGGAAGCAGCTCTGTGGGCACTTGCTCTGCAGCACAAATTGTGGCCATATTAAAGACTTGTCTTTAAAAATTTTATTTTTTAAACTTTATTTTCCCTCTAGTCACTGGAGTGGTGGCCTCTCTCATGCAATGTCCCGGTTGTCTCCCACCCAGCATGAACCACCCCCCATTCCTGAGTCCTCTGCCAGAGCTCCACTGATACCTTACCTCTGCCTGGTGAGAGACCCCCCCGGCTTACCCCCAGGGAGGGGCTGCCACACCTACAGGCACCCTAGACATCTTGTTTCATCCAGGCATTGGTGGTATATGGAGGATTGGGACCCAGGTGGACGGGGTCCGGTGGTGGGCATGGGGCCAGGGCACATCATTACATACAAGCAGCCTGGGGTGTTTCCTTGTTCTGGTGGTTCCACCCCCCAGTCCTCCCCTAGGCATGCATGATCATGCAATGATGCCCGGTAGAACAGGCACGCTCACTCCTGAGCACATTCCTGCCGACATCTACCATGCTCCATCTACCCTCTTGCATGCAGGATGCTAGCACTGTACCTCCCATCTGCCACTTCTCCTCCTCTGCCAACCCCCGACAGCCCATGCTCATTTCCGAACATGGGTCACCGGCATGGTGCAAGGTGTGGCATCCAGTGCCTCAACCCTCAGTGCCACCGAGACAGCTTTGTCTTTAAAAGTTGAATCAATCAATAGTTGAAATTAAAACCTACACTACATGAAGGAGCAAAGGGAGAAATAGCAGAGGACTGACATAATCTCAGCTGAGGAAGGGGGGATCAGCTTCAGTTGAGGAGGTGCTGCTGGAGAGAGAACAGAGAGGGAACAAGGTGGGGGAAAAACAGACAAAAACACAGAAGGCAGCTGGTTTGAAATTAAAAGTTGAAAGTATTACACTGTTTGTTAGGTGCCACTGAGCCCTGTCATTTATTACTATGACATAGTCAACTACACTGCCTGTCTCTACAGCAGTTAATAAAAGCCTTTTATGGCTATATTACACTGTTTCTGAGTTGCCCCCCCAGGCCAGAGCCCTGTCATTTATTACTGTGACATAGTCAACTATAGTATCTGTCTCTGCAGCAGTTAATGAAAGCCTTTTATGGTTGTATTACACTGTTTGTGGGGTGCCCCGAGGCCCGTGTCTTGTCATTTATTACTGTTACATAGTCAGCTACACTGTCTATCTCTGCAGCAGTTAGTGAAAGCCTTTTACGGCTGTATTACACTGTTTGTTTGGTGCCCTCAAGTTCCGAGCCCTGTCATTTTCATTTATTACTGTGACATAGTCAGCTATACCATCTGTCTCTGCAACAGTTAGTGAAATAATATCCTTTCATGACTGTGTCTACTATATCTTGCATTTCTCAGTCTAAGTCTACTAAAAGGAAGCATAGCACTGCTGCACATGTAACTGTTAATTAAATGGACAATATGAATTATAGCATTAATGAAGAACATAGTGACGATAATAACACCAGAACTGACACTAAATGTCCTGAACAAAAAAGCATGTTAGCAATGAAATGATAGCAGAGTTTCAGAAAGAACTGACTAGAGTTACTCATAGAGGTACTGAATGTTTTGCCACATGTGCCAGGATGATTCCAGCTGCTGAAGCAGTATACAAGGAGGCATCCTCCTCCAGTATAACCTTAGATGCTGAGGCAGTGAATGCTGATAGAGATGGTGGTGACAGTGGGGACTAGGAATGGGATAGCCCAGACTATGTCCCACATAATGATGATGGCACTTCCAGTTCTTCTGAATGTTGTGGTGATGAAGTCAATAGTTTTGATCAGGGGATAGGAGAGGATGCCACTGTAAGACATGAGAGGCAAGTGCAGGGAAAAAAATCATATGCAAAAAGAATAAGAAGATGAGTATGAATGAAAACAGTTCTTCTCAACAAAGAAATGGCAGTGTAGGTTTCCTCCTGGCCCCATGACTGTACAAGGAATAGTGCCAGGCACAGTGGCACAAAACAAAAAAGGTAAATCTTTAGTGTGTAACGTATTTTATATTGACCCTGCAGACAACTCTCGAGCTGTATGCAGTCTGCAAAAAGAGCATCAGTCATGGTGTCAAAGCAGAAAACTTTGGAACATCAGTAATGATGCGACATGTAAAGGAAAAACACCCAGCTGAGTAGGGCAGGGCAAGGGGCAGTGTCGTCGGTATGAGCAGTAGTGGAGGTAGTGGTGTCGGTGACCATAGTGACAATAAACTGGAAGCAGTAAGTGACACTGAATCACTTAATGCATCCTTGCAGTCTTTCCAGACAAATATAGATTGTTTTCTGACACCATCAAGTACTGGAAAATCCCAAAGTAGTGCTTCATGTGAAAAAGGCGTGATAAATACATTTCCCTCAAAATTAAAAATATCCTGTCAACTAACATTAAAAGAAAGTGTTGTGAGGAGATCAAAGCTTACCCACCAGCATCCAATGTAGCAGCTATTAAATAGAGCCACTGCAGAACTGCTGGCCAGTTGTCAACTCCCTTTTGCTTTTGTTGCCCAAAAGGTTTCCTCAAGTTCATGAACCGGACTGAACCATGGTACACTGTTCCCTGCTGAACATATTTCTCAAAAAATTATGTTCTGCAGATGTGTGACTTGGTGTGTACTGAAGTCATTAAGCAGTTGAAACTCTCTGAGGTGAAGCAGGTTCACATAAGTATCAATATATGAACAGCAACCAAACAATTGACTAAATGACTGTTACAGCTCATTGGGCAAGTTTTCAGTCAGAAAGTAATAATCCCAGCTCTACTGTAAGCAGTAGGAAGCAGGCTGTATTATTTGCAACCACTTTTAAAGAAAACCACACTGCTGTGAATATTTTTGCAAGAGCTGGAAAAACAATTGCAGAAATAACTTACACTATATTTCTTACCTCCAAGGTTCATAGTGTCAAATAATGGTGCAAACATAGTCAAAGCTGTTAGAGATGGCAACTACCAACACATACCTTGTTTTGCACATTGTTTATATCTTCTCATCCATAATTTCTTAAATGGAAACAGAAATGTTGAAAATCTGTTAGGTCTTCCTAGGAAAATATGTGGGCATTTCAGTCACTCTGTGAAAGTAGAAAAACTCCTGAAGGAGCTGCAGAGGTCAAACAACTTACCACTGCATACATTAAAGCAGGAAGTTCCAACCCACTGGAATTCAACATTTTACATGCTGGAAAGGCTTCTTGAACAGAAAAAATCTGTACATGACTATACCATGCAGAATCAAATAAATAAAGTAGACATCATGTTGAGTTCCAGCAATTGGAGTCTACTTGTATCTTTTGTCACATTATTGGAGCTATTTGAGGCTGCCACATGTGATGTCAGTGTGGACAGTGCAACTCTGAGATAAATTCTTCCTCAAATAAGATTTCTTCACATTTTACTTGATGACATAAAGAAAGACTTTCAGTCAAAAGACACCATCGCTGTTATGCTGGGAGATGACTCGAGTCTCAGATTGTTGACTGATCAGAGAATAAATGCCATGTTTATGAATGATACCTATGTGTTGGCTATGTTGCTAGATCCCCGCTTTAAGGGGAACATTGAAGCCATCCTTCCTGCAGAGGAAGACATTGAGTATTAGACAGATCTTCTACTTACCAAATGTGACATTGCCCTACCAACACCATTAACTGATGTACAGTAGTTAAACTCTGCTGAACCTTTAGAGTGTGACTGTGGTGCAGACAATAGCACATCTACAAATTCTTCATGATCACCAGTGTCATCAGCAAGGGAAAGAACATGTACAGCTACCTCTCAGGCATCCTACGTTCAGAGTCAGAAAGGCAAATCAATTCTGAGTGCCAGCAACAACATGGACTAGCATCCAGTTGCCTGAAAAAACATGAACTAATATCCTGTAAAGAAAGTGCAGCTGGTTCATCAGCAAGACTGGTAACCATCTCACACAACAGAATGATCTAGGAGTATTTTGCAGACCATGCTATGATTGGTCTCGAGAAAGACCCATTACTCTGTTGGAAACAAAAGAGAACAATATGTTCAGATCTAGAAAATCTTGCACTAATGTACCTCAGTTATCCATCTGCAAGCTTATACTCAGAATGCATATTTAGTGCAGCTAGAGGAACAATCACAGACCAAAGAACACTGTTAAGTACTGTAAATGTGGAAAGGCTTACATTTCTCAGAATGAATGCTGACAATTTCCCAGTTCTCCCAAACACTGAATTATGCGATTCTGACCCTGAACATGAACAGCAATCTGCAAACAATGATACTGAATATGATGACTAGGTTGTGTATGAAACAAACAGAAAATTCTGTGTGGAGTGGAGTACTGCCAAATTTGGTAAATTAACATTGCTTACACATCTCTCGCTCAGCAGTTACAACTGTCCCTCTGAAATAATTCCTGCCATGGCCACAGACAGTTCATGGACAAGCAGCATGTTTGTCATTTTTATTACAATGTTGGCACCATTATTTAAATTTCAGTTCACTTACTTTTTACAATCTTTCCATCAAACATGTTCCACATGTCACATCCTGTTACAGTCCTGCTGTATATGACCACTACACAAATTCTGGAAGGACTGTTACTAATAACTTACAAGCCTTATATTATAGTTGCTACCATAGTTTCTTCCACTGGCATCACTTTCCCTTAGTTTTACTGATATTCTTCTTAGACATGTACTACTGACAAAATATGCCATCACCACTGCCACCATGCCAGTCACATGTGCCACACTGCTCTTACTTTTGTCAGTCATCAGTTGATTATGTTTGCTGCCCGTCATGGGTATAATGTTTGGAAACATCAGCTGTTTCACTCAGCAGCTGCACCTCTCATACCTGCCTCATCAATGCCCACCATGGGTATAATTTTTTGAAACAGCAGCAGACTCATTCAGAGCAGCTGCACCTCTCATACCTATTTCAGCAATACCCACCATGGGTATAATTTCTTGAAACAGCAGCAGGTTCACTCAGCGCAGCTGCACCTCTCATACCTGCCTCAGCAATGTCCATCATGGGTATAATTTTTGGAAACAGCAGAAGGGTCATTCACAGCAGCAGTACCTCTCATACACCTCTCAAATCTGCCTCAGCAATGCCCACCATGGGTATAACATTTGGAAACAGCAGCAGGCTCAATTAGAGCAGTTGCATCTCTCGTACTTGCCTCAGCAATGCCCACCATGGGTATAACTTTTGAAAACCTAACAAACAGTGTAATACAGTCATAAGTCTTTCACGTTTTTTTATGGTCAGGGTGGGGTAATAGAGTAGTAGAATGATTAGGGTAGTAACTACCTGACCCTAACCAACTACCCATTTTTCATTAGGGTAATTTAGGGTAGTTTAGAGGTACATGCAGTTAGCATTTAGGATAGGGTATTTTATTACTAGGGCTGTGTGAATACCTTTTCCTGAATATTCAACTGAATATTCAGTATTCAGGTCCCAAGTATTTGGTATTCGTTATTCGGTATTCAGTATTCGGCTAGAAAAGGTGTTTGTTTCAAGGAAACTTTAAAAAAGCACTTCAGCAACACCATTAATCACCCATTGAACCTGGTATACCATATACACTTCAATGACACTTCAGCCACCGACATTGAGCTCTCACTAATGCAACACAAGCTTCATGCAGCACACTAGATCCACCACAACACACACATAGCACTCCGAAAACAATATCAAGCATTGCATTGGGTCAGCACTAGAGAGTGTTCATGGTCACAGACACGGGGTATTTATTTATTTGCCATGTACCATGCAATCAGCCTTCCTGGCTATAACATCTTTAGGGTGGATCACCTCTCCAAAAGAGGTGGGGGCTGCGCTCTCTACCTAAAAGACTCCATACAAGGGCACCACATCATTACCTCAATCCAACCCACAACTGCTCAGATACTGCCAGTGAGAATCCTCCTCAGTGCCCAAAACAAAACCTTCACTGTTGTCATCATCTACATCCCTCCCAAAGAATAGGGAACTGGTCTAACAGCTGTGCTTGACTTTGTAAAGTCTCTCCCACCAGACACTGAATCCATCCTCGTAGGTGACTTCAACATCAACTGGCCTGTGGCTGATGCTGGTGCACACAGAGATACCATTGCTGCGGTGAACCTCACACAAATGGTTGACTCACCAACCTGGAAAAATTACAGGATCAGCACCAGCACACTCTTGGACTGGATTCTTACCAGTCACCCATTGCGGATATCTAACACTAATGTCCTCCCTGACTCTCTCAGTGACCACTCCCCTGTTAGCTGCACCTGATCAAATAAATTCATCAAACAACCACTAAAAACAATCACCAGCAGGGTTCTACCCAATGGTCACCTTCCTCGACTCAAATCCCACCTCCTCCACCAAGACTGGTCCCCTATCTTCAATGCAACCAATGTAAACACTGCCCTTGACCACTTCATAAACATCTTCACTGTGGCCTGTGACACATATGCTCCTATTAAGAAACGCAAAGTCAAATCACTGAGTAACCCTTGGCTCACAGGTGACCTCCTCAGGATGCTAAAACAAGAGACCACCTATGGGAGCTGGCCAGAAACTCTGGAAAGCAAAACGACATCCAAAACTACAAACGTGCCCGCAATGACTGCACCAAAACTATCCGGCAAATGTAGTCTGCCTACTATAAGCATGCCCTCACAAACTCCTGGGGCAATGGTCGGGAATTCTGGAAGAACATAAAGGAACTCACTGGGAATCCATCCAAAACCCCCCCATCAATACTCAACATCAACAGAACCACAACCCTCAACCCAAAAACCATTGTGGATACCTTTAACAAAGCCTTTACCGACCTCAGCACTGTTCTACCTCAGGACTACTTCAAAGATGGTGTAGCCCCCCTTTCTGGAATGAACACTACTCCCACCAGCTCCCCCTGCTTCTACTTCAAAGCAATCAAGGCTCACCAAGTACGTAAATACGTTACCATAGCCCTTGGTAAATCAAGATTCAGTAATGACTCCTTTGATCTCAAAATCCTGTCTCTCACACTTGATGAAGTGCTTAGTCCTCTGACCAGAATTTTCAACCTCTCCCTCAGCCTTAGCCAGTTCCCGGACAGATGGAAATCTGCCATTGTCACCCCAGTCCATAAAAGTGGTGACAAAATTGCCCACAATAACTACAGACCTATCTCCCTACTACCCCCATTCTCCAAGGCACTAGAACGCATTGTCTCAGACCAGCTCACAGAATACCTGGATACGTACAACATCCTGTGCAAGTATCAACACGGGTTCCGCAAAGGTCACAGCACCTCCACAGCCCTACTTAAATTCACCGGCACAATCCACAATGCACTTGATTCCGGTGAACTACTAGGCTCAATCTACATTGACTTAACTAAAGCCTTCAACACCATCAATCACCGCCTCCTACTTGTCCAGCTTCAGAACACTGGGCTGTCAACTGACACCATTGGCTGGTTTAAGAGCTACCTTGAAGAACGGTCCCAAACAGTAAGAATCGCTGATACACTCTCGGACCCTAGACCGGTCTGCTTGGGAGTCCCCCAAGGCTCCATTCTGGGACCCCTCCTCTTCAGCCTATTCCTAAACTCACTACCAGACAGCTGCCCAGAACAAATAATTCTCTAGGCCGACGATGCTGTGATCCTCACCTCAGACCCTGATCCAAACCAATTACAAAATAAACTTCAGCGGGCCTTCTCCTCCATTGAATCCTGGTTCCTAAATCATAAACTGCTTCTCAATCAGAAAAAAAACAAGTCTATAGTCTTTTGCAGCCCCCACAACAAAAACAAACAACTCCACCTCTCCATTGCAACCGAACAAGGAGCCATCCTAGAGCAAACACAATCATTCAAGTACCTTGGCATCACCCTTGATCCCCAGCTCTCATACGCTGTCCATATTAGCAATGTGGCAAAATCTGCCAATACGAGGTTAGGCATATTATTCTGGCACAGGAAACACCTAACCCCAGAAGCACTGTCAGTGGCTGTCCAAAGCTCCATTGTCAGCATCGTAGACTATGGTCTTATCATATATGGGTCTGCAACTACCACTGCTCTCAAACGTATCATGACCTCCCTGAATAAGGCCTGTCATCTCATCACTGGCTCACATCGCCATACCCACACATGTGACCTTTATTCCCAATCTGGATGGCTTCAACTGGACAAATGCATAAAATACCAAACCTGCATCACGGCCAAGAAAATCATAATGAGGCTTGCTCCACCTGGTGTCTGTGCCCTCCTTAAGCCTAGACATAGGAACGTCACTAGAAGGAGATCCAATTCCAATCTACTACATATCCCACAATGTCGCATGACCCAAGAACAAAGATCATTTGCCTATCGGGCATCCAACTGGCTCAACTCTCTTGGCAGCGACATAGTGACTGCTCCAACACTCGGCCTTTTCAAGTCCAAGCTGCACCTCTCACTGCTTGTATCCTGTGATTGCCCATCTTAACATTTCCACCATTACAGCTGCACATGCCCCAGCACCCAGCACTTACAATCAGTCTTTGCACCCCAACACTTTACCTGGCATATTCCCTCGACAAGGCCCCCTGGCTGCACTGTCTCCCACCCTCACCCACCTCCCCCCCATATCTCCACTCCTGCCCCTGCCCCACCTCTCATACTCCCCTTACCTCTGCCCTCCTACCCCCCTACTTCCTACTTCTCTCCCCATCGACCCCCTCCCTTATCTTGCTCATAGCTCAAGTCTTTGTACTGGTTATTACATGTCTGTAAGTCAGTTACGTTATGTTTGTAACTAAAAATGATGACTGTTGCACACACTGATGTGGAACCTTTGTAAAAGAGCCTCGGCTCAAAGGTATTGTAATCCTAGATTGAAATAAATGAAAAATAAATAAAAATAAATTTGTAATATCAGAAGACCTTTGAGCGTGAGCTCTTTTACAAAGGTTTCACATCAGGGTGGACAAATAATACAAGACACAAATACAGTAGTTACAGGGGTCAGTACAAATACAGTTGTTACTGGGCTCAGCACATTAGGCAATTAAAGAGTAGTACATGAGAATTTTAGACAAACAGTGGAAAACAAAGCGATTGTAAGAGGATTCAGGTTATGTCTTGGATGATTCTCTGGGTGGCTCAGCCCTAGAGACCATTAAAATCCATTGATAGACTATGGTTGGGAAAGTGGGAGAAGGGGGGTTTTGGGGGGGCAGTATACAGAGCGGTAAGGAGGATTAATAGCTTACTAGTGCTCCTGACTAGGCTGGGATGAGGGCAGGTTTTTTCTAGGTATCTGTGCTGGGTATAACCGGAGGTGTAGGTGGGTAGAAGGTAGAGGTAGAAGATGCTTCAGCCGTGGTCATAGGAAAAGTGGTAGCAGTGGCTGCAGTAGTGGTGACAGTTGAAAGGGTGTCTGCTGCAAGAATGGCACTGGTGGTGGTGGGAAGCACACTGAATGTGGATGTAGTAGCCATAATGGTAGCAGTGGGGACACTTATGATGGTCTGCTACTTGCTGCACAAAACATGTATGCTCTAATTCCCCCCTACTACTGCACAACAGGATGTGACAGTGAATGTACAGATGGACAGGTGGTGATGCTAGCAGTAGTAGTACTGCTAATGGTATTAGTTGTAGTAGTACTATTACCAATGCTACAAGAACTACAAGAAGAAAAGGCTTGCTTGGGGAGAACAATATCTGAGCCCATCAAATAAAGAGAGACACTTGTATGTCATTGTCTATGTAGTCTATCTCACCACCTTCTCTGGAATTGTATTATGTATCAATAATATACAGTGGAGCAAGACAAGATGCAATTCAATACTTTGCAGTAAAAGACATGCCACAAAATATTGGATGACTGGAGGGCTTAATTGCCATTAAATTACACTGCTCCTTGCAGCATATTGCAACATTTTACAGCAATTTTGCAAGATACTACATTGCATACTGTCTGGCACCACAGTATGAACTATGTTCTATAATCTTGATGCAGTGTTTCATCCTTGGGTATGCTAGTTGTGGATTGTTTCATTACAAAAGGGCATCTCAGTCTCATTCATTTTAACTTCACTTCTTTATGGTGTGTGTTTCTTTAAGGGTTGTATATTCATAGCGTGTTTGTATGTTCCCGACATGCACCCTGACAAAGACCAGGTTCTGGTCAAAGCACCAGGGCTCTATTGGCATCCTCCAGCCTTAGCACAAACAAATGTATTGGCAACTTTATTCTGCACTGCTCTTAACTGTATTTTGTTACTGCAATCCCCCTTCCCGCTGAGTGCTTCATTTGTTCTACATAGATTGTTTGGGGGTTTGGCAGCCCAGGGACAACACTAGCAGTAATTGTGTGGATGTGCTGTATGTTTGTGGTCTATCATCCTGTTCCTCACCACTTGAGACCAGCGGTGTAGATGCTTTGCTGGGGCTGGACCGGGCATGTTTGCAAGATTGCTGAAGACATGATGGATCAGGTCACTACTGGTTACTGGGTAAAACACAAACTATTACTACGTAGTACCTGTGTGTGTGATGCTTTTCTTAGTGCTTGTGGAACTACAGTAATACACCAACCTTTCCAGTTATACTGCACCACAAAAAAGTAGCAGTAAAGAAAAACACCGTTATTAAGAAGGGGAAGAAAAGGACAACCTATTTAGTCAAACATGGAACCGAGCAAGGAACAGACAGATAACATACAGTTAAGTCAGTGAGACAAACCTGCCCCCCTAAGTGCAATGGATTAATTAAAAAAGCAACAATAAACAAACAAAATAATGCATGTGCACAACTATGTACACACACACGGCACAGACTCGCAGGGGGATATATTTCACAAGCACAGCTTAATTGTGTGCAGTGGGCTGTAGAAGTTGGGGGGGAGTCAGCCGCCGTGTCAGCGTGGCTCAGTTGGTACAGTAGCACATCTGCCTCTGGACCGGAAGGTCATGGGTTCTCGTCCCATACTGGGATTGGACTTACACTTAAAAATTGTTGGTATCCAAATGCAGTATTGGGGGGTGCTGTACTGCTGGGGTGTGCCATCCTTCGGATGAGACGTTAAACTGAGGTCCCTTCTGCCATCCTGATGTTGTCCTGGTGGAAGTAAACGAACACAGGGAACTCTTCGCAAAGAGTAGGGAACATTCCCGGTGCCCACGCCAGCATTCCCCTTCCCATAAACCCGTTCATGCAATTATCCAGGCTGTGTGCGGGTGATGATGTGCTATATGGCCGCTACCACACATTCAGTCACTTCGCTACCAGTCTATCATTGCTCGTAAAGTGCTTTGGGATACACTGCGTATGAAAAGCGCTATATAAATGCTAATTCTTCTTCTTCTTCTTCTTCTCCTTCTCCTCCTCCTCCTCCTCCTCCTCCTCCTCCTCCTCCTCCTCGTCCTCGTCCTCCTCCTCGTCCTCGTCCTCCTCCTCATGTGTACAGGGATCTATCCCCATAACCAGAGGAGACTAACAATACCAATTCAGTGAGTCAAGCCTGACTGGCTTAGAACCGAAGAAGTTTATTTCAAAATCTGTGTGCACACAGCTGTGCTAAAAATGCCAACAGGTGCCCTTCTCCATTTCTGAGTTCATAATATGTTTGGTTTAGAAAGTGGAGATGTGCCTCTACCTTACCTTGCTCTAGACCGGGGGGTTTCAACCTTTTGTGTGCATGGACTCCTGTCAGTAGTAGCAGGGACCTCCTACTTGCAACGGTGAACAGAGTGTGCAGGGGGTGGTGGATGTTAAGTTTCTTACACCAATGGTGATGGTGGTATGGAGTTTGAGCAGAATCTCTAGCCAGAGACCAGATGTGAATCCCATATTCACTATATGACCCTGAGGAAATGGAGGTGTGGGAGGTGTTAAAAGTGGAAAACTGTGAATAAAAGATCCCAGATCTGAATACCGCAGAGATGATCCAAGATGGCCACCTGAAGGCTGTAGGGGCTAGTCTGGATGGCCCTGCAGGTCAAGAATATTCCCCTTTTGTGTAATTTGGTGCAACAAGTCTGGATAATGTCTTTCTACTTGAGTTAAATCCATTTTTATGACACCTTTTATACCTGTAACTGAGTGAAGGAGAGAAAGAAATGTGGTGAAAGACGCTGCTCAGCATGCCGCTGATACATACTAGGTACTATGAATGAAACGCGACTCAAGTTAAAATAAATAACCAGTTCTGACTGGACTCTTTTCTTTACAACTGCTTGTCTCCAAGTACTTATTTTTTGAAAAGGAGCATGAATTCAGCTGGGGCTGCTACGGCAAAACATGGAAACACTGTTCCAAACACTGAGACAGTAATAAACACCACTTCTACAGTTTCATATTTAATATTTTTCCTGCTCACTCCATGGACATCTTGTGCCTTGCTCAAGGACCCTCAGGGGGCCTAGGACCCCTGATTGAAAAATCCTGCTCTAGATTGTTGAGAGCCATCCTAACTTCTTGTATCCGTGGCAGTAGGTTAGGTCGCCCTCAGTTTTATGCTCCATCTATAACTTCGTACATTTTTCCCCTAAGAGAAACCTCCTTTGTTTCTGTTTGTAGGAGGCATACTCTGTTATATGACATATGTTACAAGACCACCATGGCTTTCAACCCATCCCAAATAATCTTAGGCACTGAGTCATTTTCTATATTAAAATTCAGATGTCTTTATCTCTTCTATAATCTTATGAATGAATCATTCATCATTAAATAAGCTACTATTAAAGCATCAAAAGGATTCCTTGACGTCTGCCCCAAACCTAAGGAATATGCTGTTGGGTGCATGGTCTGATAGGGCAGCGGGTGGGATGTCTACATGCTGAATCTGGTCTAGGTGCACCGCTGAAATATAGGCTGTATCTATCCTGAAGTAGCTTTTACTAAGCAGTGAATAAAATGTGTAATTCTTAGTCCTAGGGTTCTTCCAGGGATTGATTAGGCCCAGTTCCACCCTTATTTTTTTCAGAGTTTTTCCTGCCATCTTACCCTCTGCTTTGGGCCCAGCAGATCTATCTAATTCAACATTTGTGACTAGGTTCCTGTCTCCCCCAAGCATGAAAACTGTGGCAGAGTTAGGCTACACCCTCAGCTGTGATTGATGGACTACTTTTCTATCTCCTTATTTCCTAGTTACCAAAACTTCCATTGTGCAACAGTTAACGCTTTTCTCTTTGCTTTTCTTGTTTCCCCCTTCCATCCTAGGTCGGCCACCTAGAGCAGCTCTTTACTGTCCCTACTAAACTTCCTACTAGTTCTCTCTTTTCATTCCTTTTCCATTTCCATCCATCCAGTCCCTGGAATGATGCCAAACACCCAGACAGGTGTTGTGTTAAGTGCATCCTGGGCCCCATCCTATTCACTTTATACATAAACCATATCGACTTTCACATACACTCAGGCTACATACATCTATTCGCTGATGATACTGTTCTCTACACTATTAACTCATCCCTGGACATTGCTTACGATGAGCTACAACATGACTTTGTCACCCTCCAACACAATTTACTAAAGCACAAGCTACTGCTTAATGCAAAAGAAAACAAGGCAATGATCTTATCTCCACTTGCCACTCATACCCAGGGGCCATCATCGAACTGCCTGATTTACATCCTATTTAGGTGATCCTCTGGAAACAGTGGATAAGTTTAAGTACCTGGGTGTCTGCTTGGATAACCGGCTTAACTTTGCAGTACATCTGAATGAGCTATCAAAAAAGCTAAGACAATATCTAGGTATCTTTTATCGCATAAGACACCTCCTCACATTAGAAGTCAGAAAGACACTGGTCCTTACAACTTTTATTCCTCTGCTTGATTATGCAGACATTTTTACAGCCACTGTTCAAATCAGACATTATGTAAATTAGACACCCTGTATCACCGTGCCTTGTGGTTTATACTGGATATGCCCAGTCGTACTCACCACTGCTTGCTCTACCAAAAGATCACCTGGCCATCTCTTACATTGAGGAGGCAAAAAAATGCCCTCTTGTGGTTATACAGGGCCTTAACCAATAAGCTACCTGGTTATATCTCTGCTCTCTTTGTACGCGTAACAGGAGCGTATGGCCTAAGAAGCACATCCCTTGTATCCTTCAAGGTGCCAAGAATAAGGTCCAAGTATGGTAAGGCTTCTATCAATTTCTCCTTCCCTTCCCTTCCCTTCCCTTTGGAACAACATGCAAAAGACACCAAGGTTATCTTCCCTGATGGGTTCTCATACCTTTAAGTTGTCTATCACATGCATCCTGAAAATCTGTATGTACCTGCCACAGGTGAGTCTCCTACTAGCCTCCCTGCCCTGCTCTCCATTTACTTAGCATTTACTTACAACTCCAGCACTTCTCTGCACATCTCCCTCTGTATACTATTCTTACCCCCTGGCCTTACTACGTTCGTGGCATCTCTCCCTCTAGTGTTGACATCCTCCTCCTGAAAACTCCCTCCCTATCCTTCCCCACAAAGGGTCAACCCTCCTGGTTGATCCGTTTATGCCTTCTTGTTCTATTGTTAATATAATCTTACCACACTCTGTTACTTCTATTGCCTTGTTTAGTATCCACCCCAGACGTTAGCGTACCCTTAATTTAATTTAACAATCTGCACACTCTGTATTATCCGATGTTGTTGTTACTATTTTTTTTACTGTATGTACCTGCATGCACTAAGTGCCCAATTATATTATTCCTTGCTCTGTTCCCTTCTGCCAGGACTATCTTGAAAATGAGCTTGCTCAATGATGACTCTGCCTGGTTAAATAAAGTTTTGATTGATTGATTGATTTTGTGTACAAAAAAAATGAAGGCTATTTTAAATAGCAATAGATACAGTTAATAAAGCTTTTTTAAATAAAAAGGATTCAGATGCCACATAAAACAATAATAATTTCATGATTAGTTCAGTTATAAGAAATTCTTAAGGTATTTTCATAAATTCACACTATAAACATGTTACTGCATAAGGTGGTATGCTTTATAAAAATGCTTAGTCACTGTAGATCAGAGATATAGAGAGAGTCAATATCTGTGGATATATACACTGTACCTTTAACTGAACCAGGAAGTCCCCTGAAACAACTCCCCCACCTTGGTTTTGAAACAACATGTCCAGGCATGTAAAAAGAAAGTATTCAGTCAGGTGACCCCACCAAAAGATATAAAACCTCTTCTCTGAGTTCACTTCAGTTCAGTCCAGTAGAGTTTAGTCTTGAGAGTGAAGGAGAGAGGTGCTACTGTACACAAGCTGTTGAATTCAGATGAGAAGGGTCTTAGGAACTCTAAGATCCAGGACTGTATTATGTGAGAAACTACTGATGTTAAGTAGTGATTTTCTTTGCATTTGGTTTTTCATTTATTGTTGTTCTAACTTTTGAAAAATAAATATCACAGCACAGTGTGTTTTAAACCTGTAAATTTGCTTCGTCTGAAGTTTATTCCCACATGCTATGACAAACACCCTTCCCTTCCCCCCCTGGGGGGAGGGTTGTCAGTTTGTGGAACAGCTGTCTGAAAAATGAGGGGACCACGCTGGGGTTGGACTGTAGACATTTACCACATGCACAGTCTGTGCACAATTCTCCAAAGTAACATGAGCAAGCTTCCCATCTTTATCCATATAGCTCCTCTTAACTTTCCAGGGCAGCTCTCTTCCGAGAAGCATGACCATCTCTGCAGTGAGTTTAGCCAGGTTAAAGGCAGCAACCACTTCTACTACCCACTGCCTATGCAACTTCTTATGTTCCTCCACAGATAAACTTATTTCCTGCAATAAATCTATATTGTGGTTTAAGTCTCACCCAGATTTTTAGTGCTGGGTGATTTCAATGCCTGGGTTGAGGATGAAACTTCTCCATTTGGAATACATTTTCTAAAGTTGATGACATCGCTGGGCCTTGTACTGGTGGTTGTCTCTGGTACGTACCAGCACAGTCTTCTCATTGGGTCTTGATATTAGTGATGTGAAGGTTCATCTGGTCATTTGATTAGATCATCGTGCCATACAGTTCCTCTGTGGGTCCCCCCATTTAATAACCCAGCCAAAGGAGATGGTTAAATACCACCCTGTTCTTAATTTGGAGCCCGAGAAGTTCTGGGTAATATTGGACACTTCAACCATAGATACAGTTTGTGCTGGGGGATAAGGAAAAGCCTTGGAGAGCTACAGTGTAGTTCTTATGGCTGCCTTCAACTCCTTGGCATCATTCCATGTTCATCCCTTGATTTCCAGCCATGGGTCATCATGGTTTGATGGGGTCCTGCAGAAGCTGATGACAAAGAAATGGAGGCTGGAGCATTCCTGGTGGAGAACCAGGTCTGAGGATAGATTTGTGCTAAGAACTCATTATGATGAGTATCAATGGGCAATCACTCTGAAAAAGTCAGTATTCCTGTCACAGGTGATTGCCACTGGAAATAAACAACCGGCTCAAACTTTTCAACACTGTAGACAGAATTGTTTAAATCCAATCTGCCTACAGTCAAGAAGAGGTTTTTTTTCGACAGCAAAGTGAGAAGAGTTTTGTTTTCTGGATAAAATATCTTCTACCTGCTAGGTGGTCTGTCATGGACCTGTAGTGTCCATTCAACACTGGGCAAAGGAACTCCGTATCAATGGGAAGAGTTTGAGCCAGTATTGGTGGATGACTGGCTGAAGAGGGGCCTTCAGGCCCAGGAATGATGGCAGAGTTCCTGGGTTCAGGTTGCAAAGAAGCAAATACAGGCTACACTCACCAAAAACAACCAGAAAAAATATTTGACTGCAGATAAAACACTTTATCATAAAGGCATTACAAATACTCATGCCACAGGTAACAGACACAAAAAAAAACCACCCTGGCCCTTTGACCAGAACATATGGCCTTCCTCAGGGGATGAAATTACAGCAGCATTCTATGGTCCCTAAATGGTGAGCTAATTACTAACACTTGACAACACTGCTAATTAGTAATTTTGATAATTAGCTCCATAACTTTTTTGATGCAACCTGTTTTGGTTGCCAAGTGACCAGAGTTATCTTAATGGGTGCAAAAAGTGTCACTGCACTCAGCATCAAAGATGTTCATAGTCTCTTAAAATGTCCAGTCAAAATGTAATCAAAGTCCACTTGAAAGGAAACAGAATCTGTAGTTAAAGCAGTCAGTGCCATATCATTAAAGTTGAATACACAAATAAGAAGTGCTTTAAATTCAAGCAAAGAAACTTTCAGCTAATGTCAATTAACAATAAATGTGTTCATATTACTAAGCCCTTACAAATCCAATCCTTAATATTCAATTCCACGTCAGCTGTAAATATGACTCAAATTTGCATAATGTTAATAAGATTAATTTTTTTTTCAGATAGGTTTTTGTCCTCCTGACTTTGATGGGAGAGGCTCCCTTCTGTCGACCCCATCACTCCCCTCCACTGTCCATAGTCTCCCTGGGACTTATCTTGTGGCTCAGGCCTCCATGGATTTCTCTCCATTATGTGGTCAGGAAGGAAAGGGCCATCACTCCCCCCAATGCCTGAAATCCAGTTTGTCACCACAGGTCATCCTAGGGACTAGGCAGGTGGGGGTGCAGTGAACGAGCATCATACACGCCCTGTCATGCCTTCCATTTTCCTCCTGGGTTTCTGCCCTTCCTTCCCCAGCTGCAACATCTTCATGGCGTGCATGTGTGTGGAGGTGTACATGAGTCCCAAGACCTTGACCCCCCGACTAACTTCTGCCTATTGACACTCCTATCAGCTACCACCAGGTCTCCATCTGGTGGCAACCAAGAACCAGTGTGGCCAATCTCCCCAATCCAGGACAGAAGAGCTGCCTCGTGGCATCTCAATCCTCTCTCAGCCCCTCCCTCCACCAACCCCTGGCAGCCCAGGCTCATTCCTGATCCCAAGTTGCTGGTATGGCAGGAGATCAGATGCTCAATGCCTCTGCTCTCCACACCACTGGGCCTGGCTGGAATAAAATGAATTTATAAGAAACCTGTGCTATAGCAGATTTCCCTAGACACAATAAATATGACATGCTTGCCCAGAAAATCTGGAACTAAACAAGACTAACTAACAGTAAAATGTGTCATTGTCATCATCAAAAAATCCACTGGGACAAAATGTTTTTCATAAAAAATGTCCCTCATAAGATGATATGTGCCTAGTCTAAAATTGTATTTCACTCTGCCAGGCGTGGAGTGGGACACACCTACCAAAAAGAACAGAAGGGAGCAGGTAATGCTGGACACCTTCCAGGAAAGCTTTCTAGTACAGTTGGTCAAGGAACCAACTAGGGAAAGGAACACCCTTGACCTCGTACTTAAAAATGGGGAGTGGGTGAGGGATGTGAGGGTGGAGGAACCACTGTGGGGGGGGGTGACCACCAGACAGTTTGGTTCCAGTTACAGATGGCTAAAGAGAGGGAGGCATCTGGCACAAGGATGCTGGATTTCAGGAACACCAACTATAAGATGATGAGGGAAGTGGTACAAGGGTTCCTGTGCAAAATTCAACCAGGTATGGACACACAACAAAGATGGGAACTGATATGATGGGTTAGTGGAGGCAACAGAAACTTGCTGTAGGGCCCAGACTAAGAAGGCTAGGGGGAAGAAACACAGCTGGATAAGCAAAGGGGTGTTAGACAGGGAGGAGGAAAAGGGCAGCTTACAGGGGATACAGAAATTTGGGGAGGGAGGAGGAGAGGGAGGAATATCTGCAAGAAGCAAAGGAAGTGACCAGGGGGTAAGGGCAGCCAAGGCGGCAAGAGAATTCAGGCTGGAGCAGGGCATAAAGAAAGGGAGAAAAAGACTTCTTTAGGTACATCAGGGAGAAAAGAAGCTGTAAAGACCAAATAGTAAGAATTAAGAAAGAGGGAGGTGAAAAGGCAGAAGTACTCAATGACTACTTCTGTTCAGTCTTTACCAAAGAAAGGGAGGGTGCGCTACCCATAGTAGGAGGAAGGATAGAAACAGATAAGGGGGATGATGGACAGAGAAAATCACAATAGGGAGGGTGCTGGAGGGGTTAAGGGCATTGAAGGTGGACAAAGCACCAGGACCGGATGGAGTTTATCCAAGAGTGCTGAAGGAGGTGGCAGAGGTCCTGGCTGGACCCTTGGAAGAATTATTTAATTCATCTCTAGACACAGGATGCATATCCCATGACTGGAGACTGGCTCACATGGTTCCCCTCCACAAGAATGGACCTAAGGATGAACCAGAGAACTGTAGGCCAGTAAGTCTAACATCCATACTGGGGAAGCTAATGGAGACCATCCTAAAGGAGAGGCTAGTGGCACTACTGGAGGTGAATGGGGTGCAGGACGGGAGGCAGCATGACTTCGTCAAGGGCAAGTCATGCCAGTCCAACCTGGTGGAATACTATGACTGGGTGACTAGGCAAATTGATGGGGGCCATGCGGTGGATGTCCTGTACCTAGACTTCAGTAGGGCCTTCGATTCAGTACCGCATGGGAGACTTGGAAGCAAGCTATGGGGCACAGGGGTAGGAGCAACACTGGTGAGGTGGGTGGAGTGGTGAACTGGCTAAAAGATAGGCAGCAGAAGGTGGTGGTAGATGGGGAATACTCATCCCCTAAGCCTGTGACAAGTGGTGTTCCACAGGGGTCGGTGTTGGGTCCAGTGCTGTTTGGCATATTTATTGATGACATCTCAGAGGGCATCAGCAGCAAAATCAGCCTATCTGTGGATGACACCAAGATGGTTGCAGTGGTGGATGACCAGGTTGGGTGGTGGGGGCTACAGGAGGATCTGACAAGGCTATAAGCATGGTCTGACAGATGGTAGCTGGAGTTCAATGCAAAAAAATGCAAGGTACTGCACTTAGGAACAAAAAATCTGAGGAGAAGCTACCATCTGGGGTGTGGGGGTGTGGCTGGAAGTAACAGAAGAAGAGAAGGATCTGGAGTACTTATCACGGGAGGAATGAACAATTCCATGCAATGCAGAAAGGCAGCAGCAGTGGCCAACAAAATGCTGGGGTGCACTGCAAGGGGCATTACCTCGAGAAGAAGGGAGGTTATTCTACCATTATACAGATTATTGGTTAGAACCCACCTGGCATACTGCATGCAGTACTGGCGTCCGTACCTACAAAAGGACATTAGGCTGCTGGAGGGGATGAAGCGTAGGGCAAAAAAGATAATTCAGGGCCTGGGGGAATTGCCATATGAAGTCAGACTAAGAGAGCTAAACATGTACAGACTGGAGGAGAGGTGGGATGGGGGACATGATTGAGACCTTCAAATACATGATGGGGATAATCAAAACAGACACAGAAGGTCTATTCAGGAGGAGGCTGGGGAGAGACACTAGGGGCCATGACATGAGATTGAAGGGGGGGTAGATTCAGGAGGGAGATGAGGAGGCATTTCTTTACAGAGAGGGTGGTGGCAAAGTGGAACACACTACCGGCTGGAGGTGGTGGCACGTAACACAGTATAATGCTTCCAAAGAAGGGGTGGGACAGGGCAAAGGGGAGAGTAAAGGAGGGAAGGAAGGGAGGGGGTGGGGGAAGCTGCTGAATAGGAGTTAGCTGCAATCTCAAGCTGCCTAGATAGACCAGGATGGCCTTTTGCTGCTGGCAACTTTCGTATGTTCAAAGTTATTGTAAAAAAGGCTTCAAATCTATGATCATTAAGTCCCTTAGGAATAAGACAGTCCATTTCAAAAATCCACCTCGATTCTAGTTTTAGCAGCTTGTTTACATGATCTCCACCTCGATGGAGTGGTAGTACACAGTTTACTCCTATAAGTGCAAGAATCTTGAGTCAGAATTGTGATGATTTTTAAAGTACAGACCAATTTTGGTGGGATGGGTCAGAAGTTGGTCAACTGGGTGGCAAACTGGTTGATGGGCAGAAAACAGAGTAGTGGTAAACGGTATACAGTCAGAAGAGATGCAAGTCACAAGTGAGGTACCTCAGGGATCAGTCTGGGGCCAGTCCTTTTCAATATCTTCATCAGTGACATTGCAGGTGGACTGGAGGGTAAGGTTTGTCTGTTTGCAGATGACATCAAGATCTGCAATAGAGTAGATGATCCAGATGGGGTGGGCAGAATGAGAAGAGATCTGGATAAACTAGCAAAATGGTCAGAAAAGTGGCAACTGGGGTTTAACATAAAGAAGTGCAAGATCATGCACATATGGAAGAGAACCCCTGAGACCACCTACAGGCTGGGAGGGGAGTTGATGGCAGTCACAAGGGAAGAAGGAGACTTGGGCATCATCATCATCATCACCGATGACCTGAAATCATCCAAGCAGACCACTAAAGCAGTAAGTAAGGCTAGGGGGATGTTGGGATGTATTAGTAGGGGTATCACAAGTCGGAAAAGGGAGGTAATAGACAGTCGAGGGACTACTTTACAAGACAAATTAGTTTGAATTTCTTTTTACTAATTTTTTAAATATATTAAAATGTCATATATGATCTATTTTCTAAGCGCAATATATTAATGCCCTCCAGGGTGGGTGGTATGGACTATACCAGCCCTTCCAGGGGCTATAAGGCCCTCTGCCTGCAGTGTCAGGGCTCATTAAGCCCTGAGTAGGTGGGTATAACCCAATCCCACCAGCCTTTCTGGCATTATTGCTTGTGTAACCATGCTCACATGCATCTCTTTTGACATCACCACAACATTTTCTCCTCTATTAACGTTTTTTATTTACATATAGGAGTATTATTTTTCAACTCAGATAGTGCCTGATTTTCCAAGGGGGCAATGTTGTGGTGAATTAAGTAAGTCCAGGTTGCAAAGGCTCCCTCTGTTGTGAGCCTTTGGAGGCTCGGTTCCTGACCAGGTCTGAGATTGGGGACAATGGGAGCCTGATGGGGGGAGTGTCATCCACAAGGAGTCTACTGATGGCTTCTGCACCAACTGTCTTGGGTACCTGGGTTGTGAAGAAAGCTGTAAAAAAGATTCCTGAACTGGTGGGGTCCTTTGACTTAAAGAAGCCTGTGTTTTGTGGAAGATCAGTGCAGTGGCACTGATGATCTGAACCCTAGGAACAAGGAATGGGCCCAGTATGTGATAAAGGTTAAGGCACTTTTGTCTGGGACAGAAAGGCACTGACTTCAACCCCCATGGTGGCACAGGGCTAGGGACAGGCTGACTGAAGTTGTATATACTGTATCTCAGCTGTGCTAATGTGTTTGTTCTGGAAGGGTACACCCCTTCATTTGACTTCTGCCAGAGGCTCTGTATTGCTCCCTTCTGAGCTATTCCACACTACAATGCCCTCGTCTCACTTGCAGCTGTGGGGGTAATGCAGCCATAACTGTAAATCTTGGGTTAATGTCTCCTTTTGTAATGGGGAAATGTGTCACTGAATGTGTAATTGAAATACGTGCAGGAGGGAACAGTGATTGAACTGTAAATATGTTGCAAATAAGTAAGCTGCTTGAAACAAACCTGCAACTGGCTAGTCAGGGAACATGTACAGTAAAAGTGATTATCAGCGAATGTGATTTTACAGAATTATGATGACTGAGACTGTTGCCGAATTAAACTGTGCCCAAATGGGAGCTGAGGCTGAAGATGTATCGCTAGTACCTCTAGCAAGTGCATTGCTTCTGTAAATAAAGTGTTGGAGTTTTTGCCAGAAATTATGCTTAGGTGTAGTATCTGAGTCCATGCAGTTACTACAAGGATGCAGTTTTTTGCAGACTGCAATCACTACAGCTAATGCAAATGGAAGTAAAGTTATGGTTTCGGTTTAAAAAAACTTAAGGCCTATCCCAAGTTGCCATGCGGGGACAGTGACTGTGTCCAGTGTGAAGCAATCATAATCTATCTTTTAACCAACCAAGGTGGCACTATATATCCCAGAGCCAAAAGGATAAAATGCATAATGGAGAAGAATGTGATTTTTTTATCCTGTAGTAACAGCAGTGACGAGAAAGCCCATTAGTCAGCCAGGGTGAGGTGTCCTTGTCATTGGGCAAGGGGGGGGCATGCAGAAGAAGGTAAGCAGGTCTCCCTTGAAGGTACACTGGTAGCATGGTCAAAGCAAGGACTATAGAGTGTGCAGAGACTTTTATAACACTACCTCAGTGGTCCAGACCCAGGAAGTGTACACTACACAGGAGGTGGCTCCCAGTGAGAACTTTCCACCTAAAATAGAAGTTGTCAGGAGAAAGGGACCTCTTGGCCCACCTAGTCTGCCCTAAATTACTGCCTACTGTGGTACTGTAGACCCTAGTTGATCTCTGGCCTTATCCACCCCCATCCTGTTACTAAGGTACCTTTGTACCTATCCCATGCATGTTTGAAACCCATTATCATTTTGGTATCCACCACCTCTGCTGGGAGGCTGCTCCAGATGTCCACCACCCTTTCCATAAAGAAGTATTTCCTCACATTTCCCTCAAGTCTTCCCCCTTCCAGCTTCATATAGTGCCCCCTTTTCCTTGAGCATCTCTTTCTGTGCAAAAGGCTACCCTTCTGTACCTTATTGATACCTTTGAGGCATTTTAATATTTCTGTTTTGTCCCCCCTTTCCCTAGTCTCCTCCAGAAAATGCATGTTTAATTCCCCAAGTCTTTCCTCGTATGGCTTCTGATGTAGGCCATGCACCATTTTGATTGCCCTTTTCTCTACTGCCTCCACCCAGTCTAAATCCTTCCTGAGATGGGGCCTCCAGAACTGGACACAGTAATCCAGGTGGGGACTCACCATTGATCTGTACAGGAGTAACACTACCTCCCTCTTTCTGCTGGTGATACCCCTCCCTATGCACCCACGCATTCTATTTGCCTTTCCTACTGCCTTATCACACTGCTTTGCTACCTTCAGGTCATCAGATATGATGACCCCCTGATCCCTTTCCTGTTTTGTGATTGATAGCACCTCACCCCAACTGATATGTTGCCCTTGGGTTTTTGTGCCCTATGTGAATAATTACACACTTTTTGGCATTGAAGCCCAGTTGCCAAATCCTTGATCAGTCTTCCAGTTTTTGCAGAGATTCCTTCATCCCCCCCCCCGCAGTGTATCCACTCTGTTGCAGATTTTTAAGTCATCCACGAACAGGCATACCTATCCTTCCAGCCTCTGTGCGATGTCACTAATAAAGACAATGAAGAGGACCGGTCCCAGTACTGAACCCTGAGGCACCCTGCTGGTTACATTACCTTCTTCCAAGTGAACTCCATTTACCACCACCCTCTGAGTTCTGTTTCTTAGCCAATTTCATACCCATTTTACTATCTTTGGTCTCATTCCCAGTCTGCTCAGTTTGTTTACTAGTCTTCTTTGTGGAATGGTGTTGAAGGCCTTACTGAAATCCAGGTATGACATCTCCACCACCCCTCCCTGATACACCTCCCTGGTAACCCAGTCAAAGAACTCTATCAGGTTCTTTTGGTGAGCTGTCCCCCTTGTGAATCCATGCTGCCTCAGATCCTGCAATCCATTGGTTATTAGGTATTCCCCAATCCTTTCTTTTAGTAGTGTTTCCATGACCTTGCCCACTACCAAAGTCAGGCTTACAGGTTGGTTGTTACCTGCCTGCTCATTATTCCCACTTTTGTGTAGTGGGACCACACAGGGGCATAGCTACAAGGGTGCAGAGGGTGCAGTCGCACCCGGGCCCATGAGGTTTGAGGGGCCCAAATCATAATTATGATGTCTGTTCAAAACCAGGTAGGCCCTATAACATACCCTTGCACCCAGGCCCTCTGTTAATTTGCTACACTACTGGGACCACATCTGCCCTCTTCCATTCCCCTGGAATTTCCCCTTTATCCAGTGATAGATTGAACATGGCCGTTAGAGGTGCAGACAGTTCCTCCTTTGGTTCCTTCAGTTTTCTGGGGTTAACACCATCTGGCCCCATTGGTCATGCCTACTTTTAGTTTTGCTAGTTCCAAATGGACTCTCTCCTCCGTGAAAGGGCTAGTGTCTGTTCACCTCCCTTTCCTTAATGCCCTTTTCCCCTATCTGCGACCCATCACCTACCCCTTCCTTTGTGAATGCTGAACAAAATTACTTGTTCAATATGTCTGCTTTCTTCTAGTCCTCTTCCACTCTCCCATGCTTCCCCTTTTAGTCTTACTATCCTTGCCTTGCTTTTCTTCCTTTCCCCTGTGCACCTGAAGAATGTGTATGCCTCTTTCTTGCTGACTTGGCAATGTTTTTCTCTGTGCTTTTGCTCTCCTAATTGCCTTTTCTGACTCCATTTGTTTCTTCTGATAACTCTCCCTATCCTCTTCCTTCTATGTCATCTCCTACCCCTAGACATGGGAGTCATGCCTAAGGTTATTACACACCCCACCCCTCATCAAGGGACAGTATTGTAGTGAAGGCCTGAAATGGCATTATGTTGCAAATATATTTTCATATCAATATATAATGTTGCAACAAATTTTACATAATGATATAAAAAAGCAAGAGCTTTTGAAAAATGTTTTAGAAAACCTTATGTTAAGTGTTTTTGAATTTTGGTTACACTGCACGTTATTAGGGTTGCAGGTAGACAGAGCCTGCAGCCCTATTGCATCAGCTCTAAAAATGAGCTACCAGATTCAGACCATGGAACACTTCCTTTGGTGTTTTCAAATTATACTTCCACTTCTTTGCAGCCCTTTAATTTAACCCTTGTAGTGCTGCAGACTGAACATCTATCCAGAGCTCAATCAAACAGATTCATTCTAGTTCTTTCCACAGCCTGGGGATTAAGAAACAAATGCTCTTGAGAATCACATCTCCTCCCCAACCTTGTAGTGCTTCAGTGAGTACAAGAAACACATGTTTTCATTTGAATCAAACTTGGTGAACAACATTTTTAGAGTTAATGCAAGAGGGCTGCTTACAGCCATTTTGTTGTCTGTAGCTGGAAAAATGGAGTACCATGGCACACATTTGGGGAGTTTTTAGTGTATCATTCTCCAACTTGCCAGTTAAATAAAATACCAATTCCAACACTATTTTCTCAGCTTCTTTTTATTGCAATGTGACCTGCTGTCTTTGGAGACAATTAATTTACTGACATGACTTTCAACAGATGACAGCATCTAACTGCCGAGTAGTTCTAAATTACCGTCATCTCTCCCAGTCTGTGTGTGTGTGTGCATGTGTGTGTGGCAAAGATTTACAAGTATTTCCTCTGAAAACTTGATTTATGTTAACCCTTTCTGTACCTAATTAGTGGCACTGGAACTTGGTTTTAACTTGTAGGAAGGGTAAATAAATGCTAGGCAGCTAATGTTTTAGGGGTTTTCAGAAGTTGCAAGGTGCATCCTAACGAATTACAAAGAATGATAGCAGTGTCAACTGCAGTGTTCCCAGATTGAACAAAGCATTTCCCTATAGGGCACCCTCCTTTTCCCTGTATTTTCCATGTAATACTGGGACAAAACTCCTGTACATTTTCCTGTATGCTCAAATCAATACATGTATGCAACTGATTTCATTATGCCTGTCAGTAAAATCACCATAACAAATGTTAAGGCTGTTTTTATTCATTTGAAATGGTAAAACTCACCTTCAACATATCACAGAACCTGTGAAAACATTTTGGAATCTCTCAAGCTTTGCTCTCAATGTTCACATGTCTGCAGACCCTCTTGATGGCATTATAGCATTGTTACAATGTACTGACACAGCCCAATAGCCTGGCTGAGATGCAGTATGTCATATTCAGTGGGTCAAACTTTTTTTCCATTTCAGCAATGTACTGACACAGGATAGCTTTGAGATGCAGGATCTCATTTTCAGAGGGGTCCTAATTTTACCCACTTCTACAGTGTACTGATGCAGGTTAGCCTGGCTAAGATGCAGTATCTCATTTTCAGTGGGGTCTTACTTTTACTGGTGCTGACTTAAACTATGCATATGTGAGTATGGTGCATATGTAGTAATGTCAGTGTTGCCATGTTACAGCTGACTACGAGGCAAACTGTGCATGCATGAGTATCACACATGCACAGTTCTGTCATAACAGCAGTAACAGTTACATCTGACTCTGGAATGGCAAGACCACTTAATTTTCTTTTCAATACTCTTGCCACTCCTAAAGTTCTCCACAGCTGTATCGGCTCAGTGCTGGCAAAAGTTAAGGGATGAGCAACACTAGGGACCGCTCTACTGTCTTCATGTCCACAGTCTTTATTGGCAGGTCAATTTAGAAGACCATCACCTTCTAGGACATAATATGCTTCCTAATGTTACCCCAAAACTTGCCATCTGTGACCTTCAGAGCATGTCCCTGCATCCTACTGGAGAACATATCCATATGTTCAATCCTGTCAATATCCCTGAGAATGGGAAGACTGAGCTCATATCCTGTCTCAGCCTGCTGTTCCACAGGGACAAGCAAAAGGATGAGGAGCAGCCACATATGCAGAAAGCACCAGGACTGCAACAATATTATTCAAAGTCCTGTATTTAACTAAAGTGCATAATGTACCCACATACAGTGAGCATAAAAAGTGGCAGTTGAGCCTTTCTGCAACTAACATTTCTCCTGACCCCTGCCAGGCATCATCACAGTGATTCACTCTGATGATACCTGGCAGAGGCCAGGAGAAGTATAATTTTCAGAGAGATTTATCCGTCACTTTTTTATGCTCACTATGTGTGGGTGCACTATGTACTTTAGTTTAATAAAGAACTTTAAATAATAAATTTTCAGTCCTGGTGCTTTCTGCATATGTGGGTGCTCCTTATCCTTTTGCCTGTTTCAGTTTTTTCATTGCTGAGCACTATATTACTTGTCCTGCCACTCTGAATCAATTTTGCTTTGTTCCACAGGGAGAAGATGGTAACAACTATTAGTAAGCATAAATGTGGATATTATTTGTTAGATCCTTCTAGGTATTCCTATTTTGAAAATGCAGCTTCCCCTTAACAGTGGTATCTAACTGAAAGCCCACCAGCAAATGTCTTTTTTTAATTTTTAGTACTAAACACATTCTCTTTACTGTTACAGTAAATGTAAACACTGGAGGAAATATGAAGAAACTGATAGAGGGAAGCTTACAAAGGATGTCAGTTGGCATTTTATGCAACTGTATAAATATGCAGAACTAAATGCTACATAAATTCATTGTGACTAAGCAAGTGGCAGACGGGGAGTTGTCAACACAAAAAGAGGGCTTGGTTTGCAATCAGAGAGGAGTGTGAAGGTCAGTTTTCATATGTGTGGACAGTGACCCACAGGGTATAAAAAGTTGAGGTTATTGAAACTATGATAGATCATAATGGTCTACATAGCCCATTTTCTTAAAGCAGCAGTTTTGTCATCAAAGAAGAAAAAAGATGGGTTGAAATTGACAACCATCTGACATTTTTCACGATCCCCCACTCAAAAATGAATATGGACACAATTTAACTTGCTGCACTGTAAGACCGCACTAAAGAATTCAGCATCTATGCCAAGCTAGTGTTTCTCAGTTTGACATATGTGTTCGCAAACAAAATCTTGGCACCAAGTAATCACTGTGCAAGAAATCCTTCAATCTTTTTCAAAAAGTGCTCCAGTGCTCAAATTCAAAAGAAGCAGTTGGCCTACAGGTCGGACACACCTTGACCGGTTTCGTACAGAGCATGCGTCTTCAGGACATATGTGTTGCATTCTTTCAGCAGGATCTTTATAGAGTATAGTACCAAAACAAATTTTCTTCACCTTATCCTCACTTCCATCTAAATGCACCCTAACCCCTTTTCTGCCCTGATGTCATGATATTTAGGGCTTAAGTAAAACTGTATCCAAATGTCCCCCCTGTGGACCAAGTTAAACTTTTTCAATGTCAATAAAAAAAAAAAAGACTAGCAATGCATTCCCTGGCTTTGAATACATTTAATATGGAGTGGTATTATATTTTGCATAGTCTTGCATTCTATGATTCTAGTATGTTCATCTTTTAAAACAGCAGTGCAACAATCTGGTGAAAATTTTGACCTATGCTATTTTATGCCATTTTAGATTGTCACGTACCTTCTGACTTGTATGATACCCTTCTTTTCACAGTTTTAATCTGCTTTAGTACTTTTTCTTTTTTCATGTCTGAAATAATAAAAGGAGCACTCATTTTAACCCTTGCTGTGCCATGGACTGATATGTCAGTCCAAAATTCCTATACGTTCTAATTCTTTCAGCAGCCTAAGGGTAAGTACGGTGTGGACCAAGTCTTCCTCAGTATTTTCAGCTGTTTTTGTCCATCTGTTGTTTATATACCACTTCTGTTGTGACTAAAATTAACTATTATGCAGCAGGCTGTGCTCTCTGACCTTACAGAACAATAATTGTTCAAAAACAGCTACAAATACTGATGAAAACCAGGTCCAAGCCATATTAAAAGGATTGCTCCTTTCACTATTTCAGACACGAAAAAAAGTACTCACGCAGACTCAAATTGTGGAAAAAAGGGTGTCATACAAGTCAGGAGGTAAGTGGGAATCTAAAATAGCAAAAAGATGTATAGGTCAACATTTTTACCAGATTGTTGCACTGCTGCTTTAAGTTATGAGGCTATGTTGAATTTTTTAAATGTGGGCTCATAACTTTGGAAATATTTAATATTTTTACCACAACATTTCAACATAGGCATTTTGGTACAGCAACTCATTAGTGTGACAGCTGTCATTTTTCAGCTCCTGCCAAAATCTGTGTTGTCAGCCCAAAAGTTGATTTTGCAGTCCCTGCACAACACCACCTTTAGGCCAGGAGTTGAACATTTTCTCTGCCCTTCTTTATGAAGCAGGTTCATCACAAGGCTGTGTTGAAAATTAGGTGTAAAAATATTTACAGAAAAATAATTTTCAATATTTTTAATCCAGATTATTCTCCTGCAACCCTATTGGCTCTGGCCAGAATTTGTTTTATTAGGAGCAGTGTAGTTTGCAGCTTACTATGCATTCATTGTATGCTCATAATTGCACTGTGAACATTTCACTCCATCTTAGTAACCCCTAACTCTCCTTGCCATCACCCACTTTGCCAACAAAATAAGATTATAATCAACCAAGAGCAGGAGCTAAGAGAGCAATACATACTTACTACTTATATTCAATCATTCAATTAGGCAGGTAGTCTAGTCCCATGTGGTAATTTGATCACAAGCCTGTGAACCAAGGAATCCAAGGTTCAAATCCTACTTGAGCCACTGGGTACTTTGCTGGACCTTAACTAAGCCACTGTCTCAATCCTTTTGTTCACCAAGCTGTATGATTTGTTAAAAGCAGGGCCCACAGTGATGATAAAATGTCAAATGTCAGCTGGGCCATCCTGGGTAAATAAAATAAAAAATCCAATTTTACTGCAGAGTGTTCAAAAGGCACATACGCAATTTGAAGTGCAGTTAGTTGTATAAAACTACCCCTGGAAATAATAGTGAGCAGCTAATCTTGGATTGAGTCTTGGTTCATGTGAAACAGACATTTTCCTTTGGACAGGTTTCAATCAAAGCAGAGTTCCACTGGTCTGCTGCCAAGAGTCAGTGAGGCAGATGACATGTGAATCCCATTGTGATAAACTTCGTTTACCAGGAACAATTTGTGGATAGCGATGGAGTGTTAAGTAAAGCATCCTTAACAGAACTCAAGGCCACTAACTGAGTCTTAGACTAATGTTGTGCAGAGGGTCCATTATTCGAACCTTGCACAATGTGCTTTTGGCACAAAAGAAGGTATGTTGGAGACCTCATGCTAAGCCTTGGGCAGCACAAAGAGGTCTCCAGTAAACCACCTGTGAATGCTGTGCAGAGCAAAGTCATTACCCTTGCATCAGTACAAATCACAGGTGTGGCCACACATGCTGAGCACCCCTTTACATTGAGCAAGCTGAGCAGTTTGTGAAGCACAAACATCTCTGCCCTGAGGTACTGTCATGCTGAACTACAGTACTGATACAAAAAATGCTAATGAGTCAATTCAGTATGCATGGTAACACCAGCAATTTACCATATACTTACCATACCATGCCTGCTCATTTAAACAAAGTCTAGCCAGAGCCAATAGGGCTGTGAAGAGCTACCAAGTGACCAAAGTTACACATGTGCGAAGGAATTATTCAACAGTCATGTGTAACGTGACCATTTTTAGCAAGTGACCAAAGTTAAACATGTGCATAGGAATTATTCAATACCCATGTGTAACGTGGCCATTTTTTGGAGGTGTTACACTAAATTTCAGCATGATCTTTTTGGGACCCCTCCTCATGAAGAGTGCCAGTGTCATTTTGTTCACTTGTCCTGAAAGGTGATTTCACAGAGCAAACGCACTATTCTGTGCCACAGGTGTGGAAACATGTTTTTGGCAGATTGTGGAAAATGACAGATGTACTGTTTTGAAGGAGGTGTGCAAAAATGGCAACGCTGAAAATGTGGAATGAAAATATAAAAAATTGGCAACGTTAGGAGCATGCGTAGAAACTGTGCAACGCATGCTCATGACACAGTAATTTTTTTGAACTTTTTCACCAAATTTGCAACATGGGCTTTTTGGGACCCCACCTCATGAACAGTGGCACTGTCATTTCATGAATTGACCCCAAAAGGTGATTCCGCTGAGTGACCATGAAATCACCTTTCGCAACTGAGTAACAAAATGACAGTGACAGTTTTCATGAGGTGGGGTCCCAAGAACCCCAAGCTGAAAAGTTGGGGCAAAAATTCTAAAAACTGTCTGATTTATCAGAATAAGTTGAAAACCCCATTGAATGGCATTATAGCATGCTTGCCTTAGATTCTTCACTTTGTGGTTCGTCTTTGAAGAGTGCAGATGTCTACCAGTCCAGAGAAGAAGTCGGTGCTGACCTCCAGAGGTAAGTATGGGGTACGGGGGGGGTGGAGGTGGGTGCTCAGTGGGAGGGTGGGGATGGGGTAGGGGACTGGAGCGATGATGAGGAACCATTTTCTTGTTTACAGGAAACAGGAGACAAAACATCTGGATACACTGGGATGGGCTCCCAACATGCCAAATAACTGGGGTGGGGGGGTTGTGCAAAATGCAGACATGGGGATTGGGCACCCCCATGCCAGCGGGGGATGGGGGAAGAAACAAAAAAAGATAGGCATACTGGGGTGGACTTCCAGTGTGCCACATGAGTTGGGGACAAAGACAAATCTTTGGCCACACTGGAGTGGGCTCCCAATGTGCCACTTGAATTGGTGGGGGGGTGGGGGCACCGCAACTGAGCATGCGTGACACTCATGCATGTGCAAGTGCGGTGAATGGCATTTTGCCATTTACATGATTGTGCCAGCTGAACTGTGCATGTGTGTGAGTTGTGCATGCACAGTTCATGCACTGGACTGTGGAAGTAACAGCCAAAATAGTGCGGCTGTTATTCCGTAGCGGCCAATCGTGGCAGAGGGGTACAAGCTCCATTGGGCTTTTGGAAGGATACTTCCAAAAGTCCAAGGGAAGGTTCCATGATTGGCCATTTTTAGAGCTATGATCTGATCCCAATAGAGCTGTAGGCTGCACCCACAGCCCTAAATAGGTGCATTGCTCCACATTTTTTGTGGAATCTGTGGCCTATAGTGTTAGCACTAATTTGGGTACAATTCAAAGTACATATGAATATAAGAAGAAGGTAGGCCATTTGGTCCATCTAGTCTGCTCATATTGCCTGGTCCACAGCTTGAGCTACTGTCCCTGCCCCCTTCCCCACTCCTCCCATTATCTTTGCCTTACCCCTTTGCCTATCCCAGCCTCTCTTGAAGCTGCCCACTGTCTTCAATGAGATCAGCTCTTCCAAAGCACATTGCAAGTATCCTCCATGAAAAAGTGCTTCTTGATCTCCCTCCTAAATCTCCCCCCCTCCAGCTTATGACTGTGCCTTCTCATGTTATGGTTGCCACTCAGCTTAAAGAGACCCTCCATATTTACCTTATTTATCCCTTTCAAGTACTTGAAGGTCTCAATCATGTCCCCTCTCTCTCCTGTCCTCCTGGGAGTACATGTTCGGTGCCCTCAACCTCTCCTCATATGCCTTACCCTGCTGACCTGCTGTCATTTTTGTAGCCTTCCTCTGGACCTTTTACAGCAGGTTAATGTCCTTTTTGAGGTGTGGGCACCAGTACTGAACTCCATACTCTAGATACGGCCCCACCAGTAACTCTGTACAAGGGCAGTGTAAACTCCCCTCTCCTACTGCTGATCCCCCTAGCTATGCAGCCCAGCATCTTGTCTGCCCTTGTACTGTGTGGAGTACTTCAGGTCGCTAGTGATCATCACTCCCAGAAATACAAAATCACACATACCCGCATAATGCAAAGCACCATGGGCTGTATATGAAAATCACTCACAGGTCCTTCTCCTCCTCTGATGCAGATACCTGGACTCCACCCAGACAGTGCTCCTTCCTGGGATTCTTGGCTATAATGTACATAACTTAGCATTTCTTGACATTGAAGCCAAGCTGCCAGATCTGGGACCACCTCCCCAGCTTTTCCAGATCATTTTGTAGGTCCTATATCCCTCTATAACTATGTAACTCTCCCACAGTCCCACAGAGCTTGGTGTCATCCACGAATAGGCACATTTTGCCCTTAATGCCATCCCCAGTGTCATTGATGAAGACACTGAACAACACCGGCCCCAGCACTGAGCCCTGCACGACCCCACTGGTGAACTCTCTGGTACCAGATAACTCTTCCCCCACAATCATCCTCTAGTTCTGTCCCTCAGCTAACTTTTCACCAATCTGGCCATCTTATTCCCAACCCTGAGATCTGCCAACTGCCTGATCAACCTTTTGTGGGGCACAGAGTCAAAGGCTTGCCAAAATTCAGATAGAGGATGTCTACTGCTTGGCCACTGTCTAGTGTCTTAGTGACCCGGTCAAAGATGTCAATCACATTAATTTGACACAGTCTTGGGGGATACCAAAAAAGGTATGAGCTTTAATATAGATAAGTGTTGTGTAATTCACTTTGGCAAAAATAACTGAAAATCACACTACTTTAGGAACGGCGCTCCGTTGCGGAAATCAGATGAGGAAAAATACTTGGGTATACTAATTGATTGTAAACTCTCATATACATCACATTGTAATAAACAAATTACATAGGCAAAAATGGTGCTGTGGAACATAAAAAGAAACTTCAAATGTAGAAGTCAAAAGGCCATCATGCCATTGTATAGGGCTTATATCAGACCATTACTGGACTATGGGGCCCCAGCCTGGGGTCCAGTTTCAAAGGGGGGAGTGAAACAAGTTGAAAGAGTACAGAGGCAAGCTACTAAAATGATAAATAAACTAAAAAAATGTAACATATGAGTAATGACTTGCCAAGTTACAACTCACATCACTGGAGACTAAGAGAATAAGAGGGGACCCATCCACATAGAAGATTGATAAATAAGATGGGTAGGATCTGGGTGGGTCAGAAGTTGGTCAACTGGGTGGCAAACTGGTTAATGGACAGATAACAGAGAGTGGTGGTAAATGGTATACAGTCAGAAGAGATGCAAGTCACAAGTGCGGTACCTCAGGGATCAGTCCTGGGGCCAGTCCTCTTCAATATCTTCATTAGTGACATTGCAGATGGACTAGAGGGTAAGGCTTGTCTGTTTGCAGATGACACCAAGATCTGCAACACAGTAGATGATCCAGATGGGGTGGGCAGAATGAGAAGAGATCTAGATAAACTAACAAAATGGTCAGAAGAGTGGCAACTGGGATTTAATGCAAAGAAGTGCAAGATCATGCACATAGGCAAGAGAAACCCTGAAGCCACCTATAGGCTGGGAGGGGAGTTGCTGGCAGTCACAAAGGAAGAAAGAGACTAGGGCATCATCATCACCGATGACCTGAAATCATCCAAGCAGACCTCTAAAGCAGTAGGTAAGGCTAGGGGGATGTTAGGATGTATTAGTGGGGGTATCACAAGTCGTAAGAGGGAGGTAATAATCCCTCTTTACAAGACACTGGTTAGGCCCCATCTGGTGTACTGCATGAAGTACTGGAGGCCACACCTTCACAAGGACATTAACCAAATTGAGGCAGTCCAGAGAAGGGCAACTAAAATGGTGCAGGGACTGCATCAGAAGACATATGAGGACAGATTAACAGAGCTCAATATGTATACCCTTGATCAAAGGAGGGAGAGAGAGGTGATATGATTGAAACATTCAAACACCTTAAAGGCATTAACAAGGTGAAAGAATCTAACATGTTTAAATATAAGAAAAATAGCAGGACAAGAGGACACAGTGTGAGAATAGAGGGAGGCCGATTAAGGGGGAATGTGAGGAAATTCTTTTTCACAGAAAGAGTGGTGGATGCATGGAACGGCCTACCTCAGGAAGTGATGGCTATGAATACAGTTCAGGGCTTCAAACAGACATGGGATAGGCATAAGGGAGCAATACAGATGATTATGGATAGATAGGTCATTGACAGTGTAAATGTGTGTGGCACATTCATAAGGTAGAAAAAATGGGCAGACTGGATGGGCCTTGTAGTCCTTATCTGCCGTCAACCTCTATGTTTCTATGTTCTATTATGCTATGACATAATGCAGGATGACTATATGCTAAATAAACTAAACCTACAATACAAAAATGCTAACATAAATATCAGGGGTCACCCTCTTCAGTTAAGACATATTCAATTCAATACCAACAGAAGAAGGCTTTTTTTTTTACACAGAAAGTGGCGTCCCCATGGAATAAACTACCTGAAGATATATGCTTAGAAAATAAAGCCCAATTTAAAAGAAAACTAGACACTCCCATTCTCGAAGGACATAAACTAGCCTATTATGGGTAAAAGGATAGGAGCGGTTATGGGCTAGTACTATGCCTTTTTTGCTCCTTATCCCTTAGTATGAGCCTTAGTGTGAATCTCCTCCCCATGAACCTGTGCTGCCTAGCATCCTGGAGACTATGATCCTGTAAATATTCTACCAACCTTTCCTTAAGTATGGTCTTCATGAACTTGCACATGATTGAGGTTAGACTGACTGGTCTGTGATTCCCTGGGTCATCCTTGGGACCACTTTTGTGGAAGGGTACCACATATGCTGTTCTCCAGTCCTGCAACACCATGCCTGACTCCAGTGAACTATTAAATAGGCCAGCCAGTGGCCCTGCCAGCTCCTCAGCCAGTTCCCTTAGTAATCTTGGATGTACTCTGTCCGGGCGTGGTGATTTGTCCACCTTCAGTGGTAGCAGCCCCTCTCTCAGTTTATCCTCCTCTATCACTACATCTGTGTCTCCCCACCCCCCCCCGGCTCTTCTCTTTCCTGAAGGCACTGTTCCATCCTCCTCCTCCCTGGTGAAGATGGAACAGAGGTATTAATTTAGTATCTCTGCTTTTCCCCCATTATCCTCCACCCACTCCTACCCTTTCTTAAGCCTAACAATACCGTCCTTCTTGTCCTTTTTCTCACTTATATAGCAAAAGAAGACCTCCCCCTTCTTAATTCCTTCAGCTATCTGCAGCTCCTTCTGTGCCTTAGCTTGCTGGACTGCCTTACTTGCCAACCTTAGGTAGTTTTGCCTATCCTCCTCTCCCTTGGTCTTCCTGAATTTTCTATATTCTAACCCTTACTGCCTGGGTGACCTCAGAACTGAAACAGATGAGTGCTTTGGCCCATGTGTTCTTCCCCCTGAGTCTAACGCACTCCTCTGTGGCAGCCAGTATTCCTTCCCTAATGATGAATCACTTTTGGTCCACCCACATATCTGTTCTGATGCTTGCCAGGTGGCTGCTTAGCACTTTGCCCATCTTCCTGAAATTCACTTGTTAAGTACACCCCTGTCCTGCTCCCCATGTCAATAAAAATTATCCCTGTGGTCTGGAAGCACCCTTTCTTGCTCCTCATTTTCATTAGGCATATTTCTGGGATCTGGTGGTATGCCTTTCCACTCTCCATTCCTCTTAAGCATTTTCCTTTTGTCCGGAGGCCCCCTTCCCCTTGAGCATACCACACCCTCACCCCAATCCCATGACAGCAGCCGGCACATGCTGTCTGTTCACCTCCTTGGTTGGCCTTGGCATTCAATATAGTAGATGGGATTCATGAGATATCTGTGAAAAATCACAGCTTCTGTAATTTTCATAGATGTCTAGTATTTACTATATTGATATACCTGCTGGTTCAGTATATAGATATAGTAGTTTGTGGGTACCACCCGTCAACAGGGATATGCTTAATGGGAATGAAAAGAGGGAGTGCCACCAGACCTCTGGTATTTGCTTAACAGGAATTGGCAGTGAGAAGGGATGCTACTGGATACCAGGGATAACATGCCAGGGGATGTGGAAGGGGGGTCCACATTATGTGCAGGATGCAAACCATGCATTTTGGAAATGTTAACTAGTGCTGAACAGATAGCCTGTTAATGCTTTCAAAAAGCTTCTAATATGCCAGAGTGCCCTATATGCTTGACTCTACCTCTCAGCAGCATACACACCTGAAGTGTATTATCGCTCATGTGCAAACTGTGCCTTAAATATGGCACTTGTCATTTTAACTACTGGTTGATCTCACACAACACAGTTAGGGTGACTCCAAACCCTGTTAACACAGTGCAGTCTGCAAATATGAGGCTCAGAATATGCTATCCAGTCTGCCAGAATATCTGAAGGCTCATTGAGTATACCATCTGAGTGTATCTAGTCATCTGAGCATGGATAATGGATTTGGATAGTACACTATGCACTCTGGAGTCATGGCTAATTCCCACTATCCAGAGCTGAATGGGTTGCATTCACACAACTCTATCATATGCTTTTCTGGTTGAGGCTGTTTTCCTGCTGATCTCAAAATTTTCTAAATTTTCTCCCATTGACAAATACATTTTTCTTGTTCTTTCCTTTTCTGCAGTAAAGTGAAGAAACATGACTTATCACCATTATGATGTTTAGAAAGAGATTCCTTTAACCAGTGAAAAACTCACAGTTGGTATCAGCATTTCAAATAAATAGGATTCAAATGGGCATCTGGCATCTGATGTATGAATGGTTGGGAATGAACAAGGACTGAGTAGTTGGTAGTATGTCATTGGATAAGCAACTTCTTTGAACATTGGTTTACACGCTTTCTCAGTCCGTGCTACTGGGATCACCACTCCATTCTATGATCTGCAGGATCCATGCGTCTGAAGTTATGGTTCTCCATTGATTCAGATGAAGGTAGAACCAACCTCCGACCACCACCTCCTGGGTCTGGACCAGAGGAGGGGGGGATCTGGCAAGGAGTCAAGCTGAGGAGGGGCTACCAGAGAAGGCTGGCCCATCATTTCCGGGATGCTTTAACGCAGCTTCAGCATTTGAGGGGGTAGGCAAGGAAGCCTGGGCTCTGTGCTTACCTGGGGTGTGGGGGTCTGAGCCTGGCCTATTGGCCTGTCTACAAAAATTAGGCTGCCCTCTACCATGGGGCTGAGTGTGGTAGACAGAGAATACACAGACTTGATGGCTGTGCCAGAGGTCTGAAGATCATTGATGAGGTCCTGGACATCAGGGCTGAAGAACTTGGTGCCATTAAAAGGGACATTAAGCAACTTACTTTGCACATCAGCTGCAAATCCAGAGACCCTGAGCCATGAGTGTCTACAAAGGCATGTGCCCATGGCAGCTGCCCTGGCCACTGTGTCACTCATGTCATACAGGGCCCTGAGAAGATGTTTACTGACATCTTCCACAGTCTGGAAACATTGGAGCAACTCCTGTTTTTATGAACCATCTGGAAGGGCCTGAGCGGCAGCCTTGCCCTTTCTCCAGTTGGCATTCTGAAAGTTAACCATATGTGACAGATAGTTTACAATCCTTTGACCCAAGGTGGAGGAGGCGTAAACTCTTTTACCCCAGAGGCCAGTCCTGCGGGATCCCTTATCTGGGGGAAGGGAACTAAAGTGCTTAGGTACCTTAGATCTGTCATGGGCTGCCTTGATGACCACTGAATCAGTTTCAGTCTGGGTAAAAAAATAAAGAAGGCCCTGAGGAGCATTATAGTGTTTGTTCGCCCTGTGTGGCATAGCTAGCACCATGTCTGGTCTGTGCCAGGCTACCGTGGTTGCATTCTTCAAGGTTGGCAGCATAGGAGAGATAATCTTAGGGGGAGATTCAGGAACCTCCAGGAAGCCCACCAGGTCTTTCTTGGTGATATCCTCCTTCTCGGTCTGGAAGCCCATAGTGGCAGACAACTGCTTCGTGACATTAAAAATGGTAGCATTCTCAGTGGGAGACCTTGGGGTATGCTTGATAGAGTCCACACTGACTGTAGAGGCAGTGGACCTATCAGAAATTAGGATTTTGGCCGGCCTGGTGGCACTGAGGGCTGAGGCGCTGGATGCCTTACCTCATGCCACATTGGTGACCCAGGTTTGGGAATGGACTCGGGTCATTGGGGAGCTGGCAAGGGGGGGCGAGGGTCAGAGCAGGAGTGAGCAGCTGGAAGGCAGCTCTCCTCTCCGCGGGGGTGGTAACTATCCCCCCATATTCCCACTGCCACCGGGTGGAGGCCCAGTGGTAAGTGTAAGTGGCAGGGATGACACGTAGTGGGTGGGTACCTCGAGATGCAGCGTGCGCATGCCTTCACATGTGTGTATGTGTACGAAGTAGGGGGCTGGGTTACAGGAATAAAATGAAAAATACTATTAAAAAAAAAGAAATGAGGATTTGCTCCTCTTCCTCCTCATCCTTAATAGCATCAGGGGAAGATGAGCTCAGGATGGTATTCTTCCTCAATGTCTACCTCCTCATCTGGGTTTGGCATCAGAGTGGTTGTCAGTGGTCCACTGGGAACCTCCTGGGAGCAACAAACAGGTGTCAATGACAATGGCCTATTGAAGGTATTAAACTGTTGAATAAGTACATTAGTGAACTTAACAAGTACTTCATTCAAATCCATAGTCGTCATCGACAAAGGGGGATTCGACAGCTCAGAAGTCGATGGCCCTCCACCTTGAGAGCCTGATGAGCCTGTAGCTCTTGGAAAAGAAGGGGCAGGTCTCATTGTTGTAGTCATTGGTGATGAGCCTGTTGTCAACAGTGATGGGGCCAGTGACCCAGAGGTCAATGGCTGAGTGTCCAGGGAATTGGGTGACAAAGCTGTTGGTATGGGTCTGGAATGAGTAGAGACCTGGACAGCTGGTCTCTTCATCGGGGCAGCTGCTGTCAATGAAAAGACCCTCAAAAAAGGAGAGGCTGACAGGGAGCAGGATGGCCACCAAGGAGAGCAGTCACAATCCTGGTCTTTCTTGTGACTTTTCCCCAAGGACTTGTCTCGGGCCTTGGAGGCCTGGGAGCTTGTAGATCCAGTGGGTGATTGAGTGGCCAGAGCCCCTGAGGACCCTGCCTAAAGTTGGCTACCTGCTGCTCCATCAGGAATTTTTTTCTTGGATCGCCTAATGGTTGTCTGGTTAAACTTCTGGCAGAGCTCACAGTCAGAGACTTTGTGGTCAGGTCCAAAACAGAAGACACAAATGGAGTGTTCACCTATAGAGTCAATCTTCTTCCCATAGTGGCAGTACCAGAAAAGAGAAGAAGATGGATTAACTCTCGACATAAACAAAAAAGGGAAAAAAATCTCCAAAAGGGATTTTTGCAAAAGGTAGAAGAAAAACGTCCGTAGGCCAAAAAAAGGCACAAAACATTGTGACGGCTCTTCCGTGGAGATTGTGCTTACAGGTCGATGGTGGGAAAGAACTGAGGAGGGAGTGGGGCCACCCACACCTATATAAGGTTGGTGATATCGGCGGACGTCAACGGGCATGGGCGACCCCAGTTGTACTGCTGAAAATCTTCCATGTGGATTCCCGTCTCTGACAGCGAAGGTTCCTATGGTGTAACCTGATGACTGAGATACCCCCAAAATAGATCTGAAATGCCTAACTTTGAACCAGAGATTATCTTAGATCGGCCTGGGAATCAACCTGGCAGTGTGCCAGCCAAGGCACTGCCATATGCGCTACCCCCTGAGGGGCAAAGCCTAGATGTGGGGTCTGAGGCATGCCGGCCCTGGTCCCAGCCTGGTCTGTTGTTCCAGAATGTTCCAGAGATGTGATGTGACTTCAAGCCCAGAGAAAAGGGGGTCTTCAAAGAAGCTGAGAAAGCTCCAGCCTGTAAGCTGCAAGAGCAAGTCCGAAAGAGGGATCAGCACAAGCTCCTGCCTTAATCTCAGCTTAAAGCTTTTTCCTGATTTACCTCTACCTCATATCTACCTGACAGAACCCTTCTGCACCTAATTATGACTACAGAACCGTGAGTATGCAGACTAGCTCTGCACCTGGAGGGAACTGTATATAGTTAAAGTTTGATTTTCCAAGTTAAGAATCTAAGGCCCCATGCTAACCAAGTGAGGGAGTCTCCTAATTGTCTGCAGAGTTACAGTTTAAAATGTGTCCCAGGAATAAAGAATGTTAATCTGATTTTTCTTTAATGGCCCCCAACACCGGCCAACCTTCTGCAACAGTATCAGTCCTGCAACAATCATTTAGTACTGGGTACCCAGAGGTATAGAATTGTGGGGTTCTATTATAGACCGGGGACTAGTACTAGTTTAGGCGTGTGTTATCTAATTTTCTGAAGCAGCTAGCTAGATAGGCAGTAACCTAAATCCATAAGAAGGTTGGTGGGTGGCCAGAATTTAAAGGGGGTTTGAATCTAAAATGCAACGTGATTGTTTATGTAATGCTAAGAATGCCAATCTGAAAATGCAATCAAAGCGGTGTTTAACCTCTGCATTCCAATTGCCCTATCCTAACTCTCACCCCATTGTAAATAAATTGTTGGCTGTTTTTTTACAAATCTGGTGTTGTGAGCATATTATTAGAGTGAGCTAATAATTCTAAAATGTGTTTTATGGGATTTTGTTAAAGTTAATCCACGTGTAGGGTGAAAATATGATATTATGGGTGGATACAGCATCCCAGGGGTTGTACCAGGTAATTATCATACCCACTAAAAGTATACTCTGGGTGGAGGCACTGTGCAATAATGTTATCTTGGGAAAGAACCTTTTTGTTACAGCAAAATAGGAACCCAGGCCCCTCAACCTTGGTCAGGCCTGCAAGGCAGGGGTAGTAGCCCATTGGGACAAGTATATAACTATGGAGACGGCAATTGGAGGGGGGTGCCACTAGACACCAGGGAAATATACATTAATTATGGGGATGGCGAGCAGAAGGTGGGGGGTGTCACTAGATATGAGGGAAACATTTACTGCATATTTGTTTGCTTATGAAAGGATCCTTTTTCATGTGGCCAAATTATTTTTTCATATGGCCATATGAAAAAAGCAGAAGCAAGTCACAAAAAAGGATATAAAAATAAAAAAAAAAACATTTGTTGGGCATTTTAACAATAGTTCTTTTTTCATTTCATTCAGCTATTTTGAAGTGCTTACTGAGCATCCTCAGAACCCAACATTTCAAAATGTAATAACTTTGGAATAGATTAATATTTTTTCACCAAACCAACAAAGGCACATCTGTGGGCCAAACCCTTTCTACCCTGAACATTTCAGACCAAAATTCAAACCATCTGGGCACTAGGGGGGAGAGTCACAAAGAAGATGCACATGGCACATCTCATGTACACGGTGTAAATGAGGTACACTGTGCCCAGACATTGGTATTCACAGATGATGCACTGCAAGATGCACACGGCGCATCCCCACTGTGAATACCAATGACGCGCCATGGTGCAATCTGAGTTGCCCTGGTGCATCACGGATGTGCAAAAGCACCAGGGACCACAAGGAATCAGGAGCATCTCAGCCAGGGATACAGAAGCAACAGGGGAAGACTGCATTGTCGTAATGGGTGCTGGTGAACAGCCTAGCAGGGACTGCACCCAAGGTCAAAGGACTGGGGAGTGGCCTACCAAAGCAGACAAGGTGCACAGACAGAGCACACATGGTGACAGCTGGAAGCACCGCACAAACACCCCCAACCCAGGGAACAAACAGGAACAATTGGCATGCACCGGGGTGACTGTCAAGGTGTTGCACAGCAGCAGAGGTACAACGGTCAGCATGGCAGAGGCAGCCATGCATGTACCAGTGCACATGAACACAGTAGGGCGGACATGGGAGCCACAACACAGGTGCACACATGAGGACAGGCACAATGGCACACAGGCCAAAGGCCATAGCCTGCACAGGAAGAACATGCCCACAGGCACTGTGGACTGCAAGCGGAACATCACAGCACCAGGGTGACCACCACAACAAAACAACCATACCATACACAGAACAAGGGCATTGTGCAAGTGAGCATGTGAGAAGGCCGCCTAACAGTCCAGATGCAACATGGAGGACATATTCTGTGGTGGGCATGAAAGGTGGACATGGCGCATGGATGCGCAGTGCCACAGAGGCAAATGTGCAAAGGGAAACAAGGGTAGTGGGGCATCTAGGAAGCACAACAGGTTACCAGTAAGATAAAAGAAGTGACCACAGACACAGGCAACATGTGCAAAATATTTACTTAAACAAGGGAAACAATACATCAACAGCAACAAGAACAACAGTAACAACACAACGGCAGGGATACAGATCAATAGGAAATATAAAAACTATCAACAATATACAGATAAAACCTGGGAAGTGGCTGGTGGGGGTGTGTGGAACAGGCTATGAATGCAATGAAAGGGGATGGTTTGGGAGGTAGGGGACAGGGAACAAAAGTGGCTATGTACAGTCATTTACAATGGCCTAATGGCCCTGATGGGGCACAGCCCTGCGTAGTCCCTGGTGGCCCCCTGCCTGAAGTGTCCACATCAATTCATTGATGGCTCGTAGTATCTCCCCCTGCCTCCTGTAAACTGGTGAAATGATCCACTGCAAAGCCATCCGAATTGCTGTCCCTGCTGGCCTGAAGCTCCTCTACCTCCGTCTCCTCCCCACCGCAGCAGAAGGTGCACTCTGTGAACCTACAGTGGGGACACAGACAAAAAGAACTCAGTGCCATGGTCAACACTGTGTCCCCCCCACCCCCTGACCACTGTGCAAGTGTGATGTAGGCTGCCCCTATGCTAATGGCCGACAGCCTGCCATGCACAACACACACTGGCAACAGGCCAACACACACAGCCACACAGTGACTGTATAATGGTACTGAGACAGCACAAGGCCCTCATGTGCATGCAGAGTGTTGCACCGAGGGGTTTGTAGCTATGTACCTCACAGCATGTGCAGATGCCAACTGGGTGCACCACTGCACAGGCTCTGTCTGAGCCCCAGTGGAGTACCACAGGGTGCCCATGGCCCTGAGCAGACGCGGATATGGGGGATGTACACCCAGGAGGCATCTACACAGTGGCCCTAGGTTACACCACCAAGGCGATGCCCCAAGTGCGTGTGCAACGGGCAGCACATGGACATACACATGTGACAGGCAATGGCCCACTGTGGGCAAGAATCCCCCCAAACAGATGTCCACACAGTGGAAGCACATGCATTGCACTCACTTGCACCCACCCAGCCAGACTGCTGTCCTCCACCACTGGCCCTAGCGTCCCTGGTTGCTGCCCACACCACGGCCCTCCACCTGTCTGCCGGTCCTGCAATGGAAACACAAGCAAAGAGCACCATGAGATGACCATAGGTATGTCCAACCCCCACCCCAATCCCCCCCATCCAGTGTCCCACAGCAACAGCACCATTGCCAGCATGCAGGGATAGACCCACCCCCTCACTGACCCAATGTAACAGCACCCTTGGCAGTGGGTAGAAACAGTCACCACCACAAAAAGTGACCCACCATGTCAGTGTGCAGATGGATGTGTGCCTTGCCATGGTGGACACCACAAGGTGCCTGCCACAGTGCCACTACAACACCCATGTGGCATACATAGCAAAGCACGGTGTGCATGGCCACACTACACATGCACCACCAGCAGGGTATGCCATAATGTGTGTGTGTGTGGTGTGTGTGTGAAGTGCACTCATCCACTCCCCATTAAATGCATAGTAGCTGGACAGAGGAAGTAATGGGGATGAGACGTGACCTGGGTGTGGTACCACCCCCCTGCATGCCTGGTCCTGAAGGTACCATAGTTGTTCAGGGTCCCTTCACTGAAGATCACCATAGCAGTGCCTGCACTGCTCCCCCATTCGTGGCACCCAAGTTTGATGCTCCAACTGCTTTGCCACCCTTGCCCACAGAGCAGAGCATGGCTCATGCAGGTCCTGGCTGCCAAATAGTTTCCATCAAGTGGCATGACCAGTGCCACCAGGTTGGCCAACTCAACCTCCCCCCAGTTCACAGCCCTTGGGCCAGCTGCCTGGGTGTGTGGCATGATGTTGGGGAATGTGTCAGTAGCAGGTGCACACCGCAAGCTGCAATGCTGAGCTGGCTGGATCATGCCACGTGCATGACAGGCCGTCATGCAATGGCCCATGCATCATAGGACTGCGGCATGGCTATGTGCGGTAGCTGCCAATTGCGTGGCACTGTGCATGCACAGTAGTCACAGTCTGGGAGGGAGTCCTGGATCAGGGGTCATCACCAGGTCGTGCATACGTGGCTCGTGCGGAACCGCCATATTGGGTATGGCACACTATGCCACACACAAGGCACTGTGGATGGTGCATGTACCCAGACATGCACCGTGGGCTGTAGTGGCACATTCCCACACCGTTACACATATGCGCCATACACTCCCAACACATCGCATGCTGCACAGACCCAATGGTGCATGTTGTCTGAAATGCGCTGTCGACTGCAATCGCGCTACCGCTGACTGTGCACATGATGCCTGATGCATGGCATGTCCTGTATGATGCATCATGTATTTACGGGGACTAGCCATGCGACATACGCCGCATTCGGCAAATGTGCCAACACAATCACGCATATGTGGCAATGTGCCATAGAGGGATGTGCTGAACACCTCAGATGTGCAATGCTGATTGAGATGAGCTTGGGGCAATATTGCAATCCACAGCCACTGCTCTCAGATCAGCTCATTGCCTAATTCAGGGGCATCTCACCTGATTTGCATCTCATTACTGTTGCTCCAAACCTCATTTGCATGCGCTGACCTATGAATGCTCTTGAATGCACCACCCCTAACCACAGGTGATTGACAAGTATTACAACCTTGAAGGTAGGTTTGTTTACATCCAACTCTATACAGCTTGTCAACCACAACAGACAGTGGGGTTTTGCAGGCATCCAGGTGGCTGTGAATGTGATGCTGCTTGCCACATTGCTGGCACACAGCCACAAATGTTTGAACTGTGCTGCAGCATGTCACTGCAATGGAACACAGCCATACATGCTTGAACTTTGCTGATAGCCCCCCACAGGAGCCACAATGTCTGAGGAGGATGAAGCTACAGGACACAGATGTCCAAACTTCATAACAGATGAAGACAGGGCACTGCTTGAGGCCTACTTCTCAAGATAAAGCATCCTGGCTGGCAGGGGTGGCAACCGCCAGCACAGGGATGAGGCCTGGGAGGAGGTTGCCCACCACGTCACTGCCCATAGCATATTCAATAGAACCCCCAGGGAGTGTCACAAGCATATCCACGATGAGAAGAGAAGGGCCAAGGAGAAGATGGCCACCATCCTGGCCTCCTTGGGGGCAATAGGGGGTGGGCCGCAGACAGAAGTGTGCCTCACTCCAAACAAGGAGATGCTGGTTGCCAGCATGGGCCATACTACAGTAATTGGTGTTCTGGGTAGTGGTTTCCAGACCGGGGGCAGTCCATTGCAGCACTGTGAGTATGCATTAGTCACTACCTGTGGGGGTCTGTGTGTGCTTGCCATGGGTGCTGTGCCATGCCCCACCATGCTCTGTTACGTGTCCATGTGTCATACACAACACCTGTCAATGTCCAGCCCTGTCCATCCACAGTGTGCTGCTGACATGCTGGGTGGGTCAAGCGGGTGAGTGCTGGGGGGTGGTGGCCGGGGGTGTCTTAGGAGGTGGGGATTTGGGGGGGTGGCCCAACACTCACAGTGGTGTGCTGTACCACACATGTCCCTGTGCGGCAACAATGGCCACAGTGTTTGGCTGACAACACTGGTGCCTGTGAGTGGCAGTGGCTGCTAGGTGTGTCACTCCCCTGTGTGGTGAGGCAGGCACACCTATGGCACACATGCATGGCTTCTTGTTCATACCTGTATGTAGACACCATTAACACATGTCACTAACCAAGTTACCCTATCTCTCTTTTAGCTCCGTCACACCTCATGGGTGCTGCAGGGTCCAGGGGACACCCTGACGCCCCAGCAGAGGAGGAGGAGCCCAGACCATCACACAGTGCCAAAGCTGCGGCCTGTGCCAGGAACATCTAACACATGCCCCGGGCACCATGGAGGATAGTGCCAGCCCATCTGACCCCTCTGCAGCCAGAGCCAATGCTGATGGTCAGTTTAGCTCATGGCTTATCAGCTTTCTGGATCTTGCTGACGAGGATCCTGTGACCAGGGTTGACATCATGGATGACCTGCTAGTGTTGGCCTCTGGTACGGAGGGGGCATATGATAGCGATGTTGACACCACAAAAATATGGGAGGACACAGGACACCATCAGCCTGGCTGTGGCCCATGTGCACGCACATGTGGCACCTTGCAGTGCTGGTGGTCCTGTGGCTCAATGCGCACCCACAGGGCTACCACAACTGGCTACAGTGGTGGATGTTGGTGGCCACATGTCAGGTGTTGCTGTGGGGCTAGGGACTGCTGCCACTGTCTGGCAGGGTGCTGGGGAGCAACAGCAGGTGGCAGGGGAACATGATGCAGGCATTCCTGGGTGCACAATGGTTGCCTGTGCCCAGTCCCTGCCCATAAAGTGGACAGCTGTGTGGCATCTGCCTATGGTGGATGTGGCAGAGCAGGTTGGAACCCCACCAGCTTGTCGGTGCTGCCTCCCTGTTGCATCCCCCTCTGACGAGGTGAAGGGGTACGCACACCTCCTGTGGGACACCATGGAGGGGTAGGCATCCCTCAGGGGCATTTGGATGAATCTGGTCCTGGAGCATGAGTCTGCATCTGCATGGCGCAGCCAGATGCTGGGTGAGGTTCATCAACTGCAGGTGGGCACGACCGCTGCACTGGAGGGGATGACACTTGCAATTGAGGTGATCAGTGCTCACATAACAATATGTATCAGCCACACTCCCAGCAGTGCCTCACGCACCCCCAGGTCACAGCATTAGGTGGACCCATTGCTGCTGATGCTGTCACCACTCCTCCCCATCCCTGACACCCCTGGATCCAGCCTGGGCCTCAGGAATGACACACCAGTGAGCACCCATTCACAGTCTCACTTCAGTACCCCACCACGGGTGGTGGACCCCCCTGTGGCTGGTGGCACTGACTCTGTGACCACCAGGTGAGGGCATGGCCACTCACGTGTCCACTGTGGCTGTGGGGGCTCCCACTGATGCCTGAGTAGCCTGCTCCCATGGCCCCTGTAACCTGCACCCATTGTGGCCGATACACACACATGGCTGCCAGTTCCCGGGGCTCTGTGCTGTGGCACACGTCTGCCCCGGGACAATGCCTATGTGGGACACCTGTGTGGTGCACTGTGCATGGCCAGGGCCACTAGTATTGTCCTGTGTGGCATGGGTGTGATGAGTGCAGCTCTGTGTCTGCTGTGCATGTCATGTGTGCTGGCAGATGTTCATTGATTCATGCCATACCCAACACTGACTCTGTGTCCCCCCGTCCATGTTGGACCTGCTGTGTGTGTCTGTGCATGTCTGTCACCCCTCTCCAGTGTGCTCTGCACCTGCTGTGTGGTACTTATCTGCGCATATGTGTGTGTGTGTCATTCCCCACCCCCACCTGTGTTTTGTGTGTGTGTGTGTGTGTCTGTGGGGGGTGTGTCTGTCTGTGTGGCTGCCGTGTGTTGCCCTCCTGTGCTACTCACCTACAGTCCCCGAAATGCCCCTCCACTATGGTGTCCCTGTCCCGCCAGGACCTAGCGGCCCAGCATGGATCCCTACACTCCAGGGACGGCTAACCACCACCACCATGGGACTCCTCCTCCTCATCCCCTGAACTGTTGCCCTCCTCAGCCTAGACAGGTATTCCAAGGTCAGTGACCATGTTGTGTAGCAGACAACAGGCCAGGAATATGCCACAGGCCTTCTCTGGACTGCATTGTAGGGCACCACCTGACCTGTCCAAGCACCTGAAGTGCATTTTCAACATGCCAAACACATGCTCGATGACAGTGTGTGTAGTGGTGTATGCCGCATTATAATGCTTCTCAGCCTCATTGCCTGGATGGCAGTAGGGGGTGAGCAGCCATGGGCAGAGGGGATACGCAGCATCACCTGTGGGGAGACAAAACAGTCTGTTAGTCTCCTGCATGCATGTGCATTGTGATTCACTGCCCCCCCAACCATCATTGCACCTGTGTGTGGCTACTGCCTGTCCATCTCTGTACCTGTGGCCCACCTCCAGGTGCAACCTTATACCACCATGATAGGATACTGCATCTCTGCCAATACCCACCACCTGACATGTCCTGACTGCCCTCTCATACCCTGCACCTAACCATTACCACATCTGTGGCTGACTGCTCCTGTCCAGCAATGGTTACCTTCCATTGCCCTGCGGTTGCTCGTGCCTGAGGTCATGTAGCGCCTTCCTCCCTGCCGCACATGCCTGCTGCTCTGCATCACTACACTGCCCATGCTGTGCTATGCTGCAACACTGTCCTCCTGTTTTGTGTGCACCTTCCCAACTGCGTGCCCACCTCCACTGTCCAGCATGGGTGTGTGGCCTTGCACTGTCCCTGTTGCTGCCCCCACACCCATGCACTACCTTCTGACATATGTTGTGTCACAGTGTGCATTGTGTGGGCATGTATTCATGCCCCACTCACCCACTAGGTGGCTGCTGAGAAATCCCTACTCTCAAACCAGTGGCACAGGGCTGACTGGTGCAATATGAAGGCATTGTGTGTATTCCCAGGATGTGTGGCATAGACATTTGGTGATGCACCCTGTGGCACTGCACATCACCTGGCAGTTCATGTACAGTATCGTCTCATTGATAGGTGGTGCACGTATTGTCACATGGGTACAGTCAATGGCCCCTATCATGCCTGGCATGCGTGCCACCCTGTGGAATTGCTGCATAGCTTCTGCCCACTCTGCCTGTGTGCTTGGGAATCAAATGAACTCCAAAGCATGTGGGAGCAGTGCGTGAGGAGTTGAGATGTGGACAGCTGTGATATACTAGTGGTGTCATCAGCTGGCTTCTGGAAGGTTCTCATGGCAAGCAGGCACATTGCTGTTGTCACCTTGGTCTCCACAGATATGGCATGACCCCTTCCGGTAGGTGTCTGCAGTTCATCATAGCACAGCTCGCAGAGCTGCCTCAGAACTGCCCTGTTCAGATGGTATCGGCCAACAGTTTCTGTGTCAGTCAGCTGTTGGAACGTGACTCGGGCATGATATCACCTCGGGGCATGCCGCCTGCTGTTCCTTCCACCGCCACATTGATGGTCTGACCATCTCCTTAACCTCATCAGTATGCCCACCATCATGAATGGTGCCCCACCTATTTTTCTGGCCTCTCTGCTGCTGCTGCTGCTGCTATAATGCCGGCTGCCTGCTGGGGCTTGCAATAAAGTCTACTCCTTTTGTGCTTATCTTCTTTGTGTGCATATGGGTGAATGCACTGTGGCTGCACTGTGGATATGCATTCATTTTGCTTTTTGAATGGGGGTGCGCCATGTATGCAGCTCCACAACCCCTCCAGATGAGCCGCATATCATTATTCTTTGTCTCCGATGCACCTGTTGTGGTGTAGCGCATCTGGGATGCACTGGAGCATTTCTGCTGTTTGTGAATCACATTATGATGCATCTCTGAGATGCACTGGTGCACCTCAATTGCACCATGCATATCTCTTTTGTGAATCTCCTCCTAGGGCTCTTGAAAAAAACAGCAACCCCCCCCCCCCGAAAAATTCACTTTTTGCACTATCTGGATCTCGGAATATGCATATCCAACCAGAACAAAACTTGGAACTTCAAGAGATCTACCCCACGAAACTGCACATACAGAATTTTGTGCAAATCTGTTGAATGGTTGCAAAGTTATTAAAGTGCACCAGTCACCTTTGAATGGCTAATGGAATGAGTTGTTGGAAACATGAACTTGCTTGAATGTCTCAATTAGCTGGAAGATGTCATTTTCATGAAGACACTAGAAGAACATGAGACTCTCCCTTTTAAAGTGCTAGAGCAACTAGAAGTATTTGGGTTGAAGTTATTTGAGAACAAGTGTCAATTTTTTAGACATTCTGCTAAGTACCTGGGATATATTGTTTCTAGAGAAGTTTGCCTTAACCCCAACAAGGTACAAACTCTGACTACCTGACCTTAATCAACATAGTTAAAAGAACTTCATTGATTCTTAAGCTTTTGTGGGTAGTATTCATGCTTCATTGATGCAAGCAGAGGTTTATTTTCTCAGAAGAAGCCAGAAGGGGAAGGAAGGAAACATATTCAATTCAGTGCTTTAGAGTAACTGGTAATTGCTATTTTTCTTTTAAACTTGGATTGTGGGCTTGTAGTGACACTATACTTTCTTTGTTGTCTTTACTTTTAATTGTTTTTGGGCTGTTGAAAATTTAAAACATAGTGGTGGTGTAATTTTGTGCTGTCTTTAATTGCTGCAAATTTTCGCCCCCTCCTTCCCCAACTCTTAATTATATGCCCTGATAAATCTGATTGACAGGAGCTAAACACAGGGTATAGTAAGGGTGTGAAGTAGGAAGGGCATAAGGGGAGGAAGCCCACCTCAGCACGACAAGTGTTTTGACTCATTTATTTATTTATTGGTTTCTTTTCCTTAAAAAAATTATCTGAGGATCAGTGACAGGATTTTAGTACAGTAAATTAATAAAAGAGAACTAGGAGAGCTTCAGTAGCAGACAAGTAGTGGAATTGCAGTATAATGTGGGAGTGGTGCACTGCAGTGGCTGTGGGCAGCCATATTCAGGCAGACCTTCTGGACACTGAGGTGCTGCCCTATCTGCATGCATTTTTCTGGACTCGTGGATGAGGTAGCCAGACTCAGAGCGGAAGTAAACTGGGTCAGGAGTACCATCACCCCTATCCAGGGACCACCCAGTCCAATGCAGCTGCCTCAAAGGATGCCGAGAACGAGGAGCACTTGGATGACAGTGGGCTCAGGGAGGGTTAGAGCAGTCAGGCAGAGGCACATCCCAGATCTCATTCCACTCAAGAACTCATATGCCACACTGGCAAACAAGGACAACCAAATAGAGGTACCCAGAGAAGTGGAAGGAAAGGATGTGGAGGTTAGCCAAGGAGGAGACCTCAGGGAAAGCAGTGGACCCCAGAGGAGGAGGAAGTGAATCCTGGTGGGGGACTCCATCGTAAGAGGGATCCAGCTAGGAACACAGGAGGGGGAGGACAGGGAGGTGAGGTGCCTACCCGGTGCCACGGCATGGAGGGATGGAAGGAAGATCCTGGGGATCACTGGGAAGGCAAGTCGGGAGGGTGAGCTGGATGTCATTATCCACCTAGGTACTAATAATCTGGCAAATGGGGAGCCAAAGGAAGTTCAGGAAGAGTTTAGGAAACTGGGGAGGGGTCTCAAGCAAGTAGCTACTTCTGTCACTTTCTCAGAAGCACTACCTGTGAGAGGCAAGGAGAGCAAGGAGCATGCACCAGGAACTTTAACTCATGGTTGAAGAACTGGTGCTGTGGAGGAAGGGTTTGGATTCATTGGTGACTGGGGACCTACCTGGAGGGATGGAGGTTTGTTCAAGCCTGACGGCCTGCATCCATCCTGGAAGGGAATCCAAGCACTCAATGATAAGTTTAAATGCTACATTGACAAGCATTTAAACTAGCAAAGGGGGGTGGCAGGCCAGCAAGAAGGGTACCTACTTGCTCACCCCCCACAGCTAGCAGTGGAACCAGTGAACCAGAGGAGTGGCTATCTCTGCAAAGCAGTGTGCAAAAGATGGAGATTAGTGCCCAAGAGGTGGATAAGCAGAAAAGGGGCAACATTCAGCAGAAGGGCAGACAGCAAGGAGAACCAGGATAAATGACAACCAAGGAAGGGGCTGGAGTAGAACAGTGAAGCAGTCTAGGAGGTCAAATCATGGAAGCCATGTGTGCAAATGCCAGAGCCTTAGCAACAAGATGGAAGATCTGAGGCTGTCATGGTACAGTCAGACCTGGACATTGTGGCCATCACTGAAACCTGGTGTAATGATAACCATGACTGGAGATGGCCATACCTGGCTACAACATATTCAGAAGAGACAGAGCAGGCAGGAAGGGAGGAGGAGCGGCACTGTATGTGAAAATGACATAAGGGCCACAGAGATCCAGGAGGAAACAAAATGGGGAGAGATACTGAGGGTTAAGCTGGAAAGAAAATGGGGCCAGCCATCCCACAGGTGTGGTCTATAGACCACCAGCCCAGGAGGAAGAAACAGATAGGAGTTGATGCTAGCCATCCAAAGGATGGCAGACAAGGGTGAGGTAGTACTGGTTGGAGACTTCAATATTCCAGATGTGGACTGGAGCATCCCAGCAGCAGCATCAACTAGGAGCAGATTTGTCCTGGACTCCTTCAGGGTGCCTTCCTCAAGCAACTGGTCATGGAACCAACTGGCAGAAGGCAATACTGGACCTTGTGCTCACAAACAGGGACAGTGTGATGGGGGTAACAGTGGGGGAGCACCTGGGGAACAGTGACCACCAGTCATTGTGGTTTGAAATCACAGAAAGAGCAGAACCAAACCACACAAAAACACGTATCCTGGATTTTAGGGGGGCAGACTTTGGGAAAATGAGGAGATACTTGAAAGAGGCATTAAGGGGAATGGGACAGGAATCAGGGGTTGAGGAACAGTGGGCAGTATTTAAAATGGGGATTACAAGAACAACAGAATTATGCATTAAGCAGGTTAGCAAGAGGAAAAGGAAGAGGAGACCATTATGGTTTTCCAAAGAGGTATCAAAGAAAGTGAAAGCCAAAAAGATTGCATTCAGGCACTACAAAAAGACACAGGCAGAAGGGGATAGGGAGAAGTACCAGGAGAAGCAAAGGGAGGCAGGGAGGTCAGTAAGGGAAGCCAAAGCTCAGACAGAAGAACACATTGCAAAATCAGTGGGTAGAGGGGACAAAACCTTTTACAGGTACATAAGTGAAAAAAGAAAGACAAAGGGAAGGATAGTGAGACTGAAGGGGAGGATGGGAGCCGCATGGAGGATGACAACAGTAAAGCGGACATATTGAATAGGTATTTCTGCTCAGTCTTTACTGAGGAAGAGGGGGTAATGGGTCTGAAGGAGTACAAGGGTGAGAATGGTGCAGAAATGGACACAAGTCCCTTTACACGAGAAAGGGTCCTGAAGGAACTGGAGTAATAAGAGTTGATAAAGCAATGGGCCAGACGGGTGCACCCCAGGGTCCTTAAAGAACTAAGAGAGGTGGTGGCTGAACCTCTGGCTATCCTGTTTAGCCAATCACTGGAAACAGGGAGGTACCCAAAGACTGGAGGACAGCAGATGTAGTCCCTTATACAAAAGTGGGAACAAAGAGGAAGCAGGGAACTACAGACCAGTCAGCCTCACCTCGGTAGTGGGGAAGATCATGGAAGCACTACTGAAGGAGAGATTGGTGGAACATCTGGTTGTCAATGGACTACAGGACCCAAGGCAGCATGGTTTCACCAGGGGAGGTCATGTCAGACCAACCTTGTTGGAATTTTTGACTGAGTGACTAGCGAGGTGGATCAGGAGAGGCAGTGGACATGGCCTATCTGGACTTCAGCAAGGCCTTTGACACTGTGCCACATAGAAGACTATTACACAAACTGGGGAATATGGGTGTGAGCAGGACAGTAGTGTGTGGGTAGGTAACTGGCTGGGTGGCAGGACACAGAAGGTGGTGGTAAATGGCTGTCACTCCACAGAGGGAAGAGTGACCAGTGGGTACCACAGGGATCAGTGCTGGACCGTCCTATTCAACATCTTCATCAGTGACATTGCACAGGATCTAGAAGGCAGAATTTCACTGTTCGCTGATGACACAAAGCTCTGTAACAGAGTAGACACACCAGACGGTGTAGACAGAATGAGAAGTGACCTGCAGAAACTTGAAGAATGGTCAGGGTTTGGCAGTTGAAATTCAATGCAAAAGTGCAAGATAATGCATATGGGGCACAAAAACCCTGGCACAATATATCAGTTGGGGGTTGAGGATATAGCATGCACCAAGAAGGAAAGGGATCTTGGGGTTGTCATCTCTGATGACTTCAAGGTAGGGAAACAGTGTGACAAGGCAGTAGGTAAAGCAAATAGGATGCTGGGATGTATAGGCAGGGGCATCACCAGCAGGAAAAGGGAGGTCATAATTCCGCTATACAAGACACTAGTGAGGCCCCACCTGGAGTACAGTGTACAATTCTGGAGACCATACCTACGTAAGGACATAGACAGGGTAGAGAAGGTTCAGAGGAGGGCAACAAAGATGGTGCATGGATTGCATCACAAGTCCTATGAAGACAGGTTGAAGGAACTGAACATGTACTCCCTGGAGGAGAGGAGGAGAGAGGGATATGATAGAGACATACAAGTATCTTACAGGGAGGAACAGGGTGCAGGAAAACACTATTTTTAGCAAAAGATGTTCCAGGACTAGAGGGCATGGGATGAAGTTGAGGAGGACAATTCAGAGGAAACATGAGAAAGAATTTCTTCACAGAACGGTGGTGAATAAGTGGAACACCCTGCCAGAGGAAGTGGTGGGGGCAGAAACTATGGCGGGATTTAAGAATGCATGGGATAGACATAAAGGAATTCTAGAGGTCAGGGGTAAGGGGAAACAGACTTCTAGGAAAACAAACTGAACTTACAAGCTCAAATGGGCAGACTGGGTGGACCATAGGCCCTTATCTGCTGACACTGTCTATGTATCTATGTATCTATGTATTAAGAAGTTTACCAGAAGTGTTTAACTGTTGTTAAATCTGACACAAGGGTACCCACATGCAAACAAGACACACAAAGCAAATGGAAATGAGCCTCTTCTAACAACTACTATTTCTGAATCAGTGAAACCTCTGTATCCAGATGGAACTCCAGTTGTCATAAAGCCTTTGATCAGAGCATCAAGCAGCTGACAGATGGATCTGTTCTAGTGTATGCAGAACCCAGCAAGCCGTTTACTCTGCATACAGATTGTTCTGACATTGGTCAATGGATTATTGTTGTCAGTCATTACCATGATATAGGCCCCATACAAATATTCATGACACTGGTCCACAATTGCCCATTTTAATGCCAAGAATTCTAGCTTGTGAACTGGATAAGTACATTCGGATGGTATTATGCTTCTGCATGCAAAAGCAACAGGTCTCAATCCCTCTGGATAGAACTGGTACAACACTGCTCCAAGTCCTTGGAAACTACTATCAAGCTTGATGCAGCTGGTCACCATAGGCTTTCTGCCCTATCCACATATGATTGCTGTGTAGCATCTTTCTGCACTGACACATCGATGATGATGCTCTATCTAGATGCCCCCCACAGTAATGCCCAAAATGATGACTGGATCAGAATTCTGGAATCTACCATGCAAGTTCTGTGTAAAAATATATATTAGTTGTAGACTGTTGTTTGTTCTAGCTGCCAAAATACTGTATATGTGTTGCACACACCAGTCATCATGTTTCATTTATCAGTATGCAACCTGTAAGTCGCTTCCTTGTCTCATATCAATGTTTACCACCTGCGGTCACCCTATGTCGTACCCTTGTATGTATATCCAGCCTGTATCATGTAACGTGCATTTCATGTATATACTGTTATTACCTATCTGTGTTTGTACTTTAAGTGTTTATGTCACAGGACCTCCTTGTGAATGAGCTTGCTCAATGGAGTTTTCCTGCAATAAACTTGAACTTGAAAAAAGTACAAAGCTGATGAGCAACCATCACCTGCCAATCCCAATCGCCTAGCTGGGAGCGTGGGCACTACTGCCAAATGTCTGCCTGCAGCCTATTTTAGTTTTACAGCTCTTGACACATCTTCATTGCCACACTTAAACCAGAAAGAACTTCAAAAAGAACAGTGTTGAGATTTATGTTTCAGAGACATTATTCCTGTGCTCCATACAGAGGAGTTTGCTGAGCCAGTGACTGTTGTTTGAGATACACCCTTATTATTTAGAGAGTGTCCAAAGTTAAAATTCTGCAATGGACTTGTGTATAGAGAGTTTCAAGGTTCTTATGACCACCAAAAGCTTCAGTTGTTATGACCTGTCAAGTTTTGCCAACATGTCACGAGAGCCTTGCATGGCAAAATTGGACATTTGGGTTGAGGCCGCACACTAGATCTTATTCGCCACAGTTTCTACTTGCCCAGGATAGGAGAAGATGTTGAAAGATACTGTTTACAGTTCATTCACTGCATCGACAGAAAGATATTGCCAAAGTGTGCCGCACCACTTGCTATCATCACAACTAGCGCCCCCAAGGAACTTGTCTGCATTGATCTTCTCAATCTTGAACCTGACAGCAAGAACATGCCCAATATAGTAGTCAAAACAGAGCTTTTCTCATAATATGACAGGTCTTCATGACCAAAGACCAAAATGCATCTACAGTAGTTATGGTCCTATTAGATAAGTCCATTGTTCACTATGGTGCACCTCAGAGGATCCATTTGGACCAGGGCAGACACTTTAAAAGCAAACTTGTGAAATAACTTTTGTCCCGGCATGGGATCTGCAAATCAAGAACAACTCTGTATCACTTGCAAGGTTATCCACAGTCTGAATGGTTTAACTGGACTCTTGAATATGTTTGGTGGCTTGGATCCTAAACATTAGTTGAAATGGCATCAACAAGTTAGCACTCTTATGTGCAAATACAATTGTACAAAGAGTAATGTAATTTGCTTGTCATAATAGTATCTCACTTTGGAAGAGAAGCTAGACTTCCTGTGGATATTTGTTTCCGAATCCCAGTCAGTGAAGCCCAGACTGAAATATATTTGCAGTCTGCAACAATTCATGGATCAATTGGACTCGGACTAAATGCTATCATCAGAAACCACTGAAACATGGAACTAAGCTAACAAAGAGAGATATGAACAGATGGTGAGGGCTTAAGGTCTGTTGCCAGGAGAAATCTGAGAAATTGTGAGAAATCTTGGTTTGCCTGAAAAATACAAGACTACTGATCATTGAGGACGTCTCTTATGTTGTTGTGGAACACATGAATGACATGGCAATGTACTGGGTACAGCCTGAAGGAGATGAAGGAGGCTCAAGGACGATCCATAGGAATCACCTGATGCCCACTGGAAGGTAGAGACAAATGCAAATCAGGAGGTGCCTGATCCATGCCCCCCAAAAGAGATCTGCAACTTGCAGAAAACAGAAAACATCTCATCCCAGTGATAAATCTAAACCGCAAGATTCCTCAGTCAATCAGCAATCTGCAGCCCCACAAGTAATACCTGATAACTTGTCCAATGATAAGATGGAACCAGTATGGTACTATTCCACATAGGATATTCCTGGCATTCCTTCCGAGGGAGGTCACTGTCATGTTGATGCCTGGCAAGATAACACCTCCTTGAACCCTTAACTTGAGGCATACTCATACAGCCAGCTCCCGAGGAGGACAACATTCAGCCTGCATATGAGTGGGAGCCTGTTGCACAAGAAGTAGTACAGTCCTTACCGCCTGAGGATACCCCCTTGGCAGATAAGAAGGATGGGAAGATAGGCCTGAATGCAGAGGAAGGAATGACCACTACACTAAGGCACTCAGAGAGACCTGTGAAGCATATTTTAAAGCTTTTCTGTGATGCCCCTGGTGCCTCCTCTGATTTGTACATGCATGTGGTTCATAAAGGTATTTACATCACCCCATAGTCTTTGACTCAAATCACCTTCAGTTATGACCCTGGGTGAGCTATCATAAAAAATGTGGAAATGTGATTCAGTACTTTGTTAGACAGGGTACATTATACAGCAATAGCCTAAATAGTTGTGAAATGCACATTGCCTAGATCAGTTATGATTTGTCTAGAGCAGGCATGTTGTGTATATGCTTTGTATATATGGCCTTATTCAGATAGGAATCAGCTGTCTAGACAGGCTGTATTGTAAATATGTATCTATATGGAGAATTATGGATGTCATCATTGCCTGGAATTGACAAGGATGTCAATTTCTTAGCAAGTGATGAGTGTAATCCCCCATTATGGGGCTTACCATCTGAGCTGCAGGAGACTCAGGGTGAGCCTACCAGTGCTGCCTGTGTCCTCTGACTAGGACTGGTGTTGGAGAACAGGTAGTGAAGAGGAAAGAGGAACTGCTAAGTAATCTATGCTCTGTGTAACTGATGAAAGGCATGCCTGTGCACTCAAAGAGGACTGACTGGACCACTAGCACTACTGACATAACTGGACTATGGATCCAAAAAAAGACTAACTTCAAAAGTAAAAGTAATCAGTGTTTAAGTTAAAGAACTGTTTGAAATCAGCAGCCTGCATTAAGTGCCTATGTAAACAACTTGAATATTGACATCTTGATGACCCCTGGCCCCAGAACCAGTCAACCACAGTTTGAGGGTCACAGAGGGACTCCCTAAATTACTTTGGGAGCCAGAGTGGCAGACTGTTTGGCACCCTATGTAGACCAATCTAAGGGCCAGAAATGTGACTGATATAAAGTCAGTCAGCTTGGAGGGAGAATGTCTGGGATCTGTGCTTTAGCTTTCCCACCAGTCAGGAGGGGTTTCAGGCAACCCTGCTTGGGCATTCAGAGTCAGGCATGCTGAGGAGATAAAACCAAGGTCTTAGCCAGACTCAGAGCCTAAAGTAGTTGTTTTGCTGTTTAAAGCTGCAGAAGTTCTATCAGGACTTAATAGCTACTGTGTGTCTCCAGATAGCTGAGAAAGGAAGTGCTGTAGAGAAAATTCAGAGACTACAACTGGAATTAGATGAAGGAGATTAAGCCCTATGACCTCTTTCTGGTGTGACTGAGGGATAGGTGAGGTCAGGAGCTCAGTCTCCAGGTATTTCTGCACCCTTGCTCATGAGTGCAACCAAAGATGAGGCGGGGGCACCTCAGTTTAGGCTGCACCTGGAACTTGACCACTGCTATGTTTGTTGAGAGTGCTGAGCCAGAGGGGACCATGTAAGAGTGAAAGCATATAGGCCAAAGTCAACTGTTGAAACTGTTTCTTCTGTTTGCTGCCTGCTGAGAACCATGGGTGCTGGAATGTACCTGAGGACTGCTCCAGTGATCCTGTGTCAGACCAAGCTGTATTGGTCATCAGATGCATGAGTACTGGCCTAGCCAGCCAGCATTCAACAAACTCTTGCAAGTAAATCTTTTCCCTGTTAGAACTTGAATTACAGTTTGCTGCATCGATTACAAGTTCCTTTGTAGATTATATTTCTTTGTTTTAATTACTAGCAAGAAACTCAGTCAGGTGAGGTTTTATATTTGTTGCAAGCTTGCTTTCACATTGAAGTGCACCAAGGCAAGATCCCAGGCATTGCAACAACAGGCCTACAACTGGTAGATAGACTGGAGTACACGGCAACTGGTTTAAATGGTATTAATGCAACTATTTCTTGAAAGTAAAGTTCTTGAAATAATTGCTACTACTGTGGGAGACAGCAACTGTGGGTAATTGGGGGCTTAACAGTACATTTGGCCAAAGGGTTCTGTGCTAGGTTGCAAGGAGGGCCTGTATCACATATTTAGGGCCCAAAGAATGATGTCATAACTGCTTGCCACAAATGTGTTCTTGTTGCTAGACAGCATGCTAACAGCTTTTTGTTTTTATTCTTTTAGTAACCAGGTAAGGCCCACTAGGCACAAGTGCCTATTTTCAGGTGTGACCTGGGCACACTGGGGAGGTTAAATGACTTGCTCAGAGTCACACAGTATGCCAGTGGTGGTTGTGGGAATCAAACCCATGTCTGCTGGATGTACCAGTCTCATTCACAGCTTGTTACTCTAACCTCTAGGCTCGACTGCCAGCTTCCATTGCTCATTGCCCATCTCTTTCAAATCGGAATATTCATTATCACTTGTTTCGGCTAATGTAACTTAATTTCTAGGTGTCCTATTTAGGAAACCAGAGTCAAAGAACCATGATTTGCACCAAACTCCTGTTGAGACTCAACCATCTGTTTCCCTTACAGGACTTGTTTCTGTTCAATAAAGTCCTGTTATTTTCTGTATTTTTGGTGTGTAAGCATATTATTAAAGATCTACATTAAATACTGTACAAAACAGTATTTTGCCAAGAATTAAGGTGCAGGCATTTGCTGATCTCAGGGGTATGCCATATCCTGTGAGGAAGTAGGCTGGTACTGCATCCCAGGGCTGTATCACACATTTGAGCTATCTCACTATTCTTTCTCTTGGTGGCGGCACTGTGCTATTTCCCTACAGCTTTCTGAACCAAGCCCCCCCCCCCCCAAGTGAGGAGTTTAACGAGCCCAGAACCCTCAGCCTTGTTTGTGGCCCCCACTGGCTGGGATTGTAACCATAACTAATACCCAAAATCTGCAGAAAAACCTGGTTATATTAAGTCAAAGCAAGACTGAAGGAAATCAACAACAGGACAAAGCAAACTTAGAACAAACTGAGTAATGATAGACATAACAGACTGAGTCATGCCTGAATCTAACTAACTGAAACGGGAAACCTAGGATCAGGAACTGGGTGGCCTGCTAAGGGAAGCAGCTGACAAAAAGGGAAAATACAGAAAGAAATGGCAAGCCATAAACAAAGGGAACAAACAAACAATGGCAAAACATGGCTGCAGACGGGGGGGGGGGGGAGGCCAGGCAACTGAGACAGGATGGGATTCGGGTCAACACAGACCATGCCAGCAGTGTGCCTAGAATTGCAAACAGAGAAAACAATAAACAGGAGCCAAAGGTTCAAGGATCTGACAAAGCAGCCAGACGGGCAGACTGGATGGGCCATATGGTCCTTATCTGCCATCAGATTATATGTTCTATGTTTCCATGAAGCCTGAACAAACAAATAGCACAGGACAGACACAAGGAGGGATGTAACTGTAGCAGACACACAACTGTAAAAGGTACAGGCAGGTTGGGAGGGGAAATTGGAAGCTGTGTGGCAGAAACAAAACCCAAGTATGGTTGAGCATGTGTGGTGTAAGTACTGCTTGGAGGGAGGACGTGGTGAATGTTGCTCAGTGCCCTTCTGAACCATGGGCGAAGTCCTGCAATTCTAAAAAAAAGAAAAAAAGCGTTCTCTGTTGCTGAGGACATTTGCCTGAATTAAGTATCTCTATCTCTTAGAGTTCATCTGTAATACCTGCTCTTATTCCCTAGCTGCTGAAGTTACATTCTTCAGTTTGTGACATCACAACATAACTCCATAGTAACAGAAAATGATATCACAAGCAGGTATTAGGACCTCACTGAGGGAGTAAGTGCTAGGTGCAGATGAACGCTATGAGACAAAAATTCTTAGAAGCTGAACCTGATATAATGGGCTTTCAGCTCTCCTGTGACGAGAATACTACACCTTATAAACCATTACATGTTATTCAGTGATAATTCTAATTAAATGAAATTTTGTCCTGCTTTCATATTCTGTAGTAAGGTCAGGTTTAACCTGAGACAAGTGCTTGCGAGCCTGTCTGTTTCCTCTGTGAGCACCGTTCTAGGCTGCAGATTTCCCTTGGACACCGGTAATGAGACTGATTAATCTACAGGGGTGAGAGCACTGTACCAACAGACTTGAAAGTTCTGGACTTTGCTCTGAAATTTAGAATGTCTTTTACATATATTACCCTGTCGAGCCCTTAGTTCGTGTCCTATATGTTTGGTGTGATCTAACCTAGTTTTCTCACTGTTAGCCTCACAATCTGCTGCTGTAACAACCTATGTACTGATGTACTGCTATATATCCTGTATGTCTCTGTATGTAAACTATGTGACGTGGAACCTTTGTAAAGGAGTCTCTGACTCAAAGGTAAATTCTGAATACTCAATAAATAAATAAATAAAAACAATAGACTGTAATCCTCCTCTCCTGTTTCTGTGCTGTGGATTCTCCACATATATTTAGATTACACTGAGATTTTATTATTACCTGTTGATTTAAGTAACCTAAGTAAGTACTATAAATTGTGAGAGTTGTTTGGGAGGGGAGTTGGGAGTAGATAGTGTATGTGAGTGATTGTATGTTAGTTATTAATGTTAATTTGAATGACTGTGAGTGACTGTGTTTAGAGAGAGTTAGGTGTTTTATTGGAAAGGTGGGCTGGAAGTTTGGTTTATCTGTTAGGGTTTTTAAGTATTTTAGTTGTGTAACCCCTAGGTGGTGCTATCCCAAGGGCTACTACCCCTGTCTGCTTGGCTAGTAGCAGGTTAAGGGGCCTGAGTTCTGAAACGGGTACCTCCACCCTGAGGTCAGGGTTGGTAGTGGTCAAGCTAACCTGGGCACAACCCTCTGGGACACTGTAACCCCCCTCTTTACTTACTAGTGGCCAGAACAATACACAATGATCCCTTTCACAATACCCCTGATACACCACACAAGTATCCACACTGTTTGCACTTACCACCAGGACTTTCCTCTGGCCCGGCCCTGGGGACCCCCTGTAAAACAAGGTTATACACAGCAAATAACAGCAGTACAGTACACAAACTGGAACCACAGTCAGGGTAAATGCAAAAAAGAGTTAGATCTGATTTATTTAAGGGACTTGAACAAGGGAGGGGCATAATCAGGTTAATTTGCTTAAAGGCTGTATCAATCAAACAGTTAAGGGTGCACTTCAGGGTCCATAAACAGGCTAGTCAGGAAAGTCGCAGCTCGTTGGGGCCCTATAATGGAAGAAAACAACATGCACCACACACACTAATTGTAATCCAGAGCTGGAGGGCTCAGTTTGTGAAAAGAAAACAACCAGACAATCAGATGACACACTTTTAGATTAGGCTTTTGTTGCAGGGAGCTACCCTGATGATTACTCATGATACCCAAGACGGGACACAGGCTAGATGAAAATTGAGACTGCAGGTGGTTGATCTGGAGTGCCAGGAGAAGCAGGGCCCACACGATTCACCAAGGCGTCATTCCTGTTCAAGCGTGGAGCAGGTGGCTGATCCCCAGGCATGTCTCTCGAAGATGGCTTTCTCTGTGCAGTGGGTAGTCTGGCTGGGCCAGTGTGGCAAGGCCCAGGCCAAATGGAGACAAATTCTGATACAGTCCATTTCGGGCTGGGTACAGCTTCCAGCAAGCAGAACAAAGTTCACACAGTAGGGAACCAAATCATGACCCACTTTCAATACACAGCACATTTACATGTAAAGGATTCTACGGTACCAGCAAGCAGAACATAGTTCACACAGTGGGGAACCAAATCACGACCCACTTTCAATACACAGCACATTTACATGTAAAGGATTCTATGGTACTAGCAAGCAGAACACAGTTCACACTGTGGGGAACCAAATCACGACCCACTTTCAATACTTAGTACATTTATATGTAAGGAAATTCTACTGTACCAGGCAAACCACTCTTCGATCATGATCGCAAAGTCTCTGCACAAACCGGGGATTCAAAAGCAGCTGGAAATCCTGACAGGCCGATCGCATTCAGCAAAATCTTTAGTCTTCTTCAGGCATGAGCCTGGTAAAAAATCAGTGGCTTACTTCGTTCTCAAAAACTTGGAATTAGTCCAAAATAATTATCTTCTCTCCCTCTCAGGGGCAGCAGGCAGACATGCAGGCCACAACTCAGGCCTTTCCACAGTTCTCCCGCACGAAACTACTCAGACGGCTGCTTGACTGTCTCAAGCTGTTGCTTGTTCAGCTCCCAACTTAGATCTAACTGAAGTGCCAGCAAGCCTGGGAATTTTCCCAAAGATCCAAAAGGTTCGGTTGGCTGATTCATCTGTCAGTCACAACAAGAGCTCCCCCTTCAGGCGCAAAAAGGTACCAAAAGTCCCAAACTACAATTCCTACAGATTTTGACTCCAGTCAGCTCCTGTAGTCCGGCTCCATTTTAGGTCCCACCAGTTCTGATTAGTCCAATCCAGCAGTCCAGGACCAAGATAGTGGAGGTAAACAAAACAGTCCTTGCTGCAAAGAAAGCAGGTTAGACAAACTACATTATCATTATCACTCTAAATGATTTTCAGCAAATAGTTACATCTTTCAACAGAGCTACCACGCAAATTACTTATGACTGCAATTCAGGCAGCTCTTAAAGGGACAGTACCCGGAGGCTATACAGGCACTCTCTGGCAATCACATTTAAACTGTTAAAATGCAGTACACCAGCCTGGCGGTGAGCATTTAGGCAAACTTAAGGAAGATTTTTCGGGAACCCCCATTTGTTGGAGGGTTACAGTTATAAAAGGGATAGAGGGAAACAGGATGTGCTGGGGTACAAGTAGCGGCTGTGTTGTTTACTCATCATCCTTGCTGCGTGACCTATGCCCCTTTGCTAATCTCCCTGTGTCAGCTACAGCAACAGCAGCCAGATCCTGTAGGGAGGTGGGAGTTGTAAGGGGGCAGGTGGGCAAGCAGCAACCTGTAAACGATATGGCCTGGGTGAGGAGTATAGAGGTGGTCAGGTCCAGGAGGTGCCCTGGGGCAAAATAGGACCTTGAGAGAGGCCAGATCGAAGGAGGTGACAAGGGCAGTAAGGGGAGCCAAAGCATCTACGGAACTCAGGCTGACACAAGGCATTAAGAAGGGGGAGAAGGACTTCTTTAAGTACATCAGGGAGAAAAGGAGCTGTAAGGACCACATAGTAAGGATTAGGAAGGAGGGGGGTTGGGTGGAAGCAGAGTATAAGGCGGAAGCACTAAATGAGTACTTCTGCTCAGTATTTACTAAAGAGAAGAGGGGGGTGACACCCAAGGTGGGAGAAATGGCAGAAGCAGGGGGGGAAGTGGTGACAGATGGGGAAATCATGGAGGGCAGAGTTCGAGAGGGTTTGAAGGCACTGAGGGTGGACAAGGCGCCAGGCCCAGATGGCATCCACCCCAGGGTACTGAAGGAGCTGGCAGAGGTCCTTGCAGGACCTTTGGCAGACCTATTTAATGCCTCACTACATTCGGGGTGTGTACCTCAGGACTGGAGGATGGCTCATGTGGTGCCCCTCCACAAGAGTGGCCTCAAGGATGAACCGGGAAACTACAGACCAGTGAGCCTCACATCCATCATGGGTAAGCTAATGGAGACTATCCTGAAGGAGAGGCTGGTGGTCCTCCTAGAGGCCAAAGGACTACAGGACAGCAGACAGCATGGCTTCATACGTGGCAGATCCTGCCAAACCAACCTGGTCGAGTTCTATGACTGGGTAACTAGGCAACTGGATAGGGGCCATGTAGTGGATGTCCTGTATCTGGACTTCAGTAAGGCATTCGACTCGGTGCCACATGGAAGGCTGGGAAGGAAGTTAGTAGGCACAGGGGTGGGTGCAAAGCTGGTGAGATGGGTAGGAAACTGGCTGCAGGGAAGGCAACAGAGGGTGGTGGTGGGTGGGGAGCTCTCACACCCAAGGGCAGTGACGAGTGGTGTCCCACATGGCTCGATGTTGGGACCAGTTTTGTTTAGGATATTCATTGCAGACATATCATGGGACATCAAGAGCAAGATCAGTTTGTTTGCTGATGATACCAAGGTTGGCGTGGTGGTGGATGACCTAGGAGGATGGCAGGGGTTGCAGGATGATCTGGCAAAGCTTGAAACCTGGTCAGACTCCTGGCAACTAGGCTTTAATGCCAAAATGTGCAAGGTGCTGCATTTTGGGATTAAGAAACCCAGGAGGAGTTACCAGCTAGGGGGAGTGCAGCTAGCCTAGACAGAGGAGGAGAAGGATCTGGGTGTGCTCATTACAGGGTCAATGAACAACTCGGCACAATGTAGGAAGGCAGCTGCAAAGGCCAACAAAATGCTGGATTGTATTGCAAGGGGTATATCCTCGAGGAGGGAGGAGGTGATTCTGCCACTGTATAGGTCATTAGTTAGACCACACCTGGAGTACTGCATGCAGTACTGGCATCCGTATCTGAAGAGGGACATTAAGTTACTGGAGGTGGTGCAGCGCAGGGCGACAAAGATGATCAAGGGGCTGGGGGACTTATCATACGAGAGGAGGTTGAAGGAGTTGAACATGTACTCACTGGAGGAGAGGAGAGACAGGGGTGACATGATTGAAACCTTTAAATACATGAAAGAAATAAACAAGATGGGTACAGAGGGGCTGTTCAAAGTGAGGAGGGAGGGCCACCAGGGCCATGATATGAGACTGGAGCGAGGAAGGTTCAGGAGGGAGATGAGGAGACACTTTTTACAGAGAGGGTAGTGGCTGGGTGGAATGCATTACCTGCAGAAGTGGTATGCAGTAGAACAGTGGACTGCTTCAAATGAGGATGGGACAGGACAAGGGGGAGGGTTAATGAAGGGGAAGGGCAGAAGGGAGGGGCAGCTACAGAATAAGGGGTGCTAGATGCACATTCGAGCAGACTTGATAGACCTCTAGGCTTTTATCTGCTGGCAAATTTCATATGTTCGTATAGTGTCTAGAGGTCTTCCTTGCTTTTCAGACCTCTTGTTTATTTATTCAGGCTGATTCCCAGTTTGCAGGAGAAAGCTACAATATTTTCTTTAAACATGCAATATACTCTGCAATAGTTTTGCCGAGCTGCTATTTTCAGCTGTGAAACTTAAACCTGTCAGCTATCACATTAATCTTTGGAAGAAGTCTTTGGGGGTTACAAGAAGCTCTGAAAACGTGGTTGTGTTTGTTTACATTTGAGATAAAAGATTTCCATGCAGAGTAAATGTTGTTTGCTCTCATCAACTTTAGCAAAACAACTCTTTTATGTTTATCCTCTATTTGGTTTCTTCCAGAAACTGTTGCCATCTTTCTTCATATTTGAGAAGCTCTCCCAAGATTTCTCAAAGATAAAGCCTGCTGCCTTGCCCAACCTTATCTTGGATAATTTCTCTCATCAACAGAGATCCCCCCCTTAGACCCCTCTGCTTCAGAGACATGAGGTTTAAATATGACAGTCTTTCCTGATAAATAAATAATGTAACACAGTCATCTGTTTAGTTATTCTCTTTTGGACTTTCTTGATTTGGTAAATATCCTTCTTTTTATATGGACACCAAATTATGGGCACCAAATTGGTGAACCATTATCTAAATGAGGATGGATATACACCCTGTACCAGTGGTGGTAGCACTGCAGCATCCCTAGATTTGATGTTCCTCCTGGTGGATCATATTATGACTCTGGCTTTTTTAATGGCTTCATTAATATGCTTAATTGGGTTTAAATCATTACTAACCAATATCCCTAGCTCTCTTTCGAGATCTGTCTTCAAAAGCTGCCTACCACACAAAAAATATTTAAATTCCTTGTTCCTGTCCCCCAAATGCATCACCTTGCATTTATCTATATTGAACTGCGATTCCCAAAGAGATACCCAACTCGAAAAACAGTCAAGGTCATGCTAGGTCTTGTTAGCTTCCTCTGCAGTGTTTCATGTAGCACCTATTCTGGAATATGCCATTTTTAAGTTCCCCATGCACACGCCAGTGTGAACATATTGTTATAATGCTGAATTTTGAGAGGTGTGTCATTGTGGTCCAATGCAGGGCAGTCTGCAAGGAGCTCGTTGGTGATGCACGAGTTATCAGCCAGGCTGATCATGACACTGTTCTGGCTTGCTGGGCAGAAACTTCATGTAGATCAAGGGAAAGAACTGACCCAATCATAGGGTGGCTCTTTCCTTTGATCTGCATAATTGCTGCCCAGAAAGTGTAGCTGATCACATCATGGTCAGCCTGCTGTGCCCCCCTCCCCACTGTAACCTGAAAGGGAAGTTCTAACATTTTAATAATGGGTTTTTAAATAATTTACCAGTTACGTTATGCTGGTTTTCCTTAAGTCCATCACAAGAGGAAAAGGATCAAAAGTTGTGCCCAACAACTGCCAGCCAATCATTTCTAGTTCCTGGTCTGCTGGCTGCACCCCCACGCTCAAATTTTCCCTTCTCTCCCATAGTAGACTTAAGGAAAACATTCCTTTGTTGCCTGAGAAGACTATCAGCAGCATAAGTTAAGGGGTTAATGTATTTAAAAAAAGCATCATTGAAATATTACAGTGCTGGCTACTACCCCCACCCTGCCCACTTTTACTGTGTGACACTGGGGAGCCCACTCCTGGTGCTGCCAAACATAAGAAAATCCTCCCTCAATCCCTCCCTCCCCTTCCATGTTACTTTTCTGCTACTCCCCGCTTTCAATGTGCGACACCAGGAGCCCGGCCCGTGCTGCTGCTGCCACATAAAACTGATTCTGGGGTGATCAATTCCCAAGTATCAGCACCTGAAATAACCTTGTGGTTTTTTTTTAACACACCTTGTAAAAAAGAAAACCATCCATTGATGTCTGCTGCCACCACCACCATTACTGTTCCCCATATGACCCTCCCACTCAGCACCCCCTCACACCCCCTTCAACCCTTACTTGCCTACCAGGGTCCAATGCCATAATCTTCTTTGGACCAGAGACAGTCTTCACTCTTCAATGCCAGACTGCGAACTGAGGATATCAGGCATGTGGTTCAATGTATTTCAATGGGTTTTCAACTTGTCATCATAACTTAGTCATTTTTGAATATTTTTACCCCACATTTTCAGCATGGCTTTTTGGGACTCCAGCTCATTAACAATGACAGTAAAAGTATACAAATCAATATTGAAAGGTGATTTTATGGTCACTGCATGAAATCACCTTTGTGGGCAGGATCTGGACATTTTCTCCACCCTTGCTTATGAGGCAGGGTCAGAAGAAGGCTATGTTGAAAATTTGGGGTACAATATATTAAGGAACACCAAAGTTATGAGCCTGCATTGAAAATTTATGAACGCACACTTGTAAATTTGGTAATTTTCAATATTTTGACCACAAACATTCAACATAGCCATTTTGTTTTAACGTCACCTCATAAATGTGAAAGCTGTCATTTTTCAAATTCTGAGCAAAATGTATTTTCACACTTATGGTGCAAAATCACCACTTGGGCAGGATTTGAAAATGTTCTTCACCCTTGTTCATGAGGTGGGGTCATAAGAAGGCTATGTGGGATCATATGAAGGCTATGTTAAACATATTAGGTGAAAATATGAAAAAAAAAAAAAAGTTTTTCAATGAACACTTGAAACTTTGGTAATGTTCAATATTTTGACCCTGACTTTTCAGCAGAACCATTTTTCACACCACTTCATGAATGTAACAGCTATCATTGTTCAAATCCTGCCCAAAATGTGTTTCTGTATTTGTGGCATGAAATCACCTTTCAGGTAGGATTTGAAAAATTTATCTTCTGTAATTCATGAGGTGGGATCATGAGAAGGCTATTTGAGGTCACACTACAGCTATGTTGAAAATATGGGGTAAACATATGAAAAAAATTATTTTTTTTAATGCAAGCTCATAAATTTGGTAATTTTCAATATTTTGACCTCAACTTTCCAGCATAGCCAGTTTTCACACCACCTCATGAATGTAATAGCTGTCATTTTTCAAGTCCTACCCAAAATGTGTTTTCACACTTGTGGTGCAAAATCACTTTTTGGGTAGGATATGAACATTTTCTCTGCCCTTGTTCACAAGGTGGCATCATAAGAACACTATGTGGGGTCATAGGATGGCTATGTTAAAAGTTTGGGGTAAAAATATTAAAAAAACAACTATGTTTTGAATGTATGTTGACATTTTTCAATGCATGCTTGTAACTTCGGTAATTTTCAGTATTTTGACAGCTGATTTTCAACATAGTCATTTTTTTTCTCACCACCTCATGAATGCAACAGCTGTCATTTCTCAAATCCTAGCCAACATGTGTTTTCACACTTGTGGCACAAAATGATGTTTTGGCTACTGTTTTATAAATGACACCTGATATGTTCAGAAGAAGTTTAAATCCTGCTTCAAACGTTGGCTCCTGGCAAATTCCTCCTGTCACTGCTTCCTTGGGTAGTCCACCTTGCCTAACTGTCCACTTCCCTTCTGAGTCTCGTGCCTTCACAACCTCTTTGGTTTTTTCCTCCAACACACCACTGCTCCACCCCTTCCCCTCCACTTCCCACAGTTCCCATTTCATCCACTTACTACAAATGTATATTTGGTTGTATGCTATGCAGTCCTACTGTTTACCTGCCTTATGTACTTATGTATATTTATTTACGTATATGTATACCTGACTTATGTATCCAATCTTGTATTGTGTGTTGCATTGTAACCTTGTATCGCAGTTCATCTGCCCATTTTTCTGTGTACTGTACTACTTTAACTCTGTGCCATTGTAAGTGGCATGGGTTATGCCTGAAAATGGTCCCTGGGATCAGTGCACCTACCTGGTTATCAAAGTCATAAATAAATAAATACAAATAAAAGTGATAATAAACATATGTTTTTCAGATTCTGCTGAAAATTTGGGGTACAAATGTGAAAAAACAACAAAGTTATGAGGTAATGTGTATTAGATGCATGTTCAGACTATAACACTTGGTGCCTTTCTTTGTGTACCCATTTTCAGACACAACTTTGCATATATTGCTTCTTGAGGCAGGATCATAACAAGGCTATATTGAAAATGTGGTGTAAAAATATTAAAAAACAAATGTTCAATATGTTTACCCCAGATTTCTTCCCTGTAGCCCGATTGGTTCTGGCCAGAGTTTTTTTCTAAAGGTGATCCTTTCCATACTATAAGCTCAAGTAGTGGCTTGTGGCAGTCCACAACAAAAGGAACACAAGCACTGTGGGTAAATTTGGAGACCGGCAATGGCACCACAATCCGCACAGGGGTTGTATACAGACCCCCTTCTCAGGGGGAGGAAATGGACAAGGAAATGATAGAAAGAATACTTAGAATGGCAGAAAAAGGGGAGATATTGCTGATGGGTGATCTGAATATGCCAGATGTTAACTGGAGTGCAGTTGCAGCAGCCACTTCAAAGAGTAGGGTTATTCTAAGATGTCCTACAAGGGCATGCCTTAGACAACTAGTATTGGAGCCCACTCGAGAGGGAGCAATCTTAGACCTGGTTCTCTCAAATGGAGATGAAGAGAGGATCACAGATGTAGAAGTGGTAGCCATCTGGGAACTAGCGACCATCGAACAGTATGGTTCAAATAAACACAGCAATAGAGTCAAGCTTACAAAGCAAAAGTACTGACTTTAGGATGGCTGACTTTACAAATGGTGAGTGCCTAAGGAATGCACTAGCAAATGGGCAGGAAGGAGGTGGAAGAACAATGGAGAATAATAAAACTGCCACTACAGAGGTAACAAGCCTTTGTGTGAAGCAAATTAACAAAACTAAACGATGTAAGAAACCACTATGGTTCTCAAAGGAAGTGGCAGTGAAGGTTCAAGAGAAAAAGAAAGCATTCAGGAAGTACAAGGAATCACAGAAGGAGCAGGACAGAGAACTGTATCAGTTAAAGCAAAAGGAAGCTGAGAAGGCAGTCAGAACAGCAAAGACCCAAACTGAGGAAAAGATCACCAACTCAGTTAAGAAGGGGGATAAAACCTTTTATAGGTACATCAGGGAGCGAAGGAAGACCAAGGGAGAGCTAGTGAGGCTTAATAAAGAGGAGGGAGGGTGGACAGAGGGTGTCTGTGAAAAGGCAGAGATACTAAACAAATATTTTTGCTCAGTATTTACAAAGGAAGTGGGGGAGGTACCTAAAACAAAAAGTAGAAACACTCTGGATATAGAAGTTGATACCAGCCCATTTACAGAAGAAAGGGTTCTGAAAGAACTCTTAAAACTGAAGGTGGACAAAGCAATGGGGCCTGATGGATTCTATCCCAGAATTCTAAAAGAACTAATGGTAGAACTAGTGACACCACTGATTACCTCTTTAACAAATCATGGGAGGATGGGGTGGTACCCGAGGACTGGAGAAGGGCAGATGTGATTCTCCTTCACAAAAGTGGGAGCAAGGCAGAAGCAGAAAACTATAGACCTGTTAGTTTAACCTCAGTGGTAGGAAAATTATGGAATCACTCTGAAGGAAAGAATTGTTGAGTATCTAGAGGCCAGAGGGCTCAGGACCCAAGGCAGCATGGATTCACAATGGGAAGGTCATGCCAGACAAATCTGATAGATTTTTTGACTGGGTGATCAAAGTAGTAGATCAGGGAGGGGCTGTGGACATGGCCTACCTAGACTTTAGCAAGGCATTTGACACCGTCCCACACAAAAAGATTAATATACAAGTTAGCCAGCCTGGGAGTGGGTCCCAAGATGACAGCCTGGGTAAAGAATTGGCTGGAGAATAGGACAAAGAGAGTAATAGTAAATGGAGTCCACTCTGAAGAAAGGGGGGTTACTAGTGGGTTACCGCAGGGTTCAGTATTAGGACCGGTCCTCTTCAATGTCTTTATAAGCAACATTGCAGAGGGACTGGAAGGAAAAGTATGTCTCTTTGCAGATGACACAAAGATCTGCAACAGAGTTGATGCACGAGGTGGGGTGGAAAGGATGAGAAGGGACATGGCAAGGTTAGAGGAATGGTCAAATATATGGCAGCTTAGATTCAATGCTAAGAAGTGCAAGGTAATGCACCTGGGAAACAAAACCCAGGGAAGAGTACACAATGGGGGGTGAGATACTAACAACAACAAAAATGGAAAGGGACCTGGGGTAGTCATATCAGATGACCTAAAGGTGGGCAAGCAATGTGAGAGGGCAGCAAGGAGGGCTGGGGGGATACTGGGATGCATAGGGAGAGGCATCACCAGTAGAAAACAGGAAGTTATTATCCCTCTGTACAGACAGTTGGTGAGACCCCATCTAGAGTACTGCGTGCAGTTCTGGAGACCCAATCTCAGCAAGGACATAGACAGGATGGAGGCTGTCCAGAGGAGGGCAACTAAAATGGTGCAGGGTCTGCACCAGAAGACATATGAAGAGAGACTTAAGGAGCTGAATATGTATAGCCTCGAGGAAAGGAGGGAGAGGGGGGACATGATAGAAACTCAGTATCTCAAGGAATCAACAAAGTCCAAGAGGGTAGCATCTTTCAAAAAGAGGTGCAAGAACAAAGGCCAATTTGAAGATAGAAAGGGGGGCTCGGAGGTAATTTAAGGAAGTATTTTTTCACAGAGAGGGTTGTGGATGCATGGAATGGCCTTCAGGAGGAGGTTGTGGAGTCAAAAACAGTGGTGGAATTCAAGCATGCATGGGACAGTCATAAGGCAATTCTAGGGAGTGGGGGTAGGAAGAAGTAGGCTGCTGGTTAAGTAGGATCTGCAGCTTATCCATTAGGTAGGGAAATGGGCAGACTGGGTGGGCCAAGCGGTCCTTATCTGCTGTCAAAATCTATGTTTCTATGTTTCTAGGAGGTGAGACAATTTTGAGTTAAGGTTTTCTTGACTGTTGCGAGGCATATTAAGAGCAGTTTCCTCTTTTTCGTATCCTTTGGGGGTGTAAGAAGCATACCTCGAAATGCATGTCAAGGATCCCATTGGATTCTGGTACCAAGCATTCTATCAATCACCATCAAGCATTGCATCCAGTATTTCCTAATTCTCAAGCAGGCCCACATAACATGCATATGGTCCGTTCTGTCCTCACACAGTCTCTTCAGCATGTGCTCAGCATGTCAACCATGAATTTGGGTTCTATAACAGAGAATCAAAAAAATCTAATAAGGTGTTTCCAAGAATTTTTCCTCCATGTTGGGCGTAAGAGGTTTTGTGTTGGTGTCTGCAACGCGCTTTCCACATCTCATCAGTGAACTGCTTGTCCCATTCTGCTTCCCACTTTCTGTTGGTATAACCCGTATCCCATTGTGTCAAGGTTCACAGTGCCTTATGCAGGTATTTGATCAGTCAGCCTCCCAGGAGACCTTTCAGAGCTGCAAAAAGGAAGGTAATTAATGCTAGCAGAGAGCTAGTGACCTTTACCTAGTCAGTCAGTGTCAAGGTATATGTCCATATCTGCAGATATCTATAATAATCTGCTTTTTGTAGGTGAAATTTAGTCTGTAAGTCTGTGAATGGTTTTATGTTTGAACCGCAGAACAAATGAGCTGGGGTAGATAATCTGATTCTGAGCCATCTTTAAAATCTGTGGTCAAGTCTGGCAGGCATGAAGTTGGGGTCCTTGGCCAAAGAAATAAAAAGCTTCAGATGTTCCACATAGTGCAGTTTGCTCACCAGTTTGTACCACAATATGGTGGTGTCCCTGGTCCCTGATCCAGGTCTCCCTGTCTCTCTGCACTGGTAAGAGGTTCCAGGTATTAAAAATACTTTCTGGAATGAGCAGATCCCTCCCAATGTCCAATTCTAGTGATTTCCAGCTCACTGTGTTCTCCGGTGAGCACAAGTACTGTGTGAATCTGGGCTGCTCAGTAGTATTTCTGCAGAGCAGGTAGGCCACGCCCCCTCTCTCTTTTGATAGGGACAGTGTTTTGTATCTGCTTCTTGGATGGATATTGTTCCAGATGAATTTAGTAATCATATTATTCCATTCTCTGAAGACTTTCTGTGGGCCCACCGTTGGTAATGTTTGACATAAGTACAGTAATCTAGGGAGAATATTCATGCTGATAGACTGCACTCTGTGTATCAATCCCAATGGCATAGCTGTCCAATGTTACAGGTCAGATTTAATATGGGCAATGAGGGGAGGGTAGTTCACCCTATAGAGGCCCTTCAAGTTTTTAGGGATATGAACTCCCAGATATTTCAGTGTTTGCAGATTCCATTTTAGGGGGAATATTATTTTCAGATTGTCAGTTGGGGTAAAATATAGAGCCATCATTTCTTTGGGCATTTTCATTTATTATGTAGCCAGAGAAACAGACAAACTGATGTAGAAGGGAAAGGGATTCCTTTGATGATTGCACTGGGTCAGTAAGGATGAGTAGGACATCATCTGTATACAACAATATTCTATGCTTTTGCCCATCTATCCTCACTTTCTGGTTACAATCCCGTTCCCAGAACGCCTGGGCCAGGGGCTCTATATAAAGTGCAAATAGGAGGGGTGACAAGGGGTACCCTATTTGGATCCCCCCCCCTCCTCAGAGGAAACTGCTGAGCCACACACCCTCTGACCCTCACATGAGCTCAGGGGGTGGAGTAGATGCCTTGTATGGCAACCAGTAATTCCTCATGGAACCCCATGAACTGCAGCACCCACAGATTGGGCAATTCCACCCTATTAAATGCTTTTTCTGCATCTATCCCCCACCATTAATCCTGCTGTTTGTTGATATCCTGTTTTTGTCTACCTGGGACAAAGCCAATCTGATTCAGTGCCACCAGGGAGGGTAGAAACTTCTCAAGCTTCCTAGCAATTAACGAGTCCAAGGAAACCAGCACTCCATCTTATCCATACAATAAGTGTACCACATGGCAAACTGCAAATAAACTAGATAAGTTTTATTAAAGTCCGGCACAGCAAAAGGTGGGTGCTTCAAACCCCAGTGCTTCAGAGTAAAGCCTTCATCAGGGTGTGTTGCTACGTACAGTTATGTGTCATTCTTTATGCCCCTTCATTCATTACGCACAGGGGAATTCAATTGTTTAGTTTTCTACAGAAATTCATAATAAAGCAAAAGAATGAATAGTCACTTGCTTAACAAATAGTCACTTATTTGGCAAAGTAATTTCTATGAACTAATTTAGCAGCTTAACATTTTTACATTTTCTTGTTAGACCGGGCTAAAATGTTGCACACTTTATCTTATCCGAGTCTAACACCACCAGCTGGATCCAGGGTTTATGTATCCCCTAGTATACTTGGAAATATGATCCCCTGTTTTGTGAGAAGGAGCTTGTGGTAGGAACCACTTAGTATGCTCTGAAGCCGCCTATGTAAACCCTCTGTTAGCATACTATACCAAAACCCTGTGAATCCCCATGAGGGAGGAAATCACTTGATGGTCTGAACTGACTAATGTCCATGTGGGAATGTAGAAACTAATGGCCCATTTAATAAATAAATGATATCAGTCTTTACAGTTCATATCCCCTGCTTTAGTCCCCTGCAGATAAGAGTGCACACCACCTTGTGCCCATCTGGAGTCCTTGAGTCTACTTCCTTATTGCTGCCTGATATGGGGGGGTACTCTGGGCACAGTGGGCAAAGTGTAGCAAACTGCAGGCTGAAAGCATGAACAAAATGGGAAGCCACTGCAGGTGAAGGCTCAAAGGCCAGTCAAAGAGCCCTGCAGATTCTTTTTTTCAGTCAGTAGCTTTCCTCCTCCCTCATGGTCTGCCCTATGGCATCCCCTGCTCCATTATCAACTTTCTCATAGACTTAGCAGTTATCCACCACTTGCTCAGAACCACAATGGGTGGGTGGCCTACCATGTCAGTCATATGAGAGCCTGTGAGAGGTGTTGATCGTGGGCAGCCCTGCATCTTTTTCCTCTATTTTTTCCCTCTGGGCTGTAGCATCAGGATGTGTGTACCAAGTATGTCATGCTACAGCTCTGCCCCTAGTACACTTCCACTGCGTTGCTGCCCAGCCTCTTCCAGGTGGCAGTCTCTGCAGCAGGACCTGGTGCCCCACTCCTGTGGAAAGAGAGGTGCCGTTGAGCACTCAATCTTCCTTCACCCTGCCGGGCCACCCAGCAAACTTAGTCTATTCCCGAACACGGGTCACCAGTGTGGGGAGTAGATGTGGAACTGCTCCTCCACTAGGTCAGCTGTGCCCTTCAGATTATTTTTTTTCCATATAGTTATTATCCCTTGGGTTGCCAATCACTCTGACCCCACTTCCCCAGATTACAACCACCTCCCCTGGGCTTACATCCTGTGCAAGATCTTCCACAAATTTCCCCCATGGTGAGGCTGAGAGGGGAGGGCCATCCTCCCCCACAGAGAGCCTATCAAGACAGCGCCCAAGGTGCCCAGGTGGTGGTGCAGGTCCGGAGATGCACGTGGAACACTGGCTAACCCTTGGGTCCCTTTTACCATTTCCTGGCTTTCCCGGATTGAGCTCAGACAACATAAGTCGTGCATGCATGTGGAGGTGTGCATGAACCTGTGGCATTCTCCTCACCCTGGTGACACATATCTGTCACTCAGGTGTTTTGCACTGCCACCAAACCTCCACCTGGTGGCGACCAAGAGCCAAGTCAGCAAGCCTTCCCATCTGGGAGAGGAGAGCAGTCTGTCAGCTGCTGCATCCATCCCTGGCCCTTCCCCCACTGACCCAACTGAGCTCTTTCCTGAACTTGGGTCACAGGCGTGGAGCGAGGTAAGGCTCCTAACAGAACCTCAGCCCTCAGTGCCACCAGGCCAGCCCTGCAGATTCTTGACACCAAGACAGGTACACATGTTTAACTCTTTCAAGTCAATTATCCACACATAAGCAGAATAGACATAACAGTCCAACCCCATTACAATCATCTCAGCAGACAGTGCAAAAGCAGGGAGTGAGGGTAGCAGCCACCACAGCCATAGACTGGTCCAGGCAGAGAGAAAAGGCACCAGGCATTCCCTCCTCCAGTAGCATGGGCAGTCCCCCCCCCCAGTAGAATGAGATAATTTAACATTCAGATTTAGGTATTTAAGAGTTGACAGGTTTTCCCCCCTCCCCTAAGCTGCTGCACCACTACTTGAGTTTTCCATGTTAGACTATATTAGGCACCATGTAGAGAGAGTTAGGAGCAGCTATGCACTGTGCGCAGCTAGAGAGCACAGAACATTTCATGCCACAAGTCATTAGATGGAGTGGAGCTTGAGGACCGTGCATGCCCCACCAAAAGGCCCTGGGCGATCCCCCCCCCACCCCCACTCCCTCATTCATAACAAGCTCTCCAGGCTACATCTGATCAGTCCTATAAACTGCTACTCTCACTTCTTTGGGGGTAGTTAAGCGAATCCCTCAGTTCAGAAGTGTGCCATTACCCAGGTGTGCAGACCTGGGAGCATGAGATATGAAGCTCGATCCCTCCAATTAACCCAGCAGGGAGGAAACCACTAGAGAGTGCCACCAAGTCAGCTCAACATAAAGTACAACAACATCTCCTATAGTGATGCAGTTACCCTGACATCCCCTGCAACAGCACGGCACAACAATGAGACACCAAGACACTGACAAACATCAACATTCTGCACCACAAGACAAAATAACTATCAATGTGGGGGGCTGCATCCTCCCCCTGCATGCCCCCCTCTGTATTTAATATAATCAACTCCACGCTGCAGACAGTGGAGAAAACAGAAGTTCAGCTGACCGTACAAATAACCATCCACCCAACAATGGAACAGCGATATACCTGTTGACACTTCCACCTGTCGACCTGACATTTCTCTCGCTTCCAGTCTTCGCTGTATTCCATTCACTGTAATTGTGTCACTCTGTTTCCATCATTGTAACAATGGTATACCCCACCAGAGTCTTCCTCACCCACACACACTCACACACACACACACACACACAATCCAAGACAACCTCCACCAAATATCAGGTATATCTACCAATTCACATATATAAGTGGAGTTGGGTGCCCCCCCACTAGGGTTGCCACCTGTCAGGTTTTTTACCTGGTGGTCAGGTTTTCAGGGTCCTTATCAGGTAATCAGGTTTTGCTCTGTGCTGGTCAGGTTTTTGAGCCATTTTGAGTGCTCACATACTTTTGAAACAGATTTTGTAATCTCATTCATTGTTCTAACTACATGTCCAAGTTATAAACAAGTTCTGTTGTCAGTATAGCCTTTTGTTTGTGAAAGCAGTCAACCTGGGAGGTGTAAAGTATGGCCATTAACACCATTAGCACTTACTTAACCTAATATTTTCCACTGTATCTTAAAGTGGCATAGCAGCAAAGCTGTCCCCACCTTTTGTAACACCAACACAGCCAGTTGTCTTCCACTTTCATTTGCTGGTAAACATTTTCATCTCTAACAGAATTCAGGCATTTTAAATGTTTTAAATTATGTTTTTCCTCAAGAAAAAATGTGGCCACTTCTTTGACTTTGAAGTATTACTGTGACATGAAAAGAAAATGGAGCCAGAAAATATATATACACATTATAAAAAAATGTCTTTATTATGTATAATTATATACCAAGTATACTGTTGTATGCTATTTAAAGTATTTCCTTGTCTCCCCATATCATATCTGTAAATGAGATTTATTGTATCTCTATATGTTTATCTGGTAAACTAATGTTAATAAATCAATAATACATACATAAGTAAATAACTAGGAAGAACTTAGGAAAGTAACTTTAACAGGTACAGTACAGTATCTCAAGATTTTTGTTCAACTGCTTTAAGTGTTGTATTTTATGGATATAACCATTGGCTTTCTAGGAGGAGCAGTGCATGAAGAGTCATGAAAAGGGGTGGGGCTAGGGGCGGAGCTTAGGATCCGGTTTTTGCCTCATGCAGAGGTGGCAACCCTACCCCCCACACTCTCGGTACCTGCTCCAAAGATCCAAAAATTTGTCAGAAGGGTGATGGCATGGCTAGACCAGTGGTGCTGAGGGCTAAGGCATTGGACACCTTACCTTGTGCCACCCCTGTGGCCCGGGTTCAGGTATGACCTTGGATTGCCAGGGAGCCAGCATGGGGGGAGGGTTGGAGCAGGATTGAGCTGCTGTAGGCAGCTCTCCCCTCCTGGGGATGGTTGTCCACCCCCCCCACGTAGTTCTGCTCCCACCGGGTGGCGGTCCAGTGGGAATCTTAGGCAAAAGAGGACGGCGATGAATGCCAGGGATGGGGTGGAAGGGGCCAAGCTGTTACCCGGCGTGTGCATACACCTCCACACACATGCACATACGTGTCTGCCAGGGTCCTGGGTCTGGAGCGCAAAACAGGGAAAAGACCATATAATTACATGTAGGAAAGAAAAAAGGGCGATGGCGCAGCATTAGTAATCATTAGTAATCTAGTCTGGACCTGTAGAGGAGATGGTATGCCCAGATGTATGACTGTGAAAAGAGTTCAGAAGAGTTTTTATGTCCTGCTTAAAAGAGTTGGTATGGTGTCTCCTCTTCTCTCTCCTGTTGTGGACCTGCTGCCAGTGGTTCTCTTGTTCCAGAGCTGCGGAGGCTGTGGGCAGTCTGGCTACTTTACTTGATGCTGTGGCAATGGCCTTTTTTTCTTAACTCTGTAGTGGCTTCCGAGAGTAAATCATAGGTTCCAGGGCCAGTAGGGAGCTGTACTCGATGTCAGGCTGGATAAGGAGTTTGAAAATTTATATTCTGCTGCTTCAAAGCATGCTTAAGGGCAATACAGGTCTGGCACTGTTCCAGGATCTCCTGGGGGTAATCGTGATCAATCATCAGCTTACAGTTTTTAAAATGAATCTCTTTCTGTTTCCACACCCTGTTTATTATATCCTGTTTTACCCTGCAGCTCTGAAACTGGAGTACAACAAACCTTGAAGTTGCAGTGGGGCTGAGCAGTTTTGGGATGAGAGTTCTGTGTGTTCTCAGCTTGCATGAGAAAATCCAGTGGCAAGTTGAGTGATCCCCACAGGATAGTCTCTATGTATTCGGTCATGGTAGGTGACTCCAAGCCCTCTTTCAATTTATATACCCTATCATTCTTGTGACATGATTGACCATCAAGAGCTGTACATTTTTCTTTGAGGCATGATTGTGTATCCACGAGATGCATGAGGAGTTGCTGTGTCCTGGAGTCCATATCTTCCATATCAGAGACCCATTTTTCAAGTGTATCTACTCTCTGCTTGGTTGTCTGTAAATCTGCTGATAACCACCAGAGATTGTTGGGTCTCCTCTCAAAATGCTTGTAATTCTTGTAATAGTGTCTGGATGTCAACCAGGACAGCAGGAGCTTTCGATTCCACGGGAGTAGACCACGCTACCATCATGCTATCTTTACTGTCAGAGCTTGACTTGTCAATTAATCCTGCTCCATTCTAGTGCAAACATCGAGTACGAACCATACCAGGTTGAGTATTATAAAGATCCCCACTGTAGTGCCAGTATGCAGGGAGTGTCAGTTTCTAGCTGCTAGCCATGTTGGTGATGTCACTGTAAGTCCCCTCTTCCAGACATAACAACACCCATTCAGCAAGGAGTGCCCTGCTTCTTCCCTAACTAGATCCATGTCCTAGTTACACAACATACCTTAAATGGCTGGCTGCCCTTGCCATGAAAAGGTTAACCTTCAGAAGCTTAGGGGGTGATTAAATATATTATCTCCTTGATGATTGATAGTTACCTGTGTTGGGAGTGGGCATGCAGGTTAGCTGAAGAGGTGCCAGCCGCACTTTATTTATTTTTTATTTATTTAGTTTTTGTTAACCGGGTAGGTGCACTAGCCATAAAATGACTATTTTCAGGCACGACCTGGGAGAGTATAACAAAAGGAGAACAGTTGAACAACAGCAACATGGGTACAATAGTACAAATAGAGGAACAGTACAGCAGTGCTACAAAAATACAATGGGTAGAAACAACAAAAAATAATGGCAAGCATTATACAGATAATGGCAGTAAGATATATAATAAGTGCAGAAACCATGGACCCGACCTGTGGAGTGAAAGGGTTAATAAGATAGTAAGGTTATATAGACAGAAATGTGAGAAATGTTCAAATATAACAAGAAAGACTGACAGAAGGAAGGCCAGGGGTGGTAATTGGCAAAACAACAGTGGATGGTCAGCAACAAGGTTCAAGAAGGAAGAGAGCTAGTAGTCAAGAAGTTATTTACAAAGAGAAGGAAAAATATGGGGAGCGGAAGAGGAGACAGTCTTGGAGCTGGATTAGAGCGGGGTGACATTACTGGTAAGTCTCAGGAGCTTCAGGTTGGGTCAAAGCATGTACAAGCATCAGCAAAGGATAGATAATCTACTATATTCACTTTTAAATCCAAAGTGAGACTGAGACAGCCGGAGGTTGAGTGAAGTGCATTCCATAGCCTGGGGAGCAGAGAATTGGAAGGCCCCTGCTCTTTAGTCGCCTGACATCTCGAACATAGAGCAAGGATTTGTCAGCTGATCGGAGGCCATGGAGAGGATGGTTGAGGGACCAGCAACGCCAGCTGGGACGGTGTTTTTTCCTGGATGATCGAGTCCATTAGTGATCCAAGGTAATATTGTCTACTGGCAGAGGGTGAGAGCCAATTCAGATCCTTATAAAGAAGGCAGTGATGTTTGAGTCGCGGTGATCTAAGAGGCAACCGCATATATTATTATAAGTTACGTCCCATTTTAGTAGGGAGGTTTTATGGGCAGAGGTAAGAATAGAGGCACCACAGGTAAGAGTTGGGAGCAGAATACCACAGGCAATTGCTAATTTGGCCGAGGGTGTAAGCATGTAGCTCGTTTTGTAAACTACTCCTAGTTTCGAGTTTACAGCTTTGCACGAGGACTGAATGTGAAGATTAAAATCCAGGGACTAGTCCAGGAGGATCCCAAGGTACTTGAAGGAAGTAACATTTTCAAGTGGAAATCCTCCTGGGTGAAGCACCTCCAGCAAACTAGAACAGGTCTTAATCTTCGGTGCAGAACCTAGGAGCATGGCTTTCGTTTTCTTTTCATTTAGTACAAGCTTACGGTCTAGTAGTCAGTCTAAGACCTTATTGAAGTCTGAAGTAAGTGATGTGTTTATGCAGGCAGTACTAGAAGAACTAGTGTAGATGATCAGGTCATCAGCATAGAGAATAGCTGAGCAGGATTCCAGGATCTCAGCTGCATTGTTGATAAAAATTGAGAACAGAAGGGGCCCAAGGATAGAGCCCTGGGGGACTCCAAGGTTGATAGTAGACGTGTTGGACAGGGAGGAGTTAAATTTGACAGCTTGCGACCTGTTTGACAGGTAGCTACAGAATCAGTCCACAACAGGGGTAGAGAAATGGAATTTATGGAGAGTGGAGAGAAGCAGGGGATGGTCAACAAGGTCGAAAGCCTTAGTGAGGTCAATGAAGATGGCACCTGTGAGTTTTCCAGAGTCCATGTTGGACAGAATATCAGTAGTTAGTTGATAGGGAGGTAAACAAATCTCATTATAAAATCTGTCTGTCTCTTTATCTATCTACTGTATCTATCTATCTATCTGTCTGTTTTATTGTTTCTTCAGTGGACCAGGTGGGCTGGTACCACTTCTTTATCCCTTCTCCCTGCCAGATTGTCCGCCCGCCCTTCCCAATGTTTATGTTTTGTAATATTTTATATATACAAACCAGGGTGCCCACCCTGGTACCCTAGTACCATTTCTATTTACCTCCCTCCCCCTCCAGGTTGCCCAACCCAGTTCCAACTATGTTGAACAGTGGCCTAACACTGGTGTACCCAAGCCCCAGTGTCAGAAAGGAATATCCTGTGATATAAACAGCCCCTCAATACTTTTTTTAACCTGTGGGAAAAAAGGGTCTTTCACAGTCTCACCCCACTTACACCTCCCACACCCCCCACTCACCTGATCTCCCACTCAGCATCTACTACCCCATACTCCCAACCCCCCAACACACACACCCTCATTCACCTGAACATGTCCCATGGTGTAGATCCACTCTCCAATGGAAGACATATCTTGCTTCTGGAACCACTGACTGAATTATGCATAATGAGAAAATAAGGCAGTGCAGTATATTGTATTTCAGTGAGGGTTTGAAACTTGGTTCTTAGCTTTGTCATTTTTGCATATTTTTACCCCAAATTTTAAACATGGTCTTTTTGGGACCCCAGCTCATGGCTAGTGGTTATGGAATAAATCTGGCCTAAAAGGTGATTTTGCTGTTGCTTTGTAAAATCACCCTTTGGGTGGGTCTTGCCTAGGGATGGGTGGACTGTTCTATTAAGAATCAAACCCCCCCACCGATCCCATGATATTAGGTGGACCCGGGTAGATCAGAACTCTACTGAGAAATGTACCAGGTTCACATCTGTATCAGTGGCTGCACACGAAAATAAAAAAAAAATTTAAAAATCACAAAATCCGTCTCCAATTTGTACAAAATACCCCAGTACCACAAAAATGCATCTATACGAAATAAATAAATAATTTCGCCAGTCTTCTCAGGCCAGTCAACCATTCTGCCCTGCTTGCTTGCTTGTTGCTCATGCAGTACTTTGTGCATGCCTAAACTGCTACAGAGTGCAGGTAGCATGCAGCAAGTCAGTAGCAACAGTGTACAAATGTTCTGAAGCGGGGTTTTTTTTTTGGCGGGGGTTCGCCGGGGGAAACAATGGTACTGGTTTATTGAAGTGATGTGAAATTAAATACTGTGGGGATGGTGATGGTGACTTAGCAGCAGGCGCAGAAGGTGGACTGTTGCAACTTGGCAAGTAGGGAGAGGGCATCAATTTTGAAAACTAATGCAAGAAAGTGGCCAGTGTATGACCTGGAGCAGACATATGAGAACTGAGGTAGCAGAGAAGAGGCAGAAATGTGACAATGGTGGCAGTGTGGGAGGCAGATATGTGAACACTTGGGCAGGGAAGGACAAAAAGGTGAGAAATGGGGGACCAGATACGTAAGAACTGTGGCAGAGAGTGGACAGATATCTGTGAGCACTGGGGCAGGGAAGAGACAGATACGTGAGAACTGGGGCAGAGAGGAGGAAATACATGAGAACTGGAGCAGGGAAGGGGTAGCAATGTAAAAACTGAGGCATGGAAAGGCAAATATGGGAGAACAAGGGTAGGAAGGGGCAGATATGTTAGAACTGACATAAAGAGTGGCAGAAATGTACGAATTTGGTCAGGGAGAGGGCATAGATTTATTAACTGGAGCAGGGAAAGGGCAGGGATGTAAGAACTGAGGTTGGGAAGGGGAATGGATGTGAGCACTGGGGTAGAATGTCTGCAAATGGGAAAGTGAGACATGTACTTATTGGGGCAAGGCAGGTGTCTGCTGAAGAGAGGGGGGAAGACATGTACATACTGGTGTAGAGTGGGTGTCAGCAGATGGAAGAGCCAAGGATGTGCTTACAGGAGCAGCAGGGATGTCAGTAGATGGAATGGGTGATTGATGATGTGTATATACTAAGACAGGGCTGTGGCTGGTGATGTATTAAATCAGTCCTTATGTCCTCAACAAAGGGTAAAGGCACACAACCACCATGTATTTTCTATAGCCAAGAAAAACTGGAGCAAGAACAGAATACATGAATGGAATCCGAAACACAGACCAGTACATACAGGTTAGTAAAATACTTAATTTGCTAATTTTAGTGCATTTTGGGAATATTTTCTGGCTTTATAGTTAATTTCCTAAAGGTTCTGATTTTAATCAGAACCAATCAGAACTTGGCTTGGATCTTAGTCCTGATAATAAGGGTCAGGACCTTTTGGGATCCGCCCATCCCTAGTTTGGATGAATCAGTGGTGGGATTTTCCTTGGGGTTGTCAACCCTAATGTCCACCACATTCTCTGAGCAAACAACATCAGATGTGGTCTCCCTCCTCTGCAGAGCTCTGCATAAGAAGGCTACAACAGATTGTGTTGGAAACGTGGAGAAACATACTTCTCTACCTTTGAAGAGTGTATCACTATAAGGCACTGGTTTGAAGCGGTACCTTGTACTTTTCGAACAGGAGACAACAGGCTGAAGGGGGTGGGGTGAGAATTAGGGTTGACAACCCCAGGGAAGACCCCACCACTGATTTGCCAAGACTCTGAAGACCCATAAACTTACTATTTTTTTCCTTTTGCTGCTTGGGGGGTGGGGTGAGTAGTTAGGTTTGAAAACCCTAACACCACATTTTCTTCATTTTTGGTATTATGTTGAACCCTAACTCATGCAATAACAATGTTTTTTTGCCAGAGAATTATAGTATATGGCTGAGTGTTGTTGTGCATGGATTTCTATACACTCAAGAATCTTATTGTATTACAATTCAAAGTCCGAAAAGTTGCTGTAGTATAGTAGCAACATCACAAATTACAACTTTTTCATTCTAAATTGAAGCATGCAGTGTTTGTTGTGCGCCAGCCTCTCACATTTTGAAATGCTCCTCACTCAGCTCCTCACAGCTCTTCTCCCAAACAGCTTCTTCACACATGTACAAATTCTTTATTCCTGAGACTCACCTCTGTAGCACTTCTACTCCTTGATGTCCTCTCCAGTAATAAGAACCCCTTCAAACTAAATAAATCCAGCAGGCACAAGACTACGAATAAGCTTCCACCGGACTACCTAGCCATTTAACACTGAGCCCACCCACTTGGGTCCTCCCAGTCCATTCCCAAACAGCTTCCCCCCACACACAAACTGCATTTTCAAAAACCGTATACTATGTAGAAATAAAATAGTTAATACGTAAAAGTAGGCAGTGTTTCAGCCACGGGATTTGATGACATCAGAGGAGCGCCGCTCAATGTTTATAATGTCATTACATCCCTCGATGAAAACACAGCCTTTGTTGTACACATCTATCTATCTATTATTTTATATATTTATTACATGTATACATATTTAAGGGCGGTAAAACTTAAAGGAGCAGTATTTGTTAGTTGGCAAAAAATGTTATCATCAATCTGCCAGATGTAGATTGAAGCCTCCCAGCTGTGGCTTCAGCTAGAAGCAGGGACATCCTGGGCTTTCTGCAGGGGGTGTTCCTCAGGCAACTAGTCAGTGAAACCGCTTATACTGGACCTGGTTCCCACTGACAGGGACAGTGTTACAGACTTCAACTTGGGAGGACACATGGGGACCAGTGATTGCTGTACTGTCTGGTTCAATACAAGGAAGGCTACAGAATTGAATCACGCAAGGGCGAAGGTCCTGGCTTACAGGAGGCAGATTTTATAAAGTTCAAGTTCAAGTTTATTGCAGGAAAACTCCATTGAGAAAGCTCATTCACAAGTAGGTCCTGAGGAACATCTACAGACAAAGGAAATTACTTACATAAAATCTTGGTTCATAAAAGTATGCAGTACATGTGGTACACAGTGCTCAAAATAAGACATAAAAAGGTAATATTTATGAACTACAGCCAAAAAAGTTGGAACAAGAGCAATAGGATGCATAAGATGAAGGGAGAGTATAAGATAGGAGCAAAGGGGAGAGGAGATGGAGAAGAGAAGGAGGATCTTGCGAGGGAGGAGGGGAAGGGAAAAGGAGGGAAAATGTGGAGGAATATCAAAAGTAAGGATGACTGAAATAAAGAGTAAAGGGAGGGTGGGGAAGGAAAAGGAGAGAAGTAGAATTAGAAAGTAGAAGAATTAAGGAGGGGAACTGAGTTGTTGATATAAAAATCAATGGTCAAGTAAGGACTAGAAACAGCTGCAGGCATTTTTTAATTTAGTCACAGCAAAGGTTTTAAAGAGATTGACGGAAACAATGCTAGAGAGTTTCAGTATAGACTGGAGCTGGTTCTAGATAGTTGGAAATGCGTATAAGGTGGCATGTTTACCAAAGGAGGTACGAGTCCTAGGCACGTCTAGAAGGATAAAGTCAGACTTTCTAAGGGAATACGAACTGTGGAAGATGTAAATAAGGGATGTTATGTAGCTCAGTATTTTGTTCAGGAGGATTTTGAGAGTCCAAGTGCCAGAGTGACTCAAACGTCTGGTAGTAAGCGACACCCAGCCGACAGCTGCATACTGATCACAATGGTGGGTTCGGAAAGGGGAGTTAGTAATGAACCATAGTGCATGATGTTAAAGGACGTCCAATTTGTTTAGGTTTAAGGCTGAAGTAGAATTGTACTGTAGATTACTGTGCCATAATTGAGTAAAGGCAGGAATGTGGTCTGAACAAGCCTAGTTCTAATCTCAATACGGAATAGTGACCTGTTTCTGAAGAAGAAATCTAATCTCGAGTTTAACCTGCTGGTCAAGTTATAAATATGATCGTTAAAGGTGAGCTTATTATCTAGCCATATACCTAGATATTTGAATTTGGAGACAACCTCAAGAGATTCACCTAGAGAGGTGACAATAAAGTCATTAGGCAGGTTCAGAGAGGCGATGGTTGTGGGGTTGAGAGTAAAAATCATGGCCTTAGTTTTTTTGGCATTAAGAAGGAGCTTTGTGTTAATAAGGCAATGTTCAAGCTGCACAAAGTCAACTTGTGGTATGTCTCTTACTTCAGACAGAGTTGAGCTAGACGTATACAAGACTGTGTCATCAGCAAAGAAATGCAATTTTGAATTAGTTATGTTTTGGTCAAGATTATTAATGTAAAGAGAAAATAGAATAGGTTCTAAAATGGAGCCTTGTGGGACTCTGATAGTGATTGGGAGGGTGGCTGAAAATAGGCCATCAACCTTAACTTTCTGAAACCTCCTTGTTAAATAACTGGTAAACCACTGAGCAGTGGAGGGGGTGGCACTTAGGTTAATAAGGCTACTGACAACTAAGTTGTGGTCTACGGTGTCAAATGTCTTCCTGAAGTCTAGAAAGACTGCACCAGTGATCTTTTTGCAGTCCAGAGCTGAAACCCTGTCATTAGTAACTTTACCGAGGGCTGTGATAGTACTATGATTAGACCAGAAACCAGATTGAGCTGGGTTGAGAAGGGAGAAGATTTTGGTATGTTATTTTAATTGGGAGTAAATACATTTTTCAAAGATTTTGGAGAGAATGGGCAGGATAGAGATGGGCCTATAATTATTTAAATCACTTGGGTTGCCCAACTTGAATAAAGGAAGGATATGTGCTGATTTCCATCAAGACAGAACTGTGGCAGTGATGATAGAAAGACTGAATATATGAAGTATGGGGGCTGTAAGATTGAAGTAGCCTAATTTTAAGAATGGTTCTAGTCCATCATCACCAACACTTTTCTTAGTGTCTAAGTTGAGAAGCAAATCTTCAACTTTTTTGTAGGTGACTTGATGCAGCTGGAAGGGATGAGGCGAGGTTGAGACTTCAGGGATAGTCCTGGCTGAGAGACAATGTGCAAGGCCTGCATATGGAGAAGAATCAAAGGCTAAGCCAGCAGTAGGAAAATGTGAATTGAGTTCTTCAAGGATTTGACTATTGCTTTCGATGACCTTGCCACTGGCGTATATCTTGGCTGGAATGGAGGGAACAGCCTAACGTCCTTCAATGGATTTGAGGGTCCTCCAGATTTTATAAGAATTCCCATTTGGCTGTTCTCAGGTAGTGAAATAGAAGTTCAATTTGGGAGCACAAATGCGTTTAACACAGGCATTCCTTGCAGCTCTGAAGGTCTGCCAATCAGTCAGACACTTATTATGTCTAGCCTGAGCCCAAAGTTTGTTGTGGTGTGTGAGCTCAGTCTTGAAGTCAGGTGTGAACCAGGGGTGAGAGGATTTACACACTCTAGATCTTATGATGGGAGCATGCTTGTTAGCCAGGGTGGTAAGATTGTTATTCAGAATAGTGACAGCCTCATCAGCCGTTTTAGCCAGACAGAGATCTTGCCAGTTTAAATGACCTAAATCCAACACATAATTCACTGCTTTGAACTTGTGGTAGGACTGTTTAGTTATTAGTTTGGGTTGGTGATAACCCTTAAGTTGTGATCAATGTATACGCTATGACCCAATGATCATTCATGTCATTGTGGAAAACAACAGAATGCAGAATTTTGTGAGGGTGATTGATTAATATGACATCGAGTAGAGAACTATTGGTGTTATTTGCAGTATTAATCCTAGTGGGTTCATTAACAATCTGTGAAAGGCTACGCTCATCACAGAGACATTCCAGGCCATGCGATTTAGAGGTAAGCCAGTCCATTTTAAGATCCCCAAGGATTATGATTTCATTATTGGTAGCAGAGGCTAGGGATTTTAGGATACTGAGGATGTTAGTGCCACCAGCAGGAAGCCTATAACCACCAATAATAGTGATACTTTCCTGGAGGGAAGGTGGAGCTTCAGGGATACGATTTTGTATTCCTTGGTTTTGGATTTACAGCAGATGTCACTAATAGTGTACTTATTTTTAGAGTAGACAACAGACCCCCCCCCCCAAGTCCCTATCAGCCCTAAATAGTTTGTAGCCTGGTAGCAAGATTTTCTGGTCAGCTTTGCCCTTTTTGAGCCATGACTCTGTAATGATGATAAGATCTGGTTTAGTGTGAGTGGCCTAGGCTTGTAGTTGGTAAAATTTCTTGTTCAAGTCTTAGGATGTTGACCAGCATCATTCTGAGTCTGGGGGCAGTTGCAAAATCAGAGGGTGATGTGAGAGGCAATGGAGGACCAGAATTTAGATCCACATTGCCCAAGCAGAGGAGGAGCAGGGGTAACAGCTTCTTTAAAGAGCACTTGAGAGATACGAGTGCTTTCTTTCTTTGCGATCGTCCATGTTTTGGGGACGAAGATAGGGTTTTTTTGGGTTTTGGGAGGGGATACTAATAAAATAATTAATTGAGATTAATAAAAGTGCTCTGATAGTCATCGGAGAGGAGAAGTGAAAAAGGAAGGAAGAGGGATGGGGGTGAGGTAAAGGGAAGGTGGTGTACTAGAAGTAGGGAAGTGCAATGCATGGGGGGGGCAGTGGAAGGATATGAGAAGAGTTCCAGGGTTGGACAGAATCCCAGAGTGGCATTTGGAATAAATACATTGGACATGCTGGGAAGTGATAATATTATAATAGTAATAACAAGCATTTGTCAATGCCGAATGTTGGCTTGCTGGCATTGGCATTGGTAGTGCAGGAGTTAGACAGATGCATCATAGGAATGGCAGTGAAGTGTCGAACTGATGCCAACCCACCCCCACCCTGCAGAGAGTGACAAGCATTAGGGTGCCCCTTTGGGTGTTTAGTAGTGCAGTGCGGGAAAACATGGTGGGCAGGATGTGAGAAATGACAGCTGCACAGTTCATAAGGAGGTGGAAAAAAATGCCAGTGTTGAAAATGTGGCATGTAAATATACCAAATTTGCGAAGCTACTAGGGTCTTGCGTGGAAATATGCAATGCACGCTTGCAACACTGCCATTTTGTACGCTTCAGCACCAAATTTTCAACATAGGCATTTTAGCACCTCTGCTCATGTACAGTGTTACTGTTATTTCTCAAAGTGTCTCAAGAAGTGATTTCGCAGCGACCACGCTTATTCTGCTACCGGAAGTGCGAAACACATTTTGGGCATGATACGCTAAATGGCGGCTGTACTGTTCATCAAGAGGTGTGAAAATGGCAATGGTGAAAATCCAGACTGAAAATATCACAAATGACGACAGTACGATAAGCGGCAATCTGCCAACGCATGCTCGTACACGGTTATTTTATGGAGTATCATCACCAAATTTTCAACATAGGCATTTTAGGTCCTCTGCTCATGAACTGTGTCACTGTCATTTTCATAATCTGGCCCAAACACTGATTTCCCACAGCGACTGCGCTATTGTGCGCCGGAAGTGTGGAAACACATTTCGGGCAGGATGTGGAAAATGACAGCTGTACTGTTCACAAGGAGGTGTACAAAAATGACAATGCTGAAAATCTGGCAGTAAAATATTGTGAATGTGTGAAGTTACAAGCCTGCGTAGCAACTGCGCAACGCACGCTCAAAAACAGGCATTTGTTGGATTTTTTCCACCAAATTTGGAACTTAGGCTTTTTAAGAGGGCACCTCATGAACACCACCACTGTCATTTCATTAATGGGCCCCGAAAGGTGATTTTGCGCAGTGACTGCGAAATCACCTTTCAAGGCCGATAAACGCCATGACAGTGACAGAATTCGTGAGGAGAGGCCCCAAAACCCCATGTTGAAAATTTGGTGCAAAAAGTCCAAGAAATGCCTGAGATACGCAACAAAGTTGAAAAAACCCTATTCACTCCATTATACAGCTTACTGGCATTTCCTCAGTTCGCAGTCGGCTTTGAAGAGTGCAGGCGTGTTCCTGGTCCACTGAAGATCGGTGCTGGGTGCACAGTGGGTGGGTGCGGGTGGGGGAGGGCAGACCTAGACTATGAGGGACCGTTTGTATTCTAGGTACAGAAAATGTCACGGGACAGTTTTGCATGCTGGGGTGGCCCAGCATGTCACCTAAGTGGGTTTGGGGATTAGTTGCCCGACGGGGATTGGGCACACCCAACGCAAACAAAGTAGGAGGAGCGCGAGCCAAGGGGATTGGGCACACCTTGGCATTCAACAGTTAGGGGTGATGCAGACAGGGAGTGGGCTCCCCCATCAGCGTGTCATACAAGGGGGGGCGCAAGTTTCACCCGCTATGCAGGGGCTTCGGCGCCATGTTTATTGAAATGTTTGCCTTGGAAAGGCACGTATGGGAGGCATGTCTTTATGCCGCTGCATGACAAGCTTGTCTCTGATTGCAGCGGCACTTTGTTTACAAGTTTTGTCCACTTTACATAATGTTGGTGTCAGCGCTAGCATGCTGGCTTATTGGGGAATGAGGGACGCAACTACTGATGCGTGCCCTGCATTTGCCCAACAGCAACCTTGCCTCCAAATCTCCACTCTCCCAATATCTTAACCTGCACGCAAGCGCGGCAAGCCAACATAATAAGTGCCATATTACCAAAGGAATACATGCAGTGGACAGCGACTGAGGGTAAAAGATCCTCTTACTTCAGACATGCTGCAAAAAAAGAACTAAGGTCCCTCTAGTGGCAGATCTTTATAATCTGTTGATGGGAAACTGGGCTGGCTGGATCCCTGATAAGAAGGAGAAAACAAGCTTTTTTAAAGGCAGAAAAGGGGAGTGCTTGTAGCATCTGAGCAAAGGGGACAAAGGAAGAGGACAGGGATGAATGCCTCAGAGATGACATGGTGGGTTGACATGGCTGGGGTGGAGGAACTGTGGATGAAGATAATAAGGGCCATAGCGAGAGGGAAAAAACCCTGCATCAAACAAGTGAGCAAAAGCAAGAGGAAAAATAGACTTACGGTTCTCAAAAGAGGTGGTGAAACAGGTAAAAGTTAAGAAGGTAGCATTCAGAAGGTATAAGGAGACACAGAGGGAAGAGGGTACTGAAGTGTGCCAGGGGAACTAGAGGGAAGCATGGAGGCAGTAAGGAGTGCAAAGGCACAAACAGAAGAGTGAATAGCCTAGGTAGTAATAAAAGGGGACAAGGTGTTTTTTTAAGTATGTACAGTAAGTGAAAAGAGGAAAACAAGGGCTGAGATTGTATGTTGAGGCAGAGGGAGACTATGCAGAGGGGGCCAGGAAAGACAGACATCCTGAACAAATACTTTTGTTCAGTGTTCATAGAGGGAGACAGGGATGAGCCACCAAAATGTAATAAGAGCATTGGAGGGAGGAAGGTGGACACTAGTCCATTCTAGGAGGAGAGAGTCCTGAAGGGACTCATTGTAGAATCCAGTGGGTTACAGAACCTGAGACAGCACTGATTCACACAGGGAGGGGTGGTGGTCATGTCAAATGAACCTGATAGATTACTGTGACTGGGTGACTGAGGAACTAGATCAGGGTGGAGTGGTAAATGTAGCTTTCCTAGATTTCAGTAACAGTTTCAACACCATTCTACATAGGAGACTTTTAAGCAAGCGGGGTGGGTCCGATGTGGTTAACTGTTAAAAAATTGGTTAGGGTATAAGTGGCAGAGGGTGGTGATAAATGGAGTTCACTCAGAGGAAGGGAGAACGACCAGTGGTGTTCCTTAGGGATCCGTGCTGGGACCAGTCCTCATTAATGTCTTTATAAGTGACATTGCAGAGGAGCTGGAAGGGAAGGTCTACTTCTTTGTGGAGGACACCAAAATCAGCAATAGGGAGACACTGCAGGGGAAGTGGAAAGGATGTGCATTTAACTTAGAAAACTTGAGAAGTGGTTAGGGGTATTGCAGCCAGGTTTGAATGTGAAAAAGTACAAAATAATGCCCTGGGGCACAGAAACCCAGGGGTGGTATACAAAACAGGTAGGGTGGTACTGAAGACTGCCAAACAGGAATGAGATCCTGGAGTAATCATATCGGGTGACCTAAAGGTGGCTAGGCAGTGTGACAAGGCAGTCGGGAGGGCAAGTGGGATGCAGGGGTGCATAGGGAGGGGTATCAACAGCAGAAAGAGGGAGGTGTTTTTTCCTCTGTATAGATCACTGGTAAGACCCCACCTAAAGTACCATATCCAATTCTAGAGACCACATCACTGGAAGGACATAGACAGAGTAGAGGCAGTCCAGAGGAGGGCAACTAAAATGGTGTAGGGTCTGCATCAGAAGCCCTACAAGGAGAGACTTAAGGACCTGAATATGTGCACACTGAAAAAGAGAAGGGGAAGATATGATAGAGACCTTTAAAAACCTAAAGAGGATAAATAAGGTACAAGAGGGAAGTATTTTTCAGAAAAAAAAGGTGCTCAAGAACAAGGGGACATGCTATGAAGCTGGAGAAGGGTAGATTCAGGAGATATGCGAGAAAGTACTTCTTCACAGAAAGAGGAGTAGATCCTGGAACAGCTTTCCAATAGAGGTGGTGGTGGCGAAAACAGTGGTGGGGTTCAAGAATGTATGGGATAGGTACAAGGGAATCTTAGGGGGAAGGAAGAGGGGGAGGGGTAACAGACTGGAGATCAAGTAGGATCAGCAGTGATACTGTAGGCAGGGAAAATGGGCAGACATGTGGGCCAAGTGATCCTTATCTGCGGGCAAATTACAGGTTTCTATATTTTTTGTTTAGCAAAAACATATTTCTGACCTCTTTAGTTTCAACCTCAGTGTATCTCTGTCTTTTAAGAAATTTTTAAAATAGCTTTTATAGCTAATTTTGTAATTAAATAACTCATATCATTAAAGGTGGTTGCCACTTGCAGTGTTTAAAAATCTTTTCTACTGAGGTTATCAAATGAATGTACATGCTAGACTCATAATGTGGATGTATTAGAATGGTGCTGCCACATGTTTCTGGTAGAAAACAGCATAGCACTGTACCACAATATTTTATTTTTCATGCAGGCTTGGCATGGGGTAGGAACTTTTAAAAACTTCAAAATCTCATATCTCAGTTCAGGAATGAAAGAAAACAAAAAAATGGGAATCTTTATATTTTTGCAAGAAGAACATTATTGCTAAAAAAAAACTACAGGGTGACTAACAAATACTACTGCTTTAATTGCAGTGTCTGTATGTCATTTAGCAAGCATAAAGCTAAGCCAATCCTTGAATTTGGATACAAAAAACTGCATATTTTCAAGCTGCAGTATGATCACACTTTGTGTATTTTATGTAAACACTGACTCATCCTGATGAATTTGAATGTTCTGCTATGATGGTACCTCACTAACAGATCTCTATATTGTACTGTACAACAAGACTCAAAAGTCAGAATGTTGGAAAAAGGATATGTGTGCCTGAAGGAGGCCGGTTGTATGAAAGATTACGTAAAACTCTAAGGGGTTAAAAGGCCCTTTCTATGTGAATTCTAAAAATACATAGGCATGGCAGGATGCTGTTTGTTGAAATGTATGTCTAAAAAGGAGGTAGTGGGAGGCACAAAGTAAACCTTAGTCTCCTTTTCACTTCATTAGAGAGGGAGATAAAAAGCTGGTAAGAGCATCATAGATGTAAGGCTGGTGCAGCATTAAGAATATATGAAGTATTTCAGTACAGCATCCTGTTCTAATACGCGGAATCCCATCCTACTAAACTTAAGCAATATTTGTTTCCATTACATAACAACAAATATTTTAATGTGATTTACTAGTTTCCTGCAAAACATTCAACAGCATATACAGAACTCAAATCTCATAATATTCCAAAAATGTTTGAATTTCAGGACAGCCCATTTTTTGTTCATTCTGTGTTTATCCATGCTAACTGGCTTGCCCTATCTGGCCAGCCCCAAAGCCCCATCACCCACCTTCCCAATTTTCCCCTTCCTCTGGCCCTCATGCCCCCACCACCATAATGGGGTCATTGAGGTTGTTCTTACCCCTTTGGAGGTCAGGATCCAGTGAAGGAGGGCAACTGGTTGGAGGTGCAAAGCCCGTGAGGGGCTTGAGAGACTGATCATCATCCTTCACTACCAGTGGGTTATCCTCCTGTTTTTCTTCTTTCCCTACAAACCTAGGTGGCATGCAAGCACATATAGGGGTAGGGTCATGCATCAGCTGTGTTTGCTGTGCCTGAGCCAGGAACTCCCTGGCTCACCATCAGGGGCGGCTGTGGCACGGAACGTGCCACCTCAGCCCCCCAGCGGGAACATGCTGCCTTCAGCAGTGCTGCCACTCAGCCTGTCTGACTGCATAATGTCTCCCAACTTCCCTCCCAAACCTGGGTCCCAGCGTGAAAATAGTATGTGCTTCCATTATTGCAACACGCAGCCCCCAGGACATTCCATTTTTCTGTTTCTGAAGACATTTACATGGAAACAGGCTCTTTGCCCTTTGCATTTCACCTGTTTTCTTCTACATCTCCAGTCCTAAGGTTGTAATCATCTGCTTGTGACATCAAAATAAATTCCATGGCAACAGGTTGTGATGCCACAAGCAGAATGTGAACCCTGGTTAGCTGTATCCAGGTTAAACCCCCTGCCTGGTGACTACAGGGCCCACTTGGTTGAGGGGGCTTGAGTTAGTTCTTTCTCCTGCAGTACGGGGATTCATCCCAGAGCAAATAAGAAATAACATGAAGCCTCCACCCAAAGAGAATAAGTTGGCCAGATGTTGGGTGTAGTACCATCCCCCTGGGATGCAGTACCTACCCACCTCCCTACACTAGACTGGACCACCCCCCGGGGCCCAATAAGACAGTTGTTATCTTCACCAATAAACAATTCAATCAACTTATACAAACTTGGCCCATACACAAAAATAAAAGTCAACAAATTAACAGTGTTTTCACTTAAGAACACAGGCCTGACAGCTGGAAGAAAAGAAGGGGTTTGACAGTTGCAAGTCAGTTTTAACACTTCCACCGTATAGCAATGCCCTATGGGATCCACTGCACTGTGGGTCATTGCCACCCTCTCAGATTCCACAAAGTCAATGAAGCACTCCCGGTAACTCTTCAGCTGGTACCAGTAGTAAACTACAATTTCAAGTATGACCCAATAACCAATAACTCTGGGGGCCCAATACTGAAACGTAGTACATACGAACATATGAAATGCCAGCAGGAACAGGCCATGTGGTCTATCAAATCTGCTCGATTGTGCAGCTAACCCTCATCTTGCAGCTGCCCCACCCCTGCTTCCCTTCCCCACAGTCATTCCCCCTCTCACTTTGTCTCAAACCCTCTTGAAGCAGGCCACCATCCTACAGGAAACCACCTCTTCAGGTAGAGTGCAGGCGCTAGGGTGGTTGGCCTCGGCACTTCCTGGGTTTGTGGCCTGCGCCAGAGGGGCCATATTCAGGGACCAGCTAGTGTGCCTAAGATCATTCTGCACCTGGCACACTGCACCCATGTATGTAATGAGGGGCCTCCTCCATACAGGCAAAGTGACATGTATGGAGTAGGAGACCCCTCATTTGGAATATATTTCTACTAAGGTACTGTTAAACTAAGTGGTAAGGGGAGGCAGAGGGCTGGAAGATAAGGTGAGTCTCCAGGCTGAGGAGGACGGTAGGCCTCCCACTGAGCCAGTAGCAAAGAAAAAAGGGAGAATTCAATCTCAAAGAGGGAGAGCAGGAAGAGTGGTCTAGAGGGGGGCATAGAAGGGAGAGGGACAAGCTAGAGGGTGATCTTCTTGAATTTGAGGAGCCTGGGGAACAATTCCACTGAGTTGCAAGCACTGATGGCAGAAGGGGAGGTGGACATATCTGCCATTACCAAAACATGGCCACCCAACACCAGGACTGGATCTGGTGTCCAGGCATGTTGTACCCGGAGGGACAGGGGAAGGGAAGGGAGGGGTGACTATTTATGTAAAGGAAGGAATATCCTGTAGCAGAGAAGGGGAGGGCAGGGCAGATGCCTTATGGGTACAGATACAAGATCCAAAGGGTAAAAAGGTGAGGGTGGGGTTGTGTACAGGCCACCAGCACAAAGTGAGGATGTCGATAGAGAGCTAGTGGAACAGATAAGGAGAATCTGCACAAAAGGTCACACCATGATACTGGGGGATTTCAATCTGCCGGGAGTGGAGTGGAGTACCCTTGCTACCACAAGCATCAGGGAACAGGTCATCCTGGAAGCTTTCCAGGATAGCTTCCTGGTGCAACTGGTAAGGGAGCCAACCAGAGAAGGGAACATACTGGACCTAGTGTTGACAAATGGTGAGAGTATCCAGGAGTTGAGGGTGGAGGACACCCTGGCAGGGAGCAACCACCACAGTGTGGTTTTCACTTAGTATGAGTAAGGAGACAGTCAGAGCTAGGATGAAGGTGACTGACTTCAGAAGGGCAGACTTTGGGAGGATGAGGGTCATACTGAAGGGACACTTAGCCAGGATCCAACCACACATGGATGCAAACCAGAAGTAGGGGATTATAAAGCAGGGGCTAATGGAAGCCACAAACTCATGCTCAAAACTCCAAAGCAAGAAAACCAGGTCCAAGAGGCCATGCTGGTTAAGCAGGGAGGTGCTAGGAAGGATTAAAGAAAAAAAAAAAGTCCGCCTTCAGAAAATACATGAGATCCAAACAGGAGGAAGACAGGGAGGAGTACAGGAAGAAATAGAGAGAAAGGTGAGCAGATCAATCAAGGCAGCCAGGGCAGCTAAAGAACTTTGGCTGGCACAGGGGTTAGGAGTAGGAGAGAGTATTTCTTCACATACATAAGAGAAAGAAGGAGCTGTAAGGATCAGAGTGTTAGGATCAAGGCAGATGGAGGGTGGGTGGAGAAGGGGGAAGAGCAGGGAGAAGCACTCAATGAGTATTTCTGCTCTGAGTTTACCAGTGAGAGGCTGGGGCCAATGCCTCTGGGGAAGGCAGCGGTGGGTACAGGTGGGACAGAGCTTACGGGGGGGGGGGTAATCCCAGTGCGCAGGGTACTATAAGCCTTGAGGGTAGACAAGGCACCAGGACCAGATGGAATACACCCCAGGGTTCTGAAGGAGAATGGTGTAGGTACTGGCAGGACCACTGACAGACTTATTCAGCACCTCTGGTTGTGTGCCTCAGGACTGGAGGATGGCACATGTGGTGCCCATCCATAAAAGTGGGCCCAAGGATGAGCCAGGGAACTATAGACCAGTCAGCCTCACTTTAATTGTGGGGAAGCTCATGGAGTCTATCCTCAAGGAGATGCTGGTAGCCTTTTGGGAGAAAAGTGGTCTCCAGGACAGCAGGCAGCATGAGTTTGTCGCTGGTAGAGCCAGCCAGACAAACTTGGTTCATTTCTGTGATTGGGTAACAAGGGCAGTCGACAAGGGCCAGGCAGTGGATGTTCTGTATTTGGACTTCAGCAATGCTTTTGATTCGGTGCCACAAAGCAGGTTGTAAGTAACCTGAGGTATCTAGGGGTTGGGGACAGGATGGTGGGATGAGCCAGAAATTGGTTGACAGATAGGCAGCAGAGGGTGGTTGTAAAGGAGGAACTCTCATCTCCAAAGCTTGTGACAAACGGGGTCCCACAGCGTTCAGTGCTGGATCCAGTGCTGTTTGGCATATTTATTGTTGACATAGCAGATGGGGTTAGCAATAAGATCAGCATGTGTGCAGAAAACACAAAGATAGGTGCATTCGTGGACAACACAGAGGGGTGGCAGGGACTGCAAGAGGACCTGAATAAGCTTGAATGCTGGTTGGACACATGGCAGCTGGGTATCAATGCAAAAAGGTGCAACGTTATGCACTTGGGAGTGAAGAACCACAAGTTTTCCTATAAAATGGCGGGGGGGGGGGATACAGTTATCCACTACAAAGGAGGAAAAGGATTTGGGGTACTAATCACAGAGCAAATGAACCACTTGGTGCAGTGCAGGAAGGCAGCAGCAAAGGCCAACAAGATGTCGGAGTGTATAGCCAGGGGAATCGCCTCACAGAGGAGGGAGGTTATCTTGCCACTGTACAGGTCGCTGACCAGACCAAATCTCGAGTACTGTGTACAGTTCTGCCATCCTTACTTGAAGAGGGATATCAAGTTGCTGGAGGGAGTCCAGTGTAGGGCCACCCAGATGATCACAGGCATGGAGGGAAAATCCTATGAAGACAGACTGAGGGAGCTCAACATGTACTCCATGGAGGACAGGAGGGATAGAGGAGATATGATTGAAACCTTCAAATACATAAGAGGCATAAACAGGGTTAGTACAGAGGGCATTTTTAGGTTAAAGGGAGGGAGAGACACTAAAGGACACCATCTGAAACTAGAGGAAGGAAGGTTCAAAAGGGAAATGAGGCCCGTTGATGCAGTGGTTGAATTTCTGCTTGCAAAGCCAGTGACTCGGGTTCGGGAATGGACACGGGGCACTGGAGGGCTGACCGGGGACAGAAGGCTTGAGCATCTGGTGACTGCTCGCCTTTTCTTGGGGGGAGGGCAGGGAGATGACCTGGCACTTGCTGACTCCTGGCAGAGGCTGGGATCATGGCAATTCACTGGGTCCTGTTCAATAGAAAGAGGCATGGTGAATGTCAGCGTATGCCTAGACATCAGTGGCACACCACGCCCCAGGTGAGGAAATGGGAAACTAGTACCCCATGGCTGACCAGATGATGGTTACCAGCTCCTGCTTTCATGGATGCCCCAGAGACAGCCCAAGAGACCACTCCAGCAGCACCCGGGCCAAGTATAGTGTGCTGGCCGGTGCCCAGCAGTGCCTATCTGCCTTGGAGGAGGGGTACCCATTCATCGAAGGGTTACACCAGATTACCCGGGGGCTGTGATGTGGAGTAGTGGCTGGATTCGGGGGCGAGGCACCAGTGGGGTCAAGGCGGCCTGAAGGAGCGGCTGACCAGGGGAGGTACAAAGAAAAAAAAAAAGGGGAAATGAGAAGACACTACTTCACAGAAAGAGTGGTGGCTGGGTGGAATGTACTGCCAGAGGAGGTGGTAACATTGAGGACAGAGGGCAGTTTTAAGAAAGGATGGGACAGATTCAAGGGGCGGTCACCATAGGATGGTAGGTAGGAGGGCAACTGCAGAATAAAAACTGATAGCTGCACAATCGAGCAGACTCAATAAACCTTTGGGCCTGTATCTGCTGCCGTTGTTCATATGTTCGTATGTTCAAAGGTTTACAATGGTGGTAAATGTCTCCCAAACAGTGCTATTTACAGCTGCCAAAACCCACGACTTAACCAGGCGCTAAATCCCTGGTGTCTAATGGCACCTCCCACCCCAGAGCACCCATACCATGTATTGTCTATAATCTCTGGTGTTTAGTGTCACCTCCCAATCCCCCCATGCACCCATACGATGTATTGTCCATAATCCCTGGTGTCTAGTGGCAACCCCCAGTACTGAGCACCCACCCATGTAAGCTGTCATATCCTTGGTGTTTAGTGGCACCCCCACTGCCAAGCACCTGTCCTTGTAAGCATTCATATTACTAGTGTCGAGTGGCACCCCTTACCCTCCGAATACCTGTTCCATGTATGTTGTCACATACCTGATGTCTAGTGGCACCCCCAACCCCCGAATACCTGTCCCATGTAAGTGTTCATATCTCTTGTGTCTAGTGGCACCCCCCACCCCTGAGCACCCATCCATTTAAGGTTTCATATTGCTGGTGTCTAGTGGCACCCCACAGCTTCTGAACACCTGTTCCGTATAGGTTGTCACATCCCTGGTGTCTAGCGGCACACCCCACTCCCTGAACACCCATCCCATGTAAGTGTTCCTATTTCTGGTGTCTAGTGGCAGTCACCACCCCTGAACAACTGTGTACATTGATACAGAATGCCCTGGTGTCCAGTGGTTCCCGTTGCTCCCCTGAATGCCCACTGAGATATGTAAAGGTACATGTTAGCAGTCCAGTGGTCCCCCTACCTACCCCACCCACTCACTAACAGCACCTGTCATGCCCTCCCCCTTACAAAGGTGTCCATGAATATGCTGGGACTCCCTATACAGCAAATGGCACAACCTTCCTCCCACCTTTGTGGCTAGCTGCCGTATGAGCTGTTAGTGAGTGCGACTACAGTATATACTGTATGTGCACTCATGACAGCTCATATGATGTCCAGCCACAGAGGTGAGAGGAGAGAAGTGCCAGTCACCAGCACATCCATGGACATCTTGGTTAGGGGAGTGTGATGGGTAGTGCTCTGTGAGCAGGTGAGTATGGGGACTGCTGGACTGACAACATGTACCTCTATGTATTTCAATAGGCATTTGGGGGGCGGGGGGGAACCACTGGACACCAGGGCATTCTGTATCGATTTAACGAGTGATCAGGGTGTGAGGGTGCCACTAGACACCAGATATGAACACTGACATGGGACAGGTGTTCGGGGGTGGGGGTGCCACTAGGCACAGGGATATGTCAACTTCCACAGGACAGGTGACGGGGGGGGGTGGCACAAGAACTAGGGATATGAAAACTTACACATGATGGGTGTCCGTGGGTTGGGGGTGTCACTTGACAGCAGGGATATGAAATCTTACACAGAAAAGGTGTTCGGGGGATGGAAAGTGCTACCAGACAGCAGGGATATGAAACTTTACATGGGATGGGTGTTTGGTGGTGAGGGGTGCCACTAGATACCAGGGATATGAAAACTTACACAGGATGTTTTTTTGGGGGGTGGGGGTGCCATTGGACAGCAAGGATATGAAAACTTACAGGGGACGTGTGTTTGGGAGTGAAGGGTGCCACTTGACACCATAGATATGACAACTTACACAGGATGGATGGATGTTTGGGAGTTGGGGTGCCACTAGACAGCAGGGATATGACAACTTATATGAGATGGGTGTTTGGGGGTTGGGGTGCCACTGGACATCAGAAATATGAAAACGTACACAGGAAGGCTGTTCGAGGGGGTGGGGTGGCACTAGAGCACTAGACACTAAGTATATGGCAACTTACATGGGATGGGTGTTCGGTGGGAGGTAGGGTGTGCCACTAGACACCAGGGAAGTCATCAGGCACACACAGGATGGGTGATAATGGTCTTCAGTACACCATGCAAATGAGCCCATACTTGGCATGCAAATTGCCCCTTAGTGCCTTGTATGGTGAGTGGGCAAATTTGCATGTTGTAGCTGAATATAGCTATCCATTCCCGGGAGCATTGTCCCCTGTTAGCTATATACAGCCCAGGTCCATGTTGGGGCAGTGCAGATTCACTTAGCGCTGCACTGATACAGACCAGTATTCAGTTGGGTAGTGATGGTCTGCTTTCCAACAGAATAGTGAGCGATAAAGTTTCTGGCACACACCAACTCATGAGAGAAACGCATAAAATCATAATAAAAGTTAAAATTTATTACATCAAACGAGACAGAACATCTTGCCTGATATGTTTCAGATTGACTGCCAATCCTTTCTCAAAGGCTAAAAAAAAATCCCTCAGAACACTCCTATTAAATACACATTACAACAGGTGGTACAATTTACATGTTAAAATCAATCAATTAAACAATTATTATTAGAATCCATTATAAACAGTATATACTACTACAAAGTGACTACCAATTTAAAAACAGAATATTCTCCAACAGAATATAGCAGCTTCTGGTTCAGATGCAAGTGAGATGCAAGCTTTTGTGCCTTGCTTGCACTTCCGATTGAATAACCGGACCTGAGTACTCATGAATTACATTAGCGTCCTGGTGCAAACCTGGCAGCTACATTACCTGGGTTCTTTCAGTGGTGCACTTGATGAAAATTAGCAAGATTGCAATTTAATCCCCCAACAGGCCATGGTGTGCTAGCACAGTTTAAAGAACTTGAAGTCCAAATGGAAAATGATTGAAACCCAACTTGTAATCCAAATGCTGTACTTGTAATCCAAAATTGGAAAAGTACAAAGACCCCAGCCAGCAACTGCAGCCCTCGTGAGACCCATGGATGGTTCACCCATACCGCAAACATGCATTTTGCTGGTGCCAATTACGGTACAGGCAAAATGCCATCTGGCATTACAGCGCCAGGCGTTCCATCTCCTGGGAGTTACAGTGCCAAAGCTCCCTCCCAGGAAATGGTCGCTTTTGTTGGGGGTTTGCCCCCCCACTACTCCCCAATGTGGGGGGCTTTGCCCCTGCACCACCCCAAATTAAATATAACCTCCTCTAGAGTGGGCATGCCCCGGAGGGGATAGAAACTGTGGGGTACAAAGGGTGGCATGAGTGAGGGGTGATCTAAAATCAAGATCGCCCCTTTTACTGTTGCCCTTGTTGCAACACCCTAATTGCTGCATCAACATTCAGTTGACACCTTGACAGGATACACCTAAGGATGCAGCAGTTCAGCTGAGGCAGGAGACAACACACAGCTACAGGGTGAGCAGCAGTCAGGAATAGGGTCCAGTGGCCTGGGGACGAAGCACTTCAGATTTCTTCAGATGTTCTTTAGAAGTACAGCTCTTCTGGCTTACACCTCTCAGGACACAGCCCTTCTGGTTCAGCTCTCAGTCAAAGAAGCACTTTGCAGTGGCTTTCTGATTCCCAAGGAGCCCAGACCCCAGGAGTGATCCCCACAATCTGACTCCCCTCTGGATTAAGAGCACCCATGTACTCATGGCACAAGCCCAGTGACTCCCCGAACCACCCCACTAGATAAGGGCTAGCAGGCCCCTTACCTGGCTCCAACACAACCTAGGTAGGATGCAGGTCTCTGTCTCTGTATAGCTGAGCAGCTTTGGTATGCAGCAGTGCCCCACAGGCTCAAACTCTCTGTAGCTTTCTTCAAACAGGTGCTCATCTGGCACACCTTCACAGTTTTCACTACACAGATGCCTTTCTCTGGCACAACCACTGAACAGGGTGGGCCCAGGATAAGGCTTACAGTAAGTTTGCAGGATGAACCCTGATGAGGGCTCACAGGATTGTTGACTGGGCTAGGCCTCCCACATGGTCTCACAAGAAGCAGGTCTGAACATCTCAGTATCTCCCTGAGACTGCCATGAGCTTCTTCAGAGCCCAGAATATTATTTTCCCCAATTCAGTGTCCCTTTGGACAGGCAGGGTTGTCTCTTAGTCCTTTCACCCTGTCCTGCCTTCTGACTCACCCTGGTGTGTCCTCTTAGCCTGCCAGCTGATTTAGGAGGTCACTGATTACATCATCCTCTCACAGTTCCTCTAGTGTTGTCTTTGGTACTCCCATCTTTATGATTGGTTGGCTGGTGGGATCAAGTGGCATGGGGACTGTGCCCCCATGCTCAAGTGGAGCCCTGTGCTCCAAAGTTCCTTATTTATTTTTTTGGCCCATTTATATGTGCTGCCCCCAGGATTGTAGCAGCCCTTCAGGACTGTTATCTGATCCTTCCTTTCTGGTGGTGGGATAGTGAGTCTGTGGGTTGGGTCTGCTGTCAGAGCAAGATGAATGGAAAGCACTAGGGAGGAGCCCCTGCACATGTGTTCCCACTCCAAGTCACTGGTTGCAGCTAGTGGCACAAGAGAAGTGGCTCCCTGTCTCTCCCAGTCCTCAGTGCCAGAATTGGGGGACTGGGTCAAGAAACATGGCTACAGCTACAAAGAAGAAAGGTGCAGGAGACTCATGCTGCCCCTGGCTCTCTCCATGGTATAGCTCGATCAAGCAAGGGAGAGAAGGCAGCAGTGAGCAGTACAGCACCTCAAGAGAGCAGCAGTAGCAGTCAAGGTAAGCCCCCTCTCAAGGAGGGGGTTACACTCTCATTTGGGTCACGAATTGTTGTCCCAGTAGTTCCATGAGTTCCGTCCAGTGCGTTTTTGAAAGGCGCAAAACAGGCAACAACTAACAGATCTACCTAAACAAATGCTTCCTAGCTAGGCTAGTCACAGTGTCCATATAGCAACATAACAAATATCAACAGGTTCCCAGACATTTCTGTATAAACAATTGGTTCCTATCTGACCAACATTTCCAGTATTCCGCATCCCCACATTATAACCGAGGGCTATTGAACACAATATGGGATATGTATCGTGGGGGTGATATAGAGTCCATGATGCACCACATAGAGGGCAGATCAGTGGATGCAGCTGGGGTGTTGTAACTGAGCCTCAAAAGGGGTCTTACAGGCCTTTCTGAACATCATAATGGGACTTCCAAGTCCTGGGCAACTGAGGGTGCACATCCCTCCTCTGAGTAGTAAATGAGGTTCCTCAGAATGAGCTGGTTCAGTTACAATACCTGGCTCTAGGACAGATTTTACATTATATTCCACATGCTTTAGTTCAGGAGTAGCTAGTCTTACAGGAGATTCAAAAGGTTCTGCATCTGGATCTAACTGTGTGGGCAGAGTAGCCACTGGAAGCATTTGACAGATGAGGAATGTCGACAGTGGAATATTATTGAACCAAGTCCTCCTCTTCATCAGACGAATGTGTTGTATATTGATCTGGTTCAGGTGAAATCTTTTCTGAAGGCCTGAGTGGGCAATTACCTAGGATGGTTGCAGATTGACTAGGTTTGCTTCTGTGTTTATGAGAACTTCTGGTTTTCATTCTATGGGGAAGTATTGGGCCATCGTCCAAATCTAGTGTAACCTCTATAACGGCGATAATCTAGGGTTACTACCCCTGCCTGTACTTCTGACCACAGGTTGAGGGGCCTGAGTTCAATATTTTGGTGCCTCCACCCAGAATAATATATGTGGGGGTATCTATCTAACCTGGTATAGCCCTCTGGGAAACTATAACTACCCACAGACCCACCTAGTGACCATGTAACTCGTAGTGGGGAACAACCCTTTGCAATAGTTAACACACAGTTGACAATAAGCATTAATATGCACACACCCTTTACACTTACCACCAGGGTCTGGTCTTTAGCAAATCCCCCGGATCCCTCTGTAAAAAAGTATTCAATACAGGCATGCACTTTTAAATGCGTTTCCCCCAAGCAACATTAACCTTCACCCAGACAAAGAGATATTCATGATGCAATGTAACAATAAAACAAATCAATCGATTTATTAAGGGGGAATTGAACAAGGGAAGGGGCAGATCTAGATGAATGATTTACTATACTGGATTCCAACCAGAGCACATTTGCATGCATGCATTTAGTCCCACTGTACACTTTGCAGCTGCTGGATACCCACATTGTTGATGGCTAGCCTGAACATTGCCCAGGGCTGCAGCTGTGGTTGGGGCCCATGGTGGAAAGAAAGGTGATTAAACATGCAATAACAAAACTCTTGGTTATTTGTATCCTCGGCTGGTGGGCCCAGTCCAAAGTAACCCGGTAACACACAGATGAACTCAGATTGGACCAGAAAATGATTTAAAGAAATGTTGCAGGGAGCTACCCTGGCTTTACTCACAACACCAATAGGAAAAAGATGGTCTGGTGACATGAAGATCTGTTGCAGAGCACTGAAGAGCATGAGGAAGCTGAGCCTGCACAACTCACCTCCACTTCACGGCCTTTCCCACCAGGTGGCCACAACCTGCGATTTCTTGCTATGCTGGGGCTGGATCACCAAGCTGGTCTCTCACTGAGAAAACAGCAACTGGTGCAAGTATAGCTGGCTTGAGCAGGGTTTGGCATGAGCCCAAGGCTGGATAAACCACTTTGGCAAAGTTCAGTTTGTTTGCTGGTAAAAACCTCCAACTGGCAGACAGTTTGATCACTCGCAAAGGTAGGCTCCTTTCTGGCAATCAGGAGTCCCTCGACAGTAGGGCTCGACCCACAATAAACATTCTGCACATTTAATGGAAACAACATCTATTTATTTATTTTTTTATTTTTTTATTAAAGTTTTGGATAACACCTTTGAGCAAACAGGGTTCTTTTACAAAGGTTCCATGGCATGGACATTGGACAAGTAAAGACAAGACAGAAGTTAATAACCGGGTAAACATTACAGTATGATTTCAGCACATGAGCTGCCAAAGGCTTTGTCAAGGATTAATGACAGATTAAGTAAAGGATGCGACTGAACACAACACCAGTCATTGTACACAGTATGCCGGGGCAGTTACATGTGAAGTAGTGCTCTTACAAGTGCAAAACAGTAGCAGAGGTAGCTTATGGTGTGGACTCAGTAACAGAAAACAGGCAAAGTTTGGAGGGAGGAGGGAGAGGGGTAGGTGGTGAGGGAGAGGGGGGAGAATGGGTTGGATGTGATGTAGGATGGGGAGGAAGGTAATAGTATGGGTGGAGGGGAAAGGTGAAGGAGATAGGGCAGGCAAAGGGGAGAGAGGAGAGAGAAATGAGAACTAGGAGGGGGCAGGGAGTTTTGGTGGGGGGAGGAGCGCAATGACTGAAGGGAAGCAGGGAGAGGAGGAATGATACAGGGGGGCCAGGGAGAGGCTAGGGAAGGATGACGAGCATTATGGGAAAGAGACATCAGGGAGTGAAAGGGGTATGGGGAGAGTGTATTAGTGCAGGGGAGGCCAGGAGTGCAAGCAAAGTATTTTACATGAAGCAGTCACAGCAGGCACCGGGCCACCAAATGTTGTTGAAGTTTACACTTAACGGAGCTGAGATTCAATGTGTTGGTGATTTCCACTGGAAGTGAGTTGAATCAGTTAGAAGCCCTAACTTTGTAAGAGCATTGTCCTTGTGTGACAGTGGGGAACAGAGAAGGCTAGGTTTTCTGAACTCCTGGTTAGGCGAGTGGCACAGTGAGGGGACAGTGTAGACTGAAACCCCAGGGGGAGGAGGCCCAGTGAAGTCTTCTTTGTAGAATGCAGGTCTGATACTTTATTCTGCCAGATAGCTGGAGCCAGTTTGTCTGTTCGTAGATATCACGTGTGTGTGTGAGTTGAGCGGCTGAGGTGAGGAGCCAACATACCTTGTTTAGGGCTAGGGCTATATGCCAGAGGGCAGTGTTGGTAGCTGATCCATAAACTACAAGACCATAGTCAAGTAATGAGGTAACTGAGCTCTGGATAGCAAGTTTTAATGCTTCGGCCATCAAGCAGTGCCTATGCCTATAGAGCAGTCCTATGCGGGTATTCACAGCTTTAGCAATGTTATGAATATGTGTGGAGTATGATAAAGTATAGTCAAGGGTCATGTCCAGGTATTTGAACTGGTCAACCTTTTCCAACGCAGTGCTGCTGCTATTGTTGATTAGCAGTTGTTGGAGTTTGTGTTTGTTGTGGGTACCATGAAACAGCATTGATTTGGTTTTTGAGTAATTTAGGAAGAGCTTGCATGACCTGAACCAGGTTTCAACTTACGAAAAACCTTTCTGCAGTTGCTGTTGAAGGAGATAGGAGTCAGAGTGGCTCGTGAAAATGACTGCATCATCTGTATATAGGAGAATTGTGTCGTGGCATGCATCAGGGAGGTCATTCACGAAGATGCTAAAGAGTAAGGGGCCAAGGATGGAACCTTGGGGGATGTTCGAACAGACTGGGAGGGAGGTCAATATGGATTCTCCAATTCAGACCTACTGGGAGCGGTCACTGAGGTAGCTTTGAAACCAATGGGTGGCATCCGGCGAAAGTCCTAGATGTGATAACTGTCCGGTCAGTAGGGAGTGGTTGATGGTATCAAATGCCTTTGTCAGATCAATAAAGGTGGTGCCGACCAAGTGGTTGTGATCTAGTGCCTGGTGGATGTAGGAGGTAAAGTCAAGGAGTGCAGTGCTAGTGCTGTGCCTTTTTTGAAAGCCATGTTGCTGGGGACATTGGAGGTCATATTTTTCCATATAGTCAATGAGTTGTTCAGCAACTATCCATTCCAAGGCCTTGGAGAGTGGGGTAGGATGGAGATAGGTCTGCAGTTGCTTGCGAGAGTCTTGTCATCACTTTTGTGGATAGGGGTCACCACTGCAGACTTCCATTTACTTGGGAATTGTGAGAGCACAAGACAGCAGTTAAGAATTTTAGTAAGGGGTGGCAGGACTTCATCAATGGTGAGGGCAATGAGTTTAAAATCGAGGGAGTCATCACTGTGCCTAGTCTCCCCGAGTACTTTGAGTAGGTGTTTTCTGGCTAGCTCTTCCAAGATTGCCTTAAAATAAAATGGGGGGCACTGCTGAGTTGCATGTGGGATGTCAGGATGGGTTACTGTAGGTACTGGATCAAAGAAGTTAGTTGGAAGCACATGACTAAGGTCTGAAAAGATGGTGTTGAAGGTGTTGGCTATGGTTACTTTCTCCCAGGTGATAGTACCGTCAATGTTGAGCATAGCGGGTGTAACTTTGGGGTTTTCCCCAGTTATCTTGGTGAGGTTCTCCCAGAACTTCCTCTCACATTCTAGGTGTTTCCAATGGTGTTCTTTTAGTAGTTGGCTTTTGCCTGGTGGATAGCTCTTGTGCAGGCGTTCCAGGCTGATTTGTAGGCCTGAGTGTCAGCTTGGGTGTTAGATGCCTTAGCACGGTACCAGAGCTGGTCCCAGGATTTCATCAGTTCAAGGAGGTCGAGGGTCACCCACAGTTTTATTGTTCCCCTAATCTTATGTTTCTTGAAAGGAGCATGAACATCACACACTGAGTTAAAGGTAGTAATAAAGTATTCAAGGGCTGACCCCACATCCTGGGCAGTGTCAATTGGAGACCAGTCAAGTGATTGCAGGTGTGTTTTTAAAGGACCTAATCGACCAGGTAGTAATATTCTGCTGACAATGAATTTTTTTGGGGGGTGGGGTTGTTGAATTTGTTAAACCAAAGGAATACTACAGGAGAATGGTCACTTACGGTGCCTAGGAGTACTTTAGTTTTAGAGATGTGTTCAGGCCGATTGGTAAGAACCCAGTCCAGAAGAAGAGAGGTCCCCACATTGTAGTCTATCCTGGTGGGTGACTGTACCATTTGTGCAAGGTTGGCAGCTGCCATGGTGTCCTTATAGTTGTTCGTACTGGGGGCCTACCAGTTGACATTAAAGTCCCCAAGCATAATAACTTCTGTGCTTCGACCTAAGAAGTTGATGCAGTCAATGAGGGAGGGAAGACCCTGATTAGTCAGTTAAGGTGGAATATATACTGAGGCAATGGTCAGTACCTTATTCTGTGTGCCAAGCAGCACCTTGGTGGCTAGTATCTGAATATCATTCCCAGAGTTAGGCAGGGTCAGTACATGACCCATGAGTGACTCTTTTAGGTAGAGAGCTTAGCCCCCACCTTTCTTAGTAAGCCTGTCTTGCCTGAAGATTGTATAACCTGGAATGGCAATAGCGGAGTCAGGGATCTTTGGGGTCAACCACGTCTCAAGGACAGATAGTATGTCAGGGTTGTGTTGGGAGATCCAGGCAGTGAGGGTATCATGTTTTGGAAGGAGGCTGCAGATATTTATGCTTGCCAAGGATAGAGTAACAGAGCTGTCAGACTTCTTTGACTCTACCTGTGGAGGTCCAGGGTTGAGGTGAATATTGCCCGAGATAAGCAGCAACAATACTATTAGGCATTTGAGAAAGACTTTTAGGTATTTCCCATGGTGTAACTGTGTCCTCTCTTTCTACATTTTTTTTCTGACTTGGTGTGAAGTGGAGGTTAAAAGTAACATTGGGCTAAGGGACAAAGAGTCATTTCTAGAGAGCTGGAGGAACACCTAGAGGTTGTGTAGTCCGGGAGGGGGGTCCTTGTTAGGATTCAGGTCAATATTGCTTGTGTAGACCCCATAAACTGACAGTGGGCATTTATAATTCCAGGGCGTAGACAAGCAGGTTGATGCTCCCCTAAAGAGTCAGTGCAGGACAGTAGAACCAGGAAGGAGAGCAGGCCCAGTAGGAGATTAGTGGTAGCATTATTGGTTAACCAGGCAATTGAAAATAGGAGAGCCTACGAGAGTTAGGGTGGCTCTTTAAGAGTAGTGGAGAAAACAGAAAGAGAGAGCCAATGATAGAGGAAAGTGTTAGCTGAGGGTGGGACTTAGCTGTATTTAATAGAGGTTGTGGCCAGGGAGCGCGGGTGGGACAAAATAGTAGTAATAAATAAGCAGGTGCACAAATACAATTAGATACAGGGAAGAAAGAGAAAACAAGTGTGCTGGCTTGCGGCTGGACTAATTAGGATAGATCTGGCCCAAGATGCAGTCAATCAGGAGCCGCCAAGCAGGAGAGTGCCTAAAATTAAATCTACGGTAATTCAGGAGACCATACCTTCCAGTAGAGCTCCTCCTGTGTCGGCAGCCGGAGCAGATGCAGGCAGCAGCATTTCAGTAGAGCTGCACCATCTCGGAGAAATCAAAACCTGATCAGGGGCTTGGGAGCTGTGGGAAGAGAGAGGGAGAAAGATTAACTTATTAGTAGAGAAAGAGGGCGGGGGGGTGGTGAAAGAAGGCTGAGACATAGTGAAAACAGCAGGGGTTGGAAATGGCAGGATAAACAAAAGGGCTGCTTGATTGGAGGGCAGAGTGTGATGCTAAATAAAAGGAGAGTTTTACATTCACGTCTACCTCTCAGTTTGGTTTCAGGCTGGTTCTCAATTGCAGCCAATTCACTGAGCAAACCTCTTAGTCTGTAGAAACAGTATCTGACTACAATTCTTAGGTCAAACACTCCACAGAATCTCCTCTTGATCCAATAGCTTGAACTGCACTCTTCAGAGTCTCAGGGCTAACCTTCACAGTTTAAAGTTGGCTTTTGGATTAGTCCATTTGCTGCTATAGGCACTCTAATTCTGGAAACAATAGTAGGAAGGCAAGTGAGGCCTTTCCCTGTCAATTCCCCTCATCTCCTTTCCTGAAGCTGCTTCTCGATGGCTTAGGCTGCTCACTCCCTCAACTCTAAACAGCAACGCAAACTTTTTCTAACAGTTCTTGACTAGTCCGGTTGCTTTAGATTCCGGTTGGCTAGGAGAGCTGTCAGTCACAGTTCTGGTGCTCACATCTGTCACTTTAGGTGCCAACCTGTAAAACTACAAGAACTACAGCTTTTCCCACGAGACACCTTATCTAAGGACCCCTTGAGGTCCCTTGTATCCCAGTTGGTACAAAATTCCAGGAAATCCTGGACCAAACATGGTGGCTTCCATTCGGATGCACAAGAGGCAATAAAGGCAGGTTAAAACGAACACTCTAATTTAAACACAACAAATCAGAAGTAAATATTTACACTACTAGTTAGAGCTCCCTCTGCTTTATTATTGATCGCAGAGTGGAGCAAATCAGAGCTGTGCCTGGCCAGTCGCAAGCTCTGAAGCACTCGGACCCATCCCAGACCATTTACTGTATACACTCTGCTATGTTCTTAAAGGGACAGACGTGGAGACACATCATGACTCTCTTGCGCAGATAAACAGGACCAAACAAATAACCATGGATTTACTATCCCTGAAGGACATCTGCCTGGCAGTGGGCATTGCTGGAGCCCTGGGAGACACTTAAGGTAAGCCCCAAATTGGTGGGGGGCTACACTAACATGTCCAACAGTCCAATGGGGAGAAAATGGTTTTAGTGTATAATTGTACTTTGATTGGGACCCCTGCAGGCAAACTCTGTACACTGACAAGTCCACAAGTTTTTTGGTGACAACATAAGGATTGTTGCCCCACCAATCTGCAATTTTATGCTTTCTGGGTAACCCCAAGTTCCAATCCAAGACTCTTTCTCCAGGGAATAACTCATGAGTTCTGACAAGTTTGTCATGTCTCATTTTGTTTGCCAGGTTTCTCATTGTAGACAATTCTGTAGCCAGTCTGTAAGTATTGTTGAATTGCTGTTTTAGTCATTGAACATATTTGACATCAGTCTCTAAATTGTCTCCATTAGATGAAACTCCAAATGCAAGGTCCACAGGGAGCCTGGCCTCCCTTCCAAACATTAGCGTATTTTGGAATTGCCTCACAGCATCATTGTGAGTGCAACTGTGTGCATGGACTAGCATGCTCACTTGTTGACTCCAATTAGATTTTTTATGAGGGTCCAACATGCCTAACATATTCAACAAGGTTTTAGTGAATCTTACTGGTTGTGGATCACCTTGAGGGTGGTTGTGAGTGGTTTATGACTTCCTAATTCCCCATAGAGACATCAACTCCTTGATCAGATGACCTTCAAAATCCCAACCCTGGTCAGGATGAATTTTCTCTGGCAGTCCCTAATGAACACAGCACCTTTCAATCAGAATCCTGGCTACAGTTGTGGCCTTTGGGTCTTTCGTAGGAAATGCTTGAGCATACTGGGAGTAGTGGCCTGTTACTACCAGGATGTTGAAAATTTTTTTGTTTTTCTGGTTCCAAGCTCAAAAGTTAATGCAAACCAAGTCCGTGGGAGTACTTGTGGTAATGTTGGCCAAAGGGGGTTGCTCAGATGGGCAATGTTTTCCACTAGATGCATCTCTTACACTGTTTACACTACTCAACCTGTTTTCATCCAGGGCCCATAGAATCTCTTTATAAAATTGGTCCAAAGTTCTGTCAACACCTAAGTGTTACAACTCATCGTGCAGGGCTTTGAGAGCCAGTTGTCAGAATTTTACTGGCAGTAGCAATTGTTTAGGCTTAGCCCAGCATTGCTCTGTGACTCTGTAAATCACAACTTCATGCACTTTCAACTTGTTCCACTCTATCAGTAGCAGGGAGGTGTCAGGATGATTCGTTCTGACAAATTCTCGGTGTCCCCCTCATTGGAGAGTGTTAGCAATGTCTTGGATTGTATGATCCTCCATTTGCTCTTTTCTCTAGTCTTGAGGATGATTTATGGCAAAGTGGGTTTATTGAGGAACACGACATTGCAATAGGCCACAAGTATGCAGACTGATGGGGTATCCAAGATGTCCACCAGGCTAGGTGGCTCACTGGAGCCTGTGAATTCTTCTGAGTCCTATTTGTTGCAAAAACTTGAATGACAGTCTCTTGGATTCAGATCCATTCTGGCCCTGGCACCCCTGGGTTGGGTCTCATGGGCAGCATGTCAGCATCAATGTTGTTTTTTCTGGGGTGATACTCCACACAGTAATGTTATGTTGAGAGTGCTGACAACCAGCAGTAACCTGCAACATACAATTTTGCTGTTGTTTGCACACAGGTGAGGGGGTTGTTATTAGTGTGGACAGTGGTCTGGGTCCCATACAGATACTCATGGAACTGATTGACCGTTGACCATTTGAGTGTTAAAAACTCCACCTTATGAACCAGATTATGTGTTCCTGATGGCGAGAAACTGTAACTGGCATAAGCTATTGTCTGGAGTCCTTGTAGTTGTTCTTGATATAACACTACTTCCCAACCACTAAGATTGTTATCTGTGTGCAACAGATATGGCTTTCTGAGGTTTGCATCGGCCAACACAGGGGCATAGTTCAACTGTTTGATTATCTCTTTAAATGCTTCATCACAAGCTCCAGTTCACCTGGGACCAAACAGTTCATGTACTCTGTAGTAAACTTTTTTCAGTAGTGGACTGTGGCAACTGCTTGTTTTTCTGTTTGGCAGGAGGATACTCTTGGGTCAAGTGCTGTAGAGGCTCAACGATTTTGGTGTAATCTTTAATGAATTTGCAGTAATAACTGAAGAATCCCAAGAAATTCTGCAGTTGTCTCAGTCAGGAGGGTTTTGGCATTGTGGTGACAGCCTGGACATAGTCGGGATTGGTACACATGCCACCTTGGGACACAGTGTCCTGAAGAACTGGCACTTGTTGATGGACAGCTTGAAGCCACACTCTTCCAGTCTGTCAAGTACTTTGAACAGCTGGGCTTCATGCTCTTCCAGGGTTCCCCCGAATGAAATAATGTCATCCATACACAAGGCATTCCATCATGTTCATGTTACCCACTGTTCTCTCCATCAGCCTTTAGAATGTGACATGTACCCCTGACATCCCTTGCAGAATTCACAGCAATTCATATAAACCCAAGGGGAAGATAAATGTTATCTTTTCTTGAGCTTGCTTCATCATGGGGATTTGATAGTTGCCAGATCTCAAATCCATCACATTGAACCACTGACTTCCATTTAGGCGATCTAGGGCATCGTGGACTCATGGCATAGTGTATTGATTAAGCACAGTTGTTTTGTTCAGTGTCCAGTAGTCTACACGCATTCTGATAGCCCCACTGTCCTTCCTGACAACTAAAACTGGTGACTTGTACAGGCTCCTAGATTCCTGAATGATGCCTGTAGCCAGCATCTCCTGAAAGTGCTTCCAGGCATCATCTGTGTTGGCGGGGGTCATTCATCTCAACCTCTCTCTCGAAAAGGTCTGTAATTGGTGACCAAGATGTGGTGCTATACACCACTGGCACACTCTATGTTCCATTCCTTTAGGGGAAAACTTTGGTTTGCTGTGCCAATTTTTTTCAAATTCTGTTGCACCACTCTGTGGGCAAAGAGGGGTCTCTGAATTCAAACAATGAAGGATACAGTTCTTCTGGAGCCGAACTATCTCCCTTTTGTGGTTGCACAGGTAGCTCAGCACAATACACTCTGTTGAGGGTCCATTCCCTTCAGATGGTCACTGGCTTGTCTATCACATTTGCATGAGCTTTACCTGGCAGTATGCTAGGTTTGACTACGAGCTCCTCTGGCAAATTTACTTAATCTGGGCCATCCAACATTAGCAGCTAACTGTGGCAGATCCCTTGAGGTGCACTACTCTCTTGACAGCACACTCTGCTTTGGGGGATAACACCACTTTAGAGCAGTCTTGGAACCAAACAGTTCCTACAGATTCATCTTCAGGTAGGACAGGGATTTTGCAAGTGTAAGTTTTTCTGACAAGTCCATGGAGGGGCACTGATGCTTTTCCTTGTTGGGCTCCAAACTTTTGGCACAACTGGCCCAGGTGGTGGAATGTATGAGCACTGGTTCCAACAATAATTAGAATATTTTCGTACATATTTGTGCATGGGCACACCAAGGCACATACAGTATCTCCACTGCAGTAGGAGGCTCGAGCAATGTTCACTGGGAAGGAAATACAAACACAAATCAAGTCTAGAGGGGGGAATGAAGCTTCACTAAGACCACACGCATCCAAGCCTTCCAATGATTCCAACATTTTACGAGATGGATACTTATCATAATGGTCTTTGAACACTGTAGTGACTTTGGAGCCACTATTCAGGTTAGCCACTGTGGAGCCACTATCCAGGAGTACGCAAGTAGGCTGCCCATCTGCTTGAGCTTCCACATCTGCAGTAAGATCCACAATCTCATCCCAATTCCATGACATTTTGGCTTTGGTATCTGATGAATTGGATTTGACATGACCTGTTGCTTTAGTAATGGTTGCTGTTAAATGGCGCTCCTCTACTGGGTGTTCACTGAAGTGCAGAGACCTGGCAGTTCTTTGCTAATTTCTCACTGAAGAGCTGTCAGTGACCCTTTGAAAGTTGCTTTCCGATTGATGCTGACTTTTGATAGACTCATTCCTGCCACAGCAGTAGCAATATTGCCTCTACACATTTGCTTTTGAGAGGTTCTAGATGGAAAGTGTCACCCTCCCCCCCAGCAGGGATCCTAGGAGACTGCAGCACTTGGTGGTTCATTCATTCTCCCACATTTTCTTTAGCTTGATCACTTGAACATAACCTTCCTCCACTGAGATAGCATTTGATGCTTGCATCCATTTCTCGAGACAGTTGACACCACATTACTGAAACAAGTGTACTGGATGCTAAGGGTTCAGGTCTCCCATGTGTGTGTGTGGTAGGGGGCTGGCCTTACATGGTTGAACTATCACACTTTTCATTTATTGAATCAGTCTCTGTAGTTCTGCGACATCACAGGAGCTCTCATTGTCCAACACTTGGGCAATGGTGGTGGAAGAAGGCAGGGGGTCCTCAATGCTCATTTTGTTTCTCGGCCTCTCTAACCTCCTGCAGCAGGACTTGGTGGGAGGGTGGATCAGCCAGCAGTAACTTTAAAAGTCAGGTGGCTTTCAGCATTTGTTCTAATTGTATGGTGTTCAGGTCCTTGGACTCTATCCCACCTTTGCAGTACACTTTTTCTAGGGCCTCTAGGTCTGTGGTATGAAACGACTGGATATTGCCTAATACTGTCCCTTTCAGACTCTCTGCCAGTCTCTTTCTCTTTTCCACCTCTGTGTGTTGCCATTCATGTAACATCATGACAGCATAACTCTGTGACCACCGCTCTGCGATCAAGAGGCTGCCACTGTTCTGTGATCAAGAAACAGGAGGAAGCAGAGGGGAAAGCTTGCAGCTGCAAGCTTGTGCCAGAGATTGGGTGAAGGACTGGGAGGGATGAGGAGAAGGGCAAGGAAGGACCGCGGCATTAGCCGGCAGGTGAAAGCGGGAGCAGGAAAAGGACAGCAGGATCAGAGAGGACTTACCTCCGTGCAGTTTGGCTTGGCAAACTGAGGGAGGAACTGCTGTCAGGCTGCTGCTTTCGCTGGACTTGTGTTCGGCCTAATTGCTTAGTGTGTTAGGCTGGTTATCTTTTCACCTATCCATCCACCCTGCACCACCGCCTTGTTAAATGCTCAGGTCAAACCACTCCCAGGAGTGATTGGTCAATAGGGTGCAGAGGAGGGGACTCGATGGATAAGTGAAGGTGGAACTAGTAGTGTTGTAAACAAATTCCCCTTATGTATTGTTGGGGACTCTCTAGGTGCTGCTTGTAAAGTGCACTACAGGAAGGACATGCAACTGAACTAAGGGTCAGAGGGAGGTAGGTATTAGCAAGGGATATAGGAATTGTGAGGGTAGGGTGAAATATAGCAGCCTAATAATGAGGTCAGGGGAAGAAGAAAGAAAGAAAAAAAAAGGATCCCGGGAGGGAGAATGGAACAGAGGGAGCAAAGAGGGGGGTGGGGTAAAGGACTTGAGGCAGCAGACTGGGACAGACAGTGGAAGAGACAGAGTAGGGGGCCAGGCCTGAAAGAGGGTCAGGGGCAGAATGAGGGTGTAAGGGAAAGGGGGGGAACAGCAGAAGTCATAGAGGAAGAAGAATCATGGGTTGCAATAACTGTGGGGTGGCCGTATTAATGGCCACCCTGTAGAGAATGAGGGGGTGCCCAGTCTGTCTAAGGCTGGAGAATGGAATCTTAAGGCTAAGGGAGGAAGTGTCATGGTTGATGAGGAGGCAGATCAAATCAGAAAGGGAAGGGAATGAGGGAAACACATTGAGCAACCAGGAGAAGATAAAGGACGGGGAGAACAGGGGGAGGTTAGGACAGGGGAGCATGGGGGGTGGCACAAGTATGGGACAAAAGGGTGCAAGAAGATTAAGAACAGAAATACAGGTAGTAGGTAACATAGCAGGCTCAAATGGGGACGGACCTCTGACAAGGTGTTCAAAAGGAGGGAAGGGGGATGGGGAGATGACATTCATTGGAACACTGAATGGCTCAGCTGGGGGAGAGGGTGGAGAAATAAGGGCGGCATATGAAGAGGGGCAGGAAGGGCTGAGTACAGGGGAGAGCACATGGGGAGGGAGAAACAGAGACAGAGACAAAAGGTAGAAACAATGTGCCGGAGGATGAAGGAGAGGAGAAGGGGGAATGGAGGAAGGGAGGTGTCTTGATATTAGGGGACTCGATATTAAGATGGATCAGGTGGGCAGCAGAGGGGAGAGACACAGCAGAATCTGGGTGGAAGCGATGCTAGAAATGAAGGTGGAAAGGGTAGGGCAATCAGTGCTAAGGTATGCAAGTAGGGGAAGGGACAGACCTCACCTAATAATACACCTGGGGATGAATGACCTGTCTGATGGGACAGTAGAGGAAGTGAAGGGGAGGTTTGAGGAACTGAGACCTCTTTGCAAAGGAGTAGGAAGATCAGTCACCTTCTCTGAGGTACTTCCAGTTCCCAGGGCTAGTATGCCAAGAAAAAGAAGAATATAGGAGTTTAATGTATGACTGGGAACCTGATGTCGGGAAAAGGGGATGAGCTAGTGGGGGGTGGTGGGGCCTGGGAGAATAGCAGTTTTTATGCAAAGGACAGATTACACCTGAATGAGAAAGGAAAAAAAGGTACTGAAGGAAAGGATAGAGGAGCGCATAGAGGAGCATTTAAACTAGGTGGGGGGGTAGCAAGATGGATGGAGGAGTGCAGAGGTCTAGAGATGTGAAACCATATGGGCTCCCCCCCCCCATAATAGTAAGGTAACATGAGAAGGAAATACTAAGGGATCAGACATAAGGGGAGTGGGGCAGGGGAGAAAGTCAGGGGCAAGGGTTGGAGGGTGGTAACACTAAATGCAAGGAGTCTGGAGAATAAGTGGGTGGGACTACAGGACCTCATGGTGGAGGGAGGTGTGGACTTGGCTGCTATGACCAAAACATGGGCCACCCAGATCCATGAATTGGACATAACAGTTCCAGGGTACAGGCTATACTGAAAGGAAAGGAAGAAGGTAAGGGGGGGGGGTAGTGCTGTATGTAAAGAAGGATTAAAGTGTGTATGGGAAGTGGGAGAGGAGGGGGATGCAGAGACTCTGTGGGTACAACTCCAGGATCCAAAAAAAAGGTCACTAAGGTTGGGGGTGGTGTACAGGCCACCATCCCAATCTGAAGGGGAGGACAGGGTATTGGAGGAGCAAATCAGGAGGAACTGTGGGAAGGGGGAGTGGTGATGATAGGGGATTTCAACCTGTCAGGGGTAGAGTGGGAAACACCTACCACAGAATGCAGATGGGAGCGGGTAATGCTGGAAGCATTCCAGGATAACTTTCTGGTACAATTGGTTAGGAAACCAACTAGGGAAGGGAACACCCTGGACCTCATGCTGATGAACGGGGAATGGGCCAGGGACGTGAGGGTGGAGGAACCACTAGAGGGGAATGACCACAGGTCAGTCTGGTTCCTGTTAAAGTTGGCTAAAGAGAAGGGGGCATCTGGCACAAGGGTGCTGGACTTCAAGAATGCCAACTTTATGAGGATAGGGAGGTGGTGCAGGAGTTTATGGATAGAATTTAGACAAATATGGACACACACCAAAGGTGGGACCTGATAAAATGGGGATTAGTGGCGGCAACAGATATCTGCTGCAGGTCCCAGACTAAAACGGCTAAGGAGAAGAAACACAGCTGGATAAGTAAAGAGGTGTTAGATGGGGTGAGGAAGAAAAGGGCAGCATATGAGAGAGTCAGAAAATCTGGGAGTGAGGAAGATAGGAAGGTGTATCTGAAAGAGAAGAAAGAAGTGATCAGGAAGGTAAGGGCAGCTAAGGCATCAAGGGAATTCAGGCTGGCGCAAGGCATTAAAAAAGGGGAGAAGGACTTCTTTAGGTATGTCAGGGAGAAAAGAAGTTGCAAGTACCAAATTGTGAGAATTAAGAAGGAAAGAGGATGGGTGGAAGGGGGGTGAAAAGGCAGAAGTACTTAACGACTACTTCTGTTAAGTCTTTACAAAGGAGAAGGGGGGCAGTACCCACAGTACAAGGAAGGATAGACAAAGATTGGGGGGGGTGACAAATGGAGAAATCACAGTGGAGAGGTTGCAGGAGGGGTTAAGGGCATTGAAGGCAGACAAGTCATTGGGACCAGATGGGGTGCATCCAAGGGTACTGAAGGAGTTTGCAGAGGTCCTGGCTGGCCCATTGTCACACTTATTCAATACATCTCTAGACTCAGGGTGTGTACCGCAGGACTGGAGACTGGCTCATGTGATTCCACTCCGCAAGGGTGGATCCAAGGATGAACCAGGGAACTATAGTCCAGTAAGCCTGATGTCCATAGTGGGGCAGCTAATGGAGACCATCCTAAAGGAGACGCTAGTGACACTACTGGAGGTCAACGGGGTGCAGGACAGGAGGCAGCATGGCTTCATCAAGGGCAAGTCATGCAAGACCAACCTAGTGGACTACTGTGACTGAGTGACTAAGCAGATTGATGGAGGCCATGTGGGGGATGTCCTGTACCTTGATTTCAGTAAGGTCTTCAATTCGGTACCACACGGGAGGCCGGAAGTAAACTACGAGGCATAGGGCAGGAGAAAAACTGGTGAGGTGGGTGGAGAACTTGCTAAAGGATAGGCAGCAGAGGGTGGTGGTAGGAGGGGAGTTCTCATCCCCCAAGCCTGTGACAAGTGGGGTCCCACAGGGATCAATGTTGGGGCCGGTGCTGTTTGGCATATTTATTGCAGACATCTCGGTGGGCATCAGCAGCAAGATCAATCTGTTTGCAGATAACACCAAGATGGGGATGGTGGTGGCTGCAAGAGGATCTGGCAAGGCTTGAGGCATGACTGGGCGGATGGCAACTTGGGTTCAATGCAAAAAAAAGCAAGATGCTGCACTTTGGAACAAATAATCTGAGGAGAAACTGCCATCTGGGGGGTGTGAGGCTAGAAGTCACAGAGGAGGAGAAGGATCTTGGGATGCCATCTTGGGACGATGAAGAATTCCACGCAATGCAGGAGGGCAGCAGCGAAGGCCAACAAAATGTTGGAATGCATAGCAAGGGGCATAACCTAGAGAAGGGAGGTGATTTTTCCTTTATACAGATCATTGATTAGACCCCACCTGGAGTACTGCGTGCAGTTCTGGTGCCCATATCTGCAAAAGGATATTAGGCTGCTAGAGGGGTGCAGCGTAGGGCAACAAAAATGATTCAAGGTCTGGGGGAGTTACCATATGAGGATAGACTAAGGAAGTTGAACATGTACTTGTTGGAGGAAAGAAGGGACAGGGGGATATGATTGAGACCTTAAAATACATGATGGGGATAATCAGGACAGACACAAGTGTTCTGCTCAGAAGGAGGGTGGGAGAGACACTAGAGGACATGACATGAGATTGGAGGGGGTAAATTCAGGAGGGAAATAAAGAGGCATTTCTTCACAGAAAGGGTGGTGGCAGCATGCACTACCATTAGAGGTGGTGACATGTAACACAGAATGCTTCAAGAAGGGGTGGGACTTGGCAAAGGGGAGGGTAAGGGGGAAGGGGAAGGGCAGCTGCTGAGTAGGGGAGCTAGTTGCAGACTTGAGCAGACTCAATAGATCTTTATAGCCTTTTTCTGCTTGCAGTTTACATATGTTCGTATAACTGACCCAGGTTTCATAAACATCTTCTCCATTGGGGGTGGGGATGATGCCAGAAAACATTTGTAAGCATCAGTAATAGTCAGAACTAACAGGGCAAGCTAATCCGAATTCATCCAAGGGTGCCAGGGGAAGCAACAAGGTCTGTACATCCTTGAGGGTCTTCCTTTCACTAGCCAACAGAAGTTCTAGTTTAGCCTTGAAATCCCTGCAGAATTTTGGTGGGGTGAAAGAGGTTTTGGGCTGACAGGAGTCCCTTTGCTTATCACCACCCACATCTCTTGAAACTCCTCAGGCATCACTGTGGCCAGCAAGTTCATGGCCCCATAGTCCTTCTCAGTTTCCACAATTAGGTTTCTGTACTGGGTACTTGGTTCTTGAGTCACTCACTGAATTTTCATTTTTCTACAATCTTTCAGGGCATTCTGTAGCACTCCCAAAATTGACCCTTTTTCCCCACTCCTTGGACACATTTTATACCAATAGTGCTCTCTGAAGATCCAAACTCTTGAAAATACACAAGTCTTCAATCTCTTGAAAAGCCCTGTTTACTTTTGCAGACATTTATTGGGGGGAAGGGATCAATGGCAAAAGTCTCTGAAAAGCCCCCATGTGTGTCCAGTTGTTCAACAGGAGATCGCAGCAGTGCATCTGGTGTGTGACCTCCAGGTCGACATGACTGGTGACTGTACAGGGTCCACCTAGTTGAGGGAGTTGAGTTCATTTTTCTTACATATGAACATATGAAGAAGCCAACAGAAGAATGCCATTTGGTCTATCTAGTCTGCTCGTAGGTCCACAGCTTGAGCTACTGTAAATGCCTCCCCTTCCCCACTCCTCCCATACTCCCTACTCATGATCCTTACCTTCCCCCATGCCTGTGCCAGCCTCTCTTGAAACTTCCCACTGTCTTCAATGAGATCACCTCTTCTGGCAGTGCATTCCAAGTGTCAACCACCCTCTCCGTGAAGAACTGCTTTCTGACCTCGCTCCTAAACCTCCCCTCTCCAGTTTAAGACTGTGCCCCATTGTGTTATGGTTGCCACTCAGCTTAAAGAGACCCTTCTTATCCATCTTATTTATCCCTTTCAAGTACTCAAACGCCCCAATCATGTTTTCTCTCTCTCTCTCTCTCTCTCCCTCCCCACCTCTCTCTCTCTCCTGTCCTCACCAAGGAGTATGTGTTCAGTGCCCTCAACCACTCCTTGTATGCCTTACCCTGGTGACCCGCTATCATCTTTGTAGCCCTCCTCCGGACCTTCTCAAGCAGGTTAATGTCTTTTTGAGGTATGGGCACCAGTACTGAACCCAATACTCTAGATGTGGCCTCATCAGTGATGCAAAGGCCCTTGTTAGTTAAGTGGTGGCCATGATTTATTCTGAACGGCCATCTAAAGTACCAAAATGTAACTTTAAATAACAGACCCCATTCATGTCTATAGGCACCCCCCCCCCCCCACGTTCTTCATATACTGATGTCACAAAACTTGGTAGCATGGGGGCAGATCGAAGGAGGAGTGTACTCTGCAGAGCTACAAGGAAGTGGACGGGATCAGCTCCACGGGGCTCCTTGGAGCAAAAATACGATCCCTACCCTTCCTAAATCAGGACACCTAAAAAAGAAAATATGACAAGGTTTGGATTTGGGGAAGGTAAGTGTTCTTTATGCTTCTTGGGAGGAAAATGTAAAGAGTGTGATATTTGCTCTTTAACACTGCTTTTATTTAAGAACACAGGCCTGCCAGTTGGAAGAAAAGAAGGGGTTAAGCAACTGCAAGTCACCTTTAACACTACCACCCTATGGGAAAGCCCTCTGGAAGCCACTGTACTATGGGTTACTACTACCCACACAGATCCCACACAGTCAATGGAGCTCCTGCCCAATCATAGGGAAGAAAAAGAGGAATTATAATACACAGGGCACAATTACTCTTCCTCTGGAACCAGTAGTAAACTACAATCTCAAGTATGACACAATAACCAGTGACTCTAGGTACCCAGGAATTACACTAGAGTCCTGCTGCAGACCTAGTAGCTACATTGCCCAGGTTCTTTCAGTGGTGCACTTGATAAAAATTAGCAAACTTGCAGTAACTCCCTAACCAGCTATAGTGTGCTAGCACAGTTCAAATAATTCAAAATCCAAATGGAAAATACTTCAACCCAACATGTAATTCAAAAATAGTACTTGTAATGTAAAACTGGAGAAGTACAAAGCCCTCAGCCTGCAATGCCAGCACTCACATGACCCATAGATGCAGCAGTTCAGTTGAGGTTGGGGACAGCACACAGCAGCAGGGTGAGCAGCAGTCTGGAAAAAGGTCCAGCAGCCTGGGGATGAAGCACTTCAGATTCCCTTGGACATTCTCTAACAGCACAGCCTTTCTGATTCACACCTCTCAGGGCACAGCTCTTCTGGCTCAGCTCTCAGTCACAGAAGCACTATGCAGTGGCTTCCCAGTTCCCATGGAGCCCAGACCCCAGGAATGACCCCCATGGTCTGACTCCCTTCGGGATACAGAGCACCCATATACTCAGGGCACACACCCCATGACTCATTGTTCCCTGGTCCATTCCACAAGATAAGGGCTAGCAGGTCCCTTACCTGGCTCCCGAGGCAACCTGGGTAGGATGCAGTTCTCTGTCTCTGTATAGCTCAACAGCTTCAGTATGCAGCAATACCCCACAGGCTCAAACTCTCAGTAGCTTTCTTCAAACAGGTACTCATCTGGCACAGCTTCACAGCTTTCACTACACAAATGTCTTTCCCTGGCACAGTCTCGGAAGAGGGTAAGCCCAGGATAAGGCTCACATTAGGGTCTGCAGGATAAACCCTGATGAGGGCTTACAGGATTGTTGGCCTGGCCTCTTGCTTGGTCTCACCAGCTGCAGGTCTGTACACCTCAGTGTCTCTCTCTCTCTCTCTCAGACAGCCATGAGCTCTTCCAGAGCCCAGAAACAACTTTCTCCAAATTCAATGTCCCATTGGACAGGCAGGGCTGTCCCTAAGACCTTCTGCCCTGTCCTGCTCTCTGATTTGCCCTCTTAGCCTTCTAGTCCATGTAGGAGGGTCACTGATTACATCATCCTCCCACAATTCTTCTGGTGTCTCTGGGCTCCCAGCCTCCTGACTGGTTGGCTGGTGGAGTCAAGTGGCATGAAGATGGCTGCCTTCCATGCTCGAATGGAGCCCTATGCTCCAAAGTCCCTTATTTATTTGCCCCACTTTATGTGCTGGCCCCCTATAATTGTAGCAGACCCTCAGCGCTGTTATTCAGTCCATCCTTTATGATGGTGAGATACTGGGTATGCAAGCTGGGTGTGTTGGCAGAGCAAGGTGAGTGGGAAACACTGGGGGAGGAACTGCTGGACATGCGCTCCCACTCCAAGCCGTCAGTCAGTTGTGCAGGAGAAGTGGCCCCTGTCTCTCCCAGTCCCCACTTCCAGAATCAGGTGATCAGGTCAAGAAATGTGGCTGCAGCCACAAAGAAGAATGGTGCAGGAGCCCAGAAAATTTGTGCTGCTGCCTGACTCTCTCTCTCCATGCCACACACATGATCAAGCAAGAAACAATCGACACTAGTGCAGGATCTCGCAGGGTGGCAGCAGCAGTACAGGTAAGCCCCCTCCTGTGGAGGAGGTTACAAGAAGATTATGATTTCATAGCAGAAATAAGGAACGAGAACAGATAAAGTCTAGGGGAAAAATGTTGTAGGCCTGATTCTCAGTCACAAGGAACTGTCACACAATCCATGTAGACTGATTTTGCAACAGTTCCTTGCTTCTGACCCTCTTTAGCTATGCTCATAGGACATTGGGGGACCATTATATGTTAACGCACATCAAAATGCACTGCTTTGTGGAAAGGGGGAAGGGTTGCCATGCAAATGGCATGCAGTGCTATGAACAGCAGCATGGCGAACCTATAGCACCAGGACAAGCACTTTATCACCATGCCTTAAATGGAAAGTCCCCTCAGCCTTTTATTCTTTTAACCTGTGTAGTTTGTAGGCATGTGCAATGATTGCCTCTATTGTACAGTCATGATCTCATCAGGATTTAAATGTAAATGAAGGTACTTAAGTCTGGTATGAAAACCTGCTTAACTCCATTACAAAAGTCATGACCCGACTCATGTAAGGCATCCTGGAATTTTATGTTTTGGTGCTAAAGTCTGCAGTAGTTACACTGTATTAGTCAGTACCGTTGTTGTCCTCTGCAGTCCCTATGTTGCTATCTTATGCTGGCAACAAAACTCTTCAAGGCATAGTAAGTGCCCCTCTGTTTTCTCTAGTTTAAAGTGTATCTGAGTCAGAAAAACATGCTTTTTGAAAATGCAGGGATTTCACAAGACATGTAACAGAACTGACTGAGACTATAGCTTCTGCTGGCTTGTGCATGTACACATCAACTCTCATGATGCCTTGCATGAGTGGGGTCATGACCTTTGGAACAGAGACAAACAGGTTTTCACACCAGGGCAAAACAGAGTGAGGCAACCTCATTTATATGTAATTTAGTGGAATGCAAGGGAGGGAATCATTGTTAATGCCTACAAGCTACACAGATGTATAGAAAATAGTTTGAGGGGACTTTCGCTTTAGCTAAGGACTGTAAGGAGGTGGTGGCAAGAGATGCAGAACACATAGATGTTGGGGGACCGAGATCAATGTGTGACCATGTGAAAAATGGGCACTTTTCTGGGAACAGGACTAGGCAGTGGAAGTACCACTGGACTACCAGGGATGTTTTCTTGACTTCAACGTGTTCAGGGCCCACTGGATCACCAGGCTGGACATTGAGAACATAGTACTGGAATCCAGAGGCAGGTTCGGAAGCAGTACAAAACTACAGGTTGGGTTGAGGTAATGGGAGGATATAGTTTACCAATGTGCTGGCACTGCATCATGCTCCTACATGAATGAAGCTGCCACACATGCAATTACTGTGAAAACCATGTATGCGTAAAATAACATCTGGGCACCCTCATTTACATTTTGTAAGATCACCACTTCTAAATATAGCAATTTTTCTATGTTGACGCAACGGGACACACACTTTGCCCAAAGGTCCTGAAATTCAAATATTTGGAGGAATTTTGTGTAACTGAGTTCTGCGGATGCCTACAATAATTTTGTTCTGGGAATTACAACATCTCTTTGAAGTACAACTGAAAGGCTGCATTCAGTTCAGAAGTTTGCTTGTTGCTATTGACAGTAGCTCTGTCTTTCTGCTTACCAAATACTGTACACCAGGGGCTGTTAGCAGCTGGAGGAAATATTCTCGAAAGGAATCATTTGCAAGAGATTCCAATTAGCTGCGACGTGTTACCTGAGGGCATGTAGAGCAGTTGTCAACAGCAACTATCTAAGCTCCATTGCAAATGCAGGTATCAGCCTGCTGAACCCATACTGTACTCCATCCATGCCTTTTTATTTCTAACAGACAGTATGAAATATAGGGGCAGTATAATGCAGTTGTTTTATTTAGAAACTGTCAAGCTGTGTAGAACAATGCATGAGGTATTGAGCTGAGGTTCTTAACGCAACCACATACAGCAAACGTTCCTAACCATACGTTTTAGTTGTTTGTTTGTTTTTAATTACCGGGTAGGCATGCAAGACATAGAACATGCCTATATTTAGGCACAACCCGAGAGAACAAGGTAGGTACAGTCATACATTTTGAGAGTGTGAGGTACACTATTTACAAAAAGAGCAAAGTACAAGAAGTCATAGAGAATATTAACTAACAGCAGCAATGTACTATTGGCAGATAATAGTAATTATACAATGGCAAGAACATTTCCTGGACTCTGATTGGTCAGTGTGTGCCTGAGACAGTGATGATATTACACAATAACGTCACTGTGCTGATTTTATGGATGAGCATATGGCTGATATGGCTTTTTTTCAGAAACAAAGATATATTGCCTCACTAAAAATCTACTAAAAACATTTTTATTTTTATTTTGTATAACATTGAGCCATTGTATAATTGCAATAAGGCACTCAAGGTGTGTTATCTTGTGTAATAACGTCACTCCTGGGGAATTGTGGAAGCACTGACTTCGCCTGCGTATGCTTCAACCCACCCAGGAGTGATATTCTGATAACTCTACCTGTATCGTCTGTTAACTAAATACTAATACATAGTCTCTGAGGATAATCAGCAAGACAGTAGGATAAACATTTCATTGAAATCTAATGCAAAACAGCTGGCTGAAGGCCACAGAGTGGGAGGAAACAGATAAAAAAGCATCAGGGGTGGGGGAGATTGGTCATAGATGTGGGGTTTTTGGGGACTAGGCTAAGGCAAAAACAAGTAAGTGCAAAGGGAGAAGGCTAAGGTATTTGTATGGGGCCAAGCCTGCAGGAGGAGGGCCAAGGAGGGTTCAGGGAGTAAGGAAACAGGTGCAGGGTCAGTTGTTAGAAGGTGGCTATGTAGCTGCTGCTTGAAGCTAGTGTGAGTCGGGGAGAGGCGGATAGCAGCTGGCAAGGAGTCCCAGTACTGGGGGACAAACTGTGAAAAAGCCTGAGTTCCCATAGCAGTTTACTTCTTGGGACTTGAGGAGTGATCTGATCACCAGAACGGAGGGCATAGTGTGGGCTAGATTGAGTCAGTATCTGTGCTATTGTGGAAGGAGTCCCAGATTGAGAGATACGGTCAGTCAGGCTGCCAAGTGAGCAGAGTCTGTTCACAGTAGGGGAGAGTCAGTGAAGGCTACTGTACAGCTGGCAGTGATGAGTGTGGCATAGAAACGTAGAAGTTGATGACAGATAAGGACCACAAGGACTATCCAGTCTGACCATTTTTTCCACCTTATGAATGTGCCGTAGACCTTTACTCTGTCAATGGCCTATCTATTCATACTCATCTGTGTTGCTCCCTTATGCCTATTTGAAGCCCTGCACTGTATTCACATCCACCACTTCCTGAGGTAGGCCGTTCCATGCATCCACTACCCTTTCTGTGAGAAAGAACTTCCTCACATTACCCCTTAATCGGCCTCCCTCTAATCTCATGTTGTGTCCTCTTGTCCTGCTATTTTTCTTATACGGAAACATATTAGACTCTTTCATCATGTTAATGCCCTTAAGATGTTTGAATGTTTCGATCATCTCACCTCTCTCCCTCCTTTGCTCTAAGGTATACACATTGAGCTCTCTTAATCTGTCCTCATGTGTTTTCTGATGCAGTCCCTGCACCATTTTGGTTGTCCTTCTCTGGACTGCCTCCATTTTGTTAATGTCCATGTGCAGGTGCGGCCTCCACTACTGCACACAGTACTCCAGATGGGGCCTAACCAGTGTCTTGTAAAGAGGGATTATTACCTCCCTCTTACGACTTGTGATATTCCTACTAATACACCCCAACATCCCTCTAGCCTTACCTACTTGGGATGGGAGGCCAGTGGAAAGCGACATATACTATTATATGTGGTGTCCCATATGTGGAGACTGGCTTTTGTAGCACCAACATAAGTGACTGAGCCATATGTGAGAGCAGGAAGGAGTATGCACTGTGCAATGGCAACTCTAGCAGAGGGGTAAGTGCATAGTTAGTTTTAGGCAAGCCCAGTTTTAGAGTTGATGGCCTTACAGGTAGTGGTGATGTGGAGATTGAAATCAAGAGAAGGCTCAAAGGTGATGCCCAAGTATTTAATTGAGCTGACATTTTCAATGTAGGAGCCATTTATTTATTTTTGAATTATTTTTTTCAGTTCTCGGATTAGACCAATTGAGCTCAGAGCTCTTTTCAAAGGTTCCACATCAAAAACATTTCAGACAACTGGTATATAAGGAAACATGGCACAACAGGATAAGAAGAAACAATACAGTACAATGAGATTTGTACAAAGGATTCAAAAATACAGGGTACAAAACAGGATAAGGTTACAAACACAGTTCGGTACACACCAGAAACAGGCAATTTATTAAGCCCAACAGTGAAACTGTTAGTTGTCAAAACAAGAGGGTGTTAGAGTGTTACTAAGTGCTAATGAAAAGGGGTGGGGTGGGGGTGAGCACCCAAGTGCAGAGTGCAAACGAGTGAGTAATATAAGTTCAGTAGTAGGGATAAGCAAAGAAGGTGACTTAGTTTAGTGCTAGCGAAGGCAGACACATTGGGATTCAAGTATAATAAGGTTCTTTAGGTGCCTTTAGAAGGAACACAGAGTGGGCAGGCAAGAAATGTTCTCCTGGAGGGAGTTGAACCACAACCTTTGTCCTTGAGATGTTCGACATTTTGGAGTTAGGAAGGACTGCTGTTCGGAATTTTGGGTACGCCACGGATTTGTGCAGGGAACCACCAGTTGTTGGACCCCAGTGGTAGCTGATCAAGGCAGATCTTTTTGGCCAGGAGGCAGGACTGACGTTTTAGCTGGCCCTGGAAAATTAGCCAGTGTGCCATGGCATATAGATTGCAGGTGTGAGTTAGTCGGTGCGCACCTAAGGTGAGTCTGCAGGCCTTGTTGAGTTAAGTTTTTATGCATCAGAGAAACATAGAAACATTGACTTTGATGGCACACAAGGACCGCTTAGCCCACCTAGTCTGCGCATTTCCCTACCTACAGGATAAGCTGCAGATCCTAGTTAACCAACAGCCTATTTCTTCCTACCCCCACAAAAATTGCCTTATGTCTGTCCCATGCGTTCTTGAATTATCCCACAGTTTTAGACCCCACAATCTCTTCAGGAAGGCTGTTCCATGTGTTCACCACCCTCTCTGTGAAAAAATACTTCCTCACATTGTCCCTCAACCACCCCCCCCATCTTCAAATTGTGTCCCCTTGTTCTTGCACGTCTCTTTTTTTGAAAGATGCTACCCTCTTGGACTTTGTTGATTCCACTGAGGTACTTAAACGTTTCTATCATGTCCCCCCTCTCCCTCCTTTCCTCAAGGGTATACATATTAAGCTCCTTTAGTCTCTCCCCATATGGCTTCTCTTGCAGACCCTGCACCATTTTAGTTGCTCTCCTCTGGACTGCCTCTATCCTATGTTCTTGCGGAGATGGGGTCTCCAGAACTGGAAGTAGTATTCCAGATGGGGTCTCGTCAACTGTCTGTACAGAGGGATAACAACTTCTTGTTTTTTGCTGCTGTTGCCTCTCCCTATACATCCCAGTATACCCACAGCCCTCCCTACTGCCTTCTCACATTGCTTGCTAACCTTAAGGTCATCTGATATGATTACCCCCAGGTCCCTGTCCCTTTTTGTTGTTGTTATTATGTCCCCACCCATTGTGTATTCTTCCCCTGGGTTCTTGTTTCCCAGGTGCATTATTTTACACTTCTTTGCATTGAATCCTAGCTGCCATACTTCTGACCATTCCTCCAACATTGCCAAGTCCCTTCTCATCCTTTCCATGTCTCTTTGTGTATCATCCCTGTTGCAAATCTTTGTGCCATCTGCAAAGAGGCATACGTTTCCTTCCAGTCCCTCTGCAATGTCACTTACAAAGACATTAAAAAGGACTGGACCCAGTACTGAACCCTGCGGTACTCCACTAGTAACCCCTCTTTCTTCAGAGTGGACTCTATTTACAATTACCTTTTGTGTCTTGTTGTCCAGCCAATGTTTTACCCAGCTTACCACCGTGGGACCCACTCCCAGACTGGTTAATTTGACTATTAATCTTTTGTGTGGGACTGTGCCAAATGCCTTGCTAAAGTCTAGGTAGGCCATGTTCACAGCCCCTTCCTGGTCTACTATTTTGGTCACCCAGTCAAAGAAATCAATTGGATTCGTCTGACATGACCTTACCACAGTGAACCCATGCTGCTTTGGGTCATGTGCCCCACTGACCTCTAGGTACTCATAGAAACATAGAAACATAGAAGTTGATGGCAGATAAGGACCGCAAGGCCCATCCAGTCTGCCCATTTCTTTTTCTACCTTATAAATGTGCCATCGGCCTTTGCTCTGTCAGTAGCCTATCTATTCATAGTCATTTGTATTGCTCCCTTATGCCTATCCCATGCCTGTTTGAAGCCCTGCACTGTATTCATAGCCACCACTTCTTGTGGTAAGCCATTCCATACATCCACCACCCTTTCTGTGAAAAAGATTTCTCACATTCCCCTTAATCGGCCTCCCTCTAATCTCATGCTGTGTCCTCTTGTCCTGCTATTTTTCTTATATTTAAACATGTTAGACTCTTTCACCTTGTTTATGCCCTTAAGGTGTTTGAATGCCTCGATCATATCACCTCTCTCCCTCCTTTCGCAAGGGTATACATATTGAGCTCCGTTAATCTGTCCTCATATGTCTTCTGATGCAGTCCCTGCACCATTTTGGTTGCCCTTCTCTGGACTGCCTCAATTTGGTTAATGTCCTTGTGAAGGTGTGGCCTCCAATGCCTTGCGCAGTACTCCAGATGGGGGCCTAACCGGTGTCTTGTACAGAGGTTATTACCTCCCTCTTACGACTTGTGATACCCTACTAATCACCTAACACCCTAGCCTTGCCTACTGCTTTGGGGTCTGCTTGGATGATTTTAGGTCATCGGTGATGATGATGCCCAAGTCTCTTTCTTCCTTTGTGACTGCTAGCAACTCCTCCCAGCCTATAGGTGGCTTCAGGGTTTCTCTTCCCTATGTGCATGATTTTGCACTTCTTTGCATTAAATCCCAGTTGCCACTCTTCTGCCTCATTCTGCTAGTTTATCCAGATCTCCTGATTCTTCCCGATTCTATCTGGCTATCTACTCTGTTGCAGATCTTGGTGTCATCTGAGACAGACAAGTCTTTTACCCTCTAGTCCATCTGCAAGGTCACTAATGAAGATGTTGAAGAGGACTGGCCCCATGACTGATCCCTGAGGTCCACCACTTGTGACTTGCCATCTCTTCTGACTGTATACCATTTACCACCACCTCTGTTTTCTGCCCACAACCAGTTTGCCACCCAGTTGACCAACCTGACCCACCCTGAGCCTACCCAGCTTATTTATTAATCTTCTATGTGGAACAGTGTCGAAAGCTTTGCTGAAGTCAAGGTAGGCGACATCAACTGATCCCCCTTGGTCCACCACTCTGGTTACCCAGTCAAAGAAATCTATGAGATTAGTTTGACAGGACCTTCCTTTTGTAAACCCATGCTGTCTTGGATCCTGTGCCCCTATGGATTCCAGGTGTTGCACTATCCTTTCCTTAAGGAGTGCCTCCATAATCTTGCCCACTACTGAGGTAAGACGGCCGGTCTGTAGTTCCCCGCCTCCTCCCTGCTACCACTCTTGTGGAGCGGGATCACATAAGCCCTTCTCCAGTCTTCTGGGACCTCTCCTGTGCTCAGAGACTCACTAAACAATTCTGCTAATGGCTCTGCTAGTTCCTCCTTTAGCTCCTTGAACACCCTGGGATGTATGCCATCAGGTCCCATTGCCTTATCCACCCTGAGCTTAGCAGCTCTTGTAGAGACCCTTTTCTTTTGTAGAAGGGAGTAGTACTCACCTCCCTCCCCTGTGTCCATGATGCTGAGCTGTGGGCCCTGCCCTACCTTCTCTTTAGTAAATACTGAGCAAAAGTATCTATTTAGGATAGATGCCTTTACAGGGTCCTCCTCCTCACATGCTCCCTTTTCTCCATTAAGCTTAGCAATACCCCCTCTGGACTTTCTCCTTTCACTAATGTATCTATAGAAAGTCTTGTCACCTTCTTTTACTGTTCGTGCTAGTGTTTCCTCAGTTTGGGACTTTGTCTGCCTTACTGCCTTACCTGCTTCCCTTAGGGCTCAACTCAACAATTTTTTCCTTCAGAAGTGATTCCATCACTTTCCCTACCACAGAGGTCAAACTGACAGGTCTGTAGTTTTCTGCCTCTGTCTTGGTCCCACTTTTGTGAAGGGGAATCACATCCACCTTCTTCCAGTCCTCAGGTACCACACCATCCTCCCATGATTTGTTAAAAAGGGTAGTCAGTGGTTTCACTAGTTCTCCCCTTAATTCTTTTAGAATTCTGGGGTGAATTCTGTCAGGCCCCATTGTTTCATTCACCTTCAGTTTTAGGAGTTCTTTCAGAACCCTTTCTTCTGTGAAAGGACTGGGATCAAACCCCCCTATCCGGAGTGCTTCTGTTAATTGGATTAGGCACGTCCCTCTCCTCCTCTTTTGGGAATACTGAGCAGAAATATTTGTTCAGTATCCCTGCTTTTTCACTTTCCCTCTCTGCCCACCCACTATCCATTCTATTCAGCCTCACTATCCCTCCCCTTATCTTTCTACACTCTCTGATGTACCTATAAAAGGTTTTGTCCCCCTTCTTAACTGACTTGGCTATGTTTTCCTCAGTTTGGGCCTTTGCTATTCTGATTTCCCTCTCTACTTCCTTCTGCCTTAACTGGTACAGCTCTCTGTCCTGCTCCTTCTGTGTTTCCTTATACTTCCTGAATGCTTTTTCTCCCTGACCTTCCCCGCCACCTCTTTTGAGAACCATAGTGGCTTTTTCTTTCATTTTAATTTATTTATTTATTTGCTTCACACAAAGGCTTGTTGCCTCTGTGATGGCAGTTTTGATGTTTCTCCATTGTTGCTCCACCCCTCCTTCTAGCCTGTTTGCTAGTGCTTTTCTAAGGCACTCTCCCATCTTGCCAAAGTCAGCCCTCCTGAAATCCAGTACCCTCACTTTTGTATGGCTGCACTCTGTAGCTTGGCCCACCCAGTCTGCCCATTTCCCTACCTGATGGATAAGCTGCAGATTCTAGTTAATCAACAGCATACTTCCTCCTACCCACCACTAGAATTGCCTTATGCCTGTCCCATGCATTCTTGAATTCTCCCACTGTTGCTGACTCCACAACCTCCTCAAGAAGGCTGTTCCTTGCATCCACAACCCTCTCTGTGAAAAAATGCTTTCTAACTTTACTTCTGAGCCGTCCCCCCTCTATCTTCAAATTGTGCCCCTTGTTCTTACACATCTCTTCTTCTGAAAAATACTACCCTCTAGTACTTTGTTAATTCCCTTGAGATACTTGAAAGTTTCTATCATGTCCCCCCCTTCCTCAAGGGTATACATATTAAGCTGCTTTAGTCTCTCCTCATATGTCTTCTGGTGCAGACCTTGCACCATTTTGGTTGCCCTCCTCTGAACAGCCTCCACTCTGTCTATGTCATTGTGGAGATGGGGTTTCCAGAATTGCACGTAGTACTCCAGATGGGGTCTCACTAACTGTCTGTACAGAGGGATAACAACTTCCTGTTTTCTACTGTTGATGCCTCTCCCTATGCATCCCAGTATTCCTCCAGCCCTCCTTAATGCCTTCTCACATTGTTTGCCCACCTTTAGGTCATCTTATGTAATTACTCCTAGGTCTCTTTCGATTTTTGTTGTTGTTATTAACTCACCCCCCATTGTGTGCTTTTCCCCTGGGCTTTTGTTTCCCAGATGCATTACCTTGCACTTCTTTGCATTGAATCTGAGCTGCCATATATTTGACCATTCCTCCAACCATGCCAAGTCCCTTTTCATTCTTTCTACCCCAACTTGTGCATCAACCCTGTTGCAGATTTTTGTGTCATCTGCAAAGAGACATACCTTTCCTTCCAGGTGCTCTCCAACGTCACTTATAAAGATATTAAAGAGGACCGGTCCTAGCACCGAACCCTGCGGTACCCCCTAGTTACCCTTCTTTCTTCACTGTGGACTCTGTTTACTATTACCCTTTGCGTCCTGTTGTCCAGCCAGTTTTTTATCCAGGCTACCACCTTGGGACCCACTCCAAGGCTGGCTAACTTATATATTAATCTTTTGTGTGAGACTGTGTCAAATGCCTTGCTAAAATCTAGGTAGGCCATATCCACAGCCCCTCCCCGGACTACTACTTTGGTCACCCAGTCAAAGAAATCTATTAGGTTCATCTGACATGACCTTCCTGCTGTGAAACCATGCTGTCTTGAGTCCTGTGCCCCACTGGCCTCTAGATACTCAATAGTTCTTTCCTTCAGAAGTGATTCCATCATTTTCCCTAGCACTGAAGTCAAAATAACTAGTCTGTAGTTTTCTGCATCTGCCTTGCTCCCATTTTTGTGAAGTGAAATCACATTTGCCCTCCTTAAGCCCTCAGGTACCACTCCATCCTCCCATGATTTATTAAAGAGAGTAGTCAGTGGTGTTACTAGTTCTACCCTTAGTTCTTTTAGTATTCTTGGGTGAAACCCATCAGGCCCCATTGTTTTGTCCACTCTCAGTTTCAAGAGTTCTTTCAAAACCCTTTCTTCTGTGAATGGACTGGTATCGACTCCCTTATTCAGAGTTTCTCCCTTGTTTGGTTTAGGTACCTAAATCCGTTGTGAATACTGAGCAGACATATTCATTCAGTATCTCTGCTTTTTCACTGTCACCCTCTGACCACATTCCCTCCCCTTTATTAAGTCTCTCTGTCCCTTCCTTGGTCTTTCTTAACTCCCTAATGTACCTATAAAAGGTTTTATCCCACTTCTTAACAGAGTTGGCTATCTTTTCCTCAGTTTGTGCCTTTGCTATTCTGACCGTCTTCCCTGCCTCCTTCTGCTTTAACTGATAAAATTCTCTGTCCTGCTCCTTCTGTGTTTCCTTATATTTCCTGAATGCTATCCTTTTCTCCTTAACCATTCCTGCCACCACTTTTGAGAACCATATTGTTTTTTTCCTTCATTTTGTTTTATTGATTTGCTTCACACAAAGGCTTGTTGCCTCACGATGGCTGTTTTGATTATTCCCATTGTTCCTCCACCCTCCTTCTTGCCCATTTTGCTAGTGCTTTTCTGAGGTACTCTCTCATTTTCCCAAAGTTAGCCTTCCTAAAGTCCAATACTCTTGTTTTTTGTATAGCTTGACTCTATGGCTGTGTTTATTGTGAACCACACTGTTTGGTGGTCACTTGTTCCCCAGATGACTACCCACTTCTAAATCTGAGATCCTTTCTCCTTCCCCATTTGAGGTACCAGGTCTAAGTTGCTCCCTCTGAGTAGGTTCCAACACTAGCTGTCTGAGGCATGCCCCCTGTAGGGCATCAAGAATAACCCTGCTCTTGGATGTGCCTTCAGCAAAGGTACTCCAGTTAACATCTGGCATATTCGGGTCCCCCATTAACATTATCTCCCCTTTTCCTGCCATTTTAAGGATGCCTTCTATCATTTCCTTGTCCATTTCCTCCCCCGAGATGGGAGTCTGTACACAACCCCCATGCAGATTGTGGTGCCATATCCTGTCAGGGTGATCCATAGTGACTCATCAACTTCCTGTTAATTCTTTAGTTCTGTTACTTTAATCTCTTCCCTTATGTAGAGAGCTACTCCTCCTCCTCCTCCTCCTCTTTTACCCACCCTGTCCCTCCTGTAGACTGTGTATCCTGGTATGTTGACATCCCACTCATGATTCTCTGTGTACCATGTTTCAGTGACTGCCACAATATCCAGGCATCCCTCTTCCATCAAGGCCACTAGTTCAGGGAGCTTATTGCTAAGGGCTTTGGGGGTCAGGCTTTGCTTGTAGCGATAGAGTATACCTATGCGTTTGTTGATAGCACTAGCTACATTGTCAATGTGGAGGGTATAGGACAGCAAACTGTCAACAGTGATTCCAAGATATTTGAAGTGTTGAACACATTCAAGGGAGGCACCACCCCTGTCGTAAATTGATAGCGGGTAGTTTCTGTGCTTGTTTTGTGAGCTGGTGAATAGCATTGTTTTTGTTTTCTTGCAGTTCATTATCAATTTATGAGTTTTGAACCATGTCTCTACACTGGTGAAGTCACACTGTAGTTGCTGCTCCAGGGCAATAGGGTCTGAGCCATTGGAGAATACAACTGCATCATTGGCATATCATGAACCATACTGTTGGGTGGTCACTTGTTCCCAGATGGCTACCCACTTCTAGATCTGAGATCCTCTCACTGTCCCCATTTGAGAGTATGAGGTCTAAGATTGCTCCCTCATGAGTTGGTTCCAAAACTAGCTGTCTGAGGCATGCCACCGGTAAGCCGTCAAGAATGGCCCTGCACTTGGATGTGGCTGCAGCAAATGTGCTCCAGTTAACATCTGGTATATTCAGGTCTCCCATCAACAGTGTCTCCCCTTTCTCTGCCATCCTAAGAATGCCTTCTATCATATCCTTGTCCATTCCCTCCCCCTGTGCAGATTGTGGTGCCATTTCCAGTCTCTAAGGTGACCCACAGTGCCTCCACTCCTCCCTGTTTACTCTTTTGTTCAGTTGCTTTTATCCCTTCCCTTACATAGAGAGCTACTCCTCTCACTCTTCTCCTCACCCTGTCTCTCCTGTAGGTTGTGTACCCTGATATGTTAACATCTCAGTCATGGTTCTCTGTGTACCATGTTTCTGTGACTGCTACAATATTCAGGCACCCCTCTTCCATCAAGGCCACCAGTTCAGGGAGCTTATTGCCCAGACTATGGGCATTGGTACTCATTGCCCTCCATTTCCTGATGGCCTTACCCCTTTTTGCCCCATCCCTGTCCTTATTACCTTTGTCACTTTCTCCATTTATTCCTACCCTTCTCCCTATCAACATCTCTGTCTTGGTGTTTACCTCACTTACTACCCTGATTTTTTTGGGGGGGGGCTAGGATTTCCCTGCTCCTTTCCAGTGCCTCCCCCCTTGGCTAGTTTAAATGCTTGCCAATGAAGCATTTAATCCTATCACCTAGGATCCTGGTTCCCCTCCTGGACAGATGCAGACCATCATGCCAGTATAGGCCTGCATCACTCCAGGTGGACCCCTCAGGTCTGTTTCTGTGGTGGAGCCATGTATCGGCAGACCATAGTCCACGAGGTAACCCACTGAACTGTGAACAGCTATGCTAAGGACTTCGGGGACCAGGCTTTGCTTGTGACGATAGAGTATCCCTATGCATTTGTTGATAGCACTAGCTACATTGTCAATGTGGAGAGTATAGGACAGCAAGCTGTCAACAGTGATTCCAAGATATTTGAAATGTTGAACACATTCAAGGGAGGCACCACCCCTGTCATAAATTGATAAAGGGTAGTTTCTGTGCTTGTTCTGTGAGCTGGTGAACAGCATTGTTTTTGTTTTCTTGCAGTTCATTATCAATTTATGATTTTTGAACCATGTTTCTACACTGGTGAAGTCACACTGTAATTGCTGCTCCAGGGCAATAGGGTCTGAGCCATTGGAGAATACAACAGCATCATCAGCATAGAGGAAGATGTGGCCTTGACAAGCTTGGGTGGGCAGTTTAGAAAAAGGCTAAAAAGGATGGGACCCAGTATAGACCCCTGAGGAACATCTGAATGAACCAGTTTGGTGTCAGAGAGGACAGCACCTATTCTGACTTGCTGTGATTGGCAGTGCAGGTAGCTGTAGAATCATGTAACAGTCTCCAGAGCAAGGCCTATGGTAGTGAGTTGTTCAACTAGGAGGGCATGGTTGACTGTATCAAAGGCCTTTGTTAGGTCGATATAGGTTGCCCCGACAAGCAGACCAAGATCAAGAGATTTGTGGATGAAGCCGTGAATTCCAAGAGGACTGTGGTCATGCTGTGCCCTGCTCTGAAGCCGTGCTGCTCAGGACATAGGAGCTCATACTTGTTCAGGTATTTGACCAGTTGGTCCACAATGATTCATTCTAAGGCCTTCGAGAGTGGTGGAAGTATAGAGATGGGTCTATAGTTCAAGGGGAGGGCACAATCTCCACACTTGTACACCAGTGTAACTACTGCAGCTTTCCATTTTGGGGGGAATATTGCGGAACAGAGCGAGAGATTGAGGATATGGGTGAGGGGGCCAGAATTTCTTCGAGTGTGAGTGAGATAATTTTCAGATCGAGATTATTTCCACTGTATCTCCCCTTACCGAGCACTTTATGCAGGTATTTTCTGTCTTCCCCGATTGGTGATGGCCTTGAAGCGAAAGTGGGGATGCACCGGGTGTTGAGGGGGTGCAGCAGGGTTTGTGGAGGAGAAGAAGTCATCAGGGAGGACACTCTAGATGTCAGTGAAGGCATTGTTGAATGTATTGGTGATAGATTTTTGGTCAAGGATGGGGGAACCATCAACAGTAAGCATGGAGGGAGCCATTTTGGGCTCCTGACTGGTGACCTCTTTTAGGTTTGCCCAGAATTTTCACCTATCATTCCAGTTCTTGGCTAGGGCCTCTTTATAGTATACATTTTTTGCTATTTGGATGGTCCTGGTGCAGTTATTCCTCACCTGCTTGTAATTTAGGATGTCGGACTGCCTACCTGTGGCCATGGCTATATGCCAGAGGTGGTCATGATTTTTCATTAATTCAAGGGTGTCTGGGTACATCCAGGGGTTGAAGTAGCCTTTGATCTTATGCTTTTTTAAGGGAGCATGAATGTCACAAATTGCATTGAATAGGAGGATGAAATGGTCAAGTGCACCATCAATGTCGGAAGCTCCAAACACCGCAGACCAGTTGGCTTTGAGGAGATCAGCTCTAAAGTGGTCAGAGTGACCAGGCTTTAGAACCCTGTTGGTGACTGTTCTGGGAGGGGGTTTGGAGAAATTATTGGCACAAGTGAACGTAACCGGGGAGTGGTCACTGATGTCGTCCGGGAGGACAGTGGCATTTGATGTATGCTCAGGTCAGTTTGTGAGCACCCAGTCAAGCAAAGTACTAGTGCCCATCCTGTAATTAGTCCTAGTGGGCGCTTCAATGAGCTGGGTAAAGTGGATAGCCTGTAGTGCATCTTTGAATTGATTAGCCTCAGGAGCAAGCCAATTAATATTAAAATCACCTAGGAGCATAACCTCAGAGCTAAGGGGTAGGCTTCCAAGGCAGTCTATAATGGCATTGAAACCTTGGACCGAGTTCTTTGTGGGGATATAGATAGATAGTACTGTAACTGTTTTGTTGTGGGCCCCCAAGAAGGATTTTTGTGGTGAGGGCCTGGGTGTACGGCCCTAGGCTGGGTAAGTTTAGGGCTATACCCTGTAGGCTGTCCTTAAGGTAAATTGCACACCCACCACCTCTTTTTGATAAATGATCTTGTCTGAAAATTGAGTAACCTCGCAGGCAGATGGCCCCATCAGAGATCTTGGGAGAGAGCTATGTCTCGACAACTGACAGAACATCTGGATTATGGAGGGCTACCCAGGCTTGTAGGTTGTCAAACTTTGATGTCAGACTGTGGATATTTAATGATGTAAAGGTCAGTGTGCCTGGTTTCTGGTCACATCTCCCCTGATATGGAGGGGCGCCTGGATTACTGTGGATGTTGCCTGAGAGCAGTAGTAGCAGGAGGACCAATCTAACCACATAACTTTTAAAGTATTTGAGGTTAGCTTTGTGCTGCCTTTTTGTTTCATTCTAGAGGAATGTTTGTCCATGAGAAAGACCATTTTACACAGTAGTGTAGGAGGGTGAAACCACAGCCAAGCACAGTGCGTTCTAGGCCAGGTGTGCCAGGGTGAGCAGTTAGGCACATAGGTGGTAGTTAGTACTGAGTCAAGCATGGACATTATAGTGCAGTAGGTGTTGCCGTGGAATGCTAATTGATTTGAGGGTCAGATAAGTTAGGGTTATTTTGCTGCTGCCCTGCAAACATGCAGAGTGGGCAGGAGTATAAGAAATGGCAAAAGTCTGGTTGCCGAAGTCATGATTGGCAGGGGTGAGGGATCAGGGCAAGAAAGGGGTAATGGAGTGGGATAGAGTAGGAAGGGTTATGGTGTTGAGGAGCTAGTAGGGTGTTCTGGCTGTTTTACCTGCTGCAGGTCCTGAAACCTGGGCAGGGACCTTGCTCAACAACTGGGGTTGGCCAGACTGAGAGAGATTAAATTAGGCAAAATGGTTGGAGTGGTGTGAGATTTGTGTGGGGGAGTAGATGTATTTAATAACAGTCGGGGTTGGGGCAGGTGGGCAGGAAAAATTAGGCACTTCAGCTAAAATACACTTCAGCTTAAGCCAGGCAACTTAGCCTGTAGCTAAGCAAATTAGAATGCTTTAGCAATTTATGCAGGAGACCGATAGCTCTGGAGTAACGTAAAACCTAGTGTTCTCTGTCATATTGCACAGAAACCTGCCCACTTTTTCTGTCTGGTATCTGATCATTTATTTACAATTTTGACCAGGAAAGGCACACTAAGCTGTGATAGCTTGTAATCAGATGAGTCATGGGGTTGGCTTGCAAGGACTTGTTTTGGAATAGAATGTTGTCCATAACACTGAGGAAACTCCCCTACTCTCCTGTTGGGGGACCCCTGCCTGTCTTGCTTGCCAGCAAGATGGCTGACTTAGTTGGTGTGGAGGAAGGAGGTGGACAAGCCATCCTTTCATCTGTGCTCCATGATACTGTCAATAATGTAATTGAACTGCTGTTAAAAATGTACTGGAAGAAAACATGGAGACAGAGTTCTCACTTGTTGGGCAGAAATCCATGGAGTTGAGACCAGCTGCTGTTACTAGCAGTGGTGAATCTGATATGGATATTGGAAGCTGTCTTGTGGCACAGATGCTGACACATTATTGGTAGCTGGAATGACAACCAGAAAAGCCCATCTGCTGGAACTACTAGTGGAAGAAGATGAGAAAATTGATAAGGCTCAACAAGGAAAAGGTGGTTCTAGTCCAAAAACAGTACGCATTTCTCTCCCCCAAACACTGTCAGACACCTCCCTGACAGTGTCAAAAGATCAAAGGTAAATTGTAACAAAACAGTTGGGAGTGTGAAGGAGATGTCCTGCACTAAACGTTCCAAGCATTATAGCACAATGGTCACCTGAAGCAGCTCTGACCACTGCCAGGTGGAAAAAAACTACAGATGGAACAGGTTAGGATCCAGGGAATGTCCAAAGTGCAGCCAAAATCATGGCAACAGCATCTCTGTCCAAAATCTCCTCTACTTTGCTGTACCTAGAATAGGGGTTCGGGTACTGACTACAGCAAGTCCACTAGACACTTTCCTGCTTGTATGATATCCTCCTCCTCAGCAAAAACCCTCAGAAACAGTCTGTCAAACACAGTTCCCATACAAAACTGTACAGACTGGAGAAATCCCTAACAGTGAGTGCACGACCCAGCCTGCCTCCCAACAGTGTTAACAAATGTGGTGCACCTGTTCCACTGACTGTACTGGCAGCAGAGTAGAAGCTTGTGCAGGGTCATGCTGAGAAATTAAATGCAGCACCCTGCATTCTTGATTTTCCCCCACTGTTTTTGACCCCACTACCTCCTCAGGAAGGCCATTCCATGCATCCACCACCCTCTCTGTGAAAAAATTTTCTCTTATGTTATCCCTCTATCTTTAAACTGTGCCCCCTTGTTCTTGTACATCTCTTTTTCTGAAAGATGCTACCCTCTTGGACTTTGTTGAGTCCCTTGAGGTACTTGAAAGTTTCTATCATGTCCCTCCTCTCCTTCGTTTTCTCGAGGGTATACATATTAAGCTCCTTTAGACTCTCTTCGTATGGCTTCTGGTGCAGACCCTCCATCATTTTAGTTGCCCTCCTCTGGACTGCCTCTATCCTGTCTATGTCCTTGTGGAGATGGGGTCTCCAGAACTGCACACAGTACTCCAGATGAGGTCACACCAACTGTCTGTACAGAGGGATGACAACTCCTTGTTTTCTACCGGTGATGCCTCTCCCTATGCATGCCAGTATCCCCCAGCCCTCCTTACTGTCTTCTCACACTGCCTGCCTACATTTAGGTTATCTGATATGATTACCCCCAGATCTCTTTCCATTTTTTGTTGTTGTTAGTAACCCCCCCCCCACTGTGTACTCTTCCCCTGGGTTTCTGTTTCCCAGGTGCACTACTTTGAGCTGCTTTGCATTGAATCTAAGCTGCCATACTTTTGACCATTCCTCCAGCCTTGCCAAGATCCTTCTTATCCTTTCCACCCGCCCCCTGTGTATCAACCCTGTTGCAGATCTTTGTGTCATTTGCAAAAAGGCATACTTTTCCTTGCAGTCCCTCTGCAATGTCACTTATAAAAACATTAAAGAGGACCGATCCCAGTACTGAACCCTGTGGTACCACGGTGGTAACCCCACCTTTTTTGAAGTGGACTCCATTTACTATTACCCTCTGTGTCCTGTTGTCCAGTCATTTTTTTACCCAGGCCACCACCTTGAGGCCCTCTCCCAGGCTAGATCAATAGTTTCTTAATCTTTTGTGTGAGATTGTGTCAAATGCCTTGCTAAAGTCTAGGTAGGCCATGTCCACAGCCCCTCCCTGGTCTACTACTTTGATCACCCAGTCAAAAAAATCTATTAGATTCATCTGACATGAGCTTCCCATTGTAAATCCATGCTGCCTTGGGTCCTGTGCCCCACTGGCCTCTAGGTACTGAACAATTCATTCCTTCAGAAGTGATTCCATCATTTTCTCTACCACTGAGGTCAAACTAACAGATTTGTAGTTTTCTGCCTCTGCCTTGCTCCCACTTTTGTGAAGGGGAATCACATCCACCCTCCTCCAGTCCTTAGGTACCACATCATCCTCCCATGATTTGTTAAAAACGATAGTCAGTGGTGTCACGAGTTCTCCTCTTAGTTCTTTCAGAATTCTGGGGTGAATCCTTTTATTCTCCATTGCCTTATCCATCTTCAGTTTTAAGAGTTCTTTCAGGACCATTTCTTCTCTGAATGGACTGGTTTCGACCCCCTATCCAGAGTGCTTCTATTGTTTGGTTTAGGAACGTCCCCCTCCTCTTCTTTTGTGAATACTGAACAAAAGTATTCATTCAGTATCTCTACCTTTTCACTGTCACCCTCTGCCCACCCCAGCCCACTCCCTTTATTAAGACTCAGTATCCCTCCCTTGGTCTTTCTTCACTCACTAAAGTACGTATAAAAGGTTTTATCCTCCTTCTTGACCGAGCTGGCAAAGGAATGTGACCACTCAGGAAATGCTTCAAGTGTGCAGTCATCACTTTCATTTTGTTTTTTTTAAATTGAATAGGACTTTGGCATTTGACAGGATTTGGGGATAGTAGTGTGTGTGCTGTCAGGAGCTGGACTGATGGCATTACAGTTACGAAAAACAATTGTGATTTCTTTAGTGAGCATGATTGCTTGGTGACCGGGACTGCAGTGTGCATGGCAGGAATGGCAGAGCATCTGAGACATGACAGCAAGAGTGACAATAAAGAAATAAGATTGCAAAAGTCTGAAACGGTTTGTGACTGGGGGGTACCTCCCTACCCGATCCTGCCATGGGGGGGAATCCCTTGGGGGGTACCTGAACATCAGGTAGTCCTAGGAGAGGCAGACACTGGTCCACGGGGATGGGGACAGGGCTTATAAGTTGCCCCAAGTCACACAGTAGAGAAAAATCTACATGAAAACAAATCTGTACAAAAGAGTACACATGACCACAGGAGACAGAAGCTATTACTTGCCGCCTACAAACTGTTTCAGTTTCATACTTCAGACAGTAGTGTCTACTTTTTTTTTTTACATTTTGTCACTTTTTCATACCTTATAAGTAGCAATTCCAATTTTATAAGTGAAAAACACACTCTAGGGTTTGAGGATTATGCTCAACATACAATAGTCATGGCCCAATGAAGCTTTTTGACTTTGACTTGTGGCTGCAGCACCCATAACTGTAGTTTTTTCCCCTCTTTTTCCCTTTGGTCACCATAGACTGGAACCCCATTAGTTGTCTTGTGCCTGTTTCCACCTAAGACCCTCCCACCCTATGGTCCTGGTCCTCAGACCCACCAATGACTCGCCTGCAGGCAACTCCCTGGCTTGCACCCCTCCCCCGGGGTGGGACCATCTTCTGCTCCTTGGTGCTCTGGTACAGTTATCCAATGGCCTGGTAAGTGGAGGTGAATGTCGGAGGGTGTCAGGAAGCAGGCAGGCAGGATCCTGGGATTTTCTGTTTCCTTGGTTGTATGATTCCTCCCTCCCTCCCTCCCTATGATGGGCACAGATGAGCAATGACATCATGGGGGGGTGCACATGCTCCTGTGTGTGCCTTACAGTCGTCTGCCATGTCCCACCATCCCTGTACTCAAGGACTGTCAACTCAATACCTCCTGGTCACCACCAGGAGGTATGCTATTGCTGGAGTCCTTTGCTCTCCCTTCCCAGAGAAGGTGAGCAGTCTGTCGGATGCTCAGATCTTCTCCTCCCAGCTGACCCTCCTACACTTTGAGCTAACTTCTGAACCCGGGTCGTCAGTGCACAAGCGGTAGCACAACCCACACCCTGTCATATGTTGATGCTTTCTTAACATTTTGCATGGAAAGTGAGCACTGTACTGATGGAGCCAACATTGTGAACAGCTGTAGTATCCCCTGTCAGCTTCAGATTCTTGCTGAAGTCCCTCATGGCTGATTCTGTTGCAGACATTCGGCTAGGGGAATTAATGTGACAATGTTTGCATTGGGATGGTGTGTGGGTAAGATCACCTAGATAAAAGTGCAGTTTGCGTCAAGAGCAAATCTATCATACTGAACACAGTCACATTTCATACAATCAATATATATTGCTGGAATCAAATATAAATGTATCAGAGTGGTAGCAATTAAAATGATTTTAAACAAATGGCTAAAGTGACTTATCTAGAGTGATATATAGCATCACAAACTAAATCTATATAATAAGGCACTCAAATCAAACAAAATAACCAAGGGGCAGATCTAGAATAGATTATGTAGTTAGTTTTTTTATTTACCAGGTAGGTTCACTAGACAGAACATTTGCCTATTTTTAGTCATGACCTTGGAGAACACAACATAGAAGCTCATCACAACAGTATACGAGAATATGGGGTTCATACATTTGCCAAGCAGTAATACAAAAAATACTGTAAATCAAGGACAACAAACCCAGTGGAAGCAATGTTTTGTACCCTGCTGAAAATCCATAAGTCCAGGAACAGTCCACCCTATTGTCAGTGGCATAGGCTCCCAGACAGAACGTTTATCGCAGTAGGTAGATTCTTTTTTGTGACCCTCTGTGTAAAGATTGGCTTCCTCCATTAAGGATATGAAGTGTGTTTTAAATTTGCTGAATAACATAACACTTGAAGAGAATGTCTTGATAGTAACACCTGATATAGAAGCTCTTTATACAAATGCATTCCATGAAGGCACTTTTAGAACTTAAGAAAACCAGACGAGGGTCCTCCCACTGACCTTCTCCTTAAACTGTTAGAGCATGTACTAAAAAAAAACAGTGTTTTTATGTTTAATAAAAATCTATTTCTACAAATTAAGGGGAATGCAATGGGAACCACATGCGCTCCTTCAGTAGCGATTTTCTACATAGGAATGTGGGAGAATCAGATTGTATTAAATGAAAACCATAACCCTTTCTTTCATAAGACAGCATTATGGGGTAGGTTTATTGATGATGTTATCTTAATGTGGCGAGGTGAACACATAGAGTTGGATAAGTTTGTCCAATTTTTCCACAACTCCAATTTCAGATTCACACACTTGTGACAAAAACTATGTTTCTTACCTTGATTTGACAGTTATGAAAGATATAAATGGGAATGTTACCACTGACATTTTTAGGAAAGAAGTAGATGGCAATACACTTGCCTCTTGTTGCCATCCAAAACATGTCACCAAGAATATACCAAATGGTCAGTTTCTTAGGGTCAAATGGAACTGCAGTACTGAGACTGGTTTCTAAAGAGGGGCCCAAGAACTAGCCAACAGATCACATGAAAGAGGTTACAGTAGTAACCATATTTCAGATGCCCAGAATTCTGCATCATTGCAAGATCACACATTATTGCTCCAGGATACAGCCAGTAATGAGGGGGTAGATGGCAGATTTAATTATGTTGCCACATACTCAGCTCATGTCTCATATTTAGAGAGAATCACATACGAGCATTGGTATGTCTTATCTAGCAACACCGGCCTAGCAACTTTTATACTGAAACCCTCCAGAATGTCATACAGGAGGGCACCGTCACTAAAAAATAGTTTGATGCATAGCCATTTTGTAGATAAAAAAACAAATGACATGGCTTAATGAGAATAACGGTTGTTACCAGTTCAAGAACTGTATTTACTGCAAATATGTAACATCGTGCAAAAACTTTACAAGTGTTAATACATCACGCAATTATATGAACATACAAAATTGCCAGCAGAAACAGGCCTCACCGTCTATCGAGTCTGTTTGAGTGTGCAGCTAGCACTTCATCTCACAGCTGCCTCTCCCACCCCCTCTTCCCAGTATCCCTTCCCCTTTCCCTGTCCCAGCCCCTCTTGAAACTGCCCACTGTCTTACAGAACACTATCTCATTTGGTAAGGTGTTCCATTTGTCTACCACTCTTTAAGTGAATAAATTTCTCCTTATCTCCCCCATGAATCTTCCCCCCCTCCAATCTCAGTCAATGCCCTCTCATGTCCCTCCCCCTTCTCAACTGGAAAATACTTCTGTGTTGATCTTGTTTATCCCCTTCAGATACTTAAAGGTCTCGATCATATCCACCCCATCCCTCCACTCCTCCAATGAATACATATTCAACTCTCCCAGCCTGTCTTCATAGGGCTTGCTGTCTAATCCCTGGATCATCTTTGTGGCTCTTCACTACACCCCCCTCCAACAATCTGATGTCTTTCTTCAGGAATTAACACCAGTACTGCATGCAATACTCCAGGTGGGGCCTGACCAATGACCTATACAGGGGGAGGATAACCTCCCTCTTTCTGGAAGAGAGCCCTCTTGCAATACACCCCAGCATTTTGTTGGCTTTTGCTGCCACCTTCCTGCACTGAGCAGAGTTGTTCATGCTCCCCATAATGATCACTCCTAAGTCATTCTCCTCTGTGGAGCTCCCCAACTGTACCCCATTTAAGTGATAATCCCTCCTCTGGTTCCTGGCTCTGAAGTGCAGAACCTTGCAGTTCTTGGCATTGAACCACAATTGCCTTGTTTCCACCCACTCCTGCAGCTGTGTCAGGTCCTCCTGCAACCCCTTCCACCCCTCTGCATCATCAACCACAGCTTATAATATACAACAGATGACAACATGCAATACTGTGGGGGTTATATATTAGGCCAAGGGCACTTGTAAAGCTTTCTATATAGTGAAAACACAAGAATCTTTAAGATGAGAGTTGGTGAGCATATCAGGGCAATAGAGAGGGGTAACCTAACTTATGCTATTGAGTCACATGTGGCTGGAGTAGGTGACAACAGAGAACACACATTTACCTTCATAGCCATTGATAAAGTGAATCCAAACCTGGGGTAACTTCAATACTCTGGTTTTAAAAAGAGAGAGAGAAAGATTGTTTGGATTATCCAGTTGAAAGCAACTGAAAAACCAGGGATCAATGCAGGCTTTGATTAGCACCCCTATTTGGATAACCAATAGAATACCACGTTTTTAAGGATTTGCTATCATCAGATTTTATCTTATATACAGTGTCTTTACATGCTATGCAGCAGAATTTTAAATGTATACAGTTAATCTTTTTTTTTATTCATTATATTTTGCAATAGAATTCAGTGTCACACATGTGTTACAGGTATGTGGGTATAAAGATAACACTGGACACAGTAACAGGGTACAACACACCCGCTGTATGTTTTATTTTATACAAAAGTAGAAAAAATAAATAAATGTAAATAAAACAGTTCAAACAGAATAAGAAAAAAACCCAGTAGCTCAAGGCTATTTCACCTTAATTCAGGTATCTCAAAACAATTCATCAGCTTCTTAACTGCTGTTAGAGATAAATTCCTGTTCAGGCACAGGTCCTTCTGCTTACCTTTCTTCAGGTAAGCGAGACTGGCTGTGCAGTTAAACTGACTCTTGGTGTTTGAGGATGGCTTATATAACTCTCCCACTTATGGGAAAGTCCCTCCTATAACATCCAATTAGTTCTAGAATGTTCCCTAAATAGGGAAACTCCTCCTCCTACGTAATGAGGTTTTGCTTATAGGAAATCTCTCTATAGGAAATCCCTTCCTGAGGTCTTCCTAACAGGTCTGCACCTTATTTGTTATATATGCAAACAGTGCAAACATTTATTTCATTTATACATGTTCTGTATTGTTATAGTATAGGGACAGTAGTCCTTTAATTTATCTCTCAGGGTTCTATATATAATGGGGCTCCTTTAGAAACCTGCAGTGTCTCTTTATTCTTTAATTTGTTTAATTTCTTTATTGTGTTTAGTGTATCTTGCATCTCTTTCCTTATTCTGAGAGCTACTCTATCTGTAAAGCATTTCCATACATAGGGACATTCCTGTCCCTTTAAATCAGTTGATTTCTATGTTGCAGCAGAGTGTCAGGCTGCCAAAATAATCACTATCTAGCTGCCCTGCTATGGGGCTTTTCATAGACTTGGTAAGACCTTTTTTAATTATTTTTATCCTGGGCCATAGATTTTAAGTCTCAGGACAGCACAATCCCTTTTACTTTCCAAGCGCACACTTTTCAGAGCGCTCAGATTACTCGAGGAAGCGGGGCAGCTGAAAATGAAAGTTTGCCACTCTGTGAAAACCTGCCTCTCTAGCAGCCTGGACTGGCTGCACACATGCCATGGACTCCTCCACAGCTAGCTGGCACAATTCTACAGCATATTTTATATAAAGCTAGCAGCTGGGAGTTCTAATAATACAGGGGCATCAGTAATTATTTACACAGATACCGAGCAGTAGCAAAAGTAAAAGTAAACATTTGCCGCTCAGTTCAAGCAATTCCTGTTTCAATGCAGGATCTCTTTAGGCATAACATTCTACATAACAACAGAGCAGCAACAAAATAATTCAAACATCATAAGCATAATGCCACTCTGTTTGTATCCATAATCCACCTATCTAAGTTGACATTATTTTGTATTAACTGACATTTTAAGCATCTCTAAACATTCCTGCACCATATACATAAACATGGCATAAACATTGACTTAATTAAGCACTGCAGCACTTTAAACTCATAATATGGCACAAAATGCACTCTATGCACTTTATTTAAAAAAATGTGCTTTATTCAACCGGCACCTTTTATACTTAAAGGCATTTTATATCTTCTGGCATTGAATGCCATAAATGCACTTTATTTCATTTTTGCCAGCTGGTCTTAGCCTGGTGCATTATTTTGGGGAATTCTTGGTGAGGGATGGAAATATGGAAATTAGAAATAAAAGCAGCGGGGAAAAAGTTTAGTGAGAGATAGAAAAGACTGGGACTGGTGTAGGTGGCCAACCTACACCAGGGGTGGATAAACGTAAAGTATAGTATAGGAAGATACTGTTGTGCAACAGATTTCAGTAGGAAAAAGAAGATAGAAAAAGCATCCCTGATCACATCTATAATCGACTCTTCCCTCTCCCCTTTTTCTACTCCTATATCTGTCCCTTCCACATTCCTTTGACCCTGGTTCAGCTCTAAATTCTCCATACCGTATCACTATATATCTTTTTATATTAGGTTTTATTTGTGTTCTGTGCACCTGATATGTATATTTCTTTTCTTTTATGAAAAATTGTGTCCTTCTCAAAACTAGCTGTATCTTTTGTTCCAAACATATACTACTGTCAATGCTACCTGCTGATACTTTGTATAAACTGTGTTATTGTATCTCACTTTATTTGTATTATTACTATTTTCTTGTGTGTTGCATCCCATGTATATTGTCCCTTGTTCCTTGTTAACAAACCCAGGTCCACCTTGAAAATGAGCTTGCTCAACGGTGATCACCTGGTTAAGTAAAGACTTTGATTGATTGATCCCTCCCCCAGGGTTATTGGACTCATTCTGCCACAACATGGGTATGTGTTAAAGACAGTTTAAGCCACATGATTTTAAATGTTGTCTAATTTCTACTCTCCCCTCCCCCTTCTCACTTCTAAGTACATCAACTCATGAATTAAACTATTTATGTTTATCTATGTTTTATATTTTTAACCACATTGTTTAATTGATATACATTTGCTTCAGCTATGTTTGGACCAATGAATTTAAAGAACTAGTGGAGCCAAAACAGTCAGACAGGAAAATAATACAAATTTTAAGTAGTAGTCAATTGTAACTTTTTATTTCTGAAGTATTTTTCTTTTTCCTTTTGCTCATCAGAAAGTATTCTATGTGATTATATTGTGCTAGAGGTGTGGAACAGCTCTTAGCCTGGCAGCTGACATGTCTAACTCTACTGCCCCACACTACATCATCAACATTATGATCTCACTGACAGCGTCATGACAGGTGAATAACCTGGCAGTCACTCACTTGCTGTTCCTAAGTAGCAGTGATGTCACAGTCAGTGAGATCACGATGCTGATGATGTAGTGTGGGGCTGTAGAACAAGATATGTCAGCTGCCAGGCCAAGAGCTGTTCCACACATCCCACCTATTAACATCAGGTAAACAATCTTCTAATTAAACAAAGGGAAAAGACAAAGTACCTCAGATATAAAAGGTAATGGTTGGCTGCTTTTAAAATCTAATGTTAGTTTTAGGCTGTACACTAGCTCTTTCAATGTTGAGAATGACGTCATCTATATATCACCTTGGATTTTAGTATTTAAACTGCTTGTCTGTTTAACTGCCTTAGTCTTTGATGTAGGACAGTTGTCTGAAACATGTCAGGAGGGCACTATGTGTTTGTCTGTGGATACCATGGATTGTCTTTTAATAAATTAAGACAACAAATGTTTTATCTCTTGCTATTGATGTTCTGCTTCATAATGTGGTGAGTGCCTGAATTTGCTTGGGTGGAGAACACAACATGGAAGCTTATCACAACAGTATACAAGAATATGGGGTTCATACATTTGCCAAATAGTAATACAAAAAAAAATACTGTAAATCAAGGGAAGCAATGTACAGGATATTATGAATTTGATAGATTTCTGTGGGTGACAAAGGAATTAGATCAGGGTGGAGCAGTGCACGTGGCCTACCTGGATTTCAATAAGACTTTCAACACTGTTCTGCATGGGGAGGATAGGCAACATAGGTTGATGGTAAACAGAGTTCACTCTGAAGAAGGGAGGGTGATCAGTAAGACCTTTAAATACCTCATGGGGTAAATGAGGTACAAGAAGAAAGTATTTTTCAGAAAAAAAGGTGCTCAAGAGCAAGAGAACATTTATTTATTTATTTTATTTATTTGAAAATTAGTGACTGGGAAAGGCAGTCTGAGCTGAGGCTCATTTCCAGGTGTGACATGGGGGGGAGGGACATGCTATGAAGCTGAAGGGGAGTTGATTCAGTAGAGCTGTGAAGAAGTACTTCTTCATGGAAAGAGTGGTGAATTCCTGAAATAGCCTTCCAGCAGCGGTGGTTGGGGCGAAAACAGTGATGGGGTTCAAGAATGCATGGGATGGGAACAAGGGAAACATAGTGAAAAACAAGGGAGGGAGTGAGAAAGAGCTGTAGATCAAGCACAGTCTGCTTTAATAATGTAGGTAGGGAAAAATGGTCAGTATGTGTGGGCCAAGCGGTCCTTATTTGTTGCCAGATTCTGTGTTTCTGTGTTACAATATGCAGGGGTGGTATGGGTTAAATAAAGATGGATTAGTGGAAGTAACTTACTATGTGTTACCATAAGAATTCACAACTTTATTTGTAGATTTATATACCCTAAAAACAATTTATATAGTGAAAAAAAATTACATGAATTCTTCAGAGATGCTAGATGACCAACTCTATCAACTGCAGGTTCAGAAATCATAGGAAGGAATATAACAATACAGAAAGAGCAGGCAGTTACCTCCAGTATACCATGTGGTTCAGTATTAGTCAAGGGATCCAATTTTGGGAGTGGCAATGGGTACAAATTTCAGAAGCTGTGGGGGGGTCACATTTTGGGGGCAAGAGGTTCGAATTTTCATGGGGGTATGAAGTGAAGATTTTATGAGTAGTGATAGGTGCAAATTTCAGCAGAGGTGACAAATGCAATTTTATTCGGAGATAAAGGGTGAACATTTTCAGAGGAGCAAGGGATTCAAATTTCTGATCAGGTGAGGGATGGAGATTTTGGAAGGAGTAAGGGCACTGTTGGAATTATACTGGGGTTTGCTGGAGCTGAGCCCTGTTAGCTATCCAAGGAACGCTGGCAGCTATGAAAATGAAACTATGTACTAAGGCCAGGGCCATGACCCCGGTAGCTGTTGCTTCAGGTTAACCCCTAACACCTAAGAAAGAGACACTTTTGAAAATCACACCGCATTGACTTCTAATTAATTTAGGTGTGAAGGGGTTAAACATGTACTCCTGGCTTGCACTGTTAAGGTTTCATTTTTATGCTGCAATCAGCAAGGAGTACAGCTAGAGATTTATAGCTGACCTTGACATCCTTACAGATCTGTGTAGTGCTGGACCAGTGTGTTTTAGTCTACGAAGAGAAGAGAAGACCAGTGTGTTTTAGTCTACGAAGAGAAGAGAAGAGAAAAGAAGAGAAGAGAAGAGAAGAGAAGAGAAGAGAAGAGAAGAGAAGAGAAGAGAAGAGAAGAGAAGAGAAGAGAAGAGAAGAGAAGAGAAGAGAAGTCCTTCAGAGTGCTACTGACTGAGCCATCTATCCCTTGCTGACAACACCTTGGCCTCTGGTCCACCATGTCTAGTCCATCCTCTCTTGTCACTGGGCTTCCCTACTGCCCACACTGCATTCATCTGGCTGGTCTCCAATACTAGACTCATCACTGGCTGAAGGGAAAAAAGTAAGTTGTTTTAGAGAGCCAAGAAAGACAAGACCCAATATAAGTGGCATGGCCAGAGCATGGATACGAGAGGGGAGGAGCACTTGGACTTATATCAGGGCTCCCAGATCTACAGAGATTCTTCTATTTTACACTAAAATGGAGCCATTTACAGGAAAATTGCTCCCATATACTTGCATTGTTTATATGGGAAAACAGAGCAATTTGGCATCCATGTGGAAACTACCAAATCTGTCTGGGAGCATTGATTTATGGTTGGGCTGGCAGCATAGCCTAGAGGTTACAGTAACATGCTGTGAATGAGCTTGGTACATCCAGCAGACCAAGGTTTGATTCCCACAGCCTCCATTTGCATACTGTGTGATTCTGATCAAGTTATTTAACCTCCACAGTGCTCCCTGGTTGCCCCTGTATTGTCCATAGGTCTGTTGTCCTCCTCTGGAGGAGAGGGCGGGCAAAAGTCTGGTGCTTTCCAGACCCCTGGCAGAAGCTAAAGTAAAGGCAGCTCGGGCCAGAAGAACTGCCATAAAGAGAACAAAAATGTAGCAAGCTGTATTTTTAAGATTGCTGGGATGGGTTTTGGGATTCTTTCCTCTGTCGCTCCCCAGAAACACTGCACTGGCTGTGTGATTTTGCTGACTCAGGTGCTGCAGTCTTCCTCCAGGAAGGGAGCTTGGCTATCTGTCTCCCTTGGATCCTGTGCAAATCAACTAACTGGATTCATTCCTCCAGGGCCTTACTGCTTTACTGAAATTTCAAATCTTGGCTCAGTAGCGGAAGCAGTGTAGGCCAGTGGTTGGACCACAGACCTGCAAAACAAGAGAATTCCCTGGTTTTGAATCCTGTCAGAATCACTGGCTCACTGTGCAAGTCACATGACCTCACTCATGCCACAGTCCCTCCCTAACTGGACAAATGGATAGTCCTTACCCACTGTTAATGGAATGTGACAACTCTGCATAGAAATTCTACAAAGATGGGCAAAGCATCGCTTCATACAAAGAGTGGTAGGAAAGTGTAATAGCCTTCCAAGTGAGGTAATAGAGTCACAATAACTATGTTTACAACTAACTTAGATGAACAGATGAGGGATCTGATCTCTGGTGTTGTAAGTGTTGAGAACAGATACGAAAGAAGGTGTATTCGAGAACTGTTGAAAAAATATTTTCACTTATTTTATTATGTGCAAATTACATCAGTGAGATTTTTAGGCAAGTCCCATATAAAGCACTTTGACTCTGTATGGGACTTGCTTGACAAAGCACTGATTACATTTTTCAAAGAATGTAGTCAGTGAAAACAGTTTTGAACAATGCTTGAGTGTGCTGTCTTTTGTATGTATTTTGTAACCTTCAGATATATTCTGCTGAGTGGCACCGTCTTGCTCAGTCCCATCCCCATCATGACATCGTCCCATCCTATCATCCACTCACCACAAGGGACGAATCTCTGTCTTACCTAAAGGGGAGAAGACTGTCTCTGCCCAAGTCCACTCCTTCTGCGATAAGTTTCCTTGTGCTGCTGGGACAAAGTGGGGAGGCTCTCAGAGATTGACTGACTGGTGTGGGGGGAAGGCCAAATTGAACTGCTGGCCGAGTGGTCAGTGCTGTGATCGGGTGGGATGGCATTGAGATCAGGGTGGGGCAGGGTCTGGTTCAGTGTTTGGGAGGTCATGGTCAGCAGACCTGAGTGGAGGACAGGAATGAAAAAGTGTGCTCTAAACCAGCAGACAGAGTGCATGTGTGTGCTCAGCTGCCGTAGCTTGCTCACCTTGAGCTGCCGTGCTGCAGCCTGTCATGTCTGTCTGTTGCCTGCAAGTGTAATGGGGTGGGGACATGGGGAACAGACTCGGAGATGGAGGCATGGTCCAGTCCAAATGAGAACAATTTGTGCTCCCACTCCAGCCTCTGGCTGCTGTAGTTTACCATATCAGCTACTGCTCCACCTGCTCATAAAATTACTGTCAGCAGTGCTGAGGTCAAAATACAGATCTCCCGTCTCCTGAGTCCCACCATACCACCACCACAGAATAGATTTGTAATTGTTTTTGAACATACAAGCAAATGCAGCTGTAATAATAATAATAAAAATTTACTTCTTTGCCTGCCTACAACTGAGTGGGGGGGGGGGTTAAGTGACAGGGACAGATGGCATTGGCTGGGACACACACTGTTGACCTTACCATCTGGCAGGCTTCTCCGCTTGCGTACTCAACTCTTGGGGTGGGTACAAGTCTCCTGTCCTGATGTAAGAAACTGTAACATTCTTATAACATAGTGCTTCATCATGGTGGGCTGTAATGTATCTTACCTAACTTCTGGACACAGCAAGTCAGGATAGTAGTAGTAAATAGTTTATCTGATCAGTCATAGACCGTTGCAATTGGATGCAAAGAAAAAAATCATACACAACATACATAAAATACATTCAAAAATAAATACATCAGGTAAAACATCTTAGAGCAGCCATTATGGCAAAGTTAGGAGAGAGACCTGGGGGTTATCATAGCTGGTGACCTGAAGGTAACCAAACAATGTGAAAAGGCGGTGGGGAGAGCAAACAGTATGTTGGGGTGCATAGGGAGGGGTATGACAAGCAGGAGGAAAGAGGTGGCGATGCCACTGTACAGATCACTGGTGAGGCCTCAGCTGGAGTACTGTGTCCAGTTCTGGAGACCACATCTCTAGAAGGACATTAACAAAATAGAGGCAGTCCAGAGAAGGGCAATGAAGAGCGTACATGGACTGCACCAAAGGCCATATGAGGAAAGACTTAAGGACCTTAATACCTGTTCACTGGAGGAAAGAAGGGAGAGGGAAGATATGATAAGAGACTTTCAGATACCTTAGGGGAATATACAGGGTACAGGTGGAAAGCATATTTCAGAGAAAACTCTGCACAAGAACAAGGGGGCATTATATGAAGCTAAAGGGTAGAAGACTCAGAGGTAATGTTAGGAAGTACTTTTTCACTGAAAGGGTGGAGGAGCCGTGGAACAGCCTTCTAGCAGAAGTGGTGGGTGCGAAAACAATACGGAGGTTCAAGAGTGCATGGGATAGATATAAGGGTACCCTGGAGATGTGCAGAGCAGGAGACCCACAGATCAAATAGGATCTGGGGCTGCAGCAGTGAGTAGGGAAATGGGCAGACTAGGTGGGCCATATGGTCCTTATATGCTGGCAGATTCTATGTTTTTATGTTTACTCTAAAACGTAGGAAAATGCACCATCTACAGTGATTATTTTTTTATTTTCTAGGGGGGCCTACCCCTAGACCCCCTTAGCTTTGTCAGGACTTTGAGCCCCCTTGTTCACTGCTCCTGTGCACACCTCTGTCCCTTCTCCAAATTATAGGACCCACCCCCCAGCTCTGGAAGTATAATTCCAACACTGGGTAAGTGGGCAAATTTGGGGAAGAAGAAGGAATACAAATTTCAGAAATGGTAAGGGGTTTCATATTTTGAGAGGCACATGTAGCACACATTTTGGGTAAGGCTAGGTATGGAAATTTTTGGAGGAATGCAGTGTGAAAATCCTGAGGTGGCGCAGGTAATCAGAGTAATGAGATCAATGTACATTAGCACTAAAAATGTATACTGGTTGTTTTTTTATCCAGTCAGATCACTTTATTTACCCAGGCCATTTTATAATTCCTCTAACCTGCACTGGTTTACATTCTGTATTCATTTTATCTACCTTAAGAGTCAGTGCTGGGATTTGGTTCCATGTGATAACGGCGATCGCGGAAAGGCAATTGCCATTTGGATGTGTACACTCATGGCAAACATCAAGAGGGTGCTGGAGACTTAGTTTTTTTTTTTTTTTTTTTCAGGGGCCCTCCTCAACCCTCTACTACAGGATTCTCAACCCAGGGTGCATGTCGGGGTCAAAGTAAAAAAAAAAAATCATGGACCTGGTACAAAAAATGAGCATGCCCAGAACCAAACTCGGCACCCTATCAACATCGGCTTGCCACCAACCCACCATGCCACACGGCCAGCTCAGCAGCCTACCACTGCACTATACCCCACAAACCCTCCCTCCCCTTCCACCTGTCACAAGGCATGATCCCTCCCCACCTCTCCCATGCGCATGTATATATAGTGACACCCTGTTGCTATATTCACTGAACCCCCTATCCAGTTGCCCTCCCTGCCCAGTAGCCCTGTGTACAGGTGCCATGATTGAGTCACTCTTTTTTAAAGTGCTTAGTCATGGTCGCCATAATCACGGGCTACCCTGGAATTTTGATTTAATCAAACAACAAGCATTTATCAATGCCCAGATCTTCGTCAGTGGTATAGAAGCCCTGTGTTACTAGATGCTTTGTGTGACTGTAGTGTGAAAGAACATGCTGGCAGAGGGTTCACACCAACTGTCTTCAACCACCTGTGAAGTGTGATATAAAATTCCCATAGAATCACATTATAAACTATAAGTAAGCAATAACACACCACAAGGAGTGCGGTAATGCTAAACTACTGCACAGCCCAGGTGGGTTGTGAGGCATGAGGTGCAGCTGAGTGCCTCAACCACCTGGGTAGTGTGTATGCCTTCACTCAGATGCTGAAGGCAATTATGCTGTGATGGAAGCACATGCTAAGGACTTGGAAGAGTCAGCAGGTGACTGCTCTGAGGAGCACCAGGTCCTTGGCTTCTTCACCTCGAAACAGAGGTAACATTCAAATTCCCTTTTCTTCCTTACATTTAGTCAGTGCACATGAAAACTACCTTCTCCATACTACCCAGAGGTACTTCTCACTCTGCTGTCATTTTCCTTTTTTTGCTTTCATTTTGTGTCACTCAGCTGTGTGCTGTTTAAGCTGGAATATTACCTCAGTTTCCTGGGGTTCCACTTCAATAGCGCGCACATTACTTCAGCGTGATCAGTTACAGTGCGGACATTTCAGTGCTGCAATTTACTGCGCTATCCTATTTCATCGCAATCATAATGGTTGCAATTCAATTCCATTTCATCTGGGAAAGCAAGTGACAGAAAATGGCACTGCTGGCATGGATGTAACTCTTTCACTGTAAACAATTCCCCTGTTCTTCCTCCTGACAGGGGAAAAGAAAATTGCTATGTGCTGCTCCCTCTCCACGACAGTGCAAGCAGCTGTACTGTGTGGCCATTCAAAGTAGTGTACCAAATCTGACCCCCCCAACACAAACAGAGCCAGTAGGTGGACAGAGAGATGAGAGGCAGGAGAGTTGAAAGCGCCGCTGACAATTTCTGTCAGTGAAACACAATGTGCTGCATCCCTATTGAGCGGCGGAGGTGATTGGGGTGTGGGGCGGGTGACAGGACACATGCAGATTCCCTACCCTGTGCCGTTGCAGACATGTCCCAATTTCAGACCATCTTCCTGTACATTGTCCATATAAAATAGTAATTTCACCCCACTCTTGAGTGCCGCTGCCTGTCTCAGCGTGTGAGCACCATGTTTGGGTGATCGCTCTGTGCAGTAGTGAGAAAAAGTGAGAGAGTCAGAGGTAGGCAAACAGTCTTTGCCTGTGAGAGGTTTGTTGGAGTGTAGCACAGGCTGGCAGTCAATGGAACCCAAGACAGAGAGTGAGAGACAGTCAGCAGGGCATGAGACATGGGAAGCAGAAGAGGCAGAGACAGTGACCGGGAGAGCAGAGCATGTCTTCTATACAGTTGCTGTACCTTTATAGCTTAATCTGTGTTGGAAAGAGCAATGTTGTTTTTGGTGCTGTGGTAACACTTTGCTACAGATGCTGAGACGATCACGCTATTTTGGATTTAGCTGACATGTTATTTACACTGAAATTTTCCTTGCACTGTTTTTACATTCACTGATTTTGCCACGTTGTGATGCCTGCGCTGAAATGTTTGCGGCGAATTGATGTGCTACCATTTCCTGGTGATGGGCCAACCCTGAACAATTTCATGACCATTGTTTCAATGTCTGCTAATTAGAGGTGCTCACCAATACTTCATAAACGGTGTCAGACAGTGGCAAGAATGGTCCTGAAGTGCCCAGAGGAGATCCCATGACTGGCTGGAAACCAGACAAGGCCTACCCTGAGCAATTTCACGATCATTGTTGCAACTTCTGCTAATTAGAGGTGCTCACCAATAATTCACGAACAGTGTTAGACTGTCCCAAGAGGGGTCCACAGGTGTCCTGTAGATGTTCCATGACTGGTTAGAAACCAGACTGGACCAACCCTGAGCTATTTCTTGACCATTGTTGCAACTCCTAGTAAGTAGAGGTGCTCACCAATAATTCACGAACAGTGGCAGACTGTAGCAAGAGTGGTCTGCAAGTGTCCAGTGGCTGTCCTATGACTGGATAGAAACCAGACTGGACTTACCCTGAGCAGTTTTGTGACCATTACTGCAACTTCTACTAACTAGAGGTGCTCACCAATAATTCACAAACAGTGTCAGACCGTGGCAAGAGTGGGTTGAAAGTGTCCAGTAGATGTCCCATGACTGGTTATTAGCCAGAAAGGGCCTACCTTGGACAGTTTTGCAGCCATTGTTGCAACTTCTGCTAATGAGACATGCTCACCAATAATTCAGGAAGTGTCAGATTGTGGCTACAGTGATCCAAAAGAGTCCAGTGGATGTCACATGACAGGCAGAAACCAGACCGGGCCTGTTTTAAGCAATTTCATGACCATTCTTGCAACTTCTGCTAATTAGAGATGCTCACCAATAATTCATGAACAGTGTCAGACCATGGCAAGAGTGGTCCAAATGTGTCCAGTGGAGGTCCCATGACTGGCTAGAAGCCAGATTGGGCCTATTCTGAGCAGTTTAACAACTATTGTTACCACTTCTGCTTGTTAGAGGCACTCAGCAATAATTCATGAACAGTGTCAGACCGTGGGAAGAGAGGTCCAAAAGTGTCCAATGGATGTCTCATGACTGGCTAGAAACCAGATTGTGCCTATTCTGAGCAGTTTACTGACCATTGTTGCAACTTACGGTAATCAGTAGTACTCACCAAAATTTCACGAACAGTGTCACACTGTGGCAAGAGTGGTCTGGAAGGTGTTCAGTGGAGGTTCCATGACTGGTTAGAAACCAGACTGGGCCTATTCTGAGCAGTTTCATGACCATTCTTGCAACTTCTGCTAAATAGAGGTGCTCACCAATAATTCATGAACAGTGTCAGACCGTGGCAAGAGAGGTCCAAAAGTGTCCAATGGATGTCTCATGACTGGCTAGAAACCAGATTGTGCCTATTCTGAGCAGTTTACTGACCACTGTTGCAACTTATGGTAATCAGTGGTACTCACCAAAATTTCACGAACAGTGTCACACTGTGGCAAGAGTGGTCTGGAAGGTGTTCAGTGGAGGTTCCACGACTGGTTAGAAACCAGACTGGGCCTACTCTGAGCAGTTTCATGACCATTCTTGCAACTTCTGCTAAATAGAGGTGCTCACCAATAATTCACAAACAGTGTCAGACAGTTGCAATAATGGGCTGAAAGTGTCCAGTAGATGTTCAATGACAAATTAGAAACCAGAATGAGCCTACATTGGGCAATTTTGCAACAATTGTTTCAACTTTTGCTAATGAGAGGTGCTCACCAATAATTTAGGAAAAGGGTCAGACTGTGGCAAAAGTGGTTCAACAGTATCCAGTGGAGTTTGTATGACTGATTAGAAATCAGACCGGGTCTACTTAGAGCAATTTCATGGCCATTCTTGCAACTTCTGCTAATTAGAGATGCTCACCAATAATTTACAGTGTCAGATCATAGCATGAGTGATCCAAAAGTATCCAGTAGATGTCCCATGACTGGTTAAAAACCAGACCAGGCCTACCCAGAGCAATTTTACAACCATTCTTACAACTTCTGCTAATTAGAGGTACTCACTAATAATTAACAAACAGTGGCAGATTGTGGCAATTGTGGTCCAAAAGTGTAGAGTTGATGTCCCATGACTGGTTACAAACCAGACTGGATCTACCCTGAACAATTTTGCAACTATTATTGCAACTTCTGCTAATTAGAGTTGCTCACCAATAATTTACAAACAGTGTCAGACAGTGGCAAGAGTGGCCCAAAAGTGTCCAGTGGCGGTCCCATGACTGATAAGACACCAGACCGTTCCTACCCTGAGCAATTTTGCGACCATTGTTGCAAGTTCTAGTAATTAGAGGTGCTCACCAATAATTCATGAATAGTGTCAGACTGTGACAAGAGTGGTCCGAATGTATCCAGTGGAGGTTCCATGACTGGCTAGAAACCAGACCAAACCTACCCTGAGCAATTTCGTGATCATAGTTGCAACTACTGGTAATTAGAGGTGCTTGCCACTCATGATGTCACTGATGTCATCAGTTCAATCAGCAGTAGAACAAAAAATATCCACAATATTCCCAGTAGGGGTAGCATATTCCATTTATGCTCATACCTCCAAGAAAGTGAAAAAAAACATTTAATTTCCTGCCACTTTTTGCTAGTTATAAAAATCTGAAAGGTATCTATAAATGAAACACCACTCATCTAGTAGCCATTTCTGTGCTGAAGAACTTTTGTGCTCAAAGTACCATGCTATAATTTTTCAAATTTTTCATTTTAAAGCTATTGGCATTTGTATGCTGCAACAAATGAAAAAAAAAAAGGCTGCTGTCTTTTGCTAATTATAAAAAAAAACCTGAAAGGTATAAAGAAAGGAAACACCACTCATTTTGTAGATAGTTTTGTGCTGAACAAACGACATGCTTACAGTAGCATGCTGCTATTTTTTGTTTTAAAGTTCTTCACATTTCTTTATTGAAACAGTGAAAAACATTTAATTTTCTGCTGTCTTTTATTTGCTAATTATAAGAAAAAACTAAAAGATATCTGCAAACAAAACATAGCTCATTTTGTAGGTATTTTGGTGCTGAACAACTTCCTTGCTCACATTACCATGTTGTCATCTATCATTTTATAGTTATTGGCATTTGAATATGTTTGAGTACAGCTAACATAGTGGGGGAGAGAGATAGAGAGAGAGAGAGAGAGAGAGAGAGACAGAGACAGAGACAGAGAGACAGAGACACACACACACACAGACAGGTTTTTTTCTATTACAGCCCATCTGAGCCCCATGCATGCTTGAAATTCCAGGCTTATTACACAGACAGTTGTGCTGCTACGTCAAGCAAAAAAGTTGTCACAGGATTGGGTCAACTGTTTCTTTTGACGCTCATGCAGTCTCTGCTCCACCCAGCCCAAACACTGTCATTATCAGCATGAATAATAACTGGAGAGGCACTAATTTGCCCCTAAAACACTGCTTTCCATTGGACAAACAGTGTTACATCTCTCAAATTCAAACTAGCACACAGTAGCAAGATGTTGGATAAACATAAAAAATGGTGTGTGTTCTTTTTTACTTGTAAACTACTAGTATCTTATGAAGTCATAGTCTTCTACAAAATATAAAATATGATAATCCTAGCACTGTTGTTTTCACCTACATTTTATTAAATAATTTTTTTTAAATATCATACATTCTGAGTTGTATTTATTTATTTCACCAGGAAAAAGCTCGACTGAGCAAGCTTATTTACAAGGAGATCCTGGGGACAGCATGCATAAATCAGGAAGCAGTGATATACAGAGTACACAGTAATACACAAATGCAGAGCAATAGCAGAGACACAGTCCTAGGAATAGTAAATTACAACAGTAATAAAAGGATGGTAAAATAAAGTTTGTAATAAGCAACAGGCAAAAGTTCAAAAGGCTGGCAGGTATTCTCAGTGTGAGCAATGCCACATAGACAGAGCCCAATATGAAGAGGACAAGAGTAAATTAAACACAGTTCATCCACAGGAGCAAGTCTCAGTGCATAGTTTTACAATGAGGGTTTTAAAGATACTTAGACTGACTAGGGAGTTATGTTTCAAGGAGGACTACAGTGAATGCCATGCTGCAAGAATAACACAGCTGAGTGCTGATTTTCCAAACTGTGTGGCATATCTTGGAGTGTCCAGGAAAATATAGTCATAGGCATTGGGTCATATGGGCCCATGGGGCATAGGCTCCAGCAATAATCTGAGAAGTGAGCCCAGCCCCACCAATTATTTGTCCAGCTATGCTTGAGGTTTTTTTTTGCTCTGTGCATGCATGCTCCCTCTGTGCGACCTGCTGTAGTGCCCCTCCCCACTGTAAAGAGAGCATTCCCCTTCCCCCGGAGCCTATTGGTAAAGTTTTTTGAAATTGGCACCTTTTTTCAGTAGGAAATTCAATGTGCATGCATGCAAAGTGAGCAGAGATCTCATGGGGCGGCAGTGAGGACTTGAGGTGGGCAACGAGTCAATAGTGAGACAGAGTGAGCGGTCAGTCGGAGAGAGCGGGAGTGAGTGGATTGTGACTTGAGGCAGTGCAGAGTGGTGGAAGCAAGCCAAGGAGATGGACATCACAGGCCAGGTGGCAGGCAGCAATTGCAGGCAGCGGCCCAGCCAGAAGAAGCCAATGTCTGAGAGTGACAGTGGGCGAGGGAGTGAGCCAGGCCCAGAGAACATCAGTCCAGGGAGAGAACCAGAGTGAGAGAGAAACCAAGTGCTGCCAGAAAAGTTGAGTGGGCAAGTGGCGGACTGAGTGGCAGACATGGCAGTAATATGTAACGGTAATGCACTTGGTGGGGATGGCCCCAGAGTCAGTAGGCCGTGAGCGGCCGGGTTGTCATGGTTGTCGTGTCAATGAGGGTGTTCCCATTCCAATCCCAGCACATCAAGGCTGAAGCACAAACTGAAGTGTATGCAGACAGACCAGACCCTTTTGTCACATTCTATCTGACCCCTAGCTGGAGGTGAAGTGAGGCATTTTTACCATTATTCCTACTAGGGTATGTTTTGACACAGGAGCTAGCGGATCCCTGACTCCCTGTTCCTTCTCCATGGGCTTTACTACAGTGGATGTCCCCAGCAAGTCCTTCATTTGTACTATTATAGAGTTTTGGTTTCATCTAATGGAACTAATTTTCAAAAAGTTGGCATTTGTGAGTGGTTCGGTGATTTCTTGGTCACATGCATCCTGCTTGATGTAATGCAGTTATATTTTTATATGCCTATTGGGGCAAACTTCATCCTAAGTATAATTTTAAGTGGAGTAATTTACCGCTTCAGGGTGGCTGCTGCCACTAATCCTGTCTGGCTAGTAAATACCCCCTGTAGTGCATTGTATTGAGCAGACAAGGAGCGAACAGCATGCATGTATGCATTTCTGTTCCATCCAATGCAAAGCAACAGAAGAGGCAAGCAACACCTGAAACAGAACTTCTTTGTGTGTTAACAGACCCCCCCCCCCATTAAGGCTTGTAACATGTGGACAGGATCCACTCAACTGGGACTTTGCTTTTGGACAGCAAGGTACATTTACAGAAAAATGGCCATTGTTTTGTTTGTTTTATTCTCTGTATGTATTTTAGATAGATTATCTAAAGGAGTATTTGAAGTTAGGTTATCCATAAATAACTGTTTCATGTGCTGCTTTGATTCAGTTAATTGCTTGCTTGGTGGAAGTGGGGGTGATGTTTGTGCCGTTCTCTACATCTGTACAGAAACCAGGTTACAGTGTGTATAACCAGTCCATGTTGTGGAGCCATCTAGCCCTTACATTGAATTGCCTTTTGTGGCATCTCATTGTAGTAAAGCAGGGAAATTCTAGAGAAGACACTTGAGCCAGAGAAAATTAATTTGCAGTCAAAGGCTATATATTTGGGACACAATCCCTATAAAGGTTTTCTTGAGGTCTTTCAAGCTGCAGCACAAGGCAAAGGAGAAGGGGAGAACTGGACCTGATGGGGGAATGGAAAGAGGGGGATGGATTGAGGTGGTGGGGTCCAAGAGACACCCTGGGGTGAAATGGAGACAGGACAGAGGTATCTCTTGTCTTGTTCCCATACCCAAGGGCTCCAAAGTTAATGGGCAGGAGCTGAGGTCTTCCTCGACTGTCCATCCGACTCTGGCAATGTTATGCAATGCCAAATCTATTAAAAGCAAGATGGCTATTATAGCTGATCTTGTTGAAACAGTAGATCTGGCTTGCATCACCAAGACCTGACTGGGTGAAAATGCAGGCCCTATATTGGCCTCTGCCATTCCTGTTGTGTACTCAGTGATATACTGCCTGAGGTTGGATCATAGGGGAGAGTGTGTTGCCATTATATTTAGGACAGAACTTGGCCTTGTGGATGTGCCAGTGGGGTCCACAAGGTCCTTTGAGTGTATCCTAGGTGAGGGTGTAGGGTGTGGGATACTCCTCATATACCGTCCACCCAGTGATGGTGTAGAATTCCTGAAGGAGATAGCAGACTTAATTGTTGCGTGGCATTGGAGTCTCCCAGATGGTTAATTCTGGGGGACTTCAATGCCTGGGTCAATGATGAACTCTCACAATTTGATCAGACTCTCCTCCAGCTTATGGCTATGCTGGGCCTTATACAGGTGGTTACCCACTTGACCCATATAGGGGGTCACTCACTGGATCTGGTGTTCCTCCTGGGGATGGAGATAACTGATTTGGGGGTGGAATCAATCAGTTGGTCTGAGCATCACACCATGGGGTTCAGTTTCAGGGCCCCCCCAAATGAATCTGTCCCTACGGAGATGGTCCAGTACTGCTCTTTAAGGGGCGTTACCCCAGAAGGTTTATCTGCTGTGCTGGACCCATCGGGTCTGTCAGGTGAATGCATGAGTCCAGGGGATTTTGTACTGGCCTATAATAGAGTGGTGGGAGATGCTCTGGACAAGATTGCTCCTTTTCAAGTTCAACCACTCACTCTTCTCCCAAGGATCCCTTGGTTCGATGGTTCCTTGAAGGAGTTGAAGAAAGTTGGTCAAAGGCTAGTGAGAGCATGGTGGAAGTCGGGCCTGGATGCTGACAGGCTTAAATTGATGGAACATTATAAGGGCTATCAATCAGAAATCACCCATAAGAAGACAGAATTCCTGTCCAGGGAGATTTCTGCTGTACAGAATTGACTGGCTCAGCTCTTCTGGATTGTGCAATCCAGTCTGTCTCCAATCTGGAAAGGCATTTTCTCAGGCTAAATGTGAGGAGTTTGCTCAATTCTTTGCGGATAAGGTTGCCAACATCTGGTCTGGCATCAGCCTGGCTCTCCCTATGAGGGACTGCAGAGCTCGGTGAGAGGTGATGAACTCTCGGTCTGTCTGGACGGACTTTAGCTGGTCGGAATTCATGGACATTGTGAAGATAGTCCAAACATTATGCTCAACCAGTTGTAGTTTGGATCCGGGCCCTACACCCCTATTAGTGGGTTGTGTAGATGTTATGTGCCCAATCCTAGCTAAAATTGTCTGGTGTTCCTTGGAGAGGGGCGTCTTTCCTGATCGCCTTAAGGAGGTGGTCTTACGACAACTCCTAAAAAAAACTTCCTTGGATCCAGACTGCCTAGCTAACTACAGGCCTGCCTCTAACCTTCCTTTTGTCAGGAAGGTTATTGAGAAGGAGGTTGTGCTGTAATTGGATGATCACCTTTTGACCCACAATGTCTATGATGCTCTCCAGTCTGGATTTAGGAAGAGACATAGCACACAGACTGCACTTGTCCAGCTATTGAATGATCTCCTAATAGCGAGAGATCGAAAGGCTTATACCATCTTGGTGCTTCTTGATCTCTCCACAACATTTGACACTGTGGACCATGGTGTGCTACTGGAGTGTCTGTGGCTTCTCTGTGGGTTGTCAGGGACAGTCCTAGAATGATTTTGATACTTTCTCAAGGGCAGGTTTCAGAGGGTAGTCACCGGAATTTATTCCTCTGACGCCCTTCCCCTGTCTTGTGGGAGTGCCACAGAGCTCCATATTGACACCCTTGCTGTTCGCAGTGTATGTGTTGCCAATGGGAGATATCATCAGGCAATACGGTTTGAGCTTTCACTGTTATGCAGATGATACTCAACTGTACCTGTCCTTTTTACCCAGACAGGGGGATGTAGTCTCTGTGTTAACATCTGTCTCACTGAGATCAAGGACTGGGTGAGCACCAGCTGGCTGAGACTGAATCTGGACAAGACCAAAGTGCTGGTTGTGGACTCTGGTCATCCAGGGTACGTACCTTGAATGTTATTTTTGATGATGGCCTGACCCTGAAACCTCAGGTGTTGGCAGTTGTTAAATCCCCCTTTTACCATCTGAGGAATACCACCTGAGTAAAACACCTGGTTCCTCCGGATGACCTTCCAACATTGGTCTACGAAATTCGTCACCACCCGCCTTGACTACTGCAATGCCCTCCACCTAAGGCTTCCTGGAGTTGATAGCCACCGCCTGCAGCTAGTACAGAATGCAGCGGCCAGGCTATTGACTGAAATATGTACAGCCAGCCATATTATGCCTGTGCTGCGTGGACTGCACTGGCTGCCTGTTCAGTGGCGGATCACCTTTAAGGTCAGTCTTTTGACCTTTAAAGCCCTATATGAACAGGGACCCAGCTACCTGCAAGATCTCTTGTCTCCCTACCGTCCTCTCCGTCCTCTCCGATCCACCGATGAGGGATTGCTAGAGATTCCCAGGGTACATTTAAAGACATCTGGTGCTCAAGTTTTTTCCTTTGTGGCCCCTACCCTGTGGAATTCTCTGCCTCATCGGTTGAGAGAATGCCTGACCATCGAGAGATTCAAGTCGCAATTTAAGACATAGCTATTTCAGATGGTCTTCCCAGATGATTTTTAATTAATTTATATATTTGTAATTTTACTGTAATTAAAATGTTTTATTGTAATCAACTTGTAAAGTGCCTTGGTTTAAGAAAGGCACTATATAAAGTTTTGCTTTGCTTTGCTTTTGTAGTGTATTCATTTCAAAGTGAGTTCCCCCCACATATCAAAACTGTTCTGTCAGTAAAAAACAACCCCCTGCTCCAGGGTGGACACTATAAGAAGCAGTATGAAGGTCAACTGTAAAACTATGATTCAAACAATCTACAAAATGGATAAAATAATGAACTTGTACAGTGTTTTGTAAAAAAATCTTTTTTCTGCAGTTATGTGTTTTATATTGCAGACAGATATTTTCTAAGAACAAAATGGAAGGGCTGTTGTAATTATTTGGATATATGTCAAACAGTCCTTATGTATGTATGTATGTGTCATCCATCCTGAACTGGTATGGAACTACAAATCTTGTTGGCTTTGTGTGTGATGTATTACTAGAGGCATGCTGTGACTGTGTTTGGCTAGCTGTACAGTAGCTGTGGTAAGAAGGGCTGAACCTACTGTGTTCAGTAACATTTCTGCAGATAGAGATCTTCAGCAGGCTAAGTTTACATCAACTTGCTTTACTGTCATTTGTGAAATACTTATTGCAGCAAAGGAATGCTGTATTTTATGCCATACACGAAGATAAAAATGGCAAATATCAGTGATATTTTTGTACTGTGGGTATGTAAGTGAGAATATCAGTGTTCATTCTCACTCTGATTTTATCCACACACTAGATCCATAGTGGCAGTGGAGGTACTGCTGTAAACAATCACCACCTTCACACAGTAATGTTGTGCTGCTTGGATAACACTGTTAAAAATGACTACTAAAAGTTTACCAAAAAAAAAAAAAACAACAACTGACCACTGATCAGTCAGAACGAAAGATTTTTTTTCTTGCCATTCTGTAATAAAAGACATGGCATAGATCAGTGTGACCTTTCACATTATGAGTGGCAAAGCCACTCATGATGACAGAAGTTCACACTGCACTCAGGAAAAATATTGATGATATTTTCATTAGGGTCTTAGCATAGCTGTTCTGATTTATGCCACGTCTTTTATTATACTATACAATGGCATATCCCTTATGTATCGCTCACTTGCAATATTATACTTAGGCAATAATACACAACAGGGTGTGGTGTGTATATATATATATATATATATATATATATATATATATATATATTCATGGTATATTGTCAGACCTCCAATGCTCTTGCATGCAAGAAGTGATAATATCCCATGATCTACCACAACCTGTTGTGTAGTATAACTATCATGAACCGGATTGCTTTTTAAATTAAATATAATAATAATGACAAAATCGTCTAAGGTTTCCCATCATTTTTGTAAAGTGAATGGGTGTGTGATTGGGTGTGTGATGGGAAAATAATTCTTATTTCATACAACAGGTCAGTAGGTAGTGCTCTCAGTGGGTGGTGCTATAACAGGTATGTTGAAAAGTAATTAGACAGGGTGTCTGCTTATGTTTTGTGGTGTGCCCCCCACCCCCACCCCACACACACAAACAGTTGACATGAGTTTCAGAGTTTTTTTGTTTTAATGTCTGAAAGAACTGCTGGAAAGTGGTATGAAGACAGAAAAAGTAACTGCCATGAATGCTGCAGTTGGTGGCAGTATTGCTGGCCAAAGCAAGGTGTAGTGGTGAGCAATATATTTCTGTAACTGCTGTAGTCGGTGGCAGGATTATTGGTTCAAACGGGGCATAGTGGTGAGCCTGTGGGCTTTTAAAGAGTATTTTCAATTTTTTCTTGTACCTGCGGGGCTTAACCACCAGATCCCCAAGTACAGGGGGCTCTGCTCCCATAGACCCCCACTGGGGGCTTTGCCCTCTGACCCCTAGGCCCCACCAGAAATTTTACAAACCTGGCACCTGTGAATATAGGTATTATTTCTTAGGGAGTAGCTGTTATGGGACGTATGGAACAGTTCAGCGATGTAGCATGGGAGTTGGTTTAGTAGCACCTTGTATGACAATATGTACAGCTTTACTGAGCTCCTAGTAGCCAAACAGTACCAGCCAAATGAGGCATGCAATACATAGTGATGTGTCCTGAGCACTCAGATTGTAAGGAACCTAAGTGCCCTGTGGTAGAGTATGTCCAGTTTGGATAGACAAATAGAACAACAGATGTGAATTAGGTGTTCATAGTCCAGAACAGGTAGAAAAGTAACTTGGACCAACTGTTTCCAGGCATCAGGTAGAAAACAGTGCTTGTTCCTGTAATAGAAGCTGAGTCTGGCCTGCAGTTTTATGCATAACATCTTGATATGGGCAGAGAAACACAACCTGTTATCAAGCCAAACACCTAGGTATTTGTATCTGTCTTCTACCTCAAAGATATCTCCCAATAGTGTAGAGACTGCTGGGGCCATGGTACCAAGTAAGGAAGCATTGCCTGAGGTGAAGAATATAAATTTGGTCTTACTGGCATTTAGAAGCAATTTAGAGTGAAAAACATAGATCTGTAGTTTATTAAAGGCAAATTGTAGGTCAGAGCAGGCGGTGCTAATATTAGGCCTTGATAAGTACACAGCGGTGTCATCTGCATAAAAATGCAAACTGGCTTTACTAATGTTTGCCCCAAGTTGTTTATGTACAACATGAAAAGTAATGGGCCAAGGTTGGAAACTTGAGGGACCCTTGAGGGATGTCTCTAAGAGGGGGGAGTATAGGCAGAATAACCTTCTGTTTTGACTTGTTACAACTGCCCAGTTAAGTAATTAGAAAACCAGTGTAGGGGAATTGAACCAATTCCTATATTATATAGCTTTGTTATGACTAACAGTATCAAATGCCTTACTTAGGTTGAGGAAAACAGCTCCCATAACTTGCTTGTTGTCAATGGCCCTTGACGAATCATTAGTGACTTTAGCTGGGGCAGCGATAGTGCTGTGTTTCAGTCTAATACCAGATTGAAGGTGTGTTATGATATTTGATTGTTCCAGGAAAACTCTCAGTTGGGCATTGATTATTTTTTCCAGGAGTTTAACCTAAATAGGGAGGAGGGAATAGTTGTGTAATTGTTATGATTACAATCATCTCCAGATTTGAGGAATTGTATAATAAGTGCTGTGTTCCAGAGCAGAGGGATGTCACTCCTAGAGAGTGACAGATTAAAAAGATGGATAATGCATACCTTGAGCTGTCTGAAACCATTTCTAAGAAAGAGTCCAATTTTGGTATCTAGCCCTAATAGGAGCTGCTCCACCTCCTTAAAAGTGATGGGCTAGAAGGTAAATGATTTAGCCAAGTGACTATGTGATTGTACACTATTCAGAGGAGGGATGGGGTGGGGTAAGTTGCATTGGGGGACTTATTGAAGGCCAGGCCAGCTAATGCAAAATGGGAATTTTTTTCCAAAATGACTTGCTTTTCATATACTGTATCTGTTTACCATCTGTTAGGATTTTATGTGGCAAGAAGGGGCAGAAGAGGTACATTCAATTGATTTGACAGTTTTCCAAAATTTGGCTACATCATTTTTAGCTTTACTCAAGGAGTTTACGTTTGTAATTGCCCTTGGTGGCCCTAATGAGTTCAGAGCAAGAGTTTCTCATCTGTCTGAAAAAGGTCCAGTCTGTATCAGATTTCCAGTGCCTGGCTGTAGCCCCGAGCAAGTCCCTCTTCCTTAGAGCCAATTTTAACTCATTGTTGGACCATGGGCAAAATGCCCTTTTAACTCTATGTTTGACCATGGGTGCATGTTTATTGATGAACCCCACCAGCAAACTGTTAAAAATTGCTATTGTCTTATGGATTGCAGGGGCAAGGTACTGTAGAGTTGCTGCTAGTTTTCACTGGCCAAATTATTTAGATAGTTCACAATGCTAAGCTTGAAAAAGCACCTTTTTAGAATGAATTTGGGTTGAGGCATCTGAATTTTGCCCCTAAAGAGCAAGCAATCACATTGTGGTCACTGATATTGCTGTGAAAAACAGTAAATGGATACATTTCATGAGGCCTATTTGTTAGGATTAGGTTCAGTAAAGAGGCATTGGGGGGTTATTTGGATTAGGCCTTGTCAGATCAGTTATTAGTTGAACACGGCTAAGTTAATTGCACAGCGTTTTCAGACAAGTAGATTTGTGGGAGAGCTGGTCCATATCTGGATCGCCAATTATTAAGTCTTAATTTGGGTAGGAGCTTACAATGTTGTTGATGTGCTGCAGGAGCTGTGAGTTACCTTTGGGTGGCCTATAGCATCTAATCACATTGAAGGACTCATTATGGGACAAGGACATCTTAATGGCCAGACATTCAAACTCATTTGATACAGAAAGGGAGCTTATTGTGTCTGACATAAGCCTATCATGGATATATAGGGCCAGGTCACCTCTCCTGGAGTGTATGTCCAGATGATATTAATTAAAGGAGGGAATGGCTATCTCATGTGGTAGCACAAATTAATTTAGCCAGGTTTCAGTGAGCAGGACTATACCTGACTTAGTGTGCATGGCCCAGACTTTTACATCATCCACTGTTTTTTTTTTAGCAAACTACGTACATTTAAGGACATATCCTTTAGTAGTTTAAGTGAGGCAAATTCTGTAGGGGAGAGTACTGCAGAGAGTGGGTCGTGATTGACCTCTTCTTTACCAGAACACATTAGCAGGATTAAAATAATTAAGTTGCATATTTGGAGAGTGCTATTAAATTTCTGGTTTATAAATGTTGGTTTAAGCTTAATACTGGAGACAGTGAAGGGGCATTAAAAAGCAACCTCCTAATGTAAGGAAACTCCAGACCAGGGGGATGACATAGACACATTACTGTTAGAAGATATACAAAACATGACAGTTAAAGGGGAGTTCCTGATAATGAGAGACTTCGATATGTCAGATACAGATTTGTCAATACCAGCAGGAACATCTGCCAGAACTAGACACATAGTGGATTCCCTGCATGGAGAGGGCTTCAAACAACTGGTACAACAACCCATAAGAGACAGGGCTATCCTAGATCTAGTACTGACTAACAGGGAAAGGATCACAGATCTCCAGGTAGAAGGTCACCTGGGGGCCAGTGACCATTACATGGTGTGGTTCAGTTTGGCCACTAGAACTAAATCATCCCATTCCAAGGCAAAGATATGGGACTCCAGAGGAGCTGACTTTGGTAAGATGGTCAACAGAGTTAAGCTAGCCCTAGCAAAAAGAAATACAGGTGAGGGGGTACAGGCAAAGTAGGCAAGCATTAAGGATGCAATACTTGAAGCAACATCTCATTGTGTTAGAGAGAAAAGGAAGTGCAAAAGAGGAAGGAAACCACTTTGGTTCTCAAAAACAGTAGCAGAAAAGGTCAGAGCCAAAAGGCTGTCCTTCAGGAACTATAAGGGAATGCAGTGGAACAAAGATAGGGAGGTGTGCCAAACTTCCCTAAGGGAAGCAGGGAAGGCAGTAAGGCAGGCAAACACCCAAACCGAGGAAACACTAGCATGAACAGTAAAAGCAGGGGACAAGACTTTCAATAGATACATTAGTGAAAGGAGAAAGTCCAGAGAGGGTATTGCTAAGATCAAAGGAGATAAGGGTGTGTGTGAGGAGGAGGACCGCGTAAAAGCATCTATCCTAAATAGATACTTCTGCTCAGTATTTACTGAGGAGAAGGCAGGGCAGGGCCCACAGCTCAGTACCATGGACACAGGGGGGAGGGAGGTGAGCACTAGTCCCTTCACAAAAAAAAAGGGTCCTACAAGAGCTCAATAAGCTCAGGGTGGACAAGGCAATGGGACCTGATGGCATACATCCCAGGGTAGCAAAGGAGCTAAGGGTGGAACTAGCAGAGCCATTATCAGAACTGTTTAGTGAGTCTCTGAGCACAGGAGAGGTACCAAAAGACTGGAGAAGGGCTCATGTGATCCCGCTCTACAAGAGTGGTAGCAGGGAGGAGGCAGGGAACTACAGACCAGTCAATCTTACCTCAGTAGTGGGCAAGATTATGGAGGTACTCCTTAAGGAAAGGATAGTGCAACACCTGGAATCCATAGGAGCACAGGATCCAAGACAGCATGGGTTTACAACAGGAAGGTCCTGTCAAACTAATCTCATAGTTTTCTTTGACTGGGTAACTAGAGTGGTGGACCAAGGGGGAGCAGTTGATGTCACCTACCCTGACTTCAGCAAAGCTTTTGATACTGTTCAACATAGAAGATTGAGTAATAAGTTGGGTAGGCTTGGGGTGGGTCAGAAGTTGGTCAACTGGGTGGCAAACTGGTTGATGGGCAGAAAACAGTGAATGGTGGTAAACGGTATTCAGTCAGAAGAGATGCAAGACACAAGTGGGTACCTCAGGGATTAGTCCTGGGGCCAGTCCTCTTCAATATCTTCATCAGTGACATTGCAGATGGACTGGAGGGTAAGGTTTGTCTGTTTGCAGATGACACCAATATCTGCAACCGAGTAGATGATCCAGATGGGGTGGGCAGAATGAGAAGAGATCTGCATAAATTGTCAAAATAGTCGGAAGAGTGTCAACTGGGTTTAACGAAAAGAAGTGCAAGATCATGCACATAGGGAAGAGAAACCCTGAAGCCACCTATAGGTTGGGAGGGAAGTTGCTGGCAGTCATAAAGGAAGAAAGAGACTTGGGCATCATCATCACAGATGACCTGAAATCATCCAAGCAGATCACTAAAGCAGTAGGCAAGGCTAGGGGGATGTTGGGGTGTATTAGTAGGGATATCACAAGTCATAAGAGGGAGGTAATAATCCCTCTTTACAAGACACTGGTTAGGCCCCATCTGGAGCACTGTGTGCAGTACAGGAGGCCACACCTGCACAAGGTCATTAACAAAATGGAGGCACTCCAGAGAACAGTAACCAAAATGGTGCAAGGTCTGCATCAGAAAACATATGAGGACAGATTAACAGAGCTCAATATGTACACCCTAGAGCAAAGGAGGGAAAGGTGATATGATTGAAACATTCAAACACCTTAAGGGCATTAACAAGATGAAACTATCTAACATGTTTCAATATAAGAAAAATAGCAGGACAAGAGGACACAGCATGAAATTAGAGGGAGGTCAATTAAGGGGTAATGTGAGGAAGTTCTTTTTCACAGAAATGGTGGTGGATGCATGGAACGACCTACCTCAGGAAGTGACAGATATGAATACAGACCAGGGCTTCAAACAGGCATGGGATAGGCATAAGGAAACAATACAGATGAGTATGACTAGATAGGCCATTGACGGAGTAAAGGCCTAGGGCACACTCATTAGGTAGAAAAAGAAATGGACAGACTGTATGGGCCTTGTGGTCCTTATCTGCCATCAACTTCTATGTTTCTATGTCTCTATGTAAGGAACATACACTCTGAGAATAGCCCTTAGGGTAGAACGTATGGCAGCAGTAAGTTGTATGACCAGGTCTATGGCATCAGGGTTCCAGAGAGAGAGAATCTGGCACCGCTGAAAGGTTCTGTTAATTCAGTAACAGGGGAGTGTGGTGTCGCAGCCGTATGGTACAGATATACCCGAGCAACAAAAGAAGGTCAGTACCCCTAGAACCCATGTTATTATGGCAAGAAATATTACACCAGATGGGGGGTAACAAAAATATGGTTTATGCAATATAAGGAACCTCATTACTGAACTAAAGATCTAGACAGTTCAGCCAGCTATGTCCGAAAACAAGGCAATCTAATTCTGCAGTATACAAGCACCCAGGTGTATTTAGTTTAGTGAGACACACCTATTTGTTGTGAGTATCAACACAGTAATTATTATGGTAGCACTTTTACCTTTGAATTGTGTATTATGATAAACGATACTGTGCTAAATAATATAGCTGAGTCATTTATTCAGGTAAGGGTATGACATTCAAGAATTGCAGTTTCAAACATGCTTCCAAAGCAGTACCAAATTGGCTATACAGATTACAAGCAAGTGAGTGTAGCAATGGCTCAGCTATTGAGCTTGTAGGAGTAGGCTAGATGGTGCAGGCACAAATTAGGTACAGCCAACAAGCACTATCTTACATAATAACAGCTTCACTTACATTAATGTAATGCCAACCCAGGTAGGTTATTTCTAGGGACAAGCAAAAACAGTGCAAAGAGGCAACGCAATGCAGTGTTAATAGAAACATAGACAATGATGGCAGAAAAATATCAAAGGTCCATCCAGTCCACCCAAGTTCTATATTTAGCCATGGGACCTCCTGTCCCTCCAGGGTCCTGGCCCTCCTCATCCTCCCCTCCCCCTTCTTCTCCCTGATTCTGCTACCCGGGTGACCACTATACCCTTCATTCTATCCCAACCGGGCTTGAAACCACTAGCAGTTTTTGTACAGTCCACCTTGATTGGCAGACTGTTGCATTGCTCCACCACCCTTTCCATAAAATAGCACCTCCTCGCATCCCTCCTCAACCTTCCCCCGTTAGTTTCCACTCATGCCCATGTGATCACAAGCTAGCATTCAAGCTAAACAGTTCCCTGCAGTTCACTTTGTTAATTACTTTTAGGAACATGAAGGTCTTTATCATCTCTCTCTCTCTCTCCCTTCTGGTCTCCAGCGAGTACATGTTCAGTGCCTTGAGGCATTCCTCATAGGATCTGTTGGCTCTGAATCATTTTTGTTACCCTGCATTGCACCATCTCCAGCCTATCCCTAGCCTTTCTGAGGTGAGGACTCCAGAACTGAACACTGTACTCCAGGTGTGACCTAACCAGGGATCTATATAGGGGAAGTATTACCTCTTCCTTTCTGCTATCAATAGCCTTCCCAATACATACCAGCATCCTACTTGCCATACTATATGCCTTGTTGCACTGACTCGATTGCTTTAGGGAGTCACTGATGAGAACTCCAAGGTCTTGTTCCTCAGTTGCATTGCTAAGTCTTACCCCTCCCACCCAGTACTCCACCCTGGGGTTCTTGTTTCCTATGTGCATTACCTTGCACTGTTTGGTGTTGAATTTCAGCTGCCAAATCCTAAATCACCCCTCTAGTTTTTTTTAAATTTCTCTGCATTCCCTCTCTTCCCTTATCACTATCCACCCTCCCAAAGAGCTTAGTGTCATTTGTGAAGAGACACAGCCTATCCCAGATTCCCTCATCAATGTCACTGACGAACATGTTGACAAGAACTGGATCTAGGACAGAACCCTGTGGTACCCAGCTCATAACCCCCCCCCTTCTGGTTTCACCCCATTCACCACAACCCTCTGCTGCCTCCCCTTTAGCCAGTTATCTATCCAGTTTATTATGGCCTTAGCTGCTCACAGATCCTCTATCTTCTTCAGCAAACGTCTGTGAGACACTGAGTCAAAAGCCTTGATATCTTGAAGTTGACGTAGAGTGAATTTACAGCATGGTTCCTATCTAATTCCCTCATCACCCATTCAGAGAAAACACTCAGTTTAATCTGAAAAGACCTCCCTGCCATGAATCTGTGCCATTTACTGTCCTGTAGACCACTGCTCTCCAAGTAGTCCACGAGGTCCTCTTTGACCAGTAACTCCATCAGCTACTCTACAATAGAGGTAAGAACGACAGGTCTGTAGTTCTCTGCTTGTTCCTTGTTCCCCCTTATATAGAAGAACTACGTCCACCACCCTGCAATCCTTTGGAACTACCTCAATCCTTCATGAACTGGTAAACAGACCTACCAGGGGTTCTGCCAGTTCCGCTGCCAATTCCCTGAGTATCCTTGGATACAACCCATCTGGTCCTGAGATCTTCTCTATCTTAAGGACCGCCATTCCTTTCAGGGCCTTATTGCTAGTAAATATCATCTGCCTCATCTCTGGGACCCCCTTAGTGGCTGTTTTGGCAAGGGCCCACTGTCCTCCCTAGTGAAAACAGGCAAAAGTAATTGTTAAGGATGATGACCTTTTACCCATCCTCTTCTATCACTCTACTCCCCTCAGCTAGCCTAACCATTTCCTTTCTTTTCTTATTTTTTCCCAAATATATCTGAAGAATGATTTTTCTCTGCTCATGACCCCCTATGTAATATGAAGCTGTGTGTCTGGTTTTTGCACCCCTATTTTTCAGTAAATATTCTCCCCATTCACCCCCCCTGCTTTTCTTCATATTTGTAGGAGGCCTTTTTATTATTCTTTGCTGCTTCCCTGACCCTTGCCGAGAGCTATAACGGTCTGTTGAACCTGTTCTTCTTGGTTACTGTTCTCATGCATACCTTAGGTGCCTTGATAATGGCCCCCTTAATTACCCCCATCTCTTTTCCACCCCACCTAAGTTATCCACCCTTACTGACTTATCCCTGCCCAGCTCCCTCAGCCTCTTGAAGTCCACCCTTCTAAAATTAAGGATGCCAGCTCTTGATTGCAGTTTACTGAACCCAAGGGGCGGTTAAAAAAAAATAAGCTATGGTCGCAATTCCTCAGTGGCTCCCCTACTCTCACAGCTCCTACCACCTCTGAGTTGGTGAGCACCACATTGAGAACTGTGGTCTGCCTGGTGGGTTTCTTAAAGGGAAATTTCCATCAGTAATTGGGCCATGCCTGGTTGTAAGGTATTGCCCAATTAGCTTTTTTGCAAAATGTATTAATTTTATCAGCTTACTGTTGCTGAAATTTTTCTCTCATGTTCAGTTGATCCTGCCTCCCTCCCACTGCATTTTGGAAACTCACGGTGTGCTCACAACCACCCACGGCTGTCCCAGTGTGACGTATGACATGAGGAGCAGCTGGGGGCAAGTCCATAGACAGATTGTAAATGGAGCTATTAACAGCTCTGGTTTCCAAAGTATATGTCCCGGTGGTATACTGAGACCAGGTATAGACTGGCAGCTGGCTGTGGCTGCATGTGGACTGTGCAAATAGTGTTTTAATTGTAAAAAAGCAGCTGTCAGCTGCATGTCTGTTACAGGGTGACCTCTGACCCCACTGAAAGTGGGGCACAGCTACTATAGTTTTTTATAGTGAAGAGCTTTTGGTTGCACTTCAAAGGGCTCTTCCTTGTCTCTTTAAAGGCAAATATACGACCCTGTAGCAGTTTTAAATCTCCATAAGGGAATTTTAATATTTCTGAGCCAGGCTGTGCACTGAGTGACTGTGTGACATTACTTCTGGTGTGGCGATATTCAACTGACGCTTCTGCAAGTGGAGGTGAGCGCTGGGCAGAGGCAACGCACTGGCAGAGGCAAGTGTGTCTGCCAGTTCCACCAGGTCAGCCAGGAAATGTTGCTCATTGGTAAATTTCTTACAAAGGTACTGTCTCAGTTTCTAATAGTTGTTAAACTTGTGCATTACATGACTTACTCATAAATTAAGGCATGGACCACAAGTTTGTAATGCTAACAAGCGGAGAGATAGGTATCAGATGTGAAGGCTGCAAAAAAAGATAACATACAGTAGAAGTAAATTCAGGCTTCACAAGTTATATATGCAGTCAGTGTATAGAAATTAAAAGTATGGCAATACAAATCCTAGGGCTGGAGCTAGAGGTTAAAAGTCTTAAACATTATGAATTAACAAAGTAAATAACATTAATGGTAGACAAGATGGATCTAACAAAGAAGGGGCCCCAAAAAGACAAAGGGAGGTAGAAGATAGGGGGATTGGATTATTTCAAATGTAAGGACTAAAAAGGGAAGGAGGGCAATGGGATTTGAATTACCAGCAGGAAATAGGTATACACCTTTGATGAATATGATGGATAACCTGGAAAATCAGACTCAAGATTTACTTGATTTGGCTAATTCTATAGATTCCCAGGTAGGAGTAGGAAATGAGATAAATAACAAACGTGACAATACACATCAACAGAAGCTAAAAATGATCCCCATCAGATCATAACCGAAACAGACATGGAAGCTGAAAATGCTAGCGCCCCTCCCCCACCACGATTCAAGTAGGAGTAGGAAAGGATACATACGATGAAGGGGAGACAAGTTTACGTCAGCTGAAGTCATTAATAATTCCACACAGAACTCAACCAAAAACATTATGGAAACTGTAAATGTAAACTCCCTCCCCAAATCATGATTACATTATAGGGGAATCCATTATAAAGTATACTGACCACTATACAACTAAGAATAAAAAAGAATATGTCACTAGTAATTCCATACCCGGAGTCGGACTGGGCGACATTAGATCCATGCTACCAGGTATAATCAAAAAAAGTGACAAAAAACACTAGTGGTCATCCATGCCAGAACAAAGTATGTAAACAAATGGCTGAGGATGAAATCTTAAACAATTTCAAATCCATCCATATATATATTTAAAGGACTCTAATTGTGACATTATTCTATCAGAAATCTTCCAGGTACCCAGAGCTACAGGAATTAGCCTTACAGCACCCGGGGTGTTGATTAATCCCCAATAACCCTATACACTGTTGTGGGCTTTTGATTACTAAGTAACTGGTTAAGGTAGTGGTGTCTAATAAAAGGTACCAGATGTATCAAAACATGGGAATCCTTTACTGGCAGAAATGAGCTTTATTGTAAGGATGGATTACATCTTAAGAGAAGCGGAAGCAAATTATTAGGAGACATTATGACTGAATACATAAACAACAATACTTTAAACTAGATAATAAGGGGAGAGGGGGATTCAAACAAAACACAAGGAACACCAATTTAGACAAAAAAAACTACACTGAAAGTGGATAAAAGCAGATTCATAATAAAGGTGTTGGTACTAAAAAAAGCACTGAAACTACAGAATTTAAAATTGTACTAATAAATGTGAGAAGTGTGGGGAATAAAAAAAGGAGAACTAGAGATTACGTAGAGAATAATGGATGGGGAAGTGTGTGTTAAGGATTTTTTTCACACACCCGAGGTGTGTGATGACCCATAAACCTCAAGAGCAAAGCTCAAGAGGTTTATGTGGCCGTCACACACCGAGGGTGTGTGAAAAAAATCCATAACATCATACTTAACTATCCTTTATTTTATATAATTGCTGGTGTGGAGCTTTAGACTGTAGTTCTAGCAGCTTGAAAGAAAGACATTTTTTTGCAAGAGCGTAGTTTTATTTTTGAAGAAATTGAACTGTATATGAATAAAACACAGTTGAAAATACTGCAGTTGAAACACTTTTTGTGAAACAATGGAATGCAACAGTTTTAAAGTCTTTTCTTTGGGGGAATGTCACATCAACCGAATTTCAGGTTATTATAAAGTGCCATATCAACCGGATTTTGGGTTATTATTACCTTTGGAGCATAATAACCCGAAATCAGGTTGACATGCATTTTAAACAAAACAGTAATCTGGTTGATATTTATGGTCACCAGTAATTATATAAAGATAATATACACATTTGAGCAATCACCAAAACATGGTGGAAGGAACAGGACTGGAATAAAGATATAGAAGGATATAATCTTTTCCACAAAGAGCACATTGAGAAAGAGGGCAAGGTGTAGCACTGTTTTTCAAAAATACCGCACAAATCAAGGAAGTAATCAACCAGCAGGTCCCAGCTAATATTGAACAAATTTGGGTCCAAGTATGTTTACATAATAATCCAGTCACATTAGAAGTCTGTTATATATCTCCCAACCTAAAACTAGAGGAAAACAATTCATTTATGGAAGCAATTGAAAAACTAGAATTTAATAATGAAGTCATCTTGATGGGAGACTTTAACCTTCCATATATTAATTGGCAGAACTTAATGGGAAGATTTAAGCCTAAGGTTCAATGTGCCGGAATAGTTCCTCCCACATCCCCAATAAAGGCCCGCCTCCCTCAGCAGTTCCGTGCTTAGTGCATTGTGAAACCCTGGTATTCACAGCACTCCGAACTCCTGTGTGGCTCATGGGCTGAACCTCCTTCCCTTCCTGCCTGCCTCCTCTGCCATTTTGCCCTCTCTACCCCTCTAGTGCATGTTCCTTTAGCTTTCTGCCTGTGTTTGTTTCATGTTGCCCACACACACACCCTCCTGTGCTCATTCCCCCTTTTGTTTTCCATTTCTTCTGCCCCCCATTCCTTGTGCTGCTGCTTCCCTTTCCCATCCCTCACCATTCCCCCGCTCCACTCCACTCCCCTTGGTCCCCTGGTTCTCGCTCCTTGTCGTGTTCTCCTCATTCCCATGTACTGTCACTTGTCCGGCTGTTCCTTTCCCTGGGTTTGTTCCTTGAGCTTCGTGGGGTGCTGCTGTTCCTGAATATTTTGACTGCTCACACCTGTCCCTCACTGTTGTGTCAATCGGCAAGCACTGGGTGCCCCACACAGTTGCTAACCTATGGCCGACATTCTCCATGTTGCTGTAGGTGATTCTAGTCCTGTGTTTGCACTGCCTATTGCAGCTCCTGAGGGTCATGTTCCTTCTGCAAACTTGGGAGGCAGCTGTGGTGCCCTCCTGAGTACATACTGCACTGCTTCAGCTCAGTGGGAATATCTTCAGTATTTTGTTAAAGGGATACCTTTTGGCTTTTGGCCCCTGTCTGGACTCAAGGATGGTGCTGCCTGTCCTGGCAATTTTGTTTTTGTTTCCTGGCTTGAAGTCTGTCCTGCTGCCTCATCTGGATCTCACTTTCCTCATTGGCTTTACCTGGTTGTCCCAGGATAATTTTTTTACCTCCTCTGGACAGTCTATAAACTCTCCTTGACTGTCTTCAGATGCTTGTTCCACACCTGCTTGCATTACTCCTGGTGTGGCATAGTGCTACTGCTTCGTGCAATGACAATAATGTTTGCACCCCTTCGCTGTGAATAGCGTAACCCTGCCTGTTACATCCCTGCATCCTGCTGACTTTCCGATATGCCGTGCCTTGAGCAGAGGTTTTCAAAGTATTGTTTGTTATCCCTGTTGGGTCCCACTTCACTTTTGAGTGCCCTACCATCATTCTATCGATGCATTATTCCTTCTACAGAATTTATTCCAGCGTGCATCTGTCGAGGTTTATTGGCATTACAGTCCAGACCCCTGTTCTGACTTTTCTACCCCCTTTTCATACTGCTATTCCCTCATCATTATACACTCTCCTGCAACTGTACCTTTCTTATATGTTTTAGTTTCCATTGCAGCCTATGGCCAGAATCGCCTCCTTTGCACACTCCCTGGTCCTCCTGGTTACATTACTTAAACTACCAAAAAAAAATTATAATAACCAACCTGCCCTCCCGATTCCCTTCATCTCTTGTCCTTGCTCCTTGTCCCTTGCTCCCTGTTATTTATTTTGGGCTTTCTCTGAACTCGCTCTGAGCACCCCATCTCCATCACAGTTCCTTCCTGTTCCAACAGCCCTGTGCAACATTCTACCTGGTTTAGCACATGTAATTTCTCAGCATCTCTTGCACTCAGGTATCTATCCCACACAATCTTCCCCTGCAGTCTCATCTGCCACTGATGCTACTCATGCCTTTACCCTGTTTGTACCATTTCCTGGTCTCAGAGTCCATATACCTTGCTCAGCCTATAGTTTCTAACTTTACCCAGTTGAACCCCTAGTAATTCGTACCCTTCCAGCTCTCATATCACCAGCCTCCTCTGCCTTTGCTGATTGGGATCTTTCCCACTCCTACTTCCCCCTCCAGATCCCATGTAGTAATTCCTCTGTCCTTCTCTAATGTTGTGTTCCTTCCCATATCTCCCTGTAATATGTGGCTTGCCCGCTTTTTAACATTCATTTGTTTTGTCCATTTCATGGTCCCCTTCTGTCCTCCTCCTGTTCCCTACCTACATTCCGTTTGTCCTGCTCCCTTTTGTTTACTTCCCTTTTACCTCACAGCAGTTGACTGCCCTTTCCTTGTTCAGCCCACACCAGCAGTTTTCCAGTCTCCATCCCCAATTCTACCTTCTGAGGCATTGAGCATAGGTATGCTTTCCATGTCTGCCAGGGATGGGAGTCTGTTTCAATCCTTGTATCATTTTACCCTGCTGGACTCTTTAAAATCAACTGCCAGTATTACCAGCACCCTGACATCCTCCGTCCCTAACTCTGCCTTCTGTGGTATTGAGTGAAGTTGAGCTTGCCCAGTCTACCAGGGATGGGAGCATGTTTCCTCAACTTCAGTTTCAACCGATTCTATACCATGCCACCTGCTCACAGTCTCTGTCCCTAACTCTGCCAGGCATGGTATTGAGTGAAGGTCAGCTTGCCCCAACTGCTGGGGATGGGAGTCTGTGTCCTCCATCTAATGTTTCATACTATAACGTCTTCTGCCTGCCATCTGGTTGCCGCTTCCCTTCTTGAATGGAGCTCCTGTACCCCATCAACCTCCAATCTTCTGACTCATCCAACTACATTCTATGCCTCCATTTTGAGTTTGCCACTTCCCTTTGGGAATAGGACCTCTGTACTCCATCCTATCAACTACCTACAGCCTGACCCAGCAATTTGGGTTCACCACTTCCCTTCTGAGATGGGCCTACTGAACTCCTCCAGTCTAGTCTCCTGTCTTATCCATGCAAATTCTCTGCCAGTGATATGAACTTGCCACTTTACATCAGGAATGGAACCCTGTACTCATCAGCCTTCAAGCACCTGTCCCTGAGCCATACCTCTAGCCTTTCCTACATGTCCTTCCCAGTCTCTTGAACCTTCTTGTTTTGGTCCTCCAGTTCATTCCCAGGCTTTGGCTTTCAGTTACCCTGTGGAAGTATGGACTGCTTTGGCCTTGTGGCGGCCCTTCCCCTCCTGCCTCTTGTACTTGGTTCTCATCTCACTTGGGATTCAGTTCTTGCCTTGGATTTCCTCATGCTCTGGATTTGGACCTCGACAGCTTGTTCAGTATTGAATTCCACCTTGTCCATTAGCCTCCGGACTTCCTTGTTGCTTGCCGTCCAATTGTCATCTGGTGCTCCTATGCATTGCCATCTGTGGCTTGCTATACAGCTTATCCTCCTCCAGTCTCCAGGATCTTCAGCTCCATCCTGCTGACTCCTCCATCATTGCTTCTCTGGACATTTCTTTACCCCAGCTGCCTTCATCCTGGACTCATTTCAGCCCTCATTCCACCTTGCTCCTGTTGGGTATGTGATGATTTGCACATCTTTGAGGATGGAAGCCCAAGCTTTCTACAGTTGTTCCCCTGATGTTCCCTCTATCTTGCAACACTGCTGCTGCTGCTCCTGCTTCTACTCAGTCCTCTTCAGTTGCCATCCTATCTGTCAATGAAGCTCACAGATTTCCAGTTCTGGTTCCTCTGGACAGTCTCCTCCATCCTCCCATGAATCCTTGTCTCCAAGGTCATAATTGCTGAGCAGGCCATACCAGGTTCCCTCCTTATCTTCTCTCTGTAGGTAGTCCACAATGGCTGGCCTGCTGTCATGTCAGGCCACTTCCTTCTCACCACCCTGGCAGCTCAGGGCTCCTCCAGAATGATTCCTCATAAAGTCCATTTAATTCACACAGTATGAACATCCTTATCTCCCGATGTCTTCCACAGAATCCAAGCTCTACTGGAGTCTTCTTAATGCTGATTATATTTCACTGGAATTGTGAACATTTCCCTCCTAGGATACACCAAGTCACTTCTCCTTGGCCTCTGGATATCGCCTTACTTCAAGAAGTTATCTACACCTCTTCATTACAACACTATTTACCAGCCACCTTTCTAATGGTCTTCCTGTCACACCTGGCAGGATATAGCCCCTTCCTACTCATTCCAGCGAATACCATTACCAAGATTGGGTCTTCATTCAATTCATTATCCAGCATATCCTAAACTGACCTGGCAATCTTCCTATCACAGTTACACTCCTCAACACTCTCCTTTGGAATAAGCAGTCAATGTGCCCAACATAGTCCACCCAATGGCAACTTCTTATCATCTCATTAATCACTAGACTCAGTCGAAGACCCTCATTTCTGCGCTCTCCCAGCATACTTTTACTGAATACACCAGCAGGCCAGCACTACAAGGGCCATTCGATCTTCTGCCATTGGACTACAATGCTACAGCAACAACTGTATCCAACCTCCTGCACTAGCAGTCCTTCTTAATATCTACCCATCCAAGACCTCACCATTGTGACTCTAACCTGCTTCAAACCTCAAATCCATCTTACTGAACATTTCAGTTATACCCATCAGTATCCAGTCACCATCTTTACAGTATATTTCATCCTTATTGTCATCGGTCTGAAATAATTCAGTTACCCTCTCCTACCAGATACTCAAAGTCCCACTCACTCCTAATCCCCGATTGTCTCTCTGTGGATGCCTGTATAGTGAAACATTGTGGATTTACTGAACTCAAAGCCATTAGACTCTACTTGAAAGTTAAAGCTTTTACTATTGCATTGTCCAACTTTCATTTGATTCCTACATTTCCTTCCAAACAAAAATGAGGACAAACACTTTTGATAACCTTGCAATCATCCGAAACATTTGCCAATCTACAAAAAAATCTAAGCTTTGTATCCAGCTTTCACCTTCTCAAAGTCTGACAGATTATCTTAAGGATTGAATAGCCAATCGTATATCCAATAATGTGGAATCTGGCAGCCCATTTAAACAAATTCATTCTCTCCATACTCACATTGAGCCAGTACCTTTGCCAAATACCAGTTAATATCATAAAGAAATCCTGGACCTTGTTCAACGCTTTTTCATCAGCTGGACATACTTCACATTTAGGATCTGGACATTACTTGAGACTGCATCTGTTTCTTCAATCTCAAGAATCAAGCCCCCTGAACTCAAAATGCAACAGACTCAGAAGATGGAACTTCACCACTATGAAAATTACACCCCACTCTAAAACTAAAACTAATTCTGAGCATCTAGGATTATTTCCTTTTAGTTTGCCCTGAAGACGGGTAAGTCTTTAACAAGGTGAAACATGCTTCAATATAAGAAAAATAGCAGGACAATAGGACAACATGAGCTTAAAGGAAGGCTGATTAAGGGGTAATGTGAGGAAGTTCTTTTTCACAGAAAGGGTGGTGGATGCATGGAACGGCCTATCTCAGGAAGTTGTGGATAGAAATACAGTGCAGGGCTTCAAACAGGCATGGGATAGGCATAAGGGAGCAATAGAGATGAGTATGAATAGATAGGCCACTGACAGAGCAAAGGCTGATGGCATATTCATAAGGTAGAAAAAGAAATGGGCAGACTGGATGGGCCTTGCAGTCCTTATCTACCATCAATGTCTATGTTTATATGTCAGTGGTCACGGGTCCTCAGAAGTTTCCTCCACCTGGGTTTTTTTCCTCCCCTTCGTGCTACTGGTCATACTCTCCATGAGTTGGATGAGGTAATCTTTTTGGGCCTTCTGTTCCTTACTCACTACCTGACTTACCTGTCAAAGGTGGGAATAAAGAAAGGTCAAAGTTCAAACCTATAAGTATACACAAGTACTACTCTGTTCATCAAATATTGAATGGGAAGGCTTAAGCCTGAGGTTCAAGGTTGAGGAATAGCTCCTCCCACATCCCTAATAAAAGCCAGCCTCCCTCAGCAGTTCCCCACTTAGTGCATTGTGAAAGAACCCACCATTCTCCCCTGCCTCCTCCTCCTCTCCTGGCACTGTATGCACCCTTGGTGCAGAGCTTTCTATTTCCTACTCACTATCTGACTTACCTATCAAATGTGGGAATACGGAAAGGCCAAAGTTCAAACCTATACATTTACACAAGTACTACTCTATTCAAAAGACATTGAACTGGTACTACCCCATTTGAAAACAAGTTAATTGATATAGTTGTTGATAAAAATCTAGAACAACTGGTACTTCAAAACACTACAGGGCAAAACATTTTAGATATGGTCCTCACTAATCTTGAGGAAGAAGATACTATAGACTGTAAAGAAAGAGAGCTGATATAAGATAGCAATCATAACATAGTGCAATTTATTATTAAAGGAATGTGGAAAAAATAAGGGGATAACTAAGATTAAATGCTATAGTTAAGCAAACTATGCAAGTATCAAAACCCACTTTAATAACTGTGACTAGAAACACGACATGAAGGGGTTGACACTTGTGCAAAAATGGGATGTCTTTAAAGAACATATGGAAGATGGTATAAATAAGTATCTACCTGAAACAAAACAAATATAATAATTTTGGCAAAATTCTGAATTGGTACAATAAAGATATAAAAAGGTGGCGGCATGGAGGAGGCAGGGAACTACAAACCTGTCAGTCTTACCTCAGTAGTGGGCAAGATTATGGAGGTACTCGGTAAGCAAAGGATAGTGCAACACCTGGAATCCATAGGAGTGCAGGATCCAAGACAGCATGGGTTTACAACAGGAAAGTCCTGTCAAACTAAGCTCATAGATTTCTTTGACTGGGCAACCAGAGTGGTGGATCAAGGGGGTGCAGTTGATGTCACCTGTCTTGACTTCAGCAAAGCTTTTGATACTGTTCCACATAGAAGATTGATTAATAAGCTGGTAGGCTTGGGGTGGGTCAGAAGTTGGTCATCTGGGTGGCAAACTGGTTGGCAGGCAGAAAACAGAGAGTGGTGGTAAACGGTATACAGTCAGAAGAGATGTAAGTCACAAGTGGGGTACCTCAAGGATCAGTCCTGGGGCCAGACCTCTTCAATACCTTCATTAGTGACATTGCAGATGGATGGGATGGTAAGGTTTGTCTGTTTGCAGATGACACTAAGATCTGCAACAGAGTAGATGATCCAGATGGGGTGGGCAGAATGAGAAAAGGTCTGGATAAACGGGCAAGATGGTCTGAAGAGTGGCAACTGGGGTTTAATGCAAAGAAGTGCAAGATCATGCACACAGGGAAGAGAAACCCTGAAGCCACCTATAGGTTGGGAGGAGAGTTGCTGGCAATCACAAGGGAAGAAAGAGACTTGGGCATCATCATCACAGATGACCTGAAATTATCCAAGCAGACCACTAAAACAGTAGGTAAGGCTAGGGGGATGTTGGATTGTATTAGTAGGGGTAGGAAGGTAATAATCCCTCTTTACAAGACACTGGTTTGGCCCCATCTGGAGTACTGTGTGCAGTACTGGAGGCCACAACTGCACAAGGACATTAACAAAATGGAGGCAGTCCAAAGAAGGTCAGTCAACATGGTGCAGGGACTGCATCAGAAAACATATGAGGACAGATTAACGGAGTTCAATATGTATACCCTAGAGCAAAGGAGGGAGAGAGGTGATATGATCGAAACATTCAAACATATTAAGGGCATTAACAAAGTGAGAGTCTAACATGTTTCAGTACAAGAAAAATAGCAGGACAAGAGGACACAGGATGAGATTAGAGGGAGGCTGATTAAGGGGTAATGTGAGGAAGTTCTTTTTCATTGAAAGGGTGGTGGATGTGTGGAATGGCCTACCTCAGGATGTGGTGGATAGGAATACAGTGCAGGGCTTCAAACAGGCATGGGATAGGCATAAGGAAGCAATACAGATGAATATGAATAGATAGGCCATTGACAGTAAAAACCTATGGCACATTCATAAGGTAGAAAAAATGGTCAGACTAGATGGGCCTTGCGGTCCTTACCTGCCATCAACTTCTATGTTTCTATACCAGCCAACTAGCCACAGTTTGCCATGGTCTTTCCTGGCCAAGACAAGGTACTTGTCACTTTCAATTAGGTAAAAACTTGGTGAATACTGCTACTGCTGTACACCTAACCCATGAGTGTGGTGGATATCAAACCAGCTGATCTGTGATTCTGGGATTTATGTCCTGAGGTATGCACGTTAACCTTTCACTAACACATTACGAGACTGTAGTCCTAAGTTACAGTATTGATACGCAGTGCTATATATACTTAATGGATTTGACTTTAACTTTTTTAAACTTTCTTTTTATTATTTGAAATTAACACACATTGTAAAACACATCAGAACAAACAGGACTTAAAAATGTACATGTAAATTATATTGAATCTAGTTCAATTATCAAGCAGAGACAAGAGCATATCTAAATCAAATAAAAATGCCATATTTATTTTTTGTATACAAGGTAGTGCGGTACACATGAAGTATTTATTTTCAGGTACAAGTCAAAACACAGTACGTAACAATAAGGTGAGACATAAGAACAGAAATGATATATGATACAATTTAAAACGGATTAACATAAAAGTGCTGAAATAGTGTATAACATACAGAAGCAGAGAAACATATGCAAGGTGCAAAATAATAGAGAGCAGAAAAAGAACACCATCAGTTACGTACAGTACATCAGAGGCAATTAAAAAAGCATTGCATGCCACTCCTAAAGATTGTATAAGAAGGGGAGGAAAGAAGATCCATTGGGAGGGAGATCAAAAATTTGGGGGCAAAAGTGGAGAAGGCCTGTTTACAAATATTAGTGGTACACTTGGAGACATGTAGCACAAACTTGTCAATGGACCAACGAGAGTAGGCCTAATGATGATAATGCAGCAAAGCAGCCAGTGAGACATGGGTAGAAGATCTCAGAAGTTGCCAAGGGCAAAGAACGCCTAACTGAGGGAGAGAACTAGCCCAGTCCTGAATATAGTAAGCAGTGATGGGCAAGACAATTCATAGCCAGGGCAGTAATGACAAATATTATTGTAAGTAATGTCCTGTTTAGCCAAATTACACTTCTGAGGAACTGAAGAATCGAATGCCATAAGCCAGGCAAGCAAAAAATACCCTGAGCAATAGTGAGCTGGACATTAGGGGTAAGATTATGTTTAACTCTGTAAGAACATAAGATTACCAACAAATGAAGGCAGTGCTGTCTATCAAGTCTGCCCAATGCTGAGACCATGTGTTCTAAGTTGCATTCTGCGTCTCCCAGACACATTAACCCTCCCCTAAAATTTATCACATCCATTCATGAAGACAACCACAGACTTCATGCTTACCACCTCTTCTGTTAGACTGATCCACCATGCCAGCATTCTGATCATGGAGAAGTGCATCCTGGCCTCCTTCTGGACCTTGGTACCAGCCAGTTTGCAGCTATTTTTTATTGTGTTTTTGTAGTTGCCAGTCCTGAATAGTTCATTGGGTTCTACCTTGGTGATGCCGTTTAGGTACATGAAGGTCATTATCATGCTCCCCATTCCCTTCTGTCCTCTAGTGAGTACATATTCAAGTTCTCCAGCATTTGGCATCTTTCAGAAAAGGAGATGTTCAGGAATGAGGGAGCATGACATGAGGTTGGAAGGGGGTAGACTAAGGGGTGACGTGAGGAAGTATTTCTTCATGGAAAGGGTGGTGGGTGCATGGAATAGACTCCCAGCAGAGGTGGTGGGGCAAACGCAGTGGGGGAATTCAAAAATGCATGGGACAGGTATGGAGGAATCCTAGCAACAGGAACAAGAAGGTAAAGTCAGAAATCAAGTAGGGTCTGCAGCTTTTGTAGCAGGTAGGTAGGGAAAATAGGCAGACTGAACAGGCCTAGCAGTCCTTATCTTGCATCATTTCCTATGTTTCTATGTTTTTCTACTCATACAAGAGCCCCTGGTGCCCCTAAATCATTCTTGTGGTTCTTCTTTGCACTTCCCCAGATGGTTTATGTCCAGAACTATATGTAGTACTTCATGTGCAGTTGCACCATGGATCTGTACAGAACCAGTATGACTTCCTTTCTTCTGCTTGTGAACCCTCTGCTGATGCAGCTCAGCATCTTGTTAGCCCCTGCCACTGCTTTACTGCATTTTGTAGAGGACATTAGGATGCTTGTAACTGCAATTCTCACATCTTTGTCTGCTTTAGACACTGTGACGTTTATGTCCCCCAGCCTGTACTCTACCCTTGGGTTCTTCCTCCACACATGCATAACGGTCCTCATTTTAGTGTTCCACCCCAGTTGTCATATTCTGGACCATTTCTTCAGCCTTTCTAGATCTTCCCTCATGTCCCTGGCCCCATCTTTTGTATCTACCTTCCCACTGAGGTTGGTGCCATTCATTAAAAGGTAAATTTTGCCTTTAATATCGTCCCCAATGTCTTTAATGAACACTTTGATCAGCAGTGGTCTAAGCAGTGATCCCAGTAGTACCACTCTGATAACTTCCCTCATGTCTGTGAGTTGCCCCCAACCACTATTCTCTAGGTCTCCCTCCTAACCAGTTTGCTATCCAACTAGACATTTTTCCCCCACCCTAGGCCATCCAATGTCTTGATCAATCTTGTATGTGGGACTGAGTCTAAAGCCTTGCTGAAATCCAGGTACAATATGTCTACTGTCTGGCACTTATCCACCACTTTTGTCACCCAGTCAAAAACATTTGTTAAGTTCATAGGCTAGGCCTAGTTTGGAGTTAACAATTTAACAGCAAATTTCTTTCCTTAAGCTTAGTCTAAGATAATTTCACTTTGTTCAGGTAGTCACATGTTTCGTGCCATAATATTGATAAATGTTGGCAATAAAAATAAAATGAAGAAAATAAACAAATCAGTTATGGCTATTATTAGTGGTTCTGAATAATAATGGGGTAGATAACCTAATTAAATCAATAAATCACTTTAAGATACATCATCACGTCTCATGATGGCCATGCCCTAGAGGATGTCAAACACTTCAAATATCTAGGAGTTGTGCTTGGTCCCTCCCTTTCCTTTACAGAGCACATAAACTCCCTGGTTCTAAGATTTCACCAGAAACTAGGGACTGCCAACAGATACCAGCAATTCCTCACCCCTGAGGCCTGCCATGCCATCATCCAGGGAAATCTGCTACCTATCCTGGACTACTGCTCTCCCATCTACTCCAGGACCTTCGCATCCACTATGGCAAAACTATCAGTAGCATACAACAGTGCCTGCCGCTTCTCCCTGCTGACCCCTTTCTCCATGCACCACTGTACACTCTACACAACACTGGGGTGGCTCCCACTACAAGCCCGCTTTGACCTTGCACTGTACAGTTTTATTATGTTTGTTTGCATGCATGTGCAATAAACATAGTGCCACCATATGAGTTTTCGTAGGTGTGCCATCCCCACTTCCAATGCCCTTTTGCTTTTTGCAGGTGCCGCCGGACCGCACCAATGAACATCCGAGCTGTCTATGACAGCCATTCAGATGCAGTGCCATACAGTTCTGAGAAAAACACCGCTACAATCAACGGTGGTAATATGCAAGTTGTCTACACATCAGCACTGCATCTGAACTGTCATAGACAGTCCGTTTCTGATCCCCGTCGGATCCAGTCTCCCTCCCTCATGAACACCTAGGTAGCATGCTGGGAGCCCACCCCAGTGTTCTCATGTGCTTCCCTCTATCCCCGCTCACTGTATGACTGATGAGGGTGCCCAATCTCCCGTCAACTCCACTGCCCACAAAAGCAAACTTCTAGGTGCCACACTGGGAGCCCACCCCAGTGTGGCAAAAGTCTGTTGCCCATGGGGGTGCCTAATTCCCCATCGGCTGCACTACCCCCCCAACAACTTCCAGGTGCCACGCTGAGAGCCCACCTCAGTGTGGCAAAAGTCCCACGTCATCCCTCGTTGACTCTCTTGCCCCCTCCCCAACCCGAGCCCACCCTCTGCATACCCAACCTCCCCACACACCCTCACCCCATACTTACCTCCGGAGGCCCGTGCGACGATCTTTGGTGGACCAGGAACGTCTGCACTCTTCAAAGCTAACCGCGAACTGAAGAAATGCCGGTAAGCTGTATAATGACATGAATGTTTTTTTTTTCAACTTTGGTGCATATCTCAGCCATTTTGGGGAATTGTTTGACCAAATTTTCAACATGGGGTTCTTGGGACCCCACCTCATGAACTCAGCCACTGTCTCTTTGTTATTCAGTCCCGAAAGGTACGTGGAACCATCTTCGGGACTGAGTAATGAAACTACAGCGTCACAGTTCATGAGGTAAGACCCCAAAATCCTATGTTGAAAATTTGGTAAAAGACCAAAAATTACTGTTTTACGAGCAGCATTGCACAAGTTCCTCTACGCACGTAACTCTCGAGAATTTTTACTATTTTCACTTCAGATATTCAACAATGCTTTTTACCACACCTCCTTATGAGCAGTACAGCTGTCATTTTTCACATCTTGCCCAAAACATGTTTCAGCGCATGCAGTGCGCTATGGCGCAGTCGGTGTGTGAAATCAAAGTTTGGGACAGATTAAGAAAATCACAGTGACACTGCTCATGAGCAGAGGTCTTAAAATGGCTATGTTGAAAATTTGGTGACAAAAGTCTATAAAATGTCTGTGTTACGAGCATACATTGCACAGTTTCCACACACCCTCATAAGTTCATGAATTTGTAATAATCTCAGTCCAGATTTTCAACACACTGGCATTTTACACACCTCCTTATGAACAGTATAGCTGTCATTTTTCACACCCTGGCTGAAATGTGTTTTCGCACTTCCAGCACAGAAATGCACAGTCGCTGTGGGAAAACAGTGTTCGGGACAGATTAAGAAAATCACAGTGACACTGTTCATGAGCAGAGGTCCCAAAATGCCTGTGTTGACAGTCTGCTGTAAAAAATCCCCAAACTAATTACATTATGGATGTACGTTGCACAGTTTCTACACACACTCGTGACTTCACCAGTTTTTTTAAATTTTCACTTAAGATTTTCAACATTGCCATTTTTTACACCTCCCCATAAACAGTACAGCTGTCATTTTTGACATCCTGTTTGAAATGTCTTTTTGCACCTGTGGTGCCAAATGGCATAGTCGCTGTGAAAATCAGCTTTCGGCTAACAAAACTGATATTGCCACCGTTCATGAGGTGGGGTCACAAAAAAAAACATGTTGAAAATTTGGAGTGCAAATACCAACAAATGCCAGGGCATTAGAGTTTCCAACCATAATGCCCCACCCTGTACAGACTGACAGGCATCAGGGGTGTGACTTTGGATTGTTGCCTGTAATACTCATGCGCTGTTCTGTTCATGAGAGTGTGGTAAAATGGCAATGTTTAAATCTGGAGTAAAAAATATTGAAAATTAGCAAACTACGGCGTGTAGAATTAGCAGAACGCACGCTAATAAAACAGTCATTTTTAGGAATTTTTCACCAAAATTTCAACATAGGCTTTTTTGAGAGCCCACCCATGTAACAGTGGCAGTGTCGTTTCATTACTTGGTCCCAAAAGGTGATTTCACACAGTGACTGCGAAATCACCCTTCAGGCCCGATTAACGCCATGACAGTGAGAGCATTCATGAGAAGGGGTCCCAAAAACCCTATGCTGAAAATTTGGTGCAAAAATTCCAAAAAATGCCTGAGATATGCAGCAAAGTTGAAAAACCCTATCTATCCCTTATACAGCTTACCGGCATTTCCTCAGTTCGCGGTCGGCTTTGAAGAGTGCAGACGTGTTCCCGGTCCACAGGAGATCGTCGCGCCAGAGTCCGGAGGTAAGTATGGAGTGGGGGCAGTGGGGAGGCAGTGTGCACAGTGGGTGGGCGCGGGTGGGGGCAGAGTCAGTGAGGGACCGTTTTTCTATTTCAGGGTTTGTTTGTTTTATTTAAACAACGGAGGAGATGACACAGGGCGTTTGCCATGCTGGGGTGGTCTCCCAGCGTGGCACAAGGGCTGACATGGAGCCGATGGGATTGGCACCCCATCAGCTATACATGAGTAGCCACGCTGGGGTGGGCACCCAGCGTGGCGTGTGAGCTCTGTTGGGGTAGTGCAGCACAGCCGATGGGTGATTGGGGCACTCTGGCCGCTGGCACAGTGCTGCTGCAGGGGCAGCACAGCATGCATGTGTGTGTGTGTGTGTGGGAGTGCGCATGAGTAGGCGATATCTTATCGCTGCTCACTGAAGCATAGCTCCCCCTTTCAACTGTACGCCACTGCATTTTGGACTGCTGTCATAGATAGCTCCAGCAGGCATTGGAGAACCGCGTCTGTGCCTGAAAACACACTGACTGAATTGGGAGGGAGGCTGCCACACCTCCGAAAACTCGGATGATGGCACTATGTTTCTTGCACATGCGTGCAAGCAAACATAAAAAATGTTACCAAGCTCAATAAGGGAACCTGTTTTGTTGGGTCAAAAGTTAAGGTTTCATTCAGAGACAGTGGCAGATGGTGTAGTGGCTATTTGAAGAACTCAGCAGCAGCAGACATCAGTAAGGCTTGTAAGGATGCTAAATGAGATGGGAAATGATTTTTCCATAGTTAACTGCCCTTCCATCATCCTTTCAATGCCAGTTATGTATTCTGATATGGTTTGATCAATGTTTTGATAAATAAATAATCTAGCTTTGGGATGCCCTCAGATCTACATAGGGTTCCAATCTCTTCACCAGCTACTGCTCTTTCATTTCACATTTTTAAGACATTCTGTGACATAAAAAATACCATTCCATGCTATCCTGACCTGAAATGGTGTTACTGATGTTATAGACTGTTCAGGCAATATGAAAAGAGAGAGAACTGCAACTGCTGAGGAGAGAGGGGTTTATGGTAGTTGCAAAAGCAACAAAATTAGGTTATTAATTTATCAAAAATGATAAACAAAAATCAGAATATTGGGTAGACAATAAAGGGACAACTGGTGGGCATCTAGAAGTGTCAAAACTGCTTCCTGTCACCTTTAAAGTTGAAAGTTAACATCCATTGTACATTTTCTCATGTACTTCAACCAGGAGAAAGTATGGTAGCATGTAATTATTTAGTCATCCGTCCTTTTGATATCAGACTGTTTTTACGTTCACTTGCGCGCATGTGCAAGGAACGTCTTGGGAGAATGGGACACTTTGGAGGTGTGCCCCTCCTCTGCAATCCCCTGCTCTATTGAGCAGGCGTGGCAGTCCTGCACCAATCGGACGCGGTGCTGTGTATGACAGCGGTGGTCTTCTCTTCAAAGAAACCACCACTGTCATACACAGCACCGCGTCACGCCACCCTCCCAAATCTTTGCTGCCACCCTGGGAGCCCACCCCAGCGTGGCAAACGTCCCACGTCGTCTGCCCACAGGGGTGCCCAATCCTCCGTCAGCTCCACGGCCCCCCCAGCCATCCTCCTGCCATGCTGGGAGACCACCCCAGCATGGCAAATGTCCCATGTCATCTTTTTTTTTTAAAAACCTGTAAATTAAAAATGGTCCCACGGCGCTTCTCCCAGCTCCCCCTCCCACAACCCACACCCACCCACTTCGCACCCTGCCTCCCCACACCCCCCTCACCCCATATTTACCTCCGGAGCTCGGCGAGAACTGAGGAAATGCCAGTAAGCTCTATAATGGGCTAGATAGGGGTTTCAACTTTATTTTCAACATGGGGTTTTGGGACCCCTTCTCATGAATGATGTCATTGTCATGGCGTTAGCCGGGCCCGAAGGTGATTCATGATCACTCGTGAGTCACCGCCGGGCCTAGTGCATGACAATGTTTATCATTCATGAAAGAGTCCATTTCATCGATAATTAGTGCCTAAATTCCAAAAATGACTGTTTCTGACGTCGTTGCGCGTTCTCACATGAGGCTCGTAAGTTCGATGGATTTTCAATATTTCCACTCCAGATTTTCAACATTGCCATTTTACCACACCTTCTTATGAGTAGTACAGCTGTCATTTTCACATCTCACCCAAAACGTGTTTCCGCCCATGTAGCGCACAATGGCGCAGTCGGTGTGTGAAATCAATGTATGGGACACATTAAGAAAATGACAGTGACACTGTTCATGAGCAGAGGTCTTAAAGTAGCTATGTTGAAAATTTGGTGAAAAAATTCCTAAAAATGACTGTTTTACGAGCGTACGTTGCGCAGTTCCTACGCAGGCTTGTAAGTTCGCAAATTTTCAATATTTTCACTCCAGATTTTCAACATTGTCATTTTACCACACCTCCTTATGAGCAGTACAGCTGTCATTTTTCACATCCTGCCCAAAACGTGTTTCCGCCCATGTAGCACACAATGGCGCAGTCGGTGTGTGAACTCAATGTATGGGACACATTAAGAAAATCACAGTGACACTGTTCATGAACAGAGGTCTTAAAATGGCTGTGTTGAAAATGTGGTGAAAAAATTCCTAAAAATGACTGTTTTATGAGCGTGCGTTGCGCAGTTGCTATGCTGCGCTCGTGAGAGTTCAGCAATTTTCAATATTTTCATTCCAGATTTTCAACATTGCCATTTTACCACACCTTCTTATGAGCAGTACAGCTGTCATTTTCACATCCTGCCCAAAGCGTGTTTCCGCCCATGTAGCGCACAATGGTGCAGTCGATTGTCGCGAAGCAATGTTTTGGGACAGATTAAGAAAATCACAGTGACACTGTTCATTAGCAGAGGTCTTCAAATGGCTATGTTGAAAATTTGGTGAAAAAATTCCTAAAAATGACTGTTTTATGAGCGTGCGTTGCGCAGTTCCTACGCACGCTCATAAGTTTGCGAATTTTCAATATTTTCACTACAGATTTTCAAAATTGCCATTTTACCACATCTCCTTATGAGAAGTACAGATGTCATTTTTCATATCCTGCCCAAAATGTGTTTCCACCCATGTAGCGCACAATGGCACAGTCGGTGTGCGAAATCAATGTATGAGACACATTAAGAAAATCACAGTGATGCTGTTCATTAGCAGAGGTCTTAAAATGGCTATGTTGAAAATTTGGTGAAAAAATTCCTAAACATGACTGTTTTACCAGCGGCGTTGAGCACTTCATACGCTTCGTGAAGTTCTAAATTTTCAATATTTTTCACTTCAGATTTTCAACATTGCCATTTTACCACACCTCACTTAGAGGTACAGATGTCATTTTCACATCCTGCTCCAAACGTGTTTCCGCCCATGTAGCACACAATGGCGCAGTCAGTGTGCGAAATCAATGTATGGGACACATTAAGAAAATCACAGTGACACTGTTCATGAGCAGAGGTCTTAAAATGGCTATGTTGAAAATTTGGTGAAAATATTCCTAAAAATGACTGCTTTACAAGCATGTGTTGTGCAGTTCCTACGCACGCTCGTAAGTTTGCGAATTTTCAATATTTGCACTCCAATGACTTCCAAATACCTAAACAGCACATAGAAGCAAGCAACATTCAGCATTGACAAGTGCTTGTACTTCTTTGTCACTGATTTTTCTAAGCCATGTCCAAGTGCCAAATACCACTGCAAATACCTGCAAGCGAACGTTCGGCATTGACAAATGCTTGTTCATCTTGTTGTGCACAGTACAGGTCATGACAATAATTCAGTGTGGACAAGTTGACTTTCAAAAATGCCAGCTGTTCAACACATTCGGGAAGAAGTGTAGCTCTGGTTGGAGATACTATGTCACTAGTGGTGCTGAATATCATTTCTGAAGGTACACTGGTGGGTGGTCAACCAAGATAATAAGCAACAACTTGAACAAGAGGTTGCAAAATGGATCTCTTCAATTTCCATTACAACAAAGGATCAGCTTTAGGGTTTGGGTCTCTGGGCTCATTAAGATATGCCATGAGCGTTCTTTCAGAAGGTGACATCTTCTTGTGACAAGAAATTTAAATGTGGCTTTGTTTTCTTCAATCAAGTCCAAATACATTTGACATTGTGTTTGTGATGCTCATCCTCTGCAGCTGTACAAGAGATAGGCATACTCCTGAAGGTTCCAGTGTAGAAACTGGCACTTGAACCCTGTGCCCGAGCCTGAAGACAGTTTCTCTGTTGTACTGGAAGAAGCAGAGCTTTCAAGAGTGCTTGGGCCACTTTCACCTCTGATTATGTACTGTTTATACTTCTGTAAAGCAGTGGGATCCTGAAGAAGGAAATTACCCAGAAAACGAAGATTTAATATTATAGCAGAAGCATATTTTTTTTTAATCCTTCAATATATTGTCAGACTGACTGCTGAGTGTGTTATTCAATGTCTGTGTCAGCTATGTTAAATCAGAAGAGTAGTCATCATTGTCAAGTGTTTCATTAGCGAAGCTGAGGAGATTACACACCTTGAGGGCTATGCACTATATGATACAAGGTATGAAAGAGAGGCATGTACCTGACCCATGCAGCTCCAAATCTGTGCACAAGCACGCAGGGCTCAGCATTCACAATCACTGGCCACTGCAAGGCATCCTCTGTAGTCCCACCCCTGGTACACTGATGCATGGAAGCATTTAGGTGGACACAGACAGGCATCTGACTGGATGTCTGTCCTGGTCTGCTAGTGGATCCTCTGCTCCATGTGGAGCAAGGGACTATGGGACACCACACATCCCTTTCATTGTACAGCTATGGGCCAGTGGCCGAATGTCTTCCCCCCATCGCTCCCTTCCTGACCAGAGGACTGGAGCAACATGGCAGGGAAGTTTTTTTCTCACTGTGGCTGGTGGTTGTATTCCATGGGGGACACCCATTGGATATGGCATAGTGCTTGCTGCTATATCATTCACCCCCCTTGCCCAGCACTCTGTGTCTCTGTGATGTGGATGTGGACATGCTCCCCAGACACTTCCCAGGACTATCCATGTGCTTAGCAGTGTGAACAGCCAGGGGATTGAGCCCTCCACAGAGCACCCAATGCACAGCTCATGGTCAAAGGGTTGCCAATGGGCCATGAATATGCGGAGCATAGGCATTTACATTTTGTGTGCATAGCCTCCCATGGGAATGACCTTACTAATTCACTTCAACAGGTGCTCAGGGATCATCAGGGACCGTCTTGGAGGTCGAGAGGGCCTCGGCTCCTGCCCTCCCCCCCATGCTCTCGCTCCTCGAAACAGCCTGAAACAGCTGATAAGGTGCTCAGGGATCATCGGGGACTGTCTTGGAGGTCGAGAGGGCCTCAGCGCCTGCCCTCTCCCCCCACGCTCTCGCTCCTCGAAACAGCCTGAAATAGCCGATAAGGTAATTCTCCACTGCACTGTAGATGCATAGACTAATTTTGAATTCAGACTATGCCAAAGCTTACCTGTGATCGTCACTGCCGTGGAAAAGGCCGCGTTTGCTGGTCGCCTGATCTACCAGCTGCCCACCTGTAGCTGCAGAGGCATTTTGAACCTGGCGCCATTCTAGGTCGGCACAGATGTGCTGATAGTTTTTTTAAACTCAAAATCATCCAGCAGTGCTCCTGAAAATGAAACTTGCAATGTACTTTAATTATACCGGACTTAGAAGCTGAAATGAAATGAAATATACACATGCATTCTTGTTCCTAATACCTTGTTCAACTTGCTATTACAGTCGTTACTTTAAGGGGCCTAGTAAATGAGTCTGGCTGTGCACATTAAGTGAAGGGATAGTTTATTATGCTGATGTTGCCCTCGTGGGACCGAGCTGTTTGAGGTGCTGCGTTGTTCTGATTTTGGGTGGTTACATGGGCTGCATCGCTTTTTAGGAATTTTACTGTGCACATTGAGTTGGGAAATATAAAAAAAAAGGAAAGTAGTTTGTGCCAAATGCTAGTTTAATATTGGCTGCATCGATTTCAACTAACTGATTTCTGGGGTTTGCTCCTTGACTGCCATGAGGGACTGAGCTGATCCAACCTCTCAGAGCTAGCAGGCTGCCATTAATTACTGCAACTGAGTTGAGGCATTTGGGGCATTGGGGCATTTCAGGGGACTCACGGCAGGTTCGTGACTGTTGCTACAGAGTCCCCCTTCCACACAGCCCTGTTGGCTACTTAGAGGCACAAATTGCGCTATCGGGAGTCCCTGCACCCTTCCCCTCCTTCCCCACTATTTAACCCCTGGTCTCACCTCCTCTTTTTTACTTCAACAGGTGCTCAGGGATCATTGAGGACCATCTTGGAGGTCGAGAGGGCCTCGGCTCCTGCTCTCCCCCCCCCCCGAGCTCTCGCTTCACGAAACAGCCTGAAACAGCCGATAAGGTAATTCTCCACTGCACTGTAGACGCATGGACTAATTTTGAATCCTGACTGTGCCAAAGCTTACCTGTGATTGTCACCGCCATGGAAAAGGCCGCGTTTGCTGGTCGCCTGATCTACCAGCTGCCTGCCTGTTGTTGCAGAGGCTTGGGTCTGCCACGCCACCCCCACCACCACCCTTGGTCATCGCTCCAATTTATATGCAGTGTTTTGGTCACGTGAGCCGATTTTACCGATCAGCTCACTTTTCCATCTGCAAGCTATACAGTCTCTCCACTAGGGGCTCCCTTATAGCTTTTGGACTCTTGTTATGCAGTGCACCTATTGATCTGTTACAAGTCTGCTCAAAAACCTCTGACTTCGGCCTTATGACTAATCACTAGTGCCAAGGCCTTAACTTACCCATCTAAGCTGCTGCCATCAAAACAATAATATTGTTAGCCTGATCGCAAGAAAATAGTAACAGGACAGCCAGACACAGTAAGTGTCTAGTGGGTACGAATTAACTTATTGCTCTCCACCCATTTTTCCAGCCCACTATATACCTGTGTAGCACTGTGCCTGTGTCCTCCTCCCCCCCCCCCCGGTGCTGAGTTGTGTTACGTCTCTGTGTAAAATAGGCATAGGATTGGGTCTTGATCTGAGATGGGAGGACAATAGTAGCAACTAAACAGCGATCCCTAGCTACGTGTCATCCGTGGGAGGCCCTACTGTCGTCCATTGGTGACCTTATGGTAGCAATTCCCTTTCCTGTCTCAACCTGACATTCGTCTTTGTACTGACATGGGATTCCGGGAGCATCTACCAAAGCTAGTCCTGCTCCAGTTACTCCTGGGCACCATCGCCCTTGTGATGCTTACTGCTCCTTGGATTCCCTGGCTCACAAATGAGAGTGCCCCCCTGAAGGGAGACCCCTGGTGTACGTGCTCCCAACCGGGGGACTCCGACTTCACCTTCTCCAGCCTTCTAGCAGAGGGTTCATCCCTGCCCTGGGTCCTCAGTAGTCTTGACCTAAGGAGCTTTCTGAGACCTGCATGAAAGGTCAGACGCTATGACTGTAAGTCACAGACGAAGGATAGATCCACTCCCTTGAGGCATCTATTCTGGCTCATGCTGGTGACCTTTGTGCTAGCAGGGGACATAGAGCTAAACCCAGGACCTTCACTCCAGTCATCCACCACACTGGTGGGCTGGTTGGTAGTAAAAGGGCTGAAAGTAGCCCATCTTAATATCAGAAGTCTCCTGCCCAGCCTGGCGGAACTTCATGTCTGGGTAACACGACATAATCCTGACATCCTAGGCATTACAGAAACCTGGTTAAAACCTGCTACACCAAACTCTGTGTTTGCCCTCCCTGGCTATGACCTCATCCATCGTGATCACCCAGAAAAAAAGAGGAGTGGTGGTATCCTGGTCTACTACAGGAGCCATCTTAACCTATCTGCACTTCCTAGTCAACAGACAGTGCAGTCCACCTGTGAGACACTGCACATGCTGCTGTTACTAGGGATGTCAAAAAAGATACACATTGTATACACCTACAATCCCCCGAAAGGAGGCATAGAGGGGCTGACTGGCCTCCTTGACATAGTTGGTGCTGTAATACGGCAAAATTAGCTAATCATTCTGGGTGACCTCAACCTCAATTGGCTGGGTGGTAACATCAAAGCCTTTGAGTCGTCACTTGCCGATCTCTCCCTGACACAGCTAGTCAAGAATCCTATCAGGTGCCCTGCAAATGGTGGTAAGAGCTTCCTCCTGAACTGGATCTTGACTAACAGACCTGATAGGATCAACTTGTCCGGTATCCTGCCTGATTGTATCTCGGATCACTCCCCGGTGTACTGTGTTTGGAGGATCCCATTCCTGAAAATACCACATAAAATTATCCAGATCAGAGACTACTCTAGGTTCGATCTATCCTCCTTTCAAAATGATATTAAGTACACTGACTTGTCGGCAATATGGAATGCCCAGGACTCCACATCTGTTGTCAGTCACTTCCTCATCTCTTTAAGGGCCCTGCAGGAGAAACATGCCCCCCTAATCAGACGGAGGGTCAGGGGTACGGCTACAAAATGGCTTCATGGCAGCCTCCTAGCCCTCCTCAAAACCAGGGACAAGTGCTGAGCCAAGCTTAAGGTCACGGTTGACCAGGCTATCCTTCAAAAATACAGGCAACTCAGAAATTAGTGCAAAAAGAACATAAGGGTAGCAAAAAGTGAGTTCTGTAAATCTGCACTACTGAACTCGGCTAGGGATCCAAGGAGGTTCTGGAGGAATATCAAACACATAGAGTGCGGAGACCACTGATATGACAATTGATGGTTCCAGCTGCAACAACTCGGAAACAATTGCCAACTCCTTCAATCACTATTTCGCAGATCTGTCTGAGTACTCCTCATCATTCCCCAATGGTAGTGGTGACAGCGGCGCCCAGCCCATAGCATCATCATCACCCCGTCTGCCCTTTCTTTTCAGGGCATTGACGGTTCAAGAGGTGTGGAGACTGCTAGTTGGACTCTCCCCCTTCTCAAGTGCTGGCCAAGATGGCTTGGAACCAAAGCTCCTCAGCCTCGGTGCCCCCTGGCTTGCCCCTCTGGTGGCACACATCTTCAATTTGTCCTTGTCAACTGGTGTTATTCCAGACATATGGAAGGTCGCCAGGGTGGTACCAATCCTTAAACAGGGAAACCCTAAACTGATAGAGAGCTATTGCCCCACATCCATCCTATCAGCGGTTAGCAAACTCCTGGAGAAAGTTGTGTCAGGGCAACTCTCAGAGTATTTACAATCACATGATATAATGTCTCGAGTACAGCACGGATTCAGGAAGGGGCATGGTACTTCCTCTGCCCTCGTTACTGTTTCATCTTGGATCAGAGAGGCCATGGACCAAAGCAAACTCTAGGGGGCTATCTTTATAGACCTCTCGAAGGCCTTTGACCTGGTTGACCATGCCATGCTATCAACACAGCTAAGATCTGTTGGACTATCCACTGCTGCTCTCAGCTGGTTTTCCAACTATCTGCATGGCAGAATGCAGTGGGTAAAATATGGTAAAAATCTATCAAGCCCCATCCCAGTAACCATGGGGGTCCCCCAAGGTTCCGTCCTTGGACCCCTGCTCTTCTCCATTTTCAATAATAATCTCCCCACAGCCACTGCTCATTGTAAACCAATCCTCTATGCAGATGATCTGGTCATTCTGTATCACTCCCCAGAGGTGGGGGACATTAACTACCACCTGAGTGCTGACCTAAGTAACATTCGGACATGGATCCTGAACCATAAGCTAGTCCTTAATCTAAAAAAAACCCAGGCCATGCTCTTTGGGTCCCAGGCTAAGATTAAGGCCTCCCCTGTGCCTTTCTGTGTTTCCGGAAAGGGGGGTGTCCCGATCCCAGTCACGGACAACTTCAGATACCTTGGGGCAATGCTGGACCTGCAGCTTGACTTTAGCCGCCATATCCAGAACACATGCAAAACTGTCAACTGTAAGCTGGGTATGGCCTATAGAGCAAAAAATAACCTCACTCCGGCTGCACGTATTGCACTTGCCAGAGGTATGCTTCTCCCCTCGCTTTGATACGGGCTCCTGTTGTTTGCCAGCACCACTAAGGTTCATCTCTCTAGGTGGTCGACTGCCTACAATAATGTCTGTCGCTTCACCCTAGTGGCCCCTCGGCTCACTCACCACTGTGATCTCTATAACAAACTAAACTGGTTTTCTCCCTCAAAGCACATTAACTTTGTCCTTGGTTGCTTCACAGGGAAGGTCCTTAGCACAGGCACCCCCCCCCCCAGGGGTGGCGAACTTGCTTGTCCAAACTGTTCCCTCCTCCTACCACCTTAGGTCTCGGGTTGGCTACACTCAAGGTACCTGTGACTAGGACTCATATGGGTGAAAGGAATTTTGCAGCGTGTGCCCCCAAACTATGGAACACCTTCCCCGACCAGATCCATGTTACCTCTTCCTAGGGCTGCCTGCGTTCCTCCCTTTGGAACCATCTCAAACTCACATCGGCCTGTGGGTGCAAAAAAAACCCGTGATAAATTGTCTGGACTCAGCCCTTACATACAACTTTTGGCCCTTATGTTGCTGCCACTAATCCCTGCCTTGTATTGTGCCAATCTGGCACATACCGTTTTACTCTGTTGTACTTACTCTAACTAAAAGTTGCCTTATGATCTGTACTTGTGTATTCTAAATTAAGATGTTTGCGTGTGACATATGAGTAGTTCCTAACCTGCACCTTGTTGTCCTATGACTTGTAATCTTTCCTTAATTATGTGCCATGTTGTCCAAAGTGTGTTTTGTATGTAATTTCCTGTACTCTCCCGGGTCGTACCTGAAAATAGGCAAAGTTTTGTCTAGTGTACTTACCTGGTTAACAAAAGCTAAATAAATAAACAGAAGCACTTCTGCTGCTGAGTTCTGGGGTAGCACTGTCAAATGAGGCAAGAATGTGACTAAGTTGGTCCATAGTTGGCTGGCGGTGAATATTTCCGCTAATGTCATGTGACATAGCCATTGCACGTATTGCTGTTTGTATGGTCTTTCTAGCATGTAAAATGTAGAATTCCATCTAGTAGTGACATCCAGTGCCAAGGAGTGTTGAGGCAGTTTTGCTAGCTGCTGGAATGTCCATAGTGTGGCAGCTGCTTTCAAAGATTTGTGGAAGTGGCTGCTTATTCTACATACCATTGCAGTAAGATTGCTGATACTTGTGCTCCTGTCTAAAGCTTGGCAGACAACTAGATTTAATGTGAGTGCAAAACAATTCACATTTACTCTCTCCTCCCTGTCACTGGCACTGTCCCTGAAAGCCTTTATCATGCTATCTGCATTATCTGTCACTGTCATACCTACTCATAATCCATTTGTTTCTAGGGTTTTATGTGTGCTGACTGAAGTGTTTACCATTCATAACACTGGCACTGAGCAATGCCATTCCCCTGTACTGCCCTTTTGGTGTCACATTAGACTGCTTTTGTGACTAAACCCAGTGTGTGGTCAGAGAAATATGTCCATGAGTTAATGAGCTTGTCCAAATATCTGTTTGAAGTGTACAACCCCATCCTCTGCCTCCTTAAGTGCATGCAGAATGCAGGTTTGGACTGCCTGGTAAATCTCTGAAATTACTCTGCAGGTAAATGCAAACCTGGATGGTATTTCACATCTTGGCTTGTGACAAGGCACGACCTCGACACGGGACTCAGGATCAGCTTTGTGGTGAGTAAGGAGTCTCAGGAATACCAGTTTAACATCAAACCAACCAGGTATATTTTTATTTACTTAATATGGTTGGTAATACAGGATTTTGGGCTTCTGCCCTTTTCTTTTTAAGCCCCACTGGGGAAAATGAAACAAAAACAGAAATAAAGAGGCCTAGCTCCAGGTGGGAGCGCTGTCTAAACAATCCCTGACCCTAACTAGAAACCCCCTTTTCCAGAAGGCTAGACCTTCTGGAAGAACACAAACAGTAAATTGGAAAACTCACAATGAAAATAAAGTTTTCTTTTTGGCCAAATTCAGGAGACCAATCTCCTGAGAGTTGTTTATGGGACTCCTGATCCGGAACACATCCAGGCAGCTTGTCAGCCCCCTACCCCTGCATCAACCCTCCTGCTGGCTTTTCCTTCCTGTTTTTAAAGCCCTTTTGTCTGAGCAGCTGCAGCCAATTAGCCGATCAGCTGCAGATGTACCCTTACTATCTTATTCAGGGAAACCCCCCCTCTCCTCCAGTACCTGAGTCCACCACACATCCCCCTCCCCAGCTCAACACTACAGGGCTGGGCGGCCCGCGCCGCGAGGTAGGGTCTTTGGGAAAGTCAGTTTGCATTCCCATTCATTGACCCCACTCTGTGGTGGACCACGAAGTGATACGGTTGCAGTGCAAGGAACCATCTCATCACTCTGGCATTTTTTTCCCTGTTTGTTTGCATCCACTCGAGTGGGGCATGGTCCGTCACCAGAGTGAACTTGCGACCCAGTAGGTAATATCTGAGGGTTTCTGTCACCCACTTCACCACAAGGCACTCCTTTTCCACTACGGCATACTGCTGTTCTCGGAGTAACAACTTCCTACTTAGGTACAGGATGGGGTGCTCTTCACCTGCTACCACCTGAGAGAGTACTGCTCCCAATCCAACATCTGAGGCATCTGTTTGCAGAATTAATTCTTCATCAAAATCCGGGGAGACCAGTAGCGGATCAGAACAGAGGGCCTTCTTGTGGTCGGTGAATGCCCCATCCGCTGCCTCCGACCACCTCACGATGTCCGCTGCTCTCGCCCTGGTTAACTCTGTCAATGGAGCAACCTGAGTGGCAAAGTGAGGGATGAACCTCTGGTAGTAACTGACCAAACCTAGGAAAGACCTCACTTGCTTCTTCTTGTTTGGCTGGGGCCAGTTTTGGATTTCTTCTGCCTTCTTCACCTGGGGTTTCACCAATCCCCGTCCAACCACATAGCCCAAGTATTTTACCTCTGACAAACCGATCTTACATTTGGCAGGGTTCGCTGTCAACCCGGCTTCTCATAACGTATCTAGTACGGTCTTGACCTTCCGAAGGTGAGTCTCCCAATCCATACTATGGATGACCACATTATCGATGTAGGCAGCAGCATAGTGAGAGTGAGGGTGTAGCAATCGGTTGATCATGTGCTGAAAGGTTGCGGGTGCTCCATGCAGACTGAAGGGGAGGGCATTGTAGTGGTATAAACCCTCTGGGGTGACAAAGACAGTCTTCTCCTGGGCTGCCCTTGTGAGTGGGATCTGCCAATATCCTTTCGTCAGGTCCAAGGTGGAGAGGTATCTGGCCTTCCCCAACTGGTCAATCAGTTCATTGACCCTAGGTAGGGGGTGTGCATTAAACTGCAATACCTCATTTAGTTTCCTGAAATCGTTACAAAACCTCCAAGTGTTATCCAGTTTTGGCAAGAGGACGATGGAGCTTGACCATTCACTATAGGACTCTTCTATGATGTCGAGCTTCAACATCCTCTCTACTTTGGCTCGGATTTCTTTCCTCTAGGCCTCTGGGATATGGTAGGTTCTTTCCCTTATCCTTACGCCTGGAGCTGTCACAATGTTGTGGTAGGCTACCACCATTTGACCAGGTCATTTGGAGAACACATCCCCATTCCGCTGAACCATTTCCATTGCTTCTTTGTACTGTGTAGGAGACAGCTCGGGTGAGATATGGACTTGCCCCTCTGTTTTACCTTCTGCTGGGATTACGCCCAGCGAGACACAGCAGGCCTCCCGGTCTTGCCATGCCTTCAGGAGGTTAATATGGTATATTTGGAACTTCTTCTTGTGATCAGGTTGGCTTACTTTATAGTTCACATCACTGACAGCTTCCACGACCTCATACGGGCCCTGCCACCTGGCGAGCAGTTTGCTTTCTGCTGTGGGAACCAGGACCATCACCCGATCCCCCGGCTGGAACTTCTGGATCCTTGCCTGATGGTCATAATAAGTCCGTTGGGTCTCTTGGGCCTTTTCTAAGTGTTCCCAGACAATAGATGTGACCCGGGCCAACCTTTCCTGTATCTGGGAGAAACACCCAATCACACTGGCTCTTTGTGGCGGTTGCTCTTCCCAGTCCTCCTTTAATATATCAAGGATACCCCTGGGCCAGCAGGCATATAGCAACTCGAAGGGGGAGAATCCAGTGGATGCCTGTGGGACCTCTCGGATAGCGAGCATTAAGTAGGGAAAGAGTAAATCCCAGTCCTTTCCGTCTTGGCTCACGACTTTCCGCAACATCCCCTTCAGAGTCTGATTAAATCGTTCAACCAGACCATCTGTCAGGGGGTGGTACACTGAGGTCCTCAGGGCACGGATCTTGAGGAGCCTACAAAGCTCCTTCATTAAACGTGAGACAAAGGGGTACCCTGGTCCATCAGTATCTCCTTTGGGAATCCAACCCTCACGAAGACTTGAATGAGTTCTCGGGCAATCGACTTTGAGGCCGTGTTACGGAGCGGGATTGCTTCCGGATATCTTGAAGCGTAGTCTATGATGACTAGGATGTGTTGGTGGCCCTGGGCTGACCTGTCTAGGGGGCCTACCAGGTCCATCGCCATCCTCACGAAGGGTTCATCAATGATTGGCAAGGGCACCAACGGGGCTCTTAACTTCGGCTGTGGGGACACCAACTGGCATTCTGGGCATGAAGCACAGTACTGCCTTACCTTGGCGTAAATTCCAGTCCAGTAGAATCTTTGGAGTATGTGGCACCGCATTTTTTCAACCCCAAGGTGTTCTCCGAGGAGATGAGCATGTGCCAAATCCAGTACCGCCTTCCTGTGCGGGTGGGGGACCAGCAACTGCTCCACATCATGTTCTTCATCTGGTATCACTTGGTATAGGAGGTCATTATTTAACATGAAACACGGTCCAGGTCCCTTGGCTTTGCCATCTACTGGCACCCCGTTAATCTCCACAACCTCTGACCAGATATTCTGAAAGAGAAGCTCATCTATTTGGTCCCAACCAAAGTTCCTGGAGGTTATCCAGAGGGTACTCAATTCAGGGGGATCCGACTCTGTCACTGCTTCTGGGTCCTCCTCTTCCTCCCTACAACTCTCCCCTCGGGCACCAGACTGCTCACCCTGTTGTCCCTCTGGGAGCGGGGTTCTACCTCCCACCAGTACGGACCTGCCATTGACAGCCAGTATCTTGGTCCCTAACTTCTTACAATCCCTACATTCCTTTTGTGATTTATGGGACTTTCCTTCCTCCCCATACAGCTCGGGGTCCCAATGCCCATAAAGTAAATAATCGGGTGACTCCTCTGACCCCTCAGGGATTCCTAGCAATATAGCCTCAGTTACTGGGGCCCTGGCCTCCCGGGTCTCCCTCCCCACAAAGTAATGTCTCAAACCCCAGGAAATCTCGACCCACCAGGACAGGATGTGCCAGTCAAGGGAGGACCCCCACCGTGACCTGCCTCTTCTCCCCCTGTGCTACCACGGTAACTACCGCCGTAGGGTAATAAAACACTGTGCCATGGACACAGGTGATCCCGGTATATTTCTGGAAGTTAATTTGGGAGGGTTTCACCAGACTGTGAACTATAAGGATGACCTCACTCCCCGAGTTGACAAGGGCCATAACGGCCTGTCTGTTTATCTTAACAACCCAGGTAAATCAGTGTGAAGTGGCGACCATCCCTACCACATTAATCAAATGGCAGTCGCTCTCTGGGGACCCACCCCAGTTGCACTGCATTGGTTCGACCTCATTTGGGCAGTTGGCAAGTACATATCCCTGCTCTCCACACCCATAACAGCGGTAGCATTCTCAGGGTGACCCTGGACCCTTTGGGCTTCTAGGGGTGACCAGGTCCCCCTCTATTTTCGAACCCGAAAGTCCCTTCACGGCCTCGGTCCGCTCTTCGGTGGTCTTTCTCCCTGGCCCTGTCCAGTCCAACCTCTTGGGGGGTTGATATCTCCGGTTTGGAGTCCACCCCAAGTCCTGGGGGTAGCTGACCCCAATGTCCGGGGAAAGTTCCTTCATGGCATAATGCCACTCCCGAAAGGTGACCAGTTCATCATAGGAAGTGGGGTTGGCCTGTCCAACCCACTGTCGTAGGCTGGGTGGTAGTCCTCTTAAGAACTGGTCCATTACCAGGAGCTCCATGATTTTGGAAGCGCTATGGAGCTCAGGTTGCAACCACTTCTTGGCCTAGTGGAGGAGGTCGTACATCTGCGACCGAGGCTTCACCGACTTCCGGAATCTCCAACTGTGGTACCTCTGTGCTCAAAGTGCTGGAGTCACGCTGGCATGGGCCAAGATCTCTTCCTTCAGTCTTGGATCATCAGTGGTGACCCCTCATCCAGATCATAATATGCCTTCTGGGCCTTGCCACACAAAAATGGAGCTAAAATGCTGGCCCACTGATCTTGAGGCCATAATTCACGAGTAGCCATCCTTTCAAAGGTGAGCAAATGTGCTTTAATGTCGTCAGCCATCATCATTTTCTGCAGACAATGGGAAGTCCGTATAGTCCAGTAACCTTCTGGGGTAGGCCCTCCCGGGCAACCTTCTCCCGGCATGGTCTCAATGAGATGCTTTACCATTTCCTGGAGGACAGCATGGTCCTGGGCCATCTGTGTGAGCAGCAACTGGTTCGTCTCTTGTTGAATCCGGGTAGCTTCTGCTGGGCTGCCATAGCCTGGATGAAGACTTTTACTACGTCTTCCATGCCCTGGTCTACTTTACTCCAGGGTGATTCGGATTCCAGCCAAAATCTTCACTGACCTGGATACCACTGCTGACACCACATGTGACAAGGCATGACATCGCCATGGTACTCAGGATCAGCTTTGCGGTGAGTAAGGAGACTCAGGAAGACCAGTTTAACATCAAACCAACCAGGTATATTTTTATGTCCTTAATATGGTTGGTAATACAGGACTTTGGGCTTCTGCCCTTTTCTTTTTAAGCCCCACTGGGAAAAATGAAAAAAAAAAACCAGAAATAAAGAGGCCTAGCTCCGGGTAGGAGCACTGTCTAAACAATCCCCAACCCTAACTAGAAACCCCCTTTTCCAGAAGGCTAGACCTTCTGGAAGAACACAAACAGTAAAACAGAGAACTCACAATGAAAATAAAGTTTTCTTTTTGGCCAAATTCAGGAGACCAGTCTCCTGAGAGATGCTTATGGGACTCCTGATCCGGAACACATCCAGACAGCTTGTCAGCCCTCTACCCCTGCAGCAACCCTCCTGCTGGCTTTTCTTTCCTGTTTTTAAAGCCCTTTTGTCTGAGCAACTGCAGCCAATTAGCTGATCAGCTGCTGCTGTAGCCTGACTATCTTATTCAGGGAAACCCCCTCTCATCCAGTACCTGAGTCCACCACAGGCTGTAAAAATGCAAGCAGCCTTTGGAATCCAACATTTCCCACAATTGAACAGGGTTATAGATCCGTCCCTATCATCTCATCAATAAGCCATGTAATTTGGGAAGCAGTCAGATGCTAGGAGTCAAATTTGGTCTTGTGATCAATTGACTGAGCTATAATTAATTGCTTGGGTTTTAGAAAAGGACTGGACAAGGAACTGGTGCTGCTGCTATGCGATGGCAGAGGTGTTGGTGATAGGAATAATGTGACAGCTGATGCTGCCGAATAAGAAGTATCTCTTTAAAAGTTTGATGATTCTCTTTTAAGATGCTCATGAACTTAATTTGGCATATCTATCCCTGGCATTCACATAAAGCCATGTCACTTGAATAATTATTCTCTTAACAAATAGAGTGCCTAGAAAATTGCAATTATTGGGAAATATTACTTTCAATTGTTTTTAGCCCATTTCTATGTCTTTGTATGTTAATGTTGTAATTTATTACGCTAATTGGATGAATGAGCACTGTGCACAGGGTGCATACTCATGAGATATATGGTATTACGTAAGTGCTTTGTCTCGTAATATGTATGTCACTCTTGATAAAGCACTTTATTTTTGTGAAACGTATAGACTTTTACACTGTATATGCCGCTATTTTTATCTTTCAATATGCAATAAAATATTCTGTACAACAATCTTGTGTGGACACTAGTTCATTTACTGTTTGTTGGTGAGCTAGGGCTGTTCTATTACATAGAGTATACAGCATTATACAATGGCAAAAAAAATAGCAACTTCTCATTGGCCAGCTGGCACTATCACCCTGTTGTAAAATCTAGCATCACCAACAGGAACAAGTGCCAGCCAGCCGCATCTCACTAACTGCAAAAAAAATAAAAATAAAAATCAGTCCGAGTCGCCATGTTGTTTTCCTCACTAAACATTGCTGTGCCATCGGCACCATTCGTACACCAATTCGGCCTGTACTTCTCCAACCAGAACAACAAAGATAAAAGTACAGACCAGGGATCCTGACTGCCGACGGAAAGAGCGACATGAAGAGGCTGAATTCCGCCACAACCTCTTCGCTCTCGACCATGTTCTTGCGCCGGACCGCACTTAGATTGGAATCAACGGCAGAAAGTCGAAGGCACCGCGCAATAATTAAAGTCGTTTTGAAATAAGGAAAGACTCCACAGGTTACAGCAAAACTCGAACTCTGAGTTTGACAGCAGCGCAGCTCGGCACTTGCATTCGGTTCCCCCTTTCTAGTGCGTCTTGTCAGCTGTTGCTAGGGTCAGTGCAGCGAGGCATCCTGGGATATGTAGTCTTTGGAGAGAGGGGCCGAGGCTTCTCTTTCTCCGGGGAGAGAGAGAGAGAGAGAGAAAGAAAAGTGATGTGCTCCTCTCAGAGGGTCTTTGTTATACACTCTTTTTTAAGTACACATCTCTCTTTTAATACTAGGATGTTTTAATGATACAGGCTTTGTAATAGGACCATGCCTCCACCAACCTACACTCTTTTTACACTGCACTATCTTTTGTAGTGTAAGAACAAATTCAGTACAAAGCTATAAAAAATACAAAAATAATTATTTTTCTATTCTTTTTTTGAACAAAAATTAAGGGACACATTGTATAATTGCAATAAACCACTCCAGGGTGTTGGTGATGCTGGTTTTACCCACGCCTGGTGAGGTTTACTCACCTCGCCTCGGGCTCTCGTGACCAAACCACGCCAGGCATGGGTAAAACCAGCATCACCAACACCCTGTCGTGGTTTATTGCTTAATTATACAATGAGGTCTTATAGTCCACCACTCTGATTGGCTAACTGGCACCTTTCAAGCATTGTAAAATCTAGCATTACCAACGCAAAAAGGTGCCAGCCAGCCGCATCTCAGTAACAGCAAAAAAAGTAAAAATCAATCCGAGCCGCCATGTTCTTTTCGTCGCTAAACATTACTGTGGCACCGGCACCATTCTTACAACAATTTGGCCTCTACTTGTCCCACCACAATAAAAAAGATAAAAGTACAGACCAGGGATCCTGACTGGCCACGGAAAGAGCAACATGAAGAGGCTGAATTCCCGACACAACCTCTTCGCTCTCGAGCATGTTCTTGGCTCGGACTGGCACTTACGATGTGAAGCAATGGCAAAAAGCCGAAAGGCACCCGCACAATAATGAAACAAGCTGTTTTCAAATGAAGTTAAACACTCCATGGCTTACAAAAAAACTCGAACTCTGACTTTCAATGCAGCGCCGCTCGGTACTTACATTATTCCCCTTTTCTTCTCAGCTGTTCCTAGGGTCAGTGCAGCGGGCATCCTGGGATATGTAGTCTTTGGACAGAGGGGCTGGCTTCTCTTTCTCCGGGAGAGAGACAGACAGAGAAGGAAAACTAACGTACTCTCTCAGAGGGTCTTTGTTATGCATTCTTTTTACTACAAATCTCTTTACTACTAGGATGTTTTAATAATACAGCCTTTGTAATAGGACCATGCCTCCACCAACCTACACTTTTTTACACTGCACTATTTTTTCAGTGTAAGAACAAATTCATTACAAAGCTATAAAAATACAAAAATAATTATTTTCTATTCTTTTTTGAACAAAAAATAAAGTGACACATTGTATAATAGCAATAAACACTCCAGGGTGTTGGTGATGCTGGTTTACCGCCTGGCGAGGTTTTACTCACTCGGCCTGCGGCCTCGTGACCGAACCACGCCAGGCGTGGGTTAAACCAGCATCACCAACACCCTATCGTGGTTTATTGCTTAATTTGCCTAGGTCAGATGTCTGCAGCTGGTACAGAATGCTGAAATTTATCTCTTCACTCTGACTTGTGATTTTTAGTGGGAAAAGACTTTGAAGGTGTCTGCTCCCAACTTACAAGCAATTTAGATGTGATGCCACATCTCATTTCCACTAAGGTCTGCCTCTGCTTAGGACAGCTTGATGCCTCTCAGTACAATTGGTACTTTGATTACTTTTGCTAGGTGTATCACCAAAACAATGAAAATTTTACAGCGAAGACTATCATAGTGACAAATCTCGTCAGGTCATTGTGATGGTCCCGCAGTACACTGTGTAACAAGCCCACCCCAAACCAACTCTGACTCGGAGTTGATTATTTAGAGATGGGGGTGTGGGGAGCAAAGCTATCTGCAAAAAAAACACTGTTCCTGATGAGAAAAATGTAGATAGTTGGCATTGTTCCCATTGCTGTTGGGGATGTCAACAACATTGTTGTCAATGCAGTAACATGGAACCCTTTTGTTAGATTTAACGGTTGAAAGTTAGTGCCAGCTTCTAAAACAGCCTGATAATAAGCCAGAAATGTGTGCCTTTGACACAATGCTGCAAAGGAGCAGTCTGGATAAAAATAAAGGGACAGATTTTCAAACGGCAGTGTAGGGGTTGCCACAAGCCCTGCATCAAACCCTTGTATCGGCAGTACTGCGCCAGTCCTAATTGCTGCAGTTGCACCCGATTTTACAATCTCAGGCTCAGTTGAGGCAGTTTCTATGATTTATGGCAACCTGCACCAAATATCTGACATAAGCTCAGTACAAATGACCCTTGGGATTGCTATAAGCTAGACTATAAAAAGCCACTCTAACTAGCGGCAGTTGCTGCAGGGGATAGAAGATCCTGATAGTTGCAATCACAATGTACCATATCATCAGCGCACCCAGGGCTTGTGGTGATCTAAGCTGTCTAAAGATCTGGCCCAATATCTTTAGTTATAGAGGAGGACGCCTTTCAGCTTTGCAAGTCCAAATATCAGTTCTCTGTCCAACTTACTAGGTTTACTAGCTTTTAGGTGAGACTTAAGAAGACATATGCCCATTAAAATGTCTCCCACGGGGGTGGGGGGGGTGTAGCCAACAGCCGAGCTAACAAGAGCTTTTCACAGAGGATCTACACTCAGTGAAGTTTTTTAAAGAAATTTAATTGCAAAACCTCTAGAACAAAATAAACAAACCTAATATATCAAAAGAGAATATTGCCCTGAACAGATTGATACCACTCACTTGAGGTCAGCAACTGGCAATCCAAAGCTATGGGTGGGACGAATGAGGCAGCACCAGGTGGAGAAGGAGCCCACTTGAAAGATACCAAAGCTGGGCCAAGCAAGGAAGCGAGCGTGGGGATGGCAGAAGAGGTTAATCTACTGTCTAATGCCATGCTCCTTAAGGCAATCCAGAAATTGGATGGTAAAATGAAGGAATTCACAGCACAGTTCAAAACTATGGACACTAATTTTGGTAAATTGGAAGAGGACACTAAAGTGGCCATGAAGTCAGCATCTGCAGTGAAGGAAAACGGGGTTCTGAGGAGGTGCCTCAAGAACTTAGAAAATCTATCTAGAGCCACAAATATTAGGATCCTGGGAATTCCAGAGGATGTCTAAGGAGACGATTACATCGGTTTCTTGCTGAACTTATTTAAAGATATTTTACAAACATCAGAGGAGTACTCAGTCATCAAGGCATACTGGATAACACGTTGTGGCTCCAGACAATGCATGGTGATAGGTCATCTACCACCTCAGATCCTCCTGGTGGTATTGGGGTCCATTGGAGACAGAGATTCAATTATGGCCCAGGCTACGAGAAGTGGATTGATGGATTGGGGAGGAAACAAAATTCACATCTTCCCTGATCTGAGTTATGACACGAGGCAATGAAGAAAAGGTTTTGATGCTATGTGGGCCCGATTGTGACAGTTGGATATTCAACATGTCTTACTGATGCCAGCAAGTCGCGAATATTTTATGGGGGAAAAACTTTTCAATTTGCAGACCTCACAGAAGCCGGCAAGTTTACCAACCAAGCTGGAAAAGAATTTCAAGTAAAGAACACTGATGCTGAAAGTGAAAATGAGGACAGTGAGAGAGTAAATAATATTGGGACTAATATGACTTGTTTCTTTTCGTTAACAGCTGTACTGGTCTGTGGAGAGACATGATAAATGTTTTGACCTTTAACTATTTGTACCATGTAGATGATTTTGTTGTTGGATAAGTCAGGTAGGAAACCTTCCAGTTCATACTGGACTATAATTATGTGACGGTACAACATATTGCGACCTATTAACAGACCATACTGAATAATATAACTTGAATTCAGTTAAATTAAAAATTAATGTTTTGTTGTGTTTGAAAGGTTAAGTTAAATTGTATACTGACTAGGGCGAGCATAAGGGAGTAAAAAGCTGGTAAATCATTAATGTTTTCACCGACGTAGGTGGGAAATATATCTATTTAAATGATAGGGAACCTGATGTTAAGTTCTTTAAAAAAAAAGATGTGTTGTTTAATCTCCGCTCATGGCAGCATGAGACCAGTTTCAATAATTGATCTAGAACTGTATAATTATAATTTAGCTAACCCCCCCATTGTCGTAGCATTTTATAGGGGTTTTTCAAATTTGATACTGTAAAACTGAAGTATTGCATTCATGTACTGTGATGAGATCAACATGTACACCTGCCTATATGACAATTACACTGTATATTGTATGCAGTAAAACCAATAAACATAAAGTTAAAAAATGTCTCCCACAACTGTGTGGGTATATTAACATGTTCTGGAGACCCAGTTCAGATGGCTGTCAAGTTTGGTTTTAAATGTTGAAAATTCACTGGCTTTGACCACTTCCTGTGGTAGCCTATTCCAAGCTTTTGTAGCTCTGATGATAAAGCAAGTATCCCTTTTTGTGGAGAAAGCCCTTGGGATAATAAATTGGAAGGAATGACTCCTTGTGTTAACCTTTTTTTCTGTAAATTGGAGACTGCATTGAATGGTTAGATCTGGGTCCTGTAAGATCTTAAAGAAAGGAAGAGATCTCCCCTAAATGTTCTGTCCTCCAGTCTAACTAAACCAGTATCTGCCAGTCTTTGGTTATAAGGAAGGTGTCTTATATTGGGAATGATCTTAGTTGCTCTATGCTGAACTTGCTCTAAAAGTTTTATGTCCTGTTTGACATAAGGATTCCAGACTGGAGAACAATAATCCAGGTGGGTCATGTTGTATGTTTAGTAAAGAGGGACTATTAGGAATAGCACCATTGAGCAAGCTCATTTTCAAGGTGATCCTGGATGGACACCAACAGAAAAACATTTCAGTACATACATTGGTACAAAGAGCATAGTATTACACAATACAACCAGATAAGGTCCTAAGTAGAAAGACAGAGGATATAGAGCAGTGGAGGAATATATAAGAAGATTCTATATAGCAGGTCTACTTGATAAGAAATAATTACATTACGAACTTCAATCAAATACTGTAATTATTGATGACTCATCCAGTTACAATATACTCCCAAGATATAAATGGACTTCATAGTCCTATTAAGCATGCCCGCTTAATGCAACATTTAAGGAGGCAGAAGGTGGAAGTCTTCTTTCTACAAGAAACCCATCTTCCTGACCTAGAGCATCAAAAACTTAATTGGGGTGGAAGCTATGCAGTTTATGCATCCTCACACCCTAGGGGAAGGAAAAGAGGGGTAGCCATCTTAATTCCACCAACCACACAAATGGAGGTGAGGGTGGTACATAAGGATGGACAGGAATGTTATGTGATTAATCAAGGTAGACTATATTCAAGAGAGGTGACCCTGGTGAATGTCTACTTCTCACCCCAAACAAAATTACTAGTCCTGAGGCATGTCCTTGCCGAAACTCTGGGTAATCTGAAAGGCCAGTTAATATTAGGAGGTGATTTATATATTATAATGCAGCTTAGTTTGGATTCATCCAGTCTGATAAATCATCGCCAATCTAGCACAGCCAAATACCTTAAGGTGCAGCTGGAACAATTAGGCCTTACGGATGTTTGGCGGAAACTTTTCCCAGCCTCTCCTGGATACACCTATCAGTCCAGTAGATTCCACACTTATTTCAGGCTGGACTATTTTATTACCACCTGCAAACACCTAACCACGGTATATGATGTTACCATCCATCCAAAAATACTGTCGGACCACCATCCCATCCTATTAAAACTTGAGCTGGGTAAACAATCCAAAAATACACTTTGGAGATTAAACACCCTGATCTTAAAATATAAAAAAATTGTGGAAAAAGTAAAAAGACAGACTGAAACAATTTTTGGGGAGAATGCCTCCCCTGAAGTACCTGAGGCTATCCTTTGGGATGCGATGAAGGTAACAATTAGGGGGGAAATTATCTCCTATACATCGCACAGAAAGAAGAAACAGGAAAGCGAATACAGGGACTTCATGACAACTTTACAGAACTACCAACTAATGTATAGGGAAGGGGATAGAGATCTCCAAATAAAAATAAGGGATACCAAAGCGGCAATTCAAAAAATATTAGATGTTAAGATTCAACAGTCAATGACCTATCTAAAGCTATCAGAATATGGGGAGGGGGGCAAGGGGGATGAGACAGTTGGCTCATAAACTGCAAGCCCAAAAGAAAGCAGCTACCATTCTCAAAATTTAAAAAAATCCCCTACAGGGTGAACTACTCATAGAGAGGATGATATACACCAGATATTGGTGAATTATTATTGGGACCTATATAAGAAGGAGGACCAGGCCACCCCTGAACAGCGGCAACATTTTTTGGGACAGTTGAAACTCCCAACCTTGTTGGAAACACAAGCCCAAATGTTGATAGCCCCAGTTACAATAGATGAAGCTGCTGCAGCCCTTAAGAATCAAGCCATTAACTGTTGCCCAGGGCCATATGGCTTTCCTAGTGAATGGTATAAATGTTTCCAAATAGAACTACTTCCCAGACTCCATCCCCTATTTCAGGAATTAGCCGGAGGAGCTCCCCCCCCCGCCATCATGGGACTTTGCCATGATTACAGCTATACCTAAACCAGATAAAAATAAAATTGAACCATCCTCCTATCACCCTATCTCCTTATTAAATAATGACTACAAAATCTATATGGCTATTTGGGTGGGAAGGATGGGACACATCCTCCCAACAATAATACATTCGGACCAGGTGGGCTTCTTAAAAAATTGTAGTACAACTGATAATATATGGAAAACTCTAATCCTAATAGAATATATACAACAACGACAGATCTCTGCAGCCTTTCTTAGTTTAGACATGGACAAGGCATTTGACAGGCTATCCTGGAACTTCCTATGGGATACATTACGGGCCCTTAATTTCCCGGAGATCCTGGTCAAGTGTCTTAGGCTTATCTACAACACACCCAAAGCTTATGTCCACGTCAATAGCAGAGTTTTTTCCCCTTTTCCACTTTACCAGGGCACTGGACAGGGTTGCCCACTATTTCCACTTCTTTCTGCAACCTATGTAGAACCTCTGGCAATTGCCCTGTGATCGGTCCCAGACATTGAGGGTGTCCCATTCCATCAGAATGAATATAGGCTTAGTCTATTTGCTGACAACCTTCTCCTTTCTCTCCTATCACCAACCCATTCAATCCCAACATTGTGGAAAATATTACAACAATTTGAACAGGTAGCAGGGTTCAAATTAAATACTACAAAAACTGCGGTGCTTCTGTATAATTGTTGGCCTCCTGCTTCTTTAAAACAAGCCTTCCTCCTAAAATGGAGATCTACTAAAACTAAATACCTGGGTATTCATATTCCTCTGGACTTGGGAGTTCTGGACATACTGAATTACGAACCACTAACAAGGACAATTCAGAAGGAATTAAAGAGATGGGGAAAATTAACTCTTACTTTCTTCCAAAGAATAGAAACAATTTGTATAAATGTTCTTCCCCATCTGTTGTATCTGTTTCAGAATATTCCTTTTTTTCCCTCGGCATTTCTCTTGAAGTCATGGGATACAATGATTTCTGGCTTTATTTGGGGACATAACCACCCTCAAATATGGCTGAGCCAATTAAAACTGTCTTTAAAACTGGGGGGAACAAATCTGCCAGATCTGCACCTATAGGCAGAGGCTTCCTTTATGCGCCTTCACCTGCTGTGGTTATCCCAGAATTATGTAGCACAGTGGAAAACATTAGAGTTTCATATCAATGATCTCTATGATATAAAAAAAATATATTGTTTTCCTCCCTAGGGCAATCTTTGCCATTAAAAGACTTTTCTAATATAATGGCGCAAGTCCTAACAATATGGTTTAAGGTCAGGAAATCAAAACTTTTCCTTTCTACAAATGAATACTGTCAAATTATTTCAGAGGAGGATTTATTTCTTCCATTTAAATCTGACTTGACTTTTGCTAAGTGGTGCCAGCTTGGTCTGGAGCACATATTCCAGTTTTGGGGTGCACTGGTGTCTTAACATTTGAAGAATTAACCCTAAAATATAACATCCTGAGCTCTGATTTATTTAGATATTTTCAGGTTAGAAATTATATTCTATGGAGTAGGGTGAATCAGGCCAAGCTTATACGCCCAGCTCCTCCCTTATTCTAATTGTACTTGGACCATATTCAGGGGAACCATTGATATCATTTAATAGCGTCCCTATGTAAAATCATGAGGGACCTAACTTCTAAGTCTACGGTCTCGGTCAGACAGAGCTGAAATAAGGAACTTGGCCTGGAAGTTACTGTGGAACAATGGGAGGAATCAGCCCTAGCAGTGGTGAAGATTATCTCTGCTAACATATGGAGGAAATTTTCATGGAGGTGTCGGTACAGATATTTTAGATCACCTGTGAGGCTTATCAAATATCTGCCAGCAAGTTATGGAAAATGCTGGAGGGGTTGTGGGTGCTTGTTAGCAGACTTGGGTGACATTATGTGGGAATGCCCAATTCTCATACCATTCTGGATGTGTTTGCAACAAGATACAGTATGTTGGCTTGTTTGGGGGAATCAATTGAGCTTACAGCAGAAATGTTTCTGTTGCATATATATTGAGAACACATTCCATCCTGGAAGGGAACACTGCTCCCGGTCTACCTCCTAGCAGCAAAAAAAGCCATTACAAGATGGTGGATGGCCCAGAAAGTCCCTACCATACAGGAATACAGAGATATCCTGGTGAACATTTATAAAATGGAAAATTTAATAGCTAAAATGAAGGAAAGGGAGCAACAATTCCATCTTAAGTGGCAGAGATGGATCATCCATCAAATGGCAGTGGACCGGGACTTCTGCCCCTAAATTTGGAAAACAATGGATTCAGGGGAATGGCTGGGGGGTACCTGTAAAGATTAGAAATCTATATATTGCCTCCCTTACTATTTTACTGTTTATCTATTTATATACTGTAGCTGTACCTCCCTATACTGTATGTATGCACATACCTGTAACTATAAGGAATGTCTGTGTTATATCTGTGTCATTTTGTGTGTGTGTGTGTTTTTTTTAAGAAAAAAACAAGTAAAATGCTTAATAAAAAAAAATAAAAAAAATCAAATACTGTAGGTACAAAGATACAAATGCTGTATAGGCGGTGATATACAAAACAGGCATCCCAAGGAGAGCCATGAAATGTAACAGGAGGGATAAAACAAGTTATGAATAGCAATTACATTTCTCCTAGACAGGAAGGAGAAACAGGTTATGAATAGCAAATACATTTCTCCTGTATAAAGCAGTCCAATAAGGATTTAAAGGACTGAAAACAGATAATGGTAGTAAGTTTTGGGGAGTATTGGAGATTATTCCATAAGGCAGGGAGAACTTGGCTAACTGCAGATTCCCCATACTAGGACCCTAGCCTAGGTACATCTAGTAGTAAATAATATAACTTTCTTGTCATTTTTGGAAATTTCTCTCTTTTTTTATTTCAAGTCCTTATGAATTTAATCCATTTTGACTGCTAATGCTTCAAACTGCTTATTAAAGCAAATGATCTTATTTAGTCTCTTGTTCAATAAGAGACCTAAGGTTCAGTGTGTGCCTGCCAGTCGAGTAAATGCTTGGCCATGTTATTTTCAGAGTTACTTTGGCTTGTCTCATTCCTCTGGATTTCCACCCTCTGTAGAAGTGCCTGAGAAATTTCTTGAGGCTAAAGTAAATTTGGTAGCTAAAAGAGCCACACTAAAGGCAGTACTCTGGAGAAGGGGGAGGGGTGGGAGGTGGGCATGAAAAACACTAGCAGGGGAAGTGTGTGAGTGTGTGGCTTATATAGGATGGTAGGGTTGAGTCTGACACCCACCCATTTAACCACAGGTGAAATCTTTCAATTAATTGTGTGGTTGCCAGTTATTGAAGTGCTTGTAAAATGTTACTTTGACTGTTACTTTGGCATGTTTCTTTCCTCAGGATTTCCAGCCCCAGTAGCAGTGCCAGGGAAGTTTCTCACAGCTAAAGGAAATTGGTAGCTAAAAAAGCCCAGAGACCAAATTATGAAGTAACAGAACCCGCCTCCTCCTCCCATTTATGGAACAGACCCAATAACAAGGAGAAGGGGGAGAGGAAACCCCCCTCTGGGAAAACCTCTACGGAACCATGGACTATTCTCCCTCCAGACTTCTAAAAATTATGAGGTTAGCTGTTAAGTTTGGTAGAATTTAAGTTTGGATGTCTAGGTTTCAAACGGGATGATGTGAGTGAACCATGATCTTTATGATGAGAGCTGGTGTGTTCTTTAGAAGCAGAGATGCTACGTACTCATGAATGAATGGCTGGAAAAAAAGATGAGGATTCGAGACCCAGACAAGATAGTAAAACTCTGACACAAGGGATGAACCAGGAAGTAGTCATGATGCAATAGTTTTCAGTACACAGAAGAGGATGAGTAGAATCAGGACGTCTATCCATAGTTTGTAGCTGGTAGATGACTTGAATGGGACACCAAGCTGGGTTTGTTGCGAAATAGGATATGCGGATCCCTGATTACTTCTGTCAGTTCTTGATCTTGGTAAAGTAAGGGTAAAGTGATTTGCTGAAGCTTTCTTGAGGCTGTTCTTTGTTAGGTGAGTTGCAGGACTGAAAACAGAAGAAGAGATAAATTATCCAGGTCTAGCTGACAGCCAAGTGCTTGGAACAGTATGATGTAGCCAAAGGCTGATTGCTTGTGAGAAGTATGACAAGGCCAACAGGCTGAATATTTCTGAGCAGTATGGTGTGACTGACAGGCTGGACAGCTATGTGCAGTATGATATAGATGACAGGTCGACTGCTTAAGAGCAGTATAATGTGGCAGACAGGCTGAATGCTTATGAGCTGTAAGGTGATGCCGACAGGCCAAACATTTGTGAGTTGTAAGATGAAGCCGACAGGCTGAATAATTGTGAGCAGTATGATGAGGCCAAAAGGCCGGATACTTGAGAGCAGTATGATGCTGCCAACAGGCTGAACAGCTATGAGCAGTATGATATGAAGTTTCCACCACTGAAATGCGCCCGCGATCCAGCGCTGGGCAATTATGGCATCAATTGGCAATGTCGCCAATCGTGTTTTTTGTGTGGAGCTACACCCATCACACCCCCCTTGTGCAGGGCAGTGCACCCCTGTGTCCCCCTACTTATAGATTCTGTAATAGGCAGGCAGTATAGTGCAGTGATTTAAGGCTCTGATCTGCAAACCTAGAGACCTGGGTTTGAATCCCACAGCCCCCACTTGCATATTGTGTGACTCTAAGCAAGTCACTTAACTTCCTTGTGCTCCCTGGTTGCACCTGTAAACAAGCTTCAGCTTAGTGTGCCTCTTCTGGTTTAAATAAAAAAAAACAACTCCGGGGGTTGGTGGACCTTGGGAAGGGGGAGCACATCCCACATTTAGAGCCCTGATTGCCCAGCACCATAATGCCAGTGTTCTGAGCACCGAAATGGGATATTGATGATAGGTTGATTGCTAATGAGCAGTATGATGTGGCTGAAGGGTCACTTGCTTGTGTGCAGTATAATTTGGTTGACAGGCTGATTGCTTGTGAGCAGTATGCAGATCCTAGGGTGATGGAGGAGGAGTCATAATTTCAACAGGCAGAGGATGGAAGTTCTGAGTTGCATATGAAGTTCAAGTTGATATTCTCAGTAAATTTATCATGAAGGAGGAAGAATGACTTGTATTTATTAGGGCTAAGGCTGCCTGATTATCAGATTAGAACACAACAGGTTAATTGTTCCAAAAGGTGACCCCAGGTGAGAGCAGCTATTGAAAATGGATAAGGGTCAGACAAGGAAGACATGGATTAAAAACAAAGAATATCTTGGATTTCTGATAGCTTTGGACAAACAAATCAAAATGGGCCACAAAATTCCTCAAAACCATAAGATGGGGTTGCAATGAGTTCAGTTCAGTTTATTTTAAATTCTGTTGCTGGAATTTTACAAACATGGATATGCCATTCCAGTGTAAGAGCAAACGTGGCCACATGATAAGGTTTGAACAAATGGAAGCAATGAAGTGAGGTGATGATCCAGAGCTCTGCCAGTGACTAAATGTGCAATATTAAAAAGGGATATGAAAGTTTCCTCAGGGAATACTCCTCATCATACAGTTGAGGTGTCATAGTAATGATAACAGTTTTAAATGTGTACAGGATCATTTGGATAAGATGAAGAGACCTAATCAGATTATCAAGTAGTCTGTCTTCAGATGTCTGGATCTATAGAAGCAAACAAATACCTAAAGTTCATGACATGGAATGAAATCTGGCATGGAAGCCTTTGTTGAGGCCTGAGAGAAAATTGAATCAGATTCAGGTGGATGGGTGGACAACTGCTGGAAATGAAGAATTTAACTTAAGTCAAAGGTAAATGACAGCTGTGGCCTGATAGGAAAGAGGGCAGGAAAATAGTAACAGATCATCTTAGAGTCAGTTTCCTCGCAGTAGCAGCAGCATGTAGCAGAGTGTATGGTGGCACAAATCAAGTGGATCTGTTGAAGTTCATGGAATTGATTAATCTGACGGAAATACAATCTATTATCCTTTTCATCTGCAAGATTGAATGGTACAAGAAAATACTTGCTCAGACAGTGAAGCATAAGATGAATCAGAATTTGGAGATGGACAGAAGATTGATCAACAATGACAACAAAGAACTACTGAACAACTAGATGTCTTCAAATCTCAAAAAAAGAGAGGACAGAGGCTGTAAAAGGACAAAATGACTGCACATGGAACAGGCAGGACACATAGTCTAGCACAGTGCCTGTAATATAGGTCATTGTTCAGAGCTGCTCAAGATTCTTGTGACTTAACTCTCAACAGACAAGCAATAGTTTGGACAAAGACTGATCAGTGAGAAACACAGAGCATGACCATATCTGATAGCAAGAGCAAGTTGAGAATACATATGCAATTCCCCCTGACTGAAGTGCTTGTTGGTTGCTGAATCAGTTTGGAAGGTTGAGCCACAAGCAATGATGTCTGCTGGCAAAGCACCAGGAAATGGAGGGTGAATTATTGAAATAGGAGTATTACCAGGAAGACCTAGAAGCTAATTCAATGGACTTAGATTCAACTGTTGACCATAAAGCCAGGATTCCAGGATGCCACGTGGACTTAAGCCAAGCTATTGCTGAACCCACTTGGAGTGTGATAATCCATTACTCATTAAACCGAAATAATGCAGGAGTCATAGTAGATGTAGGTAATGGTGATAAAGGTGAAGCTGATTTTGCTCTAACTGCTCTGAGATACAAATCCAACAGATCCTGCTTTCTGGTAGAGAAGAAAACTATGGGCCTTCACTTCTCAGTGTGCAGATATCAGCTTGGGAAAAGTCCATTCCTTAATGCAGAACTGAGATTTCGAGGAGGCTTCTTGTGAAGAATTTGATGGTTGGCAGACTGCTTGGAATTCATGCCCTCTAGGTTTGAATTAATGGAGAGAGTGAACATGAGATCTGAGGCTGAGAACTGGAAAGGATAACAAGGAGGATTTAGATGAGCTCAGGATGTTGAGCCTGTTCCAAGGAGGTTACTGCTATGAGCAGATGGTCCCCGGCATCCCGAGCAATGCTCTGAGGATGGGACCCAGTTCCAACTACAGGCTAGACTAGGCACATGGCTGCGTAACTGTGCTCTTACAGGCCACTGCACTACCACTATATCTTTTATCCCAGGAAAAATATGAAATAGTGAACAACAAAGACAACAGAGCCAAGAAAGAACTATTGAACAAACGAGAGGTCTCCAAATCTGGCACCGACCAGTGTATGTTATAGGAGGTCCAGAGGGAGAATGATGCTATTGGAACAGCTAAGCATTAAGAACAAAAGACAGGCATCAACCAGGACCAGCAGGGAATATAAATAAGGCTGCAAGACAGATTACCAAAGCGGAACTGGGGAAAATGGCTATAGCTGGATCTCTCAAGGAAAGGAGACAGTTGGCCAGCAAAGGAAAGCAGAAAGCTAGGAACTATGATAGGAAAGGATACCTGAAAGAAACAGAAGCAATAAGGCTCCAAAAGCACAGTAAAAGAGGGACAGACAAGTGACAGGAAGCCGCAGCTACAAGCAACCAGGGCAGAAATGCACAAGAAATGGGGAAGGGGCCTGCAGCAAAAACAAGCACCAGAGAGAGAGAGAGAGAGAGAGAGAGAGAGAGAGAGAGAGAGAGCAGCACAGACATGAAAAGCAAAGCACAGCAAACAGAACCAGGAAAGAAATCAAAGGAAAAAAGTAGGTGGAGAACAGAAGCAGGGGGATCAAGCAGGCCATGGAAAGCACAACAGCAGCAGCAAAGGGAGCAGAAACAGCAGAACAAGAAGCAAACAACAGAGGCAGAATGGACAGCAGTGAGGAGACTCAAGGAGAGAGACACAAAACAAAATGGCAGAGGAAGCAGAGAATCAGAGGCAGCACCGAGGGAAGTCAAACAAGAAGACACTAGGTTGGGTGTGTATGTGAGTGTGTGGCTTATGTGGGGGAGGAGGGGAATGGAGTTTGGTAGCCACCCATTGAACCACAGGTGAAACCCTTCAAATCTGATTATGTACTATTTCTCCTGTTTCCCCAGGTATGTTTCAACTAGATCAGTGTGTTTTTTTCCATAACTGTGCACTAGGATGTTTGAAAGCTTGAAAAGAACTTACCTGGGCAGCAATTTTGAATCAAGGTTAGGCAATGGATGGGTTGGACTTCATATGGAGCTATTAGAAGAAACTCAACAGACAGTGGTGGTTTATTTTTGGGATGAGCTCTTTTTTATTTTGTGAGTGTAGATCCCATTTACAGAGAGGTTGATGACAAGGTTAGAATCAGGGGTGGATGCTTCCTCTTCTTCATGCAACACCACAGGAACATGGTGGGTTGGTGAGGATGGTTTGGTTTCTGGACAGGTAAAACCTAAAATAGGGAAGAAAAATACTACTGCAAATTCATGGAAAGGGGTGTGCTTCAATGCCAGAAGCCTAGGAAACAAAATTAGTGATCTACAGGCAATAACGGCAGACACCCAAGTGCACCTGGTGGCCTTCTCGGAAACATGGGTCAAAGAGAACAATGACTAGGACTTCTCAGTCCCAAGTTATTCTCTTTATAGACAGGATAGAAAGGGTGCGAGGGGAGGAGGGGTGACACTTTATGTTTGTGATGGTATAACTGCCATGTCAGTCGACATGAACAAAAAAGAGGAGGTAGAATCACTGTGGGTTCAACTCAGCTCAGCACCTGGAAAAAGTTATGCATCGGGGTCATTTACAGATCACCGTGGCAGTAGGAAGAGAAGGATGCAGAACTCATAGAGGAAATCAGATGTGCGTCACATAAAGAGGAAACCATGGTGCTTAGCGATCTCAACATGCTAGATGTAGACTGGGGTAACCTAGTTGCGAGATCAAGAAGTCAGACTGTGGTAGATGCCTTACAGGACTGCCTACTCACCCAATTGGTTAGCACACCAACCAGACTGGATGCCACCCTTGATGTGGTACTCACTAATTCAGAGGTAGTAGAAGATGTTAAAGTTGGGGAACCACTGGCAAATAGTGACCGCAACTCCGTATGGTTTGTATTGTCACCTGAGGAGGTAAAATCTCAGTCACAAGTGGAAGTCTTGAGCTTTAGGGGAGCAAATTGTAGAAGAATGAAAATGATGGTCAAAGTCAACATGACTGGAGTACATGAAAAACTGGAGGTAGACGACATCTGGGGGATAATTAAGCAAGCCATACTTGAGGCCACCAGACCCTGTATTATAACTGTGTCAAAAAGAAAAACAAACATAAAAGACCCACCTAGTTCACTTACTAGGTCAAGTCAGCAATTAGAGCCAAATGGAAAGCATACCACAAACATAAAAAGAGCCAATACGACATTGACTGGGACATCTACGTTCAGAAATATAAAAAGGCCAAAAAGGCTGTAAGGCAAGTGAAGGCATTGACTGAACTTTGGATTGCTACAGGTATCAAATCTGGCAATAAAAAATTCTTTCAGTACATCCAGGAGAAAAGAAAGAGAGAGGGAGAGATAGTTAAACTCTCCGAGGGGGTCAAGATCATTGAAGACAACGGACAAAAAGCGACTGACCTTAATGACTTCTTATGCTTGGTGTTCACCAAGGAACACATCGGTCCATTGCCTGAAAATGGCATTAAAGCAATGGATAAAGGAAATGGAGATTCTGAAGATTTCCACCAACAGAGTAAAAGAGGCACTAATGCACCTAAGGACTGACAAAGCACTAGGGCCTGATGGAATGCATCTAAGGGTGCTGAAGGAGCTTGCTGAGGAACTAGAGGACCCGCTGGAGCATTTGCTCAACTGCTCGCTTCTGACAGGAGTGGTACCAGGGGACTGGAGAAGAGCAGAGGTGGTACCTCTCCACAAGCGAGGGAGCAGAGAGGAGGCTGGTAACTACAGGCCCTTCAGCCTCACATCAGTTGAAGGAAAAGAAGTGGAGACCTTAGTTAAACAGGATATAGTGGAATACCTAGATAAGTACAACCTACAGGATGACAAACAGCATGGATTCATGGCTGGCAGGTCATGCCAGACAAATCTTATCACGTTTTTAGACTGGGCGATCAGGGAACTGGATAAGGGATACCCAGTGGACCTCCTCTATTTTGATTTCAGCAAGGCATTCAACTCAGTGCCACACAATTGCCTGCTAAAAAAGTTGGAAGACCTAGGCATTGCTGAAAGCTTGGTCAGATGGGTGGGGAATTGGCTTAGTGATAGAAGTCAGAGGATAGTTGTCAACGGAGTAAGGTCAGAAGAAGGAAGAGTCACTAGTGGTGTGCCCCAGGGTTCAGTCTTAGGGCCGGTCCTGTTTAACATGTTCATCTGCAACATAGATGTAGGCATTCAGGGTAAGCTAGAACTGCTCTCTAATGATACCAAGCTGGGTGTTAAGGTTGACAGCATGGAGGCGAGCATGGAACTTCAGAATGACTTGCAAAGGTTAGAAGGATGGTCTAACGTCTGACGACTGAAGTTCAACGCAAAAAAGTGAAAAGTGTTGTATCTGAGTAAAGGGAATCCAATGATGGATTATTGGCTCAACAGGATAAAAGTCAGCACCTCCCAGAAAGAAAGTGACCTTGGGGTCATCATATGTGACTTCCTTAAACAATCGAGCCAAGGTAGGGAAACAGTGTGACAAGGCAGCAGGTAAAGAAAATAGGATGCTGGGATGCATAGGCAGGAGCATCACCAGCAGGAAAAGGGAGGTCATAATTCCACTATACAAGACACTAGTGAGGCCCCACCTGGAGTACAGTGTACAGTTCTGGAGACCTTACCTATGCAAGGACATAGACAGGGTAGAGAAGGTTCAGGGGAAGGTAACTTGAAGGAACTGAATACGTACTCCCTGGAGGAGAGGAGGGAGAGAGGGGATATGACAGAGACATACAAGTATCTTACAGGGAGGAACAGGGTGCAGGAATACACTATTTTAAGCGAAAAGATGTTCCAGGACTAGAGGCATGGGATGAAGTTGGAGGAGGACGATTCAGAGGAAACATGAGGAAGAATTTCTTCACAGAATGGGTGGTGGACAAGTGGAACACCTGCCAGAGGAAGTGGTGGGGGCTGAAACAATCACAGGATTTAAGAATGCATGGGATAGGCATAAAGGAATTCTGGAGGTCAGGGGTAAGGGGCAACAGACTTCTAGGAAAACATAAACTGAACTTACAAGCTCAAATGGGCAGACTGGGTGGGCCATAGGTCCTTATCCGCCGACACTGTCTATGTATCTATGTAATGCAACAAGGCTTACAGCAAGTCAAATAGAATGCTGGGGAGCATGGGGAGAGGACTCAACAGCAGAAACAAGGAGGTGATCCTTCCACTTTACAGGTCCCTGGTGAGGCCCCACCTGGAGCACTGCATCCAGTTTTGGAATCCGCACCTTAAAAAGGACAGGAATAGGCTGAAGACTGTGCAGAGAAGAGCAACCAAGATGATACAAGGCCTCCATGGTCTCTCATATGATGAACGTCTGAGGGAGTTAAACCTATTCTCACTCGAAACAAGGAGGGAGAAAGGGGACATGATTGAGACTTTCAAGTTCTTAAAGGGCATATTAATAAGGTGCATACACAGAACTATTTCAAAGGGACACCATCTCGACCACCAGGGAGCATGAATGGAAGCTACGGGGAGGGAGCTTCAGAAAAGATCTAAGAAAGCATTTCTTCATGGAAAGAGCGGTGGAGCCCTGGAACAGCCTGCCGGGGGAGATGGTGCGTACACAGACTGTGGCAGCTTTCAAGCAAGGTTGGGATGAAGCAAGGGCTCAAAGAGGAATCACAGGATCAGGAAAGGGTTAATTTCAAAAGGGGTTTAGACCCCGGGGCCTATAAGAGGTCTTGGAAACTCTTGGGCAGACTAGATGGACCACGGTCTTCTTCTGCCCTCACTTTTCTATGTTTCTATGTTTCTGTGTTAGGAATGCCTGGGTAAATGACCAGGACACTGACCAGGATGGCATAGGGTGCCCACACCTGGACATACCCCAGCCTGAACAGCAGACAGTGTTGATGGACGTGTGCATGGCAGCCAGTACAACAGGAGGCAGTATAGCACAGTGGTTTAAGGCTCTGAGCTGCAAACCTGAAGACCTGGGTTTGAATCCCACAGCCCCCACTTGCATACTATGTGACCCTGAGCAAGTCACTTAACTTCCCTGTGCTCCCAGGTTGCACCTGTAAACACGCTTTCAGCTTAGTGTGTCTCACCTGGTAAAACAAAGGTAAAAAAACAAAAAAAACAACAGAGCTGAACACACACACTCAGCCGGACACAGGTCTGCCCCACTGGTAACACAACCACCCCCAGCAGCACCTGAGAGCACTGGCCTACCTAAATGGGATAGTGGTACACCTGTTTACCGCTGCACCACTGTGGGCACATCACACACAGATGGCCACATGTCCACAGGTACAGACACTGACATGTACACTGGTAAGCATCAGTTATGACACATGGGGTTTCAAGGTGTGACTGGTGAAACAGCAAACTCCAGCGGTTCTTTCAGGAACTACACCAGATGTAGTAGGAGAGGCCACGTGCCACAAGGGAGAATACTGCACAGGTGAGACAGCTTGTTGTGGAGATGTAGGGTGTCTGCAGTGAGCTGTGCAGGATAGGGGACATCCTTAAATAGCCGGCCCATGTCTGCACAGCAGCCCTGTGCACAACCCTGCACACATGCCCACATGCAGACCCAGACCTCACCATGGAGGAACAGATGGCATCGGTGGAGTGGCATATCCCACAGTAGCACTAGGCACAGCCTGAAAAGCCTGGTGCACATGGTGGTAGGGCAAGGGGATGGGCAGTGCACCTTGGTACATGGTTTTAATCCTGCAGTAGCATGGCACAGTAGCCACTTGAGTATCGCATTGCACATGACACATAATGTATGTATATCAATTTGCCCTGCCCCCCCCCCCACAGTGTAATTTCCCACTCAGGTCATAGCTGCACATCACTGTGGCATGCCTCCAGAGTATCTCACAGCCCAGTCTTTGTCCACACAGCACTCCTGTCCCCCACTTCCATGATTGGCATGTCACCTACTGACTATGTCTTGCACCAGCACGTGCCTCATGTGCTACCAGACAGTCCACCATCCTGCTGCTGTGTTCCTGCTGCCAATACTTTTACAAGCTCTCTACCATCCCAATCCAGCTGACCCTTATCAGCCAAGTGCACTGGCAGAGGTATAGACTCCTCGCTAGCCTCTCCCCTTTTGCCAGTGCTGGACATGACAATATGGAGCCCAAGCTCATTAGGATGGGTGCTCCTTTCCTTGCCCTACCAATTACCTACATCTTCAACACATCCCTTACTTCTGGATCTATCCCTGACCTTTGGAAGGTTGCTTGAGTAGTGCCTGTTTTTAAACAAGGTGACCCAAAACACCGTGAAAATTACCGGCAAATAGCCATCCTATCTGTTATCAGCAAGTTATTAGAAAAGGTGGTTGCGTCCCAACTCACTGATTATATTGTGAAGCATGACCTGCTAACCCAGGCTCAGCATGGCTTTCAAAAGGGTCAGAAGCCGCAGATCAAGGAAAGCTCACAGGAGCTATCTTCATAGACCTCTCCAAGGACTTTGATCTGGTTGACCATACTCTCTTGTGTTCTAAGCTTCGTACTTTTGGCTTATATGCCCCACCCGGTTTCATGTCATAACAGCGATTGCAAAACAGCGATAACTATTATGGCGAATATATATCGCCAAAAGCATATTGGCGATATACACTTCTTGGTGACCACACTTCTGGGAACACTTAATGTTTTTGTGGGGGGAGCTTTGCCCCCCTTCCCGCACCCCACTGATTTTGGATTACCAACTCCAGGGGGTGCATGTCAAGGAGGGGGCAAAACTAGGTGTGGGAGTAAAAAAAAAAGGCAGCTGCAAGCAGCAGTAACATTTTCTCCCCTGGTCCATCCCAAACCCAGTGCCTATTGCACAAGAGCCAGCCACCCTCACCACCACACCACAGAGCTGGCTCAGCTGCAGCAGGCACACACCCTATCTAAACCCTCTTCCCTATCCCTCCCCTTCCGGTTGCCCTCCTCACTGTTTCATTGCTACCCTTGCAGGGTAGCGCATAAAGATAGTGCTAAAAATGAGTCTCTGTTTTTGCAGTCACTCATTTTTAGTCGTTATCATCACTGGATACCCCCCACCCTAGCTTGGTACACAAATTACCTACAAGAGAGGCAGCAACTAGTCAACTTTAATAGGGTTTTCTCTGAGCCCACTGCTGTGAAAACTGGGGTCCCTCAAGGGTCTATCCTGGGACCTATCCTTTTCTCCCTGTTTGTCAATGAATTACCCTTGGTTCTGGCTCTTGGAAAAGTAATCCTATATACAGATGACCTAGTGCTCCTAACTAACTCACAGGACATTGGTGTCATAAACTCTCATCAACAGACTGACTTTGGCAGTATACAAAACTGGCTTCTGGCCAACAAGTTAGCCTTAAACCTCAGGAAAATTCAGGCTATGCTATTTGAATCCCAGGCAAAAATCAAACCTTGCTCTGTGCCACTGAAAGTTGGTAGTGAGGATGGGTCCCGTTTGAGGATTGTAAGCTCTCTAAAATACCTGGGAGTCACCCTTAATCCTCAGCTTGATTTCTCCCTGCATATTTGAAATGTGAGTAAGGCAGCCACTAGCAAGCTGGGGTTGGACTACAGAGCAAAGAGCTGTCTCACATTTGCAGTGCATCATGCCCTGAGAAAAAGGTATACTCTTCCCCTAGCCTGTTTTGATACAGGCTACTGTGCCAGGGCGACCCACACAATAGCGTTGCATGATGGGCGAAAGTGAATGGGCTCACATGCATGAACGGCCCATTGACAATTATGCTCCAAGACATGTACGGTGATTACCAATAATGGCAACAGGCAATGAGGGTGAAAGTGGCAAAATTGCAACGGAAGCAATTGGGCGAATACCAGTTGGATGACTACCAAAATCATGTGCGTTCACACGCATGCCCTCATGTGCATGTGCACACAGCAGCAGCAACGCACCTCCTTCACTCCCCCCATTCCCTAGCCATAGCACACCACACCCACGGCAGAGAACAACCCCCCCCAAGGGAAACACTGTCGCCAGTGAAGCACATTCCCCACCCCCCGAAACCACCAATCAGTACGAGAAGGGCCCCGTTGGACAGGCTGCAGGTATGCCGCTCTCGTGGCATGCTCCACAAGACCGCTGCTGATGGATGCAAGGACAAGCCTGCCATGGGTTTGAACCCTACAGGCAGCAACATCCTGTAGGACAGCAGCAGTGTTGGGTGCAGCGGCAGTACGTCATATAGGAAACAAATGTCTACCATGAACCATCAGGGCCCATCACTGGCCACCAACAGCACAGACTGCCACATAGGCACACGGGACATCAGCACAATATACAAGACCGCCATACCTCTGCATGTGTCGGTTGCTCACAGGTCCAGTCAGTAGTACATACATCAACAGCTGGAGCAGTTCTATGTTGTTGCTGTAGTTGGTCAGAACAGCTGGGAGTGGGCAACCACATTGTCTTTTACACAGGCAGCTGCACATAGGGGTGTGTTCCTATGCAGCATCCTGTTTTGTCAGCAGTGGAAGCGGGGAGCAAGGCGTGATTAACATGCACATGATTGCACATCACACCCATAAAACGGCCAGCATCAGGAAGAAAAGTTGTCACTCTATGTATGCAAATGAAGGATGGAGGACATTACCTTCCTCACTAGCCAAAATGGGAGACCACTCCTTGCTCACCATAAATTTGTGTACCGCAGAGACAAGGCGCTACATGGGAAAGTGTATTGGAGGTGTGTGCAGGACCACAGGCATGCCTGTCCTGCATGTCTGCACACCATAGTGGACCATGTCGTCCATACCAGCCACCTGTATAACCATGTCCCAGATGCAGGGGAGGTCGGTGTCTGTGGTGTGATGGCGGATGTCATGCATCAGCCTGGAATGTACAACCAGGGTTGTTGTGCAAGCAACATCAGGGGTCATGGATGCTGTCGATGGCAGGCTGCCAGCCCTGCCCCTGATCTGATGGACCATCCAGTGGGTGCTGCAGGCAGTGAGAGGCTGCCCAGCAACATCCTCCAGCGTGACAGAGCTCACCATCCTGCAGGTGTATATGGTCACATGCGCCGGTGACCAATTCCTGCAATATGATAGCAGTCCATCTGGGGACTGCATCCTCATATTTGCAATGCAACGTGCAATGCTGTACCTCAGTGGGTGCCAGGACTGGTTCCTGAATGGCATCTTTCATGCCACGCCACCACTCTTTGGTCAGCTCTACACTGTCCACGGCATGTGGTCTGAGGTCATCGTGCCAACTGTATATGTTCTCATGTGTTCGCACATGGGACGGTCATACATGCATGTGTTCACAGAGGTCCACCAGCTACTGTGTGATGCTCAGCAGCGTACAGCGCTGCTGGACTTTGAGCATGCAGCATGGCAGGCATTCACATCAGTGTTCGAGGGGGCAGTCATACGAGGCTGCTTCTTCCACTTTTGCCAGGCCATTTGGTGACATGTGTAGAGCAGCACTGAGTTGCATGCATGGTATGCCAGGGATGTGGAGTTTGCACTACAAATATGCACGTGCCTCACCCTGGCATTTGTCCCTGTGAATGACATGGCCAAAGTGTATGTGGAGCTCGTTGACATGCCCTCCTTTCATGACAACAAGGGGTTCCTCTGGCTACTCCTTGATTACATGGAGGACACATGGGTTGGACACCCTGTCGGTAGGACAGCCAGGTGATGGCCACTCTTCCAGGTCCCCACGTGGAACATGTATGAGCCAACATGTGCTGGTCTGGCAAGGATGAACAACGTGGTGGAAGGATGGCACCGTGGCTTTAACACCCAGCTTGGTGCTAGCCATCTGAGTATATGGCACTTCCTGGACTGCCTCAGGGAGGAGCAGTGGCTCAGTGACATGTGCATGGAGCAACTCATGTTGGCCTTGGGGTCTGCCATGAAGAAGAAGGTGTACAGGGACCTGACACGCCGCATTGAAGCAATTGTGGTGGAGTACAGTGTTCGCAGAATGCCAGACTACCTCAGGGGTCTGGTGTATAATTTTCAATTACAGGTGTAGTTTACTGCACCTGTGGCTGTGCTGGAACATATGTACCACCCACTGTCCATGGGGCACCATCGGACCCTGTGCCACATGTCACCCCCAGCACCCGCCATGGCTGCACCTCATTGATACCCACTCAAGCATGCCCCACCATGGTGGCCACCACCCATCACCCATCACATGCTACTACCCACAACGCCATATAGCCTGCTTCAGCCAATGCATCCCCAGCCTGTCTGTATCTTCTTGCATTCCTGTGCCCCACCTGCCCAGCCAGCCACCACCACAACACCTATGGCCACTGTCTCTGAGCCCTACCCACCCTGTCTGCTGTCACCATGCCATTCATGTTGTCCATTCCCCACCCCTGGTTGACTATGCATTCCTACCTGCCATCATTTAAAGAACCACCCACTGTGCTTGTTTCCCCATCCCTCGGCCACCAGCTTCCTGCTCCTGGCCACTTGCCTTTGGCACCTGCAGCTTCCATTCCATCCGTGTTTTGACCCCACCACCACCTCATTGCCTCCGCTGGCCTCTTGGCCCTCCCTTATGTGTCCTTGTCCTGTCTCAGCTGTCCAACATTGTTCACTGGCACCCCGCACCCCCTTGCCCTCTGTCGTTTATCGCTGTTGGCTTGCCCCCTTCCCCCTCCATGTGTGCTGCCGCACTGTGCACTGCTGGTGTCCTCCATGTCAGGTTGTTTCCATCACTCTGTGGACCCGTTCTCATGGTTCTTCCTCCTCTGGTTAGCTACTGTGTGGTCCCTGTGTTTTCCTGCATCCCTGTGGTGGTGCGGTTGTGTTTTTTTGGTTTTTTTTACTATGCCTGCATTCACCGTTCTCATGCACGCCCATGTTGTGGCTTTGCCCTTTCCTTGTTTGCAGTGTGTTGCTGGTGCCCTTCAGTGGTTCACTCTGCTGTAGTCACTCTTCTGACATAGAACTCTTTTCCCTACGCTTTATTATGGGCTTATAACCTTCTCTCATGCCTCAAAAACCAGTCTGTCAAAATGGGATGTCACCTATAATAATATTTGCCGTTTTGCCCTCTCTGCTCCCCGACTTACTCATCATTATGAGTTATATGACAAACTGGAGTGGCTCTCTCTGGGGAATCATTGAATGTTCGTACTGGTCTACTTAACTGACAAAACTGTCAGAACTGCCACTCCCCCCCCCCCCCAAGTCCTAGTGGAACTACTTAAGCCTGCTAACTCAGCTTATCTACCCAGGTCAAATGATTAATCTCTCTTACTTGTCCCCCAAAAAACAGAACTGTCATGGGTGATCAGGCCTTTACTGTGTGTGCGCTTTGGATCTGGAACTCCATTCCTGCACGTTTGCTGTGCCACCTCTCACAACAGTTTTAAAAACGCCCTATGTAATCATCTAAGGTTCACCTTGGCCTGTAACTGCTCCTAAGGAATGTGTCCTAAGCACTTTACTGTTCCGGTCTGGTCACTGGCTGAGCCCAGCTTGAGTTATAAGCTTGATCGTAATGCTTTGAATTAGACTGTTACTTTATTATGTAAGACAATCTGTAATACTGTTTACTTTACTATGTGCTGTCTAAGCTTGCCCGATTGTTGTACCCTGCACTGTATGTATATCTCTTGAAATCTTGCTAAATCCTGTGTAAACCTTGTCTCTTGTTCAGAATATTCCTTGTAATCTCCCAGGTCACACCTGAAAATAGCCATATGTTTGTCTAGTGTGCTTACCTGGTCAACAAAAGCTAAATAAATAAATACAGCCAGGCTGTGTAGCATGGCACATGCAATAAAAACACCTCGTACACTTTCCCATATACAACATCGTGGTGCCACTGGTCCAGTCCAGGCGGTGTAAATGCATCTTCAGGAGGCCAAATGTTCACGTCACTATGGCATTGGTCCTATGGTGCATCTCATTGTACCACTCCTCAGCCTGTGTGGATGGCGACAGGTAGGGTGTCGGTAGGTATGACCTCAGTGTACTTATGTTTGGCCAGTGGATTTTGAAAGCACAGTCAATGACATACAGAAGGTGAGACCCCAGGGGCTGTATGATGCTGGTGGGCAGAGTAGTGTTCAATTCACATCTGAACAAAGACATGAAAACTGGCAGACACCCTTTTCATGGACACCAAGTACAAAAAAAAAGCATCCACATGTCTGGGAGGTGCATGAATCCATTTGAAGGTCCTCCACTTATCACTTGTGGATTTTTTAGGTGAAGACACTTTATTTCAAAGAAGCAAATTTAAGCAGTTTTTTTTTTTGCTCCTCCTCCCCCCTGGCCATCCACTCCTTCAGGCCTGCCAAGGCCCCCTACCACTGCTGCTGAGTCCTGATCGCCATCCACTGCCCCTTACTGCTGTGCTACCAGGTAACCCAAAGTAACCCTTCATTGAGTGGGCCCCTACTCCTGTGGGAGGCTGCCAGGGAGGATAATTGCCCTAAAGAGCTTCCTGTATATCCTGGGCATGGCAGGGGTCAGACCAGACACATGTCTGGGGCTTCTGGCTTATGAAGAGACAAACAGCCATCCTTCGGTTGGTCAGCAGGTGTTTTCCCATTTTCTTGGGAGTGTGAAAGGCTACATGATGTCAAGGCACAAGCTGACGACCATCATGCTCCCTCCCGCAGTGAGGGCTGACGTGTTGTCATGCCTCTGGCCTCTGCCATGGGCCAGCAAATGCTGAGCCATGAACCCACCCTCCCTCCCAGGAGAAGGTGAGTGGTCGTTGAACACTCAAGCCTTCACCCACCAGCTGGCCCTCCAGCACCCAAGTCTGTTCCCTAACCCTGGTCAGCGGTGTCACAGGCAGAAATCCAATTCAGGCAGTTAAATTATAGATGGGGAAAAAACAAAGGTAGTCCACCTTAGCAGTGATGGTTCAGATTAATTCACCTCTGAGTTCTAACAAGCAAAGAGACCAAGTCATTTGTAACTTGTGCATGTGGGGTGTGGGTGTTGAAGAAAGGGGATCATAGTGCTGTCACTACTGCCATCACCCCAGAGGAGTGTGGACTGCATTGCTGCTACTGCCATCACACCGATGGGGTGGGGGCTGTAGTGCTTCTGCCATCACCACTGGTGGATGGGGAATGTAGTACTGTTGCCGTCCCACCTGAGGGATGGGGTGCCATAGTGCTGATACTGCCATCACACATGAGGAATGGTGAATGTAGTACTGCTGCTTCTGTCACACCTGAAGGAGGAGGTCATAGTGCTGTTGCTGCTGCCATCACACCAGAATTATGGGGGCCGTAATGCTGCTTCCATCACACATAAGGGATGGGGGCTGTAGTGTTGCTGCTGCCATCACATCTTGTACCTAAAATAACTTTAAATTGGTATAAGGATGGAAGGATGTGTAACAGTGGAGGTCAAAATTGCTAAAATGCATGTTAGCAGAGTTAAAAATTGTTAAATAAAGTACACAAAACCAAACACCGGTAAAACCGGAATTTTACTTAGCGGGCACCGGTGACAATACCATTTTCACAATGTGCAAAATGGAATATGCCCCTTTTCAATCCCGGTAAACCAGTGTCCCTGGACATCAGTCACCTGATGCAGTGCACAGGACACCATGGCCTGACTATCACCAGTTATGTTGCCCATCACCCTCTAGAAGAAGACAGTGGCATAGTATGCCAGGGCACTCCATAGCTTCTTCTCCACAGCCAGTGCACTGGACCATCCTGTGGTGGGTGTAGTGTAGGCCTGTATCAGGCCACACAGGTCCTGAATGGTGGCATGGTCCAGGGAGAAGTGTTAGATGCAATCCATATGGATTAGGGTGGCTGCCTACAGGCAAGTCTGTACATCTGTAGTCTTTGGCACTGGCTATGGTTCTGCTCACTCTGCAGCTCATCCTCCAAAAGGAGTGCGTCCAGGAGATATGATGAACATATGCTACACATAGCCCTAGGTGTTGCATGGGTAGTGGTCCATGGGCTACCTGAGAATCATAGCTGCACTGTATTATTCCTTTATGTACCCATGTGAAACATACTGAGGCCACAAGATTCCTGCCAGCCCTGCCCATCTCTGGCATGCATGACCCAGGGGCATAGCATACACACTCCTAGGGATGTTGCAGTCTGTATGGATAATAGTTGGCAGAGATCAGTGGCAATGGAGAGAGTTCAAGGAAGCAATGCTAGAACTGATGCAGTCATTGGTCACATGTTTGTTTGTTTTATTTGTTAACCGGATAGGAACACTGGACTAAAGGTCCTTTTTCAGGCTCGACTCGAACAAGCAAGATAGGCATAATACAAACAACAGTAAATCTTCACACTTAATAACATTTACAAATAACCAAGGACTTTAAATAAATTTTGAAATTAGATTTAAAGGCACTTAAAGACATAATTTTACAAAGCCAGCAAGGCAAAGTGTTCCAAAAAAGTGGGTCTGCGATGGAAAAGGAGTGACTGCCTGATTTAGATTGGTGCAGAGGAAGACTTTTTTTTTTTTAGCCCCCACTGTCAGCTGCCGATCATCTGCCTGGTCACGGCACCTCTTGACTTCCACCTCTGTGCCATGGTCTTCCCCTGAGATCCCTGACTTGCCCCTCAGAGGGTGGGGTCATGGCACTGGCCAGGTGCCGCGAAACCAGAAACTAACTGGGGGAGCCAGCGAGGGAGGCTAATTGTAATAAGAGGCTGGTTTCATGGAGCCAGCCAACAGTGGGATTTTCTTCACCATTTTTACCTGGGGGGCGGGGACGTGCAATGACGTCCTGCATCTGCCCCACCCCCTCGAGTACTGTTATGCAGCAGTAGCTGCGGTTCCTCTGCCTCTGCCAGGGGTCCATCAGGCACTGGATGGGATACCGACCCCCGCGGAGAAGGAGAGCAGTCCTCAGGATGCTCCATCCTTCTCCCCCTGTCCAGCCTTCCAGCGACCCAAGTCTGTTCCCGAACCCGGGTCACCGGCATCGCAAGCAGAAATCCAACCGCTGTGCCGACGGGCCTGTTCAGATGCAGAGGAAGGTTTAACAACACACCAGATACTGACCTCAAGTTTTTCAAACATGGTCTAATGACAATCAAATCTGATAAGGGGAAGTAGTATTTTGCATGGACTGCCTGAAAAATTTGGCAGCAAAAAAAAAAGAGCAAATTTGTAATCTGTTGCGAACCAATCCAAATGCGAGTAAAATAAACAATGATGTGTGCGTGATGGCAAACCCAAAACAAAACAACATATATTATTACAGGTGACAGCCAAAATATGATTTTCCTTGGCTCCATGGCCATAATACAAACTATAGTTATACTCTAAGTGGGGCAACAATGAACCATTAGCAATAGACCTTCGAGTTGCAACAGAAAAACATTTCCTAAACTTATAAAGGATACCTAATTTTCGTTTAACAGTCTTATTAACTGCCTTTACCTGGAGATGAAAGGACAAACCAGGATCAAGAAGCACTCCCAGGTACTTAAACTCAGCAGCCTGTTCGACCGCAGTCCCACCTATATCACAAATCAATAAGTCAACAGAGTCTTTTAGCATATGTGAAGTACCAAAAAAGCATAGCTTTTGTTTTTTAATGTTCAAAACTAGGAAGTTTGCTTTAAACCAATCACAAACTTTAGAAAACTCAGACTGTAAGCAAGAAGTCAATTGCAAACTTAATTGGCCTTGTTGAAAAAGTATAAGATCATCTGCATATAATAAAATCTCACAGGAGTTACGCACAGAGGGAAGCTGATTATTGAAAAAAGAAAACATCAGGGGTCCCAATATGGACCCCTGCGGAACAACTCATCTCAAAGCACAAACATCAGACTGAGAGGAATCGACATGAACAACCTGTGAGCAGTCGACTAGATAATTTCTAAACTATTTGACAACCCGTATTGAAAAACCCATTTGTCTCAGCTTCACACATAGAAGAGGATGATCAATCAGATCAAAAGTCCTGGTCAGGTCCATGAACACCACACCACACCATACCTGGCCTGCCCTCTAGTCTATGGTGGGGCAGTTTACTATCCTGTCAGGACAACATGGGATGGCTGCAGGCCTTCAGAAGGCCACTGCAGGTGAGCACTGGGACGGGGGAGGGGGTTACAGTTGTGTGCACAGTGCAGGGATGCTTATGTGTACCACTTTACCACTCCCAATACAGCACTGTCCTGGGACTGCTGCTGGGAAGAGTTGTTTAATTTAACTCTCTCACACAGTATATAGGTTATTAAATCTTCCTTGTTTGCAGTCTCAAAGAGTCTTTTCTGCTGAAAATTGTAAGGAGTCCAATAGATCCTTTCTTGACAAGGTGTCATCCTTACAGTCTGGGATCTCCTCAAGTGGCCTGTCACGGCTCAGTAGTACCATTCCTGGGCTCGACTTAGGTGATCTGACTTCCTGTGGGGAGATTTGCTCAAGTTTGTATGGCAACGTTCTTGAGGACTGCCGCCTACGTACTGCCTCTTGGATCCAAGGCCCCTCTAACTGTTTATTACCTGCATGAGGACCATGAAAGCAGAACTGGAAGCTTCAAGAGCTGAAATATGTCACTTTAGGGAGCAGTAGCCACCATGCCCCATAGGGCAGTACTGCCACAGCCACCTCCAAGGCCAGTACCATTATGGTTTAATAATACAATAAAAAAACAAATTGTAATTAAGCAGAAATTATTTAAAATTCTAAAAACTTGTCCAACAGATGATAGACCAGGGGCACTCTCTAATTACAAACAATCTGTCAGAACTTTAAAGAAACTTATATTATTAGCTAAACAAAATTTAGAATTTAAAATTGCTCACACAAAGGATTCCCGTAAACTATTACATTCTTACCTCAATGATCAAAAAGGGAATGCTAGAGCTGTTGGACCATTGGTTATTAATAATGCTTTACTGATTTTTGATAGTGAGACAGCCTCAGCATTCAATGACTACTTTTGCTCTGTGTTTTCCTCAATTAATGGATGGCAACATGTCACCAGACCCTATCCCCTTATAAGGGGCTAACTATCTCCCTACAAGAGACCAAGAAAGTACTTAAAACCTTAAAAAAGTCTTCCAGCCCAGGACCAGATAATATTAACTCTAATTTCCTGATAGGTATTCGGGACAATATTATATTGCCATTAACAATAATTTTTAACAAATCCTTACAGGAATCTACTGTACCTCCGGACTGGCTTACTGCCATTGTCATTCCTATTTTTAAACAAGGGTTGCGTTCCAGACTTGAAAATTACAGGCCCATTAGTCTTACCTTCATTCCATGTAAGATGATGGAAAAAATTCTGAAAACTATTATCGATCATGAAATAGAATCTTTAAATATTTCAGATTACTTCCAGCATGGATTTAAACAGGGATACTCCTGTACAACTAATTTACTGACCTTCTATGAACACAACAGTGGGTTCTTGGATGATAACATTCCTGTTGATATCATCCTACTGGATTTTAGTAAAGCCTTTGACAAGATACCACATGCTACCTTAGTGGATAAACTTATCACTTTAGGTTTCTCGCCACTCATTACCAAGTGGGTTCATTGTTGGCTTACTGACAGGTCCCAGAGGGTCAGGGTAAATGGTGTTCTCTCTGCATCAAGGGAGGTGACCAGTGGGGTTCTCCAGGGCTCAGTTCTGGGCCCAACATTGTTTAATATTTACATTAGCGATATGAAAATCAAATCCAGTAACATTCTTACAAAGTTTGCAGATAATACCAAATTGGGGGGGAAGAGTAGACACCTCTGTAAACATGAACTTTCTTACACAAGATCTTGGACATATTGAATCTTGGACAATCACAAACGGTATGTCCTTTAATGTTAATAAATGCTCAGTTATTCATCTGGGTAAAACTAACCCCACTCAGTCTTATACACTTAATGGTGTTGATATTAAGACATCCCTCCTGGAAAAGGATCCGGGCATTATGGTTAGTCATAATCTTTCATCAGTTGACCATTGTAATAAAATTGCTAATACAGCTAATGCTTTAATAAGAAGGATCAATCACACATTTACATTGAAAAACTGAACAATGTATAATAACATTATACAAATCTTATATTCAGCCTTATATAGATTATGGGGTCACCCTTTTGGAGCATTATTTGGCGCATGACATAAGGAGGATCGAACAAATACAGCACAGAGTTACAAAAATGATTCCCTGTATGTCCCAACAAAACTATGATGACAGACTTAAATCTACTCGTCTCTATTCTTTGGAGAAGAGAAAGACTAGAGGAGACCTTTTTACAACTTTATAAAATCGCTAAATCTTCAACTTTACTGTCACAGTGTGGTATCTCATATGATACTAGAAAAACATCACCTAGATTACATAATAAACAGCTGTATATTAAAAGGGTTAGGACAAATAAAAGATTAAATTTCTTCACTATTGGAGCACCCAGGCTATGGAATAAATTGCCTCAAGAACTTGTTGATTGCTCCAATATAGGTACTTTTAAATCCAATTTGGATAAATGTTTTTTTTAACAAATATTACTAAGGGTTTATTATCCCACTGTGTGGGGGACAATCTAGATGGGCAATCATCTTCTTTTGTCCTAAATACCAAGTAAACCAAGTACAGGCCAGAGAAAGGGGACAGATAGTTGTGGAGGGGAGGAAGGGAAGAAGGGGGGAAGGAAGCCTTAGCCTGAGGAACTGAGTCTGTGCGCCAGCTATAAGTTCACCCTGTTCCGATAAGAGGTACCCCCTTCTCCCTTCACAAAGGAAGAGGGAACCAGCATGTCTAGAATGCATGCACAGTGGGACAGCAAGCCAAGTGGTGAGCAAAGCCTGAAAGGGGGCATGAAAGAGGTTTGTGTAATGGGGGATTTAGTTGTAAGGGGTACAGAAAGGGATCTGGGTCTCGCACCCTATGGGAAAGAGGTGGTCTGCTGTTTTCCTGGAATGAGTGCAGACAGTCTTATGGAACTCACAGGAGAGAAGGAGGGAAGGCCAGATGTAATTGTGCATATGGGCACGAACAATCTCAGCAAGGAGAACATGAAACAGGTGAAGTAAGACTTCCGTACTCTGGAAGGTAACAAAGGAGAGATCAAGGGCAGTAACCTTCTTCGAGGTGCGACCATGCCTGAATAAGAAGGAAAAATTCCATGTGTTCCAATTTAATACATGGCCAAAGGGTTGGTGCTGGGGGGAGGGATTTTAGTTTCTTAGAGGCTGAGACTCAACCTGGTGAAATTAGAGGCTATTCAAAAGGGATGGTTTACATCTCAACATGGAGAGCAGGACGGTATGGGAGAAAAATGAGCACAGTATGTAGATAGTTTAAATTAAAGAGGGGGAAGTGAGAATGAAATTAAGAATATCACACTAAATCTTAGTAACAGGTTTATTCCAAAATTTAGGAAGTCAAATAATTGGAACATATCTAGGCCGAAGTGGCTTAACAAGAAAATTACTAAACTTAGTAACAAAAAATACAAAATATTTAAAGCCTACATTATATCTCAGACTCCAATTCTTTGGGATAAATAAAAAAAATACAAAAACAGTGTAAATGTGCAATTAGAAGAGCAAGATGCAATATGGAACTTAGTTTGATTAGAAATGTTTCTAAACAAAATAGCAAAACATTCTTTGGTTATATGTAACCCCTAGATGGCGCTATCCCAGGGGCTACTACCCCTGCCTGATTTGCCACTAACAGGTTGAGGGGCCTGGATCCAATGGCGGGTGCCTCCACCCAGAGGTCAGGGTTTGCAATAGTTAAACTTACTTGGTCATAGCCCTCTGGGACACTGCAACCCCCCTTTCTTCCCACTAGTGGCCCACACAATATATCAGAATTACCTTCACAGTATACACTTACCCCCAGGGCTGGTTCAGGCACGGGACCTCCTGTAAAATAAGATACGTGCAACAATCACAGTACAATACTTTAACATAGACAAATACCTCAGGCAGTATAACTTTGCTGAAACAAGTAGCTCTGATTTATTTAGGGGAATATAACAAGGACAGGGAAATCAGGTTAATTAGCTTATCACTTTACTATCTACCTATGGCTCTGTGCACAGCTTATCCCTACCAGTTACTGTCCTGGGTACCCAAGCCTAGTGGCTAGTCCAAACCGTGGCAGCTGGTAGGGCCCTTTCCCACAGAGAAAAGAAAAATTAGTTTAAACAGTCAGCAGTACAGTGATTCCATTTGGATTTATTGTGGCAATTCAACAGGGAGCGACCCTGAATTAGTACTCACGACCTCCAAACAAGATAGGGTCCTTCAATGTCAGCAGGGCTACTCTTGAGCTCCACGAGACTCCTCACACATTTATATGGCAAACTGCAACAGGCAAAAGTCCTTTAATGGCAGCAGGATTCACTTGAGCTAACAAAGCCTCTTCACACATTTATCTGGTAAAACAGAAAGTACTATACCAGGCAGGCTGCTTCTCTATCCCGATACTTAATTACTGCACAATACCGGGAGAACACAGCAGATTCAGTTCCTGACGAACCCAAGAGTGCAATTCAACAATTTCTCCAGTCTTCTACAGGGTGAGCCTGGTTTCTACTCTTCAGATATCCTTTGATTCTCTTCACAGGATGGATTCAGTCCTGACAAGCAGTTACACAAGCTGCAGACCAGAACTCTGGGCCTTACACACGTTTCCCGACTAAAACTGCACTGAAGGAGCATAGGGTTCCTTTCCCCTTCACTGCCAGAGCTAAAACTGAAACTCCAACAAACAAAACCGGGCACTTCCTTTGAGTTCCTCCCAGTTCTTGACTGGATTGGCTGTCACTCACAATAGACTGCTCCTGTTGGTCCAAAAAGGCGCCAAAGTCTAAACTACATCTCCCAGAGTCACTGCCCATACAATCCTCTTGTTGGCTGGCTCAGATTATGAGTCAAGTTCTGATTCGTCCAAGGCACCATTTTGAGCTAGCTTACCCACACTGATTGGTCCAGTTCAGCAGTTCAAAACCAGAATGGGGAACTAGGCAGACACAGTTCTGACTGCAAAGAAAGCAGGTTAGACAAACTGTAATTTCATTATTACTCTAAATGGTTTCTGGCAAACAGTTACATCTTTCAGATAGGTTCCTTTGCACTCCTAGTGACTGCAAAATGGAGTGAATTGGCAGCAGCTCGAGTGGTACTCAATCAAAGAAACACACAGTCCCCCATACAAACTAATTATGTCTGCAAGCAGACAGCTCTTAAAGAGACAGTACCAGAGGTTCTAAAAACACTCACTGATAAATGGCTTAAACGCCAAACACCATTCAGGCTTGGAGCATTCAAGCAAGCTCCTGGAAGTCTTTTGGGAACCCCCATTTGCAGGGGGGTTACATATATAAATTTACTAAAAAATCCAAGATGCAAAGTAAGCCTACTACTTTGCAACAATACCACAATAAATAGAGTTAAAGAGATGTTCGATCTATTTAATATACCTTTTTGTGAAGTTTATGCAAAAAAAGATGTCACCTGTATCAATTAACACCAGCTCTTGTAATGACATATCTATCTCAGAGAAGCAAATCTCCATTAAGATAAAAAATATTAAATCAGACTGTTCCCCAGGTCTAGAAATGATTAACAGCAAGAATGAGCAAGCTTATGTCTAGTTACCAACTACATCTTCAAGGTACTATTTGAAAAAAGCATAAACGGTAGTGATGTTCCAAGAGATTGTAGAATGGCCAGTGTGGTTCCCTATTCAAAATGGCAGAATGGCATAATGTTGGAAATTAGACCCAATAACTTGAAGCCTATTGTATGTAAACTTTTGGAAGGCATCATAAAAGATATTTCATTCTGTGTGGGTAATATTGATCCTGAACAATATGGTTACACTAGGGGTAGATCGAAAATTCAGGAAGATCTTGATCACATCAAGCTTGCGGCTGCTGTTTGGGAGATATGCTTTAACCCTGAAAAATGCAAAGTTATGCACCTAGGAACTAACACTAAGCATCCATATTTCTTATGTTGAATGCAGTTGGTAGAAACAACATTTGAGAAGGTCTTGGGGTTTTTGTCACAAATGATTTAGACAGCACAAAGCAGGTAAATGAAGTAGTCAGTAAGGCTGACAGAATCTCATGGAAAATATGCAGAAACATAAGATCCAGAGATCCTGAGGTTCTAGCCCCTTTATACAGATCCTGGGCTTAATTTTCAGAGTCTGAAATGTGGTGCAAGGTGCCTGTGTCAAAAGGATTTGATGCAAGTGTCACTTTGTACCAAATGTTGCGGCAGTCCTGATTCTTGAATGCAGACTGCATTGAAATATGGATGCCTTGCAATAAAGTCACCCCGTGCCAGAAGTGCCACTGTGTCAAGTTGCAAGGGGGCTTGCATCACAGCGGAGCTGCACCATCCCCTTATTTGGGATTTTAGAAGCCCTGCAGTAGATGCATGAGGGGGCTGAAGTTAAACCATATGAGCTGGTCTAAGGGCCCTGCACCACTGGCTCAGAGGGAGATGAGTGAGGAAGGGGGGGTGGCAAGGTCAAGACCAGTGGCAGAGGGATGAATGGGGGTGTCATAGTGGGTGACAGAGGTATGACAGCAGTGGTAGAGTTCAGAGGTGGCACCCAGTAGAGGTGCCATGGCCACTGGAATAGAGCTGCTTGGCCCAGGTATACCAGGGCAGGCAGGGACAGACCCTGTTTTAGACCCCAGGTGACAATAGCCCTGGCACCTGCCCCAGAGGTGACACAGGCCTGGCATGCTGTGGGTGGCATTGGCTGCAGGTTAACAGGGTGCTCTTGGTGGAAGGGAATGTCACCCAGTAAAGCGGCATTCCTCTGCTAAACAGCCCATTGCATGGAGCCAGGCTGATGCCCAACTACACTTTCGGAGACTGTGTTACCTCTGGGACAGGTGCCAGGGCTGTTGCCACCTGGGGTTTGGGACACGGTTCATCCATGCCTACCTCGGTATGCTTGGGCAATCAGCTCTGACCCAGTGGTCATGGCACCTCCACCAGGTGCCCATCTGAACAGTACCACTGCTGCGGTGCCCCTGTTGCCCACTGTGGCACCCCCACTGGTCCTACTGCCCATGGTCCCCACCTTGGAGGCATATTCTGCCCCCCACCTTTGCGACTCCACTATGGTTATGGCAGGCTGGTGGGGCTTGATGGGACCCTCTGTCAAACCCCTCTGATGCACCAAAGGTTTGATGCAACCCTGTAGCTGTGGCAACTCTTGGGAGTTTGGCACAGGGACCCACATTTTTCTGGAATATGGTGCAGGGTTCCTTACACACCCAGAGTTTGCCACATCCATGGATTGGTGCACCATGCAATGATCTAGTGGCCGATAGAAAATTGAGCCCTTTATGTGCATCCTTCTTTTGATTACTGCTCTCAATTTTGGTGCCCATTCAAAAAATAATGATATTAGCCATATTGAAAATGTTTAAAGGAGAATGACAAAACACATGTAAGGGTTTTGAGAATTTATAGTGTCAGTGGCTCAGCAAGTAGCACACTTGCCTCTGAGTCTGGGAGATCAGAAGGCTATGGGTTCTATCACCACACTAGACACTTGGGTTAAATCCCAATACTGACACTGTAGTGCAGCATGAGGTGGGTGCTGCACTCCTCTCTTTTGGATAAGATATTAAACTGAGGTCCCATCTGCCTGTTCTGTTGGTAGTTCAGGTGGATGTTAAAGATCCTATGGCACTTCTTGAAAAGAGTAGGGGAATTTTTATCAAAAAATAAGGTAAAGCAAATCATACAAGAACAGTGTTAACCACACACTACCTGTATCGCAGTAACAATACAAAAATAAACAGTAAGTGAAAGGAATATACCCAAACCAAAGAAATGAATGTATATATTCAAACCACTGTCAATCTCCAGCAAACTTCTAGCTGAACCCCTTCATTTATATTTAATTATTGTGGAAAAACCCTTCCACCATCTCAACACTTTCTGAGCATCATGTATATTCCTATCCTTTAAATAAACTTTATCTAAAGCCTGAACCACCAAAATGCATACTGCAACATAGGACATCCTTTTCTGATACAGTGTCTATTGACATTTGGCTTGCCATAAATAATATTTTAAACAGCAGAAAAAAAAACAATAAGGTGTCTCACTGGTACCTGGATTCTAAGTACCCAGTCTATCTGAGAACCAAGGTGTCATACATCAGTGATGTTAACCAAGTCATATGCCAAGTTTTACCTAAAAAAATCCATAAGTTCTTAGCATAGGAACAAAAAAATAGAAAGTGTTCCATCATTTCTTCCAGGTTAATGCACTCATTGTATGGGCCATTTCTTTCCTCCAAAGCCTTGTGTTTCAAGTTGCCACAAACATTAAGCCTCCCATAAACTGAAACTACAGCACTTCCCACATCTGTACTTGAACTCTAACACTCTTCAACTGTCTATAAACTGCTTCATTCAAGGCCTCCAGACAGTTCTTAAATACAGGTATCATTGGATAAATTTTTTTCCAAAACCAAAGAATATAATTGTGTACTCTTTTTAGTTATTATGGTCTGCTTAGTCAATCCTCAAGAAAATAGTTTATGTGCCGCTGCTTTAAAATAAACTGGAACTGACAGATATTTCGATAGTTTGGGTGGAACCACCCCCAAGCTCGTAAATATCTTGCCAGATTTTGGACTACCCACTTTTGATGAATTTTTGTCAATTGTAACAAACTGTATTTTACCGTTTGTGAAAAAATACCACCGGATCCACCATTCCTAGGCCCCCCTTTTTCCCATGGAAGATAGGTATAGCAGCGTTTAATCAGATTCAGCCGATTACCCCACAACATCTGAAAAAATAGGCAGTATAGTTTAGTATCTAACTGTGCTGGAGCAGGAAAAATTATTGCCACATACAATAAGCTGGGAATAAGAAACTGTTTCATAATCTGAATCCTTTTCAACTTTGACAATTTCTATTGCTTCCAACGTTGCACCTTAACCTTCACATTTTGCACTGCATGTTCCCAGTTTTTTACCGGCAAGTTTTGTAGCCCAAAATCTAGGGCCACAATTTTCAGGGGATCAGTAGCAACCCTTATTCCTGCAATTTGGAGGGTGTGGAAGGGACTGCAGCCTACCCAAAGCCCTTTACTTTCCCTTCATTTAGTTTTGCATTAGCCACCAAAGAGTACTGCCCCATAGTTTCCAAGAAAGACCCAAAATGTTGAGAAGTGAAAGGAAAAGGCATATATCATCCGCTTAAGCTTGTGCATACACTGTCAGTTCATTATGTTCACCTAAAATGCTATGCCATTTGGGACACTCAGTCAAAACCCACAACAGAGGGTCCAGAGAGAAAATGTAGAGCAAACAACTAAGAGAGCATCCCTGCTGCATTCCAGTGGAAATAGGAATTCAGTCTGTCACTGAGATTGCAAAACTGGCCTCACAGTCACCGATTTATATAGTGATTTCACCCAGTCAATAAAGTGTGAAGGGACTCCGTATGCCTGTAGTGTCACAAACAAAAAGGGGTGATACACCCTATCAAAGGCCTTTAATTGTTCTACTGAAATAATACAACCCTGAAGAACATTCAATGAGAGGTGGTCAATTAGATCTCAAATGATCATCAAAGCACTCTGAATTCTTCTATCGGGGATACCACATTATTGATGTGGAGAGATAACCAAACCCGCATGTCTTCAATCTATTATTTAATAAATGGGTAAAAATTTTGAAATCTGAATTTAAAAGTGTAATAGGTCTCCAATTTTGTATCCTCAATTTATCTCCCGATTTGTGTAAATAAATTAAATTTTCTGAGATGGAAGCCGGAATTCCACGACCCTGTAAAAAAAACTGAAAAATAATAAACAAACATCTTGCCAAGTCCTGAGAAAAAACTTTATAAAAATCATTAGAAAGTCTGTCAGTCCCAGGTGCAACCCCATTCCTCAAAGATGAAATTACTGCCTCAATTTCTGCTGCCATAATGGGTGCCACCATGTCTGAGGCCTGTTCCGGAAAGGGGAAAACCAGGCTATCCTTCAAAAATTACTGTATCACAGTCATGCTAGGAGCCGGGGATGGAGCATGTGTAGTACTAGATGTTTTAATAAGATCATAAAGACCATCTGGTGTATCTATAATATCGCCAACCTCATTCCTCAAAGAGTGGAATGATGTAGCCTCTTTTTTCACTTTACAAAATTCAAAGGGGTCACCTACTGAGTTTTTCCTAGTACCAGATTGTAGAAGAGCATGCATCATCTCTGCTCTACTGTACTGGAACAACTTCATCTCTGCCTGAATTGTCTGAATTTGGGAGGAAAAGTGATGTTTAGTGGTGTAAGAAAGAGAAAATAGTGTCTGAAGTTGTTTCCGAAGTTTTAGATAAGTCAAAAACTTGTTATTTACATTATGTTTCCCATAGCATTGCAGCCACCAAGTAAAATCCTTTTTAGAATCCTCCTACCAACTATCCAAATCCTCATACAAAAAACTCCCAGAAAGTCTTGCTTGTATCAGACACTTATAAGCCCATTAGCCTAACATATCTTTTGAGTAAAATCATGGCAAGATTGATATATTATAAAATCATTGATCATATTAGGAAAATAGGTAATACTGATATTTCTCAACATGGATTTACATCAAGCAGATCGTGTCTTACAAACCTAATTAATTTTTTGAAACCAGTGAGTAATGCCCAATACATCAGTCTACCTATGGATGTTACATTTCTGGATTTTGAGAAGGCATTCAACACTGTATCACACAAAACTTTAATTGAACAACTAATCAGATTAAAACTAGATTCAAAATTAATAAATTGGATTTCTTCTTTGGTTGGATAAAAGACAACAGAGAGTGGTCATCAAAGAGCATAAGTTTAAATGGATTCCTGTATCTAGTGGAGTTCCCCAAGGATCCATTTTGGGACCATTTCTGTCTAATATCTTAGTCTCTAGTATGAAATCGTCTGATGAGATATGGATTAATAAGTATGCAGATGATTGTAAACTAGGCTGTGTAGTAAATAATATCCAGTCAATAATAAATCTTCAAAACAATTTGAATAATCTCTGTGCTTGGGCAGTTCAAAATAATATGACGTTCAATGTCCTAAAATGCAAAGTTATGCACATGGGAAAAAAATACCATCAAAGTGGATTACTCAATGAATGATACAAAGTTGATTGTAACATCAGAAGAAAGAGATCTGGGTGTAACAATATCAGATAATTTAAAATGTAATACACATACAAACAGAGTAGTCAAAAAATGTCACTCAATCATGGGAATATCTTTAAACATATTAAAAGTAGGAACGCAGATATAATTCTTCCTTTATTTAATAGTCTTGTGCATCTGCAACTTGATTTTTGTACCCCTTTCTGTGCTTCTACATCTATTGGATGCCAAAGTATGACAGAGAGAATACAATGTCCAATAACTAAAAAAATCCAGAATATGAAACCCTTAGATTATGAATTAAGACTTAAATCTCTCCGGTTATTTTCTCTAAAGTATAGGGCTCTAAGAGGAGATCTGATTTACACATTTAAAGCCTTTCAAGATGAATATATGTTAAATACTATAGGCCTGGAAAGAAATCTTAGTAATAATAATAATACAAGGTCTCATAATTACAAACTTAAAACATTCTTATGCAAAAGATTTTTTACTCAGAGGGTGCCACCGATATGGAAGTTACTCCCAGAGGATATTGTTACAAGTACAAATGTTAAAGAATTCAAAGAAAGATTGGATTCTTATATGGGAGATAAAAATATATCTTCCACCGTTGAACATAATGGTGGCGAGTTCTTTTATGGGCTAATCGCCTTCTGAACTTGTACCGAACTATGAAACTATGAAACTGAATGCCTAAACACACCTCAGAGTTGGTCAACATAGCAGAGTTCACTTTCCATCAGCTGTCAGCACGAGTGGTCTCAGGTGTATCCTGAAAAGAAACCTTTAACAACAAATGGCCCGAAAATTCTGTCGGGAGAGTTCTAAATTGTACTGCTGGCATATGAGAAGAAATAAACAAATGGTCAATTGAGGAAGTCAATTTACCTTTCTTGAAAGTATAGGGAGGGCCACTAACTTGAAAATCCCCACAATCAACCAAACTTCCGAGATCTATTAATTTAGTCAGGGCATTTGCGTCACAGTAAATTTTCTGTTGTGAATCTTTTTGGTGAAGCAATCCTGCTCTAGCGCTGCAATTAAAATCTCCTCCCAAAAAGATTTTCCTTGCAGTCACCAAATATGACTGGATAGCTCAGAAAGCTGCTACCCTATCAGCTTTTGTCTGGGGGCAGTACACATTAACAATTCTACACAGCATGTTACAAAAAGTCCATCTAAAATGAAAATCCTACCTGGTATTAAATCAATAAGCTTTTTTAAAACAAACTCATAAGAGTTAAAAAGAATACCCACTCCATCCGCACAATCAGGCCCAAAAGACCAGTACGGTGGGCCCAATTTCCATTCTCCTTGAAAAAGCTGTATCTGGGCAAAAGAAAACATCCATGTTTCCTGCAGTAAACCAATGTTTATATTTGATGTGTGGATGAAATCATAAATGGCCTGCCTCTTGGTAACATGCAGTAAATTGTGAACATTAAAAGTACTGATAGTAAGTTCCCATTATATTCCACTAGTACTGGGGATAAGGGTGGTGGGTCTGGCTCAGTCGAAGTCGGAGCTATGTCCCCCTGATCCATCTCAGTCACCCTAGGTAGGGGCTAAAATAGCAAAGGGATTCTTGGATTCTATGCCATTCTCTACCTGCGGAATGCCCCCCCCTTTAGATTTCTAGAAGAATGGCGTCTAGGGAGAAAAACGGGGCCTGTAGAGAATGGGCCTTCCCCCGATCCCTTATCCCTGTTGGGTCCTTATAACAAAGTGGGGGAATAACAATTATTGGAGGTACTGAATCTGGGGGAAGTTCCTGTTTCACAAGTGTATCCTCCGTAACTTGTGTTGTCCTAGGCAAGGGGGAATCCTGATGCCTAGATTCTAAAGGGATTGCTCTGGAGCCCGAAGAAGAAGGAGGGGGTGAGAACGAAGTGGAGGCCTTAGCATCTCCTGCCAATGCAAAATCCTGAGTCTGCTGAATTAACAACTCTGGGCTCAAACAGGATGCTTTATTCTTGGCAGACCAAGAACATTCAGCAAAGGTATGGCCATACTCTTCACATAGATCACACCTGGTGTGATTGGCACATTGCATAGTGATATGACTAATTTTCCCCACAGTTGTCACATTGAGATTTATCACAAGAGCAGGCTCTAGGTCGACCTGCATAAAAACACACCCTTCTGTCCCTACCCAGCAAAAAAGCATTAGGGATGTGCTCAATGCCTTTATCAGTTTGGTTCAGCTTCACTTTATATTTCCACCCCCCTGTCCAAAAGTGTTCTTCATCCAAAAGTGGTTCAGGAGGGGAAAGAACATTACACTTCTGTGCCAACCAGTAAGTAATGTCCTCCACATGGACCCCCTCATTCCGGAACATAACGGTAACAAATTTTGTTAAAGGTTTAGTCAAAGGAATAACAAAAAGGGGATCCATATGGGGGAATAATTTACCTGGTTATACTGCTCCCAAAATAACTCCGAAGCATGTGCAGTACTAAAACTTATCTTGAAATTTTCTTCCTCAGATATGTTAATAAATGCAAAGACATCATTAGGGGAAAAATCAAAGAATCCTTCAATAAAAGTTTCCCAACATAATGCCAGTCCAGCCGAGTCTCTAGTCCACCTTTGTACTGGAGACGCATGGCATTCCATCTAGGGGCTGCCTGTTTTTTAGATTTACTAAACAATTCAGAAAGAAGGGGTTTAGAAGGATCAGAAGACTGAGCTGCTGTGGGCTGTTTGGACATCTCAGCAGGGGAATCAACAGGTATCTGTGCTATAATAAGTAAAGTAACACCAACCTCTGGTCTCAAGTCCTTAAGCTGTCCAGGATATGGTGAGAAGGCCATCCTCTTACCCTCCGATGGTTTCTCCATCTCTTGTATTGGCTTCAGGGCAATTGAAGTGGGGCACCAATCTGGCAAAACATGTGGTTGTCCCATAGATGAATCCCAGGCATGGTCAGGCAGCCAAGCCCCACTTGGTACCCTCTTGCACCCGGCTTGTGCCAGGGCTATTTCTGGTGACCATGCTTCCACTGGTGAAGGTAGAGGCTGTATTGATGAAGCCTTTTGAATGGCTCCCAGTTCTATAGTAGCTTGAGGTGTAGAAGTATCAGGACCAAGGCACGTTTCCTGTGCAGAGCCTCGACTGTGAGATACAGTATTCAGATTTGCTAAAGTAACTGCCATTCTTTTATCTTTGCTCTCATCCCTTACACTTTGTTGCGTACTCAAAGTACAGGCTTTAAATGAAAATAGAGTACTGCCATCTTGACTCTTTGGGTTCATCTGATATTTAGTTTCAGAACTCAGGGCAGCCAGTCCAGCTGTAATCGTGCCAGTAGGAGATGATTTAAAAACAAACCCTGCTGTTTTTGAGAGGTGGACAGGGACTGTGGAAGATGAAGCTTCCATTGCACTCTACGGCTTGGAAGGGGTTTGCATGACTACTGCACCATCTCACACTTCAGAGGCAGAGGTGAAAGAAACAGGTGCTTCAGTAGCGCTAACCTCCGTAGGAGAAATTACTGTCTCTAGCTTTAGGCACTCGTGGTCAGTCGTGATGTTACTGCCAGCTGAAATTAACAATTTAGACTCAGGTAAGTTAATTTTATCCACAGGCAATGTCCCACCTGTATTTTGAGCAGTCTCTGGGTTCTGTGCGTCAGATGCTACAAGCTCTGGGTTGACAGCGTATTCTGGTTCTTGAGCAGCTGCTTCCTCCTGCATTCATTTCTCCAAGCGCTCCTTTAGCTGGTGATGGTGAAGAAGATGATGAGCATTCTGCCTATCAATCTGTTGTAACAAAGCATTTAGTTCTGAGCAAGGTAAATCCAATGCAATACTACTGGGTTCCTCCTGAAGATTACTAACATCTTCCATTGATGCAAATATATCAGGTCCTGAGTCCTCAGTCACCTCTCTTGTTGTAAAGTCCTTCAGTTCAGCGTTCACCTCTAAAACAACAGAGGCAGGGGAGGAGGCTAGCTTCCCAGCCTGAGTCACATCCATGTCTTCCAGAGTCCCAGACAGAGTGGTCATCTTGGACTGGCCAGCCATTCCCCCACACGTGAGATGGGGAAGTTTTTATTAAGAACAAACAAATTTCCAGTACATTCAACATAAAGCATTTAACAACAAACAGGAAGTATACAACATATGGAATATTAAACAAAAAGGACAGCATCGATAAACTTTCAAGAAAATTAAGCCTTTTTCTGTTTTTCTATTTACAAATTATTCTTCATAATAGAATCTGGCATAATTCATCATGTGAAGGGTTAATAACAAACTATACAAGGGGGGTCACATCTTTATATACCTATTTCCTCTCCCTTCTTCCCCACCCTTTTTTTTTTAAGTTACAGGAAATTCATTGTCTGTAATCCAGGGAGCCCTTTCCCGAGCTCCAAAAGTTTGCTGTTTTCAAATCTTTTCTATTCATTTACAAATAACTGCTTCATGTTTAGGGTAACTTTGTTGAGTAATTTGGTTAAGTTCTCTTCTTTCTGTTGTAGAGTGTAATTACATCTAATAGATCAAATGTTCCATTTAAAAACCACCATTAGTACCTGCAAGGTGCTTACATTCCATTCCCTCCAAGACTTATCGAATGCTCCATACATGAGATTTTCATACGTTATGGTTTGAAAAATATTTGTGCCCCACCTGTGTGCCACCAAATCCCAAACCCCAGAGATTAAGAAACAATGGAGTAATAGGTGCTCAATGGTCTCTTCCATTTGTATACATTTCAGTTGTGCACAAATCCTCTCCTGTTGAGGTTTATGTTTTTGATTTGCTTTCATGTTTATTTTTTCATGGCACGCCAGCCAATGAAAATCCCAGAGGTGTTCTGGTATTCTTTTATTATTTAGAAAGAGCACTAGGGTGTCTCTATGTCATAATGGGCATTTTTCGAATACCGTTTCTACAGCGCAAGTTACTTCTAATAAGTAAAAATATAGCTGCTTCCTGGATAGGTTCAGTGTCTGTATTCTTGTGATATCCCACTGTTTTAGTCACAAAAACGTACTTCTAATTTATTCTGGGATGGTAATTGTTTTCTTAAGGGTTCTAAGTGAAGATGTTTCCCATGCTGTTAACCAGTGTGCACATTTAGATCTAAGAATCCATTCCCAGCCATCGTGCCCTGCTGTGACTAGGGGTCTTATATTATTCTGAATAAAAAAACTATTAAAGAATAGAATCAGGTTGGTCATGTTCAAGTCCTCTCTTTTGATTGGGAGGTACAATACGTTTCTCTTTAAGGGGTTTAATCTGCTTCCCCAGCAAAGTTGAAAAAATATGCTTAAGAGTGTCATCCAGCAATCTGGGTGGGAGGAAGAGGTAACTGATATACAAATATACCAGGATTAGACAGGTCTTAATTAAGTAGATTCTTTTCTTTTTACTAAATTTCCATCTGTTCCGGTTCGATACCTTGTTCTTCCCTATAGAGATTTTATTCTCCCAGTTAAATGGGTCAAACTCAAAATTTCCTAGAAAGATGTCTAAGATTTTTATGGGTGCATCTGTAATCTCAATACCTCCTATCTCTCCTTTGAAATTTAGGGTAGAATTTAGTCTGTGCCCAATACATTTGTCTAGATTGAGAGCAGCTTCCGATATATGTCCAAATAGTTTACATATTTCTAAAAGTTTTAGGATAGATTCCGCATTCTGCGTCAGCACATTCATATCATCAGCGTATGCTAAAATTTTGTAAGGAAGTGCCCGAGGGCCTAAAGAAATTGATTGCATCTCAATCAAGGCATTGATTTTCCTCAGTAGGAGGTCAATAAAAAAGTCATATAGGACTGGGCTCAATGGACAGCCTTGCCTAACCCCTCTTTTTATGTGAATTAGAGGTCCTTTCCATCCATGTATAAGGGGTCTTACAGTGGCTGTGTTAGAAATACTTCTAAACCATTCAATCATATCCGAGGGAATTTTATAATGAACTAATATTTTCCATAAATAATCATGATTGACCCTGTCAAAGGCTTTAGCCTGATCTAATTATATAAGGTACCCATCCAATGCACCTAGTTTCCCCTGTTCCACCACCTCCCTTAATAGCAGTAGGTAGTTTTAAATTTGTCTTCCAGGCAGAGCATAAGTCTAGGCTGGAGATATCAGTTTTCCAGCTATTTTGGATAATCTTTTTGCAAGTATTTTGGCCAAACTTTTAAAGTCTGAATTCAGAAGAGTTATCGGCCTCCAGTTTTTTAAGTCTTTTTTATCTCCTTTCTTATATAGATAAATTAATATGCCTGTATTCATTCTTAGGGGAATTGTTTTAGAGTTTAAGATAGCATTAAACACTATAGCCAATGCTTCTGAGCAGCTTTGCCCAATGATCTTGAACATTTCGTTCAGGAGGCCATCTGACCCAAGGGATTTATTACTTGCTAAAGAAGAAACTGCCAGCTGAATTTCTGTTACTGTTATGGGTGAGATGAGTTCTTGTGTTTCTATGTCCTGTAACTCTGGTATATTAAGATTCGCTAAGAAATTATCTAGTCCACTATTATCCAGTGCTAGACTGTCATACATGTTTTTTGCATATTCTGCTACAAGTTTTGTACTGTATGTCTTTCTGAGCAGTGTATTCCTTACCCACTTCATCTCTCAAGGAGGTCATGTTTTTCTTTTGTGTGTGTGATTGCCAAAATTCATAGGGGCAGACAGCATCCATCTTGCCAGTGGTGTTAAACTGCTGTGATAATTTAGTGTGTCAGCTTTTTTATTGTGAGATGCCATCATGTCCTGTTTTAATTTAGTTATTTGTGGATACAGATTTTGTCCTGTTTCATATGATGTAGTCATTAATTGTAAAATTTTCATTTGCTATAAATATGTCAGATACTGCTTTCTTGCTTTATACCTACTGAAATTTTTGCAGTGTTTGGAAGTCCGATTTTGTATCTTCCCACTACATGCTGGGGTCTTCAAAACAAATAAAAACAGATCTTCTTGCCAAGAGAACATTTTGAATGCTTCTGTAAATGTCTGTGTCAGAGAGGAGGGAAGTGTTCAGCTTCCAGAAGCCTGTGCCTTTTATTTCTGAAGTGTCTGATTTTATTAGTATAGAGACAATAGAGTGGTCTGAGAATTCAGTCACTGTTATATTAGCAGAATGTATGTTCAGGTGTTCAGATGTGAAGATATAATGTACCCATGTACTTAAGGTACCTTTATGAAATGTTGGTGTATCTGATTTTGTAAGATGGTATATTGCATCTATAAGCTTAGAGTTCTGAACTATTTGTGATTAGAGGTTAGAGTCATAGTATTGTTTCCCTTTCTTAGTTTTGATTGGACAATTGAAGTCCCCAGAGAATATGATTGTAAATGTTGACTGTAAATATGGCTGAATGAATTTAAATGTATCAAATCTTTGAGCTTTGGTCTGGGGGGCATATAGATTTATCAGTCAATATGGAACATTCTGCACTAAAACATCTACTGTCAGGACTCTTCCAGAAACTAAGTCAAAAAGTTTTAACAGTTTCACTTCCAAGTGTTTAAACAAAATGGCCAGACCTGAACACATTTCTGATCCTAAGGGCCAGAAGGAGGGACCCAGGTACCACACTTTAGAAGCTTGTTGGATTTCAGTCAGCATGTGTAGCCTGATATCCTGCAGGAAAAATATTCCAAAATGTAAATGGGACAAATAAGAAAAGACAGCCTGTCTTTTGCTAACCCTTTTTATGCTGTTCACATTTATCGTGTGACAGAAAAAAGGTTTTATCATGGCTATTATTTGTGGCTGCCCTTCCTACTTTGTTTCTCAATATTTTTAAATTTGACTTTGGCTTTCCTTTCCTGCTGTCCTCTAGGAGTATCTTTCCCCTTGGTGTCTGTTGTGCCTTCTGGTAAAGATGACTCAATTGAGCAGGTATCTGGTTCATCATCTGATTGCTCAGACTGCAGTACCTCAAATTTGTTTTTCAGAGAAATGGCTCCTTATGTTTGTACCCACTGGCCTGGGTATTCTCTCATCTGCTGCCTTGTAACTCTCCCTCCTGCTTGTCTGTGAGGGATAGGAGGGGGGGGCATGCTCTCACCTGATGTCCCCTCTGGTGTGGGGAAGGGGAGTCCTACAGGAGTTCTGTACTCCGACTATTTTCAACCTCTTTAGAGCATTGTTCTGTTATTACCATGGGCTGTGAGGTAGGGAAGGGGTCAGAGTTGCTGGGCCTTGGGCCTGGGTTGGGCCTTTCATGATTATCATTAGTAGAGGCATCTGCATTCCCTGCCTTGTTTCTCTGAGCTAGAGGTATGATAGGCCTCTGTTCAGTGCCATCAGCCTGATCTGGGGTATTATGTGCTGCTTTCCTGCAATTCTGAAATGTGTGTCCAAGCTCCCCATATAAATTGCATTTGCTTTCATTTAGACAGTCAGTGCCCACATGTCCAATATCCCCACATACAGTGCATCTGTTTTTATTACATACATTGCTCAAATGTTCTAGTGATCCACATTTATAACACATTTTAGGTTGACTTGCATAGAATAGGATTCCCCTGTCCCTGCCCAAGAAAAAAGAGTTCAACAAGTGAACTATGCCAGTATCTGAAGATTGAAGCATGACTTCACTTTCCATCCACCGGTCCAAATGTTTTCGGAACCTAAAATGGCCTCAGGGCCCTCAATGACTGGACAGCATTGTTTTGGCCATAGAATTAAGTCTTGCACACTGACTCCTTTGTTCCTGAAGAGGACCGTGATGATTTTGTGTGCAGGTTTAGATAGTGGGGTTGCTGTGAAGGGAGGCCACAGTGAGGATTTTTTCAATTCATTGTATTTTGTCAGAAAGCACTCTAATCCTTGTGCTGATTTTAAACTTATGTCAAAGGTGGTTTCACCTGAGACATGGATTAGAGCATAGATTTCTGTTGAGAAAAACTTAATGGATTCCTTTAATGGTGTCCTAGCAACAAAGGGTCTATCTGGAAAATTCTCCATACCCCTTGCGTAGGTTAGGCGTACCGCATTATGTCTTTTTGCGGGGTCTACTGGGGTTTTAAATAAAGAGGTATATGTTTTGATGCAGTTTTTTTGATAGGATTTAGAGGCTGTTGAAATTCTGGATTTTGTGTGAGTTCCAGACCAGATGGAATTTCTATATAAGGTAAACAAACATTAGTACAGTCATTATTGGAGGGGATGGTGTCTGATGGTTTAGGTATTGTTACTGGGGAGTCTCTGGAAACCCACTGACCTGTTTTGGTATTCTGCTTCCATCCTGCTGACTCCAATACATTTTTAACTGACCAACTCTCTTCAGTCTTTTTGTTCAAAAGGTTCCCAGTGCGTCTTAGGCCAAGTAAATTTTGTCTCGTTTTTGCCATTCCCTACGCAAATCCTGTAGCTTCTTTAGATGTACTGTGTGGTTCGTTTGTTCAGTTGCATCAGCTTTCTCAATTATTTCAGCCCAGTCAGTTGGCTTGCTCTTTGATGCTGCCACATCACCATTTTGCAGCTGTTTCTCTCTGACAGATTGATGTTCTTTATCAGATCTTAGGGCTCTCAGTTTGGATTGCAGCTGTGTTTTTTTTTCTGAAAATAAAGTGTCTCCTCAGCCTCAAAGTTTTTCTGTAGAAGAATTTCTTCTTCTGAGATAGCCATATCAGTAGTTTTAAAGGTTTGCACTTCCTCCTCACAGTTTGAATCACTATCATTAGGCAGGTCTGGGATATTGTCAGTGTTCTCTGTCATTTCTTCATTTGAAATACCAGGTAAAGACAGGTCAGGTAATATTGGGTTTCTCTTGCCAGAGTTGATTTCTTTCATTTCTGCAGTCAGTTTTCCAAGGTTTTGCAAAGTTTCTGTCTTCATGAGTTCTTCCACCTCTGCTTCTTCCACTCCTGTGTCGGCCATCTTGGCTGGCTGCCAAGTGGGACAGTATCTCCCCCTACTGGCAGCAATTCAGTAGGAGAATTTCCATGGTGCCCTGGCCAAATGTCCCTCTATTCACTAAAAATACCACCAACAGCTTAATCTGGTTCAAGGTCAGTTGGCATTCATCTGTTTCTCCCTCCCCTGGGACATGCCGGAAAATAGGCAGTATTTGTCTAGTGCACTTACCCAGTCAACAAAAACTAAATAAAGAAATACCATGGTAGATTATGTAAACTGAATATCATGTCTCTTGAAATGAGAAGACTAAGGGGTGACTTACTCCTTATGTGGGATATCATTGAAGACCCCTATTTGTTTAATGAAATGGGGTTCAAATTTAAACAAGACACTGACAGTACTAGAGGACAACCATTTCAACTACATTGCCAAATATTTAACAGCATGGGGTCATAAATCCTTGCAATTCCCTTCCCATTAAAATAATGGTTAGCAAAAGTAAAGCCATTTAAAAAAACAAATTAGATGACTGGATTCTAGAAAACAACAGTGTACATTATTATGGGTTATGAAATAGGAGCCCTATATGAGCATTTGCCTTCTGCTCCTGTTTTCACCTCAGTATGAACCTCGTTATATAGACAAAGGGACTCAGGATCTTGTGACTATTCAAGGGGTGGAACCCTCCTCAAGAGGGTTTTGTATTGTTGGTAGGTTGAAAAGGTGGTCGTCCCTTTTAGGGACTGAGAGCATGAAAGGTGACATGTTTGTAACAACAGCTTATAAATCAGTCAAAACAACTTATTTTATTTATTTATGTATGTATGTATGTATGTTAGTCAAAGATTTTACCAGAAGAGACATACTGAGCTGGTAACAGCTCATTTCCAGATGTGTCCTGGGGGAAGGGGAAGAGGGGAAAAGATAACAGATACAAAAATACAGAATATAAAATACACAAAATGGAGTAAGTATAACAAAAAATAAACAGAACAATTATACCTAAGAATAAACTTGCAAAAATAAGTTACCAAGCAAAGAAATGTGGAACAGAACAAAAGAGCAATTAAATAGTTATCAACTTAAAAACAAACAAACCTGGGTAATGGCTAATAATGGGGAAATGGGGAAGTACTGAGGGACAGAGAATTAGGTAAGTAGCATATAAGAAGTAAACCCAATATCAGAAGCAACTGCAGGAGTGAGTAGAAAACTCACAGAGGAGAGCTTTAAAAGCAGGCAAGGAAGGAGCAGAGTGAACAGAAGGGGAAGGGAACCCAAAAGTTTAGGGAAACCAAAATAGAAGGCAACCTGGCCAGCAGTAGATTTCATTTGAGGGAGAACTAAAAAGTGAGGGAAAGCTTTACGAAGAGAATAGTAGGAGGATGAAGGGTGGAGGGAGAGGAGACAGGTTTGATATGAGGGGAGTGAGACTTAACAATAACCACCTTACAAACAATACTGAGCTACTGACAGTACTCAGCATCATCTTCCAATCTAATTTGCACAAATACTGCATTACATTGCACAAGCAAATACTGCATTACATTGCACAAGCAAATACTGCATTACATTGCACAAACAAATACTGCATTACATTGCACAAGAAATACTGCATTACATTGCACAAGCAAATACTGCAGCAGAGAGACAGCTACATGAACCCCTGGAGCCGCAACATAAAAAATGTAAAGTGCAACCAAAGTCAGACTACTCTGCACCGATAAAAGAACCAATGCTAGGTATCATTAAAATTGTTCATTATGTAGATAAAATCAGTTTGTGAGCAACTGCACTCACCAGTTTAACAGGCTTACATTTTCTGCAATGACATGCGCTTTTCAATGTACTGTCAATATTCAGCATTATGTGTAAATGCTGAGTCTGTGTCTTGTAGTGCTTTAGTGGTCATTAGTAACATTCTGGTGTATCTCATTGAGAGAACTGTATTTAAGCCTGTAGATGTGTGTTGTAGGCCATGCTTAGGAAAAGCGCACATCAGCGTGTGGAATATCAGCCTGTTAGACAAGTGAGTGTGGCTGCTCACCAGCTGATTTTGTTAATATGATAACTAGTTTAAATGATACCTAGTATTGCTTTTTTTATCAGTACCAAGTAGCTTGACTTTGTTTGCTTGCATTGCACAAGCAATTGCAGTAGTTAATATATACTTAGCTGCTCCCTGAATGGGTGAAATATAGATACATAAACAGTATACCTTCACAATATATAGGTAATTGCTCTGACTGTAAGCTTTCATTTAGAACAACAACTAAGTTCCTAACCCCTTCAGTTCCAAAGTTATCTTCTTTTAAAGAAATTATTTTTAGGAAGGGCTAACATTGTAACTGTTTGGGATAGAATTATTTTTTAATGAAAGCTTGGAGTCAGGGTATTATCGATATGTGATAGTGATGCACTGTTAGTATATCTAGTTGTTTTAATGATAAATGTTGATTTTTGATATATTCTGTATGTTAAACTGTTATACTATACTGTATTTATTATCTTTTATTTTGATTTGTAACATGTCCTATTCAGGACAAATTCATAAATAGGAGTTGTCCTAATCATCTTATCCTGTTGAAATATAACATTTTAGTACCTATTGTACCATAAAGTGTTCATGTAGTGATATAAAATGTTATCAGCAATTATAAACTATATTATCAAAGTGTATCAATTATCAGAAGAGCAGCTCTACACTTCAGCATGCATTTTCTTGAAAATATTTCAGCGATGTCAGTTCACTAGAGAATAAATTGTTTAGTTCTAAGTATTCTTTTTCAGGATTTACACCGTATCTTAGTAGCCTGTTAAAAAGTCTGTTAGAAGTATTTGACTGACCTCTATTGTTCTATTTTATTAGTCTAATCAATAATCAATCAATCAATAATCTTTGCTTAACCAAGTGGAACACCATTGAGAAGAACTCATTTACAAAGTGGGCCTGCTGGCAGTACAATGATAGTCATACAAAACATAGGATCACACAGGCAAAAGGGAAAAACACACACTAAAAATATACTGGTACATAATAGCTTAACCCAACAGTAGGGTGAAGTAAACAATATATACATGAATTCTAGATTACAGGTGAATACTATGTATACAATATATACATGAGTTCTTGACATAGGGTCACAATGCATTCAGAGTAAGCAAGAAGGTTATACACAATGCTAAGGGAGAGGTGGGGAGGAGGGTACCCACAGGGAGAACAAAGGAGGGGGTAGAGGAGGGAGGTGGATGGTGGTGGTGAGTAATGGAAGAATAATTCCATTTATTCATGCACCTAGAGGAGAATGGCAGCAGGCTCTAGTAGGTAAGAAGGACATGTGTCAGGGATGACAAATTGCAGGAATCAGTAATGTGTTGTCTTAGTAATGATTTAAAGGTTGACATTTTAATATGGGATCAAAGCTTCAAGGATTGCTGCAATTTATTCCAGAGGATGGAAAGGGAAAGGCTTAAAGAGGAGGACTCGAAGCGAATGCTATAGTGGGGTATGTCAAGAAATGAGTAGGAGTATCTCCTAAGTGAGTAAGTACCAGTGGTATATGATTGAAGACTAGAGATGTAAGATGGTAGCTTGCCAGTAAGGGTAGGTATCTGCATTTCTAAGTCTTCTGGTTTTTAAGGACTCCAACCCAACAGAGCATACAAAGCACAGTGAAGTGTCCTGAAAGGAACACCGGTGATAAACCTTAGTGCCCTACTATTATACAATGTGGCAAGGTTCACCAGTGCTGAGATAGGACCTTGCTTGTACAGTATGTCTGGATAGTCCAGGAGGAGTAAAAATGTGGAATGCACAAGTCTTATCTTGGCTTCCTGCATTAGGAGATGTTTAATTCTAAAAAACAGTCCTAAGTGTTGTTTTAATTTCTTACATAATTCCTCAATGTGGACTCTGTAGGTAAGTTTATAATCTAGCCAAAAGCCTAAGTATTTGAATTTTGCTACAGTTTCAATTGGCTCTCCTAAGAGAGACATTATTTGTGGCTGGGTTCCTAAGGGGGAGAGGAATTGTCTGAGTTTAATTTAGGGGAAAGGTTCATGGCCTTCATCTTCTTGGCATTCGGCAGGAGTTTAAGACTCAGTAGATTATATTGTAAGAGGTTGAATTCTCATTGCAAGGTGTTGCAAGCTAGTTTGAGTGCATGCGCAGAGACGTAAATAACAGTATCGTTGACAAACAGGTGTACTCTTGCTTGGTTGATAGCTGTATTGATACTGTCAATATAGATCGCAAAGTGCAGAGATCCTAAAATAGATCTTGAGGGACACCTCTGGAAAGCATCTTTAGAGGGGACATGTCACCTTTCAGCTTGATTTGCTGTTTTCTGCCCTTCAAGTAACAAGAGAACCAATTGACAGCAGTACCATCTAAGTTGATTTCTTGAAGTATGGAGAACAGCAAATCATGGTTGACTGTGTCGAAGGCCTTACTTAGGTTGAGGAATAAGGGGCTGACATAGTGTTTAGTATCAAGTGCCAGAAGCCAGTCATTGGTTACCTTGGCTAATGTAGATCCTGTACTATGTTTTTTTCTAAAGCCTAATTGAATGGGTTTAGTAACAGGACTGAGTTTTGATAATTTCTTAACTGAGAATTTATTATCTTTTCGAGTATTTTGGAAAGTGTTGGCAATAACACAATAGGCTACATTGAAAAGCATTTAAACTAGCAAAGGGGGGTGGCAGGCCAGCAAGGACGGTACCTACTTGCTCACCCCCCACAGCTAGTAGTGGAACCAGTGAACCAGAGGAGTGGCTATCTCTGCAAAGCAGTGTGCAAAAGATGGAGATTAGTGTCCAAAAGGTGGATAAGCAGAAAAGGGGCAAAATTCAGCAGAAGGGCAAACAGCAAGGAGAACCAGGGATAAATGACAACCAAGGAATGGGCTGGAGTAGAATAGTGAAGCAGTCTAGGGAGGTCAAATCATGGAAAGCCATGTGTGCAAATGCCAGGAGCCTTAGCAACAAGATGGAAGATCTGGAGGCTGTCATGGTACAGTCAGACCTGGACATTGTGGCCATCACTGAAACCTGGTGTAATGATAACCATGACTGGGAGATGGCCATACCTGGCTACAACATATTCAGAAGAGACAGAGCAGGCAGGAAGGGAGGAGGAGTGGCACTGTATGTGAAAAATGACATAAGGGCCACACAGATCCATGAGGAACAAAATGGGGGAGAGATACTGTGGGTTAAGCTGGAAAGGAAAATGGGGCCAGCCATCCGCACAGGTGTGGTCTATGAGACCACCAGCCCAGGAGGAAGAAACAGATAGGAGCTGATGCTAGCCATCCAAGGATGGCAGACAAGAGTGAGGTAGTACTGGTTGGAGACTCAATATACCAGAGCGGGACTGGAGCATCCCAGCAGCAGCAGCATCAACTAGGAGCAGATTTATCCTGGACTCCCTTCAGGGTGCCTTCCTCAAGCAACTGGTCATGGAACCAACTCGGCAGAAGGCAATACTGGACCTTGTGCTCACAAACAGGGACAGTGTGATGGGGGTAACAGTGGGGGAGCACCTGGGTAACAGTGACCACCAGTCATTGTGGTTTGAAATCACAGAAAGAGCAGAACCAAACCACACAAAAACACGTATCCTGGATTTTAGGGGCAGACTTTGGGAAAATGGGGAGATACTTGAAAGAGGCATTAGGAGAATGGGACAGGAATCAGGGTTGAGGAACAGTGGGCAGTATTTAAAATGGGGATTATAAGAACAACAGAATTATGCATTAAGCAGGTTAGCAAGAGGAAAAGGAAGAGGAGACCATTATGGTTTTCCAAAGAGGTAGCAAAGAAAGTGAAAGCCAAAAAGATTGCATTCAGGCAATACAAAAAGACACAGGCAGAAGGGGATAGGGAGAAGTACTAGGAGAAACAAACGGAGGCAGGGAAGTTAGTAAGGGAAGCCAAAGCTCAGACAGAAGAACACATTGCAAAATCAGTGGGTAAAGGGGACAAAACCTTTTACAGGTGCATAAGTGAAAAAAGAAAGACAAAGGGAAGGATAGTGAGACTGAAGGGGGAGGATGGGAGCCGCGTGGAGGATGATAACAATAAAGCTGACATATTGAACAGGTATTTCTGCTCAGTCTTTACTAAGGAAGAGGAGGGTAATGGGTCTGAAGGGAGTACAAGGGGTAAGAATGGTGCAGAAATGGACACAAGTCCCTTTACACGAGAAAGGGTCCTGAAGGAACTGGAAGTAATAAGAGCTGATAAAGCAATGGGGCCAGATGGGGTGCACCCCAGGGTCCTTAAAGAACTAAGAGAGGTGGTGGCTGAACCTCTGGCTATCCTGTTCAGCCAATCACTGGAAACAGGGGAGGTACCCAAAGACTGGAGGACAGCAGATGTAGTCCCCTTATACACAAGTGGGAACAAAGAGGAAGCAGGGAACTACAGACCAGTCAGCCTCACCTCGGTAGTGGGAAAGATCATGGAAGCACTACTGAAGGAGAGATTGGTGGAACATCTGGTTGTCAATGGACTACAGGACCCAAGGCAGCATGGTTTCACCGGGGGAGGTCATGTCAGACCAACCTCATTGAATTTTTTGACTGGGTGACTAGGGAGGTGGATCAGGGGAGGGCAGTGGACATGGCCTATCTGGACTTCAGCAAGGCCTTTGACACTGTGCCACATAGAAGACTATTACACAAACTGGGGAATATGGGTGTGGGCAGGACAGTAGTGTGGTGGGTAGGTAACTGGCTGGGTGGCAGGACACAGAGGGTGGTGGTAAATGGCTGTCTCCACAGAGGAAGAGTAACCAGTGGGGTACCACAGGGATCAGTGCTGGGACCAGTCCTATTCAACATCTTCATCAGTGACATTGCGAAGGATCTAGAAGGCAGAATTTCACTGTTCGCTGATGACACAAAGCTCTGTAACAGAGTAGACACACCAGAGGGTGTAGACAGAATGAGAAGGGACCTGTAGAAACTTGAAGAATGGTCAAGGGTTTGGCAGTTGAAATTCAATGCAAAGAAGTGCAAGATAATGCATATGGGGCACAAAAACCCTGGCACAATATATCAGTTGGGGGGTGAGGATATAGCATGCACCAAGCAGGAAAGGGGTCTTGGGGTTGTCATCTCTGATGACCTCAAGGTAGGGAAACAGTGTGACAAGGCATCAGGTAAAGCAAATAGGATGCTGGGATGTATAGGCAGGGGCATCACCAGCAGGAAAGGGAGGTCATAATTCGCTTATACAAGACACTAGTGAGGCCCCACCTGGAGTACAGTGTACAGTTCTGGAGACCATACCCACGTAAGGACATAGACAGGGTAGAGAAGGTTCAGAGGAGGGCAACAAAGATGGTGCATGGGTTGCATCACAAGTCCTATGAAGACAGGTTGAAGGAACTGAACATGTACTCCCTGGAGGAGAGGAGGGAGAGAGGATATGATAGAGACATACAAGTATCTTACAGGGAGGAACAGGGTGCAGGAAAACACTATTTTTAAGCGAAAAAGATGTTTCAGGACTAGAGAGCATGGGATGAAGTTGGAGGGAGGACGATTCAGAGGAAACATGAGAAAGAATTTCTTCACAGAACGGGTGGTGGACAAGTGGAACACCCTGCCAGAGGAAGTGGTGGGGGCTGAAACAATCAGGGATTTAAGAATGCATGGGATAGACATAAAGGAATTCTAGAGGGCAGGGGTAAGGGGAAACAGACTTCTAGGAAAACAAACTGAACTTACAAGCTCAAATGGGCAGACTAGGTGGGCCATAGGCCCTTATCTGCCGACACTGTCTATGTATCTATGTAGGCCTTTAATTGTTTGAGTCACTGGGGTCACCAGACTTGAACAGAGGGACTACATGTGCCACCTTTCAAATAGAGGAGTTTGCCGCAAGATAGTGGTAAATTAAATAGATGGACAATGGGTGAAGTTAGTAGATGGTAACACACTTTTAGGAAGAAGGGTTCTAATGAATTAATAGAAGCCATTAAACTTGAAAGCTATCTTATGGACTTAAAGCAGTGCACAATTATTATTTTTTTTTTTTTTGAAGTGTAAGTCCATTTTAAATCATAAGACTTCCTTGCATTAGACATAACTGCACAAAAAACTCACTAAGATAACTTTGTTTTTCAACTTTACAGTTAATCCCTTATGCCAAACAACCTTGTATTGCTTTCTTCTTTTTGTCTGCTCTTTCCTTTTCTTCTCTTTCTTACTTTTCTATCTTCTCTTGCAGGTGCATTTTAACTTAAACTTATAGAACCTAAAAATGGAACATAAATTTGAGAAGTTATCATAAAATGAATCCAATGACTTTATAGTGACTATCCTTTGCTTAGTAGTTTCCTTAGTGTCTGTATATGTCTTTTAAAATGTTCTCTTGAAGAATTTTAGCATGTTGCTGCTTTATTTTATTTATTTCTATCTAACTTATCTGTCTTGGCTTATCTACTGTATCTTGTGCTTGGGGCTGACCAGTGTACCTACAGCTGCCCCCTGTATACCCAAACAAATTGGTCAAACCCTACTTAGCAGAATTAAGTTCCAAACATGTTTGCTAGCCAAGAAGGCAGTACTGGGCCTAACCTCTCTGGCCCTAACTCACTGCTCCTACTCTGTTGCCAGTCTCTGCCACAGCAGGAGCATGACTCAGGATGCCCTTGAACTGCCTTGCCACTGTACTCAGCTTGCCAAGTATGCATTCACAGTTAGGGCTGCTGGCTGGTTAAATGAACTGCTCAATACCGTACTCGATCTATCCAAATTTGACCAGTCTAGGAGAACAATATGGGTAACCCTGACAGTTCGATGCAGCTGTAATTGCTACTCATTCTAACTAAAGTCCCTCCCAGTATACGCTTTGATCTGTGTCAGACTCTGGCTTTCAGGCCATGTACCATTACTCTGCTTGTTCTACACTGATTCTCTTTACCTGCCTTATTGTAAAATTGTCTACAGGTGACCCAGCCTGCTTATTTGTACTTGTTCATCTATATTTGTACTCATTGGACTTCATTCCACTGTAACTTGCTTATTGTATTTGTTATGTTGCTTTGTAATCTCCATTATTGATGCAGAACCTTAGTAAAAGAGCACTTGTGCTCAAAGGTATTATTCTAAATTTTCAATCAGTCAGTCAATCAATCAATCATTCAATAACATTATTCTTTTTGTTGTGTGAGAAACTTTTACATGTGTATTCTGAATAGCTATATATCTTGTTTTACTGAATATTTTTCAGTACAAATTTATTCTGTACCTCTATTGTTCTCATAGTGCCTTTGTATATGATATCATTAAGCTCTCCATGACTACAGACTGTTCCAAAATATGGAACAAAATAAATCCTGAAATCAGAATCTTGTATGCCATAAGTCAATTAAAACAAAAGATTTACAAATCTTACTTGATGGCCCAGATATTCAAACTGCGCTAGGCTGTGGCGCAAGTCTGGGCGCAGCGCAATTTGGCTGCTCAGGTATGTTGACTGGGCGATATTCAATGGAGCTGTGCCATGGCACAGCATTGTTGAATATCACACCCTGGCCACCCGCAGTGTGCATGGCACAGTGGCACTGCACCAGTGCAAGTGGCCAGAGTGGAGCAGGGGGATGTGCTAGTGCAAGTTCCCTTGCGCTATGCACAGCAACAGCGATATTCAAAAGTGCACATACAAATGGGGCCATAATGTATGCAAGGTTCAAATGAAGCCATTTGCATGTCATTATGGCCCCATTTGCATGTAGGTGCACCGATTCTCAGCGACTTGCACCTGGCACCCTGCCAGGCAGCAGCCGTCGGGGACCGACACCCCCTGCGCAGCGCGACAATGCTACAGCCTGATCGTGGGCTTGGGTATAAAGAAAAGTAATTCTATATCCCTGGTGGTCCAGTGGACCGCTCTCAGCCTGATTGCAGAATTTGTGATACAAACAAATGACGTCCAATATCCCTGGTGGTCAGCAGCCCCCTCCCCACCCACCCACTGAGCCCAACCGTCCTGCTCACCCTGATCAGTGGCGGGTGGCAGCACCACCCGCCTGCCACCCCACTGCCCACCGGCTGACACCGTGGGAAGTAGAACTTATGCATGATGGTCCTAGCGTGAGCCAATGGTCATGTAGCCTGCCCGTGCTACACATTTCCAGATATATGAATGGATCCATTTCCATATCTGGAATGTAGTATGTTTTGAGCTACGCCATTAGCTCACGCTGAACAATAGAACAGCAGCCCTGCCTACAGTGTCGATCGGCAGGGTGGCGAGGCAGGTGGTGGCTGCCACCCGCCGCTGACCAGGGGGGCAGTGGGTGGGGAGGGGGGTACCACTGAACCATCAGGGATATTGGATGTCATTGTTTGTATCACAAATGCCCACGATCGGGCTGTGAGCAGTCCACTGGACCACCAGGGATATAGGAATTACCTTTATTTATACTTAACCCTATGATTGGGCTGACAGCGGTCCACTGGACCACCAGGGATTTTGGAATCTGTTTTGTTTAACAAATGACCATGATGGGGCTGACAGTGGTCCACTGGACCATCAGGGATTTTGGAGGGTCATTTTTGTACATATGCCCATGATTGGGCATGGGGGGGTACCGCCAGGTGCAGCCGGAGCTGGGGTGGAAACCCACAGGTGGCAGCTGCCATGTTGCACCCTGCAATATGGTAGCTCACCTGTGGGTGCCCATCTGTTGTTCCTTTTTTTTTTTTGGATCAACTATCTGTGGTGCAAGTAGGGGTTGCACATGCATGGACTCAGCACATCCCAGGCTGAATATCGGGATGTGCAGAGTATGCATGATCACGCCCCCCCCCCACCTGCGCCGCATACATTACTGATGTGCTCTGGCGCGGTAGGTTTGTGCCAGCACAATTCCCATTTGAATATTGCGGGGCGCATCAGTGGTTCGCACAACTGCAAACACGTGCACCATGCGCAACCCTTTTGAATATCTGGGCCGATGTCTATATTTTGTAGTGAGTGTTTTTAAGACTTCATATACATATTTGTCTTATTGTTGCACTGCCCTTTGTATATTTTGTTTTGTATATAACTGTTCCCAATGTATTTTGTTTTATGTTTTAAATTTGTATGTCCCAGGTCATACCTGTAAAAGGGCCATGTGGCCCAGTGTACTTAACCAGTGAACAAAACTGTAAATAAATAAAATAAAAAAGTCAAACTGCAACTGTGAGGTCACTAGGGATAGTCAGAGTCTTTTTGAAAGGCACAGTAAAATAAACACTGTATTACCTGAAATATTTAATAGACAGGAAAATGTTAATCAAAATAAAAAAAAAATAATTAAAGATAATTCTTGTAAAAAAATTGTATTAAACATTTTCTTTTGGTAGAGTCCTTCTCGTTAAGATAAAGATACGTAAGAACTACCTATGTAATGTATCTATATTGGTCTCATTACAAGCTTTAATTCAAAAAAGTTTCTAGATGCAAGTTATCTCCTTTCAAATAAGTTATCTTTAGAAAAGGCTAACTTTGGAACCATTAAGATTAGGACCTTTATTTTTTATTTTAAATTCAAGCTTGGAGTCAGGACAGTATTGATCTGTGATAGTGACACAGTGTTTCTGCCTCAATATAAAGTTTTATTGATAAATAAAACTTTACTATGAAAATATATCAATAAAAGTTAAACTTTAAGATATTAATACATGAACACTGTACCTACTGAATGCCATACACCGATAATGCCCTAACTACAAGCTTTCATTAAAAAAAAATAAGCTGACCACACAACCTGGCACTCATGCCCAGGTGAACTGCCCATGTAGTGCAGGGAGCTTTCTAAAGTTAGCCCTTTAGGGTTCAGAGGCCCAGGCAGGACATTACTAGAACCAACAGGTGTTCTGGGGATTAAACAAGCATTCCCTGCAGTATCTACTCAAGTAATAAGCACCAGTAGTTGTTCCATACTTACTGTCATTCCTCCTGACCCATTGAATTGTAATTCTGTGCCTAGGTTTCTATGGGGCAATGGGCAACCTTCCCCACCCCTCACTGAGTACTATAAAAGCATGCTTGACCGAAGCATTCTTGGGCGGACATTTCTTTCCTGCCAACAGACACTCTTCCCGTGACTCACCTTTCTCCTTGGCATGTTCTCTAAGGTAACTTTAGTATTAGTGAAAGGACACACAGTCCTGCAGCACTTTTTTTTTTTTAATTCAAAGTTTATTGAACTTTTTCACACATGCTATAACATGAAGGATCAATCAATGATAAAGCTGTAGGCATGTTAAACAACAACTCCATGCTAAAGTCCCCACCCCCTCGCTCCCTCCCTATACTCTTCCCCAGCTTGGCACAGCCCCAATCATGAGGAGCAGCTAATAGGATAGAAATAGAGCATATCCATTTATAATACCAAAGTGGTATACTCTGCAGCACTTCTAGGGATGGGACCTTCCTCAATAGGGTTCCTGTACCACAGGTGCTCCAAAGGGGTGGTAGTTCCTTGGAAAAAAAGAGCATGAAAGGCCACAGATAGTCACCATATCCTGCCACCTACTTAGTGCTTTCATTTCTGCCAATGATCTCCTAACCAACAGTATTGGATTATGGACAGTACTCAGTATCCTCATCCAGTTTAGCCGCACAAACACTATACTATGTGTCACAGTCTTCCACAACAGTAACTACTCAAGCAATCAGCACCACTAGTTACTCAATACTTAGTTGCCCACTGACCCAGTAAATAATAACAAAATAGAGGCTGCATGCCTTGATTCCTTTTCTTCTAACAAAGTGCTCAATCTTTATTTGATTTACCATGAAAGTGGACTGGGTTGAAAACCCATTTTCAGCCATGCCTGGGGAAGGGGAAATACAACAGGAATACAAATTTTCTTATTTATAAATTTGACCAAAATGTAAAAAACACTCAGTATGCAAACAGTCTCAACACTTTTGTACAATATCTACAATGTACAAATGTGATATACTATATATACAGATCTTAAATGCTAATCTACTGTCTTCAAGTAATACCATAACAGCTGCAGACAGACTGAACCTCCAGATGCTTTCTCACTCTGGTTTTGAATATGTTTTTCTTTGTATCCACCTGTATTCCTATTTTTATCAAATCATGTAGTAATTTGGGACGATAAATGGTAATTGAATGTTCTGCAGTCTTCGTACTGATCTTACTTTCTTGAAAATGTTTTGTTGATGTTACTCATAGTGACTGTATTTTGTTTAAATTTATCATACAATACCACTGGTATTTTTAGTCTCAAAGTTTTGTGCATGAACATCAATGTTGCATATGATATTCTCTGACCAGATGGCGTAATCCCAACATTTTTATACAGTTTACAATGGTGTTCCTGGTTTCCACAGCCTGTTGCAAATCTTAGAATATTAATAAATGTAACTGTATATCTTTGTAATAATGATTCTGGTACATTTAATAATAATATTGAATTATACACTATTGCTGGCAGTAACACTTGATGTGCTATTGTTTTTTTGGCTTGAGCAGATAAACTATTTTTATTTCTATATAGGTGCCCCAATTTACTATTAACTTTCTTAGTTACTGTACTTTGCCAATATGTTCGTTTAGTGATAATGTGCTATCTAGTAGCACTCACAAATAATTAAAGGTTAACACCCCTTCCAAACTTGCATCTTTGTCAACCTTGCCAAGGCCTTCGACACAGTCTCCCACACTCTGCTCCTGGGTAACCTCACATCAGCTGACCTTTCAGATTTGGCCACTAAGTGGTTCAGAGCCTACCTTACAGAAAGGACACAATCAGTAACAATTGCTGACTTCATCTCCCAACCACCCATTACAATTAACACTGGAGTCCCACAGGGCTCAGGTCTAGGTCCTCTGCTCATCTTCATCTTTCTCAATGACCTTCCCTCTGTCTGCACATCATCTTCCACCCAAATGTATGCAGATGACACTGTCCTATTTACATAGCTGCCAGGCTTTAGCATGACTTCAATAAGCTTTAGCACTGGCTTAGCTCACACCATCTTTTCCTTAATGCCAAGAAGACTGTCTCAATGACCTTTGGCACAACGCAAAGACTCTCAAGGCTACCAGCCATGCCCTCCTCCCACACCCTTGATGGGACACTACTTGAGGACACATCCTCTTTCAGATACTTAGGGGATTGGCTTGACCAACACCTCAACTTCTCTAGACATGTTGACGCCATCCTAAAAAAACTGCAGCCCAAGCTTGGTGCCCTTTATGGGAACTGTAGCCGAATACCACTTATGGCAAGGTGTGAACTCATCCAGAAGATGATCCTCCCCATGTTTGACTACCTCGTTGTGGTCAACAGTGCTGCCCCCTTCCCTGTCCTCCCTAAGCAGATTGGACACCCTCTTTAACTCCTTCTGTTGCTTTGCTCTAGACTCCCCTTCCCTAACGCACCACTGTGAGCTGCAGGGCTGGCCTAAACCATTCTGAGCCCCTGTGCAGCTCCCTGCTGGGCACCACCACTCCATTCCCTGTGCCTCCCCCCACATCCATCATTTACACTTACTGTAACAAACCCTCCTGTCCTGTATTAATAAAGCAGTACCAGGTCTACTACTGTAATTTAACTAGCATCTGTTAATTAGTACCATTGACTGCATTGAATTATTCAGCTTCACCACTGGAAATGAATCTGACTAAGCCTGGAGTAAGGACTTAAGTAAGTACGGTACTACAACTGTATTAATTTGTAAGGACAGGGACATCATCACTGGACACTCACACCTCCGATAGTCTGATCTGCAAACAAGTTAAACAACTTAACTTTTCTGGTGGTGTGAGTGAGTAAGAGAGAATAGAGAGGATTATCTTGGGACACCAGTAAGGTTTTTTACCTGGTGATCAGGTTTTCAGTGTCCCTATCAGGAAATCTGATTTGGTTCTGTGCTGGTCAGGTTTTTGAGCCATTTTGAGTGCTCACATACTTTTGAAACATATTTTGTCATATATATCATTCATTGTTTCAGCTACAGTACATGTCCAGGTTACAAACAAGTTCTCTTGTCAGTATAGCCCTTTGTGAAAGCAGTCAACCTGGGAGGCATAAAGTACGGCCATTAACACCATTAGCACTTACCTAACCTAATCTTTTCCACCGCATCTTAAAGTGACATAGCAGCAAAGCTGCCTCCAACTTTTGTAACAGTAACAGATCCAGTTCTCTTCCACTTTCATATGCTGGTAAACATTTTCATCTCTAACAAAACATAGGCATTTTTAAATGTTTTAATTTTTTTTTCCTCAAGAAAAAGTATGGGCCCCCAAGGTGCAGGGGCACAGCTTGCACCTAGCTAAGGCCAGCCCTGCTCTCAGGACCTCCTTGTGAATGAGCCTATTCAATGGAGTTATTCCTGCAATAAACTTTAACTTGACTTGACACATAACAGCTTAATCCTCCTTTGTCAGGAAGGAAAAGCACTGGCATCACATAACCGAACAACTGATTTGACTTTTCTTCAAGGAAAATTACCTAGCTCCAGTGGTGAATGCTATATTTGTTTATGCTTTCATTCCCTTTGAATATGCTTGATGTATTTAAAGTGCAAAATAAAACTGACAGGCATATTAAACAAGATATTTTACATTCATCTAAGTCACTTGAGAATGTTTAAAAATTGCAATGCCAACAGATACTTAATGCTTTATAAATTTGCAGTAAAGCTGTGGCTATACACTTTTTTGGAACCTAATAGTTCTCTTTATGTTTTGAGCCAATGACTGTTTTTGTTCAAAAAAGTTTATTAAAGAAAACTTTATCAAAACATATCAAGGTGCATATGCACAAAGAATATATGGAACACACTGGCTTACAGCATACTACAAATGGATTTGACCAGTAACATACAGTATATGAAACTGTGTAAATGGAAAGGCTAACAACTTAAACTGTAATAGGCTGAAAGGGGTCCACAGGACAAATTGTAAAGATGGGAGTCATGTAGAAAGTCAGTATGAAGACAAAACATCTTGACCAATACACTATATACTATACAGCAGGCAGCAGAGTAGGGGATCTGCAGACCAAAACCTATGGAAAGAGTAGAGGGAAGAGTGGGGGGTACGGGGGGAGCAGAGTAATACAGTCTAGGTGTTATGGCAGAAACCAGAATTCAAGAAGGGCTGCCAACAGTGATAATATTTGTCTAGGGAACTACAGGCAAAGTTGGACATAGGAAGCTAGCTGTCCAATGGCAAAGAGCCATTCCAGGTAGTTGGGCACTGTGCATTTCGCCAGCAAACCAGGAGGAGCTGCTTGGCTGCTGCTTCGACTGCCATGATCCATTGGGCATGAGGATCCAACTGGGGAGTGTCCCTAGGACAGCAGCCCAGGAGAAGAAATGGGGCATCAATATGGAGATCATGACTCACTATTTGTTGGCAGATCTTTATGATATCTGAACAGAAAGGTTGTATAGTAGGGCAAGTCCAGAGGATGTGGCAGAGCTGGGTGTCTGCCTGGTCACAGCTGTCATTAGTGAGAAGGCCTAGCTGCTTCAATTTGGATGGGGTGTGATACCATCGCTCTGCCATCCCAGCAAGCGTGGTTGATTCTATACCAGCAGTGAACCCAACGTGAGTCTAAGACAGAGATCCCTGACTCTTGCTCCCATTGTACTCTGGCAAGATGTGAGGGGTCAGTGAGGGTGTTTCTGATGGATTTATAAATTTTACTGGCCCGGCCTTTCCGGTGCTTGGCCCAGGAAAGCCCAGGGGCACCTCATCCCAGAAACCAGGATCAGGGGAGTTTTTGCTCAAGTGAAGAACTGCATCCCTAATCTAAAGATGTCTCCAGAAGTTGTTCTGAGGAAGCTGATAGTGATCCTTGAGGGTGGTGAAGGAGTTGATGGACTTGGAGGCAGGTAGGAGGAGATCCTGTACTATCCGTATGCCCTAAGCCTCCCAGAAGGGCCAGTGGATGGGGAGCCACCAGGGGTTAACTCAGGATTATTCCATAGGTGGGTAGTTATCCACAGGTAGATTTGGAGAGGCTTTTGTGGACTTTCTTCCAATAGGAGATAGAGAGTACCATAGGAAGATGGAGGTGGTGAGAACGGTGATGAGGGGAGTGCAGCAGGATTGTGGAGGAGGAGGCACCTGCTTGAGTAGATGCCAAGTGCAACCAGGTTGGTGATTGTCAGGAGGGGGCTAAAAACCAGTGAGTGGTTCCATCCATGACGAAAGCCATATGGTAACCGTAGAACCAAGGTAGGCCCCATCCACCCCTACTTTAATGTTGACATAATGTCTGCCCGCTGTAATGTGTGGGTTTACACTCCCATAGAATATGTCCCATTAGCGCATTGATTTTCTGAAACCATTTAGTGGGAATAGAGATGGGTGAGTGCACAAGGATATGTAGAAACCTTGGGATAACCATTAACTTCACTGCTTCAAATTTCCCTGCCAGAGAGAGATGCAGAGCCTTCCAGCAGTCCAGATCCAGCCGGGTGGATTGTAGGAGCTCAGTAATGTTTGAAGAGGTCCCAGTGTAGTTTAATCCCCAGGTATGTGATACACGTTAGGGCCCATTTGAGGTCAAGAGCTTTGAAAGCATCTGTGGAGCAGTAATTATTTAGTGGCATGACCTCAGTCTTGGATTGGTTAACCACAGACTCAAGACTTTAGTGAAGGAGGTCAGTACGGGAAACACGCAGATGACAGCTAGGTGAGCCTGAGAGATAGTGATGAGGAGGTTGTCTGCATAAAGGAAGGTTTTAGTCCCTACATGAAGGCATGGGATATCATTCCTCTCCCGGAGTGCAATGGCTGGGAGTTCAAGGGCCAGAATGAAAAGTAAGGGGAAGAGGGGACAACCCTGCCTCTTGCCTTTTTGTAGGTTGAAGGGGGGGGTTTGAAGCTCTTGGTAAGCACCAATGTCTTAGGTAAGGAGTGAAGTCCAACTCAACTACGGAAGGCTTTCCCTATGTCCATTCTCTCCAAGGTGGCCATCAGATAAGGCCATTCAATAGAGTCAAAGGCTTTTTCAAAATCCATGGCCAGGGCCACCACAGAGGAAGCAAAATTTTGGGAATGCTGTATAAGGGGGATCAGTGTCTGAAGGTTATCAGAGCTAACGTATCCTTTAAAGAACCTGACCTGGGATGAATGTGTTAGGCCAGGGAGGGCCCTTTCTAACCGAGCAGCCAAAACTTTTGCCAGGACTTTCTCATCAGCATTGATAAATGAGATGGGCCGATAACTGTCCGGTGCAGAGAGGTTCTTGCCTTTTTAGGCAAGACAGTGATCGCTGCTTCTCATATGATGGGAGGAAAGATCCCCTGGGCTATGGAGTCTTGGAAAACTCGTTGTAGGTAACCAGAGATGTCATTCTCCCCAGGGCTTGGTAAAAGTTGCTTTAAGTTGATTTAACTTGATTTAAGTTGTATATAGTGTTGTATCTGCTGCATCTCAATTTGTACCAATTGTACTACTCTTAGTTTCTACATGTGTTATTCTGTTGTGTATATACTGTACAAGATATGCATTACCTGACCTGTAATCTGTCTTAATCTGTAGCATGTTGTCCTATGTACTTAAATCTGTAATTCCTGTAATCTCCCGGGTCGTACCTGAAAATAGGCAATTGCCTTGTCTAGTGTACTTACCTGGTCAACAAAGCTAAATAAATAAATAAATGAAAGCCTGTAGGGAAATCATCCCCACCAAAAACTTTATTAGAGTTCATAGACTGGATGACTTGCTGTATTTCCAACATAGAAACAGGAGCATCCAAAGCAGTTGCTCTATGAGGTGGAAGCTTGGGGATAGGGAGGTTTAGCAGGACGGCGTCCATGTCAACCAGGTCCGGATGTGATGGAGAGCCATGGAGCTTCTCATAGAATTGAGCCATAATGCTATTTATGCCCTCCTGGGAGGTGATGAGAGCCCTGTAGGGGTCAGACAAGCCCTCAATTGTTTTGGCAGCTTGCCAGCTCTTGAGTCTGTAGTCCAGCAGCTTGCTAGACTTTTCCCCCAATTCCCAGTAGGGGTGATGCATTCTACCTAAGGAGAGCTCTGCTTTTCTAGTGAGGTGGGTGTTTAATTTGTCACAGGTGCTAATCAGTTGAACCAGCAATGTCTGAGGGGGATGACCAAGATGAAAAGATTTGTATTGTGGCTGCAGGGAGGCAAGCTTCTTTTCTGAAGTGGCCTGTTCAGCCTCCCTTTTCTTATGCCTGTTAGAGGCATATGCTATGATCCTCCTACAAATGGTGACATTGAAGGCCTTCAAAAGCATGGAGTCTGAGACATCACCTGTGTCATTGACTGACCAGAATTCCCACACGGCCATCTTAATCCACTAGAGAAATTGCTTGTCCTCCAGGAGTAAGTGATCGAGCTGCCATGAGGAGGGCGAATGGGCCTTGGGTCCCCAAAGCAGGCAAATCTCCAAAGGAGCATGGTCTGAGATGATGACTGAGTGGGTCTGAGCAAAGGAGATGAGTTCATAGGTAAACTGGGAGATAAGCCAGGGATCAATCCTACTAGAAAAGCCATAAGTGGTCAAAAAGCAGGTGTAAACATAAACTCTTGGGTGGCGAGTGCACCAGGCATCGATCAGGATGTGCTCAGAGAGGAGATTATGGACCGCTGGCCTGCTTTTTTATGAGGCTCAGCACACCCCTGGCTCCTATATATAGTGGGGTCTAATGTAAGATTAAAATCCCCGCTCGTGAAGATTGGGGACCAGTCAACATTAAAGTCCATTAATTCCTGATTGACTGAGTGAAAAAAAGCTGGGTCATCTCCATTCAGGGCATAAACATAAGCTAGAATCAGAGACCCCTCTGGAGTGGATACTTTTGCCAAAATCCATCAGCCGCCTTTGTTAGTTAAGGAGTTGGTCACTGACCAACCAAGGGTCTTTGTGAATAAGGATTAACACCACTCCCCTTTTCTTTGCTACAGCTTTGCTGTGTAGCTCCATCTCCACCCACCCTTGTTTAAGGTTTACTGCCTCCTGAGTAGATAATTTTGTTTCCTATAAGAACGCCACATGGTGCCACAGGTTCTTTAATTGTAACAGTACTTTTTTCTGTTTAATTGGATAATTGAGACCCCATACATTCCAGGTAACAAACAGTCTCCACTGAAATGCAGAAAAACCCTATGGATAAAGGAGCAGATGAAAAGTCCTATCGGTGCCCCAGATCTCTCCCTCAATAAACCCCCCTTCCCAACTGAAACCCAGCTCAGAAAAACAATATATCCTCATTAGACTCACATGCTGCAAGTATAAGCAATGAAAAGAAACATCAGGAACTAGAATACATGACTAACACACAAATAACCCCCCAAAAAGTTATTCCTTCCCCCCAAACAACCCATAAAAGAATCAGCTGTCACCTTCGGCAAAGGCACAAAGGTAGCCCACATGCCAGTGATCATCACTGGGAGAAATACGGCAGTACAGATATTATCCTGTCAAGCCCAATACTGTTCAGTTAACCTCCCCCCCAATTCCCTGGAGGGCGGTACTGGGAAACCGCCACATGACAGGGGTATGCTGTGCCACCACAACATGGAGTGGGAAGACCGAATAGGTATGACGGCCTGATCGTGTAACCAGACCTTCATCTGCCTTGGGACAGGGTGTCAGCCGTAAAGCCTGTGTACCCATGCTGTTGTCTATAATGGCCTGAAGTCGATCACTGTTACAGGATGGGCCCCACCTCATGGCAGAGACAGAGGACTGTGGGACGCAAAGAAAATTAAAAGGGTATGCATGCTGCAGACCTCGGTGCTGCACAGGTCAGGGAGTGAAGAAAAAGCTCCATGAGACTGAGGAGCATGAAAGAGCCCTTGAGAGCAAGTAAGAGTGAGAAGGGACAGGAGGCAAGCCAGATGGCCACACTGATGTATGTGAACCCCATAACAGTTAGTGCCCCTCCCAAGGAGAAAATTGGGCCTATCAAAGTACCTGTGGGAGTCCCCACAGTAAACCAAGCTCTGGAACCTTCAGCAGGAAAGGGCTGGGAGATCAAGGCCTGGGGACTATGCGCTGAGGGTGGAGATGCCTGAGGGCCCACATGGAGGAAACGGAGGGGGGGAGAGTGACACCTATACCTTAGGGAGTCCAGTCCTCCTGCCGGAGCATCAAGCCATATAAGAGAACTACAGCTAGAAAAGAGAAGAGAAGAAAAAGAGAAGGAAATCTAGCCAACAGGCATGCCACCCAGTGATGTTAAAGGGGCTATGATAAGAAACCACAGAATAGAATGAGCCCCAACTGTGCTGAGAAAAGTGCAACTTTAAGATGTTTAGATAGAGCAAATCAGCAGAGCTTCCTGCCCCCACAGTTAATGTATAAAGACATCTTGCTAGGTTATAAATGATGGACAAATTCCAAGTGTAGTGTAGAGCAACCCCAAGTAATTCCAGAACAGTCAGCCCACACTGGATCCTGTGGGAAGAGGCTGCTATGACTGGGATTGGCCTGGATGTTATTCAGCACTGGAGGATTCGGTGGAGGGGAGAGCTGGGAGGGCTGCTGTCTCACCCCAGGATCTGATTGGTGGTGGATTGGCTGATGGAGGCCCAGAAGCAGTAGCTGCAGGCTGGAGTGGTGGAAAGTCCTCTAGTAAGCCTCTCAGGGCCTTGAATTGGTTGATCCTCCCCCTTCCGGACAAATGGATCCAGATTGGGTGAGTGGCCCCTTCACCTCCTGTTTACTGGTCTTTTCTTCTTGCTGCAATGTATGGTCTAGGGATCTGGAATCCAGGGTCATTGTCCACAGGTGGGGAAGGTAGAAGCGGGCTCATCCTTCCTTCATTTTGAAGACTGTGCAGCATTAGGGCCTGGAGTGATTTCCATCTCCTAGGAAGAGTCCCAGGTCAGAGATGGGTGGGAGGGCGGCCTGACTTTAGACAAGTTCAGGTGAGGTGCATAACATGTGAGACAGTCGTCAGCTGCCTCCAGAGATTCAAAGAGCCAGGGCACTCCATTCATAGTAATTCTCAGGGCCACAGGATATCAAAGAGAGTATTGTAGGCCAAGCTCAGCACAGGCCCTCTGGGCAGTGGTGAAAGCTCTTCTGCGATTGGTAAGCTCAGCAGACTAGTCCATGAAGATCTGGATTTTGTGTCCCTGCCAGGTGAGGTTCTGTTTGTTCCAGGCTACCAACATGATTGCTTCTCAGTCAGTGAACCACAGGAAGCGGGCAAGGATGGGATGGGGGGGTGGGAGCCTGTGCAGGCTTCGGGGTGAGGAATTAGTGGACCTGATCAATCACTATCAGGTCTGTTCAGATATGGTCTAGGAGATAGGGAATGGCCTTTTGGAGAAAGCCGGGGCAATGGATCCCTCACAGCCCTAGGGAAACCCCACAAACCATAGATTGTTTCTCCTACTAAAATTCTCTGTCTTCAATCTGTTGCCACAGCAGTCTGATTGTGTGTTCCTGCTCTCTGATGTAGCTCATAATTCTTTTGCTCTGGTCCTCAGTGCCCACAATCCACAGCTCCATAACATTTGTGTGATGGGACAGTGAAATAATGTCAGCTACCATATTTTGAGCTGCTATTTCAAGTTTATTGAGCTGGGCCATCATTTGGGCAAACATTTGCTTAATCTCTTCTAAGTTTGTGTCAGAAGACTGAGCAGCAGCAGTCGCCATGGTGAGACCAGCACCTGCGCTGAAGACCTGAGACAGAGAAGATCAAGCAATGCCGCATAACTCAAACACCCCACCGATTGGATAGAAAACAGGAAAAACAGAGCAACCACAGGTAATGGCTATCACACTGAGTAAGGAGCTTCATTGAGAGGATGGCAAAATAGCGGATTCTCTAGGATATTGAAAGGGCTCTGACAGAGCTCTAATTCTAGGAGGCCACTATTTGGTCAGGCAAGCCATACCCCCCCCAAGACAATTAGTGTTAGTAGTTATTGACTGATAGTGGCATGGTATGACAGACAAAGCATTTTAAGCAAAACAGAGTAAAATATTGGGAATAATGCATGGGCAGCCATGCACAGCACAGCTGTGTTTCCATCAAGTAGTTATGATGACATCATAGAGACCTCAAGAGTAAAGTTTGAGAGGTCCCTGATATCATCACATCCCCAAGATGAAAACACAGACTAGTGGTTACCCATGTTTTATTTTTATAGTTTACAGCTTGAAACAGAAAAATAAAAACAAATGCTGCTTTTTTTCTTCCCAAGAAATCTTTAGTTTAATTTTGTATTAAAAAAACAAAACAAAAAAAACAGAAACCACCCTTACCCAGCTGTTGAATGCTCACCTAAGTTGGGGGTGGGAGGGAGTTTCTGTTGTTTTAAAAGCAGAAAGTGTTTTGTTAAGGGAGTGCGTGTGTGTGTGTGTGTGCGTGTGTGTGTGTGTGTGTGTGCACAAAAATAGAAAATAAAAGTAAAATGTGGTGAAAAGAGTTTCCACTTTCTTTAAAAAAAAACTGTTGTATCATAGAAGGGTGCAACAGCATTCTGTAACCTTTGAACTTTGGTAAAACAACTTTTTGGTTATGAGGAAATCCATGCACAACACAGAGGATTGTGTATGGTTACCCATACATAACAAGCCTGTGTTACCCTAGAAGTTGCCATGGCAACCAGAAACCTCAACAGCACAGCTCAAAAGGTCCAATGGTTGCCAAGGCAACTTCGAGAGTCAGACACAGACTTGTCTGTGTATGAGTGACCATACATAATCTTTTATAGTGTCTGGTCACCCACCTGGATGTGTCACTCTCATCGCCCGCAGCCATTGGTTGAATGACCACCAAAATAACATGGCTTTTATAATCACCAATGCTGTTTTGCATCAGCGATCAGAGCCACAGTTTGAATGAGGCAGCAGCCCAACGATGTTCGATATTGTTGTGCTGCAGTAGTGACATCTTCAGTGCAGCACAACATCATGACATTGCTAGTGCAACACAACAAGGCAGTTCCAGGCACAGATTTCCATGCTGAACAGCGTTCTGACATACACTGTAATGGTTAACCATATACGATGTATCTCTCTTTTCATAGATAGAAACACTTGGAACTACCAAAGAATGATAGTCTGTCCCACTCACACCATCCATTGTACCACTGGGCACTGAGTCCTCAGCTCTCAAGTCACATCCCTCATACAGGTGTATCACTGTAGATTCCCTAGGCCACAGTTATACTTGTACTGCACTGTATCTCTCATGCTGTAGCCCTCAAATTATGACTGCCACATAGGGACAGCACTGAGGTGCTCCAAGCCATGTAACGCTCTCACTGCACCTTGAGTCCCTTATGTACCAGCACTCAATTTTAAAAAAGAAAGCCAGGCAATAGTCTCCACACAAGACAGAGAAAGTAGTGGGATCAAAACTGGCATGTTAAAACTGAATGAGTGGGTACCTTGCCTAAGGGGAGATCTTCTTGTCATTGGTTGTTGGACTTGATCATGACTCGGTCAGTTTGTGAAACTGAGAGTCTTCCTTTGAAATTATGAAATGAAGAGGGAGTAAGCTGCAAAGTGGAGCGACGTTGAAATGATTTTCAGGCTCCTTTAACCAGCATTGGGGGGTGCGGGTGCACAGGATATGTTTTTGTGGCTGGTGTTGGTCACACACCAGTAGCATCTCTGCAAAACTGCAGGCATGTACTGTATCGAAGGTGGGATTTGGTCTATGTATGTGAGCCAAGTTTGATCTCGCTATGTACTTAATTACCAAGGTTATTACCAAGACAACCATCTAATAAGCTTCAGGTCTGCAGGAATATATAGGGTGGGGGAGAGAGAGAGAAAGACAGACAGAAAAGGTCAATGTGAGATTTAGGGACCAAGTTTCTTGTCTGATGTTTTGTCTTAATCTTCATTCAGGTCTTTTTTTTTTTAAGTTATGCTGATGTCTGCAAATGTGGACAACAGTTTTAAACTGGCACACTGTACTGGAAAGCAACTCATGGTTGTGAGCAGTCTCACGCTGAGATTTTTAACAAAGGAGGAGTGAAGACAAAAATCCATGCTTTTCAACGAAATAGGCTCAATTTCAAAACATTTATACAGAACTTGCCTGGATATTATTTTACAGCTACAGATGGTTTGCTTACTGTATATCAATAATACACAGAAAGCCATGTATTATGAGGGGTTTCATACATGTTTTTTCTTGTATTATGGCATAGGACTGTGTATAGATGACACTGGACACTAATGACAGATCAGTTGATAAAGTGGTCAACCAGTAATTATAAAGAGAATAAAAGTGTGTGACTGTACACCCTGTCATTTCTGGGTATTTTTATCATTAGTCCGTTTCTGCAACTTTTTGGGAGAAATGTTACACTACCTTAGAAGTCAGAGAACTGACAATGCTTTCAATTTTATAGCTGTGTCTTTGTGCAACTTCATGGTGCTACTGAGTAAATGAAAACATAATAAAGATAGTTGGGAAAAATGATTCACTTAGTAATTTTATTGAAATGTTTTACCAGGAAGAGGGCCAGACTTACTATGACGGTAAAGACGCCTGTGCGTCGGGCCTTTGCTTTCTGGGGGGCCCCTTCTGTGCAGGTGTGATTGTATTTTGATTTCCCTGAACAATGTTAACTTCACCAATCCTGTATGTTGTAAATTGTTGATCTCATTTGTCCTCCTGTATCCTCAAAACGACTGTACACTGTTTCTCTGTACCAAGTTGTTATCACTGTATTGTCCTCTCTGTGACGAGGTACCTTTGTAAACGAGCCTCTGGCTCAAAGGTTGTAAACTAATGCTTAAATAAATATTTTGTGTGTATATAAGTACATGGCATTGCACAACTATCTAAATGTCAAAGGTCTGACTCTGACCAGTCCGCAGACCTAGTCCCGATTATTTTGGGCTGTTTTCTTTCTGGGCACTGGACAGAAGCAGATAGTAGAGCTGTATGTTGAAGGAAGAGTCCATACTGCTATCTAAACAGTCAGTCTGTAACTGATGGATGGGCGCAGGCAGTCCCGATGCGAGCGACAGTAGTGCTTGGGAGTTGTAGCGGCATACTACATAACAGCTGTGCAAACTGACCCTGGGTGGTCATGATTGTGTTTTGGTGTCATTCTGACAGTCGGAAGAGGCAGTGACATGGACTCGGGTCAGATTCGGAGGATGGATTTTTCATTACCCTCCATCTAGTGTTGGAGCACTGTTAACCTGCTAGAGCAAAGCCAAGAAGAGTAAGACTCGTCAACACTAATTACAACAGAGAATCACAGAGTCTGAAAAACTGGTATTCTGATGATCAGGCAGATGAATGAATGTTTGGTGGTCAGGAGGGCAGAGGCTAAGGGCACCGTGTCGGAGAGGATTAGGTACTAAATCGCGACTCATAAATTCCCGACATTTATTTTCCCGTCACCAATTGCCCTACTCATTTAATGGCTGACAATAAGAATTCCCGACTTCTGAAATCCTGACCCGTCCTACAACCCAGTAACCCAGCAAAGCAACATGGGATGGACCTCTCTCCTTCCTGGACTGAAAAAAATAAGTAGATTTCTCACAACCACAGAACTGCCCTGATGTTGACTCCTTCTCCTCATTTTAATGCTTTGCTTCTCCTGTTGTAATTCTCTGTTTGCCGGGGCCCATGTTTAAAAAGGCTTGCCAAAAAATATGTGAAGTGCATATGTAAAGCGCACACGGCCAATTTTCGCCGATAAGCTCAGCACTTTAAAAAGTTTCAAGCAGTTGAACATTGTGTCATGTACACTCAGTAAGTGTCATGTAAATACTGCTTTTCGGTACTGCTTTAGGATCAGCAAACTGTCTGGTGCTCATGCTTATCAAACCTTGGCGAGCAGAATCAATCTTTGCGCCTGTGCTCTGTGATGCTCGGCTCCTGAAGAGAGCTGTTGGCTCATTTTGCGCTTTTCGGCATTTAGTTTGTACTGGTTTAGGATCAGCAAACTGTCCTCTAATGTTAATAAATACTTTTTTGCGGATTGTGGCTGCCAATGACAGAAATGTATCTTGTATCCACACCTGGCTGGGCTGGCAAGGTAAGGGTTAATGAATGGGAACTGCTCCCCAAAAAAAAATAAAACCACAGGAATCCCCTCCCAGAATTAAAAAAAATGCTTTGTGGGTTTGATGTGTGCATCTCATTCTGCTAAGCCACCTTTCTGTTTAGTGATCCTGGTTTGGGAAGCAATCCTAGGGGTTAGTGGATTTTTAGCAGGTTGTTGCTGTCTGTGTTGGAATTTATTAGCTTGCAATATTTTTTCCTGACTGCTTTTAAGGGGGAAGGGGTTCAATTGGCTGATGGTGTGTCCCTAAAGTAAAGTTACTGGTTACTGGTTTAATTATACTTCTAAATTGAACCTTGTGCTTCCAGCTTAAAAGGCATCCCCAGAAAGTGCTTGATTTTTTTTTTTTTTTGCCTGAGAGGGAAGACAGGATGGAGGGGGGAATTTGGAGTGTGGAGCAATGGGTTTGTCTGTGTTTCCATCACTGTCTGCACGAAAAAGTCGTTTTATTTTCTGTAACAACCCCCCCCCACACACACACACACATTCTAGCTTAAGAAGAGAAAAGATAAAGATCTATTCCTGCAGGTTTTCCAAACCTCTGCTAAAATGTAGGAGTTGTTGGGCTACTGTGCTTTTACTAGTAATGAAGTGGTACCTTGTGTTGCCACCATTTGTCATCTTAGTGCATATTTTGACTGATGCCTTTCTGTGTTTGATGATGCTTCAGCCAAGCAAAATGTAATGACCTACATATGTTTTTTCTCTTGCACCACTAGAAAGGGAAACTTGCTTTTTGCTTTCAAATCTGTTTGCCCCATCTCCACTTTTTCGTTAGTGGTTGGAGGAGAGCTGAACTGTCAAACAGGAGGTCCAGGTTTGAGTTCCACTTTAACCATTGGGTCACTATGTGTTTCATAATGCACCCCCTGCGGTTCTTTAGATGGCTGGAAATGGAAATGACTGCTAAGTTTGCTTAAGGCTAACCAAAAACAGAAAATTCTGAGATATTATGTGGAGAGTGATTATCTTACACAGTGCTTTTTGTTTATTTGTGACTGTGAACAGAATGTCAGCTTTGCTTCTAGCAGTTATTAACCAGAAGGTGATAAGTTGTTGTAAGCATAGGTTACCATTACTTGATGAATGATTTTCAAATTGTCCTTGTACTACTGCATGTGATGCAAATACTCATGAAAGATGGGGGACATTGTGGCCATCACGGGGGATGGGATGACAAGGAAGGGGAGGCCATGGATACTGCTGTGCATAGGGCCCATGGCAATGTAAATCCAGCCCTGCCTGAGAGTAGGAATCAGGAAAATATTAATATACAAGGCAAAGAAGAGTATATACAATCATGGTACGTAACATAACACATAAAATTTTGGTACATAATAACAGAGTACTGGGAAACATTTTATATACATACAGTATATTTTATGTACATACAGTATGTACAAATAATTACAACGCACACCTTGAGTTAACAAGCTGCCTGAGGATGACCTCAGAAGAGCCAAGGCAATTCTTAATTACAGTTGCATGTGTCTTTCAGTTTAATTGCAGCTAGGACTTTAAAGAATTTGACAGAAACGAGTCAACAGAAATGTCAACATTTGAGTATGTTGGAATGCATTTGACATGTATGCCAGGGCTTACAATATGGTTTTCTGATGAGCAACAAGAAATGTTGTTTAAAAGTAATACATTTTTGACTCAATTTGACCTAAACCCAAGGCTGATACAAATAACTGAGTGCTGGCTCCTACGGTTTTTCACCCACTAAAATTCACATACTTGAAAACAACAGTGAGGTATATAATGGGGATTGGAACAAATGTTACTTTCTTAGCTACTGTCCACTTCCCGCCCTTGTGATGAGTGTGTGCTCATATACTTCCTTATCTTTCTGTGTATTGTATGCATTGCTTCCTTTTCATGTTGAGCGTAAGCTTATGGCTTAACATCTTGATAGTACAGGGTTTGGGGTGCGGCTGCTGTTGGGAAGAATGCAGGGCACGCATCTGTAGGTGCGTCCCTCATTCCCCAATCAGCCTGCATGCCGGCGCCACACCACGCATGTATAATGGGGCGAGCACATCTAAGCAAAGGTCCGCTGCAATCCGAGCAAAGCTCGTCATACACAGCAGTCCTCTGCTTGCCGTGCTCGCCGCTATTATGAGCATGGTCGGCGAGCAGCTCAGGCCTGCCGACATCGGGGGTGCCCAATCCCCCTGTCGGTAACCCCCACTGTGTTAGTGTGCCAGCGGGGAGCCCACTCCTCATCGGGCATACCCCCAATGTTGAATTGCCGATGGGGGTGCCCAATCCTCCCTCGGCTCGTGGCCCCCCGTCTTTATGCGCCCGATGGGGAGCCCACTCCCGTTGGCATCGCCCCAATTGTTGAATGCCGAGGGGTGCCCAATCCCCTCGGCTCGCGCCTCCCACTTTCTTTGTTTGCCGATGGGGTGCCCAGTCCCCATCGGCATGACTCCCCATGTTGTGTGCCAATGAGGGTGCCAAATCCCCCGTCGGCTACTGACCCCCCCAAAAAAAATACAGTTAGATGGCACATTGAGAGCCCACCCCAGTGTGCCAAATGCCCTGCAACAGGAAAACTGTCCCATGATGGTTTTCCTTTTTTTTTCCTGTAAAACTAAAACCGTCCCTCGCAGTCTTGATGCCCCTCCTCACCCCCACCCCATACTTACCTCCAGAGTCCGTGCGACAATCTTCTGTGGACCGGGAACACGTCTGCAGTCTTCAAAGCCGACCACAAACTGAGGAAATGCCTGTAAGCTGTATAAAGGAGTGAATAGGGTTTTTTCAACTTTGCTGCATATCTCAGGCATTTCTTGGAATTTTGGCACCAAATTTTCAACATGGGGTTTTTGGGGCCCCTCCTCATGAATTCTATCACTGTCATGGTGTTAATCGGCCTCGAAAGGTGATTTTGCAGTCACTGTGCGAAATCACTTTTCAGGACCCATTAACGAAATGACAGTGCCAGTGTTCATGAGGTGGCCTCTCAAAAAGCATATGTTTCAAATTTGGTGGGAAAAATCCAACAAATGCCTGTTTTATGAGTGTGCATTGCGCAGTTGCTATGCAGGCTCGTAACTTCATGCATTCCCAATATTTTAACGCTGGATTTTCAGCATTGGCATTTTTGTACACCTCCTTGTGAACAGTACAGCTTGTCATTGCCCACATCCTGCCCAAAATGTGTTTCCGCACTTCCGGCACACAATGGCGCAGTCGCTGTAGGAAATCAGTGTTTGGGCCAGATTATGAAAATGACAGTGATACAGTTCATGAGCAGAGGTCCTAAAATGCCTATGTTGAAAAATTTGGTGCTGATACTCCATAAAATGACTGTGCTACAAGCATGCATTGGCAGATTGCACGCACGCTCATACCATTGTTCATTCGTGATATTTTCACTCTGGATTTTCACCATTGCCATTTTTTCACACCTCTTGATGAACAGTACAGCCGTCATTTCACATACCCTGCCCAAAATGTGTTTTCGCACTTCCGTGCAGAATAGCGTTGACAGCGTAAATCACTTGGGCAACTTTTGAGGAAATGACAGTGACACTGTACATGAGCAGAGGTGCTAAAATACCTATGTTGAAAATTTGGTACTGAATGCCCATAAAATGGCAGTGCTGCAAGCGTGCGTTGCATATTCCCTACGCACCCTTGTAACTCCACACATTTTGTATATTTGTATGCCACATTTTCAACAGTGGCATTTTTTTCCACCTCCTTATGAACTGTGCAGCTGTCATTTTTCACATCCTGCCCAGCAGGTTTTCCTGCACTGCACTACCAAACACCCAAAGGGACACCCTAATGCCTGTCACTCTCTGCAGGGTGGGGGTGGGTTGGCATCAGTTCACTACTTGACTGCCATTCCTATGCTGCATCTCTCTAACTCCTGCACTCCCAATGGCAGCAAGCCAACATTCGGCATTGACAAATGCTTGTTGTTGATTGAATTTACTGGGTTGCCATAGATGTCAGTACATTACTATTGCCTTATGGGGTCAAATGAGGTTGAGGGGCCTGAGTAGATGACATCTGTGGGGAGTCATTGCCCAAAGATGGCAAGTTAAAAGTCAAATATAAATTTGTCCAGTGACTCCATCCAGAGAAAGATTAAGAGGGCTATGTCTAGTACTACCCCTTGGGAAACAATACCAACATACTGTGATCCACAGTAGTTCACCTGATCCACTTCCCACATGATGCAATCAACAGTTTTGCAAAAATAAACACTTGTACCACTTTGAGCAAATTTCAACAAGACATAGTTTATTTGGAAAATTCAGAAAATACCTTTCGGCACAAGTACTTGTTTATAAAGGTTCCATGTCTGAATGAGTAAAATATAAATATGATACGATAATAACAGTAGCAAGAAGCAATTTACAAAAAAATACAATCACTGCAAAGGACTATAATAACAAATCATGTTACAGAACAGGGAAGAGACAATCCGCAAGCAAGGTCACAGTAGGGTTATTTACAATTGCAACTGCATTGTACAGAGAGAGTTGATTATACAGATCATTTGGATTGAGAAAACTGAAGAGATGAAGCAGTGTGTCTGGCAATTTATTAAGCCAACCAGCAGTCTGTACCAAAAAGGAGCACTAGCCCAGTTTAGCTGTCTGGAAGGACAGTTCTAGGGTGCTCCTTAATATACTGCTGGAGTTGTATTGTTGGCAATGAGGCAGAAGCAGTTTTAACATGGGGGAGAGAGACCAAGCAGTGTCTTTTTTGCTAGCTGGCCAGTTTGCTACTTTAGTCTGCTACATTTATTTATTTATTTGAGCTTTGGTGACCAGGTAAGTCCACTGAGACAATACAGTTCCTTTTTCAGGGTTGGCCTGGGATCTTGGTAAAATAGCAGAGAAACAATTGCAAGAATACATTGGTACAAAATACAATGGCAGATAAGGAGATACAGCAAGTACAATGGCTGACATTGAGATACAGCATAGACAATGACAAAAAATATAGAGACACAGCATACAGGTATTTACAAAAATCAGTCAAACAAGGGATAAGTACTTCAAAAACAATCAAATTTTCCAAAAGTATATACAATAAACTTAGAGTAACAACAAAGAGCTAAAGGAAGAACGGGAGGAGAAGGAAGGGGAAGGGGACAGACAATGAGGAAGAGGGAGATGTAGGGCAGAACGCATGGATGTAGCTGGTGGTACATCGTGGTAGCCAGTTTGTTTGGGTGTACTGGTAGCAGCTGTGTGTACGTTTTTCAACCCCTAACCCAAACTGACAGGCCTTGTTACAGATTACCATGATTCTGTTCAACACATTGCTACCATACCTCTCAATTGTCCCTGATTATGAGAGACATCCCTCATTTTACCTCCTCAAAATTCCTTTGTTCCTCATCCATCCTTCATGGAAAATGTACTGCTCAAACAGAGAATGTACTGTAAATTCAGGCTTAAAAGCAGAAATTCATAATATTCTAAGATGCAAAAAAAAAAAGTAAACTTTGTACACAATGGTTTACACTGTGTTCTGAGCTTGTGTCTCCATGTTTGTGTATGTGTCATTCATTATGAAAGTCAATATCCCTTATTTCCTTCATTCTGAGTGTCTCTGTCTATTATTTCAGTGATAGAAGGTTGAGAGGTATGAGTGTCACTTGCAGCCAAGCTGACGACGAGATCATAATCAGTGAGTGACAGTATAGAGCTGGACACAATCGGACACCTAGCTTCAGCTGTGAAGTTACTGCTGTTTCGAAACAAGGATCCTTGTCTGTTAATTATCCATCAATACCAGGCAGGTTGTCCATGTGAGGGCAAAGGATAGGGTATCATCCAAAATTACCTCCAAAGTATTTAAAGACTTCTGTTTGCTTAAGCTTTAGTCCCTTGGTGTTAAAGATGTCGAGAAAGGGTTTATTTTTTCTTCAGTTGTGGACATGTGAAGAGTATTGTTTTTTTTTTTTTTAAATAACTGAGGATTGGCTTGTTGTTTGAGAATCAATTTTCTATGAATTTGAAAATACATTGAAGATCAACTGTTAAGCTGCCTAGGCCAGATCTTTTATAATTAATCAGTGCATTGTCAGTGTACTGTAGTACACTGGCAGACTGACAGGCTTCCAACAGGCAATTTATAAGCAGGTCAAATAGGAGGGAGCCAAGAACAGAGCCGAGGGGCACTCCTATAGATATTGACATCACAGGAAAAGCCCTCTATCTTCTCTCACTGTGAGTGGTTTGGCAGGTAGCTCCAGAACCAGACTACTGTGTCCAGTAACAGATCCAGATTATGGAGCTTGCTAAACAACAACTTGTGGCTAACAAGCTCAAAGGCCTTCATCAGGTCAAAATAGATGACCTTGACCATGTTGCTGCAGTTAAAAGTCTCATGAATAAAGCTTGTATATTCAACAAGTGCAGTATTAATGCTGTGCAGTTTTCTGAAACCATGCTGTTGAGCACACTGGATGTTGTATTTTCTAAGTAGGAGATGGGTTGGCCAGGCACAATTCTTTCAAGGGCTTAAGACAGAGGGGACAGAATTGAGACTGGCCTATAGTTTGCTAGGTTGTAGTGGTCACCACTTTAGAAAAAGGTGTGACCCGTGCAGATTTATATTTCTCAAGCAAGGTTACACTAAAACAATTGGCAATCTGTATTGGGTCTAGGATTTCCTTCCCATCAATCTTGAGCATCTTAGGGGGCTTTTTCCCCCTACCCAGGTACTCAGGAACATTTTCTCCAAATCTTTTACTAGTACTCCAGTTTTGAGTTTGTTGGGCCTTGCAGAATTCCACTTTTTCCAATCAACCCATTCCTGATTTTTGTACCTCCTGTCTGGTGAAGAGGCACAAGGGAGGTGCAGCTACTCTATGTTCAAGCATTCAAAAAGTGGTGGGCTTTGAAGCTCCACCCACATCTGATTTTGGTGCCTCCTGAGTGGTGGAGAGGCACGGGGGATGTATGACTAATGTCTGTCTGAAGCATTCAAAATGTGGCAAGTTTTAAAGCTCCACACATTCCAAATTTTGGTGCCTCCTGATTGGTGGAGAGGCACAGGAAAGGTATAGCGACTGCAGTGGCATTTGAGGTTTGGCACTAGCTAGAAAAGGTGATCCATAGGGTAGGGTGGGCTCAAAGGGGGAGCTAGAAACCCTCACATCCCCATAAGGTGTCTCCTGTAGTGTTTCAGTGGTGGCAGAGTAAAAGACAAAGTCCATTTATTTCATGCATTAAAAAGTGAGGGCTTTGAAGCTCCCCCTACTCCTGATTTTGTGCCTCCTGATGGGTGGAGAGGTGCAGGAGAGGTGCAACTACAGCAGGGGCCCCCAAGGTCCAGCCCTAGCTGGAGAAAGCAACTGGTAGTGGGGTTGGGTTTGAAGTGGCAGCTGGAAGCCCTCACATCCCCCAAAAGTGTCCCATGGCATTCTAGTGGTTGGACAAAGTCTGTTTCAAGCATTCAAAAAGTGTCAGGCTTTAAAGCTCTTAGTTATAGTACCAGTGCTGTCCTCTAAAAGCTAATTAAAAGTTTGCAATTCCTTAAATCAGTTTTCTTACTTGCTAGCTTTCTTTCTTGTGTAGAAACCATTCTCTGGCTTGACCTTTTAATTTTAAATTTTACCATGCCAGTATGAGCTGAGGTCCTCCTGCTTCCTCTCTTTTTTTTTGTGGAGAAACCACTCTGGCTTCATTTCTTATATAATATGTTATGACCTATAAGAAACTCATAGGTGATTATTGGGGAGCTCACTAATTAGGAGACTGTCACACCTCTCCTGTCTGCAGTGCAATGTTAAAGGATTAGCAAGCTCAACCCTGGCCAATACACAAAGATTTTTATCACATTTCTTATGCATCTGTGACAAGCTAGTCTATGGTAGATGGAGAGGCAACATGCTGGGTTTAAAGTTCACAGAAGAAAATGTATTTTTTATTGCTCCAAATGTAAGATATTGCTCCAGAAAAGCATAATCAATCAGCTCAACTTCTCCAGCCTGGTCAGGTAACATAAAGGTTAACACAGAACAGTTCTTTCAGGTTGACTTGACAAAAGGAATCTTTGAACCACCTATGTGGGCCAGCAGTTTTTTCAATATACAGTCTCAAACAAAATAAACGGTTTGTGGGCCAGCAGTTTTTAATGCACAGTCTCAAATAAAATACAGTTTTCCCCTTTAGCCTTATTTGCAGGCTGTTATCAGCAGTACATTCCACTCACTGTTTCTGGTCCAGCTGGCTTAGCTGATCCTTTACCTCAGGACTCTCTGCTCTAGAAATGGTCTCTTTCTCAGCAGCAGGTTTCAACTTCTCCCCAAAGGCTCGCTTCAACAATTAACCATTCTTCTTGGCTTTCTGCTCTGGTTCCTGTCTTACATTTTACCCACCAGCTTGCAGGATTCTCTGCCTAGGAGTATCTCCTCCCTGCAGAAGTTTCCAGCTTCCAACTGACTCCTTGCTGGATTCTCTCTGCCTTTCAACAATCCCTCTAATCAGCAACACCCAGAGAGGCCCCCCTTGCCTGTTCATGTTGCATTTCCTGCATTTCCTCATCCTCAGCCAAGGTGTTAACCTCTTGTTTCCCAGGGTAGTGTTTACACTGTCACATACCTCCCCTCTTTGTGTGAAGGCACAGTTGATTGGCCCCTGACCATTCCCTTCCCAGGACAAGAAGTCCACATTTCTATTCTGGGTCCCGGTCTGGTGGTGCACCATAAAGGAAAATGGCTGGAGGGCCAAGTACCACCTGGTGATGTGGGGCTTGTTATCCTTCATCACCTGTAGCCACCTCAGAAGGGCATGGTCTGTGACCAGGATAAACTGCTGGCTGTGCAGGTAGCAGCAGAGGGTGTCCACAGGCCACATGACTGTGAGACACTCTTTCTCTATCACCACACAGGTTTTCTCCCAGGGAAAGAATTTCTGACTGAGGTAGAGAATAGAATGTTCCTCCCCTTCAAACTCCTGGGAGAGCATGGCTCCTAGCCCAACTTCAGAGGCATCCGTCTGCAGGATAAAGGTCCTGTTGAAGTCAGGACTTCATAACACTGGCTGTCTGCACAGTGTCGCTTTGAGTTGTGTAAAGGCCTGGTCACACCCCTCTGACCATTGGACTTTACTGGGGGAAGATTTCCAGGTGAGGTCTGTAAGGGGGCAGACAAGGGTGGAGAAGTGTGGTATGAACCTGCGGTTATACTCTGCCAATCCTAAGAAGGCCCTCACCTGGGTTTTTGTGGTAGGTACTTGGTACTCTGCTATGGCTTGGACCTTACTGACCAAGGGTCTCACCTGTCCATTGCCTATACAGTACCCTAAGTACTTTGTTTCAGTTTTGGCCAAAGCACACTTCACTGGATGGGCCATCAACCCGGCTTCTTGTAAGGACTGAAGTATGGCTGCCATCTTGAATACATGGGACTCCCAATCAGTGCTGTGGATCACCACATCATCTAGGTAAGCAGCTGCATAGTGGGCATGGGGTCACAGCAAGTGATTCAGGAGCCTTTGAAAGGTTGCAGGTGCCCCCTGTAAGCTGAAAGGCATGGTATGGAACTGGTTTAGCCCAAAGGGGGTAGCAAATGCTGTCTTTTCCCAAAACTGCAGGGTCAAAGGGAATTGCCAGTGCCTTTTTGTTAGGTCCAAAGTCATGATGTACTAGGCTTCCCCTAGTCTATCCAACAGTTCATCTACCTGGGGCATGGGGTAGGCAACGAACTTCGAGATGGCATTGACCCTGCAAAAATCATAGAGGAGCGGGTAGCCCCACCTTCTTTTGGTACTAACACTATGGGGCTACACAAATCACTGCTGGATTCCTCAATTGCCCCAACTCTAGCATGTCCTGTAACTCCTTCTTAACAGTGTCTCATACGGCTTCTGGCAAGTGATACAGTCACTGCTGCACCTTCTCCCTGGCTCTGTTTCCATATGATGAGCTATCATATGGGTTGTCCCCGGGAGGAAGGAGAAAATATCCAAAAACTGACTTAACAAATCTCCTAGTTGCTGTTTATGTTTGTGAGACAGCTGTTCTCCCATTGGGACTTGTATCCCTGGATTCTCATCTGGCACTTGGGATCCCAGATCCACAATGTCTGGTTCAGGAGACATCAATAGGCTATCCCTCTGGTTCCAGAATTTCAGCAAATTGACATGGTAGATCTGGGTCTCTTTTCACCTCTCTGGCTGGAAAACTTCATAATCAACTGGGCCCACCCTCTGGGTAACTTCATAAGGCCCCTTCCATTTGGCTAGAAGCTTATTCTGGATGCTCAGCAACAAAACTAGTACCTGATCCCTTAGTTTATATTCTCTCAACCTGGCTCCCTGATTATAGTAGTACTCTTATCTTTGTTGAGCCTTCACCAGATTCTCTCGGGCAAATTTCCCCATCCGATCTAATCTTTCCCTCAATTGCAGGACATATTGCACCACATTTTCAGTCTTAGAGTCAGGTTTCTCCCACATCTCCTTTACTACATCAAGAACACCTCATGGGTGGTGGCCATAGAGGAGTTCAAAAGGAGCAAACCCTGTAGAAGCTTGAGGAACCTCCCACATTGTGAACATCAAGTAAGGGAAGTAACTTGTCACAGTCCCCGACCTCAGTGGTTATGAACTTTCAAAGCATCATTTTAAGGGTTTTGTTGAATCGCTCTACGAGGCCATCCATCTGGGGATGGTAGACAGAGGTTCTTATGTAGCTGATTCCCAATAAAGTACAAACCTCCTGAGCCAGGCGGGACATGAAGTTAGTTCCCTGGTCAGTCAACATTTCCTTCATTATTCCCATATGACTAAAGACCTTTAATAGTTCCCCGGTTACAATTTTGGCCAAAATGGTTCATAATGGGATGGTCTCTGGGTACTGGGTAGCATAGTCTACAATCACCAGAATGTATTGGTACCTCCCTGCACTTTTTTCAAAGGGTCCCATGATATCAACCCCAATCCGGTCAAATGATGCCTCCATAACAGGTAAGGACACTAAAGGGGCCCTTGGACTGTTCTTTGGAGCTACTAACTGGCACTCGGGACAAGATGCACAATAATCTTTAACATGTTGATAGATGCCTGGCCAAAAGAATCAGGGTAACAGTCAGGCTAGTGTATTCTCTACCCCACAGTGCCCTGCCACATGAATAGAGTGGGCGAGGCATAGTAATTCCCCCTGAAAGACTCGAGGGATTAGCAACTGATGCCTGGTATCCCCTGTCTGGGCCTCCTTACTAACTTGATACAGGATACCTTCTTGTAACTCAAAATGAGGATAGCATGCTGCCCAATTCTCATCTACCACCTCCACTTTCCTGACAGCCAACTGGGTATATAGCCAGATGAGTATACCATCGTCTCGTTGTTCTTTGGCAATGTCTGGGCAGCACTTTAACACATCTTGCTCTGATAAGGATGGCCCTCTGGGACTTTGGTTAGATGGGTCAGTGTTAGGGTTGGCCAGTGGGTCTGGATCCACTTTTGCCTTTGCTTCACCTCCCTCCCTCCCTCCTATGCACCTGCACCTTTGGGACCCCTTTTCTTTGCTGTCCTATTTTATCACTTAGATTTATGGGTTCTCATCTGGGAGTTAAAAATCCCTGGGTCCAAAAAGGGAAAAACTTCTCCCAGCTGCAGGTGACTGGCCCTCCTCCTTTCATGACCCCAAGACTGGGTAATTACCAAAGATATGTCTGCTTTCCATAAGTCATCAAACCATTTCCAATCTCTCCCCAGTAACACCTGATAGGGTAACCCCAGGGCAACCCACACCTTTATAGTTTCTGTTTGCCCCCCCAGAGTAAGTGTAACTATAGCACCAGGGTAAGCCTTTACATCCCCATGCACACATTGGATAGGGATGGAGTTCTGGTCCTGCCAGTGTCAGGGGTTCACAAGGGCCACCATGACTAGGGTCTGGTGGCTTCCTGAGTCCACCACAGCCTCCGTCTCTATCCCTTCTACCTCAACAGGGACCACAAAATCTCAGGATTCAGTGCCCCCACCTCTACTGTACAGTGAATACACATCTGTAAATGTGCAGTCTATGAAGGTACAGTCCATATGGGGGCAGTTCTTCACAAAGTGAGCCTTCTGTCCACATGAGAAATATGTCTCTGTGTCTCGGCTATGGGGTGAGCCTCCAGGTTTAGGAAGTGGGGCCTCAGGAAATGTCTCCCAGGGCTGCTGGGTTGTCATCTTTCCCAGGGTCTGACCCTTATTTGGCCCATAAACCTCCTCCCTACATGCCCAAGGTCCCTTCACAGTTCCAGCTGATATGCCTTCAGTCTGGCTCCTGGGATGATTCCTCATCTTCCCAGGTGGCCTTGTAAGCTGGGTCATGGGGTGGGAGGAGAGTTCAGCATCCAACACTTGTTATGAGATCTGCATGGCCTCTGCTAGCATGGTGATCTTCTGTTTGGGGACCCAGCTCTGAATTCCTGGAGGCAAGATGTTCAGACATTGTTCCAAGATGATTAACTTGGCCACCTCAGGGCCACTGTGTCCTTTGGGTTTTAGCCAACACCAACATAGGTCCCACAATTGTTGTCCCACTGCTCTAGGCTGTGCACCTGCTGCAAATCTGAAGCTCCAGAACCTCCGTTGGTAACTTTCTCAGTTGATGCCTAGGCAGTCCAGGATTGCCGTTTTCACCTCTGAGTACTCCCTGGCTATGGTACTGTCTGTAGCTTGATAGGCTGCTTAGGGTTCCCTAGTCAGACAGGGGGCAAGGCAGACAGCCCATTGGGGTCTGGGCCATCCAGCAGCTTCAGCCACTTGCTCGAACCTTACCAGGAAGGCCTCAGAGTCATCCTCAGACATCATTTTGGTCAGCATGGCATTCATCCTAGGAACCCCTGGCCCCACAATAGCTGGACCAGCCTCACCAGTAGGATTTTGTTGCAGCTGTTGCACCAGGGACTGCAGCAACTGCTGTTGTTTTTTCCCCAGCTGTATAAGAAACTGCTGTTGTGCATCCTGTTGGGCTTGCTGTGCTTGTTTGGCCCACTGTTGTGCCTCCTGCCGCTGCTGAGCCAGCTGGGTGAGAACCTGTTGTTACTGAGGCTGTTGTGTTTGTTGCACATGCTGTTGCATCTCCTGCTGCTGCTGTGCCAGCTGTCTGAAAGCCTGTTGTTGTTGTTCAATAAGGAACTTCAGCAATTTCTCCATATCCGTTTTTTCCAGAATGTAACTAGACCTGCTCACTCCAGTAGGGGTTCAAATCCCACTTTGATGTCATGTGTGACAAGCTGACCTATAGTAGATTGTGAGGCAACATGCTGGGTTTAAAGTTCACAGAAGAAAATGTACTTTTATTGCTCCAAATGTAAGTTATTGCTCCAGAAAAGCACAATCAGTCAGTTCAACTTCTACAGTCTGGTCAGGTAACATAAAGGTTAACACAACACAGTTCTTTCAGGATTACTTGACAAAGGGAATCTTTGAACCACCTATGTGGGCCAGCAGTTTTTTCAATATACAGTCTCAAACAAAACAAACGGTTTGTGGGCCAGCAGTTTTGAATGCACAGTCTCAAATAAAACACAAACAGTTTTCCCTTTTAGCCTTATTTGCAGGCTGTTATCAGCAGTACATTCCACTCACTGTTTTTGGCCCAGCTGGCTAGGCTGATCCTTTACCTCAGGACACTCTACTCTAGAAATGGACTCTTTCTCAGCAGCAGGTTTTAACTTCTCCCCAAAGCCTTGCTTCAATAATTAACCATTCTCCTTGGCTTTCTGCTCTAGTTCCTGTCTTACATTCCATTCTCCAGCTTGTAGGGTTCTCTACCTAGGAGTACCTCCTCCCTGCAGCAGTTTCCAGCTGCCAACTGACTGCTTGCTGGATTCTCTCTGCCTTCCAACAATCCCACTAATCAGCAACACCTGGGAGGCACCCCCCTTGCCTGTTCATGTTGCATTCCCTGCATTTCCTCATCCTCAGCCAAGGTGTTAACCTCTTGTTTCCCAGGGTAGTGTTTACACTGTCACAGCATCTTTCTTAATTTTTTTAAATGTTTGCCAGGTGAAGCTGGTGTGTAACCAAAATCAAAAGCAAATAGTTATAGTACCGGTGCTCCCCACAAAAGTTGCTTAAAAGCCTGCAATTCCTTCAAATCAGTGCAGTTTTCTTACTTGGTTTTCATTTTATCATTCTAACATTTGGAGGGGTTCTTGATCTCACCATTCAGCTGGATCATAATCAGCCTGACCACCGATGGCAAGGTGACCCACTCATCGGTCAGGAAACTACACTTTAAATTCTAACATGCCTATATGATCTCAAGTCCCACTGCTATCTCTCTTTCTTGTGTGGGATGTACAGTATTGGCATTGTAAAATTTACAATTAAAAGATAAAGCCAGAGAGTAGTTTCCAAACAGGAGAGAGTAGGACCTGAGCTCATACTGGCATGTTAAAATGTAAAGTCTAATTTCCTGACCCATAAGTGGGTGACCTTGCTATTCGTGGTAAGGCAGATCATGATTCATCCAAATAATGAGACCAAGAACCCATTTAAATGTTAAAATGATTGAATTAAAACCAAGTAAGGACACTGAATTGATCTGAGTGAATGGCAAGTTTTCAAGCAGCTTTGAGGGGAGCACTGGTACTATAACTATTTGCTTCTAATTTTGGCCACTTGGCAAGTGCAACCTTGTTTAAAAAAAAATATATATATGAAAGATGCATAAGAAATGTGATACAATCTTTGTGTATTGGCCAGGATTGAGCTTGCTAAACCTTTAACAAGGCTTTAAAGCTCCACTAGTTCTCAACTGTCATGCCTCCTGATTGCTGGATGGGCACAGGGGAGGTGTGACTACTGCAGTGGAGCCTAAGATCCATCGCCAGCTGGAGGAGACAATAGTGAATGAAATAACTCATAAGTGTAATTATTTTTTTTAAATCAAAGATTGGCTAATCTACAGGCTATGCTCCTACTTTCATATTTATATTTTTTCTGTACTAATCTGTTTTATTCTCTTACTTTATATGCAGTTTTATTTTTTATGTTAATGTTCTTTGTAACCTTTCTTAGGTCTACTCTTGAAAATAGAACTTTGGTTCTAAGTGAGCCAACCTGTATAAAAATAAAGAAAAAATCATCTTCATCTTCATCATCATCAAATAATAATCTCATGAGTCAGTAATTTAAAACAAACAGCAAGATAATTTATTGAGGGTCAGGACTGAAGTCCTAGAGGAAGGAAAGGGTAAAGACAGGCAAAATGATACACAAGCAGCACCCCAGCAGTTACTAATACCCAATAAATAATAATAACAATAATAAAATTGGAAAGGGGCTGTGAAAAGCAGAGTTATTAAATAAGTACTTTAGCTTGGTATTCACAGAGGAAGAGGATGGTAGGGGACCTGAGCTAAAGTTGAAGGGGAAGGAGGGCAAATGGGTGGATCAGAACCCATTCACTGTGGATAGGGTTAGGGCAGAGCTATTTAGATTGAGGGTGGACAAGGCAATGGGGCCTAATGGGTTACACTCCAGGGTGATCAGAGAATTGAAGGAGGAGTTGGCCACATCCTTGACAAGGTTCTTCACGTTGTCCCTGGTTACAGGGAGCATGCCGGAGGACTGCAATAGGTGGGCGTAGTGCCTATACACAAGGGAGGTAGTAAGGTGGTGAAGGGGAACTTCCAACCTGTCAGCCTCACGTTATTGTTGGGGAAGGTAATGGAGGTATTAATCAAGGAGAGAGTGGTGGATTACTTGGAGGAGAGTGGCTTGCAGGACAGCAGACAGCATGGCTTCATGAAGGGGAAGTCTTGCCAGACAAGCCTAATTCAGTTCTTTGGGTGACTCAAGTGATTGATTGGGGAGGGGCAGTGGACATGGCCTATCTGGACTTCAGTAAGGCCTTCAACACAGTCCCCCATAGGAGGCTGGTGAGCAAGATGGAAAGCCTGGGGTTGGGTGGGAAAGTAACAAGCTAGGTAAAGGCCTGGCTGGCAGGAAGAACTCAGAGGGTGGTGCTATATGGGGTGCACTCCGGGATGGAGAGGGTGAAGAGTGGCATGCCACAGGGGTCTGTTTTGGGTCTGCTTTTCTTCAACATCTACATCAGTGATATTGTGGAGGGTTTGAGGGGGAGGGTGTACCTGTTTGCTGATGATATGAAAATATGCAATAAGGTGGATATCCCAGGGAGGGTGGAGGACATGAGGGAGAACTTAAAGACACTCAAAAAATGGTCTGGGATGTGGCAGCTGAAATTTAATGCCAAGAAGTGTGCTGTGATGTACTTGGGGAGTAGGAACAGAAGAGCAGGTACACCCTAGGTGGGGAGGAAATCAAAGTAACAGAACAGGAGAGGGATCTGGAGATCACAGTCTCCTCAAACTTTAAGGTAGGAATCCAATGTAGCAGGGTGGCAGGAAAGGCCAATGGAATGTTGCTATGCATAAGCCAGGGGCATTACTAGCAGAATGAGGGAAGTAATAATGTCCCTTTACAAAGCCATGGTGAGGCTGCACCTGTAGTATGGGGTTCAGTTCAGGAGGCCACATCTCTGCAAGGATATAGATGAATTGGAGAGGGTTCATAGAAGGGCAACCAAGATGGTGCAGGGTATGCAGGGAAAGTCATATGAGCAGAGGTGTAAGGAGCTGGATTTGCACATGCTGGAGACAAGGAGAGAAAGGGAAGACATGGTTGAAACTTTTAAATATGTAAAGGGGTTCAATAAAGTGAGAGAAGAGGGTTTACTTAAGAGGAAGGAGGGGGTCAGAACTAGAGGACAGAGCCTCAGACTGCAAAGAAAAAGATACAGGGGCAATGTGAAAGGGTGCTGCTTCACAGAGAGGGTGGTGAAGCCCTGGAACAGACTACCAGATGGAGTGGTGGGGGCTAAATCAGTGGAAGAATTCAAGAGGGCATGGGACAAGCATAAAGGACTGAGCATCAGGGGGAGGGCATGGTCTGACAGGGAGGGGGAGGTGTAGGGGGAAAAATAGGGTAGACTAGATGGGCTGGTATGGTCCTTTTCTGCCATCATGCTTCTATGATTCAATACAATGCTCCTGTTCACCTGTACTGTCTGGGCCTCTGCCCCAACCCCCTTACTGATACGAGTATTCCCCTGTGTCTCTAGGAAACTCCTGGTGCTTCACAGGGCATCCAGCCTGTGGATCATTTTGGGCCTGATGCAGTTGCATGTGGTTAGCCAGTGTTGGTGCACTTAAATTAAACAAGTATCCATTGTAGCAGACCCTCCCCAATTTGTATCCTGTCAGATGGCCTTGTGCAACAAAATTTAAAGTACTTTGTGACCTTGTTTAACTATATACTGGATCATACCACAGAACCATGGGCTCTTTTCAGTTACTTACATTACCATTAGGCTGCTAGGCCTCAGCCTCTAGCTACAGTCCTGGTGGAATGTACCTACTCCATCCTGTAGTCCTCTGACCTTCCTTCAATGGCTCCCTCAGCTGTCCTCTGCTGGTTGCTCTGGGCTAGGCACTTTATGCAGACTCTCTGGGCTGTTGCTCCATCAGTCTTGCTAGCTGTTTGAATGGATCCCAGGCATCAGTCAGTTCAACTCTGCAAAGTCCCAAGGCAAGTTCTTTTGTAGTCTGTCACCTGGCTGTGGTGCATGTAGCAAGATAGGCCTATATCATTTATTAATGTTTCTATTGTATATGCTGCAATATACTTTAGAGTTAAGACACTGTCTCTTTAAAAGGCCAGAAAGAGATAAACAAAACAGAACAGAATTACTAAAAGCTACTTTGGGTCAGGTACTCATCTAGATAAGAAACAGACAAATTTATGGCCATAAAAGTCATAACTCTTGGATCAAAATGGTCAAACTAGACATTTAGCCTCCACTAGCAGGAAAGGGCCAGCAGGAGGCCAGCTTAAGGTCAACCAGAACCAAATTATGCAGAAACCAGATGTTACAGGGGTTCAACATGGAACCACAGTGACACCTGCAAGATGAGGTGAAACTGTTGCACCCCAAACTCTATATCCCAAAAGGGGTGGATGTGGCTTGAAAATGACCATTCAGACTGTATTTATCAGACACACATTTCTGAACATCAGTGCGGTTTAGCTTGGAGTCAAAAGCCTGAGGATTTGGAGGGTCTCAGAGCTGAGAAAACTTGAGCTGTTATATACTTTGGTTAAAGTCTATGTGGGTCTCTTGCACTACTTTTAGAACAAGACCTGTATTTTTGTGGAAACCTGTTTATCACATGCAAAACAGAAATTCTGATTTTAAGTCAGAATTTGGGAACAAGGACTTCATTCTTCAAGACAAACCCTGAATTTTGAAAAAGGACACTCACAGACTGATTTTTAATTCTAACAAATCTTGTGTTTCCAAATAACTTTTCTTCACCTACACAGAGAGAAGGTTATTCTAAAAAATGCCTCTTTTCTGGTCTTTGAAACCTCAGAATAAGGTATAGTTTAGAACAACAGTATATAGTGTTTTCTGTAAACCATCCAGTGTTATTTTTGATATTGTCTGCAGTTCAAAGATCTTCCAAATTGTAGAATTAATCTTTGTTGTTTTTAATTTAAGTGAACTTTTATGCTTTTCTTATCAACTCTGCCTGGGGTCTGATTGTGTGAGCTAACATTTTAACAGAAGGGTTTTGGAAAAGACTGTATGCCTTGATAATGAAGATAGTGACCGCTTGACTATCCTACAAAACTACTTCAGCAAGAGACTGCCAGTGGCAGTGGTGGGATTCAAACCCGAACGTAGGACACAAATCTCCTGTTTCCAACCTCCCACTGGGAAAAAGGAAGGTTGGTAATGCTTCCTGAACCCTACAACTGCTCATGAGTTCTGTAAAAAGGGGGATCCTCCCTGCAAACAGGAGGTTGTACTGTGCCCCTGAGGTTGGGCTTATGACAGTGCATGTCATGTTGGCTTCCAGGCATTCACTGCTCAGTTGCTGTTCATGCTCCAAGGCCTGAATAGTGTAAAATTGATCTTTCCTCCTTTTCTCTCCCTCTGGCTAACAGGTTCAGTTGCAAGACAGCTCCATTATAGACTTGTTCATGTATCTACAAGTTTGGCAGAGTGGACACAGACATTCTGCATGTAGCTGCCTCCTCATCCCAGGTTGTAGAAACTCACTTCTCCCTCTCAAGTCTCTGGGCAGTGCTGTTGCATTTGTTGATAGTAGGTCTGTTGTTCTACTCTGTCTCCTGTAGACTCCTCTAACAGACTGGGGATGTGCTGGGAAATTCCTCAGTAAAACCCAGGAATACAAACTACTCTCAGTGCAGTTTAACCCTGCAAGGTATACAGTATTTTTAAATCAACTATGGAAATGAGAAAGGAAAAGTGTGGCCCACAGGGAGTTGAACCTCAGACCTCTGGTATGCTGTTCCAGTGCTCTAACCATTAAGCTACAGGCTCACTGGCTAGAGTGTCTGAAGACTTCCTTACAGCCAAACACTTCTTTTCTCAAATATGTTGTACAATCCTGCAACCAGGAACATGTCAGAAATACAAACTACTGTCAGTGCAGTTAACCCCTGCAAGGTATACAATATTTTTAAATCAAGTAAAACCCAAGCAGTCAGCCTCCATATTTGCTAAGGTGCTTCTGTAAGTCGCTTACATGGGTTTGTCTAGGTGTTTCTAAATAGCTGATTAGCTGGCCACCTTCTGAGTGAATTAATAATGTCTGTCAGTGTCCCAAGTACCCTTTATAACTCCCTGGCAGACTTTAATGCTTGATTGGCTGTTGGTCAGTTTAATCACATTCTCATGCTAATAGGGGTCAGAGGGCAAGGTAATGGCTGCTGCCCAGGTAATTGTTAGGGCACTGGTCACAGTCATTTTCTTTCAAAGGGCTCTTTCTTTAAATGTGTCCCAGAACATGTTACAGTGTGGTTGTGCTAATTTCTGGTAGGGCAGCCATCTGGGGAAGTAAACAGACTCTACATAGTTGACAACAGTGGGGCCACTTTCATCAATGACTCTGAGCACCAAAGATAGCAGCACTCTTTCTTGCTCCTTTCATCCTGTCCTCACATCAGTCCAAGTCCTCAGTGACCAGAGGGAGCACATAGTGGTGGAGGGGTTACATGTAGAAAAATATTCAGAATAGTAAAATAAAAGTACAATAAAAGAATTGCTATAACATTCTGGAGCATCAGTTTAAGTCATTGTAGAGTGCTACCTGTGGAGGGGTTGTGGGATAACAGATGGACCAGACTCTGAACTTCAGGTTCAACACACAATCTATGTGTGAGCTTTATTCAAGATACAGGAAATAAGCTTCAGCAATGGCACATTCCTTCTTTGGTTAATCAGTCTGCAGCAACAGACTATGAATGTCCTTTCTCTGCACTTAGCCAACACCTACTGACATTGATCTCTGATCTAACCACTTTTCAGTGAAAATCCTTAATCCCTATGTGGGCCCCATTTGCTTGGGTAGCAGAGGCTCAAAAAGAAAAGAAATAAACAAGCTAAAAACAAAGAACCTTAGTGCAGAAACACTGAATAAAGGGTTACTCCAAAGGGCACTGGCAACAAATCAAGTTTCAAAGAAATACATCATCATACATACTTCCATAATGCAATGCATCATGTGACATATGCAAATCACCACGGAATTTCAGACTTGTTCAGTTTACAGCAATTTACATGAATTTTAAACAGCACAACTAACTTAATTTCTATAATAGTCACCTAGTACTTTTTACCATTATCAAAAACACCTAGTGCCGTGGTATCTTCAACATACAGGTTTCATAAACATAAGGTATATACATCAAGGTATTTTATGACATATTGCTATTACATACTAAATCCAACAACAATAAACACAACCTGTTGTACGTACACGTGGAGGTCATCACAATAACCTCCCTGTATGAGGACCTGAGAGGGAAAAAGAAAATTAAAGAGGACACTATAGCATAGTCAAGAAAGGGGAAGGGTGTCCATAGGTGGCCAACCTTATGGATTAGAAATTGTAAAGGATAGAATAGACTAAGAAATAGAAGAACTGTTGAAATAGATTTAAGAAAAGGTTGGTCCTCAAGAGTGGCAGGAACTCCCTGTTGCATTACTTCCTAACATTTTTCATCTTATCAGTGCCAGTATCTTAATTAAAATGAAACAACACTGAACAATCAATCACATTACAGCAAATTACATGATGGGCTCATCTGCTAAAATGGCAAGGGGATACAATAGATGGACCATTTAGTCTTTTCTTCTTCTTTTCAATCTTATGTTCTTAGTGTTACTAAATACTTGCTGTTGTGCAGTTTGTCTGATTCATATATCCAAAGGATGCCAGACTATGGTGTCTTTCTACGCACCTAGGAACAGGAGCCCTCCTACAGTGAAGTTGCACCAGGGGAGTGCACCTTACATTGCCCAAAATCACCAAAATACAAAGCCAAACCAAGTAAATTGACTGTTTCATAACTGATTGCAATCACTTGCCAAACAGTATTGCTTAAAGCAGCTAGCTCGTGTAACATCTTGTTTTTGGCAAGTGAATAGGACTATGAGTGGGAGTTACCTAGGACAGAACAAGAGGCTAAGAGAAGCTAAGGTGTGTCAATATAACTATATATAATTGTTAAATTGTCTCTGTCTGGATAGTGCCAGGTTTCATGCACATTAGAGGCCATCTTACAACTACAAACAGCCTTATGCCAACTTTGATTGATTTCTACACACTGCAATGAAAAACAACTACTGCAGTTCTGTTATATTGACTCAGATGAAAAGGTGTGGCTGTCTGGAGCATGGGTAGAATGAGTTCAACCCCGGGCCAAGTAATGCGGAAGGGGAGGGGAGGGAGTTGAGCAGACTGTCATCATCCATGTTGGCATAAAAGCCAAAGAGAGCCCATGCCCTGAGGACATGAGGAAATCATTCAAGACACTAGGGAAATTTCTGAAAGGAAAGCTATACAGGGGGATCATTTGTGAGATCCCTCCAGTCCTGGGTACTAGTGGAGAGTGTCAGTGAACAATTAGGTTGGCTATTGCTTGGCTACAGGTCTGGTGTAAGAGGAGGAGGAGATTTTTCAGGCTATCTGGGGGATCCTCTGAGGCACAGGATGCCTTTATGCTCAGGATGGGCTGCACCAGGAGGGAGTGGGGCTACTGACCAGGAGAATGGACAGGGTAATCAGGAGAAATTTAATCTAGAGAGTAGAGAATGGTGCAAAGGATCATAAAAGGCAGAAGAGAGGTACAGAAAAACACACAGAGAAGGACAGCAGACCGAGTACAAAGAAAGGAGACTTGGGGGAGGAGACATGGAAGCATAGAAGGGCAACTATGCTTACTTGCATATAGGCCAACATGAGATGCTCACTTGGTAGAAAGAGCCAGTTCAAGGGCCTTATGTCTTTTTTGAAGGCCATGACTCAGTGGCACTCCCAGAGACCTGGTTGGGGGAGGAATGACCAGGACACCAGGCTGCCAGGATACTGACTATTCCAAAGGAATGATTCTGATAGGTACTGGACCTCATTGGAAATGAACTTGTCTCAGTTGAGCTATCTGATTCAGTCATTCTGTTTATGAGATGAATAAAAATGTTTAATACTACTACTACTACTGGTGGATAGGTGGCTCTCTTCATAAGGTATGGAGTCATTATAAAGAACAAGGAGGACACCGGGGGATAAAGTGTTGCAGTGTTAGTCTTGGTTGAGCTAAGGGAAAATAGGAGTATAGGAGTCACTCTTGAGGTGTGCCACAGGCCCCCCCAAAAATTCAATGGCGCATAATGTTCAGCTGGTTGGGCAAATTATGAGAGCAGCCAAACTGGCATGGTGGTGAGCCTGAGAGACTTTAATCTCTAGGGCATATACTGGCATCTCTTTTTTGTTGAAAACATATTTTGTTGAATTGATTGACAGTTAAGGTATACAGCAGTTACAGCAGCTACATAGCATTTCACAGGTATTGTCATTATAGTCATGAACAGAACGCAAATCGGCAGCGCACTTCACAGGATCTGTTGTGTGCCGCATGAAACAAGTTCTGTTGCAATGTGGAGAAAAGAGGGGCTCAGGACACACAATATGTTGCAGCATACTGTGCGTGATGAGCCCCTTTTTCCTCTTTATAGTTACATCAATACAGACAAGTTGATTTATGGCTTGATATCTGTAAATTGCCATAGGAAATGGCTCTGGTTTTCCACATAAATGAACTAGAAAGCAAATTGCTTATGAGAAGTGGATTATATACCACTTAATTAATTAGTTTATGCTAGCTGCACATACTACATATTGTATATTCACAGTCCTCTTGTAGGCCCACTACTTAAATTTACGCTGGGAATTTATGATGTTCTGTGGCCTTTTGTAAAGGCTCCCACACTTTTAAGAAGACCCCTTCATCTCCATAGGCTGTCTGCTGTGCCCTTTCTAACTTCAAACATAGCTGTAGATTATTTGACTAAAGGGACACCATTGGGTTATCCATGCTCAGCCATTCCTGGACAATAGCTTTTCTGGCATTCTCTAGTACTACTGCCCATAACTCCTTCAGTTCTGCAGGACAATGAGGTGAGGGGGTCTGCCCCCATGAGAAGCTCCATGGGTGAACTGCTAAGCATTTAGGACAAGTTCCACTATTCTATGGGGTTAATGCCAAAAAGATGCTACCTTGGGGCATGTTAAAGTCATGTGTATGTAATCTCCCACTGCTGCCTTGAATTTTGGGCACTGTCAAGATTAATCTGGGAATATTTCATGATTTTGTTTTGTAGGGGTAATGTATGTCCTGTACATAAAGTTAAGTTGTATTTGTCTACTTTTATTACTATGGGTACAGGAGGACAGATGCTAGGCCACAAGCCTCCACTATACATGAGTGACTGGTTCCTCCAGATCATCTCTCCAACAGGTTACGGTCTTGGTTAAGGGGAAGGGAGGGTATTCGATTGCAGTACTTTATAGACTAGGGTCAATGACTTTTGTTTGTGGCTGGGACCTAAGGAACACCTCTTCTATGGGGTGGGTTAGCCAATACCAATGCTGTATGAGTCCTATGAGTTAACACATGACCCAGCCTAAGATAAACAAAGACATCTCTTGGGTGTAGGCCATGCTCCTACTGAAGGTCAGCACATGTTTTCATAACCCCCTTGAGCCACTTGACTTAAATTTTTGACACCCTTTTCTGACCATTGCAATGTTTTGTGAATCTTCACCACACAGTAAAGGCATCCCTTAAAGGCCAGTATAGGGTTTGTGTATGGGGATATGCCAGGTTGAGTTGCTAAGAATTTATATGATCTGATCCATATGTCTGCTGTTGTTTTCATGAGGGGATTACTAAATTCAGGTACCTCCAGAGATTGCAGGCTTAATGCTAATAGTCCCTCCAACATTTCCATCCCCACCTCTTCCTCCTGCAGGGATAGCCATGTGGGTCCAGCCCCACTGTGTCACCTGCAAGAATTCAAGTTGAACATCCCAGAAGTAATTACAAAAGTGGGTTAGGGCTCCACAGCCATCCTTGGTTAACAGTTGGAGAATCTGTCTTCATACCTGCGCTGTTTTGCCCTTCCTTATAAAGGTATGGGTAGACGAAGCTAGTTACTGAAAAAACACTATGAGTAACCTAATGGAGACAGCCTGAAAGGGTAATGTCTTTTAGGGAGGAGGCACATTTTTATGACATTGATCCTGCCGAAGAGTGACAACAGGAGGGGCCCCCATCTGGTGCAGTTTTCCTGAACTTTATTTAGCAATGATACATAATTCAATTTATATAAGATATTGATGGCAGCTGCAGTGCACACTCCCAGGTATTTTAACTCATCTACCACTTGAAGCCCCATAGCACTGGATACAAGTTATTCCCTGTGCAACCTACCCACTAGTAGTAACTTACTTTTTTGCCCAGTGCATTTTGTGACTCGACAGGTCCCCATACTCCTAGAGCAGAGCTTGGGTTGTGGGCAACTCTTTGCCAGATTTTGCAGCTATTGATGTAGGTGTCTGCAAATAGGGCCATTTTATGTTCAGTTCCCCTCCTTTCAGGCTTTGCATCTCAGGTTCATTTCTTATGGCTGAGTCCAGGACCTCTGGAATAACATATACAGAAGAGGGGAAGTGGGGCACCCCTGCCTTGTGCCTCTGGGCTGTTCAAAGGGGTGAGAAAGACCTCCATTAACTCAAAATCTGGGCTGTAGTTTTAGAGTGGAGTGTGGCAGTTCATGACCTGATCTGGCACCTCAGGCCGTAGCGCCTCAAGATCTCAAACATACTGTATAACCCCACTCCACACAGTTAAATGCCTTCTCAGTGTCCAGAGCAATGACTGCTGCTCCATTCCACCCCACCGGTTTCCCCTTACTGATGTATAATGTTAAGGGTCCACAAGGGACACTGTCAACTTTTTCATGAATTTTCATGCCCTTGTAATATTAATGCCTGTGACTCAGAGCTGTAGTTAGCAATGACTCTGAGTCACTTTGAAGAGCATGTGTGCATTATTAAGTACATTTTTTAACTAAAAAGACTTTCGGTCAGCCTGACCGAAAATCGCAACATGCTCCTTCCCGTGCATCCCCCACATACAGAACAGCACTACTGGACATAGAACTCATGCACTGACGAGTTTGGAGATTTTGGTGACATGTATAAAAAAACAGTGTTGAACTGTCATACATTTGCTTACGCCCACCGTAATCATGTTTTATAAAATTGAGAGCTACTTCCTAGAGTAATTTTTGTTTGAAAAGTGAAACCTGGAATCCATGCATGTGTGAGTGCAAGGAGTCCCAGTTTTACTTTTCAAACAAGAATTAATCTAGCAAGTAGCCCTCGGTTTTATAAAACATGATTATAGTGGACATAAGCAAACATAGGACAATTCAACATTTTTTTTTTACATGCCACCAAAGTTGCCATACTCGTTCATGAACGAGTTCTGTGCCCCATAGTGCCATTCTGAATGTTGGGGATGCTTGGGAAGGAGCATGTCGTGAATTCTGGTTGGGCTGACCGAAAGTCTTTTTAGTTAAAAAAAAAAAAAAATTAATAATGCACATATGCTCTTCAAAGTGAATCAGAGCCATTGCTGCCTACAGCTCTGAGTCCCAGGCACTAATTTTACAAGGGCACTAAAATTCATCAAAAGCTGACAGTGTCCCTGCCTCCCCTTCACAAAGTGTCCAAAGAAACAGAGCGCAAGCACTCAAAAACAGACACACTTCTTGCTTGCAAAAAGTGCAGAATTCATTACAAAATAGGTTTTCTTGTGTAGTCCATCAAACAAGTAAGAAGGAAGACAGCCTCACTAGGCTGCCCACCCTTGCACCATGCTCACATGATTTCTAAGGGGCATGCCTAACTTCAAATGTCAGCCATTTTTATGCTGATCTACATGGCTACATCATGATGACATCACTTTCAGTTATAAAATAATGGAAGCTGTTTATGAAGCTTATAGCACAGTGCTCAGTGTGATTTACAATTAAAAACACTGACACAATATTCTATACAATACACACATTGATTGTGAAAAAAATGCTTATTCACAATGATAAAGCTGTACTGGGGAAATAAGATTTGTAAGGTCCGTAGTGTCCCTTCTTTCCATCTAAAATCTCCCCAGAAAGCAAACTTAAGTCCTGTAGTAGTATCCAGGAATAATGTGACTTTTAACTTGAATATTTTTTGCTGTTCTGCTTAGCAGCATTTTTACTGTGTCCCATTACTTACAAAAAATAGATCATGGCACTGTATTCATTTTCCAGACATTATCTAGAGCAGACAACAAGTTCCGCATTAATAGAGGGACACAATGACAGGGTGATACAGAAAGAAGATAAGGTCCAGCTCACTTCATGGCACCAAATTGCCAGCCATGATCAACCTCTATTTTTGACTGCACTTCGCCATGCAAGAAAGGGATCTGAATGGTTAGTTTGTGTCAGTGACCGAAGATAGTGGGACTCCTGTCTAAAAAGAAAGAAAAAGAGACAACTGATTATTTCAAACAAATTTTCATTGCCAAATGTTCACAGAAAATCCAGCTTAGAACTTTTTTGGGGAAGATGTCCAGTGGCAGGTCTATTATTCAGGCAGTGCATTTATACAGATCACACATGATGTATGCTTAAGTGCAACTGTGAACATGCAAGTTTGTTGTGTGGGTGGGGGTTAGTTCTGCTTATTGTAGACCTGACTCATCTATTAACTCAGAAGAGCTGTTAATCAAATCCAGGAAATAGCCTCATATCACTACAGAAAAGGCTTAAGATTCCACTCTATTGTTTAATCCCCCTGGGTAGGCTGCCTAATGCAAAAAGCCACCTGCTTTCTTTTTCTATTACTTTTTTTTAGACTATCCCCACCCTTCTTAGTTGTGGGACAAGTTTGATTACCATGAATTTTAGTTTGCCTGGATCACAATTGTGACATGTTTTGAAGTAGGCCCAGCCAGAATTCCTTCATTCCCTTTAGTTATGCTTCTAATATGTTCCTGAAGCCACTCTTTCAATGGACATATAGTTTGTCCAACTTCCTGCTTGCCACAACTACAGCATGACACATAAATTACAAAAGCTGTTAGACACTTGATAAATTTATTTTTACTTTTCTACCATTTCTACTCTGACATTTAAATTCTCTCCTTTTCTATGTAATCCCCTCCTAAAAGGGGGCTTACCTTTGGCTCTCACTAGAGCACTGCATCCATCTTCCCGTGCACCGTGCAACGCTCCTTTACCCCTGTCCCAGTCCAGACACAACTGCAGAACCTGGGGGTGGACTGGACACAGTCATTTTTTTGCAGGCTTGTTCAGTGCCCTTCTCACTGTGGCCATCACACTCCCTACTCTTTTCATTCAACTGTCCCCAGGATTGCCTTCAGGGTCGGGAAGCCCACAGCAGGGAGATTGCTCAGTTTTAAGCAGCTCTAAAGCTGTACAAGTGCAAAGCTGTTCTCCTGGGAGCATGAACTTTGGGGGACACTCAACAGCACTCCCCTGCCACCAATCCACCCCCAGTACCACCAGATGACAGCAGGGACTGAGAGGCATTGATCCTCATTGCCAGAAGCCACACCAAGGGACAGAAACATGTTAAAATAGAAGATAAAGTGAAAGACTACAAAGGCAGCCAAGTTTGTAGTTTCTCTAGCCCCAGGACTATTGAAAAGGGGGTTAGAGGACACACAACTCGACTGGGAATGTTGGGTGTTCTGGTATTTAGCTCTGCAGAGCCAGCTAGCAGCAGACTAGCACAGGTTTCAGTATATCCTACCCTGTGAAACTGACATCAAATTGAAGTCTAGCTCTGCTCTGCAAAACTCTAACAAACTGCAAGCTGATTCAGAACTTGTGTGCATGCTTTTTCCCAGCAACTGACAGCCACTGAGAGTCAGGGGTTTAGCACAATGAATTATACATGAGATGGTAGCCACTTATATTTTAACTCTAGATTTCTGTACAAGGAAGATACATGTGCAGTAGAACAGATTCATCTGGAAGACATAAAGAGAAAGACCTATGAGTAAAGTCAGCATTGAGCCACAAGATTGAAAGGAAATCATTTAAAAAAACTTTGCAAAATGAGTAGTAGTAGTAGTAGTAGTAGTAGCAGTAAAACTGTTATTCATTGTATGAATTGGATACTCAATTGAGAAAATCTCATTTTCAATGAGGTCCTTATTGTACAGGTTTTAAGTAAAATTACAGTTACTTTATACACATATTCCTATAGTACATATAGAACATAGTTTCACAGTTAAAAACAGTTAAGCAGGGACAGGGTTAGTATTAATAAAACATATGCTCACATAATAGTTACCTAAAATTAATATTGACAACATATAAATTTACTAAAACTACCATACAAGATCATTCATCACAAAGGTTGTATAAAAATAGTGTCTGAAGTAAGACAGTAATGATTTCTGTTTCCTCCAGAAACAACACCAAAGCTCCTGCCCTGGGCTTTGTGAGCTATCAGGACTTGTTCTGACAGAGAATCTAAGTCACCTGAGGCGCTGAGCGATTGCTTACTCCTTGGGGGTGGGTGAAGGCAAGCCCCTAGTGAGGTGAAGAGGATATTGGAAACCAACATGACCTTTACCCCTCCCTACCTGGAAATGTGTTGGGTCTGCTGTACCCGTACCATCACATGTATCTGCAACCCTGAAGGAGACATCTCAACAGAGCCAGCCTTCAGAGACTTTTAAGGTCAGGAGTATTGGATCAATACCCCTATCATGTTTTGCTAGTCAGGATCAGATAAAAGTAACTGTTGGGCATTTCTGTGCAATTATTATTCAAAGCCCATTTATAGAACTGCAACAGCCTGGAGCATCTAGCTTTTCTGTTGAATAATTTGTTTGGGATCTCCAACCACCAGCCTCCAATCGAAACTGCACCGTGGTCCAACATCAGGCCTGCAACTGCCCATTGTATGCACACAGTTCATGGACTGCATTGGGAGCTCCGAATCGGACTTTGGGGTACTGCCTTGATGGCAGAGGCTGACCTAGACATAGCAGCAATTACCAAGACATGGTACACTGGAAACCATGACTGAGAGGTAAATGCACCAGGCTGCACTCTACACAGGAAGGATAGGGAGGGTAGAAGAAGGGTGTGTGTGCATCCCTCTACATCAGAGAAGGTATTAAAGTGATGGCAATGCAGGGAAAACAGGGAGGCTGAGGCACTGTGGGTCACGCTTGAGCCAGGAAATGGCACAGCAATTTGCACAGGAATGATCTACAGGCCTCCGGCACAGAGGGAGGAGGTAGATAGGGCAAAAGTGGAGGAAATACACAAGATGGCAGCAAAGGGGGAGATAGTGCTGCTGGGCGATTTTAACATGCCAGACATGAACTGGAGCCAGGAGCTGAGACATCACAGAGTCCTTGCAGGGGAAAGGCCTCAAGCAGTTGGTTCAGGAGCCCACCAGGGGCAAGGTGATCTTAGACCTTGTGTTGACCAATAGAGATAGGATAAAGGAAGTCAGGGTGGATAGGTACTTAGGGTCCCGTGACCACCACATGATTCAGCATCAGTACAGTGTCACAGAAGAGCCACACAAAGACAAGGGTCTTGGATTTCAGGAGGGAGAACTTCACTAGAATGGGAAGGGGGTTCAAAGAAGCCCTGGCAGGAAGGGATCCAGGGGAGGGGTTGAAGAGCAGTGGTCACACCTAAAAGAAGCCATAGTGGTGGCGACAAATTAGTGCATTAAGCTGAATAACGACAAAAAGAAGGAACAAACTACTATAGTTCATAAAGGAGGTGGCAGAGAAGGTGAGGGACAAAATGGGAGCATTCAGAAAACACAAGGAGACTCAGAAGGATGAGGATAGGGCGGTGTACCTAGAGAGACAGAGGGAGGCTGGGAAAGCAGTTAGGAGCACGAAGGCACAAACAGAGGAGAGATTAGCACAGACAGTAAAGGGGGGGACAAGACATTTTATAGATACATTAAGGATAGAAGGAAGTTCAGGGGAGGGATTGTAAGGCTCAAAGGGGAAGAAGGAGTGTGAGTATAGGGTGAACTAGAAAAAGCATTGATACTGAATAAATACTTCTGTTCGGTGTTCATGGTAGAGGGGGAAGGACAGGGACCAAAGCTAGGCAGCAGAAACAATGGGAGGGGGGAGGTAAACACCAGTCCTTTTACAGAAAAGAGGGTCCTGAGGGAACTCACAAAACTGAGGATGGACAAAACGATGGGGCCAGATGATGTATACCCCAGGATAGTAAAGGAATTACAGACGGTGCTAGCAGCACCACTGGTGGCCCGGTTTCTTGAGTAGCTCGATACAGGGGTGGTTCCAGAGCACTGGAAGGGGGGAAATGTATTCCCTCTCCACAAGAGTTGTAGCAGGGAGGAGACAGGAAACTATAGGCTGGTCAGCCTCTCTTCAGTAGTGGGTAAGGTTACGGAGGCATTACTTTTTTGCAGTTAATCTTTTTATTGAAACCATTGTCCATACAAACAATAACATACATGAACATAGCATACATGTAACCAGGTGAAAACAACAGGCCATGCACATCATACAGTATACTATGACTCCATATCATAAACCTTGATCAGTGGTGTTTACAAGGATTTCTCAGCATCCCCCCCTCCCACATTCCTGTCCTCCTCCTCCTCCTCTTATTCACATGGAGATAACATTTCCGGCCTCCTACTATCTGGACTTTATTTTTTCCTTGCCAGTAACAAGTCACTGCTTCTCAGATGACAGACCCACATGTCCCAATTTGGATGTATACCCTAGGGGGTTTAAAATAAATATTCAGTTTGCCTGGGTCCCAGGGAGCCTCACCTTGTGCTCAACTTGCCTCATATAGGGGTCTCACAATCTTAGAAACTCTTGGTCCTTCCTCTGGATTTTAAAGGGTAATCAAGTATTCATTGCAAGAAATTCAAGAGCCTTCCTCCAGTCTTCCTGTTGGGGAATATTCATGGACCTCCACCTCTTAAATATTAACCTTTTAGCTTCTTTTGATACCGCCATAAGCCAGCTCCTGTTATTCAGGTTCATAGGGAGATCCTGGACCTGGCAGCCTAACAGTATACTCTGGGGATTCCTGGGAACAACTATTTTTAATGTGTTAGAGCACTCCTGTAGTATCTGCTTCCAGAAGGGTTGCATCTGGGAACAGCTCTACGAAATATGGAGAAGGTCCCCTTTTGCATTATTGCACCTCCAGCAGTTGCCATGCTCCATGAGCCTTGTGCCTTAAGCTGTGCTGGTGTGCAGTACCAGTAATGCAATATTTTGTTCTGAATCAGGTGACTTCGCTGGTCTGTACACGCCTGGTGTGCTGTTCGCCAGCAGTTTTGCCACTCACCCTCGGAGATGTGCATTTGTAAGGATTCTTGCCATTTCTCTCTAGCCTTACTGGTTGGATCTGGAGCTGCCTCTCTCACACTTTGGTATATCAGCCCCGCCCTACCAGTATTTGCTGTTGTCCACCTCTGGATGGGCAGGGGAGGTCCCTTTCCCAGGAGGAGTGGACGACAAGTGGTACAAGTACAGTTGGTTTTATTCCATAGGTTATAAGTTTCTCAGTTGAAGATACCTCCAAAAATCTGTCTTAGGCAGCTCAAATTTAGTTCTTAGGTTTTGGAAGGAGTCCAGGGCAGTATGGTCTGGGGTTAGCAGATCTACTATCCTCAGAATAGATTTATTTCCCCATGTGACCCAATTTAATGGAGTCCCCACTATACACACTGAAGCATTCCTCCATACATATGTATAGATTCTAGGCTTGTGACAGGCTTTTATGTTATTGACCAGTTTTTCCCGTGCTGTGTGCCCTGCTTTAATGGTAAGCCATCGGACATTGTTGGCAGACAGAGTTGCCTACCAGATCCGAGGGGTGAATACTCCCTGCTACCTCTGTTTCTATAGGTACCCAGCCCAGTGGATTTGGCCCAGGGGCTTGGAAGGCCTGCAAGGTTCTGGCTGTGCTGAAGGTCAGCATGTAGTCCCTAAAATTAGGGAGATTCCTGCCTCCCTGTCTCCAGTGTGCCCTAAGTTTTACCCTGCTGTATCTGGGAGGTGCAGTTCCCCAAAGGAATTGACCCATGAGGGAGTCCACTTTTTGTAACCACTTGTCTAGAATTATGATGGGTAGGTGGGACAAGAGATAAAATACCCTTGGCACCAGCATCATTTTGATCCAATTAATTTTCCCCAGACAGGGATAGGTGTAGGTGGTTCCGTCTATTTAGCTCAGCCTGTATAGTATTTATTATTAGTAGGTTAAAGTTCAGGGGAAGCAGTTTCAGGAGAAGTGGGGATAGGATGACTCCTAGATATTTGATACATGTCTGAGCCCATGCCAGACCTGTGACTGAACCCATGGCCGGCATTACTGTATGTAAGCAATAAGACATGACAGGGTGTGTGTTAGACCCTTTAACACACAGCTAGGAGGCATAGTAACGCACGAGGCCACCAGCTGAGTGCATCCAGCCTCCTAGCTGTGTGTTAAAGTGTCTAACACACAGATCCTGGAGTGGCTTATTGCACTTATGAAATGGGCATCTACAATATAGATGCATGTGAAAGGTAAAAAAGCAGCATTAAGTAATTTAAAACTTTAATCTTTTTCTTTAATTTAAATAAAATAGTTCCTCTGCCAATTTACTGTGTGCTTTTTTGTTTTTGACTTGAGAATTTTTGACCTAGGCAGGCTGCCATACTTGTAGTGTTTTGAGTTATCCTGGCATTGTCCCCTTCCGCACCAGTTCTGTTTTTTTTTTTTGTAAATAAAAACAGTAATGGATACAATAAGAAGGTACCAAGCAGGTGGCAGCTATGCTTGAGTAGGACTGTGATCGAGAGACCAGACGGATGGCAAGAAAGAGAAGATATCTCAGCAAGTGGGAGTGAGCAAGCGAATGGCTGAGTGCAATTGGAAGTGATCGAAGAGATTGCAGCAGTAATTGATTTTTTAAATAGTCTCGCTGCTTGCCACCATTAATTTTTTTCTTGCCGTTTACTACATGCTGCATCCACGAGGTAACCGAGGCCAAGTGAACAGGAGGTCAGAGATATTTTTTACAGTTAGGCTGGCACCACTTCTAGCAAAAATAAGATGGCTAAGTTTTGTTTTCTTAACGTTCTGAGTGGGCAGCATCACCCATATCAATACCCACTGGGCAGTGGTGGGCCTTCTTCCTGAGTGTTAGACACTTTAGCATACAGGTAGTAGCCAATCAGATTTCTTATATGCTAGGAGCCATTTCATAATTTTATTTTCACATGTAAAGGGAGGATTTCTGATTTCTCCTTGTTTATTTTCAGTCCTGCTAGTGTCTCGAGGCGCTCTAGGGTGTCTAATAGCAGGGGGATGGCTGTTTGCAGATTACTGGGCAGGAAGAGGCAGTCATCAGCAAGCAATTTAGCCTAATATTCTTCTTTCACAATCTTTATCCCCTGAAATTTTCTTCTGTGATCGAAGAACCAAGACTAAAGGCTCAATGGCCAAAACAAAGAGCAAAGGGGAAAGGGGTAGCCCTGCCTTGTGCCTCTCTGAAGCTGGAAGGGGTCAGAGAGAAGACCGTTAGTTAGCACTCTGGCTGATGGGGAGTTATATAGTATACTGACCCAACTCTGGAATCCCGGGCCTACATTAAACTGTTGCAGCACTGCCAGTAAGTATTCCCATTACATAGAATCAAAAGCTTTCTCAAACTCTATAGCAATGGCTGCTCCAGGGGATGGGAGTTCTGCTGTCTTATAAAAAATGGTAATCAGGGCCCGTAGACAGTCAGCACTGGACCTCCCTTTAATATACCTACCTATGATGGGTGCATTAATGTTGCTAGTACCTTCTGTAGATGTGCAGCCAAGACCCTGGCCAAAATCTTGGTGTCTGCGTTTATCAAAGAAATTGACCTGTAACTGGCCAGGAGCAAAAGGTCGTTGCAGTCCTTGGACAGAACTGTAATTACTGCTTTCTTTAGGGAATTCAGGAGGGGCTCTTCCTATTGAGCCTGTCTTAGCATATTTAATATTGATGTGTCAGTTTCTTCCTTTGTTTCCTGGTAGAAACCAACTGGGAAACCATCACTCCTAGGTGATTTATGCGGAGCCATTCCTTTAATTGCAGAGAGAAATTCCCCTTCTAGGCTAGGAGCATCGAAAGCCTTGTTCTGGGGCCTTGTAAGAGTTGAGAGGTTGGTGTGGGCTATGAATTTGGTGAATTTTTGTGGGCTAAATTTAATTTTGTACAGTGTCTCTCATAAAACTGGGTCATAACCTGATTGATGGCTTTAGGCGAGTGCGCTATATTGCCCTTGGGGTCCTTCAGTTTTTCTATGTGCCTCTGCCTGCTGCTGTTTCAACCTATAGGATAGTAGCTTCCCTGCTTTTTCACCCTAGGCCCAGTACTAATGCCTAAGTCTGCTTATCTGGAGCTTGGCCTTTCTAGTGGCCAATGTGTTTAACTAGATTCTCAGTGCTGTGACCTCATTTCTGAATGAGCCATTTTTCAGCAGTCTTGAGTCTTTCCTATAAAAGGCCTCTTTGCTCTTGAGCTGAAGTTCAAGTTGTTGAGCTTCCGCCTCTCTCTTCTTTCTCTTATAGGCTGCATAACCGATAATGTGGCCTCTCACTATGGCCTTGAAGGCTTCCTAAATCATGTTGGGAGGGGCACATCCTACTGGGTTGTCTATGAAGTACTGAGAAGCCTCTAATTTGAGCCACTGCTCAAATTCTGTTTCTTTTACCAAAAGCAGATCAAGCCTCCAGGTAACTGACCTTGCTGTTTCAGTGTTTAAAAACAGTTGCAGCTGAATAGGGTCATGACCCAAAACATACAAGGGGGCAATACTCACATTTACTATATCTGGGTTCAGTGACATGGATGTGAACCAGTAGTCTGGACTGCTGGCCATTGCACAGGCTTCCGAATAGTAAGTAAAGTCTTTTGTTGAAGGATTAAAAGTCCTCCAGGTGTCTGATAGCCTGTGCAGTGCCAGCAAGTCATGAACTGCCTGGTTAGAGTTTACATGAGGCTCAGCCCTGGCATTCGACCTGTTCAACAAATGATCCAGAGCTAGGTTGAAGTCCCCTCCCAAAATGATAGCTGGGTTATCAGCTGACATGTCTAGAATATTTCGAGACACTTTGTTAAAAAATTCAGGATGGTCTTTGTTAGGAGCGTATATGAAGTCCTCTGCTTGTTTTAACTTTGGCAGACTTCCTTCTGCATAACTTTTCTGCTCTATGAGCTGCCATTTTAGTTTCTTATGTACTAAAATCGATACCCCCCCCTTTTGTTTTCCCTGATGAACTGTGCACTTCCTATCCCACCCACTCCCTCACAAGTTTCAAGGCCTCAGCCTTTTTCACCTTTGTTTCCTGGAGAAGGGCAATTTGAGTTTTTAGCCATAGTTTTTTTTCTTTTAATTGGGTCGTTCATCCCCCTAACATTCCAGAAAGTGAAGGTCACAGTTGTAGGGGGATCCATAATGTTAAGTTACTTATTATGCTAATTTCAACTACGGATTTCAGGGGTCCCCATCTCCACCTGACAACCTGGCAACATGCCAAGTTCCAGTGTATTGTGCCCCATTTTGTTTGACTTACTTTCTTCATTTGTAATGGTAGGGTGATACTCTGAATGCTTATAGCCTCAGTCTACTGTCTTACTGTTGCCGTTTCAACATTTTCTTCAGTGAACATACCACGACAATAGCACATTAACCTTGAACTTCGTACAGGTCCACTGGGTGCCTCCACCTGAGGCGTGGGGGCGAAGGCCCCTTCACATCTACTCTCTTCTAGAGATTGATCCCCTTCTAAAGCCCAAAAGAGCTGTGAATTCAGCCCTCTAATAGCCTAAGTGAATCTCTCGGTGGGGGGGAGTGTCATTAAAGCCTCAAGAGATCTCAAGGTTTAAATCTGAAAAGCCAAACCTCGCACTTGAGCTGCTTTCAAATGTTCTCCAACCCTAAGTGCCCCCCACGGAGGTGAGGAGGCATACTTCCTTCACAACCTGCTCCTTACCTTGTTTTGATTATTCTCTTGAAACCTGGCCCGCTATGCAATATGGTGTTAGTTGTTTGGGGGAAGGGGAGACTGTGTCTACATTGACCCCTGTCTAATACGACCTTCCCCGTGCCCCAGTGACCCATAACCTTTGTTAAACACCCCAAAGTATGGTGCATATGACCCTCTCCAAACCATAGTTTGTAACAGAAGACTGGATGCTATAATCACAACTTGTCCAGCTTAACATGTGAAAGGTCTAAGACTACATACCCACCCCCATGTTAGGGTGCTAGCCCAGTGCTGGGTATCTATTACCCCCAGTTGTACCGGTCCTATCATGGCACTAAACTTTCAGGATGCCCTAATACCACAGCACAGCTACTACTCGAGGAGGTACTGGTTTCTGCCAGGAATCACCTCTTGGACCTGTGGAGTCAGTCCCACTGAGGGGGGAAGGGATACTGCAGCGCAGTTACCCTGTCCCTGTTACCCTGGCATTTTAACCCAGACACTACTTCTGGTCTTGGGGACTATATTTTCAGATAGCATACTTTTGTAGCCCTCTGGGTATCATCTTGGGGTTAGGCCCTTGGCAATTTGTATACCCTCACATACACAGCTGTATATACATAAAACCATTCGGCTACCATTTCTACACCTGTAGAGCGCCTATACAATATTGCTCTTACTGGGTCAGTCTCTCAGTGGTAGTTATCCATGGTGTGGCTTGCACCTTATTTCCACCAAGGATCAGCCATTTTGCCATGAGTCAACGATTAATTCTGATATTATCTCTGTTGATCAAAAAGCCATTCTTCGATTACAACCATCACTTGGGGTCAGTGTTATTAACAGGGAATCCCTGTGTAAGAAAGAGCACAAAAACCCTTCCCCGCTTTGCTCACACTTGGCAGTTGCTCACTCCACTCTGTGATGCTGCAGCCTATTGCTGAAACATCCCTTTCCCTTCCCTATTTGTTGAGCTGCCTGCCTAAATGTCAAAATCCAGCAACCCCTCCATGTTCAGTTTAAAGTTACCTGTTGGTCTCATTTGGTGTGGATGTCCACCTGTGCTCCTTTGTTATCTGAGGCATTCAGTAGAGCTTCCAGTTGCTGCAGGGAGTCCTCAAGACCTGCCTTTGCTGCCTAGACACAGTCAACCCTGTCATCTCTGATTGAGGACCATTCCTTTTTTTCTGGGAGAATTCCTGTGGGGTCTGGCAATGCAACAGTTGGTTGTACAGATAAATCCAGTGCTACCGGTGTGAGCTCCCACAGGGGTTTGAATCTGTTGGATGTCTTTATTAGTGTTACCCCTGAGAAGCAGCTACTACCCTCCAATGGAATGTACCTCCTCTGCTTACTTCTGAATCCCTCTCCTTTTTGGGGTAGTCCCATTCTGATCTCCATTTGCTTTCTTCATTTTTCTACCCCAGGTTACCTGTTGTCATTGCTGATTGTTCTCCATAACTGGTCCACCTGCAGTGTGTCATTTCTGGGTGCCTCATGGTCCCCCTCCATGGTTGTTGCCATGTTGCTTCATGGTTGTGCCCTTGGATGCATGGGAGCTTTGTTCCCATTCTGCTAGCTCCCTCAGACATTGCTCAGCTCCCGCTGGATTTTCAAAAGTGAACTCCCCATTCACTTGAATGAGGAGCAAGGCTGAATACTTTAGGGACATGGGGATATTCATCCTGTATAACTGTTGTTTGACTTCAGCATAGGCGTGGCGCCAGTTGGAAAGGTCATAAGAAAAATCCTGGTACATTTGGATCTTGTGCCCCCACCATGTAAAAGCCCCTTGATCCCTCACTTTCCTCAAATACATTTCTTTTCCCACGTACCATAAAAATGTGCAAAGTATGGGTCTGGATCTTTCACCTGCTTGAAGGTGGGAGCTAGAGATCTGTGTGCCCTTTTGATATCAGGAGGGGACCCATTATTAAACTTGATGAGGTCTGGCAGAAGTTCTTTGTGGAAGGCATTCATGTCCCTACCGTTCGCTCCCTCTGGCACCCCAATAATTCTAACGTTTTTCCACCTTACTCTATTCTCCAGATCATCCACCTTATTTAGCAAGTATTGAAGTTTCAGGTGGTGATCATGGAGAACATTTTGCTTAGATTGAACAGTTACCTCATGGACCTGGAGAGTCTGTTTGTTGCGAGCCACCCTTGTGGCAAGCATGGCAAGGTCAGCATTTGTTTTTCGGGCTGCCTTTTTAATATTTGATGTATCTGTGAGTATTTTATCCAATTTGAGCGTGATCAGCTCATATCATATGTTTCATTAGCCTTGGTACCTTGCCCTCTTCTTGGCGCTGCTGCCATCATGATTGTCTCCTGTTCTATAGCACCTGGTCCTCCATTTGGGTGCATTGAAAATATAGCCAACCTGTCTAGGAAGGCTGACTTGCCTCATGGTGCTGCTTAGGCTTAGAGCATAAAGTACTCGCCTTTGTCAGGACAGATTGTACCCTTTTTGGTACTGGATGAAAGGGCAGCAGTTCAGGTTTCTAATGGTATGTTACTTAAATGCTCTTCTGGTTTGCTTTGTTGGATGAATTGACAGATTGACCTCCATGGTTGACACTTAGTAAATCACCACCATGCTTGACGGCTAGCTCCACCCCACCCCATGTAGGCAGTACTTAAGGAAAGGATTGTGGAACACTTGGAAACCAAGGGAGCACATGATCTAAAGCAGCATGGTTTCACAGTAGGAAGGTCATGTCAAATGATTCTGATTGACTTTTTTGACTGGGTGATGAAAGAGGTGGATCAGGGAGGAGCGGTGGATATCTCATACCTCAATTTCAGAAAGTCCTTCGATACCATACCCCACAGAAGATTGGTGAACAGGATAGGGAGCCTGGGGGTGGCCACACAGTGGAAAACTGGGTTAGAAACTGGTTGAGGGACAGGAAGCAGAGGGTGGTAGTAAATGGGATCAAATCCGAGGAAAAGAGGGTGACCAGTGGGGTACCTCAGGGACTGGTCCTGGGGCCAGTCCTTTTCAATGCCTTCATCAGTGACATTGCTGAAGGGCTGGAGGGGATGGTTTGCCTATTTGCAGGTGATACAAAAATCTGCAACAGAGTAGATACTCCAGAGGGAGCCAAAAGCATGAGGAGGGATCTGTGAAAACTGAAAAAATGGTCAAAGGTGTGGCAGTTAATGCAAAAAAACAACAAAATCATGCACCTGGGGTGAAGAAACCCAGCAGAGAGCTATAGAATTGGGGAGGAGAAAATTGCTGACAATCACCAGGGAAGAAAGGGACTTGGGGATAATCATCTCAGATGACCTAAGGTTGGCCAAACAGTGTACCCCCACACCGAGCCCCAAAACACCCCCCATAGTTCTCCTAACACCCCCCATAATGTCCTATACTGGAAACGTATATTTAGAGTTAACTTATATACTGCAGTATACAAGTAACTATGGAAGGCAACAATAAGCTTATGATAGGATGAGACAGACCTGAGCTCAAACAAGAGTGTTCAGCAAATGTAATAATGATACATCACAAAAATACTAACTCAGGTATTGACAGGATGAATTAGGCACCCCTCATAACAAATGCATTTTGCCTAAGCTGAACAATAATGAAAGAAATCCACAGCCCTAGTCAAATAATAATATGGGTCTGATTATCACACTATGCAAGAAGCATAGTGGACAGTTGCTTAGCAACTCAGTGCAGTGTGAACTTCACATTGGTAGTCACGTCACAACATTGTGTGACTTTAGCCGATCGGGCCCATGAGGATAAAATGGTGCCCGCCTTAAACAAAAGTGTACAACATGCTGGATCAGCGGGAGCACTTTGAACATGAGCTGCAACCACATTAGTTGGGTAAGAGCAGGAACAGTCTGAAAAAAAATGCTTTTCCTAATAACTAACAGAGTTAGCACAAGTAACGCAAGTACTAAATGTAACCCCCCTACAAATGGAGCTTCCCGAAAGGTCTTCCTCGAGCCTGCCCAAAGTGCTCACTGCCTGGTCGGTGTCCCGCGTTGCAGCCTCTAGGTGGTATTGCCAAAGGCTGCTGTTATTGCTCCTGTGCCTGTCTCTTTAAGGGCTGCCTAACTCACAGTTATAATTAATCTGAGAGGGGGTTTGAGTGTTGCTATGCTCTAGTCCCGCCCGGGCTGCAGAGTAAGCTCTCTCTTCTGCCATCGCTAAACATACAGAGGGAGCTCTGTAGGAAGAGGTAATTGTTTGCTGAAAATAACTTAGGGCAATAATGATAATGTAAGTTGTTCTAACCTGCTTCCTTTGCAGCAAAAGACTGTCTGATTATCCCCTCCATTTGGTCCAGAACTGCCGAATTGGACCAATAAGTATCTCAGGACTCCTTTGAGCCGGCTGACCAATGGAGGAACTGCTTGCCATTTGAGAAAGGCATTATGGGCTATGGCGCTTTTTTGCACCACTGAGAGCAAGAGTGAATGACTGGCAGGTGACGCCAGCCAATAGAATCGGGTAGCGCCCGAACTGGAAGGAGTGCCCCTTGCTGCTGGGGACAGATGCGCTGTGGCTGAGAAAGAGATGGGAGCTCTGAGCTCTTGTGCTGTGGAGTGCTCATACAAGCTGCGGAAAGGCCCAGGCGCCATTTGCCTGTTCGAGTCTTTGACTAAAACTGGCCGGAGTGCGGTCAGAGGAGGCTGGTGCCAGCTCCAGCTACCTACCAGGCTTCACCTGAGAGGACTGGAGAATCTGCTGAATCACGCTCGGTCCACCTGTGACGTTGAAGCTGCCGTTTACTGCCCGAGTCTGCTGTGAGTTCGTGCGGGGCCTGGAAGCAGCTGCCTGGTATGGTACCCCTCTGTAGTTTTGCCACATAAATGAGCGAGGAGGCTGGTGAAATTCAGGCTCAGCCCTGCTAGTGGTGAAGAAATTGTTACTTGCTGGAGCTGTGAGTACTGAATCAGGGTAGCTCCCTGCTAAGTTTGCAAACAGTGGCCTCAAGTTGTTTCATTATACTGCTGACTGTTTTTCTTGAACTTTCTTCTCATCCTGATCTTCTCAGGACTGCAAAGGCTATTTGTGTCAGGGGCCCCAACCAGCTGCCATGTTGGACTAGCCGTTAGGGCTTGGGTACCCAGGGACAGCAAACATTAGGTTTAGGCCTGTGCACAGAGCCCTAGGTAGATAGGTATAGTGATAAGCCAATCACCTTGAATTCCCCCTGCCCTTGTTATTTGCCTCCCTTTAATAAATCAGATTGTTGTGTTGCAGCTACACCCTGGCTAGTTTGTGCATCCCTGGTGAACTGCTGCATAGTGACTGTGATATAACTGTACCTTACTTTACAGGGGGTTCCCGGAGTGAGCTGAGAGATACTATCTGGGGGGTAAGTGTATGGGGGAAAAGTATTGTTGGAACCCTGTGTGAGCCACTAGTGGGTCGAAAGGGGGGTTGCAGTAACCCAGAGGGCTGTGACCGAGGCAAACTCGCCAGTATTAACCCTGACCTCTGGGTAGAGGCACCCGTCAACAGATCTGGGCCCCTCACCCTGTCTCCGTGGAGGCAGGCAGGGGTAGTAGCCCTAAGGGTATCACCCCCTTGGGGTTACATAAAAATATCTTTGCAGCCCAGCAGCGAGCAATAAAAAATGAGATGCAAGTACTTAGGATTTACAGCAAGCACTGAAATCATGAGCCGATACCATGCCAGTAAGGTAAGAGCAGGGACAAACCACAAAGTCCTCAGTTCACTAAGCAAAAGTGTCAGCATAATGCAAACCAAGCAAAAGCGCTAGTGTAAATTACACAAATTATTCAACATTTTTTTTCTGCAGACCAAGAGCGAGAGATAGAACGCCAGTATTCAGCAGTCACATTTGTTTAACGTGGAATGGGGTAAGCTATGAGAGAATATATGCAGTAAAACAATAACAGTAAAATGAGCAACTGAACATGAGCTTAGAATAAATGTCCATCACTAAACAAGCATCTGTAAATGCCGAATGTTGTCTCGCTGGCATTGGCTTTGGTAGTGCCAGAGGTAGAGATGCATAATAGGAATGGCAGTGAAGTATTGAACTGAAGCCAACCCCACCACCACCCTGCAGATACTGACAGGCATTGGGGTGTGTCTTTGGGTCATCAGGCATAACAGCCATGCCATTTCACCACACCCTACCCTGCAGACACCGACAAGTGTCACAGTGTGCCTTGGGGTCTTTGGCCCTTATGTTCACCATATTCCATCAGGAAATATGGTGAGATGGGTGCTGTATAGGAGAATGGGGTGAACTTTGGGGCTGAAAAGTTTAAGGCACACCTCGATGCCTCTCACTGGCTGCAGGGTGTGGGTAGTGGTGGAATGGTACGAGCATTACAGGTGACAATCCCAAGTCACACGCGATGCCTGTCAGTCTCTACAGGGTGGGGTGTTATGGTCGGAAACCCTAACGCCTCAGGCGTTTGTTGGTATTTTCACTCCAAATTTTCAACATGTTTTTTTGTGACCCCCACCTCATGAACAGTGGCAATATCAGTTTGTTAGCTGAAAGCTGATTTTGCACAGCGACTACGCCATTTGGCACCACAGGTGCGAAACACATTTTATTTATTTATTTATTTATTTAGGTTTTGTTGACCGGTAAGTGCACTAGACAAATCCTGCCTATTTTCAGGCACGACCGGGGAGGAGACAAGATAAATGCCAACTGACCTTGAACCAGATTAAGCTGTTGGTGGTATTTTTAGTGAATGAAATTTGGCCAGGACACGGGAAATTCCCCTACTCTTTTCGATAAGTGCCATGGGATCTTTAACATCCACCTGAACTACCACCAATCCAGGCAGATGGGACCTCGGTTTAACGTCTCATCCGGAAGATGGCACCTCAGAAATGCAGCACCCCTCTCATTTAGAACAGGATGTGAAAAATTACAGCTGTACTGTTCATGGGGAGGTGTAAAAAATGGCAATGTTGAAAATCTGCAGTGAAAATATTTAAAAAAACTGGTGAAGTCATGAGCATGCACAGAAACTGTGCAACGCACACCCATAATGTAATTAGTTTGGGGATTTTTTACAGCAGATTGCCAACACAGGCAGTTTGGGACCTCTGCAGTGACCACAAAATCACCATTTGAGGTTGATTAACACCATGACAGTGCCAGAATTCATGAGGAGGGGTCCCAAAAACCCCATGTTGAAAATTTGGTGCCGAAATTCCAAAAAATGCCTGAGAAATGCATCATAGTTGAAAAAACCCTATTTATTCCATTATACAGCTTACCGGCATTTCTTCAATTCGCGATCGGCTTTGAGAAGAGTGCAGACGTGTTCCCGGTCCATCGAAGATCATCTCACTGGCCTCCTCGAGGTAAGTATGGGTGAGGTGGGGGTGGGAGGTGGATGCGCAGAGGGTGGGCGAGGTTGGGGGGCAAGACAATCAATGAGGGACTGTTTTTCCTTTTCAGGTGTTTGTTTTATTTTAGGAAGATGACACGGGACTTGTACCATGTGGGTGGGGCTCACAGCATGGCAGCTGTGAGATTTTTGGTGGGGATCAGTGGAGCCTGGGGGATTGGGCACCCCTGGTATAGAGACGGTGCCACACTGGGGTGGGCTCCCAGCATGGCAACTGGAAGTCTGTTTCTTTTGGGGGAGTTAATTGAGCTGACAGGATTGGGCACCACTGTCGCTATTCTCCAATTATGCCACGCTGGGGTGGGCTCTCAGCGTGGCACCAAAATCTGGGGGGTTGTGGAGCTGACAGGGATTTGCACCCCAGTAGCCATACTGAGTGCGGCGGTGGGGGGGAGAGCTATTCAGAGACCCTCAGAAGGTTGGGGAATATTATTACAATACTGATCAGGTGTGCCAACAGACGAAAACTGCATTTACTCTTTCAGTCTCTTTGGGGTTCTGTTTTACTGCTTTTGCCAATGCCGCTCCTACCCTGAACTCTAACTCAACATTCCAAGGATGGCAATTAGATCTTTTTTTGGAAACATTCCAGAGATGTCATTTTAGTCACTTGCCTCCTCCTGGAAAGATAGTCCTAGTAAAAGTTCACTTCAAACTGAATTTATGTTCCAGTAAGAGAAAGCAGAGATGTATACAAGCAGGATTGCTGGCAATATGCTAATCAACACTATGTTATCGCTGCTCACTGAAGCGTTCTCTCCCTTTCAACTGTATGCCACTGCAATTTCAACTGCTGTCATAGACAGCTGCAGCATGCATTGGTGAACTGTGGCCGTGCTTGCAAACACACTGACTGAATTGGAATACAGGGTTTCACACCTACAAAAACTCGATGATGGCACTATGTTTCTTGCACATGCATGCAAGCAAACATAATGAGACAAAGGCAGCACAGCTGAGCAATCAGAGACTTCTAAGCTAAATACTAACAGGTACAGACAGCAGATGTATGATTATAACACAGTGGGAAATATATACTGAAAGCAAAAGAAAATATTACTTGGAGAACTACAATACATAAGTATGTAATAAGGAAGTGATGCACAGTTACACTAAGGAGAACAGACTGTTAAAGCAGTAGAAAATGTATGAGGTAGTAATATGGAGACAGAGACAGTGACAGTGGATAAATAAGAGATTTTAAGCCAGAAAATGAATTAGAAAAGGTGTTTAATGTGGAAATTGTCATTTTGTTTAGATCTGATAGTGGAATCAGCTACTGATTCAGGGAGTTGTTGAAACAAGAAAAATAAGAAATCAAGTGCATGAACATATGGTAAATTCCACTGACATGTAAAGATAATATTATTTCAGAAAAATTTAATGAACTTACATGTAAAACAATATATTAATTCTGTATTACAGAGAAATAAAGACCTTTGAAAAAGCACATTATAGTGCGAGACGTCAGGGCAAGAAATAAAGGAAAGTTACAAACAAGTGACATTTGGAAAAAATCTTTTACTATTCCCCTCACATACTGTTACGAAAACAGTGTAGCAAGGCTGTGGGGAGGGCCAGTGGGATGTGGGGGTGTATAGGAAGGGGTGTCACTAGCAGAAGGGACTTGGTGATGCCATTGTACAAAACGCTGGTGAAGCCTCTTCTAGAATACTGTGTTCGGTTCTGGAGGTCTCATCTTCACAAAGACATAGACAGGGTGGAGGCAGTCCAGAGAAGGGTGACCAGAATGGTGCAAGGCTTGCATCAGAAAACATATGAGGACAGATTAAAAGACCCCAAAACGTATACACTTGAAGAGAGGAGGGAATGGGGGATATGATAGAGACCTTCAAGTATCTTAAAGGCTTGAACAAAGTGCAGGGGGGTGACATCTTTCAGTACAAGAGTTGTACAAGATTGGAAGGGGGCAGGAGAAAGGGAAATGTGAGGACGTTTTTCTTCACAGAGAGGGTGGTGGATGCTTGAAATAGCCTAACCCAGTAAGTGGTGGGTGCTAATACAGTGGGGGGATTTAAACATGCATGGGATAGACATAAGGGTACCCTAGATGTGGGGAAGAGCAGCAAAAGCCAAAAACCAAGTAGGGTCAGTGGCCACTGATGCAGGCAGGAAATACAGGCAGACTACAGTAGGTGGGCCTAGCGGTCTTTATCTGCCGTCAACTACTGTGTTACTATGTTACTATGTAGATAGTTTGAGGGTACTCAGCCAAGGGTGCAGGGATTTGGGAAGTGATGTCAGAACTATTTCACTGCATTTAATTCATCCTGGGGGTTGTGTATAATCATAAAGGTTCCCTGTCATGATAGTGGGGGTTGCATTCATTTCCTGTGGGGCAGTACCTTGGCAGCCATCTGTCAAAAGGATCCCAATAGGTAGAGGCACCATACCACTTTTTATTACCTCCAGTGCCAACTGAGCCCAGCTGCCTTTCAGCTGAAGGCCTTATAGACTGTGCCCAGGTGTTATCACACAGGCATAGTCTCACACCTTGTGTGTGGGGGTGGTTATATACTGTATATACTTGCTGAAACCATTGATCCTATTCCTAGAATCACTTTTAAACAAGCATTTGTCAATGCCAAACGTTGGTTGCTTGTTAAATATTTTTTTTGGAGGGGTCAAAATATTGAAAATTGGCAAAGTTGCGAGCCTACATTCAAAAATTTCAACGCAGGCTCATGAATTTGTCGTTTGTGAATATTTTTGCACCAAATTTTCAACATACCCTTCTTATGACCCCACCTCATGAAGAAGTGCAGACAAAAATTTCAACTTCTGCCCAAAAGGTGATTTCACGCAGCAACTGTGAAATCACATTTCGGGGTGCAAAAAAACAATTTGGCCTGGATCTGGAAAATGACAGCTGTCACATTCATAAGGTGCTGTGAAGAAATGGCTATGTTGAAAATTTGGGGTCAAAATATTGAAAATTCCCAAAGTTACGAGCCTGTGTTCACAAAGTTGAATGCAGGCCCATAACTTCATTGTTTTTTAATATTTTTCCCCAAAAGTTCAACATAGCCATCTTATCACCACACTTCATCAATAAAGGTGGAGAACATTTTCAGCTCCTGCCCAAAAGATGATTTCGCACAGCGACTGCAAAACCACCTTTTGGAAAAGAATTGCCTACTGTCACTTAATTGTTCATGAGGTGCGGTCCCAAAAAAGATATGCTAAAAATCTTGGGTAAAAATGTAAAAAAATGGCAAAGTTATACCACTAAATTGAAAACCTCATTGAAATACAATGAAGCACTTACCTCAGTTCACGGTTGGGCTTTGAAAAATGAAGACGTGTCTGTGGTCCAAGAAAAGATTATGGCGACAGACTTCTGGTAGGTAAGTATGGGGTAGGGGGGTGTTGTGTAGTGGGTCCTGAGTGGGAGGGTTTGGTGTGGGGTGGGCAATGGCATAACAGACAACAATGGGCAATTTTCCTTTTTTCAGGTTAAAAAAAAAACGACGAAGGACTAGCCAGAAGGGCATCAATTATTGGCGATTTTGGAGAACCTTGGACATGCTTGGATTTACGGTCATTAAGTAACCAGGTTATCCTTAGAGCTGTGTGTCATTCAGTGCTCCCCAGACTGAATGCTTTTAATCACAAAGACTCTGGCAGGCTTATTGGGCCCCGGTCTGTACTGACGATTGGCTGATTGAGTATAACATGCCCAAGGTTCTCCACACTCACATCTATGCTGTCCGGTACCGGAGATGCATGGGGCTTCAGCCCTCCTTACAAACCCCCCTCCCCCAAAAAAACATTTCATTGTTTACTGCTGGTTGTTTAGGCATTCATTTCAGTTGAGGAGCTCCACCCTCCCCCCAAGACAGTCGAAACCAGAATTTTTAAAGGTTGTCTTTTATTTTAATTTATAAATGTATTGTTTTTTTTTAATGCAGCCTCTTGAGGCACTCATTGCAGTTGGGGGGGCTCCACCCCTCCCGCTCACCCAACAGTCCCACACATCCATTGCACACTCCGTTATTTAAAATCAGCACTGTTTGATGCGGAAACAGAGAACCGGTGATTGTGAAGAAATCTTGCAAAAGTTCGAGCTAGTAGTACAATACTTGTCAGCCTTACCTTAAGGCTCGAATAGGTAAAGTTGAAGGTTGTTCCTACGCCACACATCAAACAGGACATCAGAGTTGTATAATACATAGTCTGAAAAAAAAGTGCACAAGCAGTTCAGTATTCTCCTTGAACAAAACTATGATTTGCAAGCAAATCAGCTGTTTGCTACCGACTTCATACGAATTAAAGGACCCGGCGAAGCCCTCCAGACTGAGCGGCTTGGGGTCACTAGTGCATGACCATTCAGCCCACCAAGCGAGAACTGTGGCAGGTCCACACAGTGTGGTCTGGGTGTAGACTGCTGAGCCCCTACTTCTGTGAACTGCAATGGGCCCGGCAGTGACACACACCCCAAAATCCCACTACATATGGGCCAGAGAAAAGCGCAATCCACTTAAAAAGGAGAGAATTTAAAGGACAAACTTGTACACAATAAATTTAGAGAAGAGAAGACAGACAGGGTATTTGACTAAGGCACAGGGTCCATTATGTCACAGATGACTCGCTAACAACAATGCTGCAGACATTACGGCGTGCAGCAAAATAAGGTCGGCAGAAAATGCCGACTGCAACACAGAAGCGCACACCAGTGGGACATGTAAAATCTTTGTTTTTATGGAGGGCTCCACCTCTCCACCCTGATGTGGGGGGCTTCTCCCCTCACCCCACAACTAAATTCTCTAACTCTGAGGTGGATGTGGACTGAGGGGAAAACGGGAAACTCAGAGTGGGGGAACTTAGTTTTTTATTGGAAAAAAAAAGATGCTGGGAGATAGGAAATCAAACCCCAATCTTCAGGCCTTCACTGCACCAGGTGCTTGCGCCTTATCCACTCCACCACAGGAGCAACTTGACCAAGCACAGGACCGGTGACATCTTCAGCCCTTCCTCCAGTTCCTAGTCAGTGACAAGGGTAGCAGTAGTGTACTACAAGCATTCTACCCCAGACGCTGTGTTTCATTATGTGCTTTACACCACGCAGTTATTCTTGTGCGGTTTCGTCCATAACATATTGACCAGGTACCTTTGACTAAGTAGGCAATGCAGAGGAATGTTTAGGTGCAGTCATTGTAGTATTTGTAAATACTGCCAATAAGGAAAACTGTTCACAAGGAGAAATGGTAAAAAAAATAGAAATCAGACAGTTTTTCAATTGTGTAACAACTTTTGTAATTTATGTGTTAGAGTGTAGTTGTGGCAAGCATGATGCTGGACGAACTATAAGTCCCCTGACGGAGATGCTTCAGGAACATATTAGAAGCATAACGAAAGGGAATGAAGGAACTCAGGTTGGGGCCCACTTCAAAACATGTCACAATTCTGATCCAGGCAAACTAAAACTCTTGGGTATCGAACTTGTCCTACAGCTAAGAAGGGGAGAGGAAAGGCTAAAAAAACTCCTGCAAAAAAGAAAGCGGGTGGATCTTTGCAATTGGCAGCCTACAGTCAGGGGGATTAAATGAGGAGTGGGACGTCAAGCCTTTTCTGTAGTGATATGAGGCTATTTTCAGGATTTGAATAACAGCTCTTCTGAGTTGATGAATCACATCTATCAACAATACACAGAGAACTAGGCCCCCCCCCCAAAACAAACTTGTAATGCTCACAGCTGGCCTTAAGAAACATCATGTGTAATTTGTACAGTATGCATGTACTGTTAATATTAAGACTCCACCACTGGGTGCCCCCCCCCAAAAAAAAATGTAGTTGGCTTGTTAGTGAACATTTGGCACTGTTTATTTCCATTAAATAACAAAGTCTTTCTTTTTCTCTCTTTTTCTACTGGAATTCCACTACCTTCCATTGATCACATGAACTAGCCATTCAGATCCCATTCTTGCATGGCAAAGTGAAGCTAAAAATAGAGGGTGATTGTGGCTGACAATTTGGTTCTGTGAAGGGAGGTGAACCCAATCTTCTGTCTTTTTGCCCCTGTCATTGTGTTTGCTCTACATAACGTTTAGAAAATGTATACAGTGCCTTGATCTATTTTTGTGAGTACTGGTGCACACCAACAATGCTACTAAGTAGAATAACAAAAGATATTCAAGTTAAAAGTCCAGTTACTCCTGGATACTACTTTTGGACCTGAATTAGCTTTCTGGGGAGATTTTAAATGAAAAGAATGCACACTATGGACCTTGCAAATCTAATTTCCACAGGGCAGCTTTATCATTGTGAATAAGCCTTTTTTCATAATCAGTGTGTGTGTCTTGTATAGAATATTGAGTAAATGCTTTTGATTGTAAACCACACTGAGCACTGTGTTATACGCTTCATGAACAGCCCCCATTATTTATAATTAAAAGTGATGCCATTATGATACAGCCATGTAGATCAAGCATAAAAATGGCTCTCGTTTGAAGTTGGGCACGCCTCTTAGAAAGCATGTGAGTGAGGTACAGGGGCGTGCAGCCTAGAGAGGCTGTCTTCCTTGTTACTTGTTTGATGGACTACACAACAAAACCTGTTTTGGAATAAATTCTGCACTTTTTGCAAGCAAGAAGTGTGTCTGTTTTTGAGTGAGTGCACTTTGTTTCTTTGGACACTGTATGAGCGAGAGCATGGCAGGCTCTATCCAGTAGTACACCAGGGGCCTGATATTCAAAAGTCTGCATGAGTGCTAACGAGTCTTTGTCCATGCAAACCAGGGTTTATGCTGGATCCCCATACTCAAAAGGGGCTTTTGTATGGGCAAAGAGGGTTAGTGCCCACACAAACCATAATGTAATGGGTGGGCAAGTGGAGAGGTGTGGCCATGAATAGCTGCACTACCCCATATTCAACGACTGAGTGCTGTGCAAAAGGGTTTAGTGCAATCCTTTTACACAGCTCAAATACTGCCCGACAAAACCCTGATTTGCTCCAGGCAACCCTAGGGGCTGCCAGAGGTAATGCAGCTCACCTAGTCAGTTGGCCACTGAGGGAGCACACCCGCCATCTGTGGTCTGTGGCACCCCCTATCTCCAACTGTTAGTATAGCAGTACTACCCTCCCTGGTGCTAGTGGTCCCTCCCAATCACCAGCCCATTGTAAAAAACACCCTCCCTGGTACTAGTGCCCCCCAATTGCCAGCCCATTGTAAAAACACCTTCCCTGATGCTAGTGGCCCCCTTCCTTCTGATTGCAAGTCTGTTGTAAAACTCACATTCCCTGGTGCTAGTGGTCACCCCCTCCAATTGCCAGCCAATTGTAAGAAACACCCTCCCTGGTACTAGTTGTACCCCCTCCCTCCTATCAGCAGTCCACTGTAAAAAACACACTCCCTGGTGCTAGTGGTCCCCCCTTTGATCACCAACCCATTGTAAAACCTACGACCTTTCCTGGCATCCAGTGGTCCCCCTTGGGCACCGATCCATGGTACCGCCGGTTGCAATACTGTAATCCCTGGCATCTAGCAGTTCCCTACCATGATACTGAACACCAGCCTACCCCAGTCACCTTACCAGTATCCTTGATGCCATAGGTGCACAAATGATGACCGGCACAGCCCCCCCCCCACACCTCCTCAGCCGCCTGCTATATGTTCAGACAGGGAGTGCACATCTTATTTATAGGACAGGGATTGTCACTGTGTCCTATAAATGAGATGCATGCTCCCTGCCTGGACATATTGTGGCTGGCTGAGAAGATGCGAGGAGGGCTGTGCTGCTCACTATATGTGCACCTGTGGCACTAAGGATACTGGTAAGGTGCTTTGGGAGGCGGGTGTTCAGTGCTGTGGTGATGGGAGCTGCCAGATGCCAGAGATTATGGTATTGTAACCAGCAGTACCATGGATCAATGCTCGGAGGGGGTACCACTGGACACCATGAAGGGTTGTATGTTTTACAATGGGCTGGCAATTGGGAAGTGGAACACTAACACCAGGGAGAGTTTTTTTTTTTTTTTTACAATGGGCTGGCAATCGGAGGGGGGACCACTAGTACCAGGAAGGGTGTTTTTTACAATGGGCTGGTGATTGGAGAGAGGGGGGACCACTAGCACCAGGGATGGTTGTACTGGTACTATGGGCTGGCAATCGGAGGCAGGGGGGACCACTAGGCACCAAGATATCTACACATGTTTGGGACCCGGGAATTGGGGGTGGTGCTGTGCTAATCTGCCTCACTATCATGCAAATGAGCCCATAATAGGCATGCAGATGACTCCTTAGTGCCTTGCATGCCCAATGGACTCATTTGCATGCATCCATTTGATTACTGCAGATAGCATTCCAGTGCTATCCACTCTGGCGTCGTACTTCAGGATCCATGTCAAGGCAGTGCTACTGGGCTCAGTGCTGCACAGTCATGGCCCAATATTCAGTTGAATAATGCTGGTGTACTATTTGACTGAATATAGCATGCTCGGGCTCCCAGGCAATCGCAAGGCACAGCACAAGGTTTTGCACTTTGCTTTTCGCTGTTTTGAATATTGGGTTCCAGGTGTCTGCAATACACAGCACTGGATTTTAATTTGGACTTGTGCTTGTCCCCTTCACAAACCTTGCTTAATCATTATGAATACAGTGAGGTAGTATTTGCTCTATTCTGTCAGCTATTATTGTGGCAGTCACTTTGTAGTCTACAGTTAATAAAGAGATGGGGTGCTAGGACAATCAGTTCACAGGGTCCTTGGCTGGTTTGGGTAGTACTATGATGGCAGCTGACCATGTGGAGGGAGGCCTTTCTCCTTTCATGAAGCTTTTCTCAAGCATTTCAGTTAAACAGTGTCTGTCTAAGTAAAAACATAAAGGTCTTATAAAAATCTATGGGCAGCCCATCTGGGCTTGGGGCCTTACATTTGGAAAGGTACTTCCAATGTTCCTTTATGTTCAGGTAAAATCCACTGAGGAGGGGCTACATATTGGGAGCCTATTGGGGCAGCTTTGGAAGAGCAGAGGTCCTGATAAAAAGTATTGTATGCTTCCCCTATTGCTCCTTGCTCAGATTACAATATTTCACTTTAGTTGCTTCTTACAGGATTGCTGGTTTTAGGAATGACTGGACACCATAAGTAACTTCTAACAGCTCTGAGGTTTATTCAACAAACATACATTAGATAGATCAGCAGGCCTCAGCAGAACTACTACTACAATCTGCTTGTGCAGTTTCTAAAACCCAGTTTCCACCCCAGACATACCATTAGCCCAAAACTGCAGGGGGATGTGGACTAAACCATTCTACACTGTTACTAGGGTAAGTTACCATATACTACACAGATGTGATACCTCTTTCATTGTGATAGATTTGGGTTATGGTTCTCCCCCCCTCCCTCTGCTTGAGCTTCCAGGATAATAACTTCACGCCCCCTTCTCCCCATCAAAATACTGCCCAGCTCTCACTAAAAGTATGAGCCTATTATTTTATTGCTTAGTGAGTTAAGCTTCCACTTAAGTTTTTGGAGGACATTATACAATTCAGGGCTAGGCCAAGCCATATGTGAATTTCTCACAGACTGTTATTTTATTTTTCTAGGGCTGTCAGATTCAGTTCATCGCTGAATTTCAAGTGTTTGATGAAGGTGATGGTTTGGCCCTGCTAACAGACTTTTAGAGCCTCCCATCTAGTACAATCGAAGGCGCCACCCCCCAGTTGTTAGACAAGTATTCCTCTATTCTTTGCTACTGTACTCTCTATACTCTTTATTTTTCAATAGTATGGGGTCAAGATGCTGCATTCTAGGAGGAGGTAGTGATCCATCAGGACTGTGGTTGCAAGGGAGTGGTCCAGCACTGTAATAGAGTGGTATACAGTGTGGGCTACCATGTTTGCCTCCTGAGCAGAAGCCAGAATTTTATCTATTCTTGCGCAAAACCCATGAGAGTGGGAACAAAAGCTGTATTCATATGGGCTGGGTGCTGCAATCTCCAAATGTCCAGGAGACCATACATTTTACACACTTCATTTATGGCAGTTGCATTCCTAGACAGCTGGATTGCGCAAATGTTGACTCAGTCAAGGATAATGTCTGACACACAGTTAAAATCACCACCAATAACCACAGTCCTTCAAACGGTGCCATATCCAGTGCAAGTTTACGAAAGACCTCAGGGCATTGTACACTGGGCTAATAAATTGATTCCAGGGTGAATTTGATCCCATTAGACAGGAGTACCTGTGTTAGCACATACCTTCCCCCTTCGTCACTTAAGGTTCACTCTATTTTGCCAAGAAAGCTTGGCCTCAGCCAGATGGACACTCCCTGGGCCTTAGACTGAAACATGCCCCCAGCCAGGACCCCCTCTATACTGCTGAAGTGTGTTGGAACTCACCTGGAGACAGGTAAGTCTCCTGCAACATCAAAACATCCGTTTTTAACTTCTTAACTTTAGAGATTACCGTTTTTCTTTTTATTAGTTTTCAGTCCATGAGTATTCCAAGATATGAAGTAGATATTATCCACCATCTTTATCATTGCTGATCAATCACCCTGGTTGTCTTGCTTCACACCTCCTTCTAGTCCCCTGGCATGAACACCTAAAATCTGCTGGTGTTGGTGAACTACTGCTGTAATAATATAATCTGTAAGTACTGACTTTTTTACCCATTTTGTTCTTTCCCTAAAGCTGCTCTCCCCCTCATCCCCTTTCCCCAATAAATATAGCAGATTGTTTCTTTGTCCCCCCCAACTGCCACCATCCCCCAACTTGTGGAAAATCTAAGAAATCACCTTCTCTCTCTCCTAGGCTAGATCAACTGCGACTGTGCTCCCTTTTAAACCTGATGTGAGCATTTCTTGTGACACAGCACTTTGTATAATACTGACTAATCAGAAAGTACAGCATTAAAATGACAAGTATTTTTTTTGTAAACTTTAACATTTAGCAAGCAATACAAAGTAGAAGCTTATATCCATATAAAATTATCAGTTACTCAGTAAGAATTCATACAAAATTTTTTTTTGTTGCACATATATTAACCAAAAGGACAAAGGGACCAATGCTTTTGAGATACTTTCAAACAAACATTTCATGCAATTATAAAGTTGCAAGGGATATTTTTTCAGGTGTCCAGACTGGCATCTGTAGGCCAAGCCCTGATGGTCACCCATAAGGAACGGCAATGGTCCCACTGGCTTAACATAGTTTGCAAACTATAGAATTGTTTATAGGTTGCTCTCCCACAATGTACAACCCACCATCCGGTGACCCTGTCCCATCCAGACCCCTCCTGCCCCCGTAGACAGTCCTCCCCAGCAGATCCGTTTGACATCAAAGGTTGGAAACCAAAGTGGCCACAGTGCTTTCTCCAGCGGCCCCCACTAGTTTGGTATTTTGGACTTGACCTATAATGGTATATTATATATGCTCTATCTTCATGCAGTGCAGTAACTGCTTGATCCATAAATGACAAGTATTATGACATCAATTTCTTTGCTGCCATGAAGCCCCAGGAAAAATACATAGAACATTGCAATACTGAACTTTAAGCAGAACTTATAGTTCACAGTTTTAAACAACCATCTGAACATTAACTTGTTGTAACTGAAATCTGTGTCAGTTAGATTCTCATGCCAATTTTGTGTGCCTAGTCCAAGTAGCAGTTGTCTGCACCATCTCAGCACATCTTTATGACACAGTTGTGTAACTGTGTTTTTCCCCAATTCTCCTGCATATAAGTTTGGGGCACAAATGACTCCATGGATTGGGGTATTAAGGGCATCAGCAGTTCAAAGCGTGATGTGATACGGAGGCTTGCTTGGGGGGTTCTCGTGTCCATAGTTTAAGCAGGAATTTTCACATGTTCATGCAATCTGCAGAAGCAGTAAGACTCAGCAGGGTGGTCCTTATGCTGAGATAACCACCCACCCAGGAGTGTAGTGAGGCCAGATGACACAAGCAGAGGGTCTTTCAGCCCCTGTAAGGGTGGTTATCTCACCATAAAGAGCACCCTGGAGTGTCTTACTGCACTTGTAAAATGGGTACTAGGAAGTAATAAAAAAAAAAAATATACCAAGAAATCCCAAGAAAATAAAGATTGCTGTTGAATGTAAAATAGTTCCTCTGCTACCTGTCACTAGGTGGAGCTCTGATGTATTTGACTGTTCTGTCTCCTACTGTTTCACGGTCCTTGCTGCCTTCTCTGAGGACCAGGAATGACAGGGGCAGACTTTGTGGGGTTATTTTTCTTATTCAAAGCTGTTTTATTATTTGAAACAGTTTGTCCCTCATTGCAGCTTCCAACCATTTTCCATTGTTGTTTCCAGGTCCTTGCTGCCTGCTCTGAGAACAGGGAGAAAATGTAACTGCTGTTTACAGTTTAATTACTTTTTAAACTACTGTCCCTGATTGTGGCTTTCAGCTATTCTCTACTAATGTTTCACAGTCCTCTCTGCTTGCTCTGAGGACCAGGAATTAGTTTCCGTAAGGCAGCAGTGCTTGTTTTCTAGTCCTCACTGCCTGCTTCAAGGACTGGGAGTAAGCATTGATCTGTGGGTCTGTCAGGCATGCTGCCAGGTGAGCGAATGTGGAGGCAACTGAACATGGACCTAATAACAACAAAAAAACATAGGAAAGTCAGGAAAAGGAAGAGGATGGACTTTCGTCGAGCAGGGAGCCGACTGATCAGGTAAGTGGGCAGTTGAGATGAGGGTGGGTTTGTCTGCAAGAAAATAAATGGCGTCTATTTGAAACTAACCTTCTAAACTGGCGTAATGTTATCTTAGGTAATGAGGCAGGATTGCACTGGTACATTTTCATTCCTGGGCATTATGCTGAAGTAAATGTATGGATGCCACCCTCCCTCAGCTAATCAGAAACAGGGATTTTACCTACCCATTTTATAATGTCTGTTATAAAATGGGTAAGGATAATCCTGTCTTCTGGTTACCAAGATGAAGGACCTGTAGTCCAAAGGTCTACAGCAGCTGCATAAAGCAGGTCATTTATTTATTTGAAAAAGTTTCAGCAGGAAAGGCATATTGAATTATAATAGCTTATTTCCAGGTGCATCCTGGGAGGGGGGAGGGAGTGCAATTTGTATACATAATTCAAGATACAAAAATAAAACAAAGTAAGATCACATACTATGATACAAATTTGAGACAAGTAAGTATAACATAAACCAAGATGAATAAACATATACTATAGATTTGAAGCAAGAAAGGCTGAGAAGTGTAAGGGTCTGAAGACTGGCCCTTGAGGGATTCCTGTGTTGATGGGGATTGGGGGGGGAGGAAGTTGCCTAGCCTCACTGATTGAGTCCTTCCCACAAGATAGGAGCAGAACCAGCTAGTGGGTGTTTCGGAGAGACCAGCTGCTGCAAGTGTGTTGAGGAGAAGGGTGTGGGCAATGGTGTCAAAAGCTTTGGCCAAGCCGACAAAGATGGCAGAGGTGTTGCAGCCCTGATCCATGCTAGTGAGAATGGAATAAGTAAGCTGGAGAAGGGAGGTCATGGTGGAGTGGGCCTTATGAAAACTAGACTGGAAGGGGTAAAGAAGGAGGAGGAGTCAAGGAACGTAAAAACCTGTGCCAGTATGATGTGTTCTTGGAGTTTGGCAAGGATTGGGAATAGGGAGATTGGGCAGTAGTTGCCTGGATTGGAGGATTTGCCACCTTTGGGAAGGGGGACGACTGTGGTGAGCTTGCAGGCACTGGGGACAGAGGTCAGTGAGAAGGAGAAATTTAGAAGGGAGGTGAGTGGGAGGGCAATGGCGGGGCCAAGAGATGAAAGGAGCTTGTGGTCAAACCCATCTGGGCTTTTCCCCCTATGAGGGTTAAGGGCCAGGAGAGCCTTCAGGGTGTCAGCGGGAGAGACATGTAGGAAGGAGAAGCAGGAGGTAGAAGAAGTGGGTGAGTAAGGTGCTAGTGGTGGAAGAGTTAAGGGGTGGTAGGGAAGATAGAAGGGTGGAGGCTCAGGAGGTGAAGAAAATATTTAGTTCTGTAGCCACGGGGGGAGGGGTGGTCTGAAATAGTGTTGTCACCTACCTTTAGGACTGGGGCTGGAAACTGGGTGGGGGGGGAGAATAGGGCATGGGCTACCTTTCAGAACTTAAAGTGGCAGTTAAGGTTCTCCTGGAACATCGATGAGAAATATTCTACTTTGGCAAGTCTGATGACCCTAGTGCAGGCACTACAGAGAACATAATATTTAAGCAAATCTACATGGGCGCCTGAGGCCTTTCAAGCCTTCTACACTAGGTCACGAGCTTGCTGACAAGCCAGCAATTTGGCTGATACCCAGGGGAGATGGGAGCCTCTGACCCTAGTTTTCCTGATTGGAGTGTGCTAGTCCAAGATATTTAGGAACCTGGTCTTAAAATAACTTATGGTAGAATCAACTGAGGAATCTGTGGAAATAGGAGACCAGTTGGTTGCAGCTAATTTTTCATGGAGGGAGGTCAAGTCCAAGGACCTGAAGGAGCAGAGAAGGAGGATGTTTGGTGGAGTTTTAGGGTTATGGATTTTATGCACACAGTAGATCATGTGATGGCCACTGAGTGCATCCAGAAGGATTCCAGCCAAAACTACCCAGTGAGGGTGCAACAAATGGCCCCAGTCCAGCAGGGTATGCTTACCAGACTTGTGGTTTAAACAGGTCGGTTCAGAGATCAGTTGTGTAAGGTTATGGGAGAAGATGTCACTGCAGAATTTGGATTGGGTACTGGAAAGCCAATTTATGTTAAAATCTCAGAGGATGAGGAGTTTGCCAGGAGAGGAATGGGTAGTGAGAGTTGAGATGAGGTCAGTGATAGAGAAGATAGGGAAGCCTGGGCAGCAGTAGACACCACCCACAAAGATAGGTAGGGAGCATGGGAGGTATAATCTTAGAGGCAGCAAGTCATAGGTAATGCAACATAATGCAGTGCACATGTGGGATATATCAAAGATGGTACTTCAGGCAGCAAAGGTCTCCAACCACATAAGCAATAAAAAAAAAAGGGTCACGATGTGGTCCCTGAATCTGTAGGGACCAAAGGCAACTGATCATGTACAAAACATCTATGGCCACTAGACAGAGACAGATTGGCTCCAGGTCAGGGAGGAGAACAAAGCCACAGTGAATAACTGCAAGACTAGAATTAATAAAATCAAGCATGGGCTAGAAATATGCATAGCAGTAGGAGCACTAAACAACACCGAAGTCTTTTTGCAATACATAAATGGAAGGTGGAAAACGAAGAAGGGGATTTGGCCACTCAAAACAGGAAAATGGGGTGGAAACCTGTGAGTGAGCTAGGAGTAATGGCTAAGATGCTGGATGAATACTTCTCTTTGGTGTTCAACAAAGGGCCCCCAGAGGAGGGAAGGCAGTCATTCTGAGGGCCCATGGTTCAGCGGTAGCCATGGGTCAGCCTGCAGACAACACAACCACACTGATAGCTGACTGCCTGGCTATGTTCAAGCCAGGCAAATTCCTAAGGACAATGAGGAAACACCCCAGCATCACAGTGAAGTTAAGGAAACAACTGAGAAGGCCAATTACAGTAACCTTTCATGAGTCTATGGTGCTGCAGGACTGGAAATTGGCCAGTGTGGTCCCCATCATCAACAAAATCTAGCAAGATCCACTATGGCTAGAGCCGAGCTGAGGTCTGTTGAAACACGTAACTGTCCGCCCTGTCCAAGATAGCGGCTGGAGTTCAGTGTGCATGCGTGAGTCATCATGCATACACAGATAACTTAAGCCACCATCTTGGACACAACAAATAGTGCCTTGTTCCACCGGAACCAACGAACAAAGTAGTACAGTGAACATGCAGTGATTGCCGTTTACTCCTCCACTATTTAAAAGTCTGGTAGCAATCCAGAAAGCCTCCTTTCTCTACTGTGCTCGCAAGACAGCTGCGGGGCTATGCCCACTGCAGCTGTAAAAATGGGGCAAGGTCAAACTTGGGTACCAATGGGACATTTAGCTTGACATTAGTGCTGGGAAAGGTTCTGCAGGCCATTATCCAGGAGAGATTAATGGAGGCCCAGCTTCTTGCACCTTCTCAGCATGGCTTTATGAAGGTGAGATCATGCCAGATCAACCTGATCATCTTCTTCAAGGGGGTGACCTAGAGGCAGACAAGGGCAAGACCATAGACATAATCAGTCTGGACTTCAGCAAGGCCTTTGACAATGTGGCATATGATAAGCTTCTGGGTTAAGTACTCCAGAGAAATATACACAAGGCATAGGCAAGGTGGCCTGCCAACTGGTTTGTGGGCAAGAAGCAGAGGGTTGTGGAGGATGAGCACAATTCCATATGGCAAGGGGTACTAAGTGATATCCCTCAGAGATCTGTGCTAAGGCCACTGCTGTTACAAATATTTGTCAATGATCCGAAGCTGGGGTTTCCAACATGCTCATGTGGATGAAGACACACTTCAGAAGGAGCTGCAAGCTGGAAGATTTGTTAGACTCCTGTAATCTAAGATTCAAAGTGGTCTAATTCAAGGTGCTATGCTTAGGGAGGAAAATTAGAGGTAAGACCTACACACTTTGTGGGGCTCCAAATGCTGCACAGATGGAGGAAAAGGACCTGGAAAGTCAGAACAGACAAGGATCTGAAGCACCACAAGCAGTGCATGCTGAATGATGAGGTGCAATAAAGAAGACTAACCATCAGGGGTAGGGAAGTAATCCTGCCACTTTGCAATGCCCCAGTCAGAACCCAAATACACTGCCACAAGAACTCTATATGCTCATGGACAGAGCTGGTGCTGGTGATGAGCAACAAAGCAAACACAAATGAAATGCAAAACTCACTGCACTCGAAGACACAAAATGGGGAGAAACTTTTAAAAAGCAATGCTGCAAAGAAGACTGATTAGTGCTGAGGCTCCCTAATGAAGCTTCTCGGTGAGACAAACTGCCAGGGTTAGTGCTCATACTTTCATAACCTTTCAGCATTAATCAATCCTCCTTGCAGCATTACTTTTTGAAAGTCTCTCTTCACTTTTTTTGCCCACAATTGCAAAGAGATTTGTGTCTTTAACTTGCTCAGAACCCTCCTGGAGTGCTATGTGCAGTTTTGGGTTGCTCAATACAAAATGAACATTGAAGCAATTGAGAGAGGGTGACAAAGGGCCCCCAAAATGATCATGGGCGTGGAGATTAAACTCTACGAGGAGAGACTAGAGGTTCTTAACATGTTAATCCTGGAGAAAATGAGGTTGAGGGCAGGGGCATGATCCCAGTCCTTCACATTCTCAAGGATAACACCAAGACTAAAGAGACTAAGAGGTTTGGTGAGGTATCCTCCAGAAGGACATGGGGACATGCCCTGACGCTTAGATGCAGTAGAAATAGAGGCAATGTTAGGAAGCAATTCTTCTCCCAGAAGGTGATAAGCCTATGGAACAGCCAACTAGTGGAGAAAGGAAACATGAAGAAGGTACAGATCTTCAAGGTAAACCTGGATAAGTTTCTGCTTACTAAGGGCATCACAGGGTAGGAATATTTCTCTAAATTAGTTCCATGGGTGCACAGCCCTTCTGATCTTAAAATTATTATTATATTGCTATGCTCTTAATAAGTTATGGTTGTTTGATTCTGTGCTCATAGGCTGTGACACAGTCCTACCCCTGTGCGTCAGAGCACGACATTTTACAGCAGATGGCAAAACAGTTATAGAGTGTCTTCAGACCAGGCACACAGTTACAGTAGCAAAATGAATGGCAGACACAAGACCCCAAACTAACTGAAGTTAATTTAAAATTGCCATTTTAGTAGAGGGCACTAATTAATACAGTTGTCTAATGCATTAGAAATCAGCTCACATATAACTTCCAGTGATGTCACCAGACATGGAGAGATGAACCATGGGAGGTCCGGGACCATAGAGTGACATTTGCCTCAAGAGACAGGATAAATGTTGATGGAAGAATCAGTAATCATAGCAGAGGCAGCAGCTTAGTGTCAGGGGCAGTAAAAAATCTAAGAACAAAGGCAACCAGCAACTTACAGCTGACAATTTTTGAGTATCTGATACTGACCACTCCTTGCCCACTTTAAGTATGGCTGCTTTACCACAGGTCCTGCCATGCACCTTGGTCCAGTTGGTCACAAACATACTTATCCTGGCAGAATTACAAGCTTTCTGGGCTGAGGTGGCCAACTCCCTGCAATCAGTTCCATTGGACGTAGAAGCAATAAAATCTGAGGTGGCTAAAGTGACAGCTGAGCACATGGAAATAAAAGGAGTGTTAACTGAGCTTTCAGAGAGAACTGACACAATTAGTGAATTTATTTTAAAGATGCACCACAGACAAGTCCAACTGGAAAACAAATATAGAGACTTAGAGGTCTGCATTAGGAGAAAGAACTTGAGGTTGTATGGACCGTCTGAGGGTGCTGAGGGACCCCATATAATTGTCTTTATTGAAAAATTAATAGAAGAGCAGCTGGATTTTTTCCACTTATTTATTTTTATTTATTTATTAATTCTAGGATTACAAGTACCTTTGAGCCAAGGCTCTTTTACAAAGGTTCCACATCAGAAATAACAAACCACAAGGAAGCTACAGTGAAATAACAGTAAACAAGTCAATTTTAGGAACAGTAAGGTGTAGAGGAGGAAGAGAAGTGTAGGTAGTTAACAGAGGCAGCTATAATAAAGTGGTGAACGCAGCTAGGACACATGTGCCCACAAGGAATGGGTAGGGTCAGGCGCCCAGGGGTGACAGAAAAACAGGGATGAGAGGAGAAGGGTAGGATGAAGATGCAGCCGGAGGCATTTGTCAAAAAATAAATGGGAAGGAGTGATAGAAGAGAAAAAGGGGGTAGGAGAGGGAGGAATAAGTGCTATAATGGGACAAGGAGAGACTAATGAGGTGGTATGAAGACCTGAGATTTGAAGTAACGCCCCAGGAGCTGGGGGGGGGAAGGGACTGGGGGGTCTGGAGTCAAGCAGTATATAAGTTAGGATTAAAGCTGTGTAGGTCATCATCTAGGAGAGGCAGTCACAGGAGCTAGAGGCAAAATGAGATGGGCCCAGAGCCCAGTTTTGAACAGACCTAGTGCTGAGGCAGAGGAGATGGTGTGGCTGAGACCATTCATCCATAGAGGAGCCCTATAGGCGAAGGAGCATTGACTCTGCGTAGTTTGATGGTGAGGAACTTGTAGAATCTGGGTTGTCAAGCTCCTGGTGTTCTGTCAGTTGGTGTTTTGATGTAACAAGGCAGTAACACATGGGGGTGTGTGAGGCCAAGGCTGATTTTTCCCGCAATAACACATGTGAGATACTTTATAAGGTTGGAGAGTTGGAGCCATCTGAATTGTTCATAAAGGGCACAGGTGTGGGTGAGGTGGTAGGTACCAGTTGTGAGTCAGCATGCTTTGTTAAGTGCAGTTGTTATATGTCAGAGGGTGAATGTTGTGGCAGAGCCATAGATAATGAGGTCATAATCAATAATTGAAGAACCTCTTCATATAGAATGTGTATATGGGGCAATGTGTACTAATCTTGCTGTGGATGCTCAGTCTCACTCTATTATTATGTGGTTTCTGAGTTACTAGACTAAAGGAAAGGTAATCTCTACTGCATGGAGGAAAAAAGATAATCCTAGAGGGTTAACAACAACTGTATTTTGAGCAGGATTAAGTCTAAGCTCAACAAATGGCATACATCCCTTGTCTGAAAGCCCCATGTGCTGCTGGTATTAAGTATCAGACAACTTATCTTGCTCGACTTCGTGTTAACTGTACTGATGACGCTATTCTATATCCTGCCATTCAGAAGGCCACGATGGACTTGCAACATAGGAGGTTTGAGATTCCACAATCATAAAGGAAGCAGTCTCCAAGGTGGGGGCGCAACCAGCTCCAGTACACCCCAAGGTATCTGGCCAGCCTCCTACAGTAGATCAGAGGGTTGACTCACTAGCTTGGAGGAGGCATGTCAGCAGGTTCTGGACACTTTGTAGTCCATTAAGGAAGTTCTTCATCACTTTCTGCGGGTGACCCAATAATTATGAACAGTTTGGCTTTTAGATTGGAGACTTTTCATGGATTGTATATAGTAATTCTGATTTTGGGATTTTTTTCTTAAGACTCTAATATTTATTTATTTTCCATGGACTGCATGCACTGGGACTAATTCAAACTGTGCTGGGGCCACACCCACCTTTTTCAAATCCTTGGTGAATGGCCTGGACATCCTCCATGATGGCCTCAATCTATCATTCAGGAACACTTGGGTGGGCTGGGGGGGGCTCAGCCTTTAATTTTAATGGTTATGGATCGTATGCCGACTTGATGTGATGGTGGCGGGTCTGGATCTGAGTCCCCAAGGGCCTCCATTACTGTGCCCAGATAACATTTTCTTGAATGGGTCAAGGAGCCTGTGACTTTCCCACCTTAATACTTGTTTTTCCTCCCTATTCCCGATACTGTACAGTAGCCAAGTATGCTGCAATATATTATAGTAGTGGTGTGTGGGGGGGCCCAGGGGGGCCCTTCCTATTCCCAGTAGGGGGTCAGCCACGCTGGACCCACTTGCCTACCTCCTGGAGTCCCGCTCAGCTACACTTTCAGTAGTAATCTCCTCTTTATGTCTAGGTACAACTATGGCTACACTGCCAAGAGAGTTTAGAGCTGCAAGATCTGCTCAGCACACAAAATGGTGTGCTGCTGAAAACATCTTTTTATTCTTTCTCAAATGCAAACAAAGTAGCAACAACACAAACGTGGTGCAGACAGTTAAGATAAATGTGCTATTACAGAGGGACAAGACCCAGCACTTCGCCAAAAAGGCATTGTCTGAGAGTGGAGACATCAAGGAACGACAATGGTTAAATTGTTCCATTCAAAATACATCAATAGTATTTTGACCAATCACAAATGTAGAAAGAGTATGATTGTTGGCATACATAATTAGACAACACAGTGAGATACAGAAAAGCAACTAAGATAATCTCATAACCCACACCATATACAAAACAGTTGCTGGATCAATATGAAAAGCTTATTTACAACAGTATCAAGGCTAATGCACCCCGATAAATCTTATAGTTATCCATTTAATCAAATTTAAACTACATCATAATGTTAAAACTTAATTTACAAGATTGGCAGGACAGATAGAAGTAGGACCACCAGATATGCTTTCTTGTCCAACCTGTGATCACCCCACCCTGTTTTGTGTGCAAAGCTTTTCTTGCAGCTCCAAGCTCTCTTGAGAGTGCAGCTGTAGTTGTTGCACATTGACCTTGTTGTAGTGGGGGTTTAGCCACCCCTTAACAGCATCACCCACCTGGACTTCACTATAGCACGACTGACCTGGTGGTTTGGGTTTTTACTTGGCATTTTTTTGGCAACAGCAATCATGACAGGCATAGCCATGCACGTATCGGGGGGACAGACAAACAGAGAAACTGGAATTCAGAGGGGGTTGCTGTACAGCTGCACTGCCACACTGAATTCTTGGAGGACAGCAGCTAAGTAAAAGCATAGCGGAACTGGATGAAATAATGATTCACACTTTGCCGCTTCTGATCTATTGAAGAGACAGATTGAATAGTGAACTGACAGTTTTCTGAAATAGAAGCACATACAAAAAAATCCTGGAGTGAACTTCATGAGACTAACTGCAATGAGCACAGATGAAAATTTAGAAGGTATGAGGATGAGCTGTTCCAGCTTCAGTCTGGGGACTGCACCCACTCTACAAACAAGATGATTGCTGGCTAAGGAAAAGTTATGAGGATCCTTTGCTGACCAGGGAAACTCTGCATCAGCACAAAAAAGACAAATGATATTGAACAAGCATTTCTGAAATTAGAAAGGTTACCAGTTTAGGAACTGAGTCTTACATGTACCATAATAATCTTAGAGACATATATTGAAATGGAACAGGATCCACGAGGGCTAAGAATAATGAAAGCACCCTCTTGTGCCATCCAAAATTTCAGTAACAGGGGTCTGGGAGAAATTAGCTGAAGAGTGCTCTCCGAAATTTACTAAACTAATTATAAAAGAAGGATAGTGATACATTTGAACAACTTACTGCTGATATCAAAGTAGCTAAGGAGGAAGTGGGTACATTTTTTGGATTTAGTGTATTTTCTAAACATGACAGGGCTCTGCAACTGAAAATTAAAGAAATATGTATCTGAGCTGGTTTCAGGGAAACAGTCGAAGCTAGTGAGGGATCAAGAAGATTGTGATATAGGGAATCTATTTTCATGGATTCCTGAGAAAAAAGCATGCAGGGGTCATTCTAGATACAGATTTAGAACAACAAATTTAAAAAAAAAACAGAACAATAACAGTAATCATCAGGGATTGGACAAAGCTATGAACAATCAGCACACTATTTCACTGGACTCAGTGAATTAATCCCTGGAAGTGAGAGAACCAACAAAACTAAAAATGTAAATTTTTTTTAAAGAAGAAGGACCAAATGGAGAAGGAAAAACAAACCCAAGAAAATGTAAAACAAGATGAGGAAAGAGAGGAAGGAGAAACATTGAGGGCATAAGGAAGAAATTAAGGGGCAAAAAAACAGCAAATCACAAGAAATTTAACCTATTGAATACTGATCTTTCAGAAAATGAAGTAAGTTTGCTTCAAAACGGACTAAACTTTGTACCCACACCAGGACTGAATGAATTTAAAATACATGTGGGTTTATTCAAGCTCTTTAGAAAAGTGAAACTGAAATATTATTTTGGCAAGAAATGGAAGAACAAACAGAAGAAACCAACATGGGATGCAATATACTGTAACTGAGAGATTCGAAACAACAGAGGATCTTGACCTGTTTAGTGTAGCACAAGAACAGCTTACTGTGAATGAACAGGGGACTGAGGACCTGATTCCAAGACAGGGTACGCCAGTGTAAGCCGAGATACGCCAAACCCCATGGCGTATCTAGTGACTTACGCCAAGCATTATGCCAGACCCGATTACAAGAGGTGCCTTGCACCATGGCGGCTATGGACTATGACAGCCATGGGTTATGTCACCCTCTATGACACAGCCCACAATGCCATGTTGCAAGTGCAGGTTATGGCAGCAACTGCACCCTATTCCAAAAAGGCGGCTGCCGTAACCCGCTGGTGCAATTCTGAGAGCCCACTGGCAGAGCTAAGTTAGAGCAGCTTGGAGCTGCTCTAAGGGGCATCTGATGTATACTCCAGCACTGGAATTCTGCCTGTCTTCCCCTGCTGTTTCTTACTTCTCAGCCCTCTTCTCCCCAGCTTGCCCCCTCCTACCCCTGATTGCAAATCCTCCTCCCAATCCCCCTCATTGTTTCCTGCTCGAGCCCTCTTTTCCACCACCCAGCTCATCCTTGCCCAGCTATCTCTCCTGTCTACCCCATCCCTCTCCCCTCCGCTCTCATTCACCAAGGGCTGCTGCCTTCATGCCTACTTAACCTTGAAGTTCTGTACCGCTGCACTTCCATGCCTACCCATTCCCCTCAAAACCACTGGAGGCAAAGGTACACCCCCTATCTCCCCCTTTTCCTACTTCTCCTTCTTATTTTTGGACATGTCCATCCTAATTCAAGTCCAGCCCCTACCCCCTCTCCCTCTGCTCAGTTCCACCCAGATGCAACTCTTAACTTTTCTTCCCTGTCAAAAGGCCTTTGCACCTTTCATTTAAATGCTCACAGCCTCCTTTCCAAAATGGACAATCTCAAAGTGTGGTCTCAAAGTCAAGTCTCAAACTTGGCTTTCAGCCAAAATCCCTGACTTGGCCCTCTCTATCCCTGAGTTCAATTTATTCCGTCAAGACTGCGGGAAGCGAGGTGATGGCATTGTCCTTTACATAAATCAATCTTTCTCCTGCTCATTTACCTTCAAAGAGTTCCACACTTACTCCTACGAAGTAATCCTGGCACTATTATCCCTTCCTCTGCCCCACTCTTTATTTGCGCCCCTTATGCTCCACCTAAAACAACTCCCGACACCCTAGTCTTCATCATTTTCAATCTCGTCCCTCACTACTAACGGTGAGCTGCTGCTTCTAGGCAACTTCAACTGGGACTGGCTCTCCCCCTCCTTCAAGCCCACTAACCTTAAAATTGAGGCCCTAAACCTCATGAATCTGATTCATGAACTCATCCGCTTTAATTACCACTCCCAAAACCACTCATTGCTAGACTGGGTGTTATCCTTTCACCCCCAACGGATCATCACAGCCGGTATTTTACCAGAAGCTCTCAGTGACCACTGCATCACTTCCTATATACTCAAAATTCATACTCTCCATGCTGCACGCAAATACCTTTGGTCCTGGCCCCTACACCAATTAGATGCTACCGTACTCCAACATGACCTTGCAGTAGCAGATTGACAACCTATCCTCGAAGCAACTGATGTTGACAATGCCCTGTCTCTCTTCACCAGCCTTTTCCTCTACATTTGGAATCTCCACACTCCCCTAAAAAATCAAGAGTAACAAGACATGCCTAGATGGTCCCTTTATTTAAAGATGAAAGGATCTGCTACTCCTTGACTGATACGTTAGGAATTCTACTCAGAATATGGTCACCCTTTTGGAATATGAATTAGGAGATGTGTGTCAGATAGTTATAATGATCTGTGTGATACTAAAGTGTGCTCACGTGTTTTTGTTTAATAAATCAGTCCCAAGGAATATAAGTAGCCCTACAGTCCAATGAATTCCTGGTTAGGAGATGTGAGAGTTGACTTTTTTATTTTTATTTCATTGTAATGAGTTATATTGGTGTATGAAATGTTTATGTTTTGCTCTTTGGTGTTTGATTTTATTTGCTTATTTTTACAATGTATGATGTGATACGTTACAAAACATAAATGGACATGTATGTTCATGCTTAGAAATGTGTCAGGACTTAGGTTTAGTGTAATAGATGAACTGTTGTAACCTGTAAATTATTTGAAATATGTCTAGAGCATAAGTAAATTGGAAATTAATAAAAATCTTTAATGGAAAAAAAAAGAGTAAAAAGATATCATCATCCTTGGATCTCTGCTGACCTGCTGACCAAATACAGAGCCAGGGACAAAGTTTGGTACCATTACAAACAGTCCCAATCCCAAGAAGACCTCCAACCCTACAAAACCCTCAGAAACAAGTGCACTAAGGCCATCCGCCAGGCCAAAGCTAGTTACTTCAGACAATACCTACAGCAGGATCAACATACAACTGATTCCTTTTGGAAAGCAATCCACACTTTCTTTGACTTGCCTGTTAAACAGATCTCCCCTGTTCTCAAAGTTGATGGTGCCGCAGTCTCCGACCCCATCTCAGTTGCCGAGATTTTCAATAAATTCTTTGCCACTTGTGCTCTCCCCAACAATATATCCCCCTTATCGCCCACTCCCCCCTTTGTCCCCTTAGATGCCCCTGGACCACCCACTCATTTTAAATTCCCACTTTTTTCCTCCCTCGATGTCTACAACATGCTCCTCATCCTTAACTCTTCCAAGTCCAGCCCTGACGGTCTCCACCCCAGACTTCTCCACATCTCAGCCCCAGCCATTACCGCCCCGCTCACCCACATTCTAAACCTCTTCCTCTTCACTGCCACCATCCCTAAGGCTTGGAAATCTGCCAAGGTCTTACCCTTCCATAAGGGAGGTGATCCCTCAGCTCCAGGTAACTATAGGTCCATTTCTCTCCTCCCTTCTCTTGCCACACTTCAGGAATCTCTCATTCACGTTAGGTTGTACGATTTTCTGGCCTCCTCCAGTACTCTCTCCAGTGTAATCTGGCTTTAGGAAACAACACTCGACTATCTCCTCACTTTCGTGAGTTACAGATTCAATCTTCTCAGCAATAGACCAGAGCCACATCACAGTCACCACCTTTATAGACCTGGCCCATGGTTTTGGTTCAGTCTCCCATCCCCTCCTGTTACATAACCTAAGCTTGGATGGCCTTGATGAATCATTTGTAAACTGGTTCCGTTCCATGACTTTTGGCACTAGGCAAATACTGGCTACCATCCAATACCACCCGTCTTCACTACTCTGAATGGCTATCCCCTCGAGAATGTCTCCACCTTCAAATACCTAAGAGTCTGGCTGGATAGCCACCTGGATTTTTCTACCTATGCTGACTCTACCTGCTCTAAGCTGTGTCCCAAACTTGCTGTCCTCTACCAACACAAGGATAGCCTCCCCCTCCCCATGCACTATGAACTGGTATACAAAACGATCATACCCATCTATGATTATGCTGACATGGTCTATGGTACGGCCTCTCAATCCTTACTTACCAAGTTATATACCTTCCTAAACTCCTTCTGCCACTTTGCTACCATCTCCCCTCCTCCGATCCACCACTGTCAGGCACTGTGGGTCACCCTGGAGACTGGAAATGGCACCACAGGGGTTGTATACAGACTCCCATTTCAGGGGGAGGAAATGGACAAGGAAATGATAGAAGACATCCTTGGGATGGCAGAGAAAGGGGAGATATTGCTGATGGGGGACCTGAATATGCCAGATGTTAACTACAGAACCTTTACTGCAGTCACATCCAAGATCAGGGCCATTCTTGATGCCCTACAGGGGGCATGCCTCAGACTGCTAGTTTTGGAACCCACTCAGGGGGAGCAATCTTAGACCTGGTACTCTCAAATGGGGATGAAGAAAAGATCTCCGATCTTGAAGTGGGTAGCCATCTGGGAACAAGTGACCACCAAACAGTGTGGTTCACGATAAACTTAGCTGTAGAGTCAAGCCATACAAAAGTGAAGGTACTGGACTTCAGGAGGGCTGATTTTGTCAAAATGGGAAGAGTGCCTCAGAAAAGCACTAGAAAACAGGCAAGAAGGTAGGGTGGAGCAACAATGCGGAAACATCAAAACCGCCATCACAGAGGCAACAAGCCTTTGTGTGTAGCAAATAAATCAAAATGAAAGAAAAAAACATGATGGTTCTCAAAAGAAGTGGTGAGGAAGGTAAGGGAGAAAAAGAGAGCATTCAGGAAGTATAAGGAAACACAGAAGGAGCAGGATAGAGAACTGTACCAGTTAAAGCAGAAGAAAGCAGGGAAGGCAGTCAGAATAGCAAAGGCCCAAACTGAGGAAAAGATAGCCAACTCAGTTAAGAAGGGGGATAAAACCTTTTACAGGTACAACAGGGAGCAAAGAAAGACTAAGGCAGGGATACTGAGGCTGAATAAAGAGGAAGGTGGTTGGGAAGAGAGAGACAGTGAAAAAGCAGGGATACTGAATGAATACTTCTGTTCCATATTCACAATGGAAAAGCGGGGGAGATACCTAATCCAGTCAATAGAAGCACTCTGGATAGGGGGTTGATATTAGTCCTTTCACAGAAGAAAGGGTTCTGGAAGAACTCTTAAAACTGAAGGTGGATAAAGCAATGGGGCCTGATGGGATTCACCCCAGAATTCTAAAAGAACTAAGGGAAGAACTAGTAGCACCACTAACTACCCTTTTTAATAAATCATGGGAGGATGGTGCAGTACCTGAGGACTGGAGGAGGGTGGATGTGATTCCCCTTCACAAAAGTGGGAGCAAGACAGAGGCAGGAAACTACAGACCTGTTAGTTTGACCTCAGTGGTACGGAAAATGATGGAATCACTTCTAAATGAAAGAATTGTTGAGTATCTAGAGGCCAGCGGGGCCCAGGACCCAAGGCAGCATGGATTCACAGCAGGAAGGTCATGTCAGACAAATGTAATTGATTTCTTTGACCGGTTGAGCAAAGTAGTAGACCAGGGAGGGGCCGTGGACATGGCCCACCTAGACTTAAGCAAGGCATTTGACACAGACCCGCACAAAAGATTAATAAACAAATTAGCCAGCCTGGGAGTGGGTCCCAGGGTGATAGACTGGGTAAAACACTGGCTGGACAACAGGACACAGTGGGTATTTTGCAGCTTTTGGGCTTCTCACAAATGGTAGCTCTGGTCAAACCATGTTGATCATTCAAAACATCAAGTTTAGAGAAAAGCAACAAAAAAAAAACAGCTCCAACTGTGGCAAACGATGCCGTTGAGAATCAAGCCCATAATATATGAAGTAAGTGTCAAGGACATGTCAAACTTGACAAAATGTTGACTAAAACAGAGTAGGATTTTGGGCGCCCCCGCCCCAAAGGAAAGATTCTGTATATTGATGTAAAGTGTCAGTTCTGTTTGAAACACATGTTCTGCTGTAGACTAGGGCACACACATAATGAATAATAGAAGAAGCTTTAATGTCAGGGAGAAATTTTGCTGATGTCATTGTGCCAGAGAGACAAATATTTATTAGGTATTGATTTACAGAGCTGCAAAGTGCTGGCTTGGCATAGTCTCCAGTCTGTAGCAGAGTAGGAAATCCTGAAACTAAGTGCAGATGCATGAAAGGCAAGGGTAATGAGTGTTTCAGGGATGCTACAATACAAGTGCTCCCAAAGGTTCTGCAGTGATGTTTTAAGAAAGCTGTTTGCAGCTAATCAGATTTAGTGATTCTGGTGAAAGCACTGCGGGAAACAACACAAGCTTTTTGTAATGCATAATTTCTAGTTTTATTTACTGCCTAGTTAAAGAGAAGTGTACACACACACACCCGCACACACACACACACACCCGCGCACACACACACACACACACACACACACACACACCAGACCCCCCCCCCACACACACACACAGCAGAGCCCAGGTAATTCAACAACATCAGTCAGGAAAAAAGGAGGAACTGGCAGTTAAAGCTTCTGACTTCCCTGTGGTGTCAATTATTAACACCTCTTACACTGGCAAGCTTCCTTCTATTTTTTAATATTCCATTTACCTCTTGGTTCTCCCCCTGATGGCTCCCTTTTGACCACCCCCCCAGCCCCATCTCCAGCTTCCCCCAGGACTTACCTTAGACATCATCCTCTGCCACAGGAATTGTGGCTGTGCCCGGCCAACAGTGGGGGGAGGGGGGTAGTCGTTCATCCTTTCCTCCATTTTCTCCCCTGGGCCCAAGTACGTGCAATGGGTGCAATGTCCAAGCTCTGCTTTCACAGAGACAGCCCAAGCACCCTGTATGTAGGTTCCCTTCCCTGCGTGGTGACATGTTTGTGCTGCCACCCAGCTATCACTGGGTAGCAGGCAAGCTGTTTACCATGCTAACCCTCCTCCCCAAGGAAGGAAAGCTGTCTTGGGATGCCAGCTATCCTTCCTTACCCTGCCAGCCCCCAAGCAACCTGGTTCCATTCCTGACCATGGGTCACCGGTGTGGCAGGAGGTAAGGCACCCAGCGCCTCAGCCCTCCATGCCACTGGGTCAGCTTTGTGGGCTCCCTTCTGATATACTGCAATGGTGATCTGTTGAAGCCATTTAAGCAACATTACTGTATCTGTAATGCATAGTAGTAAACACTGAAAAACATATTGTAAGAGCAGAGCAGATTTTCAGAACTGTTGGAATGTGTCCAGAAGGAAAACAAACTTTCTCTGCAACCAATTTTGGTCTAAATGTTCAGTTGGATATGTGGATGATCATTCTGTGGGAACACACACATCAAGAGTCAAACTGTCAGTCAGATGGTTCCTGCTAGCTGGCAGATTGAAAAGTCAGTTCAGGAGTCTTTTGTCCCAGGGATTCCAAATGAATCAAATGATCAATTCCAGTATCATGTCAAGGCAACTCCATCAGTAGACTGGATAGATACTTAGTGGTCTGCAAACTCAAACAGACTAGGTGGACCACAAGACCTTTTGCTGTTACTATTTTCATATGTTCATAATAAGAGCAAACTCTGTGTCTCAGATCCTTTTCTTCCTTCAAGAGATATTTTAGCTGCCTTTTTCTGATTTACAAAGCTATAAACTTCAAAAGAATATGTTTATTCTTAGACAGAACTACCACTAGTATCTTCCAACCATTTCCAATTTTTTTTTATATTTTATAATGCTTGAAATTATATTTTGAAAGCTGCAGCATTTAAACTGTCAATCATAGAAACTTAATTTTTTTGAAATGAAAGCTTTGAGTCCAATCAGCATGTACAGATTCTAATGATACAATTCTCTTGTGTTGCTACATGTCTATATTTGACTATATAATATGTTGCTAAAAATGACAGGACTTTAACAATTTAGTAAGTCATTTTATGTTTTTTGGATATCTATATGAAACATTTTATGTGTTTTATGTCTCCTTGAGAAGCATGTGAACATATTGGTATCAGCATGCTGTGAAAGGGCTTTTTTTGGGGGTGCCCTTTCTCCACCTATCACAGATTCAGAATACTAACACTCCTCCCTAATTCCACCCTTTGTCCTCTGTTCTCCTCCTTTTCTCTTTGAAGTCCATGCCCAATCACAAGGCTGGAAAATGCAAGATGCAAGGTTCTTGTGTCACTCTTAATGTTGGCTTCTTGAACTCTTACCCCTGATTTCCATTCCACATATGTATTACTGTTTACTTCTTTCATTTCTTGGGTAGTTTAGTGCTTGTTTCTTAGGGAATGGCATAGATATTGCACATCTTATACCATTTACGTACCCGTGATGTAGTGCTTGCAGCTCATGGAATTAATGTGTTCTCATTCATGGTAAAAAGCAAATAAAACCTGTTCTAAGATCACTTTAGGTAAGGAGCTGTATTACTCTGCTACCTGGATTTTGAACAATAAAGTAAAAGCATTTTGGTCATTAGAACATAAACATCTTACAACACCTTTGGTGATGCATTTCCCTGATTGTTTCAATTAATGCTGGGATTAATGTTTTAATTGCTCGTTGTCAGCTGTTATAGTAATTGTTGTGATGCTTTATTACTGTATTTATTGTAAAGCATCATATGCCTTCTGTAAAGGGTGCTCTATAAATAAAATTGCCTTGCCATAAAAAAAAAGGCTCAACACGTATATTGTGCTCTGGAAACAAGATGAATGTTTGCTTGAAAGCGTACGAATACATCAGTACCAGTCTGAACTGTGAGAGGGCTTTTGGGGACATGTCCCTTCTTCACCTAGCACAGCTCCTGGATACTAAATCTCTTCTAATTCCACCCTGTCTCTGCCTTTCTCTTCCTTTTGAAAACTTGCCCAATCACAGGCCAATAAATGCCAAATAGAGGGTTTTGTTGTTCAGTTCCTAAGATCTCCATGAAACCTTGTACCTGCTTTTAAGTCTGCTTCTGGATCAGCCAAGTGACACTGAGGGTTAAGGCATTGGGTGTCACACCTCGCTCCACACTGGCAGCCCGGGTTTGGGAATGAGCTTGGGTTGTCGGGGGTCGGCAGGGGAGTAGAGGATGGAGCATCCAGTGGACTGCTCTCCTCTCCTGAAGAGGGTGGGTGAATGACTCCCTGGCATGAGCGACCCCCAGCGGAAGCTGGGAGTTCATCAGCCAAGGGATCATGCAAGTGCAGGGAGGAGCTTCAGTGGACATCCATAGTAAGAGTGCGGGTGTGCGCCCAGTCGCACTGGATGTCATTGTACATCCAGGCTCTGGAGGGGGAAGGATGCACAAGAAAACAGGAAACTCCCATTGGCTGGGAGGAAGATGTCGCCTGTCCCCACCTCCAATGTCAGACTCTGCCCACTGGGACCTCATCTCTCCATTTGCCTCCACTTGAAGAACACCATCCACTTGAAGAACACCAGATAAACAGCTGTGGAGCAGAAGGCGGCCACACCTCGGAGGGTGGATTCCAAGGGGTTGCTTTTGAGTGAGTGGTGGGCGATGGTGGATCAGGGTACAGTTGGGAGGGTCTCAGACAGGAGGGGATCTGGCATGGTCAACTGATGGGGCACCAGCCAATGGACACAGGAGGGAAAAAGAATTGTCAAAAAAAAAAAGCCTGCTTCTGTGCTTCTATCCAGTGTCTTCAATATACTCTGCACTGTGATGAACACCCCAAACAGCATTCTTTGCTGCTTTACATTTGCTGCATAGCAGCACTTCCTCTATACACCCCTCCTCAATCTTTGCCATCCCCCATTGAAACACATGATCCTCTCTTCCCCAATTGCTCGCTATCCGTCCATGATCTCTCACCCCCCCAAAACATACCACCATGGTCTGTATACACTTGCCTCTCTGCAGCAATTGCTCTCTTTTCCCACTCACAAATCTATGCCCCCACCCCAAAATGCCACCATTCACTGTCATTCTCATCACCTGCTGTTCACCACTTGCTCTCTCCCCTTCCACTCCACAGTCTTTGCCCTACACAGTGTCCCCACATTCCTGCTAAGTCACATTATCCACTGTTCACCACTTGATCTGTAGCCTTCTTCTAAATCTGGGTTCTTCAACCAGGGATCCTAGGCTCCCTGGGGGTCCCTGAGCAAGGCATATGGGGTCCTCGGAGTGAGCAGGAAAAATGTTAAATATGGAACTGCAGAGACTGTGTTTAAACTGTTGCAGTGTTTTGAACAGTCTTTCCATGCTCTGCTATAGCAGCCCCAACTGCGTTCATGCTCTTTTTCATAAAATAAGTATATGAAAGCAAGCAGTTGTAAAGAAAAGAGTCCAGTTGAAACCGGTTATTTGCTTTAACTTGAGCCGCGTTTCACTCGTAGTACCTAGTATGTATCAGTGGTGTGCAGAGCACCATCTTTCACCACATTTATTTCTCTCCTTTACTCAGTTGCAGGTATAAAAGGTGTCATAAAAATTTTTTCAATCATATGGGTACAATGTGCATATTTATGGAACACATACAAACAGAGGAGAGAAAGAAGTAAATGCCTCAGCTTGGAATAGTATTCCAGGTGGCCAAGATTCAAGTCCCAGCTAAGGCACTTACTTTTTTCTCTCCTCTGTTTGTATGTGTTCCACAAATATGCATGCCGCACCCATATGATTGAAAATGTAGTAATTATTTGTGCTGCACCAGGTTGTGCATTATAGAAAGAGTAATGTGTGCAATGTGTGCTCTGGGACAGCCCAGGTTCCAGTTGCCTTGGTGGCGCTGCTGGTTAGTGCAACCAGAAGTGTCATAAAAATGTATCTAACCAATGTAGAAAAACATTATCCAGACTTGTTCCACATAATTACACAAAAGGGGAATATTCCTTACCTGTATGGCCATTCAAATTAGCTCTTACAGCCTCCTGGTGGCCATCTTGGATTGTCTCTGCAGGATTCAGATATGGATCTTGTATTCACAACTCTCCACTTTTTTTTTTTATGTCCCCCCCCCACACACTTTTTGGTCATTCTTTCGGGTCCCTTAAGGACTGATTCTCGACCCACGCAACTCCCATCCACCCACTGCCCCATATCACAGCCACCCAGGGTACCCCGATGTATCCCTTCATTGGGCGGGTTCCCTTCCTACAAAGGGAATGTGCCTTACTGGCTTTTTCCAGTGGTTCTGGGTGCTGTTGAGGTGGCAATCCATGGATCAGGAGTGCTGGTGCTGAGGGTCCAGGAGGCCATCAACCAACTGGCAATTGCACCATTTTCCACTGGTATTCTCCTGCAGAAGCATGACATGCAGGACACAAGGCAAACACCAGCATCTGTCACGCTCCCCTGGATAGTGGGACCAGACACACTGCTGTTCCCCAGGTCTCCACCAGGGATCAGTAAGTGTCGGTCCTCTACCTAGCCCTCCTCCTGAGAGAAGGTGAGCAGTCGTCAGATGTGCAAGCCTTCTCTCCCCTGACTGGCCCTCTGATGTTCGGGTCCATTCCTGAATCTGGGTCGCTGGTGCCGCAGTGGTGAATCTTTCTGCTGTGCCGGCGGACTAGCTAACTCTCCACTCTTAACACCTCCATTTCCTAAAGGTCACATAGTGAATATGGGATTCAAATCTGACCTCTGGCAAGAAGTTCTGTGCTCAAACTCCATATCCCCATCACCATTTGTGTGAGAAACTTAACGTCACCCCCCCCACGCACCATCTGTCCAGGTAGGGGGTTCCTGTTAATACTGAGATTCACTCTAGGGGGTCAGTGCACACAAAAAGGTTGAAAACCCCTGCTCTAAATGATCTCTGCTCTCCCACCAAAGTGCTGCTATTCTCTTTCTACATTAGCCACTCTGCAGCACTTACCCTCTTCCATCCACCCTCAAATGTCTCACCACTCCTGGTACTTCATATTACCAGTTATGTGCCATCTGCTTCTATTCCTCCCCTTTCTTGATCCCCCCCAAACATGCTGCCATTCTCCATAGGCACAACATGTTGTCTGGCTCTATCCCTATTCTACCCTATCTCTGATCCCTCCCCCAACATGCTGCCCTTCTCAGTATTCATTTACTGCTCTGTGGCACTGACTCTCTTTCCCCCGCCTCAATATCTGCCCCAAAATTGCCACCATTCACCATAATTCACATTAGCTACTTGGCACCACTTGCTCCATCTCTATCATCTCCTCAGTCACCCCACAGCAAGCCAACATTTCCCTATACATTAGCCACTTTGTGGCATATGCTCTTTCCCCCTTTCAAATCTCAGACCCCCTTCAAAATGCTGCCATTTGAATTAGCCACTTTGTGCCATTTGTTGTCTATTCCTCCCCTCCCTGATATCTGCCACCCAAAAATTTCATCATTGCCCCTTCACATTTGCCATTCTGTGGCAGTTACTCTATCCCACCCACCCGCAAACATTTTGCCCCACTTGGTACTTCATATTATCCATTGTGTGCCATTTGCTTTCTGTTCCTTCCCTTCCCCGATCACTCCCCCATCATAGCGCCATTCTCCATATACATAACACACTCTCCAGCTCTTTCTGTGTTCTACCCATCTCTGACCTCCATAACATGTCGCCATTCTCCATGTACATTTGCTTCTTGGAACTTGCTCTCTCCCCCAACCTTCCTGATGTCTGTCACCTCAAAGTGCATCCAAACCCAACATTCACATAACTGTAATTGGCATTTGCTGTTCTATGCCACTTGCTCTATATTTATCCCCTTCCTGATTTGAGCCCCACCCCCCCACAGGACACCAACCTTTTTCCTATATATCAACTGCTCTGCAGCACTTGCCTACCCCCACCCCGATCTTTGTCCTCTCACAATGCTGCCATTCACTGTCATTCACATTCACAGCTCTGTGGCACTTGCTCTCTATTTCTCCCCTCCCTGATATGTGCACCCCAAAAATGCCAGCACTGTCCCTACACACTGGCTGCTCTGCAACACTTGATCTCCCCCCCTTCCCGATCTTTGTCCCTCCACAATGCTGCCATTCATTGTCACACGTATTAGCTACTCTGTGGCACTTCCTCTTTATTTCTCCCCTCTCTAATATCTGCACCCCAAAAATGCTGGCACTGCCCCTACACATTGCTTCTCTGTGGCATTTACTCTCTTTCTGTCCTCATCCCTCATCTCTGCCAACCCCCACCTTCAAACCTGTCACCATTCACAATCATTCACATTAGCCCCTCTCCAGCATTTGCTCTCTATTCCTGCCCTCCATGATATCTTCCCCTCCAAGATGCTGATATTCTTTTAATACATTAGCAGCTCTGTGGCACATGCTCCCTCTCTCGCCTCCTCTCCGATCTTTGCATCCTCCCCAAACCCACTGCCATTCACTGTTATTCACATTAGCCACTCTGTGGCACTTGGTCTCTGTTCCTTCCCTCCCCAATTTCTGCCCCTCAACATGCTGGCATTGTCCCTACACATTAGCTGCTCTTCAGCACTTGCTGTCTTCCCCCCCTGCTCTCTGGCCCCCAATATGCCACCATTCACCAACTTTCCCATTAGCTGCTCTGCAGCACTTGTTCATAACCCTCCCTCCTCCCCAAATATCCACTCCCTCCATGCCTGTATTCTCCCTATATATTAGCTGCTCTGTGGAAGTTCTCTCTTCCCCCCACCTAATCTGCAGCTCTTACCATCTCCCCTCCTGATCTTTGTCCCCCCTCAAATCTGCCACCATTCATTGTAATTCTCATTAGCTGCTCTGTGGCAACTGCTCTTTATCACTTTCCTTCATGACCTTTGCCCCTCCCCCATGCTGCCATTGTCTGCATACATTATCTGTTACTTTCCAGTGCTTGCTACTGTTTTTTGTAATGTTTATCGCCCATTTCTACTGCTTACATTCCTTTTTCTCGTACCCTTCCCAAGACAGCACCTCCACAAACTTGTTTTTTAGGTACCCCACCTTTCATTTACATCTACATTTCTCATATTGCCCCAATTAATATGTTCACTTTTGGTACATTTTCATTCCAGACTGTCTTCATTTACTCTATTTAACTGTTCTGTTTCTTGTTATAGAACAATGTGCACACCCTACACTTATTTTATCCTACTGTGAAAGCTAAACTAATGTTGTTCATTACTCCATCTGCAACCCAGCCCCTTCTGCTATAAATTCAAAAACAAAGAAAAGAAAAGAAAAGAAGATCAATGAGGTGCATGTATTTTAATTGTTATTTCTGTCCACAACCTCTCTCAACTAATCCCCCATCTTCTCCTCCCTTTGTCATTATCTTCCCTAATGCTTCTTTGAAACAAAGTGTATCTTGAACCTACAGAACGGACCCAGAATAAATTTGCAACACAACCCCAGTATGTAGTTTTATAAACTTTGCATTATTTGAATGATTCATTCCCAATGCAACTAATTTCATTCTTGCCATGTTTGTTATTGAACATTAATGCCATATGACCAGTGTCTACATTACTTCTCATAATTTACATGTCCTGTATGTAAGCACGTATAATCCCCAAGTAAACCATGTTACCAATAATACCATTGCATACCTCTCTTAGGATACAGTCTAATTATTTTAAAAATAATGGCTATATCAGTTACATGGCCATTGAAGTGCATCATGTTGCTTTTAACTATTTTGTGCATCACCATATACATTCTAAATGAACTCCTGATTGTACGAATGCTACTGGCATTCTCATAAATTACATTTTTTACTTTCTTGTCATTTCTTCATCATACACATGCTTCAAAAAAATGTATCGTGTATAATCATGAGGAGAATTCACATTATCCGCTGTTTGCTACTTGATCTTTATCCTTTCCCTCACCAATTAGTGCTCCCTGCAAATCGTTGCCATTCTTCGTATACTTTAGCCGCTCTGCAGCATTGCTTCTTCCCCCTCCCCATCTCTCAGCCCCCCACATACTGTTATTCTCTGTATACATCGCACGCCTTCCAGCAGATGCTCTCTCTCCATCCCTCCATGATTCCTTCCCCCTACCTCCTACCACTTCTCTTACTTTACTGTATCTGCTCCATGCCACTTCTTCTCTCCCATCATTTTTGACCAACACATTCTGCCACTTTCAGCACTACTTCACGTTACTCTCTTTGTTCTACTTCCTCACTATCTCTTCCCTCCTCCATCTCTACCTTCAGACCTAAAGTGCCACTATTATAACTATACATTAACCGCTCTCAGCACTTGCTTTCCACCTCTCTTCTACCCATCTCTGACCCCCCCACAAACAACATCCTCCCATTCTCAATATATATTTGCAGCTCTGTGCCGCTTGCTTTCTCTCCCCTCCCTGATCTCTTTTCTTCCAAAACTCTGCCATTCATCATCATTCACATTATCTGCTCTCCTTTATTTGCTTTCTCTCCCTTCCCTGCCAATCTCTTCTCCCCCAACATGCTGGCATTGTGCCTACATTTACTTTTCTAAACAAATGAAATGTATTCCAGTACACCTAGGGCTCAATTTTCAGATGGAGAACTATGACGCAATGTGTCTGCGCCAAAGGTCTATGCCACAAGTGGCAACTTGCATCATAGTTTGTGGAAATCATAATTTTCAGATGCCAGCTGCAGCGAAATTGGGATGCCATGCCAGCAAAGTCCCATCATGCCACCCTTGCAGCAAAAGTACCCATGCACCATATTACAAGGGTGGTTGAGCCATGACATGGCTGCACCATTCCCTTATTTGGGATTCTGTAAGCCCTGCCATAGTCGCAACAGGGGACTCAGGTTAGACTAGCCAGAAGGTGGTCTAAGGGTCCTGCACCAGTGCTGGGCAGGGTGGAAATTTGGGGGGGGCTGCAAGATAGGGACTGGATGCATAAGGTATATGGGGTGGCATAAGGAGGGATGATGGCACAGCAGCGATGGGAGGGTGTTGAGGTAGTACCCTGCGGGGGTGCCCTGTAGATGTGTAGGCAGATGATCAGCCAGGGAATGTGGGGTTGACAAGATGGGATCAGGACCTGGCCACAGGTGCATGCAGCCCAGGCACCTGCCGCAGAGGTGCCATGTACCAGAACACTATAGTCAGGCAGCAGTGGCTGCAGGGTGTGGGGTGCTGGTGGTGGATGGGAAGGGTCCCCAGGCACTGTGTCAGTGCCTTGGCATACACCCCTCCATGTGGAGGCAGGTTGCTGCCCACCTATGGTATTGTGGTAAGTGGCACATCTGGGGCAAGTGCCTGGGCTGCATGCGCCTGTTGTCAGGACACAGTCCTGTCTTGCCAACCTCATTTACCCAGGCTGATCAGCTTCCTACACATCTGTGGGGCACCACCGCAGGGTGCTACCTCAGCACCCTCCCATTGCCGCCATGCCTCATTTCTCCTTATGCCACTCCCCATGGACCTTATGCCCCCAGTCCCTGTCTTGCAGTCATATTCACACACACACACCACCTTTGTGGCCCCTTGAGTGTTCTTCTGGGTGAGGGGGTTGATCGAGCCTTCTGCCAAACTCCTCAGGCGTGCCACCTGTCCAACACAACCCTGCGGATATGGCATATCTCAGGTCTTGGGCACAAGGAACCTACATTTTTTTTAAATATGGCTCTGGGTCACTGATACACTCCTAGATTGCTGCAGCTTTAGTTCACTGCAAATTGTGGTGATCTAAGGGCTCTCTGAAAATTGAGCCCCTTAAGTAAAGAAATATATTTGACCAAAATCCATTAAAACAATATACTGTTATTCTGCAAAACAAAATATGACACTAGATCAATGGAAATACTTTTAATTGTTTGTCCACAGTTTTCTTCATTACATGGAGTGGATCGGGGTATGTCAGCCACCTCGAGTGCTAGGAAGCAGATTCTCCTGGATGCATTCCAGGACTGTTTCGTGGCACAGTTGGTCACTGAGCTAACTAGGTTGGGGAATATACTAGATCTAGTATAGACCAACTGGGAGGCTGTTAGAGAGGTGTGGGTAGAGGAACCACTGGCTGGGAGCAACCACCACTCAGTGTGGTTCTCAATTAGCATGAGTAGAGAGGTAGTGAGTACAGGGACTAGAGTGATTGACTTCAGACATTTTGATTTTGGCAGTAGTTGGAAATAATAGAGGGTCACCTAAAAGGAATTCATCCTCAGTGGGATGCAAACCAGAAATGGGAAAAAAATCTAATTGGGACTGGCAGAGGCCACTGAGACATGTGCCAAGGTAAAGAGCAAAAAAGGTAAGGGCTAAGATACCAAGTTGGTTGAGCAAAAATGTTTTGGAAATGGTGAGGGCTAAAAAAGCAGCATTCAGGAGATAAAGAAAATCAGGAAATAAGGAGGATTGGGATAAGTATGTGAATAAGTCCAGGGTAGTCACCAGGGGAGTCAGGGTTGCTAAAGCTGCCAAGGAATTTAGGCTGGCATGGGGTATCAAAGAAGGAGAAAAAGACTTCTTCTGTTACATATGGGAGAAAAGGAGCTGTAAGGACCAGATTGTGAGGATCAGGTGGGAAGGGGTGGCTGAAAGTGGGGTGGAACAAGCAGAGGCTCTGAATGAGTATTTCTGTTCTGTGTTCACGAAGGAAAAGGGTGGGCTACTTCCAAAGGGGGTGGGGATGGTGGGCAAAGGAAGTGAGGAGTTAACACATGGTGTGATTACTGAGGGCAGGGTACTGGACAGTCTAAGGGCTCTGAGTGTGGATAAAGCACCGTGTCCGGACGACATACTTCCACGCGTGCTTAAAGAAATGGCAGATGTATTGGCTGGACCACTGACATATCTATTCAATATTTCCATGAAAACAGGGTGCGTGCCACAAGACTGGAGGATTGCCCACATGGTGCCTCTCCATAAAAGTGGTCCAAAGGATGAACTGAGTAATTACAGACCGGTAAGCCTAACATCTACTGTGGGGAAGCTGATGGAGACAATACTTTAGGAGACGCTGGTTCCCGTCTTGGATGTTAATGGGCTCCAAGATGCTCATCAGCGTGGGTGTATCTCTGGAAGATCCTGTCAGACTAACCTTGTTGAGTATTATGACTGGGTTACGAGGGAGCTGGACAAGGGTCATACTGTGGATGTCATTTATTTGAACTTCAGCAAGGCCTTTGATTCAGTTCCCCATGGGAGATTGGGTGGTAAGCTAAGTAATTTTGGGGTGGGTGCTAAATTGGTTAATTGGATTGTGAACTGGCTGCAAGACAGATAACAGAGAGTAGTAGTGAGAGGGAACTCTCATCTCCGAGAGCTGTGACTAGTGCGGTGCCTCAGGGATCAGTGTTGGGGCCAGTGTTTGCGGACATTTCGCATGGTGTCAAGAATAAGATCAGTCTGTTTGCTGGTGACACCAAGTTGGGGGCAGTGGTGGATGATATAGAAGGTTGGCAGGGGTTGCAGGATGATCTGACTAAGCTGGCGGAGTGGTCAGAGGTATGTCAGTTGGGGTTTAATGGGAAAAGTGTACAGTATTACACTTTGGTGCAAAGAATCCTACAAAGGGTTACCAACTGGAGGGGGGTGCAGTTATATACCACTGAAGAGGAAAATGATCTAGGGGTGGTGATAACAGCAAATATGAACAATTCAGAGCAGTACAGGAGGGCAGCAGTGAAGGCCAACAAGATGCTGGGTTGTATAGCGAGGGGCATCTCCTCCAGAAACAGGGATGTTATTCTGCCACACTACAAGTCACCAGTCAGACTGCACCTGGAATACTGTGTGCAATTCTGGCACCCTTATCTGAAGAGAGATGTGAGATTGTTGGAGGGGTACAACGAAGGGCAACAAAGTTGATTCAGGGATTACGGGATATGCTCTATGAGGAGAGATTAAGGGAATTGAACATGTATTCCTTGGAGAAGAGAAGGGATCGGGGGATATGACTGAGACCTTTAAGTACTTAAAGGGAATAAATAAGTCTGGTACTGAAGAGATATTCAAGTTCTGGAAGGGGAGGAGCACAAGAGGGCACAGACTTAGATTGGAAGGAGGTAGGTATAAGAGGGGAAAGAGGAGGCACTTTTTCACAGAGAGAGTAATGGCAGTTTGGAATGCTTTCCCGAAGGAGGTGGTATCCTATAGGACGGCAGGTAGTTTTAAGAGGGGTTGGGACAAGGGGACAGAGAGGGGGTATTTGGGAAGGTGGAGGAGGGGGGAGTGGCAGCTGCAAAAGAAATGGTTAGTTGCACACTCCAGCAGACTAAATAGACCTAGAGGCCTAATTTCTGCTGGCAATTTTCATACGTTCTTAAATTTTCATGTTTTCAAATTTATAAGGCTACTATCATCTCTTTACTTTTTACATAGGCATATAAGCATTCTTTGACTCTATCTGTACCAATCCTCATATTTTTTTTATTATTATTATTTTCAGCTCTGTCTGCTCCATTAGGGTTTGCCATTATCATTAAACAAGGAGTGGCATTCAGTGCAGCAGTGCAAGTTAAGATAACTGTTCTTAACAGACTGTTTACACTGACTGGTCTTGTTACTCATAAAATTTGGTGTTCCTGATCACTGTGATGCTTTGTGGAGGAGTTCATATACAATATTATGATAAAATAAAAAAAATACACTGTTTACTTAGATTGTTAGAGCTGTTTTTTGTTTGCAGTGTGACTGCCGCTGTTAAGACCCCTGCTCTCGAGAGTTCAGTGTCTCGTGAGGACCAGATATTGGTGTAAAGAAACTGACAAAATGTGTTTTAATCTAGGTCTACTGAATAAATACAGCATCAGATCCATTGTGTGTTACACTGATATATATATATATATATATATATATATATATATATATATATATTATTTTTTAGTTATAATAGCATAATATACACATATATTACCATATTGCCATCAGGGATTACACAATTCTTTATCCACATACTGCATCCGTTTCTCATTTAGCTTTTTTTTTAACAACAAAAAAAAGGAATGAGAAGAACACAGAAAAAAGTATCAAACACTGCATAGAGCATCCAAGAAAAACATGATCTAAAACAGAACTCCCCCTACCTTTTACTTGCCAGCATTGCATGGAAAGGATACCATATGGTATTAAATGTCTCCATCTTTTTGATGGTACAATAATGTATTTGTTCTAGCGTATGGACCATACTCATCGAGCTCAGCCATACGTCAAAAAGTGGGGGTGCTGCATCCTTCCATTTAAGTAATATTTGCTTAAATGCAATTGCCATGCTAATATTAATCAGATATTGTTGTGAAGAGTGGAGATTACTATAAGCAGTACCAAACCTAAGTCTCACAGTGATCAGGATGCTAAATTTTGCCAGGAAAAAGACTGGTAAGTGCGAGCAGTCTGTTAAGAACAGTCAATCTCACTTGCACTGCCACATTCCTTGTTTTACTTTTTGAACACACACATTTTCAACAGACTTTTTTTTTACCTCTCTCCTGAACATAGGAGGTGTCATTTTCACATCCCCCTTCAAAATCTGTTTTCATAGATGTTTCACAAAATCATATTTTTGGTGGCATTTTGACAAAAGGCACTTGTCATGTTCATATGTGTTTAGACTGCCATAAGGGACTTGTGGCAGTGAGGTGAAAGCAAGTTGTGAATTGTGTTAAACATTGCAGCAAGTGTGATTTTACAAGCTGGCTGCTGCAAAAACTCTGCTTCAAGTCCCTTGCACCAGATGCATGGCGTTAGACCAGCTCCCCCCACGGTCTAACTTTGTGTCTGTGGGGGACCCAATTTATGGGCTTGTATCAAAGCTTTGTGCAAGCTGCCATAAATTGAGTAAAACATCCCAACTGCGCCAAATGTACTAAAATTTGGTGCAGGTCATGGCGAACTCTTTGTCACAGCTGCGGCAAACTTTACAGTTGACGCAGGGCTTGATGCGAGCCCTGCATTAACTTTGCAAAATTATGCCCACTGTCTTGATAATATGGGGTCACAATGTAAGAAAACAACAATGTAATGTGTGACTTTCTTCATTTTTCAATCATGACAATTTCACTATTGTAACTTATGTTACTAGTTTGTTCAAGTGCTGTACTGTCTATGCCCAACAACTACACTGCAAATACAAGATAGCAAACATTTTGCATTGACAGTGCTTGTTTATATCAAAATATGGTCAATGCAGTAATATCTTATCACTATATCTACTCAGTTGACCCCAAACTTTCATTTAAAACATTAAATCTCTAGCCCTAATGATTCCAAAGTGTTCACAGTTTAAAGAAATCTTTTGAAAGGTCTGCACTTCGGAACTGTTGGGCCTAGAAACTTTTTTTTTTTTAATGAAAGCTTGGAGCCCATACATTAAGAATGAACTTGGATGATACTGTTTTTATGTATTGGCACTGTTCTACATGTATTAATACTATATGAACCTGCTTTTTCAGTGTATTATCAATACATATTTTTTAGTTGTGACACAGACCCAAAATGGCAAATACAGTGTCAATACTATTTTTTTTGTAACAATAGACAGTATCAATAGTATTTTTTGTAGTGATACACAAAGTTGTATGATGGTTTTAAGAAAAAATTTAAGAAAAAATATTTTTAAACTTCTCTGAATTTTGGTGTTAATACAAATTATTTAATTCATAACTGCAACTTAATTTTCATTTATCTTATGACCTTAACTGCGTTTTGAACATTTCAGTCCTCCCAGCAGTATTAAATATTCCTCATGTTTACAGGTTTTGCCTGCAAACCCATCAGAAGATAAAAATGAAACTGCTTCTTACTAGTATGAGCACCTGAGACACCTGTTCACAGGCATGTGTTACATCACAGCTGTCACCTGCCCACATTTACTTCATGCAATGGCAGGATAAATTTCCTCTTTGCAGCCCCTTTGTCATGGAACTACCTCAAAACACAAAGTAGAAACTGTACTAGTTTAGCGACCTTTAAGAAAGTTGTAAAAACAAACATGCTGAATACACAGTGTCATTGAAATTGCTTTACCTCTTAAAATTGTTTACTTGATTAATGTTGTATATGTTTTGTTTCTATGCTGTTTTTGTGTTTTGACTTGTGATGTTCTGTAAAACAAGACTTTGAATGTCATGGAATTATCCTGTAAATTTTCAACTTCTTTATTTTTTAGTTCTTATTTTTCTGCTCCCTGTTGCCGCAGTCCCTACCTCAGGAGGGAGGCCCAGCCCTGACCCCCCCACAGTGTCTACCAGCTGGTGCTGACCCTTACCCCCCGGGGTTTTCCCCTCCAGTGGGGCTGGTGGGGTTTCCCAACTGGATGCAGTGTGGCCAGTGCTGTTGCTAGCCAGGACCGGGGCCTGCGAGGTGCCCTCCATCATGCGCTGCAGCAACATTTTCTCCTCTGTTTTTTTCTCCTCAGAGATGAGGCATGCAATTAAGCCTGACGGAGGGAGTGCACAAGTTTCCACACAAGCTCCTCCAGGTGTCTTTCCCTTCTGCAGCATCAGTAGCCTTTTGTCCCCCAGCCTCCGCTGGGCTCAGTCAAATGTCAACCACTGGCGTCCCCCAGAAGGAGAACAGTCCCTTGGATGCTTGATCCTTCTCCTCCCCTGCCAACCCCCAGCAGCCAGTGCTCATTCCCAAATACGAGTCACTGGCATAGCAAGAAGTAAGTCATCCAGCATCTCAGCCCTCAGCGCCACCGGGCTGGCTTAAATTTTCAACTTTTAAATAAAATAAGCAAATGAAAAGCTCTTCTCCCATCTATGTTTCCAGCTTTGTTCCCCTTCACAGCTCTACCTCCACCATGTTTTCAGCACTACCCTTTCCTAGATCTTATCACCCACTTTCTTTCCATGCCCTAGCAACAAAGAACCAGTCCCCAAAAGTGTCCCTTACTTGGCAGCAGGAGTCAAGTTCAAGCCTCCTCCAATGTACTAGTCCACACAGACGTGGTGAGTCTTGATGTCTCATCTATTGAATCTAGAACCTTGTGGTCTATTTTACATGGGCATGGCTGCACAATGAATTCTTCTGATGTGCAGAGGGGAGTGAGTGCAACAGTCGCAGCAGCTTTGGGTAGTGAAGGGCAGTGATGTGGCAGGGAATACCGTTAGGAAGTATGTTTCTCCACAACCCACCCTCCAATGCCTGAAGTCACTGCCCCACCCCAGCTGCTTTTGCTCTACTCTCTTCACAGAGGAAGGATTCCTTTTGTATGTAGAACTGCAACCATGCCTGTTTGAATTGACCATCATCCCCATCTTTAATTGCTGAAAAGCCAAGACTCAGAAGATTGAACCTGTGCAGACTGGGGTAGGGGAGGATGGAACTTGACTGCTTCAGTACTATTGGTACTCGACTTTGTGGGATTACAGTTGGGGGAGTCTTTTACTTCACTTGGTTGGGGGGGCCTTAGTCCCCCCTAAAACAGTTTGATGGTGCCACTGGCTAAGGCTAGGTGGGGCCTAAATGGATTACAGGTGTGAGGTGTTCGGTTCCAGGTTTGGAAGGATGGAGAGGGTCATTTGTCATTCATGCACCTCCTGCTGGCTAATCACAGAGTAGTGTTGGGGTCAACTATAAAGGTAGTCACTCACTGCCCTGCTGGGTGGAGAAAGGATGTAGACATTGTGACCCTCAGTCATCGGGTGGCGGATGGGTGCACAGGAATAACATCTTTTAGCTGAAGGAAAACGTGTGAGTTTTTTTCCAATAATTCACACGAGGGATCCTTGACTCCTCTCAGAAGTTATCAGTGCCATAGGCCTTCTTGTATGGTGATGTTGCGTGAACAGGGTCTCACATTGACAAAAAAATAAATAAAATCTGGCCATTCATTGAAATGGGCCATTTATTCAACTCTCTGTTTTCCTACCACAACTCTATCTGGTTCGAGCTATTCCTTGAAGTTAAATCTCAATCCAAGGCTGTGGTCTTGAACTTCAGAGGAGCAAACTTTGAAAAGATGAAACTGATAGTCAAGGAAAAACTGTCAGGAATCCACAAAAACCAGGGGGTAGAAGACATCTGGGGGTAGGTTAAACATGCCATCCTAGAAGCTACCAAGCTGTACATAAGGTAAGGAACAAAATGTAACTAACACAAGAGAGCTATTTGGTTCACCACCCAGGTCAGGGAAGCAATTAGAAGCAAAAGGAAAGCCTTCTGTATATGCAAAACGGCCAAATGAGATAATAAATGGGATAACTACACACAGAAGAGCAAGGAAGCAAAGAGAGCAGTGAAACTGGCAAAAGCATTAGCTGAGCTATGGATCACTTCAGGGATTAAAAAGGGGAACAAACAATTCTTTCTTTACATCCAGGAGAAGAGGAAGAATGGGAGGGGAATAGTTCAGCTACAAGATGGTGAGAAAATCATTAAAGACAATGAACAGAAGGCAACTGCACTGAACAGCTTCTCCTGTTTGGTATTCATGAAAGAACTTGTTGGACCAATTTCAGATAGTGGCTTCAAGGCTGCCTACAGGGGGATCCTGCAAATGGACATGTCATCATTTACCACTGACAGGGTCAGGGAGGCACTGATGCATCTAAAGATGGACAAGGCACCAGAGCCTGATGGATCGCACCCTATGGTGCTGCAGAAACTTGCTCAGGAATTGACAGAACTCCTGGCACGTTTGTTCAACCATTCACTGCAAACAGGAACTGTGCCATGCAACTGGAGAAGTACAGATGTGATACCCCGCCAAAAGGGAGGGAGTGGAGAGGAGGCCAGCAACTATAGACTGGTAAGCCTCACAACAATAGTCAGGAAAGTAATGGAAACATTAATTAAGCAGGACCTAGGAGAATATCTGGAAAGAAATGGTCTCCAGGACATGCAACAGCATGGGTTTGTTGTGGGGAGGTCATGCCAGACAAACCTCATTTCATTTTTTGACTGGGTGACTAAGGAAGTGGACACATGCCACCCAGTGAACTTCCTCTACTTCAACTTTAGTAAAAGCCTTTGATTCAGTACTATACAGGCACCTGCTTAAGAAACTGGAGGATCTAGGCTCTGCCAAAAGCATAATTAGGTGGGTGGGCAACTGGCTACAGGATAGATGTCAAAGAGTGGTGGTTAATGGGGTGAAGTCAGGGGAGGGACAGGTGACTAGTGGGGAGCCCCAGGGCTCAGTTTTGGTTCTGGTCTTTTTTGCTATGTTCGTTAGTGACATCGGCAAAGGCATTCAGAACAAGACTGCCCTCCTTACAGATGACACTAAGTTAGAAGGTAGGGTTGACAGCATGGAGGCAGTGAAGGACCTGCAGAAAGACCTTCAGAGATTAGAAAGATAGTCCAATATCTGGCAACTGAAGTTTAATGTGAAGAAATGCAAGGTAATGCATGAGGGAAAGGGAACCCAAGTCCAGGATATTGGATTAATGGGGTCCAACTAAATGGCTGTCATGAGGATCTAGGGGCCATCATAGGCAATGCCCTAAAGCAGTCAAGTCAATGCAACAAAGCTTACAGTAAGGCAAATAAAATGCTGGAGTGTATAGCTAAAGGATTTGACAGCAGGGACAGGGAGGTGATCCTCCCGCTGTACAGGTCACTGGTGAGACCTCATTTGGAGTATTGTGTCCAGTTCTGAAGGTCTCACCTGAAGATAGACAGGGATAGGCTGGAGGTAGTGCAGACGAGGGCAACTAAGATGGTGCAAGGCCTGCAGGGGCTCTGGTACAAGACATGTCTAAAGTCACTGAACTTGTATTCTATAGAGACTAGGAGGGAGAGAGTGAATATGATGTAGACATTCAAGTTCCTGAAAGGCATTAATAAAATGCCCTACTTCAAACTTTTTAACAGGGTCAACAGCTTAACTACTAGAGGACATGAATGGAAGCTTTGGGGTGAAGGCTTCAAAAGGGATCTAAGGAAACACTACTTCGCTGAAAGGGCCATTGAGCCATGGAACAAACTGCTGGATGAGGTGGTGGGATCAAAAACTATGGTAGCTTTCAAGAGGGGGTGGAATAGGGCCAGGGCCCACATAAGTACAGAGGGTACTGGAAGTGAGTTGGGGTGGTATCCAGTGAACAAGGCAGCCACAATTGAGCTCTTCCAAAAAGGGTGACTCAGTCATGGTGTCTGTGTTCTGGGCTACATCACAGAGTAGCGATCAAATACAGGAGTAGGCGAGCATAGTGACAGGATGTCACTATTTATACACGTGCAGGGGGACCACGTTAGGCGATGCGTGGAAGGGAGGGTATGTGAGGTGTAGTGTGGTGGTCAGCTGCTGTGCTGGCCATGTGGCATAGTGGGTAGGTGGCAGGCTAGGGATGGGAGGGTGCTAGGTTCAGTTCTGGGCACGATCGTTTTTTGTGTTGGGTCAGGGTTTTCATATTTTTTTTTAAGTTTTACAAACACCCCCAACATGCACCCTCCCTTGGAGTTGAGAATCCTTAAATAGGGGGGTTCAGGGACCCTGCGGGGGGTGAAGTGAGAAGCCCCTGCTTAATATAGAAAACCAGTCACTGGTTTTCTAGTCGCTGTGAGTGTACATTGCTGTAATTCAGTTTCGGTGATGTACACTCGCCCAAACAGCGATTACTATTCCACAATCGCCATTATGACATAGAACTGTTGGGGGCTAAGTCCTGAGACCCATAGAAGGTCTGGGAAGCCCACAGCAGACTTGATGGACCTATGGTCTCTGTCTGCCTTCATTTTTTATGTTTCATTGTTTCTAACTACTTGAACCAAAAATAACTTTTGCTGACTCTAATGCAACTATCCTACTGTCAATAGATCTGACTCAGCCAAAGTAATTAACACGGTCATATAGTCAAGAAAAATACATTTTTAAAGAGGCCCATTTATGAGCATTATGGTTGCCAGTCAGCTGCTTTATGAACTACAGATGAATGCGGAGGCATGTATGGGCTACTTTGCCATGCCACTTTCAGTTTAGTCAGAGATGATTAGAGATTACTCTTCTCACAGATATCTTTATGCATGGGTGGGGAAACCTGCTTTATCTAATAAATAAAATCAATGATAACAAGTAAGATTTCCCTTTCTTCTCAAGGACTGGTTGTCAAAATACTCATGATAGAGTAGCACGAAGGGTGAGACCAAAGTGGTCTGAGATCAAACCGACAGCCTTCTGATCCAGGAAAAGGAAAACACTGTTAAGGGGTCTTGATTGACCAAAGGTTGACCTATATGACCTACAGTATATTGATCATAGAGACCAGCCAGTTAAGAGAGTTAACCAGAGGTTGGGTGCTCTGAGAAGAGTCTCGGGGTGTCTAGTAACGGAAGTCAGAAAGAAGGTAGTAAGACAATTGCTGACTCCAATATTGGAACATGGATCATTGTTGTATATGAACTCAAGCAAGAAATCACTAAACAACATAAATCAAATATATTATACAGTAGGTTAGGTAGATTTGTACCCAACGTAAACATGGTACTCACCACTGTGATATATATAGTAAATTAAATTGGCTTTAACCAGAAACAAAAAGATCATGTTTATGTTAACCTGGTGTCATAAATTGATCCATACTAAAGAAAATCATCCACTAACAGACTAAATAATAATGGAACTTTAAATAAAAGATTGATGAAACTGAGAAAATCAACTATCCCAATGCTCAGATCCCAGAATAGATTTGGGGACTCTGTGTTGCAAAATAGCCTGGCAAGGTGCTGGATTAAAATACCACCTGAGATAACTTTATTGGAAAGATTTTCTAACTTCGAGGTTACTTTGCACAGATATCTGATAACAAAATGTACTTGTTTTGGATAAATGGGATGTGTTTATTATTAAGACTATTTACATTTTGTTAATGGAAATCGGATGTTTTTTTTTTGTTATGATTATTGTATTTTTGTTGTATGTCTTATATGTTACAAGCCACAGAACATTGTTGTAAATGAGGGCCACACCCTAACCAGTTTGTATCCTGTATAAAAATAAAATGTTAATCATCATCATCAGGTACCACTGCTGAAATAGGTCTGTGTCAAATAATAAATGCTCAGGACTAAGCAAGCAATAAGACATGACAGGGTGTGTGTTATACAGTTCTAATGCATAACTAGGGGGTGTAGTGAGGCACGAGGCCACAGTTTGAGTGCGTTGAGCCCCCTATCCGTGCATTAGAAATGTCTAACGCACACCCTGGAGTGTCTTTTTATATTACATGTGGATAAGAATTAAATCTTTTATGGTGAAATGGAAAGAAAATAAATCTTTAACTGTATTTTGATGTAAAATAGTTCCTCCACCTGGTCCAACTGTGGTCACAGTAGTTAAGGACTGTTACTATGATTACAAGATGCCGCCTCCCCAGCCCCACACCATTGTCTACCCTGCTGACGTGGACATCCTCAAACCATGGAACACAAGAGCATTCCATGAAGTGTATTGTTTTGTTTTATCTATGTTTTTTTTAATGTTCCCGCGTTGTAAATTCCGATAACGAGCCTGTGAGGGGTGAATGAGTGCATGTGCGCATTCAGGTGAAGGAAGAAACATGAGCAATTGGAGTCCAGTAGTGAATGCTGATAAGTTAAAAAAGAAAATAAACTGAAAAACAAAGTTAAAGGAGGTTCCGATTGCTGCAGCATCAGTACTAGTGTGTGTGAAGGAGGGGTTACTGAGTGAACGGAAGGCTGCCTGAGGTGGGCACAGATAGGGAGCAGCTGAGCTGTTAGAAGCCGCAAAAAAAAAAAAAAGGAGAGAAAGGGCTTTAGAAGTAAATGTTTTTTTTTTCTGAAAGATTAATGAGGTATGTTGCTTTTAAGCAATGATTGTATCTTTTTTCAAGTGGAATTCTCTATTGTGGTATGTGAGTTGATGTAGTTTTTTCTCGGTTATGACAAGAAAAAGCATGGCAGATTTTTAACAATAGTGTGGCTCAAGGATTTAAAAGAGGGACTGAATCTTTGCCACCATGACTAGTTGTTAGCTGTGCGTTAGACACTTCTAACGCACGGCTAGCAACCAATCAAAGTAGTCAAAAATCTTTGACCATTTTATAAATAAATACAGTTCATCATCTTCTGAGTCACACACCCTCATGCAGAAATTCTGTATATCCCAACACTCCTCTACCCACACCTATCAATCTTTTGTTACTGAAATGTGGAACTCTGACGTACAAAATGTGAGAAAATATGGGCATTGGCCTTCAAAATGAGGGATACATCATCAAACATACAGAATAACACTTAGAACACTATGAAAACCAGCAGGTTTTATTTGCACAAAGTTTAATTTCAGTTTAGCATGACAAAGTATGATGAATTTCTACTTTACTGTTTAGGTTTACATAGAAACATAGAATTTGATGGCAGATAAGGACCGCTTGGCCCACCCAGTCTGCCCATTTCCCTACCTAATGGATAAGCTGCAGATCCTAGTTAACCAGCAGCCTACTTCTTTCTGCCCCCACCCCCTAGAATTGCCTTATGACTGTCCCATGCATGCTTGAATTCCACCACTGTTTTTGACTCCACAACTTTCCTCCGGAAGGCCGCTCCATGCATCCACAACCTTCTGTGAAAAATACTTCCTTAAATTACCTCTGAGCCGACTTCCATCTTCAAATTGTGCCCCTTGTTCTTGCACACCTCTTTGTTTTGAAAGATGCTACCTCTTGGACTTTGTTGATTCCCTTGAGGTACTTGAAAGTTTCATCATGTCCCCTCTCCTCCTTTCCTTGAGGCTATACATATTAAGCTCCTTAAGTCACTCTTCATATGTCTTCCAGTGCAGACCCTGCACCATTTTAGTTGCCCTCCTCTGGACAGCTTCCATCCTGTCTATGTCTCTATGAGATTGGGTCTCCAGAACTGCACAATACTCAGATGGGGTCTGACCAGCTGTCTGTACAGAGGATAATAATCTCTGTTTACTACTGGTGATGCCTCTCCTATGCATCCCAGTATCCCCCAGCCCTCCTTGCTGCCTCTCACATTGGTTGCCCACCTTTAGGTCATCTGATATGACTACCCCCAGGTCCTTTTCCATTTTTGTTGTTGTTAGTATCTCACCCCCACATTGTGTACTCTTATCCTGGGTTTTTGTTTTCCAGGTGCATTACCTTGCACTTCTTAGCATTGAATCTAAGCTGCCTACATTTGACCATTCCTCTAACCTTTCCAAGTCCTTCTCATCCTTTCCACCCCACCTTGTTTATCAACTCTGTTGCAGATCTTTGTGTCATCTGCAAAGACATATTTTCCTTCCAGTCCCTCTGCAATGTCGCTATAAAGACATTGAAGAGAACTGGTCCTAATACTGAACTCTCATGTACCCTACTAGTAATCCCCTTTCTTCAGAGTGGACCCATTTACTATTACTCTCTGTGTCCTATTCTCCAGCCAATCCTTTACCCAGGCTGTCATCTTGGGACCCACTCCCAGGCTGGCTAACTTGTATATTGATCTTTGTGTGGGACTGTGTCAAATGCCTTGCTAAAGTCTAGGTAGGCCATGTCCACAGCCCCTCCCTGATCTACTACTTTGGTCACCTAGTCAAAGAAATCTATCAGATTCGTCTGGCATGACCTTCCCTGTGAATCCATGCTGCCTTGGGTCCTGTGCCCCTCTGGCCTCTAGATAATCGACAATTTTTTCCTTCAGAAGTGATTCCATCATTTTCCCTACCACTGAGGTTAAACTAACAGGTCTATAGTTTCCTGCTTCTGCCTTGCTCCCACTTTTGTGAAGGGGAATCACATCTGCCCTCCTCCAGTCCTCGGGTACCACCCCATCCTCCCATGATTTGTTAAAGAGGGTAGTCAGTGGTGTCACATGTTCTATCCTTAGTTCTTTTAGAATTCTGGGATAAATCCCATCAGGCCCCATTGCTTTGTCCACCTTCAGTTTTAAGAGTTCTTTCAGAACCCTTTCTTCTGTAAATGGGCTGGTATCAACTTCTGTATCCAGTGTTACGATGTAAGAAAGCACCTTCTGTATGCAGGCAGCACCTTTTCCATGTAGAACAATGTGGGATGGATCCCTTTTGACTGAGTGGTAAAATGAGGAACATCCCTCATGATGTGGAACATTGAAATACATGCCTCACCTCTAGCTGATTTTTACTTCATTCCTTGTCCCATCACATCATCATATGCTTCCTCCACTATGCCCTGTCACACTTTCCATCCCCCTCTTATCCCATTCCCTTCCTTAACTCCCAGGTGCCTTAATTAGTAATAATGCCATTCCTCCGTCTACCTGTTAACTTGCTATAAAGTGTTAGTCTAAAAAATGTCAGTTTTCTGTTTACTACTTGGTGTCTCCCTACAAATTAATCTGTCCCCCCCTCCCCCCGGTTCTGTTGAGTTTTGAATATTGAAAGGTTTGTGAGAAAACCATCAAATTATCCAACAATATTTAACAGATTACAAATCTTTTGTATTACGTTCATGCTGCATTTTTTCATATTTTGTTTGATTTTTATTGTTTTTGTATCATAATGTTTATTATAATGTAACCCCTCACCCCTGCCTTTTTAGCAAAATGACAGGTGGCATGCTGTTGAAGCTGACAGCAGTACCTGGTGGGGACTGGGTTCGGGGAGGATGAGGTTACTCGGCACAGGGGACCTAGGTTTGGCCACTCTGGACAGGGGCACTCAAGCAAATCCGAACACAGGAAGCAATAACTGTAATGTCCAGAACCAGGAATCGGATTCTTCAGTGTGGCTTTTATTCACATCCAAGCTGAACAAACAAAGCATAGACGGACCCCCATGGGGCTACATTCCTGGTAATGCAGATTAGAGACAACAGAACACTTTATCACTATTTCCAGCCCTCAGGCTCTAAAACCACCAGGCACACAGCCTGGACTTGCATGCAGCTTTGGGTACACAGTGCGACTTGTACACACTTGGGTTTTCCCCACTGGCCCGGCTCTCCCACTGGCCACTTGATCCGCGGTCCATTTGAGGAATGAACCAATTATCCTGTTGTGGCTCCCCAAACCACACTAGAGTCTTTGACTCCTAAGAGAATTTTCCACAATCCCATCGCCTGGGTACTTTCCCATCAGCCTAAGTGCCTGAGGCAAAGTAGAAATCACAGAAGAAATCTGAGAGGTGGACCTGGTCACTAAAGATGTGGGGCCACCCACCTCCAGCTCCCACAGTCCATACCTGGCCATTTCTCTGGAAACTGAACAATTCCTTTACTGAACTTTCAAATGTAGATTCTGGGTAGACATCTGTCACATCTCCTCTACATATCATTTGCATCCCAACAAGCTCTGGACTTGAACCTACTTTTACTTTGCTTAGCCCATTACTCTAGGCTTCCCAATATTTAGTAGTTCAATCCCCACATTGTCACACAAGTCCTGGTAGAAAATATAGGCCCTTACCCTCACGTTGCAGGTGCCCCACAGGCGACTCACAAATCTTCTTGTTCTCCCAAATAAACACTGGAACACATAGGCAGCTTTTCCTTCACAAGCAGAACTAGGGGGTTGCCCCAGGAACCTGCAGGGGAAACCTTTCCTTCCCCCCCTGAAGGGAGGGGGCACTGAGACCCGAAAACAGCAGTCTCCACCACTTCAGTTATCTTTTGTGTCTCTCTTTAAGGTGGAGATACACATCCTATTAAACTAAAAGTAGCCCTCTGTCAAGGCTGAGGTTCCTAGAGCCTTCACTGAGCTGCTTTCTCAGCAAGCTCCCAACTTCACACACACTCACTGAAGACTGACTTCAAAATCTCCCAACGTTCTAACCAACTCCCTTTGCTGCAGATTCCAATGTGGCTCATGCAGCTGCGATAGTTCTATTGGTGATGTCATCCCTCAGTCTCAGCTGAGACTGAGAACAGAGTGAGACAGTGTGAAACCCATTTAACTGGAGTTTCACAAGCTGTCTTCCCTGCCTACCACTAGGTCTTACTGGGATTCTAGTTACCCTGGGTAACAAGGGGGTTACACTCACCCTTGACCAGGAAAATGACTGTCCGCAGTCATTGTTTACCTGGCCTTAGGCCATCCCACCCTATGTGCTACCTGGGAAGGGCAGTGATCAGGCCCCATCCTACCATGTGCAAGCACAGGCAGGCAACACTAAGGGCCTAGAGGCCTTTAGCTGACATATCAGCCTCTACACTATCCACTTACGATGGACACCTAGTGGCTCTGGTAGAACTGTCCAGAGCATAGCCCTGATAGATCAGCACTGCGGTCCCAATGGCCATTCAGGACCATAGCCTGTCTATCCCCCCTAACCCTCTAGGGAAAACCTATCTGCTTCTAACCTAATACCCCCAAAACAAAAACAACCTGGGGACCTCCCCAACCTCGGGCAACCTGCAACCACACACCATTAAAATACCACATTACTGCCTCCTCACTACCCCCACAACCGCACCTGTGGAAGGAAAGGGTTAATACAGTAATCATAACCATAACAACACAGTACTTTAAATTTCTACACACTAAAGCAGTGATGAGGAACTCTGATGAGCCCCTCCTCCTCTTCTTGTTTTCTCTTCTGTCTTCCCAGGAACACCTGTAAGAAAAAAGACAACACACACTCCTAATCTGCATATACAGTCTACCTAGACCCCTACCATCAAAACACTGAAAAATCCCAAAAAGATTTTTTTTAGAAAAAAGGGAGAAAAAACAGTATTTACATTAGAAAACAACGACATTATTTATAATACACATTTTGGGGGGATGGAGTGCCCTAAAAGTCCCAACTAGTGACCACAATGCCTGAAGGCTAGTCCAATAAAGAGTCTCTCCTGGGCGGAGCCCGATGAAGTACAGTTCTAACAGGCCAAAGTCCCGAAGGGGAGAGTCTTTGAGGACAGTTCACACATTTTGAAGTCTGCTAGTGTAGGGTGTGTACTGCAATGTCATAAAGATAGAAAAGTTTGGACTTACCAACCACTTGTAGAATGGAAATTTTGGGACTGGCCTGCACCTCTGACGAAGACTCTCCCTGGCAGCAATTCTTCCGATACAGCTGGGCGGACATTTTCTGGGAACCACAGGAGGGCACATCTGGGAACAGCTCTGCTGATGTCATCTCTTGAGATGGAACCTTAGAACAGGAACAAAAAGAAAACAGTTGGTCCGACGTCATTCGATTACCAGACGATGAACAGGATACAGCTGGGCTGGTGTCCTCTCTGGATCTGAAGTCATCTGGTGGGCCAGTACACTGTAGACTGATGAATGTGGGGCACCTGAGTCCTGGATGTCCATATTGGCTAATCAATAAAGGCACTTCACAGTCTGGTGTGGCAGTATTGACTACCACTGCTCAGCTTTCCATTTAGCAGGCACAGGCACATTTGCTGGGAGGTCCTTGCACTGAGGCTAATAGTACCGGGGGTCATGAGCTTGAATTATTACCCCATCTGGGCACACATAATTCACACAGTGGGAGATTTCACGTCCCTCTCCATCCACTAGTCTCACTCTGTCTATAAACAGTGTTCTGCCTCTCTTCCACTGTGTATACTTCTCATGAAACAGTCTGTTTTTCACATGCTTGTTGGCCCCAGGATGCACACTTTTCATTGCTTCATCCCAGATCCAGGATTTCCTGCAGTTCTCAATCTCCTCCCAGACTTTCCGAGGAAAGGTAGGAAAGGTCACACCATAGATCTCATTTGCCTTTCTACAAACCAGTCTCTCCTCTTTACTTGCTTTGGTCAATCTAAGACCGCTGGCCTGGCTTGGGGGTGGCCAGTCCTGGTTCTGCCAGCTACGCATCCTTAAAGAAATTAGAAAAAGATCCCTGACTTCTTCCTCTTGCGAAGCCAGGGCAGTGGCATCACCACTTTCTTCCATACATTCCTCCGAGGCAAGATCTTGAGGCTGTGTACCTGGTCCTTTTTCACAAGGCCACATAGGTCCCCCCTCATCTTCCTCTTCACTGAGGATCTGAGCCCAGGAGTGAGAAGTTGTTCTCACTCCTGAGACTATCCACTCATCACTAGGCGCGGAGGTCGACACCTCCCACTCAAAAGCCTCCCACATCTCATCTTCGCCTAAGAGACTTGGGCTAGGCCCCCCTCCAGGGGTCTAGTGATGCTTTATCTGAACTTTCTTTCTGGGATCCAGCATCCAAAACTTCAACTTCTGGTTCTGTCTCTAACTCTGCACTCTCTAGCTTTGTGCCACACTTCCCCAAGGGGCCTTCCTCCACAGGCTCCGCCTGGTGCTATGTGCTGCCAACTGCAGATTCCTGAACTTTTGTCCATGTGGGGGCCCAATGAATTTGAGGTGCTTTATACAAGCCATATTTTTCTAGGCATCCAGCACAGTGAGGAATCATGAAGACGTCCCTTCCAGCTCTCAGGCATATTTGACATACATGCACTGGAAAACCAGGAATCGCCACATAAGGAGGCAGCTGTCCTCCATAGCACCACTTTACAATATCCCTCAGTCTATTTACTGCTGCTGTTACTGCAACCCGGGCATGATCCAGGTAACGAGGTGGTCCTGAGGCCGTAACTGCAGAAAAACAAACAAAAGTTCACTGTAATTGAAAGTCCCAACTTTACTGAACACACTCTTTAGTTGTAAAATGGCTCCTCTGCTGCTGTGTTTACTTTATTACCCCACCTTGTAATGGTGGCGGCAGCACTCCTGTGCACCAACATTCAGAATCTGGGTCAAGCCACTGCGCAACCGATTTACACAAACTACTGATAACTTTTGCTCAAACTGCACAACTTGCTCTGTTCTTGCTTTAAACACATTTACAGGATTTTCCACGGACTTTTTACATGCTGGTAATATTTATTTGATTCACAGTCCCTTAAAGCTTCAGGTTTTTAGCACAGGATTGCCTGTATTACTAGTGCTGCACATTGGCTACAACCCACAGTCTCTCTCTGGCTTCATACTTTAAACTGAGGCTAAATTCATTACTATGCACACAGTCTGTGGCTTAACAGACTTGCACTTGCTGGCAGGACTTGACACAGTCATTCCTTGCAAAGCGACTACACTGCTGCACACACATTTATATGGCATAGGGCAGAAAATCACTATTTGAGCAGTTTTTAGGTTGTTACTTATTGTTATCAGTAGCAGTTTGCTGCGATGAGGAAAAACAGCCTGCAGCCAGTTCTTAGAGGCCTCAAAACAGAAACGGGCAGGCAGTCCTGCCGATCGTCTTCTCGACCACCAAACTTGCAATTCCGACGATCGATTAGCGGGTTGAGCCCGATTTTAAACAAGATAGTCTATTTTTACAAGTTTACAGCGATTTTAACACTCCGCGACGCTCCTCCACTAGCCAGTACACGCACTCCACTCACACTCCCTCTCGAATGCTGGGGCAGTCACTGTAGAGCTGGTTGAGGGGCAAGACTGATCTCAGCCTGACCAATCACACAACGCCATGCAAATGAGCATCTTCTTCCTCGAGAGAGCTCTTCTCCTCACGGCGATCATAGAGCAGGCAAATTTAAACCGCAGAATGCAACTTTTTTTCCTTTTCAATTGACTCCACGGTGGGAGCCCATTTCAGCCATTTAACGTAGCCATTACACCTGCAAGTCTCTCATTTATTCAAAAAGCATTTCCAACGTCCAGAGCACAATTTTCCTGTTGCTACCCCTAGTCTTCCACACTTTTCTTTACAACAGTTCATTTTAAAGCATTTCCAATGTCCAGGGCACAATTTTCCTGTTGCTACACCTAGTCTTCCACACTTTTCTTTACAACAGTTCATTTTAAAGCAGGCAAAAAACACTGTAAACAATTTGATGCAGGACAAGGGCACACTCTTTGGCTTTACTGCTCCTTGGTAAACAGTTGGCAATTTTAAACAGCAGCACAAGATCCACAGTACACAGCAACACACTAGGGAAATTGCTTCAGCTTTTGGGCTACCCACTGCCAGATAGCCAAAACGCTAGCCCCCTTGCCCGAGCATCTTCCTCCCAGAACAAAATCCAAAGCGGTGCCTCCATTTTTGTAACCCCTCACCCCTGCCTTTTTAGCAAAATGACAGGTGGCATGCTGTTGAAGCTGACAGCAGTACCTGGTGGGGACTGGGTTCGGGGAGGATGAGGTTACTCGGCACAGGGGACCTAGGTTTGGCCACTCTGGACAGGGGCACCCAAGTAAATCTGAACACAGGAAGCAATAACTGTAATGTCCAGAACCAGGAATCAAATTCTTCGGTGTGGCTTTTATTCACATCCAAGCTGAACAAACAAAGCATAGATGGACCTCCACGGGGCTACATTCCTGGTAATGCAGATTAGAGACAACAGAACACTTTATCACTATTTCCAGCCCTCAGGCTCTAAAACCACCAGGCACACAGTCCAGACTTGCACGCAGCTTTGGGTACACAGCCCGACTTGTACACACTTGGGTTTTCCCCACTGGCCTGGCTCCCCCGCCTGCCACTTGATCTGCGGTCCATTTGAGGAATGAATCAATTATCCTGTCGTGGCTCCCCAAACCACACTAGAGTCTTCGACTCCTAGAGAGAATTTTCCTTACAATCCCACATCTGGGTACTTCCCCCACCACTGGCCAAGTGCCTGAGGCAAAGTAGAAATCCACAGAAGAAATCCGTAGAGGTGGACCTGGTCACTAAAGATGGTGGGCCACCCACCTCCAGCTCCCACAGCCCATACCCGGCCATTTCTCTGGAAACTGAACAATTCCTTTACTGAACTTTCAAATGTAGATTCTGGGTAGACGTCTGTCACATCTCCTCTACATATCATTTGCATCCCAGCAAGCTCTGGACTTGAACCTACTTTTTCTTTGCTTAGCCCATTACTCTAGGCTTCCCAATATTTAGTAGTTCAGTCCCCACATTGTCACACAAGTCCCAGGGTGAAAAACATAGGCCCTTTTAGCAAGAGCAGACACTCACCCTCACGTTGCAGGTGCCCCACTGGTGACTCACAAATCTTCTTGTTCTCTCAAATAAACACTGGAACACATAGGCAGCTTTTCCTTCACAAGCAGAACTAGGGGGTTGCCCCAGGAACCTGCAGGAAAACCTTTCCTGCCCCCCCGAAGGGAGGGGGCACTGAGACCCGAAAACAGTGGTCTCCACCACTTCAGTTATCTTTTGTGTCTCTCTTTAAGGTGGAGGAACACACCCTATTAAACTAAAAGTAGCCCTCTGTCAGGGCTGAGGCTCCTAGAGCCTTCACTGAGCTGCTTTCTCAGCAAGCTCCCAACTTCACACACACTCACTGAAGACTGACTTCAAAATCTCCCAATGTTCTAACCAAATCCCTTTGCTGCAGATTCCAATGTGGCTCATGCAGCTGCGATAGTTCTATTGGTGATGTCATCCCTCAGTCTCAGCTGAGACTGAGAACAGAGTGAGACAGTGTGAAACCCATTTAACTGGAGTTTCACAAGCTACCTTCCCTGCCTACCACTAGGTCTTATTGGGATTCTAGTAACCCCGGGTAACAAGGGGGTTACAATAAAAACTTATATAATCATGTCAATAATAACAAAGTGATAATAGTATAACAGTTGAGACACAAAAAACATAACTTGAATTAATACAATTACACTAGGGCTTCCTAGCTAAACTATTACTATTCAGATTTGATATTGTCTGAAAAAAAAGAAAGAAAACCTAACTTAAACATAGTAAGAAAAAGGAATAAGGAATAGCAATAAAGAATATTAAGGAATATAGCGATGAAGAATATTAAGGCACATAGCTACTTCAAGAAGGGATTACCCTTTGTATTTCAGGAAAGGGGTCCATATTTTCAGAAAAAGGTCTGATCTATTCATAATCATGTAATGTATTATTTCATTATTGGCAATTGACCCCTCTCAGTCAATCCAGTCTCTCAGCATGGGAGGTTTTGGAGACTTTCATTTGTAAGAATTAGCCTTTTAAAAGTCAGAGCAGTGGACAGAATCCCCAAATGATTGGGGTTTTTTTTCAAATCATTCCAAAACTGTTGTGTCACTCAGCATGAATATTAGTGGAGAGAAAGGAGCTGTATTAGAAATAAATTTATGGATAAAACTGGCCCCCTTCCTGAGCTGGGATCCATCTGTTCCTCCACCGAGTGCCTCCTGGTGGTTCTGAGGACTAGGCTGAAAACCTTGGGTGACTGTTCATTTGGGATGGCCAGCCCAGTCCTCTGGAACTCACTGTCAAGATCTTTGAGGGAGGCCCCTATGGTGGAGTCATTCAGGAGAAGCCTGAAGTCTCACCTTTTTAATTTAGCCTTTCCTGCTGATGTTTTTTAACTCATATAAAAATGGTTACTTATTTTAAATGTGTTTAATGATTTATTGTTTACATAATTTTAATGTTTTTATCACTCTGTCAAATCTTTCTACTGTACGGCACCCAGAGCCTCCTGGATTGTGTATCAAAGAAATACAAATTTACTTACTTACTCAAAAGCTTGTTCCATCTTGGGTTATTCTCAAGCTTATAAGCAGAATTTAGCATTTCATTTTGGAGAGCTTCCCTGACTTGTAGGTAAAATCAGAAATGGAATTTGTGAATTTGGTATTTTTGTTGAACTTCCTTAAATGTGAGCAGTCTATTGTTAGTTTCATGTAATAGGTCACATACCCCTTTCATTTTGGCTCCGCTACATCCAATATCATTTCCTTTTCACCGTTAAAAGCGACTGAGGGATTTTCCTAAAGAAGACTAATATGAAGAGGTAGAGAATGAAACCAGAAGCTTAGTTATTTTCTTACACAGCCAGATAGAGTTGGGAATAGTTGGGTGAGTTCTTAGATGGGTAGGAAGAGGCACAAAAAGTACTGTTGGTCTAAAATAGAGCATGGCTTAGCTATGCTGTTTTTCATTTGTGTCCATAAGGCAGTAGGTTGAGCCTTGGCTGAGTGGACCCAGAATGAAGCTTGCTTTAGAAGGAATGACCAGTTGTATCCTTGCCACCAGGACAATTTGAAACCACCCTATTGGCAAGGACACCAAAGTTTGTTGAGACAAAGGACTGGATTTTCTTAAACCAGAGATTGCTATAAACTCTGGTGCACCAAGCATATAAGGCACATGACTTATGGCAATCTAAAGGGATTTTCTATCCTTTGTAGCAATTGTTGCAAGCTAGACCATCTTTTTGTGGTTGAGCTTGCATCAAAATCAGGGACCATTTTAATGGAGTGTGCCCACACGATTTGGTATAAACTGCCATAAAACAAGTAAACTGTTATGACCATGCCCAAGGCTATAAAATCAGGTGCAGTTACTGCAAGCCAGTATGGTGCATGAAAAGGGTTTGATGCAGGGCTTAATGTAAGCCCCGCGCTACCCTTTGAAAATCTGTCCCAAAGTCTTGGAGGTGTTGAGCTCCAAAGAAATTTGGTGCTCAGCTGCTCAATATTCCTAAATCATGTTAAATGAATGTGGATTGGAAGGTTACTTAGGATATAAAATATCTTAGGGGCAGGGATAATTATTAATGAATTAATCTTTCCACAGATAGAAAGTTGCAGCTTTTCCCATCTCCCTAGGTCTTTATCGATTTCTGGAAGTAGGGATTTCAGGTTGGCTTCGATAACTTTGCTTATTGAATTATTTATTATCATGCCTAGGTCCATTATTCCTTTTTCTGCCAGGGAAAAGCATAAGAGGCCAAAAGTCTACTTTCTGCCAGTTTGGAGTGAGTGAGCATAATTCCCTCTGATTTGCTCCAGTTCACCTTTAGGCCTGAAATGCATCCAAAAGTATTAAGAATTGTTTGTAGGTTACCAACTGAAAAGTGTGATTGACTGAGAGTCATCAAAAGACCATCTGCAAAGGCCAAAACCCTATTAGACTCCTTCCGCCCCAATGTCAATGCCATTTATTTTTGCAGAGTCTACAGTTTTGCAGATTAAAGGTTTGATGGACAGAATGAAGATGGAAGTGAAGTGAGTGTATCATACCCCTATGTAGATGGAAGGGTTCTGAGATGACACTGTTTGACTTCAGAGAGGCTTCAGGCTTCTTGTATAAAATCTGGACCTAGCTGCAGAAAGTTGACAGAAAATTGTGTTGACTCAGGATTTTCTGAAGACATGCCCATTCCAGAGTCAGATGCTTTACCAATGTCCAAAGAGAGGATGATGGATGGTACAGCAGGTTTCTGGGATGCCCATATAATAAAGAACAAGCTCCTCAAGTTACAAGAAGAATTATTCCCTCTCATGAAGCTCACCTGTTCCTTTCCTCCCAATTTAAAAAGGGCCTAAAGTCTTTTTTATGGAGTAAGGCATTTGCAGATAACTTGGATGCCGATTAATTGTTTTGTAGTCAACTCAGTTTTTAATATGTTTTAGTATGTTTTAATCTGTATTTTATTGTAATGCACCTTGGTTTTGAGAAAGGCGCAGATAAATAAAGTTTATTATTATTATTATTATAATTTCTAAATGACCAGCTGGAATCTGCTGACCTGGATATTGGCTAAAATCTTATAGTCAATATTTAGTAAAGAGACTAGCCTGTAGTTGACACAATCCAAGGGGTCCTTATTCTTTTTTGCTAGAAAGCAAACAAGTGCATCATTCATTGTGCTTGTAAGGGATCCATTCTGAAGGAACTCCAGATAAGCCATAGCCAGAAACGTTGTTGCTGTGGGGCATAAGTGCCTTATGTACTTTATTTGTCAACCCATCAGATCCTGGGATTTTCCCTGAGGGGGGGAGCTGTTAATAACATCTGAAAGTTCTTTCAGAGTAAAAGGTTCATCTAGGCTAAGTTTGTCCTCTTCCAATAGTTTGGAGAGTTCAATGGAAGACAAAACATCGTATAACAGAGAATGGTTCAGATGCCCCTGTGGGTTATAAAGATTGATATAAAAATTCCTAAAACAGTTGTTTATTTCCATTATACCTTCCACAAGTTACATTCCCACTGGGTAAACAAATTCCACTCATAGCTGTATATGACTGCTTTTGCTTAAGATGGGAGGTTAACAGCTTACCTGCCTTTTTTGCCGGCTTCCCAGTAGAACTGTTTAGTACAAAACAAAGCATATTCAGCCTTTGGTTAACGTAATTTATTAATTTCATATTTCAGTTGCACAATCTGGTAGAAACTGTCCTGCCTGGCTGTTGGGTTTTGCTTATGTTAAGTTTGCAACTGATGTAATTGACTCTCTTTTAGCTCTAGGTTTTTATGTTGTTTCTTTTCCTATTAGCTGCATAGGCATAGCCTATTATTCTGCCACTAATATAAACCTTAAATGTTTCCCATAAACATTGTTTAGTGCTTTCTCCATTACCATTGATGTCAAAAAGGAGGCTGGTTTCCTTAGTGAGCCAACTCTTAAAGAGTGAGTAAGAAAGCAACAAATTGTTGAACTTCCATCTAGGGGACCTACAGAAGTTATTTTCTATAAGGACGGCAGTCTTAAGCATTCCATAGTCAGAGAGAACTATTTTTTTGTAATTTATTGAGGCAACATTATTACAAGCATTTAGGGACAAGAAAGCATAATCTATTTTGCTAAAGTAGTTGTGTCTGTCTGAAACAAGCATTTGTCAATGCCGAATGTTGTCTCGCTGGCATTGGCATTGGTAATGCAAGAGTTAGAGATGCATAATAGGAATGGCAGTGAAGTACTGAACTGACGCCAACCTCACCTCCACCCTGAAGAGACACATTTTCAACATAGGCATTTTGGGACCTCCCCTCATGAACAGTGGCACTGTAATTGTGTTAATCTGTCCCAAAAGTTGATTTCCCACAGCAACCATGCCATTCTGCACTACAGGTGCAAAAACACATTTTGAGCAGGATGTGAAAAATGTCAGCTGTACTGTTCATAAGGAGATGTGAAAAAATGGCAGTGTTGAAAATCTGGCATGAAAATATTGCAAATTTGCGAAGTTACAAGGGTGCGTCGAAATTGCGCAATGCACGCTTGTAACACAGTCATTTTATGGACTTTCATCACCACATTTTCAACATAGGCATTTTAGGACCTCTGCTCATGAACAGTGTCACTGTCATTGTCTCAAACTGTCCTGAAAACTGATTTCAGACAGCAACCACGCTATTCTGCGCCAGACGTGCGAAAACACATTTCTGCCAGGATAAGTAAAATGACAGCTGTACTGTTCATAAGGAGGTGTGCTAAAATGCCAATGTTAAAAATCTGGAGTGCAAATATTACAAATTAACGAAGTTAAGAGTGTGTGTGGAAACTGCACAACGCACGCTCATAAAACAGCCATTTTCGAGAATTTGTTCACCAAATTTGCAACATAGGCTTTTTGAGACCCCACCTCATGAACAGTGGCACTGTCATTTCGTTAATCAGTCCTGAAAGGTGATTCTGTGCGGTGACTGCGAAATCACCTTTTGGGACATAATAACACCATGACATTGACTGAATTCATGAGGAGGGGTCCCAATAATCCCACGTTGAAAATTTGGTGCCAAAATTCCCACAAATGCCTGAGATATGCACCAAAGTTAAAAAAAACCCTATTTATGCCATTATACAGCTTACCTGCATTTCTTCAATTTGCGGTCGGCTTTGAAGAGTGAAAACGTGTTCCCGGTCCACCAAAGTTCATTGCGCCATGCTCTGGAGGTAAGTATGGGATGGGGGGTTGGGAGGCAAGGTGCACAGAGGGTGGGAGCGGGTTGCGGGAGGGCCACCAGAGCCAACGAGGGACCGTTTTCTGCTTTGCAGGTTTAAAAAAAAAACAAAATAAATTGCAGGATGTTTTTTCTTTTACAGGGGCATTGGTTGGAGTGGGCTCACAGCATACCATCTGAGTGTTTGTTTTTGAGGGATTCTGTAGCCAACAGGGGATTGGGCACCCCCGGCGGCACACAACAATGGGGGGACATTATGCCAATGGGGAGTGGGCTCCCCCGTTGGCAAATTAAACTGGGAAGGGTGGACATGATGCCGAGGGAGATTGGTCACCTCCTTAGCACACACATTAAATGGGAGGGGGGGTTACATTAATGCTGTTGGGGAGTGGGGTCCCCCATCGGCAAAATAAGTGGGTCAGGGCACTCTGCGGTGGCATGCCACCATGTTTTGTAAACTGGTCATCGGGAAAGGCACACCGCTGCATGAGAAGCTTGGCTGTCATTTCAGCAGACCTTTCCTTAGATCTGGTGTCCAGTTTACGTGTTGAGGGTGTCGGTGCCTGCAGCTGCCTTACTGGGGAATGAGGGATGCACATACCGATGCATGCCCTGCATTCGCCCATAGTGACCATACCTCCAAATCTGCTACTATTGCAGTATGTTGGCTGCACAAGCGTGAGCCAAGATAAAAAGGAATAATCTCTATCTTGAGGGTGAGCAATATTTCAGGCTTTTACAGATCCTGTAACAATGCATTTAACACTTTCCTAGATTTAGTAAAAGAGGCATCCTTCAGATGTGCACTTCTAGCAAAAAGGGATCAAGAAATTCATTAAGGTCTTTACAAATAATTATTTCAGAATCCTGCATGTTCCCTAATTCAAATACAGTAATATTTTAATATGTTATTAATCAGCTTGGCCTGAAGTTAATGTATATACAATGCACGAGGATACCTTTTCCCCATTAAGGATTCCTGTCAGAATTTGGAATCCCATTTCAGGGTTAGATATGTGGGATGGCTTAATGAAGCTGACCTTCTTTTTAATTAAAACAGCCACCCCCCTTTTCTTGCTTATAAAACAACTGGGTTCAACATGAAAGACCCAGTGTCTTAGTAGCTTATCTGCCTCTAATGGAATAAGATGTGTTTCTTGCAAGAAGGCAATATCAGTGTTATGTTTTTTAAGGAAGGTGTAGGACCCCACTCCTGAGTGAGACTTACCTGTTTTGGGCTATGGCCCATTTATGCCCCCAATCATTGAGGCAGCCACTGCTGGATAGTTCTGATCCCTGGCCCCATGTTGGTAGGGGGGGCTGAGGGTCCTTGGTGCTATTTGTGCCTCTGGGTGCCGAACAACTCTTGCCCGGTTTGGTAAGCATGAAAGGCTGGACCAGGAGGTAAACTGTAATAGCCACACATGTGAAAACTGTGCATGCATGGTCACAGCCCTAAAGGAGCTGCAGCTCCTGGAGAAATGCTCTGTCATGTGGTCATAATTAAAGTTCCTGGCTCCTGGGCAGGCAACAGAGCTGGGAAATAAGTGTTATTCACTTGTAGGTGCCTTTTAAGGGGTTCTTCAGTCCACAGACAGGAAGTGGGACCGGGAACAGTTCAGGTGAGGTGCGTATGTACACCTGCAGGTTAGTAGGTGCGTGAAAGGGTGCCTTAATTTTTGGGAGCCCTGACAGCCAAACGGGCTCCCCCCAAACATATTATGGGATTCCCTGTTCTTAACTCAGCATGCAGGGCTAGGGCATAAGGCTGACAGGGCTTATTCTAGGGGTTGTAGGCTGGCAAGGCATTCATAAAAATGTAAATAAAGGTGGCAACCCCCAGAGAGTCCCCCTGCCACGAAGGGTCCTGGGAAGGGGTTAGAGGGCACCATCCAGAGCCTGGAAAATTACTGATCAATTAGGTGGGGAGCTTGGAGAAACTATAAATGAGGCAGTGCCTTGAGAAGGGGAGATTCCTATGGGAGTCCAACCGAAGGAGGGCAAGTTGAAACCTGAAGGTAGGAGGGCTGCATCAGGCCTGAGTCTAACTGTTGGTGCAATTAGGCCCTCCAACTAGGCAGAGTGCCTACTAGTCCTTTTCTCAGCAGGGATCAAGAGGACTGATTATATATTTTCCCAGTGGGGCATGTTTGAACTGCTGTTCTTCATTGTTTTAAATCTGTAATCTGCTCTGAACTGTTGGAACTGTTTGCCAGCCAGGAAGATAAGTTGTTTGGGCTGGGGTTTGTGACTGTTGAAAGCCTGACTGTGTTTTAGCTCCAGGGAAGCTGTGTGCTGTGGAAGTTTTGGGTAACCACAAGCCTGTGAGTCCTCTTGGATGATGGCAAAAGGCCTGAGTGGTAAAGATGGTGAAAGGTCGGAGAGGAGAAGATGATGAAAGGCCCCATTGTAGGTGAAGACAACAAAGGCCTAAGGGGTGAAGATGATGAAAAGCCTGTCATGGATGAATGTCCAATACCTGCTTCTTATCCTCAGTGGCTGATGTGGTGCCTTGAGAGACTGTCTGCTGATTTCAGAGCGGTACTGCTAATCTGTGTCCTTCCTCTGCATCCCAAGAGACTGTCAACAAACTGTGAGTACCTCTGGGCTATGGTCCTGAGGAGCTGTTTACAAAGTTAGTTAGTTAGCTAGATATAAAGGGGAGGAAGACCTGGGCAGGACTTGGTAAATCTGCAGGAAAAGCCCAGGCAGAAGATTAAAGATTTACTTGTACACTTGTCTGGAACCAGATTTGGTCCCCATACTACGTTCGGCCTGTTCAAGTTCAAAAGACTTGTCCCCACAGTATCACCAAACAGTCTTCAACCATACATCATTTGGCTGGCCACCAGCAGCCTGGTGAGGTAACCACCACATCGGACAGCAATAACATCTTATGGACACGGGGTACGCTGGCTGCATCCGTGGGGATGGTACGAGGACTGTGTATGTAAAATTGTTGAAATAAAAATAGTTTGATGTGTGTTTTTGCTTCCCTTTCATCCCTTCCCTATAACAAATCAGGGGTTAGATTATTTTACAATTGTTAATCATGGTTATTGCTTCATGTGTATTGGTACTGTGTGGGGAAAACTGTACCTGTGGGTGGGAGGGAAAATACAAATTATTCCTGGGGCAGGTTAGGGCAACATTGGGTAGCCTTTATATACCTATGCTCCAGATGGAGGCACCAAAACCTGTTCTGGTATTCTATTTGTATACTGCACCCCAAAGAACCCCGGTCAACCCCAAGGTAGGTTGGTGTGTGAGGAGGCACCTGGACACACACGACAGAAGGACCCCCCTCCTTACATAGTTAAGAACTATTTTTCTTTTTGACTGGCGAACCCTGTCCTTGTACATTCCAGGAAGTTAAATTTAAAATAATAATGACAACTTGCTTGGGGATTAGCCACATAAATATGACTTGTCTTGTAACAGCATATGTCAGAGTTAGAAACTTTAAATATAATATAGCTGGTATCGTTAATATAGCAAGTTCATCTAAGTAAATTCTAATCAGAGTGGTAAAAGTTGACTTACGCTCATTATTGTTTGAAATGTCTACCTTTAAAATATAAAATAGTGAGAGAAGGGATTATGCAAGTGTCAGCTATACATGGGCCACCCATATCCCAAGAAGTTTTAAAGAATGGGAGAAAAGGGTGTGTGAGAATGGAAGACTGCCTCCTGAGTCACCTTCACAATTACTAGTTTTGATAGATCTAAATTAATGTCCTCCATACCAGTCAGCCCAATATGAGACCAGGCATGTCTTTCCATTCATTCTGTTATGACTCAGTAATATGGTTAGAAATGAAGTGAGGCTATAACACCCATCATACTTTGCTGTGATAGTTAGCCAGAGCCACCCTGGCTCCCCAGGGTTCTCAAGTGAACCTCTAAAAAGGTAAGGGTGGACATAGCCCACTGGTCTATCTTTGCATCTGATACGGAGTATCACTATTTTTTTACTCACAGGGCATATTTGTATGAATACTACATGACTTTGGGTTCAGCTGAACACTGATTTAGAATACAATGTACCTGAAGGGAGAAGTGCATAGACAATCGTATACTAAGGCATGGAAGTCAAAACAAAAGCTGACAGCTGGGGTGTCTATTCCCCTTCCCTCCCATCAGGTAATACCAATTTCAGGGTAATTAATTAGCAAATACACAAAGGATGCCTCAGCAAAGCTGACATTACATGATAGATCTTGTTTAGTGTACATAATGTTGGCTGGAGTGATGGTGACTACAACCCAGATGGACTGATGTACCAGGAGGGAGTTCAGCTAAAAGTGCGTGTTATCTGCTATGCAGCCTGGGAGTGGGTCTAAAGGTTGTTAAATGGATACAATGTTGGCTGAGAAACAGAAGCCAGAGGGTAATGGTAAAAGTGGTTCACTGGGAAGAAGGCATGGTGATCAGTAGGGTGTCACAGGGGGCAGTTCTGGGACCTGCCCTATCTAGTGTCTTCATTAGTGAAATCGCAGAGGGACCGATAGGGAAGGCATGTCTATTCGCAGATGACACAAAAATTTGCAACAGGATAGACACACCTGGGGGGGGGTAGAAAACATGAGGGGAACCGAAAAAAGCTGGAAAAATGGTCAAGGGTATGACAACTAGGCTTCAATGCTGAAAAGTTCAAAATTATGTACATGGGGCACAGGAACCCAGGGGCAACGTACCATTGGGGAGGAGATGACAACAACAAAGCAGGAAAGGAACCTGGGGGTCATCATTTGTGATGACCAGAAGGTAATAAAGCAGTGTGATAAAGCAATGGGAAAGGCTAGTAGAATGCTGAGGTGCATAGGGAGAGGTATCACCAGCAGAAAGATGGAGGTGGTGTTACCCATATATAGATTGATGGTGAAGCCACACCTGGAAGTACTGTGTCCAGTTCTGGGGGTTCCATCTCAGGAAGGAAATAGATCGGGTGGAGGTGGTGCAGAGGAGGGAAACCAAAATGGTGCATGGCCTGCATCAGAAACCCTATGAGAAAAGACTCAAGGAATTAAATATGTACTCTTCTGAGGATAGAAGCGAAACCGGAGACATGATAGAAGCATTCCAGTACATCAACGGTATAAATAAGGTACAGGAAGGTAGCAATTTACACTGAAAGAGTTATTGGAAGGTCATCATGTTATGGTTTCTAATCGGGGAATGGGATCTACTCAGTCCCTCACTTTCAACCAGGTCTATCAAATTTATGTTGGATGAGCTGTGGACAGGTGGGCACACGCTATCATATTTTCTGTGGATGCTCGGGAATTACTGGCTTCTGGTCCAAGGTTTACCAGGAATTGAGCAAGGTTTGGGGAGTTGATGTTTCATGGGAATTTAAATATCTTGTGCTGGGGTTGAAGGTAGCCAGAATTGGGAATAATACTCAGCAGCGTTTGCTTAGGATGTTGTGTACTGCAGCACAAAAAGAAATCACCTCAAACTGGCTTTTAAAAAACAATATCTCCCTCCTTCGACTCCTGGATCTCCTGGGTCAATAATATACAGACAATGGAAGAAATCCCGGCTAAACTGAAATTAACATTGGAAAAACACATGAACCTCTGGGTAAGATGGGAATCAAGAGGTGATATACCCACTTAAAAGAAAGGGGACCAGAATTAATAAGGGGTCCACAAGAGACCTGTAGGAAAACTGCCTCGTCTCCCAAATTTTTTGGTTTTAATAAAGATCAGGGCTACAGTCTGAGATAAGGGACAATAGTCCACTTTCAAATGGACAAATATAGACATCAATTTGAGCTAGTTTTGTTTATAGTTTTGTGACATTCACTTAGTTACCAGATTTCAAGTTATAGTCTCATCATTGGTCCCCGAACTAAAGGTGCAAGCAAACTTGTATGGAATGACATAGGTAATTCAATTGAACAAAAACATGAATGGGAAGACTGCATAATCTTATCAATCTATAGAGGGAATTACCATACAAGTATGCACAGTAAGAATGACATATGAAAGTTAATGTGTTTAAGAGTCTGTAATTAATTACGACTTGCACAAAATGTAAGGGACATATCATGTACTTCAAGGTCTGCACCAATGTAGAATGTACATTTTTCTTGATAATAAAGATAAGTTTAAAAAAAATGAAAGAGTTGCTAAAGGATAAGGGGTCATGATTTGAAGCTCAAAGGAGGGAGGCTCAGATGGGATATAAGGAAGTACTTCTTCATGGAAAGGGTGGTGGACGTCTGGAACAGACTCCCAGCAGAGATGGTGGGTACCAAATTGGTAGCAGGATTCAAGCATGCATGGGATAGACCCAAGGGAACCTTAGTAACTGGGTTTGGGGGTTAGGCTGGAGATCGAGTAGGTTCTATGGTAACACAGTAGGTAGGGAACAGTAGGGCAGACTAGGTGGTTCAAGGAATCCTTTTCTGCTGACAACTTCTATATTTGTTTCTATCTGTAGGGCAGTTCAAGGCTGGGACTTACAACCTAGTATGAGTGGAAGAACGCTGCAGAAGAAAGACAAACAGGTTAAAATGTTGCACAATAACATATTTAGAATGAGATAGTTTAAGTAATGAGTTTGTCGCACTCAGCATTTGTAGCGCATGGAAAAAGAGCATGTCCAGTACACAGCGAGATCTTTTAAGGGCTGGGCGTTGGTCAGTTTCATGTGACAGTCTAGAGGTTTGACAGGCCATGCTGTCTTGCATTTCAATATCATAATCATGTTTATGGGGATCCATATCAGTGTGTATTTGCAGGGGAGAAGCTGGTTGGGTGGCAGGCTGTTTAGGTGTCTGAACGGAGTCAGCCTTTAAGGTGCTGTCTGCACTGTCATCACTTTTACTCCTGTCGCTCTTCTTGCGGAGTGTTTTTCACTATGGCTGATGGATTCCATCCTCTGTATTTGTTGATCAGCTGGGATTTCCTGTTAAGTTTAGTAGACCAAGGCTGTATTTTAGGATCAAGCTTAGCTTTAGCTGCATATGATGAAGGGACACTGAATGAATTGCTGCCTCTTTTGGTGAGGTTGAAGGATGCTCAGGAGGGGTCCAAGTTGGATCATTAGTATCAGAGAGGTCTCACACTGGGGGGGAGAGAGAGCACTGCTCAGATTGGAAGACGAGTCCAAGTAACTATTAGATAGACATAAGATTATTCTTTAATGCTGGGCCATGATCTTGCCATAAACTGCCAGGCTTCTTTGGGTGTCTGAAAGGCATGATAACCCCCAACACTGAGCATTAAGGTCATGGGATACTTAATAAAGTACTGTACTCCTAAGGATTATAAAACAGTTCTGACCTCAGGGAAACCTCTTCTTTCCATCACATCCCGGGAGGGCGGCTGTGACATCTCAAGCCGCAAGAGCCGCACTGGGAGCCAAACTGCTCCACCGACACCACCTGCCGTACAGGAGACGCACGGGGAGCTTAACTGCTCCACTGACCACAGACTCATTGCTGCCACTACCAGAGACAGCTTGTTGTTTGGAGCCCTGCTACTTCACTTATTTAAGGTACTACAGAATTACCCTGGTCTCTTAGGGGTCGTGAGGGCTTGGTCCAGTAGCCCTTCCCCAGCCTTGCAGGACAGAGCTACAGCATCGGAGCACTCAGATAAATGAAACTCAGCAGGACAGAGCCTTCTCCGAGCTGCGATTACATTTGGTAAAGGACCTTCCGCGGTGTGTAATTCCTCTGGCACCAATTTCAAAGCACCTGAACGCCTCTTCGGTCGGCGTCTGAGCATAAGGGAACTGCTACCTCCACTCTGTGCTCCTCATGCCCTGCTTCCACACTGCTTCACAGCACAACCGGAGAAGCCGAGGGACTAGCATGCTAAATGACTTGTTTTTTTTTAATTTCTCTGTGCTCTGCATAAGGGTAAAACTGTGTGGAACTTCTGAAATTAAGATTAGAATTTAATGTAATTTAAGTTCACCTCAGAAATTAAGTTTAGAGTCTAGTGCAATAAGTTCACTTCAGTTTAGAGTTTAGTGTAATAAGTTTGACTTCCCTTACCTGATCTGAGTTCGTGCATGCCTTGTCTTCACCAGGGAAAAGTGTCTGCCTGACTTGCTGGAGCCCCCCCCACACCACCCTTTGTCTACTGCAATCAGCCCTTCCCCTCACCTTATTTAATTTCCTTGTGGTCTCCTTTCTCTCCACAGAATTACCCCGGTCTCTTGGGGGTTGCGAGGGCTCGGTCCAGTAGCCCTCCCCCAGCCTTGCAGGACAGAGCCACAGCGTCAGAGCACTCAGGTAAATGAAACTCAGCAGGACAGAACATTCTCCCTCAGCTGCGATTACATTTGGTAAAGGACCTGCCGCGGTGCGGAATTCCTCTGGCACCAATTTCAAAGCACCTGAACACCTCTTCAGTCGGCGTATGAGCTCTAGCTCCGCCGAACGCTGCGCGTTTGGCTCCCCACCACCCCCACCACCACCCTTGGTTGGCTCTCTATTAAATAGGGTCTGAGTTACCATATGGTGCATGGAAAATAACCTATCAGCCCTGTTTGCCATTTGCAGGTTATTTTCTCTCACTACTAGTGGCCGTACTATCAGCCTTGCATTCTCTTCACCTTTTTACTAAATCCACTCTCTCCTAGCTCAGCCCCTTACTCCTCTTCCCTTGCACTACCAAACTCCCTGTGCTCTGCCTGGGCACCTATACATATATCTTCCCTTCTCCTTCCGTCCTACCTTGGACAAATCCCCCTAACTTCCAGCCCTTCTCTCTGATTCTTCTTTCTCCTTTCTCTCCATCCTGCCCAACTGTAAAGGGTACTACCACTACTGCCCTTACATATCCCCTAACCAGAGCTAGCAGGACCTACCTGGGACTATGGCCTCTCCTCCCTCCCTCCCCTCTCAGCATGCTATCCTCCCCTCTGCCTCACCTCCCCCTCCCATGGCTCTCCACGAAAGGGCTCAAAGTTGCTCACTTGAACGTGCGCAGCCTCCTACGGAACCAAGCCGAACTCACGGCATGGGTCGCCCACCATAAGCCTGACTCCCTGGGCCTCTCAGAAACCTGGCTCAAGCCCCATATTCCTGATACCCAGTGTGCCCTTCCAGGCTATAACCACCTAAGACAGGACAGACCAGGTAAGAAGAGAGGCGGCCGGGTAATCCTCTACTACAAAACGCACCTAAACTTGACCACCATTGACCACTCACCGGCCACCCCACCTGCATGTGAGTTTCTGCACGCTCTCCTCCTGCTGGGTCATACAAAGAAAATCCACCTGGTATGCACCTACATCCCACCTAAGGATGGCCTGACTGGTCTCTCCTCACTGCTTGACTGCATCAGTACCAAAGTGGGTCCCAACGAAACCCTACTAATAGGCAACTTCAACCTCAACTGGCTGGGTACAAACCGCAACTTGTACGAGCCTCTGCTCTCCAGTCTTGCACCAACCCAAGTCATATCTGTACCCACTAGGCTCTCCTCACGAGGGAACTCAGGCTCCCTTATCGACTGGATCCTATCCAACAGGCCTGCCAACATTATATCCTCAGGAATCCTCTCTGACGCCATCTCTGATCATTCCCCTACCTACTGTATCTGGGGCATCTCCCAGCCCAAAATCCCTAGCAAGGTGATTGAACTAAGGGATTACTCCAAATTTAATACCCACGACTTCCTGTCTGACCTCCGAGCTATTGACTGGACAGAGGTCACTACCTTCAATAACCCCTCTCGAGCTCTGGGCTTATTCTTAGCCAAGTTTGTTCCCCTTCAGAATAAACACGCCCCCTTCAGTAAGAGGAGGGTGAGGGGCACCATCACCAAATGGCTAAATGGGGACCTATTCTCCCTTATGAAGGCCAGGGATAAAAGTTGGGCTACTTACAAGGCCTCCCAAAACATTAATGACCTGATGGCTTACCAATGCCTCAGGAACTCCTGCAAAGGGCCATCCACTCAGCTAAAAGTGAATTCTGCAAGCCACCTTGTCTTCTGGCCAGCAACCCGAGGAGCTTCTGGCAAATCATTAAAAACGCTATTGGGGGGTCAGCCAAGGCTCAGGTAACTGACTTACTTGTTGACGGAGTCAGCTGCAATAACCCCTACACCATAGCAAACACCTTCAATTCCCTGTTCTCCAACCTGCCTGCCCCCCTCCAGTCCCCAGTCAACTTTCCGCCCAGGGCCCCCTCAACTGGCCTCCACCCCCAGCCCCCCTTCCAACTAAGACAAGTTTCACCAGAGGAGACTCAGAGGCTACTATCTGGCCTCTCCCCTCACACTGGTGCAGGATATGATAGACTCGAACCCAAACTGCTCAGACTGGGGGCCCATCTCCTTGCCAGGCCCGTCTCGCACCTATTCAACACCTCCATTAACTCTGGGCTCATTCCCGACCTTTGGAAAGTGGCCAAGGTCGTTCCTGTCCCTAAACCCGAAATCCTAAGGATCCGGGCAACTACCATCCCATAGCCATTCTATCCGCCACTAGTAAACTTCCCGAGAAAGCCGTTGCTCTCAGCTCTCCCAATATATCCAGGACCACAACATCCTCTCTCCTGCTCAACATGGCTTCAGGAGGGGCACAGTACCTCACCGCCCTTGCAGTGGTCACTCTAATCTGGACTGGTGCTGACCTAGGCAACCTCACTGGAGCCATCTTTGTGGACCTCTAAAGCTTTTGATAGGTGGATCGCCGCCTCGGCTCCAAGCTCCTATCCCTCGGATATTCCTCCTCCGCCCACACCTGGTTCATGAACTACCTCTCCAACCGACAGCAATTCACATACTTCAACCGGACGACCTCCAACCTCTTACCAGTCCATTGTGGGGTCCTTCAAGGATCAGTCCTTGGTCCAACCCTATTCTTACTATTCATCAACGACCTACCATCCGCCACTGTCCATGGTCACACCACCCTGTACGCGGACGACCTAGTTCTCCTAGTCAGCTCCCAGGACATCTCAACTATAAACTCCCACCTGAATTACGACTTCAAACACATCCAAACCTGGCTGGGGGACCACAGGCTCACCCTCAATCTCAAAAAAACCCAATCCATGCTGTTTGGGTCCCTGAACAAAATAAAATCTTGCCCTGCCCCCCTGCTGATCCTCGAGGTGGACGGCTCGCCCCTTGAGACGGTAACTTCTGCCAAATACCTGGGCATCACCCTGGACCCACAATTGGACCGTACCTTGCACATTCGGAATGTCTGCAGGGCCACAAATTGCAAGCTTGGCCTTGCTTACCGAGCCAATAACTGCCTCACCCCCGCTGCTCACTTAGCCCTAGCTAGGGGGGTCCTCCTCCCCTCTCTCTGCTATGGACTCGTAGCTTTTACCCCAGTTCTCAAATCCAACCTCTCAAAGTGGGACACGGCCTACAATAATGTCTGTCGATTCTCGCTTTCCGCCCCTCCCCTCACCCACCGATGTGACCTATACAGCAGCCTGGAATGGCTTCCCCCCGAAAAGCACCGCTCCTTTGTCCTAGGTAATTTCATTGACAATATCATCCGCTCTGGCACCCTCCTGCCTTAGCCTTCCCTTAAACCAGGCGCTCCTTCCTACCACCTGAGATCTGGGACAAACCAGGAACACCTGGTTCCCAGAACCTGCACCCTTGCGGGAGTTCGGGCCTCCTTCACATATGCCCCCATACTCTGGAACTCGATCCCCGAGTCCACTCGGTCCTCCTCCTCCCATCCTAGCTTTAAAAACTCCTTCTGGAACTACCTGAAACCCCCCTCTCCCTGTTACTGCTCCTTGTAACCCTCCTCTTTGCCCCTCTCCTCCCTTCAATCTGGTGGAGCGGAGGCCTCAGCGCTTCTTGAACTTCTCCTTGAGGACTGACCAGGAATCCTGGACTAGCCCTCCCACCTAGGGCCTCTCCCCTCCCCCACAGGCACTTACCACTGTCTGCTGCCGTTTTTACTCCACTGTACACCTTCCATTTCATTCCACCTACCCCTCTCTATTGCAATGCACTGTGCTACCAGCCACAAAATGCCTGTTATTTCTGATATTTTTTGTTACAGACTCCTCCTATGTCCTTCTATGAACATGGTGCCTCCCTCGCCCTAGTGTCAGCCTTGAAATCCCCGTTTATTCCCTATGCAACTTACCCAATTCCTCAGCTGTCCATGAATGTACTCTGTGCCTAATGTCCTCTAATGCCTGTCTTGAATTTGCCTGTTGTTCTTAGAACCTGCCTTGAATTGCCTGTTGTTATGCTATGTATTTCTTTTGACTCATTAATGGTTATGTAAAGTTGTCCTCTGTAATTCTCCCGGGTCGCACCTGAAAATAGGCACTTGGCTGTCTAGTGTGCTTACCCGGTTAACAAAAGCAAGTAAATAAATAAATAACATCTGCTGAATAATGTTAGAAAATATGGATTTTGTCTTTCCCCCACATTAAAGATTTTGTTTTCCTTGCCACACTTAATATTTTATATTTTTTGTTGAACCTGAAGAATTTAGCAGTAACAAGACAGGGTTTCTGACCAGGCTTGGGTTTGGGAGAAAGTGCTTGATGGACCTTTTCAATGTCTAGTGGCCAGGGCCACTGGTAATTTAGCAGAGAGGGGATGACATTTTGTAACAAAACAAAAAGTCCTTATCTTCCATGCCCTCTGGGATGCCAATGAACCTCAAGTTATTTCTCTGACTTCTTTTCACTGAGTCATCTGCTTTGGAGAACTGGTCATACACTTGTTTATGATGCTGATCAGAAGTATTCTTCTAAGAGACTCCTCAAAGAATGCTAGTCTTTCCACGTCTAATCTATCAGCACGTTCAGCTGTCTTTTTCCTCTCAACATTTGTGTTGAGTTTCCAATCCGCTTTATCTTCTTTTATGGCTGTGAGCATTTCTATCACTCTACTCATGTCTGGTTTACCTGTGCAGGCATTGGAAGAGTTGCAACTGAGAGCCCAGCTTGGTCCATTGGTGTTTGTCACTGGCAGTTTGCTGCTTCCCAATGCCTTCATGACAAAATACTGCTGAGACTACACTGACTTAAAGTAATAAAAGTAGGCCAGACCAGTGGCATGGAGGGCTGAGGTGCTAGTGTCTTACCACCTGCCACACTGGCGACCCAGGTTCAGGAATGGATGTGAGTCACTCAGGGGTCAGCCAGAGGAAGGAGGACTGAGCCTCTGAAGGACAGCTCTCCTCCTTCAGGGGAAGGGGGCCACTGCAACAGCATGCTGCAACACTGTCATGTGAAGATGTCTGGTTGGCATTGCAGGTCAGGGCATGTCAGGAGGCAGGGCCACAGCTAGTCATGTTAGGACATCTCTGTAGAGCTGTATCTCACCTGCCACATCTATTGCACAGTCTGGGCCCTAGGGGAAACCTACAAACCAAGGTGGAAACCCCCCCTTGGCCACAGGATGAAGTCCAGTGACTGGGCACCTTGCCACAGTCCAGAAGCTAGTATGTCAGTGGGAAGATAAATCCCAGAAGAGCTGGGTGATGGGGCTAGGGGGACCAAACAGAAGGAGGCGTGCCAGTGGTGAATGGGGGCATAAAATATATATGAAAAAAAAGAAAAAAATAATAAAAGTAAAGTAGGTGGAAATGCAGCATTTTTTGTATTTTGCATTTCCTCAGAATGAACTTTAATGAAATCTGTCACAAGGTTGCCTTAACTTAAATTTTAAAAATTATTTTTTTGGAATGTTGACCACAAAGGTGTGGTGTATTAGACTCAGGCTCATCTTAAGCGCCAGTGCATGACCCACCATTTTTTTTTCTGTTTACCATTATAATATTTCAATACTTTTACCTGCAAAGTCAATGAGAGCATGTGAAGATTATGGGGTTGGTCTAGGGGAAATGGATATTTGTAACGATATTACGTTAGTCATGCGATGCTGTTTTTAGCAATAATGTACAGTATTTCTGGCATAATATCACTATGCCAGTTTTTCTTTTCATTTTCTTCAGTCCTGAACTGAGATATGTACTATAATTTTGAAAATTTTAATAGCTCTTGCTTCCTTGCAATGCCAACCATGAAAACACTAAAGATCTTGGAGTGGTGCTGCTTACCATCAGAAGCATGTGCTAGCACCAACATAATGCATTCACCGTACAAATCCAGTATTTAAAATCCAAATGTACCCTTAACTGAAGCTTCTGAAGAAGGACCTGGTTGGTTCGAAAGCTAAAGCACTTTGTTCTTTTCTGTAACATCCATGTTGGTCCAATAAAAGGTATCAAATCATTTGTTTCTGGATCTGTTTTTAAAAGGACCAATACGGCACCTACAACTTTTTTTTCCCTTAACTGAAGAAATTTTTAAATATTGTGAGTGGCAGTCATCTTTAATGACTCGATTCATTAATTGCCAGATTATAAAAACTATATTTCCAAACATCTGATGGTGTTAAAAATTAGCTGATTATGAATCTAAGAATATCAGGAATACATTTTTGATGAATAATAAATACTGCTGTTCTAAAGAGAGTCGGTCCCTTGAAAAATGAAACCAATCAGATTTGTTTATGCTGAATGTAAACAAAATAAATTAGAAGATTTTTTAAAAATGAATAGCATTTTTTTTAAAACTATCATGGGAAAACGTATATTGATACATTCTAATATATATCAATACAGATTAATATGCTGAGTCATGTTGCCCTGACTCCAAGCTTTCATTAAAAAAAATTAAGTTTCTTCCCTAATGGATCATTCCAAAGTTATACTTCTTGAAAGATAATTGATTTTATATGGGATAAGTCTGGAACTGTTGGGCTAGGAAAGTACCATCTTACTTCGAGAGGGCTCTTGCAGTAGGTAATTACATATAGGACTGAAGCCGGCATGCGTCAGGACCCCACGGAAAAATTTCTAGCTAGCAGTCTCTGGCGAGGGACTGCCCCCACGTCAGGTGGTCGGTGTCAAGCGACGTCGGTATAAAGGGGCAGTCCCTCACGCCTACCTTCCAGTTCTTTCCCACCATTAGCTGTCGACAGCGCCTCGCGGTTAAGTTCCTCTGCTCGTCTGTCCATCGCCGGTACTTCTACCGTCGCTTTTTTCGATTATTTACACAAATTTTCATCAGGATTCTTTCACCTGCCGTGTATGTCGTCCCCTACCACGTCCGAGCACAAGAACAAGTGCGACTCGTGTGGTGCCCAACTCCCTCACAAGGATGGCCATTCTCAGTGCCTCATCTGCCTAGGCCCAGACCACCCCATGGATTCCTGTCAGCACTGCCTGAAGTTCAACACGGCTACCCGCAGAAGAAGGCAGCAGTCCCTGGAGGCCCACATCCTAAAGAAGAAGATGTCCTCCATGGAAAAAGAGCTGAAAAAGCTCCAACAGGCTTCCACCTCCCCCGAGAGCCATAAGAATAAGAAGAAAGAGAAGCACTGTGACCGGGACTCGCGGCTGCGGCGATCTTGGCTGAGGTCACTGCCCTTCAGGTAATGTCCCTCGGGAGACAGTTACGTCCGACGGCCGCCTTGGTGGTGTCCGGGACGGCGTCAGTCCCCCTGGCTGGTTTGCGCTTGGGCCAGTCGGGAGCCTCTGGGACAAAGGAGGCACCTGCTCTCAGTAAGGCCGCACCTTCGTGAACTCCTGGTTCGAGCCTCTCCATTAAGTCAGGCATCGGTTCCTCCGATGTCCGCCCAGAGCCGGTCGATAAGCTACTCGACCCTTCGGGTCGCCTTTCCTGCACAGCCTTCTTCGGGTGCTGGGTCCAATCAATCGGACGTCAGCTCCTCCGACATCTGCCCGGACCCTGCCGGTCACACGCCCGCCAGCCCACCTGGCAGTCGCTCGGTGCCGGAGTCTACACTGGATGTCTTTGAGCCATTCAGTGATGCTAGCTCCCCGCATCCTTCATCGCTGCTGTCTGAGGCCCCTGCATCTCCCCAGCTGGACCCCAGGGATCCCACCAGTCCTCCCCCAGATGCTGCTGGGGACTCTTTGGTGCCTCCATCAGGCCCCCCTCCCACGGGACCGGTCAGCCTGACGGCAGACCCTTGGAAGCTGGCCCCCTTGCCAGCCAATATCCCCTTAGCGGACATCACTCCAACACCGGACCTGATGCCTGCCGGGCCACCTGTCCCTGGCCTGCCTGCCTGCTGGGCCTTTGCCAGGACCTTCTGCTCCGGTAGAGCCCCTGGCACTGGATCTTACGTCGTCTTATCTGCCACAGTCTTATCCGGCTCCACAGTATCCGGCACCACAGTACTGTATGCCACAGTATCCGATGCTGAGCTATCCACCGTCGGGTTATGGATACTCAACTTATAGATACCCCCAGTATCCGTATCCCCCTCCTCCACCACCCCCTCAGCCGCTGGTGGACCTGAGGGAGACTGGCTTCTTGGTGGGCTGAGGTCAAGGCTCAGCTCACCAAGGAGGTGGAGAGCTGCCTCACGACAATGGACCCGGTCCCGGATCTCCGTCGCTGGGGGCAAAATACCCCTCCCCCCAACCCCAGAGACACTGCTACGGGGTCTAAGGCTGGGGGTGGAACTTTTCCCCCTAGGGGCCATGTGCCTCCCCTGTGTAGGGAAGGGTCTTCATCTCCTTCTTCATCGGACTCCTCGGAGTCCTCCGAAGACAGCTCTGATCCTGATGAGCCTCGCACTCGGGACAAGCCCAGACCCAGGACCCCTCCGAAGTCCCCTCCAGAGGATTCCTCATTTACGGAGTTCCTAAGCAAGATCCAGGCTTTTCATCAGTGGAAATCAATGGAGCCGGATCCACAGAGGGAGAAGCTAGCTGCCCATTTGGATTTGCCCGAGGTCGCTCCCACACTAGCTCCACCCTGGATTGAGCCTCATGCTGACCTTGTTTCCACTATCTGGAAACAGCCGTCGGCTTTAGCCCCCCTTTCCAGGAATGTGGACAGCTTTACCAGGCTCCTTAAGGGGTTGACATTCTCATGTCACACCCCAAAGCTGACTCAGTCATCATCAGTGCCGCCCACAGCCGTTCGGCCAATCCTAAGCACCTGAGCTCGTCCACACCAGATAAGGAATCTTGCCTTCTGGACCAGTACAGCAAGAAGATCTTTTCTTCTTCCACTCTGGGCATCAGAGCCTTGAACTATGTGGCTCACATGGGGAATTACCGGAAGGCTATCCTTAGTGAGGTGGAAGCCAAGTTGGACTCCCTTCCTCAGTCCCAGACTAAACAGGAAGTGACAGACCTGGTCCACTCTGCACATTCAGCCAGTAGGCACATGCTACACACTACTTACGATGTGGTGGAGGCTACTGGATGAAGCTCAGCATTCGCCATGAGTCTGCGGTGAAATGCCTGGCTTCAGGTGTCAGGTCTGGCCTCAGAAGTACAATCCACCATTCAGGACGCCCCCTTCCGAGGTTCGGTGTTGTTTGGTGGTGATGTCAAGGACATCATTACTGGACTGAGAGAGAACGGCACTGCTCTCAAGGAGGTTGACTCCATGTACAGAGCCCCTCAAGCACAGTGTTGTTCCTTTCACCGTCGCACATGGCCTAAGGCGAAACCACAGGGGAAAGTGGGCCAACCAACGCCAGGCCCTTCTGGCTACGAGACCCCCCCCACCCAAACGGGCTGCGGGAGCTCCAGCCATGGCGCTGCCCCACACCTCCTGACTCCCTCTGTCTCCCATAGCCTCTGGTCAATCCAGAGGAACCGGTAGGAGGGAGATTCTCCCAACATCTGCTGGGTTAGGAGAGGCTCACTTCCGACTCTTGAGTCCTCCAGCTCATAGCAGAGGGCCACGCCATAGAGTTTCTTCAGAAACCTCCAAGAACCCACCCCCCCCCCATCATCTTACTCCCCAGATAATCTTCTCAGGGTCCAGGAAGAAATCTCCTCCCTTCTGTTGAAGGAGGCAATAGAACCCATCCCTTCCCCTCTTCTGGGGACAGGCTTCTACTCCCATTTCTTCCTGGTCCCCAAGAAGACAGGAGACATGAGGCCTATTCTGGATCTCAGCTCTCTAAATCTGTTTGTGGAGTACAAAAGGTTCAGGATGCACTCCCTTCAGAGTCTCCTGCCCCTCTTCGGCCGGGACTGTGGCTGTGTGCTCTGGACATGCAGGACGCCTACCTGCATATCCTTATCCGCCCTTCCCACCACAAATACCTCTGGTTTGCTTTCCAGGGGGACCACTACCAGTTCAAGACCCTGCCATTTGGTCTTTCCTTGGCCCCCCCCCGAGTATTCACCAAATGCCTGTCTGTGGTGGCAGCCCACCTGCATACTCGGGGAGTGCAGGTTTTCCTGTACCTGGACGATTGGCTCCTGGCGGCCCAGTCCAGGAAGGAACTCCTGCGTTCCCTTTGCCTTACCAGGCAGTTTTTTTCTAGCCTGGGTATTACCATCAACCAGGCAAAATCCCATTTGATCCCATCACAACACCTCCAGTTCATTGGAGCGATTCTGGACACAACCACCGGTATGGCCTTTCTACCCCCAGACAGGGTAGCCACACTCCAGGCTCAGGCAAGTTTTCTGGCCTCTCACAGGTGGATTCCCGCCAGGTCAGTCCTTCACCTTCTGGGGCTCATGGCAGCTGCAATTCCGACAGTTCCGCACACTCGGCTCCACATGAAAATCTCTCAGTGGACTTTCGGTCTCAGTGGGATCAATTGGTCAACAACTTGGACCAAGAGGTGCTAGTCTCGACCACGATGCTTCGGGATTTGCACTGGTGGTTGGTTCAGGAGAACCTCTGTCGGGGAGTTCCCTTCTGTCTTCCTCCCCCCTCCCAAACACTAATGACAGATGCCTTGGGCGAAGGTTGGGGAGCTCATTTGGGTTCCCATTGGACCCAGGGCTCATGGTTCATACTCGAGCAGACACTTCACATCAACGTGCTTGAGCTCCAAGCGGTGTTGTACGCTCTGCAAGCCCTACACGCCTTTCTGCTTCCTGGCCACCTAGCTGTTCAGACTGACAACATGAGTGTAGTCTGGTACCTCAACAAACAGGGGGGGACTCCTTCCTACCCTCTTTGTCGGGAAGCAATGCGGGTCTGGGAATGGGTGACCCTCCACAACCTTCACCTCATGGCAGTCCACGTCCCGGGGGTGGAGAATTCATTGGCAGATCACTTGAGCCGATCCTCGGCACAACCTCACGAGTGGGAATTGGATCAGGAAATAGCAGACGGCATCTTCCTACGTTGGGGAACACCTCAGGTCGACCTGTTCGCGTTCCCACTAAACGCAAAACTGCCCACCTTCTGCCCGCTCGCTCCAGAGTGCGGGCAACTCTGGAGAGACGCTCTGTCTCTCAACTGGAGGGGCAGATTCGTTTATGCTTTTCCCCCAATTCCATTGATTTCAAGGATCCTGCACAAGCTCAGCTCAGAAGCGGCCTGCATGATTCTCATCGCTCCCTTCTGGCCCAGGCAAGTTTGGTTCTCTCTTCTGCAACAGTACTCAGAGGAACCTCCGATTCCTCTTCCACTTTCGTGACTACTGTTAACCCAGGATTGGAGATCCCTGGTCCATCCGGGCCTCAAGTCCCTTCAGCTGCATGCTTGGCTCCTACAGATGTAGCACAAGCCCATTTTGGGGTTTCTTCTCAAGTGGCAGAGATCTTGCTGGAGGCCAGGAAGCCATCCACTCACTCCACCTATGCCATGAAATGGAAACGGTTTTCCATTTGGGCCTCGTCCAAAAACCTGGAACCTTTCTCCTGCCCTGTTGGGCGGATACTGGACTACATGCGTTATCTCTTCGACCTGGGTCTCAGTCACTCCTCTTTGAAAGTTCACATGGCGGCTCTAGCTGCTTATCGTGTTCCCTTTGGGGACAGAACTTTCTTTCAGCTGGAGGTCGCGAAGACCTTTCTACGAGGGGTTCTTCATCTGAGACCCCCCATTCGGGTTCCTGCCCCTCCTTGGGATTTGAAATTCATTCTTGAGAAGCTTACGCTGTCTTCCTTTGAGCCGGCAGCCTCAGCAGATCTTAAGTCCCTTTCATGGAAGGCACTCTTCCTAGTGGCCATTACTTCCGCTTGAAGAATTTCCGAGCTCCAGGCCTTGATGTGCACAATTCCATATTTGATTTTTCACAAGGAACACGTGGCTCTGCGCAACAATCCTAAGTTTCTCCTTAAGGTGGTAGCGGGATCTACATTAAATCAGTCCATTGAACTGTCTGCCTTTTTCACGCAGCACTCCAATCACGGGGAGTATCTTTTGCATACTCTGGACATTCACCGGATTCTGAGATACTACACCAAGAGGACGAAGAATCTCAGAAAGACTTGACCAACTATTTGTTTCTTTTGCAAGCAATAGTGTTTCCAAACAATGTTTGCCCAAATAGTTGGCTCACTGTATCACTTTTTGTTACGGCAAGTTATCACAAGACCTTGTCAGGTCAGGTCAGAGGTCACTCCACCAGGGGTGTCGTGGCCTCTGCTGCTTGTTTCAAGAATGTGTCGGTGGCTGACATTTACGCAGCTGCAACTTGGACTTCTGTCCATACCTTTATGAAACACTACAGTTTGGACATTGCCTCTTGCTGTAGAGCAGGCTTCGGGTTGGCTGTTCTGCAAGGACTTCTTTCTTAAGTCCTCTTCAGCCAGAGGATCTCTTATGAGTAGTTTCCTCCTCCTGTGTGCTTTTCTTTGTTCCAGACTGCTTGGGATTCAGTCCTATATGTAATTACCTACTGCAAGAGCCCTCTCAAAGTAAGATAGTACAGTTACATAAGAACTTACCGTAAGAGTAGATCTTCGAGAGAGGCTCTTGCAGTAGGTAATACCTTCCCGCCCTCCACCCCCCTTAGCTTTTTCAGCTCCTGTTCCAGGAAGAGAAATCTCTGCTTCTCTTTCGTCTCACCTTTTTGGTCTTTGGCGGGAAAGAACTGGAAGGTGGGCATGAGGGACCGCTCCTTTATACTGACGTCGCCTGACGCCGACCACCTGACATGGGGGCGGTCCCTAACAGAGACTGCTAGCTAGAAATTTTTCCGTGGGGTCCTAACGCCTGCCATCTACAGTCCTATATGTAATTACCTACTGCAAGAGCCTCTCTCGAAGATCTACTGTTACGTAACTGTACTTTTTTTTTCCGTCTTGATTTTTAACCTCCCCGGCAGGCCGCTGCCTGGCGTCAGCCAACCTACCGGACTCCAAGGGTCATTCTTGATTTTGTAATGCTCAGCGTGTCCTGGTGTATCCCAGAAAGCTGGCCCAGAGGCTTCATCCTGCCGCTGCACCCGCATTCCCATTTTCTCCCCAATTATCGAGGCCCCAGAACGCAGTAGCGATAATGCGTGTGGAGGCGTGAGGCACACTATGCCCGGTGTTGGCCCCCACCACCCTCCCCGGCCTAGCACCAGGCTCCTCATGCATGGCACTGCTACTCTGCCTCCACCAGTAGGTGGCCAAGCACCAAGGAGACCTTTGGATCCCTCCCGAGGAGGTGAGCTGCCAGCCAGCAGCTCAATCGGCTCCTCGCTCTCCCACCCAGCTGATCCCCGGTCCCCCCGAGTACGAGTCTGAACCCGGGTCGCTGGCATGTCGCGAGGTGTGGCATCCAGCACCTCAACCCTCAGCACCACTGGTCTGGCCAAGAAATTTAACTTTTTTATATGAAAGTTCAGAGCTGCACTAGCATCTGTTAGCCATTTGGTCAAAACAACACCATCTTTCAGACTACACCGAGTACCAGAGTACTGAAAATATCTCCTGTACATTTTACTGGTGTAAAATACCTCCCATTTGATGAATGTTCCACACCCTTAATAAAAGCCTGAATCAGCTTGGGGGCGGGGGGGGTTGTGGTTGTGGTGGTGGTGGGGTGGAGGTGGGACTTTTCTAGATCATTAGTTTTTATTGTAAATGTTATGTCCTTAAAGTTGAAAACTGTCTGAATTATTTCTCATTTCTTGTGCTTTAACTATAAACTTTTCTTTACCTTTCCAGATATTCAATGGAAAGTGCTTCTATCTGCAAGACACGTTAGTTATGCAAGAATCTCAAGAAGAGAATTTCGAACTGCCTTGTTACTGCATGCTCCATCTCATGATAGAATTAGTACTGGGAATAACAAGGGCAACAAGAGGACACATTAGCAGTGGAGTGGCAGATGCCCTCTTGGGACCAGGTCCTGAACCTGTAATTTATTATTAATGGAAACCATAGTGATGAAAAGTGCTGAATCATCTCTATAGTAATGAAGTGCTCCATCACAACATAAATCAAGATTGGAAAGCAAGCAGGAAAGAACATGTTCGCATCCTAGATGGACTTAAAGTCTTTTTCTGTCATCCCTATTTATGTTTCTATGGAAAAACTTGTAGAAACACACCTACAGTATATTGTGCATGATTGCATGTACAGTGTGTGTGTGTGTGTGTGTGTGTGTGTGTGTGTGTGCGTGTGTACGCGCAGTCTGTAGCTGACTTTTACAAACATAGAAAGATAGAAGCTGATGGCAGGTAAGGGCCACCTGGCCCATCTAGTCTGCCCTGTTTTGTTGCATTGCTTACAGTGTACATCCCTCCAGGTCTGCGGCACTTTCTCTGCCACCCCCTTACCTATCACTTATGTTTATACCTTGTGTTTATCCCAGACTTTTTTGAATCCCACCACTGTTTTTGCCCCTACAGCCTCTGCTGGAAGACTGTTTCAGGCATCCACCACCCCTCTGGCCCCATGGCTTTCTCCACCATCAGATTTACGAGTGCTTTCCTGACCCTTTCCTCAGAAAAGGGACTGGTGTCCATTCCCTTCCCCTAATCTCTTGGTGCTTATTTGTGGTCTCTCCCCTTCCCCCTCAACTATAAATATTGATCAGAAATTTTTAAGATATTTGCATTTTCTTGGTCCTCCTCAGTATAGCCCCCTGCCTCCTGTATTAACTGTGCAGTCCCCTCTCTTGGTCTTCCTTTTCTTACTGATATACCTGAAAAATGCCTTGTCCCTCTTTGATACTGTCTGTGCTGTTCTTTCCTCAGCTTGCACTTTTGCGCTCCATACTGACCTCTCTGCCCTCCTCTCTCTGGGTCTCCTTATACCTTCTGAATGCCATTGTTCTTGCCCTTACCTTTTCTGCCACTTCCCTCAAGAATCATAATAGTCTCCCCCCCCCTGTTTTTGCTTATTTGCCTGACATACAGGTTTGTAACCTTTACTGTGCTTTCTTTTATTCTGGCCTATTTTCCCCCCACACCTCCTCAACATCTCCCACCACCATGTCTTCTTGGATGCATTCTCCTATCTTTATAAAGTCAGACCATCTGAAATTCAGGGTCCTCATCCTCGTGCAGCTGAATTCCACTGCTGTACCTATATTAAATCATTCTGTGTGATGGTCACTGGTCCCCAGATGACGCCCTACTCTGATGTCCACCACACTGTCTCCATTCATAAGTACCAGGTCCAGTATTGCCCCACCCGAGTGGGTTCACTGACCAGCTGCCTGAGGAATGCCCCCTGCAGGGAATCCAAGATGTCTCTGCTCCTAACTGATGCTGCAGCAGGTAGGCGCCACTCTACATCTGGCAGATTAAAGTCCCCCACCAACACCACCTCCCCCTTCTTAGCCATTTTGCCTGTCTTCCAGCATCTCGTTGTCTATGTCCTCTCCCTGTGTTGGAGACCTGTATATCATTCCCATGCGAATGGTGGCTCCTTTTCCAGACTCAAGGTTGACCTTCAACACCTCAATCCCTGCCCCCGTCCTCTCTGTATCTCTATCACTTTGATGTTTTTCTTAATATAAAGCACCACTCCCGCATCTTTCCTTCCTACTTTGTCCCTTCTAAAAATTGTGTAGCCAGGTATGACCATTTTCCAGTCATGGCTGTTTGTGCACCATGTTTCAGTGATGGCCACAATATCCAGGCTGCCTCAGCCATGGTGTCCTCCAGGTCTGGTATCTTATTTCCCAGACTTCTAGCATTGGCACACATGGCTGTCCAGATTTTGTCAGTTCTACTGTTGCCCCTTCTCATGTTGTCTAGTTGTTCCCTCTTGTTCTCCGTTGCATACTGCCTGCTTCTCTTCCCCCTTCCTCCCATGCTGATCCCTTGCAACCTTGGTTTTCCTTCCTTTTGGTGGGAATCCTTTGCCCCAGAAATTCTCTACCCTCCATCATAGCCAAAGGGGCAGTTTCTGACACCCCTTTGCCTTCCACCACCTCCTTGGCTAATTTAAATGCCTATCAAAGTAACACTTAAACCATCTACTGAGGACTGCCACTCCCTTCCTGGATGGATGCAGGCCACCCCCCCAATACAATTTGTGATCCCTCCAGGTGGAGCCCCAGTCCCAATGTAGCCATACCCCTCCTCTCTGCACCATTCCTTGAACCATAAGTTTAAGGCCTTAGTGTGGAGAGCCCTCTCCATCCACCTGTTGTAGACAAGCAGCACTTCCATAAAGGCTACAGTTTGCACTACTTGCCTAATATCCTTCCCCAGCTCCCTAAACTGCTCCTGCACTGCCCCATCCCTTCCAGAGCTAGGTCATTCATTCCCAGGTAGACAATCATGTCCTGCTCCCCCTTCCTTTCTATAGCCCTCTCAATCTGCTGAATATGCTTTCCATCCCTCCAAGCTAATGCACCAGGTAGGCACTTAACCTCCCTCTCTACCCCCTTTCATTCACCCAACTCCATCCTCCTAACAATAGAGTCCCCCACTAGAAGTTGCTTCTTCCTTCTCTTTGGGGCCACCTTCCCCCTCCTGGAGACTCCATTTGGGTGTTCCCGCACATCCTCTCCATCCATCACCTCGGGTGCCCCTTCATGGCAGTCCTGTTCTGCCAGAATGGCATAGAAATTTCTTAGTGGCACTGGATGAGGAGTGTGCATGTTAACTGCTCCCCCCAGCCTTCCCAATCCTACCACCCTGCCCTCCTTGAGTCCACCTTAGTACAATCACTACTTCCTTCTGGCAACCTTTGAGGTAGCAGTGTCTGGCTAGGTATTCCCTGGGTGAGACAGATGGTCCCCTGACTCCTTGCTAACATGATTTTGAGTCTCATGACATTCTTCTAACTCTCTGCCAGCCCTGATTGGAGCCTTGAGACCTATTCCCTCCTCCCAGAAAGGCACACACAGATGGGACACAGCACAGCCTCCAGAATGTCGCCCTATAGGCTGCCACCCCACAACCACTGCATTGCACCACTCCCTGCATTTCCTTTTCCCTGTTTTTCTAGTCCTTGCCTATTTTTTTGTCCCCAGACCCAATCAGGCTACTACTACGCTTTATGCTTCTGTGCCCCTAGACCCTGGAAGCTCCTGTGGTAAAGAAACTGCTCCTTGGGCCATCCTAGCTTACATGGGCAGTTACTGTTTGGAATTTCAAATTATCTGCCACCACCTGTTTTTTTTTTTTTGTCTGGAACCAGAAAACTGCCTTCTGCCTTCTGCTTAGGGTCAAGAAGGTCAACACAGGAACTATTGGTAGAATGTACTTTGGAGAAGGACTGCAAACAGAGTCCAGCAAAAACAATATAAATTACTTTTCAATAATGAAGCTGTCACTGGTTCTATCAAAAATAGATTCTTTAGTAGAAGATACTACAGGTATTTATAAACAGAATATATTTACAGTATGACAAAAGGGTTACACGTTTACTGAGCATAGAAAATAAAGTAAGTTAAACAAATACCTCAAACTTTAGCTTCACCTAAAGTGTCTTTACCTGCCACTAGCTGCAGAAGACACTTCCCCTTGGCTGTGCTCCCCTCACCATTCAACTAGCTAGCTTCCCTTGTCAGGGCTATATATATATATATATATATATATAAGAGAGAGAGAGAGAAACAGATTTCTGTCCCTTCACTTATATGTAGTCTTGGCTGTGGTGACAGCGTGACAGTACCCCCAGCATCCCAACCCGTGTGTGTGTGACAGCATCTCCTTTGTACTTCTTCAGTATCTCTGAGGTTTTTATGACATTCACCTGCACTGTTGTCTGCCCTCCGAACATATCCCAAGAAAAGACCCTCACAATGACTTTATGGCTTAATTGTCTCCTGCCTATCAGCAAGTCTTGTTTAAACTTCCCACGAGAGAGCTGGCACTTTCATGGTGGATGAACAGCCCCCATGAATTGCCTCTACATGTGACCAGGCAGCCATTTTGTGCAGCACAAACAGAACCTGTAACAGCAGAATATTAAACTACAGAAAAGGAATAGATGAACCTGGCCACATTAAGAAAATTTAAACAGGAAAGGAATAAATGGATCTGATCACATATCCTGTCACATCTCCCCCCTTCCCAGACAACGAAGGTGTGTATCTTTTGGGTGACCCCCAAGAGGCAATGCCATTCATGTAAGGACTGGGGAGCACCTAAAGGAACATTCCATGCACTTAGCCCTGCCTTGACAGTCCAGCCGCACTGGCATTCTAAGCACCTCTCTGGTGCTGGATGGTCATGTTATAAGACTGTGGGATCAAACTCCAGCACAACAATTTTGTATTTTGCCCACTCGTTCTATGGAGCCATGTCAGGGGATTATGATCTGTGACCACAGTGAACTCCTGCCCAGAATTGTGACATATGCTTCCTCCTTGGGCAGAAGCTTCTGTCTCAGATACACCAGGGGGTGTTCTTCCCCTTGTGGTGTAACCTGTTTCAGGACAGTGCCCAGCCTATGGTCAAGGCATCCACATTCACTATGAACCTGAGGTCATAACTGTGGCTAGTAAGCACAAATGACCCACATAATGTCTCCTTCAACTGTTGGAAGGCAGATTCACGGTCCTCTGTCCATACAACTTTCTCAGGCATTTTCTGTTTTGTTAGGTCTATCAGGGGCCTGGTCACATCACTTTAGTGAGGGACAAACCTTCTGCAGTACCTGACTGTCCCCAGAAATGACATTACCTTTTTTTTTTTCATGGCAGGGCTGGGCCAGGCCTGGATGGGGTCAACCTTCACAGGCTGTGAACGGATGCATTCACTGCCCACCCGGTGCCCAAGGTAGGACACTTTGGCCATGCCTGCTTGACATTTTTTTACCTTAACTGTCAGCCCTGCAGTCTTCAGTCAGCAGAATGCTGCCATCACTTACCTGACATGATCCTCCCATGTCTGGCTGTAAATGGCTATGTCATCCAGTTATGCCAGTGCATATTCACCTGCTCCAGCCAGAATGTGATCCACAAGTCACTGGAAGGTTGTGGGTGCATTCTTCATCCGAAATGGCATTACTTGGAATTCAAATAGGCCAAATGAGGTGACAAAAGCAGACTTCTCTCTGGTTGCAGGGGTTAGGGGTACCTGCCAGTAGCCCTTTGTCAGGTCTATCACGATCATGAACCAGGGTCCCCCCAGCCATGTCAAGGTCTCATCTGTTCTGGGTATGGGGTAGGCATCCAACAACATGCAACTGTTGAGTCTCCGGTAGTTGACTCAGAACTGTGTGGTACCATCCTTCTAGGGGATCAGAACCACAGGCGAGGCCCAGGGGCTACAGGACTCCTGATCACTCCAAGGGCCAGCATCTCCCTGATTTCCTCTTGCATGGTCTGCTTAACCCCCGCTGGTACCCTGAAGGGGAACTGCCTCAGTGGCATTTAAGTCCCAGGGTCCACATGGTGTTCAGCCATCATGGAGTACCCTGGTTTCCCTGTGAACATGTCCCCAAATGCTCGCAGCACCCCTCTCATCTCCTCTGCCTGGGCCAATGTCAGCTGCCCTGCAAGGGTGAGGTTATCCACTGAGGATCCCTCCCATACTTTCCCAAGGAGGTCCACCATGAGATCAGTCTCATTTTCCTCTTCTGGTGCACTGCAGACAGTGAGGACCATTTCCTCCCTATTGTAGTTGGTCTTCATCATGTTAACATGATATACCCTCTACCTGCACCTTGTCAGGCAGTCCTACTATATAACGGACCTCACTCACCTTCCTGATTATGGAGAATGGGCCCTCCCATGCTGTCTGCAATTTATTTTGTCAGACTGGGACAAGTACCATTGCTTGCTGTTTAACTTCCTAATCCTGGGCTCTGGCCCCGTGGTCATACCAGGTTTTCTGCCACTGTTGTGCCGTGACTAGGTGCTCCTGAGCAAGTCCCATGAGCTCCTTAAACCGGGTCCTGAAATTCAGGATGTACTCCACAACAGGTTCCCTTGGGAGGCAAGGTCACCTTCCCATTCATCCCTGACTAAATCTAAGGACCCCCTCTCCCTATGATCAAAAGGAGCTCGAAGGGTGAGAACCCTGTGGACTCCTGTGGGACTTCTCTGTATGCAAACAGGAGGTGGAGCAAATACTTGTCCCATCCCTCTTGTGCTAGTCAGCAAATGTCCTGAGCATAGCTTTGAGGGGTTCATTGAACCACTCGACCAGGCTATTTGTCTCGGGGTGATAGGGTGAGGCAGGGAGCTGTTTCACAGCATACATCTCCCACAGACTAGTCATTAATGACAACATGAAATTTGTCCCCTGGTCTGACAAAATCTCTTGGGGAAATCCCACTCAGCTAAAGATTCACAGGAGTTCATCAGCCTCGTTTTCTGCCTCAGTGGAAGATATGGCCACTGCCTCGGGGTACCTCATTGTGTAGTTCATGACAACCAGTATGTATTTTTTGTCCATGTGACTTGGGGTGCTCAGGGGCCCCACTATATCCACAGCTACCATTTTAAAGTGTTCATCAATGATAGGCAGGGGCACCAAAGCTGCCTTAGCTTTGTCCCCTACCTTTCCCACTCAATAGCACTGTAGGCAAGTCCGACAGTAATTTGCCACATCTGTGTACATGCTCAGCCAAAAGAAGTTTTTGGTAAGCCACCTTTTTGTGCAATTGATACCCAGGTGGCCTGACAAAGGGATTTTAATGGGTCAGTGCCTAAAGCTGCTTACGGAAGTCCCTGGAGACCACCAGCTGCTGGAGTACCTCTCCCTCTAGCCCTCCCTGTGGTATACACTTCCTGTACGATAGCCCATTCCCCCATAAAACTGACTTTTTGCTCCCCTGAGAGTCCTCAGCACTATCTGCTAGCTCTCTTTCAGATTCTGGAGAATAAGATCAGCCAGCTGAGCTCTGCCCATCTCCTCCTGTCTGACCCTCCCCAACTCCCCTTCAGAAGGAAATCTGTCCCTAGCAGATACCTCCTTTGTTTGCAGCTGGGGCTCAGGGCTACTACTCCTAGCTAGCCTCTCATCCACACTAGCTGCTTCCTCAACTGCTGATGGAGGGGTTAGCGCAGGCTGTGTTGCCCCCTCTTCACACTCAGAAGCTTGCCCTTTCACCTGACTGCAGGTAGTAACACACATTAGGTTTTCCCTGTAGTCAAAATCATTCCCAACTATAACATCCAGAGGGAGATCAGGTACAACTCCCACCTCCTGTATCCCACTGGCCACCATCCCAGCTCAGGAAGCCATTGGCACTTGGACTACTGGACTTGTGACTCCCCGAATCTTGGAAAACTACCCTGGCAGAATCTGCCTCACCTGGATCAGAGCCTACATCACCATGGAGATGGAGGTGCCAGTGTCCCTCAATCCCTGTGTTACTATCCCATTAACTAGGATAGGGTGCATATGCATGGAGGAGTTTGGTGGCACTAGAGTGGCCCCTATGAGTTACCAGTACATGTGACCAGGCAGCCATTTTGTGCAGCCCAAACAGAACCTGTAAGCAGAAAATTAAACTCCAGAAAAGGAATAGATGAATCTAGCCACATTAAGAATATTTGAACAATGGAAAAGGAATAGATGGATCTGTTCACATTTCCTGTCACACTCAATAATACCTAGCAGGATTTTTATAGCAAGTCCCTACACCCTACTATATCTAGCAACTACTTAACAGTAGGTATGAGCAAGCATTTCATGTCCAGATCCAAAATGGTAGCACAAAATCCTGTGCTGAAATGGGAGTTGGGTTCGCTGACAATATAAAAATGATTTTCAGGCCTTTTGTGAATTTTTTTTTATTTAGCAGTATCCACCAAACATTTCACCCTCTAAGGACTTCTTCAGGGGAATTACTTTCCTACATAAGTAATAAACAAATTTCAGTGTTTCTGTCCATGCTGCAAAATATAGTAAAATGTCATAATATTTGAGCATAGATGGTTGCTCACATAGCGTGTCCCTTGTAAATCAGTACCTGGCTACACTCCTGGCCTTACATGTCTCTGTTTTTCCTGTACATATATATATATATATTTAATATATGGATTGTCAAATTAATACCATCAGAAGCCATACAAAAAAATTCTGGTAATAGTATGGCTCCTGAACCGATAATACCACTGCTCCCGAGTGATAATACTATCGTTCAGGAGCCGAAATACTATCGTTCAGGACCTGAACAATAGTATTATCACCAAAGATGAACAGCGCAAGCACAAGTCTATCTTGTCACGTCTTTTAAGCGTGCCTTCCGATTGACGCGTTTCCAGCCCAAACAGTTTGAAAAACATGGCGGCAGATTCTCGCTTAGCGAGAGGACACTATGCGGAGTCCACAGTGACAAAACTTCAGTTTTTTTCGCGGTATCTACAAATGAAAATGTATTCGCTGAACTGTGCTCACCCATCCCCAAAACAAAAGGTAAAAGAAAATGAAATTGTTGCTATGCATGTGTGCGAGTCATGGAAGGCAGGCAGACCAGGCAACACTGTGTGACAGGATGTGGCAGTCGGCTACGAGCGCAAGATTCCTTTAGTTAACAGCCGACTGGTTGCAGCAAAATGATCAAAAAAAAAAAAGTCGGATCCATATATTAAAAAAAATAATAGATAGGTAACTGGGCATTACTGGTGAGATACCATCTCGAGGTTCTGGACACTGAAACCTCTTGAGCTTCACTCTCGAGATTCCTATGTGTCCAGAACCTCTCAATGGTATTACTCACCAGTAATACCCAGTTACCTATCCATTATTCTATTTATATTTAGTGAGATGTTAAGGCCTTTATTTTGTGGTTACAGCCACTCAACCTCAGTCAGCATTTTTATATTAAAGAGAACTCACTATCACATTTCTGGGTTGTTCATTGTGCAATGCAGCACAAGAAACTGGCATTCTGGTTCCCTCTTGAGCTCACCACACCCCTGATCCTTTGTGCCAACATCACATCATACCAATGTTTTCACACAGCCAGGTACTGAATTACTGTAGACAAGGGGGAACTATGAGCATATAATACTCTAACAATATAATAGGTGCCACTGGTGCTGATTCACCCAACAGTTTGCAGTCTAGCACAAAGGGAAATGGAAATGTGTGTTGCTGAGGCAGTGAAAGTATATGAATGCAAATGTTTTACTTGTTTCATAGCAAATAATTACTGAAGAAAATGAAGTAAAAATATCAAGCAGCTTGTATGTGTTAAAGCAAGAAATAGGTATGCCAGTAACAATGCTGAAATGTAACGGAATATTAATTCCTGGTCCTTGTTTTTTAAATCTAGATAACCAGACTTTTAAATCACGTGATAACCACCCAGTTAATATTTTGCATTACAACTGGGTGGTTGTAATCACTGCTTGTCAATCAAAGTCATGCTTCAAAACCTCATTGGCCATTACACTGTGTGTGGGCAGGCCGAACATCTAAGCCAACATGGCGGTTCCATTCCTCTGATACCCAGCACTGCACTCATTATTTTCCTCACACTCTAACAGTCTGAAGGAATGAACTGTAACATATATATATATTAGAGGCAAAAAACTCCGTTTAATGCATTAGTTAGGGTTGTTCCACAGCGACAAAAGTGAGGAAATTCGGTGTTAGGGTTGAAACCCCTTGGACCCTGCTCACCCCCAACCAGCATTGGGTGTGCATTAGATCATCAGTCCAACTCTCACCCCATCACATGTGTGAAAGCAGCAGAAGTATAGGAGAATGGGGTGAGAGTTGGGACCGACGACTCCCAATGCACACCCCAATGCCGGTTGGGGGGTGAGCAGCGGGTCCAAGGGGGGTTTTCAACCCTAACACCAAATTTCCTCACTTTTGTCACTGTGGAACAACCCTAACTAATGCATTAAACAGAGTTTTTTTGGCTCTAATTTCCCTTCTTTTTGAGAATGATAATGAGAAATAGTGAATGTAATGCGGCGGCAGGATGTCTTGAGGCATAGTAACAGGAACAGCAACGCAAACAGAAGTGCTAACAGTGGCGCAAATGGTAATGCAAGTGCGAATGAGAACAGAAAGGGTAACGCACACGGTGGCATAGACGGGAACGGTCTGCCACGTAATGTGTTGTCACATAGTAACATGGTGCCTGAAAACGGAAATGTCAATGGGCATGGTGACGCAAAGTGAAACAGAAAAAGAAACAGTACTGTAAACACAAATTGCAAAAAATAACAGAAACGCAAGCGCAAATAAAAACGCAAAGGATAACGCACATGGTGGCGTAGACGTCAATGGTAAGTGAAACGGGTACGGAACCACAAGCAGAAAGGGCAACGGTAACAGTAATGTAAGCGCGACAGGCTGGTTTTCCCAAAATCTGCATAGAGAAAGACAGTGAGTACAAAGAATGTATGCATAATAATGGGTATCGGAGCAGAAAATGAGGACTTGGAATACTAAATAGGTTATATCTCAGGAACCGCATACAACATACAAAAAAAATGTAAAAGTCATATGACTTATGACTGTCCTAGCTAGTTTTTTCTGATGAAAAGTCCGTATCTCGCAGCCGCTTCCGAGATACGAGCCCTGAAAGGCGCGTGAACGCTGTAATGTTATCCTATGGGAAAAAGAGAAGTTCGAGCACCATAACTTTGCCTCCCTGTAATATTTTTAACCAAACCACTGAAAGGCACATCTGTGGGCTGTTGGCTGTCTCCCTCAAATTTCAGGAAAAAAACCAAACCGTTATTTTGCAGCAGGGCGCCAAAGGATTCCTGTAATGCGTCGGGCGCCGTAATGTTATCCTATGGGAAAAACTGTCAACTTTGGAGTGCTGTAACTTTGCCACCATGTAATATTTTTTCAACACAACACTGAAAGGCACATCTGTGAGATGTCAGCTGCGTTCCCTCCAAATTTCAGCCCCAAACTCCCAACCGTTCTTTTGCAGCACAGTGCCAAATATTGCTGTCATTTTCCCACAGACTAGAAAACTACTGTCGCAATTTGGGAAAGCTTTCACAAAAATTTGCAACACTTTCATGAGCATGAAAGTACTTTGCTAAAGTACTTTTTCCAGAAATTTGAAAAACATATTTCTGGGGTGTTTTACCCCAAAATAAAGACATGGCTAGCATCCTCAGGGTCCGACTAGGTGAATACAAAAAGAATTAGGTTGCTACAGGGTCCCAAATATAAATGCCAAGCATTTTTCTGATCACTAACTGAAAACAAAATGGTGGATTTGCGAAAGTAACAGGGCCATTTGCGAAAGTAAAAATGCATTTGCGACACTGTCGAACTTTTTGTTAACTTTTCCCATTGACTTACAATGGGAAATTGTTTTTTGAATAACTTTTGAACCATTTAATATTTTTTCACCAAATCTTTGAAAGACACATCGGGGACCCCAGCACGCATCACGTTCCCTGAAGGATTTTGGGCGGTCGCGCAAACGTCGACCTATGCGGCATGACCGTAGGAATTCCAGAAAAGCTTAAACACGCCACAGATCACGCTAATAACTCCACAGCCTTATATCCAACCAGTACGAAACTTGGCAGATCCTAAGGCCTATGGTTCTTGATTGTGTATTCCAAATTTCAGGCAAATCTGTCAAATGGTTGCAAAGTTATTAAGGTGCAACATTTTGGGGTTTAACATAGAAATGGCTCCTCAACCCCTAACTGGTAGCACTACCGTGTTACCTATAATATATATATATATATATATATATATATATATATATATATATACACATATACATATATCTGGTTCATTCTGCCTCTGGAGGTACCTCCCCCTCCCACACCTTTCTAAATCCCTCTGTAGTGAGAGGTGGTAGGAGCCACCAGAAAGCAAAGCCACTTCCGCTGCAACTGCTAAGCTGCATGACGTGAGGTGTGTGGGTTAGAGAGAGCAACATTGGAGGAAAGTAAACAATAATCGTGGTGCTGTAAACCAAACCACAGCTGCTGTCAATATGGAAATTTGCATTATGATAAAAAAAAAAGAATGAAATGAAGGTCTCTACTTGAAAGAGAGACAGAGAGAGAGTGTGTGTGTGTGTGTGTGTGTGTGTGTGTGTGTCTCTCTCTTCTCATAAAAAAATAAGGACCAGCAATTAAATAAAATAAGAAATAGGTGCGTGGGCGTAAAACCAGAATTTTATGTACACCCTTGGTGTGGGATGCTTTTATAAACCCCTCAGGCTTCGCCCTTGGGGCTTATATAGAATCCCACACCTCGGGCATGAAAAACATTCTGGTTACACATACCCACCCATGTATTATTCTATATATAATAACTGGTGAACAATTTTTTCAATGTGCACAGCCAGTTGATATTTACCATAATGACCCGTGGGTTATTACGGCAAACATGCACTCTGTCACTCTAACTAGAGTGCTCTGCCATTGGCTCTGCTCCTGTTTCTGGGTGGGCTGAATGCTTTCTAAATCATGGCAGCTCTATATCTCCACTAGTGAGGGAGCCACCACACCTTTCCAGAACAGTACAAATATCTAGCTGGTTGATCCTGCCTTTATGTTTTTTTCAATAAACAGAAAAAAAGCTTTATCTGGTTGATCCTGCTGTTTGTCACTGTCAGCAGGAATGGCACCATCTGACAGCTCCACTGAACCAGTGAAATCACGATCCCAAATACTAGAAGATGGTAAGAAAATAAAATATCCTCATCCTGAGGAAAAACGGAGACAAAGAGTGTGTGTGTGTGTGTGTGTGTGTGTGTGTGTGTGTGTGTATGTGTGTAGTAGTAGTAGTAGCAAAAATTTTATTCACTTACATACAAAATGAATTGGATTTCTCCATTGAGCTGAGGCTCATTTCCAGTGAGGTTCTAAGTACAATTCCAGTTACTTTTACATATAAAATTGATCACATTCAGTAAAGTGACATACAATATATAATAAGACATACACAGAATCCAGTGTGGGATGATACATTAAGCAATAAAATTACACTTCTCGGACTAATATACATAGAACACTTAGGGACAATATATTACTTAGACATGACCATTACACTTCTCGTGTATGTGTGTGTGTGTGCTTGATAGACAGGGTCACAGCAATAGCACATTGAAAAAAATTGCTCACCAATATATTATAGAAAATAAGAGATGAGGAAGTGTGTATATGCAAGCAATAATACCTGACAGGGTGTATTAGTACCGGACCACCAGGGCGAATGAGGCCCATACGTAGGCAGAGGGCCTTATAGGCCCCTGGAAGGTCCGTATTGCCCAAACCGCCCAACCTGGAGGGTATTATTGCACTTAGAAAATGGGCAACTGTGTTAAATGTTTGAAAACAAATATGAAAATAAAAAATATATGTGAAATATATATAAAAATCAACTGAAATTAAGTTGTCTGGTTAAATAGTCCCTACATTGCTACAATTGCCACAGGTGGGAACTGCTGTTTTTCCCCCTTTGCTATCAGCATTTTTTTTTTCAGTTTGCTGTTTTGTCCCCCCCCCCACACACACACACACACACTGAGGCACCATAGTGCAGTTCTTTTATTTTTTGATGGGCGACTTGGATTTGAAAACATAGTGTGGTGAGAAGTATATGAAGAAAGGTACCCTTTGTTTTTTTTTTTTTATTGGTTTTGCGATGTGGCGCGAGTTTCAAACCCGGAAGTATACTGTAATGAGCAGGCTAGTGTAAAGCGATGGGAAACTGTGTTGACTGGAAAGAAAAAAGAAAGAAACTGGCAAAATATGAAGGTATGGCACTCAGGAGGCATGGCAGAGGTACAGTTTGGGTTCGGGAGGGATGGTCGAACTTCATGTGTTGCGGCATGTGTTGCGAGCAGCAGACTGTTCACCTGGTTGCCGACAGACTGCTGACTGGGAAAAAAAAAAGATTTTGCGACTAGCGCTTCTTTCTGCATTTTGATGTGTGTGTTTTCTGTGAACTTCTGTGTAGAGGTGGTAGCGATGTTGGATGCAGTGCTGAGCTATTTGTAAAGTGGAGAGTTACCGCGGCTGGGACAAGCGGGGAAGCTGCTTCTGGTATGGAGTGAAATTATGCTTTAGTGTGTGCTTAATATTAGAGATGCTGCTTATTAATCTATATGTGGGCATAGACTGGGAAAATGAGGAAAAGGTGATGAGCTGCAGTGAATGTTTCAGAAACAAGACAGTTGTGCTGGATGGGGGAGTTCGATTCCTCGCTAAGCGAGGAGAAAAAAATGGCGGTTATTTCAAATGGTGACATGGTGTTTTGGCCAATCAACAAGCAGGGTGGTGGGCACGCAAATACTTCAGTGGGTGAAGGGGCACTTGGGCTGGCACTTTTTATTTCCTGGGCATCCATTGAAAGTTAATGTACCCCCCTGGCAGGGGTACCAGCCAATCAGAGCCCAGGAAATAGAAAGCCCATTTTCTAAGATAATTTAATGCACACCCTCGGTGTGTGATGCTTTGATGAACCACTCAGGCTTCACTCTCAGGGCTTATGTGGCATCCCTCACCTCGGGTGCACATTAAATTATCATATCACACACATCCCCATCCTTTATTCTGTATTTACATAGAGAATGAAGTATGGGTCTGGGTGTGTAACGAGAATTTACACACACCCGAGGGGTGTGATGCTACATAAACCCCGAGAGCGAAGCTCGAGGGGTTTATGCGTAGCATCAAACCCCGAGAGTGTGTGTAAATTTGAGTTTTCACACATCCAGACCCATATTTTATTTTATATAATTGTTGGGTTTCTCTTTTTCACCTCAGCAATTATATAAAATAAAAAAGGCTGCTGTGCTGCCGCAGTCTGATTACGTCATGGCACGCAGTCAGCTTTCACTTTTGTTTTAAACATTTTTCTCGAATATTGTGATGGTGGTCGAGTCAGTAAAAATGAGGTACGTCAAAGTTTATTTTAAATGTTACTTATTGCCAAGTGTCCGTAGCAGTTTCTTTCCATGTTGGGTCTGCAGTTGGGAAGGAGACGGTGATAGAGAATTGAGGAGCTCGAGGAGGTGTGTGCGCAGAGTGGGGGAAACTGTGCACATGTTTGCCATTATAAACGCTCCTTTGTAACAGCAAATTACGCCATAGTTTCCCTATGGGAAAAAGAGGAAGCCATTTATTATTGCATTATAAAATATGGACAGAAACATTGATTTTTTAATTTTGTTACTTATGTGTAAAGTAATTCCACTGAAAAGCTCTTATAGGGTGAAACATTGGGGTACTGCTAAATAAAAACAAATTCACAAAAGGACTGAAAAATCCTTTTGTAGTTAGCAGACCCCACCCACCCACACACACACACACACACACACACACACATTTCTGTACAACTATTACATGTCATCTCTGAGAGGTCAGCTCCACTTACAGACAATATAGGCTTATCAAGGGCCATTACCTGTTATCACAACTTTTTTGAGGTTTAGCATAAAATTCTTGTTGAGATCTCAGTTGTGCCCTGGTTCAGATCTTTGGTTATATTCAGTTTAACTCTGCAGGAAATGAAATGAAAACAGAGTTTAACACTAAATGTGCTACCTTGGGCAAATCACTTAACCTCTCAGTGCTCCATTCCATCCAGATGTGGAAATGCTTAAAGGCAGGACCCTTCTGGAAACGAGATGTTGCATTTCACCTGAGCTATCCTGAGTAAATAAATTGTCATAAAAAAAAGTCTTAGGCTCCCCCCAGTTATGATCTCCATCAGGCACAGCTTCAAACTGGCCAAGCATCTGAGGATATGCAGCAGAACAATGATGCATTTGTAGTCACCCTGTTTGGCAAGAATGTCCCTGCAGTAACTGGGTCAACATCAGTGTTAACATTTACGACCCCTGCTCTGTGGGTTCATCCAAGGTTGTGGGACCTGGATTGCTAAACTGCTGGTTGGGGGGTTGTGTCTCAAGTTCAAGTAAACTGAACAGTGCCTCCAGACAAAGAAAATTAAAGTAGTCCTGGTGTAAGTACAGTACCAATCATTGGGATGTAGGACCTCCTCACCTTCCCACAGGATCACCCCACTCGGGGACCCACACCAAAAGAAAAGGGCTAGGCAGTACAAAAAAAAGCAGTAGGGATTTTTATCATGGGACTGGTCTTCTGTTGCCTTTCCAGGCACAGCCAATATGTATAGTGCAATTGCGATTACTTGGTTGTACTTCCAGTGCCCTTCTAGGCCCAGCTGATATAGAGATATATGAGGCAGCCCACCCCAAACCACACACACATATGCGCACGCACACACATGCACACACATACACAGTACCCTCTGCTCAGCTGTATTGTCAGGCAATACCGCTGCCCCACTGGTACCAATAATTACACCCTAGTTCTTAGGAAGCTCCTCAGTGCTTCACTGGGTACCCAGCCATTGAAATGGTGTAAATCCATAGATGTTGCACATGTTTAGCCAGTGTTGTTGCCATTCAAGAATTAAACTATTACTTTAACTTTGTTGCAGCAATCTCAGAATAAACCCCAACTGAGTATTTATACTCCTAATAAACCCCACCTGGATATTTGTATGCTTTATAAATCCCAGCTGGATATCTGTACTCCTACTAAACTCCCAGCTGGGTATCTGTACTCCCAGTAAACCCCAGCTGGATATCTGCATCCATACAATACAACCCCCAACTGGTTATTTTTATTCCTCACCAGATGGTCTAGTCTATGAACTGATTTTCCCAACCTGAACTAACAATGAAAGGGTGTGAAGCAGGGACAAGTCCCTGAGTTGTTCATGGTTCCCCAGTCCAGCAAGATATCCCTTGGTGCACAGAGAGTAGTAGTCAAGTCTCAGTCTCTCCTTTGGCTTGTTGCCTTCTTTTAATTGTGGCCTTAGCAGTAATGTACGAAGTTGCACTCAGCAAAATAGACATATAAGAAATCCAGTAAGAAATGTAAACTTTTAAAATGAGTTTGTGTCAACATTGTAGCTGATGGGAAATCAATAAAGTGCAAAAAAAAAAAAATACTCTACTATCTAAAAGCCTCAAATATTCTTTTGAAATCTCAGTTCTGGAGCAATTTTTATTATTTTTTAATTAAGTCTTTGGTAACCAGATAAGGCCCAGTAGACACAAGTGCCTGTTTTCAGGAGAGACCTGGGAGCACTGGGCGGTTAAGTGACTTGCTTAGAGTCCCACAGTATGCAAGTGGAGGTTGTGAGAATCAAACCCAGGTCTGGTCTGCTGGATGTACCAAGTTCGTTCATAGCTCGTTACTCTAACCTCTAGGCTATACTGCCAGCCCATTTTATTTGGCTGTTATACCTCAGCGCAAAATGTATGCTCCACCCGGCTCACATTTCAGACTATCCATTGCTCACATATCTGACTCCCTCAGGTCAGATTTTCTCACCCACCCACTCCACTCCCCAGCTCCTTGTCACCCACCTCCCCAGCCACTACTCTCTCTCTTCTGCTGTCACTCAACCCAACCAACAGTTCTGATAATCTTGACCCTAAGCTACTCTACCTCTGTGCATCTGCTATTGCTGATCCTATTTCCATGTTCCATGACCTTTATTTTCTCATTGGTATGGTCTGTGGTGTCTGGAAGAGTTTGAACGTTTCCCCCCTTCCACAAAGGTGATGACCCTTCCTTCTCTGGGGACTATTTTCCAATCTCCATTACTCCAGAAGTGGCTAAAGTTTATGAAAAAACAGTGCTGTCCCAACTTTTCTCCTTCCTTCCTTCCTTGCCTCATCTTCTTTCCTCAGTCCTTACTAAACAAGGTTCCAGAAGTTCCACTTAACCATCTTATCCCTCTTCAGGTTCACTGATTTTGCCTCAAAAGGGATAGATCAGGGCTACCTGCACATCTAAGCTATCTTTGCTGATGTTGCCAAGGAATTCATCACAAGTGTCCACCACATCCTAATTGACAAGCTTGTGAGTGTTGGCCTTTCTGATCTCTCAGTTTGATGGTTCCATGTTCACCAGTCCAACCAATTCCAATCATTCCTTGTAGATGATTCTCTTTTCCATGCCCCTACTCCCAGTTAGGTCAGATGCCCCCCAAGGTTTACCCCTAGAATTCAACTTGTTCCCAGGCATCCTCAATGCCTTACCAGTGCATGTTCTTCTGCAAAAATTCCAATGTACATGAATGACACCCTCAGCCACTGTACTGGAAGTGAAACTCCAGAAAAACTTTGATGACATTCAGTGCTGGTTCTAAGTAACCTGGGCCTTTGCTGTGGTACTTGAAGTTGCTCTAAGCATGCAGGTGGTTAGACCACAAATTCTTTTTACTATAATTTCTTTAGCCATACTATGTCATGCCCAGTTATCACAGCTGCAGAACTCCAACTTCCACTCCCACCTTGACATCTCCTTCTCCACCACCACAGGTTGCAGGACTTTTACTTGGTGGAATTGGTATGGTGAAACCTTTATCTATACCTTGCTTTCCCCACAGCTTTTCTTTCTCCTCCTCTTCCTTTCCTCAGATTTTCTACATGATAACACATGACAGATGACACTATAATGATGCAGCCATCTCTGGGCAGATAACTATGACAGCACACAAAAGTCTTGATGAATGTTCGATGCCCATATGATCCACAAGCATCAATGCATGACTTGCAAGGTTACAGGAAATTGAGGGAGATGAGTGATAGAGACACCACCCAGCCACACCACATTGACACCCCTCACCTCTCATGTCACCCAACTGAAAGACACTGAGATACCTAATACAGTGGAGTACACCAGGATGCAAGAAAATACTACAGAATTCTGCAGCAGAGTTATTGCAGAAAACAGTATAATTTCAATGGCAGTTAACCTTTTGTCATGAAGGAATCTGTGACACAGTGTTGCATCCAGGTGGACTCCATTGTACCTCACAAAAAAGCCTACTTCACTTTTCACTGACTGGTCACATACAAGCAAAAAATAAACAAATAAATAAATAAATAAAAAGATGTAGTGTTGTGCACTGCACCACCAGCAGTCAGTAAAATGTTAATTCTTTGCACATGAGGTGACAAAGGCATGTACCAATGTTTTCAGATCTTCCACGGCCATGTAGGGTTTGACCCAGGTGATCATTTCTGATCATGGTTGACCCCTTGATGTTTTAGCATCCACCTGTGATCCAAAACAACCCCCAGATCTTTTATCTTATCCATGGCTGTGATCAAAGAGCCTGCATCCCCCTGCAATTTATCTTATCTATGTGCCGTCACACGATGTAGACCTAACTTTCGACTAGTAATATCTCTATCTTATCTGGGTTATGCAGTAACCTGCTAGGCACCATCCATTTTTTTTTTTTTGGCTAAGCAGTTGTCTAGCATGAAGGTAGCATTTCTTTCACTGCATGCAAAAGACAAGTACAGTGGAGTATCATCTGCATAACAGTGAAACTCTAAGCTATACTGTCTTATGATCTCACATGATAATTCGTGATTCTCGGCAATTTATTATTTTTGCTAATCACAAATCACTCTTTTGGCAGAGATGAAGTGCTCTTTAGACCCACTTTCTTTACACTGAGAGAGAGATCTGGAAAGTGTACCAAGGCATACCGTATGAGGTGTTCTTGATCTCTAGCATTGCTGATAGGCTGCAGCAGGTCATATGGCATCATTCAGACTGGACAGCTTGGAACCACTCCATACAGTGGCCCTCCTATGATTCCTGCCAGGCAACCAACCAACCCCAGGGCTCCCTGAGACTTCCCTATATCCTCTTGGACCACACTACCCTGGGCTCACTTCGTAACACAGGGGATGCATTAAGGGGTTGATCCACAAAGGAATCTGTGCCCACCATGGGGTGTCTATGCAGACCAGAGCTGTGCAGAGGTCAAGCTCCTCACATGCAGAGACCTCTTCAAATCTTTAACCCTTGCTGTGCACCCCGCACTTAATCCAAAGTCATGCATGTGAGTGGCCAGGACAGGTGGGCAAGAAGGTGCGGGCAGATTTGTGCCACATGCAAAGAGTAGTTACTGACATGCAGACAGGGTGTCCGCTGTGTCTGCCTAGGGTCAGCATTAGTGGCTATACACCCATTCACACAGTCAAACTGTCTGTTCTGGGGCTAGTTGTCCCCCCTCCACTAGCCCCCAGCCCTCTGAGACTCCATAATGGGCTAAAGGCAGTACTAGTACTGGCTGGCAATATTGCCCTACACTAACCCTGTATGCTGAAGTTATGGCATCCTTAGAGGACTGCTGTATCCTGTGCTGCCAGGGATCCACTTGGGGACTTTGGACACCCATGGTCTGGACCAACTCCACCCAGCCCTGTTGCACTCTGTCCTGTATGCAGCTACACAGCAGTAGTGTATGGCATGTAGAGGTGTGGATACCATCTGTTGCGGACCAGCATCGAGATGCACAAAGGTGCAGCTGGGAAAAGCCCAATATGAATGTATTCTAGTTACCTTAGTGAGTATTTCATTGTACATGCAGAGCACAGGACCTAGAGGCAAGCAATTTAAAGGATTTCTGCCCTTTCCCTCTGGTTCATTTAAACTTCTGCAGTAATAAATTTTATAGCAGCAGGAGATTGAATAATGAAATTATTTGGAGTCTCTCCAGGTTGTAGGTGTTTCTGATCTAAAGCTGTACCAAACTGTTAGACATAAAAAGCAATCAACAAATCAGGGCACAGCAGATCAGCTGTATTCATTAATTAATGATCAGGAAATTGAAGAAAAATAAACTACAGTGTAACCATTTTGGCCTAGAAAGTAGCATTCTAGCACAGCTAAAAATCATGTACAGTACTCTAAACATTTAAACCGCAAAGCCCTCTCAGAGAAATTGGTTAATTTAAGGTATGTGGTTGTAATTCCATTTGTTATTAACCGTAAGACTGCAGCTTTTTTAATATTCAGCATCCCCATTCCCTAATGTAATCAGTTTTTTAAATGGGGGTGCTTTGCGTCTTAAATATTCAGAGTGCTGAGAAGGATTTTTAACTATGCTGAGGAAGTCACTTTCTGTGGTGAAACATTAATATTGTACATTTATTGCAACTTATAGTAGGATAGTACAGCTGAGATGCAACATCTCATTCCCAGTGGGGTCCTGCTGCTACCCATTTCTGCAGTTGGGTGCACTGGAGTACTGAGAGGTTAAGCAACTTACTCATGGTCAAACAATGAGAACTTGGCCCTGGTGGGGTTTGAACCTGTGACCTCCCAATTCCCAAGCCAGTTCTCTAGCCACTAGACTCCACACTGTCTAATGTGTACACGTTTTCCCACTTCTGTGATTTTGTCTGTTTCTGACAGTGACCAATAATGTGAAGTTACTAATGAAATTATCTTGTTAAAGGTTTGCTCCCTGAGAGACACAATGGTCATTAGTGAACAATAAAGGACCCCAACCATAATATGTGTTTTTTTTATCAGTATTCATGTATATTTTTGTTAAAAACATCCTACTGACCACAGAAGCAGCTGACCATCCATTAACCGAAAGTGCTGCCTCTTTCTGATTTCATGCAGTCTCACAGGGAGTTCTGGGAGACATGGGGAGGGGGAATACCTGTTATGGCCTGTGATGGAACAGGTGGAAGTGGCTGGGTTATTCCTGCCCCAACACCCTGTGCTGCCACCATCAAAGGAAACATAGGATGAAATGCCAGCTGGCGAGGAGACAGAGCCCATGGAAGAAGTCAGAGCTTGTAACAGTGGAAGCACTACTACACCAGGTGTTTCATTCCATCCTCTCTTCCTAAACGGACATCACTAACAGCATTTTGATGCAGAAGTTTATGACGCAGCTGCCAAGATTCAGTTGGTGCAGAAGGGTAAATGAAAAAAAAGTTTTGATGTTTAGGAATTTATATTATATAGGAAAAGTCTTTTTAAATTATTTTCCATTATAAGTAGTCACTCACAAATATGGCCATCTGCACTCTTGAGCTCTGATCCCAGCCCAAAAGCTTATTAGGCAGTGTGTGAGTGGAAGCCAAGCTCACGTATCCCATGTGCACCAAACAAATAGTTTGGTGTGAAGCAGTAGCTCATGTTGTTTGTTAATTAAAAGAAAACACAATACATTGCCGTTTTTCCCTTACTGAACTGTGCTACTTACTGTAAACCAAAAGTAGTTAAGGCAAACTAGTTTTTATGTAATGATTTCATTCAGACCATTAGAAATGATGGCACTGGCCTACTACAGCCGACTCTAGATTAATTGCAATACAGGCCTTTTTCACATCTGTTGTGAGTGGTCTAGTGTCAGAAAGGACAGGCTAGCACCCTCTTTCTGAGGATGTGAAAAAAAACACAAGGTAACAATCAACTGTCGCATATTATTTCTTTTTAGCTTACATTGGCGTACTTCAGTAAGGGAGCCTAGCTGCTCCATAGGAATTTTTTATTTTTATGAGCAGATGTGAAGTGCTGATCCAGCTCCCAGTAATTGACCATCATGCTTAGTAAATAAACTTTTAACTTGGTCGGTTAGAAAAGCAGCTTTCCATCACTGAACACACATGCATCTGCCAATATCCAAGTTACTAGTCAGCTAATCTGATTATTGTACTGGTGCTGTGTGCGAAAATGTTGGAATACCAGTGCTTACTCAGTTTAACATAGTTGTAAAAGTATACAAAACCCAGATATTGATTTGGTGCTGTTCATGGGGTTTGAATTCCTGACTCAGTTAAAAAAAGACATTATTAGGATAGAGTTGACAACAGAGTTACTTATTGACTAAGTGATGATGTTACACAGGATGGCAAGCACGTGCCTAGATTAATAAAGCCAGTTTAAAATACCTAATAGCTTTTTGTTCAAAAATTGAATGCTCAGTTTTCTGTTTTTCAGCTTCTTATGCTACTGTATGTTGTAAATGATCAAAAAAAAATTAAATGTGTAAAAACAGCAAAATTAAAAAAAAAGGTTAGTCATCTTTACAAAGATGTGATATCTAAAATAGAACAAGATAAAATAGATGGACTTTCCTCTAGATGTGTAATATCGTAACAGGAACATAGAAAGCATGTAGTTTAGAAGAATCTGAGACAGGGCCTGTTCTTTCTGATAATACAGTTTAGAAATAGGAAAGAAATCTAGTGCCCTCACTGAAATTTGAACCAATACACATTTGGAATAATACTCTGTTGGTCTAACAGTTGAGCTACTGGAAATCTGAAACTTCTATAGACACTTATAAGTCTCAGTGCACAGCCTGGAACCACAGAAATTAGAATTCTACTAGTAGAACAGTGAGACGGTATTCATTTCAGGCCTAGGTTCAAATCCTAGCTCAGACACCTAATATCTTTCTCAATTTTAAATGTTTTTTCAAATATATACACATCGTACTGTACTTCTTGTAAATAAAATGTAATTCTGCTGGCCCAGTGGTGTAGAGGGCTGAGGTGCTGGACGCCTTACCTTGTGGCACGCCCGGTGACCTAGGTTCGGGAACAAGCCCAGGCCGTTGGAGGTCGGCAGTGGGGGAGGGAGAGTGGAGCTGGATGGAGCCGGCAGCTTTCCTCTCCTCTCTGGGGAGCTGTGGTGGCTACCCTCAGCTGATGGCCACCTCCTGGTGGAGGCCAGGGGCAGCTCAGGCCTAGAGGGTGCTAGGCACTAGGCCAATGAGGTGGGGGATAGGGGTCATTACTGAGGCTGTAAGGTGCATGTGCACCTCCACGCGCACTCGCGCCTACTCCTGGGGCTCCTGGGAGAAATGGAGGGGAAAAATCACACCGGCAGCAGGACGAAGATCGACTTCCCACAGGCGCCACTCCTAGACTGGGTGTAAGGTAAGCCCCAGTTATTCCGGGGGTTTGGGCTAGAGGAGTCAATCAGATGGGGGTGGGTGGCAAGGCGCAAAAACAATAGTGATAAAAAAAAATGTAATTCTAATTTGTGTGTATCCAGGTTATGCACCCGAGAAAGATAAGTGTCTACAGGCACTAGCAGAAGTTCCCTGGCACTTTGCTAGTTCTTCCACTTCGACTCCTTTGTTTCGCAATAGAAATACATATTTATTTGGTGTTTCTTCTGCTTATTTTCTTCTCTTCATGTACACTTTTTGTGTGTATATATATATATATATATATATATATATATATTCTTTGACAAAAACTGTGGTAATGCACCATTTAGGGTAACTTAATGCTACAAAAATAGGGAAATATGGTATTAGGGTTTCCAACCCTAACTCCCCACCCCACGCCTCAAGCAGCAGACAGAAAAAAAATATTAGGGTTCTAGGTCTGCAGAGTCTTGGCAAATCAGTGGTGGGGTCTTCCTTGAGTTGTCAACCATAATGCTCACCCATCCCCTCAGCCCATAGCCTCCAGTCTGAAGCACAAGGTACAGCTCTAAGCCAGTGCCTTATAGTGATATACTCTTCAAAGGTAGAGAAAACAGGGGAGTAGCCAGGTGGCAGCATGAAGGCCTAGGTCTTGATTTTGGTTCAGACATTTTGATCAAATATGCCTTAACCTATCTGGCTATGGATACCAACATGCCCTAAATATCATGTACCTATGCTTGAGCTTTCAGTTTTTGAAATCCTGGTTACTCCCCTGGAAGTATACTGTATCTTGCCATATGTTGCCAATTAATTTGTTGTAGCTTTCTTCATGCAGGGCCCTGCAGGCCCTGTGTGAAGAAAGGAGATCATGTGTGATGTTATTTGCTCAGGGAAGGGGGTGAGCATTAGGGTTAACAACCCCAAAGAAGACCCTATCACTGATTTGCAAAGACTCTGGAGACCCAGAACCATGTTTTTTTCCTTTTGCTGTTTGGCGGTGGGGGTGAGGAGTTAGGGTTAGAAACCCTAATGCCACATTCCCTACTTTTGTGGCATTTAGTTACCCGAACTGGTGCATTAACACAGTATTTTTTGGAAAGAATCTCCTTATTTTTTGAGGTAGTGGAACCGTATCCTCATTCACACAGGTTCCTTTGGGATCTGCATGAACAGGTGCAAATGAGCAAGGCCCCTTGGACTATGTACCATGGGAAGATTCTATCCACCTTCAGAAGTGCAGGACCTGGCACATTCACTCTTCACACATTCACTCTTCAAACATTTGCTCTTCAGACATTCGCTCTTCACATATTCACTCTTCACACTAGAGGTATTCAATTACATTTTGTGGTGGGCCACATAAGACCATGTCAAACCCAAGGCGGGCTACAGTGTTACTGTCTGTTTTTTTTTTTAAATAGAAAATTACTGCCTGGCTCACATACACTGCACTTAGTGACCCTGTTGTATGTTGCAGCCACAATAAGCACATTTGATGAAGTGCATGTTTAAAGGTGCTGTGCTTACCACTGATGTCGAGATGTAGCCGCCGACATCAGGAAAGGATAATCATGCTCCTTCAAAGGTTGGTGATTCCTGTGAAAGTGTCATCTCCATTCCTGGCAAACAAGATCCGTTTTTAGTTCTGTTTTAGTTTCGGTTCCAATACCCTGTTCAGAATAACATTTCTACTGAGCACTAGCCGGAATTTGCTGCGATTGTTTTGAAACATGAATAAACAAGAATATTGCAGTGGGTAAACTGACTGCACAAAAACAGAAGCGGATCCTAAAACATATCCCGTTTGGAGTACCAGTGAGCACCTGTGCAGAGGTAGCCAATCCCTGTCAGCTAGGAGAAACACTGGCACGCACTCTGTGTTGTTTGTTGCCCTGCAGTAAGTCTACCCTTCAGTTAGTGTGCCCAACAGTGAGTCAAGGGAAATAAGTTGTTGCAGCTACAATGGCTCTATCTGGAAAGAATATAAAGTAGAGACCAAAAACTGATGTTTTAAAGAGAAATGGACCCATGACTGCTTGTTCATTCATCCAAATGTAGTCAAACCAAAGCCAATGTGTCTGTTGTGCAATGAGTGTGTCTCAGTCATTAAGGAATACAATCTGAGGTGCCGCTTTCAAATGAACCACCAGTCTTTCAATAATAGTTATCCATTTATGTCTGAGGCAAGGTGATCCAAGGGTGAATCTATCATTGCATCATACAATCACGGCAGTACGATTCTCACCAGTACTGCATCATAGCAGGAGAAGGCTGTGGCAGCTTTCCTACATGTGGCCTGGATTCTGGCCCAAAAAAGAGGCCATTCACTGATTCAGAAACTGTCAAGAAACGTATGCTGGCAGTTCTGGAGGAAGTGGTACCTGATGAGAAGACAAAAACAGCAGTCATGGATGCTGTCAAATAAGTTCCCCTGTCCGATACCACCACATTACAGTGTGTCCAGGCATTGGATGATGAAGTGCTCCATTTATTAGTGAATGGATTGACAGGTCCTGAGTTTCTGTCCCTGGCTATTGAGAAATCAATGGACAATAGGGACATAGCACAGCCATGTCTGTATGTCAGATACTTTGATGGCCAGATCTTCCAAGAGGAACTCCTGGGTTTGATCCCTCTGGAAACGAATGTCACTGGAGATGTCATATTTGAGATGCTCACAGCAATCTTTCAAAAACATGGACACTCCATAAGCAAGATTAGCTTTCTGGTGACAGATGGAGCACCTTCCATGGCGGGCAGGCAGAGGAGTCTGCAGCACGAACATACGAACATACGAAATTTACCAGCAGATAAAGGCCTAGAGGTCTATGAAGTCTGCTCGAATGTGCAATTAGCACCCCTTATTCTGCAGCTGCCCCTCCCTTCCACCCTTCCCCTTCATTAACCCTTCCCCTTGTCCTGTCCCATCCCCTTTTGAAGCAGTCCACTGTTCTACTGGATACCACTTCTGCAGGTAACGCATTCCACCCAGCCACCACCCTCTCTGTAAAAAAGTGTCTCCTCATCTCCCTCCTGAACCTTCCTCCCTCCAGTCTCATATCATGGCCTCTGGTGGCCCTCCTCCTTACTTTGAACAGCCCCTCTGTACCCGTCTTGTTTATTCCTTTCATGTATTTAAAGTTTCAATCATGTCACCCTGTCCCTCCTCTCCTCCAGTGAGTACATGTTCAACTCCTTCAACCTCCTCTCATATAAGTCCCCCAGCCCCTTGATCATCTTTGTCACCCTGCACTGCCCCCCCCTCCAGTAACTTAATGTCCCTCTTCAGATACGGGCGCCAGTACTGCACGCAGTACTCCAGGTGTGGTCTAACTAATGACCTATACGAATGAATGAAATAGCAGATGAAAGCCCTGCACTACCTCATACACCAAAGTGTGCTGTGTGCCAAGCTGTGGGGAACTGAAGGATGTCATGAAGACAGTGATGAAAATAATCAGTTTCATCACAGCCTCCTCAAGTCTGCAGCACAGACTATTCTGCAAGTTGGCTTCTGAGTCCTCTGCAAGCCATGAAGATCTTGAAGAAAGATCCATGAAGGAAGTTATTCCATGTTATATCTATATTAGAAGAAGTTACCCTATGTCTTACCACTGATATACCTACATTACTGTTTGAAACCCTGTTATGTCATACCACTGTTATTGTTATTATATTCCTCTGTTACCATGTCATTTTCTGTTTATTGTAACCTGTGTATGTCTGACAAGGAGCCTTTGGAAATGAGTCTATGACTCAAAGGATTGTAATTCTGATCTGTAGAATAAATAAAATCTTCTTCTCCATAATGATGTTTGCAGGCTTTGTAAAAGTACATCACTGGCACGCTTCTGTAGCTCAAGGGTCAAGTTGTTGAGTTCCTGCAGCAAAGCACACAGAAAGGCTGATGATTTTCTGGTCGCTCTGGAAGATAATAAATTCATGGGCAATGCTGCATTTATTTGTGACATTTTTGGCCACGTAAATACCTTGAAGCTACAGCTGCAAGGTCAGGACAAGACAATCAGTGACCTTGTCGAGAAGCTGGAAGCTTTTCTGAAAAAGCTTGACATACTGTATTCATCTATGATTTGAGCTCTGGGAAGCTGCTGCATTTCATTCAACTCCACAACCACCAAGCAGCACAGGAGGCAGATAATGTGGTCGCTCCCCTCATGACGGGCTTCCTTCAGCAGCTACAGGACTGCTTCAGCACAAGATCTGCAGATTTTGGCATGCCAAAGGATGGACTTGGATTCTGCATAATCCTTTTTCAATACCACTGAGGGTGATTTCGCATCTCATGCACACAAGGTCCTCCCTGTCATAAATGAGGCCCACTACAGCTGGAACTAGCTGACCTGCAGACATCAGACGTTCTGAAAGGAGAATTCAACAGGAGTGACATCATAACATTCTGGACATGTTATCTGAGCACAGAAAAGTATCCAAACTTCAAAAAACTCTCTCTCCTGGTGCTCTCAATGTTCGGTTCAACCTATTCCTGCAAATCCAGCTTTTCAGTGACGAATGTCATCAAGAGTGATGCTCGAAACAGGCTCCCCAATGAATCTCTGGAGAGCTGCCTTCGTATAGCTGTCACTTCACTGAAGCCAGATTTCAACAAGCTGTCACAAAGCAAGAAGTGCCACTTTGCTCACTAGTGACACTACTGCTGCAGAATAGTAAAAAGCCTTGTCAGTTTTACATTAAAGCTGTTACTGTTGCCTGTGAATTTTTGTTAAGCCCAAAGTAAGAGTTGCTGTGTTTGCATACTAATGCTGCTGCAGTGCAGATATTAAAATTGTGATTTTCCTTTTCCCAGTTGTTACTCTTGCCAGAAATTTTGTTTTCAAGCCCGATTAACAGTTGCTGTGTTTGGTATAACACTGCTGCAGAATGCTTAACAGCATAATCACATTCATATTAAATATTGGTACTGTTGCTTCACAGTGTTCTGTTAAGCCATGAATACATGTTGTTGTGTTCTGCACAGTACTACTGCAGACTATAATGCAGCCTTGCCAGATAACCATCAATTTGTTACTGATGCCTGACAATATTAAGCATCAAATAAAGTTGCTGTGGTCCATTAATTTTTAGTTCAAGTATACTGTTTCTTGTCTCTTTCTTTCTCTCTCCCCCCTTCCCGCTCTCTCTCTCTCGCTCTCTCTCTGTAAGTAAGCACTTATTTCTTAGGTGCCCAATCCCAGATGCTCTGGGCCTCATACATAAAATTCAGAAGCATCAAAGTACAATATACAGTAAAACAACAGCAATTGATAGAATCAGACAGCCAGCATTAAAATATATTTTCAGAGTATGCTAACTTGAATAGATTAGTTTTAGGCCCCTCTTGAATACCTCCACCGTAGGGGCCTCCCTGAGAGATCTTGGGAGCAAATTCCAGAGGACTGGGCCGGCCACTCCGAATGAGTGATCACCTGAGGTTTTCAGCCCTGTCCTCGGAATCACAAGGAGGTCCTGGATGGAGGAACAGAAGGAGCTAGTCAGAATGGCTGTGGTAAGGAGGTCTGACAGGTAGCCAGGGCCCAGTCTGTTTAGGGCCTTATAGGTGAGCAAGTCCACTTTGAAGAGAACCCGCCACCAGATCAGAAACCAGTGCAGGCCCTGCAGGACCAAGGTCACCTGACAGAAATCTGGGTAATCCTGTCAGCAACCTGGCCACTGCATTCTGCACTAGCTGCATCCAGCAGAGGTTCCCTACACTGACCCCAAGATACAGAGCATTACAGCAGTCAAGTCTCGATGTCACAAAAGCATGCACCAGTGATAGCGGTCTTCAGGCAGGATTAGGGGCTTAATCCAAGCAATGTTCCTCAAATGGTAGAAACCATTTTTGACGATAGCTGACACCTGAGCCTCAAATGTCAGTCTGTCATTGAAGATCATGCCCAGAGTTCGCACCCTAGAGGATGCCATCAATGGTGTTGACCCCAGAACTAAGTCTGTTGTCATCCCGGAGGTGCCCTCATTCTACCCACAGCCAGGCTCAATCACTAGTACCTCTGTCTTGCCAGGTTAAGCTTCAACCAGTTAGAGTTCATCCAGTCCTGGATCTCAGTGAGGCATTTGTTCAGCACTTCGGCAGCACCACTTGTCCCTGGTACAAAAGACATATACAGTTGAGTATCATCTGCATAGCAGTGAAAACTCAAACTGTACTGTCTGATGATCCTCCCCAAGGGCAGCATGTATACTGAGAACAACATCAGTGACAGGATTGAGCCCTGAGGGACTCCACAGGTCAGAGGCAGGGGGGAGGAGGAAATTATCCCCATCACCAACACCCTTTGCCTCCTACCTGAGAGAAAGGACTCAAACCAGTTGATGATAACACTGGTGAGTCCACACCACTCTCTAAGGCAATCTAGCAGCACAGTGTGGTCCACAGCATCAAATGCAGATGATAGAGGAGAATGAGAGCTGACCATTCCCCTCGGTCTCTGGCCATGAGGAGGTCATTATGTACCTGGACCAGTGTCGCCGCAGTACTGTGCCCCACCCTGAACCCTGACTGGAATTGCTTATAGATGTTGCAAGTCTCCAGGTGTTCCTTGAGCTGCAGAGCCACTATTTTCTCATCAACCTTCCCTAGAAATGGGAGTTTGGAGATTGGTCTATAATTCGCTAGGACAGCAGGGTCGAGAAATGTTTTTTTCAGAAGTGGTTTCATCAGTGCCTCCTTCAAGGTGTCAGGGAAGACCCCCTCTGAAAGCAAGCACCCAACTATCCCAGTGAATACTGGATCAATGACCTTGACACATCCCACTAGGAGATGTGTTGGGCCCGGGTCCAGTTCACAACAAGTGGACCACAGCTGTAAAATCACCTCAGAGACCTCGGACACCTCCACTGGTTGAAGCTCTGCCCAGGCAGTAGGAGTGCTCCTGTTCCAACCTGACCCTACCCTGTGGGTCTTGTCCAGACCCACTGGCAAGATTCCAGCCCAAATACAGGACACCCTGTCAGAGAAAAATAGAACAAACTCTTCGCACTATGTTGCTGAAAATGTTTTTTTCGGTTGTAGACATACAGGATGAAGGAGTCTGTCTGCAGTCTGAAAGAGCTGAGCTGGTCTATTTTTCCCTGCAGCAATTTCCCTGGACAGGAATTCTGCCTTCTTATGGTTGATTGCCTCTTGATGGTCACTGTAGTGATTTCTCAAAACCAGTCTGTCCTCCTCTAGCTGGGTCCTCCACCAGCAGTGCTCCAATCTCTGACCCATGGTCTTCATCACCCGGAGAGCCTCATCACACCATGGGGGTCTCGGGCTAGAGGACCTAGGTCATATACAGACCAGTGCGATGGTATCAAGTGCCTCAGATATAGCCTGATTATAGGCTGTCACCGATTCACCTAAGCCAATCACACTAGCAGCACTGACACCAGAAAAATCAGCCACCGCCATCAGTTCCTCCGAGGTGAAACCCCTTAATGGGCAATAGCTGGTCATGTCAACAGGAGAGGGACCACTGGGGGAGTCCTCAATGAGAACTTCACGGTGCAATGATTGGACCAAACGACCTGTTCAATCTCGAGGTCAATGACTCAGAGACCCAGTGAGAATACCAGTTTCAAGGTGTGGCTGTGATGGTGGGTCACAGAGGCAACTGCTTGTGCTAGGCCCAGTGATATCATCAATTGGAGGAGGTCAGTTCCAAGTTGCGAGGATTCATTACTGATGCAGACATTTAAGTCACCCAGAATAAGCCATCTGTCAATGATGAAGTCCACCACCGCTTGCAAGAATTCCCCTCCTGACCCCAAGGGGCAATAAATAAGGAGAATTCAGCAACCTGTACCTGGACCCCCATGCACTGCCACACATTCAAATCACCTGGTAGAACCCATCGAATGCACCGAGAAGCTCAGGTCAGATTTAAAACAGATGGCTACACCCCCCTCTCTGTGATTCTTCCTCGGGCAGTGTACCATAGAATACCCAGCCGGGACCGATACCTCTAATACCGGTCCTGCATCATCACCCAGCCAGGTCTCTGTGATGCATGCCAGGTTGACCAAGGAAATTAAGTCCGACATAATTACGGTCTTGTTCCTCATTGACCTGGCATTGCAGAGCGCTGCACAAAGAGGATCTGTGTCAGCTGAAGGCCCTCTAGCTACCTGCCCACGTGGTCTGGTGGGAGCCCTGGGAATGGAGACCAAACACATCAGGCCTCTCTCAAGGCCCTGTTTAACCCCCAGGGCTCCTCCTATTCCATACCACCCCAATCTCTCTCATCTCCATTGAGCTTCTGGTGTCCTGCCACTGCCCCCTTCCCTCCGAGCGATACCCACCTCCCTACAATATCTTACAGCAATAGCAGGGAGAGGTACATAACAGAGTGGTCATGCAGCAGGGTGCCAGGGTAGCTAATCCGAAGGGGCCCTAAACTCCTACTCATAGCTCTCTACAATAACACTAAGTAAATACTAAAAATGACCAAACCAGTCAAAAATAAAATCCTAAGCTACACAGTTATACTCCATTCATACACTAAATACAATAAAATACACTAACTCAAATACTCCACATTCACACCTTATCTACTCCCCGCAATCCCAACCACAAATCAGCCACCAAAATAAAACATTAAATTTTATCATTCAAAGTAGGAGAGATTCTGAGTTCAAAAAAGTTTGTGGTTCCTGTTTCCAGGAAGCCAGTTCAATGAAACAGAAAGAATGGGTTCTTGATATGCAATGGAAAGAGGTTCCCGAGGACAGGTTTTTTACTTCTGATACAGCTCCCTCTCACTGAACTGAGTCAAGGCACAAATCTTTAGCAGGGAACCAGTTTATGGCAGAAGAATTAGAGAGCTGTTCTCCAGGATGGGACAAACTACAGATAGAGATGCAAACCCCAGTACGCTCACACTATGCTGGAGTAAAGAGTTATGGCAGACCCGCAAAGACTCACCAGTCACAAACCAAAGATTGATTTCACCCTCTGACGCTCCTCTCACTAGTGCTGTCTCTCTCTTATTTCTGGTTTCCATTGCATATTTTGAATATTTTGTCTGCTGCACAATACATTGCTTTGGAGAACATCCGGTAGGTCAACGAGAAGGCCGCTGCTGGCTGGATCTGGCCTGCAGGCCACCAATTGAAGATTGCTGCTTTACACATTCAGTCCCACCCTTCATACATTCAATCTTTACACATTCACTCTTCACACAATCAGTCTTTACACATTTACTCTTCACACATTCACTCTTTTATCTAATTTTGTCCCCAAGTTTATAAGATAGCCATTTTATGACTGCCCTTAAAAACATGACATGTAACATTTATAGTATATTGGCTGAACTGTCATTTCACACCAGAAGCGGAAAAAGACATCTCATCCAGGATTTAAAAAATGACATCTGTCACATTGATGAGTGGTGTGGAAAAATGGCTATGTTGAAAGTTTGGAGTCAAAATATTGGAAATTAACAAACTTATGAGTAAACATTGAAATAGTGCATTGTTCAGTCATAACCTGGGCATTTTACCATATTTGTACACCAAATTTTAAGCATAGCCTTCTTATTACCCCACCTCATGAACTATATAGCCCAGACAGTTTGGAATTTTTGTCTGGAATTTTCAAGGTACTAAGACCATAGGAGTTAAGCAAGGTAAAAAGGGCTTGTCACAGAATGGTGTCTTTCATTAGTTAGGTGAAAAAAATAGTAATCCTTTCTGAAGTTAAAAGGATATGAAATTTCAGTTCTGAGCATGCTCAGCAGGATATCAAACATCTATCCAAAAGACCCTACTGAGCATGCTCAGTACTGAAATTCAATGTCCCCAATGTCCCGAAATGTGTATTTACTTTTAAACCTGTAAAAAGGAAACAGTCCCATGACATCTTTTTAATTTTTTACCCTGAAAAAAAGAAAATGGTCCCTCATTGTCCCTGCCATCCCCTTCCCCACCTGACTCTCCCACTGAGCACCCACCACCCCACACCCCCCTTTACCCTATACTTACCACAGGAGATCATAGGCTGCCATCTTCTGTGGATCAAGAGACATGTCTGCACTCTTCAAAGCTGAACCATGAACTGAGGAATCAAGGTAAGTGCTGTATAATGTATTTCAATGGCGTTTTGAACTTATGTTCATAACTTTGCCATTTATTAGAAATTTTTCACCAGATGTTCAACATGGTATTTTTGGGACCCCACCTCATGAACAATGGAACTGTCATTTTGTTAATCAGGCCCAGGAGGTGATTTTGTGGTTGCTGTATAAAATCACCTTTTGGGACTGAATAATGAAATTTCACCACTAGTGTTCATGAGGTGGGGTCCCAAAAAGGCCATGTTGAAAATCTGACGAAAATATTCCTATAAATTGCCCAGTTATGAGCATGCATTGAAATTTTTATTCACGCACACATAACTTTGGTCATTTTCAATATTTTGAGTCCAACTTTTCAACATAGTCATTTTTAACACCACCTCATGAACAGTACAGCTGTTATTTTTCATACCCTGTCTGAAACATGTTTTTGCACCTGTGGTGCAGAAGGGCATTTTGGCACAGATTTGAAACTTTTCACATATGCTTTTTTCAGGTGGGGTCATAAGAAGACTGTGTTGAAAATTTGGGGTCAAAATATGAAGAAATGCCGAAGTTCTAATAATTCATTGCAATTTCGCTATGCCCGCTCATAACTTCGGAAATGTTAAATATTTTTGCAACAGATTTTCAACATAGCCTTCTTATTAACCCTACCTAATGTATGTCACAGCTGTCATTTGTCAAATCCTGGCCAAAATGTATTTTCACACCTGTGGAACAGAATAGCGTTACAGTGGCACAGAATTACGTTTTGGCAGGGGATTTGAAAATTTTCTGTACCGGGTACATGAGGTGGGGTAATAAGATGACTATGCTGACAATTTGGTCACTGTTGTCCTATAAATGGAAGCACAGGGCCCTCCACAGCTACGTACATATATTAATTTACGGAGGGATGGGAGCACAGGGTGTTACACCGTAAAAAGATCACAGCTTAGGTTCTTTGCATGGTATACTGGACAAAGATAACAACAAGTAGAAGTAATAAATAAGTTTATTACATTTTCACACCATAACAAGTGAAGCAAAGCAAACACACAGGAGCTGATTTCCCACCATTCCTCGAGGATGGTCTCTCTGTCTCTCTCTCTCTCTCCGAGGAACTGGTGTGCATACAAATATATGAGTACAGTTACAGATATGATAAACATGCAGCTTGGATAAGGCATGTAAATAAGGTGGCTCCCTTGGGCAATTACATAGGAAATGAAGTTGCAAAGTAAGGAAGAATCTCTGAATTTCTAAACAATGGAAATTCATAGTCTGCAATCTGTTATCTGTCTCGCTGGAGACTGTGAGTCTGAGAACACATGCAATGTCATCAGAAAAAGCATACAATGTGTCACAATAGTGGAACACTACAGAATATGAGTGATTATGAGTATATCAGAATATATGGCAGAAACATAGCATATAGGTAAATGCATTTCAGACAGATATGAGCATAGCAAATATAAATAAAGAACACTAACATAAGTAATAAAACAAGATAAACATTATAAGACTGTGTAAGACACTAATACTGTGTATAAGGTTATGGTTACATGTGGGCCACTTGGTGGTATTTAACCCAGGCATAACAAGGGTCTGAATGACTGTGCACTCCCACAGTAAAATAAGGATATTATTATACTACATCAAAAAGTAAGGAAATAAGCTACAAAAAACTTTGTTAATGCTCCAGTTACGATCAAAGTGACAAAAGTTGGAAAATGCAGCATTAGGGTTTCCCTAATACCCCACCCTGCCAAACCAGGCAGGAGAGCAGGTGTGGTGTGTGCCTTGGTCTTCTCAAGCCCAATGCTCACCCATTCTCATAAAGTCTGCACATCTGACCTTATTTGTAGATGGAATGGGGTGAGTGTTAGGCTTGAGAAGACGTTTTGGACAAGGTTTGAAAAATGACAGCTGCCACATTCATCAAGTGGTATAAAGAAATGGCTATGTTGATAATTTGGGATTAAAATATTGAACATTAAGAAAGTTACAAGTAAGTATAGTGAAATGTCAACAAATGCACACAACTTCAATATTTTAGCATATTTTGACCCCACATTTTCAACATAACCTCCTTATGACCCCACCTCATGAACAAGTATGGTGAAAAGATTGAAATCCCACCCAAAAGGTGATTTAGCTAACCAACCACAAAATTGCCTTTCAGGCAGCATTTGTGAAATGACACCAACATTGTTCAAGAGGTGGGGTATCAAAAAGAGTATGTTGAAAATATGATGTTAAAATCTTGAAAAATGACAAAGTTATGCACCAAAGTTGAAAACCCCATTGAAATACACTGATTCCCCATATGAAAAAAAATCTTGTTTCATATCACGAGCCATGAAACAAGATTTATAATTTTTAAAAAGTAACATTTTAAGGGCATTTCTGCAACAGTTAAATGCAGATTCCAGCTAAGGCGTCCTGATAAGCAAGTTACATGTGTTGGTTGCTCTCAGAAATGTCATTTTTGTGGGTTTTCAAATCTGACTTTTTATGGAAAAAGGGGAAAACAAGATGGTGGCAAATGAAACAATGATTTTTCCCTTATGAAAAAAGATTATTTCTTTTGTTTCATACACCTATTTTTCTGTGCTAACTGAGCATGCTCAGAACCAAGTAATCAACATTTCAAAATTAAATAACTTTGGAACAGATTAATATTTTTTCACTGAACAAGGAAAAGGCTCCTCTATGGGCCAACCCCTTTCTACCCAGATAATTTCAAGCCAACATTCAAAACTGTCTGAGCGCTAGCCAAGTTGTATCTAGGAATATGCACATCTGACTAGAACAAAACCTAGCATGTCAAGAGATGTGCCCCATGAGACTGCACATGCAAAATTTCGTGCAAATCCGTTAAGTGGTTGCAAAGTTATTAAAGTGCAAATTTTGGGGTTTAACATTAAAGTGCTGAGCAACCCTAAATATAGGAGTGAGATTGTGCCCCTATAATATAATATTCTTTGCAAAGAACTGCATTAATGCAACATTTAGGATTCATACTAAAGGAACAAAACTAGAGGAATGTGGCTTTAGGGTTGTCAACCCAAAACTCCATTGTCACCCCTAAAGCAAATCATGGGAGGAGTATTCCTAAGGGTTGTCAACTCTAAAGCTAACTAACACTACTAATAGATCATTTTACTGCAAAGTATTAATCTATTGCTGAAATATGCTATTTATGCATTAATAGGGACTACTTCTGGTAAGGAGTTTATCTGTCCTAAAAACAATAATTAAATATGGTTCGTATTTTGAAACAATTATACAAATGCACACTTAGTCTGTGTAAACAAGGTAGTCAGGTTTCATAGTGTTAGTTGGGTTAAGATCTGCAAAGAATTAAGGTGTCAGTAATCCAGATACCAGAGAGATAAAATCTTATGATCTTGCTTACACAGAGCGTGTGGAGTTAGGGTAATTTGTAACCCTAACTCCCAATGTCCTTACTTTTTGTGGTTTGCTCACGACCCAAACATTGGACCCTATGCACAAACAAATTTGTTTCCTATGTGCTGTGGATCTGAGGTGTGTAGAAAACCTCACAGGTGAATGCTGCACAGCAGGGGTCCTGTGAACCCCCGGCAGCATTCACCAAGGGTGTGCAAGTGCAATGCAAGGCACTTATGTGCCCCTCCTCCAAAGTCCCTCAGGGATGTCCACACAGAGGGCATGTCGAGTGCATGCCTGCACTATGTGGCATTCACAAAGCTGCATAGTGCCAAGCTCAGGGTTCTGGGCACACCTGCTGATACCAGGCCTAACCTGGTATACACCCCTGTGTTCTCCAGCCACTGTGTGCCGCGGCATCACAAAGTGGATCTCCCTGCTGCCCCAACCCACTATGCTGCAGGAAAGGGGTGGGGAAGTGGCACGGGTGCCTGCCCATTAGTGTGCAGCAATGCCGCTATACATGGCACTCCTCCTACACCATGCACCCTCCACAAGGGTGCAAGGGATCTACTCAGGGACCCAGTTGGGGTATCCAATTGGATGGCAGCCTAGGTCTGCAGCTCTGCCCCTGACTGCCCATGAGACCATGTGCACCATGGGGGTGTGGCTGCAGACAGGCACCCTGCGGGAGCTAGCAATAGTGCATACCACTTACCCTGCACCTGTCTGGGGCTGCATAGGTATGCAGGTGGGGTACACACCTCAGGTGCATAATACCTGCCCTTTAGAGCATAGGGCCCAATATCTTAACATAGTTTTTTTAAAAGAATGTCTTTACTTTTTAAAAGAAAATGTAATAACAGTTAATTTACTACATTACATTATTCAGCTTTATATTATATTTTAATTTATATTTATAAGGAATAAAGTGTGCTTATTTAAATTACATTTTAGAACTAAGAGAGAAATAGTTGCCATGTGGGGGGAGGACAAACTGGCTATTAGGGGCTAATATGCAATAACACAATATTATAAAGCACTCAACTGGATATATTTTTTCAGTCCATTAATTTTATATTTCTTGCCCCCATAATTACGGATACAGATACTATCTGCATTCATATTATATGTATTTCTGTCACAAGTAGCTGCGTGATTTCAGTCCTGCTCCTTTTCCAATTTTGTAGCTGAAACGCTGGCTTATTTGTATTATTCCTTTGAGGGATGTTAGAGATGTGAGTGGGGTTTTTTTTTTTTGGTAGCATTGATTTACTTGAAAATGTCTTTTTTTTAAATCTATCAAAGGTATTAACATTTTTTGTTGGAGTGTGGAGAGAAAAATACAAAATGGTTGAAAGGTGACATTTTATTCCATAGAGATTTTTGTTACCAGTCACCCTTGACATCCCCCTTCTGACCGGTCTCCCCAGTCCACTTGAAAACACAGACATTTGCCACTGATCTTTAAAAAAGACAAAACATTAAAAATGAGATTAAACTGCAAAATGTGTCTTCTCTTTTTTGTTTATACTGTATGTATGTTAATATTATTGAGTTAACATTAGATTTGTTAGCATATAATTTATTTAACTCATGTTGTGTATTTTCCAAATATGGCTGATACTGGAGCTGACTCATTTAACTTTCTGTGTTTCTGCTTGGGAAAGTGAGCATGCCAGTTTCTTGGTGATGCAACTGTTTGTGCTGTTGATGCCATCTGCTGACCACATGACAAGCACACAACAGTCACCCAGAGCTGTCAAAATTTCAGTAACTAGTCGATGTGAATAAACAGATATCCTGTTACTTATTTATTTTAAAATAAGAATTTTTTCTAAAAACAAGAATGACATTTCTCATTTCTTTATCTCTAATTAAAATAGCAGCTTGTATTGGAATTGTGTGGCTCAGTTTCCTTTCCTGTGGGATGGGGGGGTTACAATCTGAGTCAAGCTTTGTCCTATGCAATTGCAGTTAGTGACTAGACTGCAGATCGAAACTGGTACAGTACTAACTGTAAATAAATACATAGCCTAGTTGAAACTCTAAAAAATAGTTCATATAATTAGCTTTTTTTTATTGAAATTGTGCTTTGTAACCAATCTGATGATTTCATAGTGAAAATAAAAAAAATTGTGTGGTATTCATTTAAAAAAACAGAGAAGCGTCAGAAGCTTTTCTCAATTAAATATTCTGTATCTAAATTGTTTTCAGCTGATAATGGTGTTGTAAAGGTTTAAGTATGAAGTAGGAGATTGAGATATCCTGTTTGAGCTCCAAGTGCTGAATCTCAGCACTGCCACTGTCCTTTTATCAGCTCAGGTACCTGAGACTTTCTTTGTCCTCCCGTCTTCATTTCTTTCTGTCTCACACAGAATGGCAGAGATGGACGATCCCAATATCTATTAGTCCTATCAGCGGGATCGATTCTCTGTACACATGAATTGTTTACACCCACACACACACCTCAACACAATATATGCTTCCTGTGTTTGGCACTAAGCACACTGACAGACAGACATGGTTACCAAAGAGGGGCCAATGTTACGTGACTTGGACAGACCAGACTACACTAACCAGATTCCACTGTGCACAGTGATGGTAGACTTAGCATCGGCAGAGACTACTCAGGCAAAAATCGTACTGCACTTGATTTGAATCATTCATAACAAAGCAGTCTGTCATGGATTAGAAAGTGACCCACCCCCCTCCCTGTCTTGATCTACTAGCAGTCCAAATATTAATCAACATTAAACCTTGATGGTCAGCCTGGGCAGATTGCAACAGCAGCTGTCAGCAAGAGAAAGACAGCAGATCTTTCTCTGACAAAAAAGCATTTGCTATTTCTAATACAGAAAAATACATAAATATAGATATGAATAAATGTGTGTCTTTCCTTGTGTGGGTATGATTAGTATTGCACAAGGAACAGCTTGTTTGGCTAAAATTTTAAAACACCGAGGGTACTTTCAGCTATGTGAAATAAAAATATTAACAAAGAAGCTATAACTGAATCACTGATTGCAGTGTAATTGAACTTCATTACATGAGAATACAGTCTATTATTAATACTTCTAATACATCTTTAGTTAGTTACCCTGAAAGCCCCCTGTTCCACCACATTGAAAAGCCTGCACCCTTTGTTTGGACTTTTAGAAGACTGGTATTGGGACTCATATCTGATTTTGCTGCAGCAGTACATTTGCACTGTATTAGTATGAGTGGCATGGGTGTGAGAGTGACAGTGTGCATGAGTGGTGTGTGTGTGTGTGTGTGTGTGTGTGTGTATATGCGTGAATGCGTGAGTGTGTGTGTGTACACCATACGTTATCCATTATTGTGTTCTCATACAGTTAGGCATTAAAGAATAAAGTAAAGTTGGGGGGGGGAGTGTTTACCAGGTCTCCTGTTGTTTATAAATTTTTGAGGGGGAAAACTTTATTGCTGCATCTGTTAATTAATTTTGAGTACCCCTTGTTTGGGTGCCCTTTCTCTTTTTTTATATTCAAGTTTATTTTGAAAAATTAATTCATATCATATAACTTACATTACATTGTCATTGTTTCAGTAAAATAACTTAACAGTTTTGGAATTTATACTGTTAATCTAACAAACAAACAAGTAAAAACAAACAACAGTGGCCTTGGGGTTTAGACTATTCGATATCAAGTAAATTCATATTTAAATTCAGGGTGGAGCTCTACAAACTAACATCCAGGGTTTGGACTGTCTGCCCCATCCCACGGGCATTATAACACAGATCAGCAGTCCAGACCTCAATTGAAAATTCCTGACTGGTGGATATCTTTGATCCTGTGAGGCTGATTATCAATTTATCCTCTCAAAAAAACAATAACTATCTATTTTCATAGATTCAAATAATATTCACTTTATATCATTCCCATCGCAAATTTTTGTTGTAAGTCAAAGGCAATTTTTTCCATCGTTTGTATGGAGATAATAGTTTGCTTCCATTCCATAAGGGGGGCCTACCTGTAACTATTTTCATGTTATAGTTTTATAGGTGGCTACCAGCAGAATATCCCACAAATATAATGCTTCTTTCCCTCGGAGGGATGGAGGTGCAAGATTTAAAATAAGATGTTACAAGGTAAGGGGTTCTGAAAGACCAAACAAGGATTGGATATGATGAGTTATCAAGGCCCAAAAAGGAGCCAAATTGGAGCAATGAATAAAAATTTGTGCCTGCATAGCCTGTTCCTGTCCACAATTCCTCCAACAATATGAAGAACTACCAGGGCACCATTTAGCTAGAAACGCTGGGACCAGAAATAATCTGGTTTTGATTTTCGACGCGTATTCTCTCCACAGTGGGGACAGAGTAGTACTCCATGTTCGTTTCCAGATCTGCTGCCATTGCTTGGTAGTCAACACCATCTCTAGTTCTCTTTCCCATTTTCCCCTTAAAACAACGGCATTATTCAACTGGATTGATGAAAGTGCTTGATACAATAATGATATTGCCTTTTCTCCACTCTTAGATGACCAGATTGTGAGGAAAGGAAGACAGTCCTCTTGCAACTGGGGCTGAGTGGAGCTCACCCTGAGATGTTTAAGGATATAATCCCTCATTTGCAGGCATCTAATTCTATCAGCTTCCCCCAGCCAAATGTTTGTTAAGCTTGTTCAAAAGGGATTATTGTAAGTTTTTGCATTAGTAGAGCACAGAAACCTTTGCTGATTTGGGCCTTATACCAAGACTCTGTACCCGATGGTGGAAACAGGGTGTTCAACATCCACCACTTATATTTCCAGAAATGTAATATAACCTGTTTGGAGGACATACCTCTGTGCCATCCTTCAAGAACAGCCCAGGTCTCAGGGGGAAGAGAATCTCGCAATGAGATTGTGTGGGTTAGAGGAAATAATGCTGCCGGCAGAGGTATAGGCACCAGCCTAGTTAGGTTCATTCTCTTCCAGTGAACCCCATAATCCGGACTGCCCCACAGCAGTACCAGCTTCATTTGGCCCACTGCCCAGTAATCTGAGAGGCTAGGAAAAGCCAGGTTTCCCTGATTTTTAGGTAAAATTAAAAGTTGTTGGTGTATTCGGGGTCTTTTATATTGCCAAACAAATGAAACATTGATTGCCATTTCAATAATTCTGACTTAGGTACTAAGCATGGGACACACTGGAAGAGATATAGGAGCCTAGGTAAAGCATTTAGTTTCACCACTTGCACCCTTTGATACAGAGATAAAGCTAGTAGGTGCCAACGACGCATATTGGTTTTCAGCTGAGATACCAAGGGAGTATAATTCAATGAAAAAAGTTGGGAGGATACAGGGGCTATCCTGATACCTAAATATTTTAGGGACATCAACCCCCATTTCATAGGGAATGAGATATAAATGTGTGCGGATTGTTCATAATTAAATTTTAAAACCTCAGTTTTTTGGATATTCAACATGTAGCCTGACATACATGAAAAACATGGAAATGGTCAAAGAGAGATGGTAGGGAGGCACCCTGGCTCGTGAGATACACACACACACACACACACATACACACACACACACACACACACACATATCATTGGCATATAGGGAGATTTTATGCTCCAGGTTGGCAAAATGGACACCCCTGATATTTTGATGTTGTCTGAAACTTTGAGCTAGGGGCTTAATATACAGTGTGAAAAGTAGGTGAGATAGGGGACATCTCTGACGGGTGCCCCATTGTAAAATAAAACTTTCAGAAATGTGACCATTGGTTCTGACAAAACCTAATGGCTTGTCATAAAGTTTAAACAAAAAGGTAATAAAAGAAGTAGGGAATCCGACGCCAGCAAGGACTTCCTGTGGAAGGCCCATGAGACCTTATCGAAGGCCTACTCTGCATCAAGGCTTAGAAGTAGAGCGGGCATCTTCTGTTTTTGAAGATGATCTATAAGGTATACTGTATGTCTAATATTATCTTGTGCCTGCCTACCTGTATGAATCCTGCCTGATCCATATGGACCAGATTTGGTGTCATTTGCTGGAGGCAAGTGGCAAAGATTGATGTTAAGATTTTGTTGTCTACATTTAGAATAGAGATCGGCCTGTAAGAGGCACAACTGTTTGGGTCCTAACCCAGCTTCGGAATTACAGAAATAATAGCTTGAGACCATGAGGAAGGGAGCATGCCCTTGAGACTTAAGACAAAAGAAAAAACTCTTTGCAGGAGTGGCGCTGTTTTGTCTGAAGGGCTTTATAGAGCTCTGCCATAAAGCCATCCGAGCCTGGGCACTTCCCAGTCTTAAGTCTCCTTATCTGCACCAGGATCTCCACCCCCATTATGAGAGCCATTAAAGAGATCTTGTGTTGATCCATCAAGGTTGGGAGGTACAAGACTTTCAAAAACTGGTCTATTTCATTATCCATAGGGGAGGGAGCTGCAGCATATAGATTAGCATAGTAATTTTTAAATGCCTGAGATATAACCTTTATTGTTCTAAAAGTTCAGGGATCCCAAGGAACATTTATATTAGTGATGGAAGCTCTGTCCCTCTGCACTTGTAGTTGTTCTGCTAGGAGACGCAATGCTCTGGGGCCACCATCATAATAACTTTGACGCAAAAACATAAGTCTTTGCTTCACCTTATAGTCCAACAGTGAATTTAATTGTTTTTTCAAGGCTGTTAGGTCTTTAGCCGTCTATTTATCAAATTTCATTTCTTGGCAATTTTCCAAGGAATGTATTTGATGAGTAAGGGCCTGTTGTCTTGCCTCCCATTATTTTTTAATTTTTTTGCTAAATTTTTTCTCCAGTGGCTCCTGGTCAGCTGTACATCCTGACCGACCTCGCAGCTCACACCCTGATATCAGGCCAACTTCCTCAATTCCCCCACAGCTTACCCCCCATGGCGGGGTGGCAAGGAGCCCTTCCCCAAGCTCAACTCACCTAGAATGGATCCAGACAAAGGAAGCGCCATTTGGGGTCGGGCCGTGGAGGTCAGAAGCTCATGCTGCCTGACCAGGAGCCAATTTTTCCTTGTTCCTGTGTTCTCCAGAAGTGGAGCATGCAATGACACCAGCAATGACGCCGTGCATGCTCCCATACATGCACCCCATCAAGCGTCTGCTCCACCTCTACCCCTCTAGGTGCAGTGTTGGTGTGCCAGCCCCCAGCCACCTCTAGGGGCCAGGCATGAACCAACATGTGGAAACCCACCTCCCTGGAGAAGGAGACTGTCCCTAGGATGCTCGAGCCCTCTCCTCCCCTGCCAAGCCCCAGTGGCCCATGCTCACTCCCGAACATGGGTCACCAGCGTAGTGCAAGGTGTGGTGTCCAGCACCTCCGCCTTCAGTGCCACTGGGACGGCTAGTCTTGCCTCCCTTTGTTTCTTTTTTCCTAGAAGATATCTCAATAAATTTACCCCACAGGAGGGCTTTGAGGGTGTCTCATAATATAGCTGGGTTAAAGTCTGGAGTGTCATTATCCCCTAGCACCATTTTAATGAATTCCAGAATTTGCTGCAGAACGTCTGGATCCCTTAATAAAGAATTATTTAATCTCCAAAAAAGCATTTTTCTGGAAGGCCCCCAAGTGAACTTTAATAAATATTGGGGCATGGTCTGATAAAGTGATGTAATCCATCCATGCCCTGGTCACCCTCTCAGTTTATTCCTGCAGAGTCAGAATGTAATCAGGTCTACAATAAATGGAATGTGCCGCAGAACAGAAACTATAATTCCTGGAGGATCCATTTACATGTCGCCAAGTGTCTATGTATCCCAACTCCTTTAATAATTTAGAAACCTGACAAGCCACTTTATGGTCTCGTTTAGGTATTTGTGAGGTGGTGTCCACCTTAGGGTCAAATGTTAAATTTAGCCCCCCCCCCCACAAGTTATATGCCCTCCCCTATTGAGCCAGATTTAGAAAAAATGTGAGGAACATCATATAAGGTGTATCGTGGAGGAAATATACTGAGGCTATTGTAACCAGGGTTCCATTCAGTCTATCCTTGGCCACAGCGAAACAACCTTTCTTGTCCACCAGAGTATCTTGTAGCTTAAAAGGAAGTTTTGAGGGAATGAGGACTGCTACCACTCTGTGTCTGCCCCCTATAAGATGAAGTAATTGTATGTGCAAACCCAAAGTGCTGTAACTTTTTATGCTCCTGCATGGAGAGATGTGTCTGCTGCAGAAATGAGATATCAGCACTTGATTTTTTAAGCAGAGAAAGTATTTTGCTGCATTTTATAGGTTTTTTTTTAGTCCATTAACATTATAAGAACAAATAATGTAACTTGGTACTGCCATTATGTATTTGAATCCATCTGACTTTCTAAACCATCAGGTCCGTACCATGAGTATAAATGATAAAGCCCCATTTTCATCCCCTGAGACATCTGTGAGAAAAAAATATAAAAATCCACAAGGCCTTCAACATTAAACAGCAAACTAGCCAACATGGTCAAAGATACTAACTGTAAATTTTGTACCTCCAAGATAGGAGATCAGATATATTAGTATTATGCGCCTGAGGTGCGTACCCCACCCGCATACCTACGCTGCCCCAGACAGGTACAGGGTAAGGGGTATGCACTATTGCTAGCACCTGCAGGGTGCCTGTCTGCAGCCACACCCCCATGGTGCACATGGTCTCACGGGCAGTCAGGGGCAGAGCTGCGGACCTGGGCTGTCTGTGATTGCTTAATCAAAGTTTGTACCCCTAGCAGCTGCCCCCGCAAAGAGCCTGCTGGCACCCCTCGGACCATCCATGCAGACCCAGGTAAATAAGCCATCTAATACTTTTTTCTTCTGGACTGTGTTCATGGCTGTATAGTGCCCCTCTCCACTAACTACCTCAAATATTCATTGATAACCAGAGGAGGACTTACGAACATACAAACATACAAATCTGCCAGCAGAAACAGGCCTTATAGTTTATCAAGTCTGCTTGAATGTGCAGCTAGCCGCCTACATTGCAGCTGCCTCTCCCCTTCCCCTCATGTTTACCCCCCATCACCCTGTCCCATCCCCTTTTAAAACTGTCCACCATCCTGCAAGATACCACCTCCTCAGGCAGAGTGTTCCACTTAGCCACCACCCACTCTATGAAAAAATGTCTCCTCATCTCTCTCCTATATCAACCCCCCTCCAATCTGAGACCATGCCCTCTCGTGTCCCTCCCCTTTCTTAACTTAAATATCTCTTCTGTACCTGTCTTGTTTATCCCCGTCATGTATTTAAAGGTCTCAATCAGGGCCCCGTGTTTTCTGCGATTCTGCGGTTGCAGCAGTGGCCGCAGAAATCAGTGTTTGCCGCAGAAATCAGGAAAACCAGCCACACAGCAGCAGAAATGCTAGCTGTGCTATGCAATCACACAAGACAAGGGCATAGCTACTGATATGTTAAGTATGCCATGACATACATGCTCTTTACAAGAAACAGCAAACTGATGCCATTCCCTACAAAGCTGAAAAGCTAGTGGCTGCATGGCATCTTGACTCATGCTGGCTCTTGTTACATAGCTCCGTCCAACCAGTATTGGAGAGGGATGGGGTGGGAGACTGACGCAAGAGTAGCAGAGCTTGATTAGGTCCACGGCAGTTATGATTTGCTGCTGTGTAGGTGTGGGTGGCTCAGCCATGTTATTTTTTCATTGTGAGGCGGCTCATGGTGCATGCTAAATCCTTGGAAGATGAATTTGGAAGGAAGAACCGGAAGGTGAGCTGTAGTCAAGAAGTGAGAAGATTCAGTGATGCCTGTGGAGGTGGAATTGATCTCGGTGTGGTGACAGGTATCAGAGGAGGAGCTGATAGCAGAAACATAGGGCTGGTGGCAGACTGAGCAGAGGACTCAGTCCCCATTGGTAGACATCGATCACAGTTTTGATCTGTGGGCCGCAGTTCTGTACCTGCAAGTGTGCCAGTAATTTTTTGGCTGATTTGAACCTGCAGTCTAAGTGGTGGCATCAAGCTCAGTTCTTAAGGAGGGTCAAGTTGCCTAGCTGCAGCAGAGTTGGAGATCAGGGTATACTAGAACTGGAGCAAGCAGGTATGGAAAAAAATTGGAATGGAGAGTTTGATTGCTGCTATACGTAAATGAAATGAGGGTCACTGACTGAAGAACACCACAGCCCCCTGAGTTGCGAGCAGAAGAGAATATGCTAGCCAAGATTACTCTAGCTTAATAAGAATGACCTGCTTACATTTTTTAGTGTGTCCCCCAAAAGAAAAATCGGAAGTCAACAAATCCTACAGACACTGCAAGGTACAACCTTCTTCACTGTTATAGAAAGACAATCCCCCCCCAACACACAGATTTGCACACTGCACTCAACATGTTTGTTGCAAGGCAGCTGGGGTATTCCTAGTTTAAAAAAATAATCTACAAGGATGTTGATCAAAATCAGAAAAAAAATGGTTTTCAAGCTGGAGTCTCTATCTGCTATCTATAAATATAAACCAGAAGAAATTCAAGCTGGTTTTGTCTTCTGTGTAGTTTTAGCTATGTGTGAATGTCCTTCTCTGATTATAACCTAGGAGAACAGCAAAGGCCACTAATTTCTAGAAGAACAGATGAGCCTTCAAATTCGGGGTGGGAGGGAAAATTCATTAAAAGAGAACACTGATGCCTATGGCTGTGCCAGGTTTGGGTTATTGCAGTTTAATATTTGTGACAAGAAGACTACATACTGTTAAATGGTCTGCTGTTCCACTTTCAGTGTAGCAGAGTGGTTGCATGAAGGCAGTCAGAGGGTTAACAAAGACTTAATCCCTTTAAAGGTATGCTGTTTAGCAACAATTTATCTGCCGCAGAATGGCCACAGAATCAGCAGATGTTCTGCCACAGAAAGTATGAGGTCCTGCCACAGAATGTAGGTCCACTTTGCCGCAGTAAACAAGGGGGCCCTGGTCTCAATCATATCCCCCTGCTCCCTTTTCTCCTCCAGTGAATTCATATTCAACTCTCTCTGCCTGTCCTCATAGGGTCTGTCCTCCAAACCCTGAATCATCTGTGTTGCCCTGCACTGTACCCCTGTCTAGTAATCTGACATCCTTCTTCAGAAACGGCTGCCAGAACTGCATGCAGTACTCCAGGTGTGGTTTAACCAGTGACCTGTAGAGAGGCAGAATCACCTCCCTACTTCTGGAGGAGATTCCTCTCGCAGTACATCCCCAGCATCCTGTTGGCTTTAGCTGCCACCATTCTACACTGAGCTGAGTTGTTCATATTCCCCATTATAACCACTCCTAGATCCTTTTCTTCCTCAGTGGTACCTAACTGAACCCCTCTCAAGTGGTAGCTCCTCCCAGGGTTCCTTGCTCGAAGTGCAGTACCTTGCACTTCTTAGCATTGAACCCCAACTGCTACATTTCTGACCACTCCTCCAGCTTAGTTAGGTTGTCCTGTAGCCCTTGCCACCCTACTATGTCATCTACCACTGTCCCCATCTTATTACCATCAGCGAATAGACTGATCTTACTCCTAATGCCATGTGACATATCTGATATAAAAATCCCAAACAGCACCGTGCCCAGTACCGAGCCCTGTGGAAACCCCCTCGCCACAGCCCTTGGGGATGAGAGTCCCCCCCACCACCACCGCCACCCTTTGCTGCCTTCCCTTCAGCCAGTTCACAATCCAGTTCACCATCTTTGTCCCTGCCCCTACATACTCCAACTGCCCATGAGGCACCAAATCAAAGGCCTTGCTAAACTCCAAATACAGGATATCCACTGCATGGCTCTTGTCCAGTTCTCTTGGCACACAGTCATAATACTCAACTAGGCTGGTCTGGCAGGATCTCCCTGATACAAACTCATGTTGCTGACTGTCCTGGAGTCCATTGTCTTCTAAAAAGGTCACCAGCCTCTCTTTCAGGATTGTCTCCTTCAGTTTCCCTACAATGGATGTGAGGCTTACTGGTCTGTAATTGCCTGGTTCATCCTTTGGGCCACTTTTGTGGAGGGGCAGCATGTGAGCAATCCTCCAGTCCTGTGGTACACATCCTGTGTCCAGGGAGGTATTGAACAGGTATGCCAGCGGACCTGCTAGGACCTCCACCAGTTCTTTCAGCACCCTAGGGTGAATGACATCCAGTCCTGGTGCCTTAACCACCGTCAGAGCCTTCAGACCCTTCAGCACCCTGCTCTTTGTAATTACCTCATCTGTCACCCCCTCCCTTGCCCACCTTCCCCATCCCCTGAGGTACCTGCCCGGTCTTCTCTTTCATGAATACAGAACAGAAGTACTCGTTTAGTGCTCCTGCCTGCTCCACCCCTTTCTCCACCCACCCCTGTCCTACCTAATCCTCACTATGTGGTCCTTATAGCTCCTTCACTCCCTTATGTTCTTGAAGAAGTCATTTTTCCCATCCTTGATGCCCTTTGCCAGCCTCAGCTGTCTGGAAGCCTTGGCTGCCCTGACTAGTCAGGTTACCTCTTTAGACTTCTTCACATACACTTCCCTGTCCTCCCCCCTCCCAGATTTCCTGGACCTCCTAAATGCTGCTTTTTCTGCTCTCACCCCTTCCAAGACCCCCCCCCAATTCAACCAGTTTGGTTTCTTGGCCCTTCCCTTCTTGCTCTGTGTCTTATGCCCAATTACTGACAGTCATACAGTATTTTGACATTGAGCCCACAATGGAATCATTCAGAATGGAGCAAACGATAATGTCACTAGAGAGAGGTTCATGCCAGTCGATACTCTCAAGCCTACATATTAACTCTGAAGTTGTCATGCCAGGCAGTACATTGCATATGTTAAAAACAGCCCAAAAATGACCACAGTACATACTGCACACATTTAATAAATCTTGCCATTGTAAGACAAAAAAATTATCAATAAGTTATTCATGTCCCTTTTAAGACATATTAAGATATCATATCTTAAGATGCATGCATACATACCTACATAACGTCAACAGATAAGGACCTATATGGCCCACCTAGTCTTCCCAGTATTCCCCCTGCTACTTAGCTCTCCCTCTCCCAAAATCTTACCCATTCCTCCTTCCCTTCCAGGATTCCCCTGTGCTTATCCCATGCATGCTTGAAACCTGATACTGTTTCTGTCTCTACCACCTCCTCTGGAAGGTTATTCCAAGCATCCACCACCCTCTCCATGAAAAAGTACTTCCTCGTGCTACCCTTAAAAAGTCCACCTTCCAGCTTCATGCTGTGGCTTCTAGTTGCTGTACATCTTTTAATTTGAAATAGGCTCCCCCTTTGTGTCATGTTAATTACCTTTTAAATATTTGAATGCTGTGATCATATCCCTCCCGTCTGTCCTATCCTGCAGGGAGTACATGTGAAGATCCCTCAACCTTTCCTCATATGTCTTCCCTTGCATCCCCTGAGCCATCCAAGTAGCCCTCCTCTGGACCACCTCCACCTTCTCAACATCCCTCTTCAGGTGTGGTCTCCAGAACTGAGCACAAAACTCCAGATGATGTCTGACCAGGGCCATATACAGGGGCATGATGACTTCCCTCCTCCTACTAGCAATGCCTCTCCCTATACATCCAAGCATTCTACTTACCCTCCCCACTGCAGCCTGGCACTGATTTGCCACCTTCAGATCAGATGAGATGATGACACCCAAGTCCCTGTCTTGTTCCACAGCTGCTATTTCCTCCCCATTAATCACACACTTTGCTCTTGGATTTCCATGCCCCATATGCACACTTTTGAATTTACCTGCATTGAAACCTAGCTTCCAGACCTTGGACCACCTCTCTAGCCTAACAAGGTCCTCCTTCATTCTTTCAACCCCTCCTGAGGTTTCCACTCTATTACATATCTTGGTATCATTGGTGAACAAACGCAGCCTCCCCTCTAGACCTACAGCAATGTCCCCAATGAAAATGTTGAAAAGGACTGGGCCCAGTACAGACTCCTGTGGCATCCCACTCATGACCCGCTCCTCCTCAGAGAGCACCCACTTTGCCGTCACCCTTTGGTTTCTACCTGAGAGCTCATTTCAAACCCATTTAATTATGGCTAGATCCACTCCTAGACCCTTCATCTTGTTTAATAATCTTTTCTGGGGAACAGTGTCGAAAGTCTTTCCGAAGTCCAGATAGGCCACATCCACTGCCCCTCCCTGGTCCACCACTCCTATCGCCCAGTCAAAAAACCCTATTAAGTTCATCTGACAGGAACTTCTCCTAGCAAATTCATGCTATCTGTGATCAACCAACCCCTTCCCTTCCAGGTAGTCCACCAGTCTTTCTTTTAGGAGTGACCGCATGATCTTCCTGACCACTGATGTCAGGCTCACAGGCCTGTAATTTCCTGCCTCCTCCCTATCCCCCCCCATGAAGCAGTACCACAGTTGCCCTCCTCCAGTCCTCTGGAACCTCTCCCATTTCCAGCGACAGGATGAACAGTTCCACTAGTGGTTCTGCTAATTCCATCCTGAGCTCTTAAGCTATCCTATCTTAAAGGGGACATGCTTTTTTTTTGTCTTATAATGGCACAATTGTAATAAAACGCACATTTGTTTATTAAATGTCTATGTTCTGTGATCATTTTGGGGCCTTTTTAACATATACAGTGTACTGCCTGGCACAACAATTTTCAGAGTTTGTACATAAGCTCCAGAGTATCAACTGGCATACAATATCTCTAGTGACATTATCATTTGTTCCATTCTGAATGATTCCATTATGGGCTCAATGTCAGAATACTATATGACTGTCAGTAATTAGGTAACTAATTAAAGATGCATTAGAGGTATTAATAATAGACTGTATTCTCATGTACTAAAGTTAAATTGCACTGCAATCAGGCATGTGGTTATGGTTTCTTTGTTAATATTTCTATGTCACATAGCTGAAAGTACCCTCGGTGTTTAAGAATGTTAGCCTAAAGAACCGTTTCTTGTGCAAAACTAATCAAACCCACACAAAGAAAGGAACACATTTATTCATATCTATATTTATGTATTTTTCTGTATTAGAAATAGCAAATGCTTTTTTTGTCAAAGACAGATCTGCTATCTTTCTCTTGCTGATAGCTGCTGTTCCAGTCTGTCCAGGCTGACCAGCATGGTTTAATGTTGATTAATATTTGGACTGCTAGTAGATTGAGACAGAGAGGGGGTGAGTCACTTTCTAATCTATGACAGACTGCTTTGTTATGAATGATTCAAATTTAGTACAGTATGGTTTTTGCCAAAGAAGTCTCTGCCAATGCTAAGTCTACCCACACTGTGCACAGTGGAATCTGGTTAGTGTAGTCTGGTTTGTATAAAAGTCATGTAACACTGGCCCCTCTCTGGTAACCATGTCTGTCTGTCAGTGTGCTTAGTGCCAAACACAGAAAGCATATAATGTGTTGAGGTGTTTGTATATATGTGTGTGTGTGTGTGTTGGGGTGGTAAACTATTCATGTATGCAGAGAATTGATCCCGCTGATGGGATTAATAGATATTGGGATCATCCAGCTCTGCCAGTCTGTGTGAGACAGAAAGTAATGAAGACGAGAGGACAAAGAAAGTCTCAGGTACCTGAGCTGATGAAAGGGCAGTGGCAGTGCTGAGATTCAGCACTTGGAGCTCAAACAGGATATCTCAGTCTCCTACTTCATACTTAAACCTTTACAACACCATTATCAGCTGAAAACAACTTACACATAGAACATTTAATTGAGAAAAGCTTCTGGTGTGCTGGGAACCATTAGACCAGTGTAGCAGTCAGAATGTATGCCACACTAGAAGTGGGGGCTTAAGTAGAAGCCCCGGGAGACATCTGTAGGAACATTTGTGCAGGTTATGGCCATGGAATATTGAAATGTAGTGTGAGCAGATACCATCATGAAGTAATGTGGCCAGGGAATGCCCGGAGAGATGTGTACCACTTCAGCTGTAAATGAAGCCACCATGCTTGATCCCAGCTTCTGTATGGACATTATACTGTAGTTTGTACATGGTCTCATGTTATTGGTGCCCCAGAGAATTATTGAAGGTGCCCCTGGTCCCAATTACCCCTAACCTGAGATGGCAAGGTAACTGGCAGTGGTGCAGAGCTCATATAAATTACATAAGGCAGGTGTTCTCCAGGATAAGATGCCATCATATACCCCTAGATGCAGGAGGGTGACCAGGAATATATATAGATATCATGCCGCTGTAGTTAGAGTTTAAGCGGCCACTTCTATGTTAAACTCAAACGTTTGCAATTTAATGCTTTTACAACCGTTCAAATGATTCGCATAAAATTTTGGCAAGTTGTGTTCCAGTCAGTTGTGTGGGTGTGGAGATATGGAGTGTCAAACAATGTGAAAATTACCATTTTTTGTAAATTCTTTGTCACACCACTGCACAAAAACAGCTTGGGATTTTGGTCTGAAATTTTTAGGGTACAAATGGTAGCAGTTAGATGTCCTGCTTGGAAAAGGATCCTTTGTCACAAATGGGTAATCCTTTTTTGCAAACAGGTGATCCCGTGTCGCAAAAGTAATATCTTTTTTCCTGCAGCCACCATTTTATTTTACAGTTAGCAAGAGAAACAAAATCAAATATCTGAAAAAAAAAATGTCTTTAGTAGAAACCAACAGATGCAGCTTGCTTATCCGGTTCCCCTGTGCTAGATATCTTATCTGTTGCAGAAATGCTCTTGAATGTTTCTTTTGTTAACAATATAAATCTTTTTCATGACTCGTGATACAAAAAAAGATAATTGTTTGTATTATGAGTTACATGTTGGAAAATAATTTACCTGGTGTCCAGTGGCTCCCCTCACCCTCTAATTGCCATTCCTGTAGTTTCTCTGGTGTTAAGTGGCACCCCCACCCTCCAATCACCCCCCCGTTCATAATTTTATTAAAGGACCACTAATATGTGCTTGGCATGGCATCACTACACTTTCATGCAATACAAGGTTTAGAGTTCAACGGGGGAGTTATTGTTATTGTGGGGGACTGACGTTGCACTGTTTGTGTAAATGCATTTTATCTTGTGTTGAGTTGTAACCTATTATTTGCCCTCTCCCCCTTCTCCTATGCTTTTATTAATTATTTTCTTAGACTGTTCCAGCTTTCTCCTAATAGGCCCATTCTTCTGCACTTTCATTAATATTTTTTTTTTCCAGACTGTTTTCAGCTCTCGGTTAATCAGGCAGACCTTGGTGCCTGCTAACCTCGCTTGCATTGCTGCTGTCTGCCACTCCCACCCTCCCATTGACATTTCTTTTGTTTGTCCCCTTGCCCCCCAAGTCCTCTGTGCTCAGAACCCACCCTGTCCCTTGTATAACTTAATCTGCACCCTGCCCTGACACATCTAAATATTTTATTTTTATTTTTAAAGTCTCTTCCCTGCCTTGTCCTTAGCCCTCCTTAATCCCTACCTTTGCTGGGCTTTTTTCCCAGGTTGCCCCTGACCAGGCAGACCCCTGCACAACTTGCTCCATGGCTGCTGCTGGAGTATAGCAGCCCAGCCCAGCCTCTCAGCTCAACCGTCCACCAAGCACCTGACCCAGGTGATTTGACAAACTGAACTGCCTCAGCTCACCATTGGCTGTCAGGACTATGGCTAATGCTCTTGTTGGACCCTGATTTCCTGGCTCCTAAAGCTACTAAATTTAATGTTAGCTCCTGGCTGCTGCTGCAATATTTCATCCTTGGCTTGTTTTTGTCCCGTTACCTCCCCCACCCCCAGAGCTCTTTAAATACACTTCTTCCCCAATCCAATCAATGATGTTGACTTACTTTGGTGCCACGCACAGCCTGTTCTTAAAGAGACAAGCTACACAATTGACTTACCATGACTGCCCCATTATTTGAGTCTGTCCACCTCTAATTTACCAAGGGTTGCCTGCTCTAATAGGGACAAGTTTTATATTTGTCTTGTCTTGCTGTAGCTTCCCATTAGATTGAAAGTGCCTAATTCGACCCCGTATAAGTTTGCCTACTGGTCTTCTGACTGATTATGCACAAAAGCCAGTCCAGTCACCCAAATAGTCCCTTGGTACTGATAAATAATAATGCAGTCACAAGTGGGGTACCTCAGGGATCAGTCCTGGAGCCAGTCCTCTTCAATATCTTCATCAGTGACATTGCAGATGGCCTAGAGTGTAAGGTTTGTCTGTTTGTAGATGACACCAAGATCTGCAACAGAGTAGATAATCCAGATGGGTTGGGCAGAATGAGAAGAGATCTGGATAAACTAGCAAAATGGTTGGAAGAGTGGCAACTGGGATTTAATGCAAAGAAGTGCAAGATCATGCACATAGGGAAGAGAAACTCTGAAGCCACCTATAGGCTGGGAGACTTGGGCATCATCATCACCGATGACCTGAAATCATCCAAGCAAACCTCTAAGGCAGTAGGTAAGGCTAGGGGGATGTTAGGCTATATTAGTAGGGATATCACAAGTTGTAAGAGAGAGGTAATAAGCCCCTCTTTGCAAGACACTGGTTAGGCCCCATCTGGAGTACTACGTGCAGTACTGGAGGCTATACCTTCACAAGGACATTAACCAAATTGAGGCAGTCCAGAGAAGGGCAACCAAAATGGTGCAGGGACTGCATCAGAAAACATATGAGGACAGATTAACAGAGCTCAATATGTATACCCTAGAGCAAAGGAGGGAGAGAGGTGATATGATCCAAACATTCAAACACCTTAAGGGCATTAACAAGGTGAAAGAGTCTAACATGTTTCAACATAAGAAAAATAGCAGGACAAGAGGACACAGCATGAGATTAGAGGGAGGCTGATTAAGTGGTAATGTGAGGAAGTTATTTTTCATAGAAAGGGTGGTGGATGCATGGAATGGCCTACCTCAGGAAGTGGTGGCTATGAATACAGTGCAGGGCTTCAAACAGGCATGGGATAGGCATAAGGGAGCAATACAGACTAGTATGAATAGATAGTCCATTGACAGAGCAAAGGCCAATGGCAAATTTATAAGGTAGAAAAAGAAATGGGCAGACTGGATGGGCCTTGAGGTCCTTATTTGCCATCAACTTCTATGTTTCTATGTTTCAGTTCGTAGGGTTCTTAGGGTACCTGGCTGGTATACTCTTTTGCACCTTAAACCCAAAGTCTTCATCATCTTTCCCTGTAACTCCTGCTAACTTATGTCAGGGCTTACTTTGCCTGGACAGTGCCAAGGCTGTTTCTCCACTACACCTTGAAGGCAATAGTCAACTCTATGTACAAACTGGTACCCAAACTACCTCCTATTTTGTCTTCCCATACCCTATAAACTACTTTTACCCCATTGGATGTTATTGCAACATCTCTGTCAGGGTGCTGATTTGTGCTGCATTGGGCACTTATGGTCCTCGTTTCTTACAGGCTTTGCCTAATATCCATCTTCACCTAAAAAGAGGAAGGACTCGACTATTAAGGCTCTTGCCATATGCCATCAAAAAACTTCTACTGTTGATGTTTATTTGTGCAGCAGGCAATATAGAAGTAAACCCTGGCCCTGCTCTTCCTATTTCTGCTCCTGCAGAATTGGCCAAACTAAAGGATGTGCTTATGCACATATATGTATGTAGCTTACTTAAGAAATTCGATGCTATCCAGACATGGATTTCCCACTTAACAAAATTTAATGAAGCAGCACCCATGCTTTAACAGAGAGATGGTAGAGTTTTTCACTTAATCAAAATCCACTTATTGTAGCATAATGAGTCCACCAAAAGTGAGAAGAGGAACATGGCAGTGGATAAAACCACCACTCCTTACATTTCACCCCCACACACAGGGGTTTCATCCATATACCCTAGTGCTTGTTTCATTTTGGAAGAAATGGATTTCCCACTCTCACCCAGCCATATTGGTGGACACAGAAACATGGCTGAGACCTTCTACCTTGGATCATGTAATTAACATCCCTTCATATAAGGTATTTAGGGATGATAGACACACTGGGGGCTGTAGCTATTTATATTAGCAATAAATTTAATATAACACTTGCCAATACTACATTAATGCCCACTGAGTTTAAAAGTGTCACCATAAAGGTTGACCCATCTCATTCGGCCCCCCTCCATATTGTTGGATGCTACAGACCTCCTTCCTCAGGGCATAAGGTGCTGTCTCACTTGCGTGAGGTATTAGCCACACTGTCTTCCAAAGTAATTATTTGGGCGATTTTAATATGGATTGGCTATCTACCACTTCTAAACCTTTAAAGGAAGTTTGCAACACCTTTAAACTTACCCAGCTTGTTCAGAAAATCACCTGTACCAACTGTCTAAACCTGGATGACAGCACCCTACGTGATATAATCATGGTGAATAAACCTCATTTCTTTTCCCATTCTGGTGTTCTTGTTAATGACCTAAGTGATCACTGTACCATCGCTTGCATGAGGGCTGTCCCTAAAGCTATCTCTTCCTCCAGGTATATCTTTAAGAGAAATTGCCAGAACTTCAATCAAAATGCCTTTCTCTCCCAACTCCAAACTGCCAACTGGCAAGACTTTTACTTGGCTGATACGATAGACAAGGCCTATGAAATATTCCAAGCCATAGTACTCGATGCCATAAAGACTCATGCTTCTTTCATAAAAATACATACAAAAAAATCCTGTCCATGGTTCACTTTTAGTCTTAAATCCAGATTACTAAGTAGGGATGCATTATGGAAGAAGGTTAGGAAAACTAAGCTTCCAGCAGACTGGGCTGCCTTTAGAGTTGCCAGAAATCAGTGTACCACGCTGATTAGGACTGAAAAAGCAAAATATTTCTGTACTGAGCTTGAATCCTCAGCCAATATCCCTGATAAATTCTGGAAAATGCTTAAAGAATTAGAAGGTTATAGCCCAGCCAGTTCACTCCCTTCAAAAATCACATCAGACGGCACTACCACAAGGGACAAGCTCAAAATTCTGGAACGTCTTGATAACCATTTTGCGATGGCTGGTCTGGCGTTCAATACCTCACCAGCAAGCAAACTTCGAGTTCAGCTGATTAGCCTAGACACAACATGCTTATCGTCAGTTGCCCCAACTCATGATGCTGCCTTCTCCTTCTGTCCAGTCATCTTGAAAGAGGTAGAGGATTTACTCTTGGGACTTGACATAAGAAAGTCTGCAGAAGCGGACCTTATCGAACCCTACTATTTAAAGTTAGGCTATTACATTTTGTCACCCCCAATCACCCACCTTTTTAGCATGTCCCTTGCCTTGGGTGAACTCCCTCCTGTATGGAAAACTGCCTATGTCATCCACTGTTTAAGTCATGAGACTCCAGTGACCTAAACAATTACCAACCAATATCTTTCTTGCCATTTCCTGTCCAAACTGCTTGAGAAGGTTGTCAATGCTCAGTTAGGGCATCATCTGGAGTCCTTCAATCTGCTTAACTCTATGCAGTCAGGTTTCAGACCCCACCACAGTACTATATCCAATTGGCCAAAGTCTCTGGCAAACTGCCCTGGATGCAAAGAAATATGTATGTGCTTTGTTTCTTGACTTGAACAAAGTGTTTGATACTGTGGACTACAACCTGCTACTGGTTGTACTTAAAAATGTTGGAGAGGACAAACCGGCTCTGACGTGGTTTATGCACTGCCTTACTAACCAGCAACAACTGGTCAAGGCAGAGGGGGGTCTCTCTCCCACCAGAAAACCTTGTTAAGATGTGTCCCCCAGGGGTCCATCTTAGACCCCTTACTTTTTGCTATCTATATCAATAGCATTAATATCATATCAGCCAACATTAATTTGTTTGCTGATGATACTGCTCTCTACATTGACAGACCTACCCCAGAACTAGCCTGTTGTGACCTTCAAAGTGATTTTGACCCCCTTCAGAGAAATTTACTTCAGCTAAAGCTGCTGCTAAATGCCAAAAAAAAAAAACAAAGGCCATGCTCTTTGCACCTCCAAACAATGCTTCCAAACATGGCTCCCCTTGATCAATGCCCCAAGTTTCCACACTCCTGGGCAAGCCCCTGGAATCTGTGGATACATTTAAATACCTCTGCCTTTGGACTGATCAAAAATTATCCTTCATCGATCATATTGACGAATTATCAAAAAGACTATAGCAAAGGCTTGGACTCTTTTTTTCGTATCAAAAACTTCCTTACTGTTGAAACAAAAGTTAAGTTAGTCCAGACTACGTTTATGCCCCTTCTGGACTATGCTGACTTTCTTTATGGACAAGGCCAGAGCTGCGCACTATCCAAACTTGATACTCTCTACCATCGGGCTATTCAGTTTATCACTGGTTTACCGTATACCACACACCACTGTGAACTGTACGCCAAGATAGGATGGAGCTCACTGAGATATAGACGGCAAAAAAATGCGGCATTCTGGACATATAGCATTATCATAAACAATCTCCCTCAATATACTGTGGACTGCCTGCCCGTCTGTACTGCTGGAAATTACACTTTGTGAAGTCTATCCTACAGCCTGCTCCAAATCCCTAAGGTCAGAACCCGATTCGGTAAGTCAGCAATTACCCACACCCTTCCTACATTATGGAATACCATTCAGAAAACCTTGAAACTTGCTATCCCCATGAAGTTGAGCTATTTTAGAGTACTGTACCTACGTTCATTTCAGAAAACCTGTACTTGCTTCCGCTGATGGCCCTTATCTACCACTTGGCTAAATTCCTCCAATGGCACTTACTCAGGGACCCAACTAGTTCCAACTTGATTGCTCCTCCCACCCCTCCTTCCCTTTTCACCCTTACTCGTACCTGCTGGCCATACTAAGTCTCATGCTCTCCATCTGCCTTCAAATCCCTCCTGCCCTGCCTACTCCCCTTGATGCCACTCCATTCCCATTAAAGCCTCTGTCATGCTGCATTTCTGTACACATTGTTATAGGTTTTGACGTTACTTAGTACTGAGTACATACTTTGTTTTATATTTGTTTGTTTCAGTGTATGTCCATAGATAGTCTGGTATTATGATTGTATTCATTGTCCTATTTAGTTTTACATTTACTGACTGTATTCATTGTTCTTATCATTGCATTTCATTAATGTATTTCATTTTTGTGACCCCAGGTCCACCTTCCAAATGAGTGTATTCTCAATGGTGTTTCACTTTGCAAAATAAAGATTGATTGATTGATTGCCAAGCATGCAATTTACAGTTGCCATTGGAAACTATTAAATTTTCATATGCAGTTTGCATTTACATTTTCTATTCAAGATCTTTGTCCCCCTGTCACAGTTTCTGCCCTCACAGTGTTGGCTGTACCCCTAGGTTCAAGTCTTCTAGTATTAGAGGATCCTTGATGTATATAATAACCTTATTAGATTTGGATATTATACCTATTTATAGTCTGCATGTTTTAAAACAAATTCCATGATTACTATATGCATTGAACTAGCACATTAAATAATTAGTTGCTGTCACTGGCTACATTAAGTTTTCAGTCTGTTTGAGACGACGATAAACAAGGTGCAAGTGGAATGGATATTTTCTGCTCCACTTCTCATCACAAAGATGAATCTGAGCCTGTAATTTGTTTTCAGGACCATTCCATTAACTATGAGGTGCCAGGGACCTAAGAGAAAGGTAGCCTAGAGTCTCAGACCAGTGAGGGTGGGCAAAGCAGCCCCTCAGTGGCTATAAGAATCTGTCTCTCGGCATTACAAGACAAGTCCCTCCACTCTCCTGAACCCATGACTGTAGTTTTCATAATTATTCCCTGGTGGCTAGTAGTCCCTCCCCCCTCCCAAACCCATGCCCTCAGTTTTAATAATTATTTCCTGGTGACTAGTGGTCCCTCCCCCTCTGAACCCATGCCCATAATTTTGCTGCTGCAGCCTTTCCCTGAATTTTTACATATTTTTTTCAAATGTGATTTGCAGATTTTAAATTGGGTTTTGGAACCAATTAATGACAGGGTTCAACTAACGAGGCTTGTGTTAGTTGAACCCCAGCATCAGTCAGTACCAAATCTTGATTTAAAATCATGAAATCACATTTGAAAAAGACACTCCATTCAAGTGAATGGAACATGCCCCTTTGCTTGACCTATAAAGGCGTCTTAAAACTTTGGACTGCGGGGTGGCTCAGAGAGTCAGGAAGTGGAAAGGGATCATGTGGCCAGCCCCTCAGGGTCAAATTACTATGTCTTCCCTTCCCTGGATGGGGGGTATTTAAAATCTAGACAAGCAGCTTGGAGGAGCTCTCAATGAGGTAAGGGCACTTCCTGTTTCTTGTTTGTGTCATTAAGAAAGGCTCTCTTTAAAGGCTATTGAACTGCTTGGAATTAATAGTTACTTTCAGAAGTAGTCAGCTATCACTTCTTATATCTGAAGTTTTTTTTATTTTCTGTTTTGCTAATTAGAAGATTTTCTACCTGACAGTACTAGATGTGAGGCTGACATGGTCATCTATTTTTTTCTCATTACATCATCAGCATTGTGACCTCACTGACTGTGACATCACTAGTAGCCAAGAAGAGCCAATATCCTGCTGCTTGACTGGTAATTTGTGACACATGCTATCAATCAGGCAGCAGGGCTTGTAATGTAACAATAGTGAGGTCACATGCTGATGATGTAGTGGGAGGACTAGAAGTAGACATGGCTGCTTCCAGGTAAAGCACTGTTTTTCACATAATGCCTAATACTAATACATAGAAAACCATATAATGAGCACATAGAAAAACTCTTCAGAAATAAAAATTAATAAGGAACTACCTTAAAAAATTACTAAAATTTTCTGCTTGTTATTTTTGGGTGCCACTAGCTCTTTAACTTCCTGTCCTGCTGCAGGTCTTTAGCAGTGATGAGCTGACTGCTAAGATTCTACATACAGGGATTTAACTTAGAGTTTTATCCTTTAATTGGGCCTGGATTATGTCAGGGTCAGGTTCTTCTCTAACCATAACCAGGCTGTCCCATGAGGGTGTTTCTGGTGTGGCCTCAAGTTCTGGTTTAGGGACAGGTACAGTTCACTAGGTCTGCTGTTGAGTGACTGCAACCAGGTTGATCTCAGGTTTGGGAATAAATTTCCAAGGGGTGCCACTCAGGACCACTTTCTTGTCGAGGCTGTCTGCCTTTTCATTGCCTTTCTTATCAGGTCCACTAGTTTTGGAATGGTCCTTTCCTTTATCTTTTTCCAGTAAGTGGTCATCCCATTCTCCTATACTAACTGATCAATAGTGGTAACTAATTCAACATGTTTAATATCTTTTCACTTTACGGTTTTGAACCCTCTTTCTTTCCTGTGTGGCAGGAAGGTGGTGAAACTTAATGTTGCATTATTTGAATCAGTGCAGATCAAAAATTCTGTGAACTGAAAATTCACTGTAGTTTGAACTGTTAGCAAAATACCTGCTATCTTTCCATATTGGATAGATTTTGGTCCTGACTGAAATTTTTGAGGTGTGGTAGATGTATCTCCTTCCCAGCAAGACCCCACACCTGCACACAGTTTCCTCTCCTTGTGGGAAGAGCACCTATTCAAACATTGTCATTTTAAGGAAGGTGCCTATGATCTTTAGGGTTGGGTGACTCCTCAGCTGGGGCATAGATAAGTTCTTTCTGTCCCAAGTCTGCACATGGGTGTAGGTCAGCTAGGCCCTGGGCTACAGTGTTTTTCTTATTTTTGACATACCTTACTTCAATATCATGGCCCTGAAGGCCAAAGTCCAGGATGTCATCTTACTGCTGGACACCCTTCCCTATTTATCCTGGGGCTCACCAGGTAGGTCAATGACCGGTGACACGTTTCCTCAATTACCTTTTCTCCACAGATGATGTGGGTGAAATGTTGCAGTGCCCACATGGTGGCAAGCAAGGCCCTTTCACACTTAGAGTACTTCCATTCTACTTCATTAAATACTTTGCTGGCATAGGCCAGAATTTGGTTGTCCTGATAATGTTTGTGGTACAGTGCTGCACTAATGCTCAGGTCAGTGTGAACTTCTTGAGGTAAAAATCTTAACCTATGTAACCCCTCACCCCTGCCTTTCTAGCAGAATGACAGGGGGCATGCTGTTGAAGCTGACAGCAGTACCTGGTGGGGACTGGGTTCGAGGAGGATGAGGTTACTCGGCACAGGGGACCTAGGTTTGGCTGCTCTGAACAGGGACACCCAAGTAAATCCAAGCACAGGAAGCAATAACTGTAATGTCCAGAACCAGGAATGGGATTCTTCAGTGTGGCTTTTATTCACATCCAAGCTGAACAAACAAAGCATAGATGGACCCTCACGGGGCTACATTCCTGGTAATGCAGATTAGAGACAACAGAACACTTTATCACTATTTCCAGCCCTCAGGCTCTAAACCCACCAGGCACATAGCCCGGACTTGCACGCAGCTTTGAGTACACAGCCCGACTTGTACACTACTTGGGTTTTCCCCATCGGCTCTGCCCTCCGTCACTTGATCCGCGGTCCATTTTGGGAATGAACCAATTATCCTGTTGTGGCTTCCCAAACCACACTAGAGTCTTCGACTCCTAGAGAGAATTTTCCTTACAATCCCACATCTGGGTACTTCTCTCATCACTGGCCAAGTGCCTGAGGTAAAGTAGAAATCCACAGAGCAAATCCGTAGAGGTGGACCTGGACACTAAAGATGGGGGGTCTCCCACCTCCAGCTCCCACAGCCCATACCTGGCCATTTCTCTGGAAACTAAACAATTCCTTTACTGAAAACTTTCAAATGTAGATTCCTGGGTAGACGTCTGTCACATCTCCTCTACATATCATTTTCATCCCAATAAGCTCTGGACTTGAACTTACTTGTACTTGTTACTTAGCCCATTACTCTAGGCTTCCTACTATTTTAGTAGTTCAATCCACACACTGTCACACAAGTCCCAGGGTGAAAAACATAGGCCCTTTCAGGAAGAGCAGACACTCACCCTCCGGTTGCAGGTGCCCCATAGGTGACTCACAAGTCTTCTTGTTCCCCGAATAAACTCTGGAACAAACAAGTAGCTTCTTCTTTACAAGCAGAACTAGGAGATTGCCCCAGGAATCTGCAGGGAACCCTTTTCTGCCCCCCATCCCCGGGGGAAGGGGGCACTGAGACCCGAAAACAGCAGTCTCCACCACTTCAATTATCTTCTGTGTCTCTCTTTTGGTGGAGACACACACCCTTTTTGCTTAAAAGTAGCCCTCTGCCAGGGCTGAGGCTCCTAGAGCCTACACTGAGCTGCCGTGCTGCTTACTCAGCAAGCTCCCAACACCAACTGACCACTGAACACTGTTCAAACCTCCCAACATTCTATTCCAACTCCCTTGCTGCAGATTCCATTGTGGCTCATGCTGCTGCGATAGTTCTATTGGTGATGTCATCCCTCAGTCTCAGCTGAGACTGAGAACAGGTGAGACAGTGTGAAACCCATTTAACTGGAGTTTCACAAGCTGCCTTCCCTGCCTACCACTAGGTTTTACTGGGATTCTAGTAACCCCGGGTAACAAGGGGGTTACACTTATCTGTGGAAAGGCCAGACAAGGGGAGTGTCTCAGCTTCATTTGAAGCTCCCTCATAGCCTCTTCCTGCTGGGTGCCTCACTCCCAATGTTGGTCCTTTTTCAGGGTTTGACCAGGAGCAGGGACAGCTGGGCATACTCCACAATGAACTGGCAGTGCAACTGCAAATATCCACAAACTACACAATTCTGTTAGATTGGTGGGTGGGTTTAAGTCCACAACCGCCTGCACTCACATGGCCAGAGGCATAATGCCTTCAGTGGATATTTCTAGGCATAAATAGTTTCCCTTCTTCCTGCACCATTGTACATTCATGATGGCAATTTTTGCACTTGCAGCTTATAGTTGGGAGAGCACATGTCTGAGTTCCTCTTTGTGATTCTCCCATGTGTTGCTCACAATCATTATGTCATCAATGTATACCAATATGCCATGCCTTTCTGAGTCAGACAAGGCCTTGTGCAGAAATAAATTGAATTTGTCAGGAGAGTTTATAAACCCAAAGGACATCTGGGTCCAACTTAGCTGGTGCCTCACAAAGGAGAAGGCCAACTTGCATTGGTCCCTGGGTCCACCGTCATAGTCCAAAAAGCCATTATCTATGTCTATTGTAGTGAAAAATTGGATCTTCCAATTTTGGCCAAGCTCCAGTTGATACAGTCCTTGGGCCACCAATAAGCAGGAAAGGGGTTTGTTCAGCTATCTGTAATTAGTAGTGAGTCATCATTTACCAATGGATTTTAACATAGGCCATACTGGGGCATTGGAGGTACTGGCACTTTCCCTAATAATGCCTCTCTCCAAGAAGGATTCTCAAAACCCATGAATACCTTACTGTGTAACTAAGAGTATTTTGTACTGTCTGACATACACAGGCTTGCTATTAGGTTGTGTCTCAATCCAGACAGCATGGACTGTAGATTTCCTCCAGTCAAAACTGTCTTTGGAGAACACATTGGGAAACTCATGGGAACTCATGATGAGTTCAGGTTTCTCTGAATCTGGCACTGCACTGGCCAATGCCAGCTGGCCATTAACCTGTTCAGAGCACTTAGGATATGGCTCAGCCTTCCCTGTTTCTACTTTGACATCAATCAAGTCAGACACATCCCCTTTCCCTAGGAAGCAATCTCCTTTCCTTCCACAAAGGGGAAGGGGTTCAACAGGACTAGGCAAGAGTCTTCTGACTTCCCACCTATAATCATATACTTTACTAGTCAACTGTTCTGACTGGAACGTAGTCTGTCTGGCAGAAAAAATGGTATATCCCTCCCATGTTATCCCCCACTCCAAGTATCTGACTGGTAACTGAAATGATGGGAGAAAAATCATGGGATGCAGACCACCATCCCCATATCTACCTGAACTGGCAGGGAAGGGGGCTGCTCCTGAGTTATCCCCCAGCACATTGTCCACAAAGGGACTGTGACTCCCCCCCCCACCAAGGGTTAATCCTAGCTCAAGGAATGACCTGGTGGGATGAATGAAGGTTCTTTTCTCAGGAAAACTGTCCCATTTTACAATTCAGTCTTAGAGGGAAGCCCTAAGTTCTGCTGAGAATGGTAACACTCTGTTCATTAACCACTTGACAAATTTGTGGTATGGTCTGATGGGTTTTCATCAGAGATTTGGTGCAAGCCAAAGGCTAGGGTGATGTCCAGAGATGGGCTCAAAAGGCAGGCTGATCAGTGTTTAGGTGGATGCTGGCTGCTGGCTGCAAGCCTTAGCAAGAAGTCAGCTCTCAGATACACATATTTTTCCATGCCTTGCACCGTGTGTGTATAATGACTCATGGGAATGCCCTTCACTGCAAAGTTTGAAAGCTATAATCCCTTTCAATTTCAGAGGACCTACCCCCCTGGGGGGGCACTGTCTAGTATGTGGTTATGTTTTACCACTGTCAGTTCTGAGTCTGCACAGTTCAGCTCTATGTACAAATGGTGACATCCCTATTCTCTGGAGAAGGAGTTTCAGGCATAGAAGCTGGAGGGACAATCCTTTCAGGAACTTGCCCCCCCCCCCGTTTCAAGCCTGTGAGAATGGTCGAGAAGTTGATGTGAATTCACACCTTTTCAGAGGCCATCTCTGTTCTCTAGCTCTCATCCTGCTCATTGGATAGGGGTTCAGTCACATTAGCCCATAACACATCCCTAGTAATACTGACTACTGAGTTGTGTGTCTGCAATAGATCCATCCCTATCACAAGGGGCCACAAAGATGGTGCAGGGCCTCCATCACAAGCCACATGAGTCTAGACTCCAAGACCTAAACTTGTACTCCCTGAAACAGAGACGAGACAGAGGGGAAATGATTACAACGTTCATATTCATCAAGGGTATAAACACTGGTCAGGAAGACAAACTCTTCAATGCAAATGGAGAGGCGTTATACAACAGGGCACAACCTATACCTGAGAGATAGAAAGCTCAGAGGTAATATCAGGAAGTGATTTTTTACAGAGAGGGTAATATACACATGAAACAGCCTGCACTCAGAGGTGGCTGCAGCAAAGACAATGATTGTATTTAAACATGCATGGGACTGGCACTACGGTATAAACAAAAATAGCAAAATATAGGGGAGGGGGTTAGGTTCATGGGCAGACTAGATGGGCCACTCTGTCCCCATCTGCCATCAAATTCTTATGTTCTTATGTCCTTGAAACATCTCTCTGTACTCTTATAAATATGCATGGGATATACAATATGATTACCAGCAAAATCTAATTCTCATGTATATGTGCCCAACAACTTAAACTGTGATTAGTTGAGGTTGTACAGAGAGAAAGAGAGAAAGAAAGAGAGAGAGAGAGAGAGAGAGAGAGAGAGAGAGAGAAAGAGAGGGTGTGCGATGGAGACTCCATCCTAGGGTAGGGGCTAACCTCTGGTAACAGCTGCTGAAGTTCATTTAGAAAATGCTGGGAGACAAAACTGGCCTGGTGGAATGGAGGGCTGAGTCACTGGGTGTCTTACCTTCTGCCACGCCAGTGACCCTGGGGTCGGAAGTGGACTTGAGCTGCTCGGGGGTCCAGTGGGGAGAGGAAGGATTAAGTGTCCCAGGACAGCTCTCCTTCCTCAGTGAGGGGGGTTACTGTGGCACGCTGCATGCCTGCCAAACTGTGGTGGCTGGGTGACAGCACATGTGATCCTACCATGTAGGGAAGGGGAACCCATGTTCAAGACACTGGTGAAGTCTCTCTGTAGAGGCAGAGATCACACATCATGCCTATTGAACATCCGTGGGCTCCAAGGCAAGAATCTGGCAGAAAACAATGCTAAGCAGCAGGATGAAGCAAGACCCACTGCAGGCCTCGCACTGGTGACTGGGCACACACCACAAGTCCTGCGGCAGAGGAGGATGGTATAAGGTAAGTCCCAGGGAAGCCAGGTGATGAGGCTGGGGGGGGTCGGTTGGAAGGGGGCAGCTGGGGTGACTAGGAGATAAAGAGATTATGAAAAAAAAGAGAAAATGCTGGGAGGCAAGTGTGAGTTCTGGTCTGTATTCATCAGGACATATACAGGCAAGACATTTTCCACTATCACCATATACAGTCTACTTTTCTTTCCCTGGCAGGCCAGCTGTCCCAAGAATGAAGGATTAGGCTCTACTGGGGTAGCCTCTACAAAGCCCAGAAATGCTGAACTCTCCGGTATTAATCTCTCTCCCACGGGGTTAGTGTCTCCAAATGTTTAGGGATTTCTAATACTGTGGCAAGAATGGACCCCATTCTTTAGCCAGGGCATATTCAAAACTCAAGAAATTAGTACTGTATTAATCTTTGGTGTTTGCTGAGAGCGCTCTTCTCAGCACACGCAACGTCCCCAAACTGGCTTCCTTTTGAAGTTCATAAGGTGTCACAAGTATTGGTAGCATATTTAAATGTGCCTGAAAGTTCTTTTTGATTAGTCCCATTGCTCCAAGCACTACTGGAACAATTTGTGTGTACTTGTTCCACATCAGCTTGGCTTCTGACTGCATATCTTGGTATTTCATGATTTTGTGTCTCTCTGTATGCAGCACACTGTAGTCACTAGGGGTGGCTATTTCAATCAGTAATGCTACCTTTGTTCTCTTTTCTTGTATTACAATATTGGGTTTTCTTGCTTCCACTTTCTTGGCTGTTGGTATTGGGTGATCCCATGTGATCATTACTTCTTCATTCTCTGTGATTCTTTGTGGTTCATGTTTCCAGTGTCTCTCTGCTACCTGTATGTTATAGTGTTTGCACAGTTTCAGTGGATCAATCTTGCTACATTGTTGTGTCTTTCAGTATACAGGCCTTCTGCCATGAGTACTTCACATCCAGCCACGAGATGCGCAACTGTTTCTAATTCTGTACTACAGAACCCGCACTTGTCTGTTTCTCTTGTTTTTTCTATGGATTTTGTGAACCATCTTGTGCATAGCCCACTATCTTGGGCTGCCATTATTAGTCTCTCATCTCGTGGCCTAAATTCACCTCTTTTTAACCACTCATGGGCCAGGGCTTGATCGACCTGTGGTTGCTCCAGTAGCTCACTGTATTTTCCACTATAATTATGGGCTTTCCAATTGTTTTTTCTTTTCTGTTGGTCTTTATCCTTATACTCCTTTTTCTGATTCTTTGCGTTTTCTGTTGCTGACAATTCCTTATCTGCTTGTGGATTGACATCAATCTTTGCTACCCTTCTGAAGGCTTCTCCTAATTTGATGAGTGAAGTTATTTTAGGCTTATTTTCTTCATGGTGCAAGACCTTGACTATATTTGGGTCCAAGGATGTCAGTAAGTATGTATGTAGCCCCACTATTGTGGATCTATATGTGTAATCAATCTCAATGAGGCCCATGCCTCTCCCACCATTAAGGCGTCTGTCATGATGGAGGAGGTTGCAGACTGCTCCACCTAATCTAGCCAACTGCTGGTTCTTGGTGCCTGAGGGGCACCAGTTAGTCCCAGTTGCAGCAGGAGAAGAAGCATCTCTTGCTTGCTGCACTGGGGGTGCTCTATTAACTCTCCCCTACTGGTGCAGCATGGTATACAGCATTATTTTCCTCATGACCCTGTTCATGACTCCAATATCTGTGGTAGTTTCCTTGATGGCCACCATGCCACCTATCCCATGAGCCCTTTGGGGTCTCATGGTAGTTTCCTCTCACAGGAGCTGGAAAGTTCCTCCCAGCAAAGGCTGGAAAATTTTCTTGACTCTTGGTGGAGGATAGTTTCCTCTCTGAATTGGGAGAGTGCCCCTTCCCCCAATTTCAAACCAGGGCTGGTGTGGCTAGCACAAGACACATTTGCAGAGACAGGGGCAGGAGTCATAGTTTTATTCCCCAGCATAGTGTTCCACATATCACATGCCATATCCAGAACTTCTGCCATGGGTGTGACAGCCTTGAAAGACCCAGTTATGGCATTCTAGATTTCCTTCATCAATCCTCCACAGCAATGCACCCTAACTCTGAATCCTCTACAGCTGGAATCTGCTGACCTCCATAATAAACGTGTCTGATTGTTCTATAGAAGTCCCAAGGATCCTGGTTACACTTCTGTCTCAACTTAACAGCAGCTGCCACTGCATTTAAAGGCAGTCTGTTCCTTCCATACTCATGTCATATAGTAGTGCACAGATTCTCAAAAGTGTCTTTGCTCTCAAGACTGAATTCCTCCATCCATCAGGTTATGAACTAGTGGAGGCTGACTGTACCAAACACAATTTTTCTTGACACCCATTTGCTCCAGAGTCCTCAATGTAACTTTCAGTGCCACAAGGTATGTGTCTACATAGTTGGATTCTTTCTTGGAGGGATTAAACCTCTGAATTGCTTTCCACACCACTGCCATCTCATTCATGAACATCTGCTTCTGATGATGAGGGGCAATATCATCAGCCCTCCCTTCCTGGAGAAGTGCATTCTGTTCCTGCCTAACTGGTCTGGGGATCTCAGTCACCAGTGTGGTGGTTGTCACAAACCCACTCAGCAGGTCAGCCCTCTACTCCCAAAGTGCCAACCTCCGAGCGCAGTCTTGTGAACAGTTAATAGACACAAGGTAACCCTCCTGGTCTGTTTTGTTGGCTTTGAATCAACCTTTGGTCTCAAGTTCTGGAGGGATTCAAACTGTGAACCTCTTGTTAGCATACCCAATGTACAGGCTCAGATAATTCTGTCTTCGGGAGGCCAAGTATCTTTGCCTATGGGCACCTAACCAGGTGTACAGAAATTAACCCTTAAAAACTTTAATAAAGACCTCAGATTTAAAACGTTTACCTTTTTCCAGTTTGGTATCACCATTCAAGCTTATGCCTAGTGTCAGCTATAACCATATATACTTTTCTTGCTAAAGAAAGAAATTCAAAGACAGACCAAGTAGGCTCTAAAATTAGAATTTTACTAAAAATAGATAAAAATATGTAAAACATAAAATACAGAACTATTATATCATAAGACATACAAATATTTTAAAATAATTTTTTAAACAGTGCAATTCCTACTACAGTACTTAGATTTGTCTCTCTTTCTCTAAATACCTGCTTAAAGTGCTTACATATGTTTCTTTGTCAGAGTCTAGATAGAAGTGTCACTGAAGGAAAACAGAATAATGTTTAAAAGATGGTTTTCCCCACCTATTTACATGAAGTCACCTAGCTCCTCCCTGTCAGAATATATAAAAAAACTATATCGATATAAAAACAAGATGTCTTTTCCAAGTATTAAATTCTGCAACCTCAGCATAACTCATGTTCTTCAAATGACTCTCTTTGATCTTATGATAAGCTTCCCCCTTCCAGGACATGAAAGCATCTTTTATGACTTTGCACTAAAACGTCACAACCTGCTCTTCTTCCTCTAAGCGTTATAAAACTTTAGGATTTCCCTCCTAGCAACTACAGCTATAATTAACTTAAAAACAGGAGAGCCTTGATCAAGGCCTGTTCTACTCTGTAATTAGCTTCTGGCCTGCCACGTAACACCTTGTATCTAAAACCTGTGTGTGTGTGTGTGTGTGTGTAATCTCACATGCTGTTTCAGCATTCCTCATGGGAGACAGTTCATAACACATTTTTTTTATTTTACAAAAAATTATACAGCATTCAGAACTGGCTGTCCACGTCACAGTGGTGTCCTAACTGGCCACTGGTTTTGTGACAGGGATTGCAGCTTGAGAAGAGATGAAGGAACATGGGGCTGCCCTCCCCCCCCACCGAGGATAACCCATTTGGGTCTGTGGTGTTGTAGGCTGTGGAAGCCCACTTGGAAGAGAGGAAGGCACCACCTTTCTGAACTAATCTGCGATTTTCTCCCAGGTGAAAATCTTGGCCCATGCTACACTGAGATCCCTTTCTAACTGACAGACCCTGTTATCCTATACTCTTTCCTCCTGGCTAGACACATGGAGATCTGCCTCCTGTTTTTTAGCTTTATGCTGCAAGTCCTCAATTCTTTGTTCTTGCTCTGACTGCACATCCCTTTCTTTGCTGAGCTCATCTCTCCACCCTATCATGTTTTTCTTCAAGCTTTTTTTTGTCCTAGCAGACAGACAAATTCCTCTTTCAAGGTGGAAGTCTGATTCTTTTTCTACTTCACTGTCTCTTTATGTCTAGTAATTTCTTTTCTTCCAGTTTTCTTACACACGCTTTATGGGTCCCTATTTCTTGCTGTATTCTTCTAATGTTTGCCGGATCACTCACTCTAGCTAATTCTAGCCTCAAATATTCCACTTCCTTCTGTCTTTCTGATAGGCTCTGTGCCACATGCTTCTTTACCCTCTCTACACTTTGACAGCTATCTTGGAAATTTAGGACGTCTTCTTAGACTTTCTAACTGTAAGTCTCCAGCTGTTTGCATTTTTCCTTCAATTGGTCACGTTCCAGCATGATTGCCTATCTGATAGGGTCCAAGTCAGTTGTAGTCTATCTTCCTCTGTTCTTTACATTTCTTCCTGGGCTTCTTTCCCAGCTGCATGTTTGTCAGCCTCTAACTACTTACATTTTTCTCTTAATTGTTCGTGCTTCCTTACAGTTACTGGACTGTCTTTGCTCATGGTCTCAAGGTGTTCATTTAAACTGAGCAGTTCCTTTTTCTTTAGCTGGTTTCTGTCTACCTTTGCCATTTCTGCCTGCCTTTGCTCTTTCCAAATCCTTATCAAACTCTGCCTGTTTAAATACCAATAGATACTGTTGCTTCTTTGCCCTAAGTCTTGAACTTGTATAGTCAACTTCCCCACTGAGAAGTTATTCTCTCCTCTTTCATCAGGAAAAAAACTTTCATTTCTATGTCAGTGAGGGTCTAGTCTCTTTCTGACTGTGCTCTTTCTAAATCTGTAACATATTCCTTCAAATCTGAACAACTCTGATGGACGTTAGTAGCATCCTGTGTAAGCTGGGCCCTTTCAATTTCCAGGCATCCATAGCCATCTTGAAGCAAGGTCACCTCAAATTCCTTTTTCCTCAGAAAATCACACTCTCTTTGTCTACCTGATCAGTATTCCTGTAGATCTGGCCATTCTTTAGCAAAGTTTCTACCTCCCTGTTCCTTTCTATCCTGCCTGTAGGTGGTTCAGGATGGTTTCTAATCAACCTAGTAGGTCTTGAGCATCTTTATCAAATCAACCATGACCCTGCTGCCAGTGGTGAATTTAGCTATCCTGTGGGTCCTGTGGGAGCAGGACCCTTCTTGGCTGGCCACAGAAAACATTTTAATGTGTACTGCTGCAGTAATTTACCCCCTCACACATAAGAAAGAGCCAGTTTTGAAGCTTACTTTGCATTGACTTTAATTCAGGTGTGAAGGGGTTAAATTTGACAAAAAAAGTACAGCCTACTTGCACAATTAATCGGCAAGAAAAATGTTCTGTGACAGCAGCGATTTCCACTCAGATTTACAGCCAACCTTGACATGAGTGCGTAGTTGCTTAAAAGAACCTGCAATTCTTTTAAAGTTTTTGCTCCCTTACTCCATTTTTTCTGATTTCTAATTGAGTTTCTTGATATCAGATGTCAGCTGAGATGTTAAAGGTGATGCAGCTCAGCTGTATAATTTAAGCAATTACAGTATATGTTCTAGGGCTATGCTGCTGTATAGTGCATTTTACTCAGTTTGTAACTGAACTTTCTTGTTTTATCTTGGTATAATTTATCATGCCCATAGCTGATGACCACCAACCTCCAGCTATGGCTCTTCATTGTCCAGCATTTGCACTGCATACTTGTCACCCATCCACCATCACCAATTTGCAGTACTGTTTCTACTCTGTACTTGTATTGCTTTTGTACATTTGCACATTTATTCAACTTTATGCACCTTATTGTACTATATTTCTGTGCATCTGGGATATGCTTTTTGCATAATTATTATTTTGCATTTATTGCACCTTGCTGGATTATACTGTCCACCCCCCCTCCCATTTCCCTACCCCCAAATAAATAAATGCATGAATAAGAAAGTGCAACTTGTTGCTTTTTTCCCCCCTTACTTTATACCTTCTTGTTTCCCTCTCATGGATGGCACTTAGAAATTAGCTTTAGCTCAATGTGTCTTTCCCAGTTGCCAGTAGTTTACAAATAAATGACATGCCATGCTCAAATATACAGTTTTTAGAAAATGCATTAAAAGCCATGCAACACAAGGCTCTGCATTGTATGCTTAGGTATAATTAGTTTTACTAAGAAACAATGGGCTACACAAACCAATGAGTACTGTTCAGTGCAGTGTGCCTTCCATCTGACCCATTGGCATACATTACACACCAATTTAAAACAGCCGCAGATGATTCCTGGTCAGAAATTTATAGGGACCCCCTAGCTCTGGAAGTATAATTCCAAAACTGGTTTCAGCTCATGCTTGAAGGAGCCTGCAGTGGTAGTGTGATGGAGGGATGAGGGCAGCTGGTTCCAGAGAGCTGGGAGATAATAAGAAAAGGCAGACTGGCTGCAGAGGAGTGAGGATGAGGAGTGGAGAAAGTTCACTGTCCCTGGAATGGAGAGAGCATAGTGCAGGCATGACTGGAGAGAAAAGTGATGAGAGGTTGGAGGGAAGGGAACCAAACCAGAATTTGGAAATAAAGGAAGAACAGTGTGGCTGATGACAATGTGCTGGGGGAAACAGAGAGGGAGGAGTAGAGGGAGCAATGGTGTGTACGAGGAGGTGAGTTTGTCAAACCTAAAAGGTATTGCAGAGGATGTCAAGTCTGGCAAGGGAAGTGGAGGGGACTGAACCAAAGACCATATCTGTACAGTCAAAAACCGGTAGCACCATTTTGATAAGCTTACGGCGGACCAACAGGGGGAGGCAATCTCTATTACTGCAGGTCTTCACAACAATCCCAGAGTCTGCCGCTGGTGGAGAAAGATTCTTTTCCATCATGAGGTTTCTGAAGGGCTACCTTCTATCAACTATGACAGAAAACAGATTGAAAGGCCTTCCTTCGCTTTATATTCAGAGAGAATTCACAAAAGACACAGAGAAGACTATCAATATACTGATTGCTTACTATGCCTTGCAGCCACGCAGAATGAACCTGATTTTGCTATTTTTAGTTGATTGCATTGTGGTTGTGCAAGGAAGTGAAAGACAAGAAAAGGGTAACTGAAAAGTAGTGGCAAAGTTTACACGTATTTGATTATTCCTTTTATCTTTAAATATTTTCACAATTGAAATGTTTTAAAAATATATTTATTTTTTATTTATTTAGTTTTTGAAATTGCATACTATGGATACTGACCTAATACATTTGCCTAATTGTTTTTTTCTGGGTAGGAATAAGGGTTTCCTCTTCTACCCAGGCCAACCCAGAGTCTGTTTCAAATGTGGGTCTAAGACTCTTTTTAGCACATCGTGTGATGTGCTTAAGTGTACTCACTGTGGGGAAACAGGTCACCCCAGTTCTCACTGCTTTCAGACGTCCAGATGTAATCTCTGTGATGAGATAGGACATGCTTTTGAGACTTGTCCTCTGGCTGCTAAAAACACGGCTGAAGTGGATTTTGGGGTTCAAGACCATTACATACAGTTGGCTGTGCAGCAAGGCCTTTCTTCTGTGGGGGGAGTGGATCCTAGAGCCTCTGCAGCTGGGCTTCTGTTGGCCAGGAAATCCCTGCCTGATGAGTCTGCTTTTGTTTCTGCTGCTGTTCCTTTAAATGGAGTTGTGGCACCCATTGAACCTGAGCTGGGTGTTGTGGGTGCTGCTGGTCCTTGCCCCCACGCCCTCTGATCCAGTCCCCCCGATGAGGGTTTTACCACAGTTAGTGATAAGAAAGGAAAAGTGTTTAAAGGGAAAAGTAAACCGGCTAAGAAATCCACTGTCTCTGTCTTGGTCCCTCCTATGGTTGACCCTAATATTTATGACGTTTTGATGGAGGATTCAGAGGTGATGTCAGAGTTGGTTCAATGTTCTGTGACCCCTTCTCAACCTGAGCCTCTGGAGCCTTCAGGAGACCAAATGGAACCTAGGCCTCAGGACTGTAAAAGTGGAAGGGAGACTCGGGCCTCTAGTAAAGTGAAGTGATATTTTCTTTCTGTGACTTATGGCTCCATTTCACTTTCGGGTGGCATCCTTGAATGCAAACAGCATTAAAACTCCTGCTAAGTGTAAACACACCTTTTCTCAATTTGTACATGAGAATTTAGATTGTGTATTTTTTCAGGATGTTCGTTTACATTCTCCTGAGGACTTACTGGAAGCTACCACTGGTTGGATATGGGGGGACTGTTTTTGGTCCCAAGGGAAGGGTTTATGTAGCGGGGTTGGGATCTGTTTTTTTCTTTCACGTGTTCAGGTGGTTCATCATGTAGACGTTATGGAAGGTAGGGCCTTGGTTCTGGATATTAAATGGGGTTCACTGCCTTTGCGTTTATTGAATGTCTATGCACCACAAACTAAATTTGATAGGGTGACCCTTTTTAAATGACTTTACCCCTTTTTGTGCACTTCTTCTATGGTTATTTTGGGAGGTGATTTTAACTGTTCTTTACCCTCCCAGGTGTCTCCAGCTTGTGGTAAGAAGGTTTACTGTGATGTGACTTGTTTGGCTCAATTAATTGCAGATGTTCATTTAGTAGGTACTTTTGGACCTACTGTTGGACGGTCTGGTAATACATATTTTTGTGGTCCCAGGGCATCCCAGATTGATTATTTTTTTCTTTCCTCGGGAGTTGCTGTGCAGTCTAAATCCTTGCAAGAGGTGGCTACCTCTGACCATAAGTTACTTAAATTAATCTTGTGCGATGTGCCAGCGGCCCAGAGGGGACCAGGCCTCTGGAAATTAAATACCTCCTTACTGGATATCCCTTATGTAGCTGAAGGGCTCCATTCTCTTTTGATAGCATGTCAGTCTGTGTTTTTTTTATATGATGATTTAAATAACTGGTGGGGGGATACCAAAAATGAAGTCAGGACATATTTTAAGATGATAGGTAGAATTAATGGGAGGCTTCTGCATGATGAGCTTCATTATTTAAGGGGTCGACTTCATTTCTGGTCCACTTTCCATCAGCATCTTGGGTCTGAGTATCTTGACAGGATTAAAGAGTTGAAGGTGGAACTGCCATGGTTACAGTCACAGGTTTTGCAGAATATGGAGTGGAAGCATAAATATGGGATTTTTGTGAAAAAAAGGGACACCTTACCATCTGAATCTATACGGCTTTTTAGGGAATCCCATGGTATGATGTATTTGAATACTGAAGGGGAGGGAGAGTATTGATTACTGAAGGTATTTTGGATACTATTCATGCTTATGCTTCTGACTCTTGTAGGAGTAGACCTCTTTTGAAGGCCTTTATATGTGATTGGTTATCTTGTAGGACAGTACCTACTTTGGCTCCTAACTTACAGAATACTTTGCTTAAACCCATTACATTGGACAAATTAAAATCTGTGATTTGGTCCTTGAAAGCAGGAATTACTCCTGGTTCTGATGGGCTCCCTCATGAGGTCTATAAGGTGCTTTGGGAAGTGTTGGAGGTGGAATTTTGTGAGGTTTTGAATGTCGGTTTATAAGCTGGTAATCTCCCTGAGAGTATGTTGCAGGGCATTTTGTTATTCATTTTTAAGACCAAAGGTGATCGGGGAGATTTGGATAATTGGAGGCCTTTGTCTCTGCTAAATGCTGATTATAAAATCTTGATGAAGGTGTTATGTAATCATTTACGGGGGATCTTGGATTCCTTGTTACATCCCTCACAATTTAGTGGAATTCCCAATAGGAGGGTTCAGGATGTCTTGATTCTTCTCAGGGATATTTTACATAAGGGGGCTTCAAGGGAAACCTTTGGTCATCTGTTCTGTCTTGATCAAACAAAAGCTTTTGATCAAGTAGAATATATATACCTCTGAGAGACCTTGAGGAGTTATGGTTTTCCTTTAAAATTTATAGGTTGGTTACAAACCTGCTATAAGGGTATTAGTTTATTGCCAAGTGTCAATGGTTGGTTAGGGCAGCAGGTTAGGGTATATAGGGGTGTTAGGCAGGGGTGCCCACTCAGCCCTTTGCTTTATGTGCTTTCCTTAGACCCCTTATTGCATGCCTTGAACATGTCAGATGACATTATAGGTCTGCCAGTAGGTTGTGCAGATTCGCAGATTGTTTCCATAGCCTATGCAGATGATTTGGTCTTGGTTTTGGCAGATAGATCTTTTGCTGCAGCAGCTCAGTTATTATTGCAGACCTTCTCTAACATTTCTGGCTCCTCCATTAATAAATTTAAAAGTGGGATCCTACCATTAGGCTATGATGCCACGGATGCAGCCTTAATTTGGAACATGCCTATAGATTTAGGATATCGGAGGATTCTTGGTGTTTATTTTGGGGGTGCTGATGCCCATAGTTATAACTGGGAGAGGCAGTTGTTGGTGGCACGTGACAGGGTGGCTCTCTGGAATAAGGGACAGATGACCAAAGCTAAACAGATTTATCTTATTAAGACCTTTTTATTACCATATTTTTTGTTTTTGGCTGCAGTTTACCCCCCCCCCCCTTTTCTTTGGAGACATCACTTTATAGTGTTTTTTCTTTGTTTATGGGAAGTAGGCTGAATCTGGTGAAGAGGGTATCACATATTTACCTGTTAGTGAGGGTGGTTTGGGGATGTTGAATCCGGTGGTATTTCTTCATGGTACTTTTATTTTTTATAATTTAATTCTGTTGCTTAAAGGGGATAGTAAGATATGGACCCCATGGGTGGCTAATGGTATTGGTCTCCTTCTGGAGCACTGGGACTCTACTACCTTTTTACCACGTTAGGCCAGGCTGTCTACTTATGCTAGTCACTTTCAGGGGATGTTTAGGAAATTAAAGTCCTGGCATATTGTTAAACAGTCCCTTTATACTCAATCTCGTAAGCAATTTTATAATTGCATGCTGCAGGATTTCTTTTATGCAAACCCATGGTTTCGGGACTTGCCCATTGCTGATCAACATTCCAAACTGCAGTTATTAGTTAATAAGAGAGTCCCTAAGTATATGTGGGATTTTTTATGGCTTTGTTTGCATAAACAGTTGGGGTGAAGGGCAATATGAAGCATAAGAAACTCTCAGAGAGATTTTGCCCCAGGGAGGAGACTGGTACAGAAGTAATTGAAACTTTGCAACATTTCTTTTTTGACTGTCCCTTTGTTATGTCCTTCTGGTCTTAATTCTGTGCTACCTGGCCACTGAACCCTTTCCAAGGTCAATCATCTGAGATCTGGACAGAGGGGGTACTTCCTGGTTCATGGATAGTTTATGACTCTGTCACGATTCGTTTTTAATGGGATACAGTATATTGGCTTTCAGCTTTGGCAGGCTCGTTGCAGCTTTATGCTTTGGAAACAGCTGAAAACTGAAGCTCAGGTTTTATTTAACATTAGAAAGGAAGTACTCAGATGGGGGATAGTGGAAAAGGGGAAAGTGCACCCAGATCTTTATAAACTTTGGTGGCGGAAGATGAATTGGCTTGATATGGGTTAGAGATTTATTTAGGACACTTTTCCTTTTTTCTGTTCTTTTCTTTTGTTAATATAGGGTATTGGGCCTTTCTGTTATTTTTTGGAGGTTATAGAAATGTATACCATATTTTATTGCCCAACTCCTTATTCTTGATAGTTTCATTTATTTTTCAGACACTGTATGACTTTACTATATGTTTGTTTGTTTTTTATTTGTACCTTTCTTGGGTGTGAATTTATACTGTTTGTATTTACTTGCTTTTTGCAGCACTATGACTCTTTTTTCCCAACTCTTTCAGTAGGGTGGAAACAGGGGTTTGACATTCGCATATGATGTAATCTGTTTTTCTGTTATTTTCTTCTTTCAATATGTTTTTGTATGCAGCACTTCAATTTTGTAAGTTTTGCTTTCAGGTTTTTGCCCCTACTCTTAGTGGAGGGAGGTGATCCTTTTTCATATTATGATTTCATTGTGGGTTCTAAATGTTTTCTTAAAAAGTATTATTTAAGTTAGCTTGACTGTACTACTCTTTTGATTTCTTTTCTGGTTTCTATGTTTTTAGTGTGATTTAACACTATTTTGTCCTATTTTTATTTTTCATACCTAATGTACATTGTTTAGTGTGACTGAACACTGTCTGTGCCTTATTTGTTTTTGCTGTTATTATAATAAAAGTAATCCCCTACTTTTTTTGTAGGGCAGGGGAAGGGGTTTGTTGTTCCTTTCGGTTGGGGGTTTCTGGTATGTTGTGCCGACAGTGAATTTTTTTCTTTTCATATATTATGATTTTGTATGATGTAATGCAATTTTGTTTGATTGTCTTTTTCAGTTTTGAATACAAATTCCCCTACTCTTTTAGTGGGGGGGGGGTACAGCATTTATTACTAAATTTTGGGACTATGGAAAGGAATTTTGTATTGAACGTATGCTGTAATACTTATCTATGTTTATCTTTAGTTTTGCATTCTGATTTTGTGTGATGTAACACTATCATGCATATATTTTACTTTCAAGTTTTAATAAAAAAAATTTCCCTACTCTTTTCGATAAGTGCCATGGGATCTTTAACATTCACCTGAACTACCACCAATCCAGGCAGATGGGACCTCAGTTTAACATCTCATCCAAAAGATGGCACCTCAGAAGTGCAGCACCCCTCGTGCTGCACTGCAGTGTCAGTACTGGGATATTAACCCAAGTGCCAGATGTGAGAACTGAACCCACAGCCCTCTGATCTCCCAGCCTCAGAGGTGAGTGTGCTACATACTGAGCCACTAACACTGCAAATTGCATATAAGCAAAGAAACTGGCTAACGTGCTTTGGTATTTATGCTGGTATAATGCACATACTGTAAATACTGTATAATGCAAAATGTTAGCACTACTCATATTCCACGCTACCAAGGTCATGTTAAATTTCTTTGTCATTATATTTGCAGATATACGGTAGCCACACCTTAATTGTTATTTCTGCAAGTTACAAAAAGCCTTTACTTTTTCTGCTCGTATTGGCTTTTTTAAGCTTGCAACTGCAACTGACATACTGCTGGTAACCGCTGCTGACTGCTTATTCTAAGTACAGTATGTCCCTGCTTCAGTGGCTGTCAAAAAAACCTGCAGTGAAGAGGGATGTATGTGGAGAACCACTGAATGCAACTGCGCTGAGTCAGGCTGTCGAAATTCCTGTGCAAGTGGCAGAGTCTGTGCTGACAGAGCTGGTAGTTCCCCCAGCTAAGAAGTGCAGGACTGAATATGCCAGGTACTCGCAAGCAGTTTGGTATGAGGTGGGCAAGTACGCAGTGCAAAATGGGGTCATGAATGTTGTTAGGTTCTACAACAGCAAATATGGAGCTAGTAGTAATGTGACCATTAACAAGAGCACTGTCCGTAGATTTAAAAAGGACCATGTGGATGGGGACATTTGTGGGACAGTTTTAACATGACAGGATGAGGAGGACAAGGATGAGGAGATTAAGGAAAAAGGAAAAAGAACAAGTGAAGGTATTTACTCACATACAGTGACATACAGTAAAATGCAGTAAAAATGTTAAATGTGGTGTTTGTGTGGGTCACAGGTCATGGTAAGGCAATTGATTTTGATTTCTGATTTCTAATATTTAAGGCTAGTAATTTTTTTGGTTAAAAAAAATTTAGCTGTCTTTATATTTCTGCACTTTTTTACTGTCCCATGGATATAGCTAACATTATTTGACAGCAAAATTAAACAGTTATACAGTATATGGGTATGCTGAAGACAAGACACGGTGCTGAGGTATTTTGATTGCAGATAATGACCAGTGACTGCTGAATTATATTTGGGATACTGGCATGAGAAAAAAAGGTTTTTGCCAGATCTTCTGTGCAGAACCCATGTTTTGTTCTACGTTTATGCATGTTGAACCTCGTGCAATATTAGCCACATAAAACAAAATTATAGTGTTAATAAACCACTTATTAAATGAAGCATCCATGTGAATGGTGCAGAAACTTCATTTTCATGAAGTACACAAAAAGGGGATTATTACAGTAGAATAATTCATTTGATGTTACACTAAGCAGCATGAGTGTTTTAATGTGTATAAAATATCTAAAATTAACTTCCTTGTGGCCCACCACAACCATTGCATGGAGTGCACAGTAATGAATCCATAAGCATTATTTCATCCAATAGCCACGCCCCTTTGGCTCCACCCTTATATTTGGCTCTGCCCTTTTATTCCTGCTACAGGAGCCTTCTTAAAATCCTGGATCAGCCCCTGCCTGCTGTTGGGCTTCTTGAAATGTCTGTTTTGTGTCTTCTAATTATTTCTAGAGAAGAGCAATCAGGTTGGCTAAGGTTGCCTTTTCACTAGTTAAATAGCAGTTCTGAGAATTTTGCAGTGCATTTTAAAATGCTGCACTGCAGTCAAGTTTGCTGACACTTCTCTTGTTTTTGATTTCATTTTTACAATTTTGTGGGCTATCCAATACGCTGCCAAGGTTTTATCTAATTCACTTGGGGAGTAATACTGTCATTTAACTATCCATTTGTCTATCTCTGGGTCACCCTTTTCAATATTCTGATGTATCACAGTTAAAACGTCTTCCTCTAAGATTAACAATGCAGTCATATTTACACAGTTACACTTTTGCACAGATTACAAAACAAAACATGCCTCAGAGAATGGAGAAACTCAACACATATGCCATCTGCACTAACCCTAATATTCATAGAGTTCAATTAACTGTTTTACCAGCTTACATTAACGTGCACATGGATTTTTAAATCACAGTTCACAAAGCACCTTTCAAAGTTCAAAGTATACTTTTTCCTTCAGCATAACAAGCTTTACCACTCAGCAGCTGTATTCATTAATTATTTTGTTTGCCAGTTACAGCATGTCACTGATTGTTAGATACTTACACAAATAATTGGGATGTTTGATTCTACACAATGGCAGTACCAGATTCTATGACCCCCATTTGGCACCAGATTTGTAGGGATAAATGCCCCTTTGATTGGTTACTTGGCTAGCTTTTACAGTAGAGATTCACAAGGATGTAACAATAACCCCCAATATGGCTAAACATGGGCTCTTCATCAGAAGTGACAAGCAACTAACAAATAATTACACATAATGGATACAAGTATGGCAGCTTGACATGCACCTTTCAATCAAGCAAATTTATTTTGACTAAATTGACAAAATAAAGTGAGAGAAAGACATAAAAAATGGCTGTTTAACACACACGATTCCTGGTATCATGCCTTTCCAGACTGTGACATAATCTGGGGTGGGGGGAGAGATAGTTCAAGGAGGGGAGGTCAGCTTAGCAACCACTGTCTCGAGGGCATTGATCCTGGTATCGTCTTTGCATTGTCCCTTCTTTTCCAGGTCAGTATTAGGACTCAGGGGCACTCCAACATTTCCAAAGTCCAAAAGTAAGCCCAAGGTCTCAGGTTTGAATCTTGCTCACCAACTTCACGAGAACAGCACTGGTCCTGCTTCCACAGTGGCTTGTTCCCACAGTTAGCAGTTCATGCTGGCAAAAGGATCACAAGTTAAGTGGCAGTTACTTGACCTTTGGCAATTGCAAGTTTTTGCACTGCTGATGCATGTAGAACTCTTAATGGTAACACAGCTCAATGTGTTGTCCACCACCTGCACTGGAAAAAGGTGCAGTGCACAGCTTAGATGGTAGATAACTTCAAAAGTTAGCTTGCCTTAGGGTTCAGCTGCTTTGTTTTCCCTGGCTATCATAAGTTGAAGGACTTTAAGAAGGCTTCCTTTCCAGGTTTGCTGTGCACATTCCCTCTTTTTCATCAAGCTTGTAAGTCCTCCAGCAGAGTCCAACTTTCACTCTAAAAACCTGTCCTTTTATGTTCTCCTGGCTGGCTGGCTGACTTCCAACAGTGACTTGGAGGAGCTGAGGTGTTAGACCACCTTTCTGTGCCTGCAAAAGAGCAATCAGTCCTGGAAAACTATGACGTCAGGACTTATTTAAAAGTTCAAACTATGACATTAGATCATGTCATCATAATTAGTGAAACTACATGCTGATGTTCACATATCCAACTGATAACAACTCCTTAAAATTCCACAGGTCATACTTGTCCAATTAATCTTCCTGGGTTTGTTTTTTGTTTGCTTATTTATTTATTTCAAAAGTTTCACCAAGAAAGACATACTGAGCTGCTAACAGCTCTTTTCCAGATGAGTTCTGTGGGTAGGGAATGTGGAAAATCATATACAGTAAATACAATATATTAAGGAACATAATCACAAAATTGAAGTCAAATCACTATAACAGATTTGTGAAGTATAGTAAAAAAAGGAATGGATTGCCAGAGCAAAACTATATGCAGCTGGGGGGGGTAATGGAAGAGAGTCATGAACAGTTGCAGGAGAGAGAAGAATAGTCATGAAGGAGAGACTTAAAGAGAAAGCAGAAGAGGCAGAGTGAATTGACAAGGGACGGGAGAACTAGATTTTAGGAAAGCAGTATGAGAAAGCAGATTGGCCTACAGTAGACTTTCTAGAAGAAATAGTGAAGGAATGGGAAGTATTATGTGTAGAGGGTAGCAAGAAGTTGAAGGAGAGGATAAGAGGGATGTGAGGTAGGAAGGAAGGGAACCAAATCAGAATTTTGATATAAAGGAGGTACAGTGGGAAAGGCACCTGACATCAAGAGAGGGGAATGAAAGGGCAGAGTAGAGTGAGCAATGGTGGGTAAGGGAGGAACACTCTAAAGCAAAATAACAAAAAGAGTGAAGGAGAGGGTCCAGTCTGGCAAGGTAGGATTTGAGTGCTCCACAATCGACTATATCACCATAATCAAAAATAGGGAGAATCATCTTTAAAACAATCTCTTTGCAAACAGGAAGCAGGATACTCACTTTTTTTCCTGTACAATGCACCAAGACCGGGATGGAGCTTTTGGTGAATCTCATCAATATGCCTCAAGAAATCAATATGATGGTCAAGCCAACCCTGAGGTACATAAAAGAGGCTACATCCTCAATAATAGCACCTTCAAGGGTGTGAAATGAAGGGACAGAGATGAGTCTGGAAAGTCTCTGATGGGTGTCAAAAGTCATGGAGACTGGTTTTTTTTTTGGCATTAAGAGATAGTTGGTTTATCTGGAACCATCGCTGAATATTGTTCAAATCCAGCTGAAGCTGTGAGGTAAGAACATGGGAAGAGGAGACAGATGCAAAAATAACTGTATTATCAGTATATGTATGAACAGACACAGAGGAACAGACAGAGGGGAGGTCATTCAAGAATATGGAAAAGAGAATAGGACCCAGGACAGACCCTTGAGGGACACCTGAACAGATAGGGAATGGGGATGAAATGGAGCTTTGTATCCAGACAGAAAAAGGAAATGTGCCACTATGTCAAAAGGTTTAGCAAGATCAATAAAAATGGTGGACATGATCTGACCCTGATCCATACCTATGAGGAAGGAGTCAGTGAGCTGAAGGAGGGAAGTGAAAGTGGAGTGGGATTTCTCAACCAGACTGAAAGGGGGTGAAGAAGAAGGAGGAGTCAAGGAAGGGAGAGCGCTGTGGTAGTACAAGGTGTTCCTGTAACTTAGCTAAGGTAGGAAGGAGAGAAACGGGATGGTAGTTACCAGAAGAAGAGGGATTAACATTTTAAGGGTTAGGAATGACTGTAGCCTGTTCCAAGCATCAGGAATAGTAGCGGAAGGAAACAAAAGGTTTTAGAAGCAGGGTAATAGGTAGTGAAATAGCAGGGGCTGAGAGAAGTAGAAGTTTGGGATCAAGGCCAACAGGTCTACCACATTTGTGAGGATTAAGAGCAAGAAAGGACTTAAGGGAAGCAGAGGTGGTGCTAGAAGAGAAGAAAAAAGAAAGATTTAAAGGAGGAGAAGGAAGAGAGAGGGAAGAAAGGAGGAGGAGGACGGAATGAGAGAGAGGGCACAGGTAGTCAAGTAGGAGTTAAAGGAAGCAGCAGCAATAGAAGGGTCTGAGATGAGGGAGTCATAAACCCTGAGAACAGGAGAGGGAGACTGGGTGGAAGGGGAGAACAGAGAATGGATAACCTTCCAGAACTCAGAGGGATGATTAATGTTGTTCTGGAGTGTGGATGCAAAATACTCAGACTTTGCAAGTCTTATGGCTTTGGTACAGGCATTACAAAGGAAACAATAGTTTGCCAAAGCAGCTGGGGAGCCAGTGATCTTAAAAGAATGCCAGGGGAAAGTCTCTAGAACAGAGGCAAACCATAAGTTCTAACCTTTTTTTATCTGCCTCTCCCTCTCATGGAGTTATCCTCTATACTGTTTTGAGCTGACCATGTATTTTGTGGTCTTTCTATGAATATTCCCCCCCGGCCTTTAAAAATGTGGGAACCACCCCCCCCGACCAGCATTCTATATTTGTAAACGTGTATTTGGTGCTACCCACATCCATGTGATTGAAACGTGTGCACCCTTTGTCATATGTTATGCCCTTGTGAATGCATCCTCTGTAAATATATTTATTGTACATATTGGGCCAGATATTCAAAAGTGTTGCTCCATGCTCAACAGGGTTGCGCATGCTCAAGTCCTACATTGCGCCATTCTGCGATATTCAGCAGGAGGCAGTTGTGCCACTGAAAACAGGCTGAGCAACAGCGCAATGCAAATGAATGCATGCTCAACAGGAGGGTGAGGAACCATGCATAAACTGCACAGCCCGATATTCAGCCGGGCTGTGCAGAGTTGTGCAGGCGCAACCCCCAACCTGAGCCTGCAGAACCTTGAGCCAAAAAAAAAAAAGGCTTAAGTAGAGGGCCACCCACAGGTGAGCTGCTGTATTGTAGGGCGCAACACAGCAGCTGCCACCTGTGGCTGGCCCCCAACTCAGTCCCTGTGCCCCCCCAGCCCGATCGTGGGCATAGTGTACTCCCCCACCAGGCCGATCGCGGGCATCAATGTGGCCCCCCCTCCCTGTTCACATCCCTGGTGGTCCAGTGGACCGAAATGCCCGATCGCGGGCAGTAAGTAAAGTGAACCCCCAACATCTCCCTGGTGGTCCAGTGGACCGTAATGCCCGATCGCGGGCAGATTGTGAAATGACCCCACCGCCCAAACACGCTTTCTAGTGCCCGATCGCGGCAGAATGTACAAGAACCCCCAACACGTTCCTAGTGCCCGATCATGGGCAGAATGTAATAGAACCCCCAACACATTCTAGTGCCCCATCGTGGGCAGAATGTAATAATCACTCCTCAGTGCTCATCATGGGCAGAATAAATATCTCCCCTCCAACATCTCCTGGTGGTCCAGTGGACCGTAATGCCCGATCGCGGGCAGAATGTAAAATGACACCCCATCTGGACTGTCATGATGGTGGGCTGCACGCCCATTGGTTCTTGCTCTGCACCACTGGCGTGCAGCCTCACCGGCAGTCAGTCGGCGGGCGCGGGCGGCAGGCGGGTGGATGCTGCCGCCCGCCGCCGCCGGGGAGCGGTGGTGGGCCTCGTGGGTGGGTGGGGTGGGGGACACTAGCCACCAGGGAGATGTTTGGGTGGGGGAGGGGTGTCATTTACATTCTGCCCGCGATCGGGCATTACGTCCACTGGACCACCAGGGAGATGTTGGGGTTCTTTACATTCTGCCTGCGATCAGGCACCAGGAACGGTTGGGGGTTCATTTCACAATCTGCCCGGTGATCGGGCATTACGTCCACTGGACCACCAGGGAGATGTTGGAGGGGGGTTCTTTTCATTCTGCCCGCGATCCGCACTAGGAACGTGTTCGGGGGTTCTTTTACATTCTGCCCACGATCGGGCATTACGGTCCACTGGACCACCAGGGAGATGTACGGGAGGAGGTGGGAGCCACATTGCTGCCCGCTGGGGGGCTGCAGGTGCGTCGGGTCCCCGACGGCTGCTGCCTGGCAGGGCGTGCCAGAGCAAGTCCTCTCGGGATCGGTGCACCCCACATGCTAATGGCATGCAATGGCTATGAATCAGATGCAAATGGCCCCTGCGCCTTGTGCATGAATTATGGCCCCATTTGCATGTCACCTTTTGAATATCGTGATTTTGCACATGGCACAATGAGACTTGGCCACCACAAGTTGAATGCTCCACTCTGACAACTTGATGTGGCACAAGTTTCACTGCGCCATGCACAGAGGCTGTGGCTGGGGGGTGATATTCAAAGGAGTTGCTCAATAGCGCAACTCCTTTGAATATCGCCTGGGCCACACCCCTGCGTAACTATTTTGCGCGGCACAAGGGCTTGCGCCTCAGAATGGTGCAGTTTGAATATCCAGCCCACTATATATACTGTAATTGTTGTATCATATCCTTGTAGCTGTACCACTCGTTATCTTATTTTTGTCTTAATATGATCTTATTATGTTATGCTCTGTACTTTGTTGATTTGTATTCCTTCATGTTGATTTGTACAAGGGACTTCCTTGCAAATGAGCTTGCTCTACAGGTACTATCCCTTCACAATAAACTTGAACATGAAGTTCATCTGTAATCCAGGGAAGATGACAGCCCGTACTCTGATTTTTCTTAGGGAAGCATGATAATTCCATACAGCCATACATTTGGATTGAAAGTATTGTGGGGCAAAATTTATATTATTAGCTGCTGAGTCTGGGGACCAATCAGTTGCCCATAGGTCAGCAAGGAGAGAGGACAAGTCCAGGGACCTAAAGGACCTGAGATGAATAAATTTAGGGGTACCTTAGGAAAATGTATCTTGCACACACAGTAAACCATTTGATGGTTACTGAGGGCATCAGGAAGGATTCCCGCATCCACTATATGGTGGGGATGAGTTGAGAGGCCCCAGTCTAACAGAGAGCGATTTAAAGATTTAAAGTTTAGACAAGTGGGGTCAGAGACCAAGTCAATTGTAGTGACTTTACATTTTGAACAACTTTAATTGTAGTGAGGGAGAGCTGATTTATATCAAAGTCACCGAGAATATAAAAATATAAACATAAAAAATATAAAGGGAGATTGTCTCCACTTATCTTCTAGGCTTCTGCTGTCCTTGAAGCAAACACTAAGGCCTGGATATTCAAAAGGGTTGCACCATGCACAACAGGGTTGCGCATGAGCAAGTCCAAAAATGCGCCATTTAGCGATATTCAGAAGGAGGCAGTTGCGCCCCCGGAAACATGCTGAGCAACAGCGCAATGAAAATGAAGGCATGTGCAACCGAAGGGGGTGGATCCATGCATAAAGAATGCAATGCGATATTCAAAGCCTTGCGTGATGCGCAATAGCGGCACAGCCGGAAATTGCGCACTAGCGGAAATGAGCCAAAATAAAAAGGCTCAAGGAAGCGGCGCAAGAACGCTACAAGGCTGCCAAGTGGGGGGGAGAGAGAGAGAGACAGACAGACAGACAGACAGACAGGCTAGGGCAGGCAAGGAAAGTGTGGGCCATAGGCTGTAGAGGCCAGCGGGGGGTGCCCGGTGCAGTGGAAGTAGCAGTGAGGACAGCGGGGTAACACAGCAACACCAGCCGGGGGCAGAAGCCAGGGAGATGGACAGTGCCAGCTTCCACATGGAAGCTGTAATGAGGGGGGTGAGAATGCATGCTGCAGGGGGACGTGGCCGTGGAAGGGCCCGTCGGTGGTATGCCCCCAACAGGCAGTACCATGCCCGCATCAGCTTTGAGCTGTACACAGATGTAGAGATCGTGGGCCGGAACCACCTGAACAGGGCAATACTGAGACAGCTCTGTGAGCTGTGCAGTGATGTGATGCAGGCACCCTCACGACGGAGTCACGCTCTGTCGGTGGAGACCAAGGTGACAGCCTGCATGTGCCTGTTCACCACGGGCACCTTCCAGAGGCCGACAGGGGACACCACAGGCATCACACAGTTGGCCACATCACGCATCCTCACCCAATTCCTCAGCACACTGCTGCCACATGCTGCGGAGTACATCCATTTCCCCAGCACTGCGGCAGAGCATACAGCAAACATGCAGGAGTTCCACAGGGTAGCACGTATGCCTGGCGTGCTAGGGGCCATAGACTGCACCCATGTGGCCATTCGCGTGCCACCTGGCCCCGATGGGCTCGCATATTGGAACAGAAAGGGATTCTCTAGTGTCAACTGCCAGGTGGTGTGTGATGCCACTGGCGCGATAATCAATGTCTGTGCCACACACCCTGGCGGAGCACATGATGCCTTCATATGGTATCAGTCTGCACTGTGCCATCGATTCGAGAGTGGGACATCCCACAGGCCATCTAGTGGGTGAGTACACATGTATGGAATGCAAACTCGGGCAAGGGTGGAATGCCACAGGTGCCATGGTAGTGGCACACAGGATATGGCCAATATGGACCTGAACATGAGACTGATCTCCACTATCTCCACACAGGCGACAGCGGATACCCACCCGCCCCTGGCTGCTCACACCGCATCGCGCCCATGACCCCATCGCAGCAACGCTTATAATGAGGCACATGTTTCACACGCAACATCATAGAGAGGGTGTTTGGGATGCTCAAGGCACAAGCCGATGCCCAGACACTTCCAGCGGTACTCTTCAGTACAGCCCCCAAAGGGCCTGTGGGATATTCCTGGCCTGTTGCATCCTGCACAACATGGCCAAAGACTATGGGATAGCCGTACAGGTTGAAGAGGGGACAGCGGCGGGACGCCAGTGGCGCTGGTGTTGATGGTGATGAGCAGCCCCCCCCCAGGATGGCGGGACCCCCGACTGATCCGGCAGGCCCAGCTGCACCGGGACACCATCACAGAGGAGCACTATGCACAACACAGGTAAGTCAAGGGGACATGTGCAACCAACACTGTCCATGCGCAAACCACAGGCACACGGGGAACACACCAGGGGTGCATGACGGTCAGGGGAGTGGAAGGGTCCAGGCATACAAACACACCATCAGGGAGGGGTGAGCACTCATATGGACACACACACACCAGGCACAGAGCGTACATGGGCTGATGCACAGCACAGCAGAACCAACATTGCTAACATACAGCACCACCGACCACCCCCACCACCTGTACTGTCCAAGTACATGTGTCAGATGCTGGGCACCCTTGCACCTTGGTGTACAGTACAATGCAGGCATCATCATGCACACGCACCTGTGGACAGCAGTTGGGAGGGTGTGCAGGTGGTCCGTAGTGTGGCGGGTGAGCAGAGCACCCAGCAGTGCACTGCCCACCATGACACACATTGCACACATGGCAGCACCAGACAGGGCCTGCACTGGGAGACAGCTCAGTCATGTAGCACTGTCCCACGGCCACCGCGGATGCGTGGGTGGCCCCGCCGTGACCCAACAGCACTGGCAGGCTGAGCAGGGGCCACATGGGGTGGCACTGTTGCACCACCAGGAGTCCCACTGCGCGAACGTGACCTTGCCTGCACAGGGGTCTGCAGCATGCCGAACAAACCTGCACCAGGGGTGCTCGGGATGGCCACAGCAGAACCCGGCGTCGACAGGCCTGGTGTTGCACGATGCCGGGAATGGGGAGTGGAGGGTGAACTGTGTGGGGTGTGCGGTACAGGGGCACCTGACTGTGTGCCCAATGCATCCACGACAGAGACCACTGCCTGGGTCAGCCTGTCAATGGCGGCGGTCACATCCGTCCGCATACGAACCAGCTCAGCACGGTCCAGAGCACACTCCCTGCTGTGCCACTCCACAGACACAGACGGTGCCTCCACGGACATTGCAACCCACCTCTGCAGATGTACTGATTCCTGCAGCAGGTGGGTGTGCTCGTCCAATGGGTACTGTGCCCCAACGGCATCCTGTCCCCCAGGGTGTGGAAGGTCCTGATGCACTACACCCCTTGAGGGTGGGTGCTGTTCGCCAGGACCAGGAATGGGCAGATCAAAGGGCGGCGGACATGTGCCACCACTTGACACTGTACCCCAGACCTGGTGGATGACTGCTGCTGCTGCCCTCCAACCGCTGTGCCCCAGGGTCCACTCGTTCCACCGCTGTGCTGGCAACAGTGCCAGACACCTGCACAGCCACCGGTGCTGCCCACCGGTGCTGACAGGCACAGCCTGGGACTGTGCCAGCATGCTGGTACACAAGTTGGAACCAGAAAGGCCCAGGGGCACGTGCTGGCCTGCTGTGTGTCCGTCATGGGACACACACCTATCACTGCCCATTGCAGTCCTTGCATCATCAATGGTGCAGGTACGTGCTACAGCCATAGTGACAGCGTGCTGGCATGCTTGCATGCCAGACTGCTGAGACACAGGCTGTGCACCCCCCGCACCTGAATCACCGACACCAGAGTTGGCGGCCCAATGTGCATGCTGCTGCAGTGCCTGCTGGCTGGTGATAGAGGTGGATGGACCTCCTCCATGTCCAGCAGGTCATCATCCCTGCCTGGACCCACCACCACCGTCTCCTGAAGACGAACAGGATCTGTAACAGAAAGAGAGTACATGTGAGTGCATGTGAACAACCTTCCCCAACCCCCAACACCCCACCATGTCATACCGTGCAGTGATGGGCTTCCACCTGTCTGGAATCCACCTCCTGGTACACCTCAACAGCGCTCCGCTGCATTGATGCAACCAGTGTCTCCTCAGTCGGGGTCAGCTCCAACACCACTGGCGGGCTCCCGCCAGTGCCAGCACGCGCCGCCCTGAAGGTTGCCACCTTCTCCTTCAACCTCCTGCAGTCTGTCCCCATCTTCTTCTGCATTCCTGCACGGAGCGCTGGTGGCTTCCATGCAGGTTTACGGCCCGAGCTACCCCCTTCCATGCAGCCGCACAGGACTGAGGGGTGCCCCTCTGTCCACTAGTACTGGCTCCTCATCCAGGTAGGCCTGGAAGAGGGCCTCTGTCTCTGCTGCTGTAAAGTTGGGCCTCCTCCTATGCCCACCGTCCTCACCCTCACCTTGGCTCTGCTCGGTCATGGCGATCTGTATGGGGGGAAGTGGACACCTGTCACTGTGCAGTCTACAGCATTTTCCCATGACCATTGTCCAGAACATCACACAGCATGCAACTCACCTCTCACCTGCAGTAACCGAATCTGGCCAGCGCAGCCCAATGTCGCACATTTATAGCGCAATGCATGCAAATGAGGAGTGGAGCAACTCTAATGACATGCAAATCGCGCCACTGCACCTTTGAATGGCTGATCAGATGATTTGCATGTGTCGGCTGAATATCGCGAATCTGCGCTTTGCGCAATATGGTTGAGTCAGCTGAGCCAATGGTGCAGATCTGTGACTGTGTGGTACACTGCATTGCGCATGCCCAGATAGCTTACGTGGGCGTCTGTCGCGCTGCTGACGTGCTGTGCGCAATCGGCAATTCAGGCCATAGCCACCATTGTGCCAGTGGCACTACAGCAATGGGCACTATATGGCGCTGTGGCACTACTGTGCAATAGTCCACTGTGGCACTGGTACGCAGCTGGTCAGTCGCGCAGGATGCCTATACGTCAGATGGCGCTGTGCGTGGCCTTGCGTCATGGCCCATGACCTTGTGTCTGACCTTTGCCCCCTGGTGCTGTTCACCTGCCATGTGTATGACCCTATTGCGCTGTCTGGTGACAGCGCTATGTGAAGGGACGGCGCTGTTCGAACAGCGCGATTGGAGCGTGTGGTGGTCTATTGCGCAACAGCTCCACGTGGGGTTACGGCGCAGCGGGGCGCCATATTGCCTGCTGTAAAGTTGGTACCATGGCTTGGAGAAGAGCTGTTCCCTGGAGCCAATTGGAACTGGCCAACTTAGTGGTTCTAGTGAGAGCCCCACCATGGGCACTTTATGGTGAGGCGCCTCACCATTGCCCGCACACAGGTGTGGCATCAAGGGCCACTGACCTGGTGAGGGTCACTGACGGTGCTGGTCTGATGAGCAGTGCCGCACTGTACAGTGACCTCCGCTGGAGGGATCCGGACCTTTTGGAGAGGCTGCGGTCACGTGCCAGGTGGGGCGTGGTGCCTAGGCCAGGGGTGTACCATCTATGCACCTGTATTCTCTGTAGGGTGTGAGTGTGTTTGGTGGCTGTGCATAGGTGATGGCTCTGCCATGGTGGGCTGTGTCAGTGTGTGCAGCTGTGAGATGAATGGGTCTGGCTGTGGGCAGGCACTCTCACTGGGGCAGGGGGCAGTCTGCTTTGGAGTCACACTGATGTTTGTCTCAACATATGTCTCCCACAGGCCGGGATGTGAGGATGCAGGCCCGGGTTGAGGAGGGCCGTGCCAGGGCCCCGGTGCCAGCGGGTGTTGCACCCCAGCAGCAGCAGCAGAAGCGGCAGACACAGCTGCTTGAGCAGTGTGAGTATCATGACTTCATGGCTGCTATTGCATGCTGGGGGGGGGGAGGAACATTAGCCCTGCACAATACAACCATGCAGGAAAGGGGAGGTCATAATTCCACTATACAAGACACTAGTGAGGCCCCACCTGGAGTACAGTGTACAGTTCTGGAGACCATACCTACATAAGGACATAGACTGGGCAGAGAAGGTTCAGAGGAGGGCAACAAAGATGGTGCATGGCTTGCATCACAAGTCCTATGAAGACGGGTTGAAGGAACTGAACATGTACTCCTGGAGGAGAGGAGGAGAGGGATATGATAGAGACATACAAGTATCTTTAGGGAGGAACAGAGTGAGGAAAACACTTTTCTTAAGTGAAAAGATGTTCCAGGACTAGAGGGCATGGGATGAAGTTGGAGGAGGACGATTCAGCGGAAACATGGAAATGAATTTCTTCACAGAATGGGTGGTGGACAAGTGGAACACCCTGCCAGAGGAGGTGGTGGGGTAAACAATCATGGGATTTCAGAATGCACGGATAGACATAAAGGAATTGTGGAGGTCAGGGTAAGGCAACGGACTTATAGGAAAACAAAGTGAACTTACAAGCTCAAATGGACAGACTGGGTGGGCCATAGGCCCTTATCTGCCGACACTGTCTATGTATCTATGTATGTATGCACGACACAGGTGACATGCATCACTGTCCAGTATCACAGCACGCCTGTGTATGCGTCACTGGTGGTCCATGCATGCACTGGGCACATAGCTGTGTAACTGGCATCGCACCATGTTGCCACGTCACTTGACAGCCTTGTTTGTGCTGTGATGGACATGGGCAGTGTGTGTGTGTGCAGTGGTGTGCATAGCTGGTGCTGCCTGTTTGTGATGGCCATGTGCATGTTCACTGTGGGTGGGTGCATGCCATCACAGGTGCGGGACATTGGGCTATATGGCCTGCAGGTTGGGTGGTGTTCAGGGTTGTGGTCAGTCACAGCCATTGACTGTGTTCCAATTTTCCTAGGCCTCGAGGTTCTCAGGAGGATTGGACGGGATATTCGGGGCCTCACACGAGTGTCGATGGAGAACCAGGCCATCCTCCAGTCCATCAGGGCACCATGGCCTCGGAGGAGGCGGCACAGGACGGTCCGGAACCAGGAAGAGGATGAGCAGCCGGTTGGGCCGTAGCTGATGATACCCTTCCCACTCTCCCATCCCTACCACCCTTCCTTCCCTCTCCAAGTTGTTCATCCCTACCTCTTGAACACCCCTACCTTGTACCCGTCCCCCCCCCTTGTAAATAGTTGTTATTGTTTTGGTTCTTTACTATTTGGATATTTAAATATACATTTCTATTTTGATATGAATACTGTGTTGGTCTCTGATTTGCAGCTGGCTATGGGTGCTCAGTTGCAGGGGTGTACATGCCATCTGGGGTGGTATGGTCCTGGGTATATGTGTGTGTGTGTGTGTGTGTGTGTGTGTGTGTGTGTGTGTGTGTGCGCGCACGTGTGTGTGCATGGGAAGGTATCTCCAGCATGGCAGTGACTTTCTGTTGGTCTTGCCATCTGCTGCCACCCACTGCTGGGTGCACAGGGTGTGTCTGGCTTGTGGCTTCTGTGCTGCATGGGTTGACGTGTGCTGGGGGATGCATGGTTTCCTGCAGTGCCAGTCACTGCACATGGGTGGTGTCTTGGGGTCATGGTGCAGGGTGTGCTGTGCGTAACGGGAGCTGATCTGCACTGTGGTTGTCAACCCCCTGTGTGTGGCACTCTCAGCCTGCCAGTGGTTGTGCTGGGGTGTCATGGCTCTGCTGTGCTTTGTTGGCTTGTCCCCATGGGCCAGTAGATCATCCGTCACACCCCCAGTGATGCTGTGCTTGGGGTGTGCAGGTGTGGTGTTGGTTCTGCAGTGTGTTCCTGTGCCCATGTGTGGCATGGCTGGCGGTGGGCCCCAGCCTGCCTCCCTGGATGTGCAGTTCCATTGCTCTGGGGGTGGGGCTCTGCTTGCGCTATGGCACCTCTGGACTGTTCAGCTGGGCTGCCCTGGTTGCGCTATAGCGCAACATTTCTGCTCAGCTTCTCCTTCCTGGTTGCGCTATGGCGCAGTTAGTGCGATATTCAGACATTGGCTGCTTGCGCAATTTGTTCTGCTCCATGTTTGAATATCGCACCTGTTGCGCATATGCGCAATTGGTTTGTGCTTGCTCCTGCTGTTGCACACATTTTGGGAGCAGTTTGAATATCCGGGCCTAAGAGTTCTCTTGAGCACTCTTGTCTCGCCTGTAAATTTCCATTCATCTGAAATAGTTTACAAACCTAAATTTCTTTTATTAAGGCCTAGTGTTAGAACAGAGCCTTTATACTTTATATAATGTGATCAGATTATATATTTCCATACTTAGTATTATGTACAGTATACAGATCAATACTTGAACAATTTTCCTTACATAGCCTTCTCTGCCTTTATATCCACAAATGTCTTACAGGTTGTTATTCTGTGTTTTTTAAACTGCCTGACCACAAAGAGGTTTTGAAAATCTTGCTCATAATATACGTAACTAGTTGAGGTATACCCCATGGTTGAAGTGTTGTGGGATATTCTACTGCTTACTTTAATATTGATAAAAAGGTTGCTGATGTTTTTAAAATGGTCCAAACATTGAAACTTGCTAGGGTTTATAGAGATATTCAAACTACATACTGTATCTCAAATGTTAAAATTAATTTGATTAGTTAAGATGTATTTTTTATATAAAAACCTGCCAGTAAATCCTACTCTATAAAGCATCAGCAGGTTTTACACATTTTAACTTATTAATGGTATAAACCTATGAAAACTCTAATATAATGATCATGATCAAGGCAGTAGGGGGACATTCTACTTGCTAATTCGAGAATACACAAATGGATTGGGGAAGAGGCTTAATCAGGGTAATGGTAATGGAAAACACTTCAATATTTATGCCTCTTGGGAAAACATATTAATTTAATGATTCTGGGGCGTGTGGTAACTACTAGGGATTATGGGATCAAAAGGGATAATGTACCAGCTAAAGAGAATGTGTTCTACACCTTACTACTTTTACCTCTGAACGGGTGCAGAACCTGGGGATGATTTTTGACAATGAACTGACACTGTGCTCGCAGGTGTCAGCAGTTGTCAAACTTTCCTCTTATCATCTTCGGAACATCGCCAGGATTAAGCACCTTGTTCCACCAGCTGACCTTCCTACACTGGTTCACGCTTTTGTGACCTCACATCTGGATTATTGCAACTCCATTTATGTAGGGCTTCCTGGGGTTAATATCCGCTAGTGCAGATCGCTGCGGCCCGATTATTGATGGGTACATGTCATACCTGTCATATCTCGCAGGTATTACGCGATCTGCACTGGCTGCCGATTCAGTGGTGGATCACCTTCAAAGTTGGTCTTTTGACCTACAAAGCTCTACACGGACAAGGTCCAGACTACTTGAAAGAGCTTTTGGTTCCCTACCGCCCCAGGTGAGCTCTCCGCTCGATGGATATGGGGTTGCTAGAGATTCCAAGGGTTTCTTTAAAGTCATCAGGTCCTCGTGCTTTTATGTTTGTTGTTCCGACCCTCTGGAATTCTCAACCTCATCCGTTTCGTCAGTGTGTGACCATGGAGGAGTTTAAAAAGGCCCTCAAGACCTATTTATGGTCGAAGATTAATTTTAATTAACTGACTGTGAATTGGAGCTCAGATTTAGTGATGTATAAATTATTTATGGATTTGTATTTATTTATTGCTTATTGTTTTAAATATTGTAAGGCGCTTTGGTTTGAGAAAGGCGCCATATAAATAAAGTTTCATTTAATTTCATTTCATTTCATTTTCTGAAAGATTGTCTCACAAAAAATTCAGGTTGCTCATTTATTTTTTTTTTTTATCTTTTTTTCTGTGCAGGAGCTCCCTTTTCCCATGGATGGACATCTCAGTGGCTTTCGTCTGCCACTCCAGAAGCAAGTACCACACAATTCCTTTAGAAAATGGCTTACAAGCTAGTATAGCACCACCCCTCAAAAATGGATACTAATAACAGAGTAATTGTGTTACCCACTTGGAATGTTAAGGGTCTCAACACACAAACAAAAAGATACAAAGTACTAAGATGCTTGAAGAAAGTCCATTCAGAAATTGCCTTTCTTTAAGAAACTTTTCTTAAAGAGGTATACCTGATCAGCGGAGGATGGTTGGGTCAAGTCTTTGGGTCTGGGATCAGCTCCAACAAGGCAGGACTAATAATTCTAATAGCCAAAGATCTCAGGTTTGAACTAATTGATGTGGTTTGAGAGCCAAAGGGTTATATCATAATACTAAAATGACATCCTAGAGAGAGATCAATAAACCTTAGTTAATTTATATGACCCATAGAATGGATCTCACACCATTTTCCCAGATATTTTTGCAGCTCTTAAACCTTACACTAAAAGCAGAATTATAATTGCAGGTGACACCATTTGCATTTTGAACTCTCTCTTTGACAGAACTAATAATATCTACCCACTACCTAAAAAGACAGTACGTATGCTATACATGCAATCACTGACCATTCATACGGTGGTCAGCTCTAGAGGTGACAGGAAAGCTGTGCTGTTCATCATATCAAGACTGGAGGATCACTGGCCACCTGGGTAAGGGGGGGCGGTGAGGTGGGATGTAAGTGGGTGGGTGGATCTGGTGGGAGGGACACTGGACAAATATTGCATATTTACTGCTTAGAAATGGTCAATCAGGGAGCAAGGGAACCACTGATGTCAGGGCATATTTTCTGTTAAAAAATGGTCTCTCCCCATTCTATTTCAAAACAATTTCTGAAGGTCTAGCTAAAAAAACACCTGCTAGCAGTACTAGGGAGGTTCAGACATAGTGGAGATTCCCTTGATTTTAAACTTCTAGCCCTCACCATCGATGAAGTTCTGTCCCCCCCAACCAAAATCCTCAATCGCTCCCTCATGCTTTCCCAATTCCCTTTAAAATGGAAATCTGCTGTGGTGACGTCAATTCACAAAAGTGGTGACAAGACCTTACTCAGCAATTTGAGGCCTATCTCCACCCCCAAAGCTTTGGAACAGATAGTTGCTGTTCAGCTTGTTGAATACCTGAGAAATATAACCTGCAATGTCCACAGCAGCACAGCTTTTGAATGGGGCACAGTACCCCCACTGCTCTCCTTGAATTCACCAACTATATACACAATGCACTTGATCATTTCCAACTTGTCGGAGCCTCTTATATCAATTTGACCAAGGTGTTTGACTCTGTCAATCACTCCTTACTGACTGAGCAACTGTCCCACCTCAGTCTATCTAATGACACCACCCTATGGTTTCAGAGCTACCTTACCGACCACTCCCAACAGATTAGGATTTGTAACGTGCTATCAACTACCCTTCCGGTTCGGTCAGAAGTTCCTCAAGGGTCCATCTTGGGTCCTCTACTCTTTAGCATCTTTTTGAATAATCTCCCTGGTTCCTGCCAAGATAGGATTCTTCTGTACATGGATGATGCAGTCATCTACACATGCAACTCGGATCCCTCCCTCCTACAGTCTCAGCTGCAAAAAAGTTTTGAGGAAGTCGAGGCCTGGTTCAGTTCGCACAAACTCATTTTAAATTACAAAAAAAACAAAAATAATGCTGTTCCTTGGAACCCATAACAAACACAAAGACATACAACTAATGATCTACAACAACTCAGGCGTTGCGTTGGAACAGGTGTATCTGTTTAAATATTTGAGAGTGACCCTCGACTGCACCTTATCATATACCAAGCATATCGACAATGTCACAAAAGCTGCAAATACACGCAAGGGGCTGTTATTCAAACATAAACATTGTCTTATGGCTGAAGCCCTATCACTTGCAATTCAGGGCTCTGTAATCTCAATTATAGATTATGGGCTTATGATCTATGGATCAACCACCAACACAGCGCTTTGTTGCATTGCCTTAGCCCTCAACAAGGTCTGCCATCTCCTTACCTCAGCCGCTCATCTCTCTCACACATGTGATATTTATGAACAGGCCAACTGGCTTCAGTTAACTATCAGAGTCAAATACCAGACCTGCATCTTAGCAAAAAAGACCTCGTTTTGTCTCTTGCCCCCAGGGTTTCGGTCAATACTCACACCTTACTGTGTTCCCCGCCTCACCAGATGTTCCGAAAGTCTAACATTTTCTGTCCCACACTGCCGGACTACACAGGGACAGCGTTCCTTTAAAGTTAGAGCCTCAGAATGGTTCAACTCTCTTCTGGCGGGAGTCATGAACACTGCCACGCTCGACACCTTTAAGCGCAAACTGCAGCAGCGCCTTGTAGCCTGTGCATCCTGTGATTGTTCCACTTAACTGCTTTCTGCCTCCCCCCACACTGTTCCCATCCCCCACCCACACCATCTACCCTATTCTCCTTCCCTACCTCCCACCGTTTTGCTGTCCAACTGTCCTACTCCCTAGTTTCTATAACCTCCTGGTCAGTGATCCCTCTCCTACTGTGTTCCTACCCTATGACACTCCCATTCCCTCCCCCTTTCCCCTGCGACACTACCACTCGACTATCCACCCTCTTCCCCTCACTCAGTCTTCACCATCACCCCTTTCTCCTCTCTCCCTCCCTCCTCCTACTCTTACCCCCTCCTCTTCCCTTCCCTCCTAGTCCCTTTCTTCCCCGTTTCCCACCCTCCTACTCCTGCCCTGCTTTGGAGCTGCTATCCATCTCCTCCCAGTTTCTCTGAATCCATTTTTGCTCTCAGTCCCTGTAACCCCATTATGTAAATTCCCTGGGCCTATTGGACAATGCCTGTTGTAGTATTCCTTGACCTAATATGCTGGTCTTGAACCTTGACAATGCCAATTTCGCTGCTCATTTGTATAGCTCTGCTTGTAAGGTTTTGTTATTATATGTCTACTTGTCTTGTTTTGTTTCAGTGTGAAACCTTTGTAAAAGAGCTCTGGCTCAAAGGTGTATCTCCAATTTCTCAATAAATAAAATAAAAAATGGGCAGTTGGGGTGGGGGTACCATGAGACACCAGGGAATGCCTATTTACATTAGACTGGGTGTCAGAGGAAGTACCACTAGATACCAGGGAATGCCTCTTTACTTTAGAACAGGTGCTCAGTGGGGTATCACTAGACACTAGGGAATGTTTTTTGTATGTATAACAGGTGCTCAGGAGGTAGGGGGTACAACTAGACATCAGGGAATGCCTGTATACATTGGAACGGATGCTCAGGGGGACCACTAGATCACCAGGGATTAATGATAAACATTAGAATGGGTGATCATGGACACGCAGCTGCACTACAGCTGCCCTACCTGTGGAATGGGTAAGGGCAGTGGTATGATTGGGGTAGTGGGGGCAAGCGCCCCCAGCATTCAGAGCGAGACTTGAAACTATGAGGAGTGTAAGCCTGTGAGTTGTTTTATTTTAATTTGTATTGTTTCACAGGCCTGTACTCTGGGAGGTCAGGAGTTCAGATGCCCCCTGAAGACAGATCGCACAAGAAAGATAGAGTTCCACGTTTGGAAGGTTTTTTTTTTGTTAGCCTGGGGCTTGGAATGGGCACTATGAGCCGGAAGTCGCCAGGGCACTCAGGGGCATTTATGGGATGGACCACCACCATCGGCTCAGCAGAGCGAATCTGACCGCAGGAAAAGGCTTTGCATTCAAACCTCTGTCACCGCCACATGAAAGAGTGAGACACATTGCCACTGCTCGCCCACTTCAAAAAAAAAGGCGCAGGCTTGTTCCAGGGTTGGTCTTCCCTAACTTAGTAGCCCTGCTGCTACTTAGGCTGGATGCTGCAATTTACAGTTGGACTCGTTAGGAAGGTAGCAAAATCCTGAGGAAAAAAAAAATTTTTGTTGCACTTCTGTTGAGATCTGTGCGGAGTCGGCTGTATGGGGCAGGGGCAATGATGCATCTGCAGTTTTTGGCTTGTGGTCTGGCCTGCTTATTGTGGTTTTGCCAAGTACTGGTTTAAGCAGGCTAGATCATCCATCTTCTGGAGTGGTTAGATATCTGCAGCAGTAGAGGTTTTATGTTAATTACTTTCCGATCTCTTAAATTCAGAAAGATTACTTTAGCTGGAGACAGTGCAGTCGACAGAGTAAAAGGTGGTTTATGCATGAAAAAAAATATTTTGGGAGCTTTTTTTGCAGCTGCCCTGAGAAGTGAAGTGAACCTCTTAAAAATGTTACTTGCCTAGTTGGTTTGGCACTGACTGGAGAGGAATTTATTTGTATTTCCATGTATAATTTTTGAGACGTTGCACATAATTGTTTGGCATCATTACTTATAAAGTGTGTGTTGGGGGTGTGTGGATGTATGCTACCCTACTTGCAAATTGTAGCTTTTCATCATCAAAATGTGGGACAAGTAGAGGGTCAAACAGCAGTTTATTCATACCTCACAACAATCTCTGATTTTTGCTTCACAATTTACCTCTGTCATTACTAAACTTTGTATTTCCATGACTGAACAGTAGGGAATGTAAGCACAACATATTAACAAACAATGGAGTTATAGGAATGTTCTTCTTTAGAAAATGAATTTTAGATCAGGCCCTTTATTCTACTAGCATCCTACTGCTGAGTATATAGTATGTGTGTGTGTGTGTTCTGGTTGACACATTAGTTGTGGGGTAGGTGCACGGAGTCCACATGTATACAAGGGTTACTGGGGCAGGGCATGCAGCAGACGTCATGTGGGCAGAGTGGTATGCAAATACCAGCAGCGGGGCTTATCGCTGACATAATGCAGGTAAAGCTGAACTGAATTGGGGCTTGAACCTCTCTCTGTCAGTGTAATGCTGGTATCGCTTGGGACAGAATGGCCACCTTTGAATCTCCACTGCGGGTAGTGGAGGGGGTCAGCGAGGCATCGTTGAAAGAAAGCACTTTAGTGTGGAAGGAGAGTAGCCGGCGGGGCTGGGCAGGTGAGTCCGGGCGGGGAGTGATCTTGAGATCAGCAGCTGGGGTGACTGATTCTGGGATCAACCGGGATGGGTGATTGGTACTGCGATCATGCGGGAGGGGGCAGAGGTGAGGGACTCATGCCTGTGATCTGCTGGGAGAGCAGACCAATATTGAGTCATCTAGCATGAATCCATAAAAGTGAAAATGACTTATGTAGTTAAAGCAGCTTCCATACAACATTTCTGCAGAAATACTTTATTATTTTCTCTTGTGTTACTTGTTTTTCCTTTTAATACTGAAACTTAAGAGCTCTAAAAACCTGTACATTAGGGATTAGCTTGCTGCAGTCTTGTATACTTTATAAATTGCACTTTGGTTTGTGGAGTAGCCTAGAGGGAGGCATGCCACTGATTAGTCGCCAGCCAGCCCAGGTTCAGTGTCAGATGGAATGATAAAGAGTGATGGGGCACTGTCTGTGTGTCTGAGCTGAGGAAAAGGTGGGTCGAGACAGGCAAGCAGAACAGCCAGAGCAGACTGTATTGATGTGACCTTGTGACAAAATGTGATAAAAGATTTGTTATACATTTTATCACAAGGACACAGTAATACAGTCCACTCTGAAAATGAGTGACGTGACACCTCTAATCAGTTATTTATTTTAATGTATTTAGTTTTTGTTGACCAGGTAAGTGCACTAGACAAATTCTGCCTATTTTCAGGCACAACCCGGGGGAAGGGGATACAGATGAATGCCAACTGACTTTGAGCCAGATTAAGTTGTTGGTGGTATTTTAGTGAATGGGGGAAATTTGTCCAGGGCACCGGGGAAATTTCCCTACTCTACCAGCAGGGGGCTTGACTTCCTGAGGAGTGGAGGAGCTCAGTGTGGAGCTGGACAGCAGTGGAGGAGGAAGTACTGATGTGGCAGCGTGAGTGAGATGCTGGAGGAGATGGAAGTCCCAGATGGTGGAGGGCTGGCCTGCACATCTACCTTAAAACTGCCTTTAGATGCTGAATCTGGAATTGAGGAACCCATGTTAACATCAGGTACTGAGGAAAATGAGACTGATATTTTTGTGCCTACTGAGGATCTCAGTACAGTGAAAAAAAACTAATGAAACAGTGAGTCTTGACCTTCCTGAGATGACACCCATTGAGAAAGTGATCTGGCTAAAAATTCAAGCAGAAAATTGCAGGCATTTGCAAGAGAAGGACTATTTAGCTGCTCAACTTGCTTCTCTGCATGCTGGCAATCTGCCCGTCAATGTTCTCGGCCTACCTGTCAAGTCAACGCCCTTTTTGAATGGCGTAGTAGCATCAAAAAGCACCGAGAAGGGTGAGTCAGCAAATATAGTACTTTTGCATTCTGTGGGAAATCCTTCTTGTACTGACATGCAACAGGCTGGCAGTGAAAGCAGCAAGGGAGATACGCGCCTAAAGCCTCAGAAAGACTCCACTACTGGGAAAAACAAACTTCTATATCCACTGATGTGGGGGAGTTGTTAAATAATAATATGACTACTGATAATGGGGAAGTCAGGGCTGAAGAGACAGGAAATGTTACCGGAGAGAAATGTCAGTCTTCCACCACTCTCTAAAACTGCAGGGTTTGTTCTCCAGAAAACAGCAGTGAATGATCCTATTCAATCTGATAATTGCATAGTCTATCAAACCTCTGACAAATTGCAGGATGATACAACCATCTTTTCTTTCTCCGCACGATGGTCTTCTGCTAAAATGGGGGTTAGGGAAGAACATAAGACCAAACGCACAGTGATAACCCTAGCAAATAGGAATATTACTGAAGCCCCAAAACTGCTATCAGCACCCACCACTACCAGCCCCTTTCCTGAGACAATGGGGCCTCAGAATTTAACTACCGCAGCAGCTATTTCTAAAGCCTTTGCTCTACCTATTGATTCAGACTTCTCATGTGAACACTGGTCTTCCCAGAGAGCACTGAGTGGAGCAGGGTGGAAGCAGCTTTCTGATGGATCATGGCATCTGGACCCAAATTGGGACCCTAAGCTTAACTTCGCACAGGACTCTCCTGAGTGGTGCCCCTCCACCAATTTGCAAACCCCAATGCTGTAACCCAATTAAAACTCTAAAACAGATGTTCTACAACCCTGTCAAACCACAAAGGAACAAAAAGCTCTCGAGCTCCCTTCTTTGCCTTTGGGTAGGGGGCTGAGCAGGAGCATAAGAACCAGTACAAGGACTCTGAAACACCTCAACGGAAGAGAATCAAGGACTAAGTACTCAGCAGAGACCACTCTTATCAGAACTCTTCAAAAATTGAAAAAGAAGCTGCACCACAAAGAAATGCGGTGATAATCCGATATAAGGGTGGACTGGAGAATCGACTGGATAGACATTACATTGGGAAATTATTGTTGAAAGACTCTTTGCACTTCTCCCCCAGAGAAGTGTTCACGTTCATTAACATTTCAGGGGAGAATAATTTCGATGTCAGCTTTCAATCTGCACATAGTATTGATTTATTTTGGGAGCGTTATAGTCAAGTTAAATTCTCCCCTTTATGGTCTCCCTTCCTGGTAATTCCTCTGTCAAAACCCCTCATTAAATTTGTCACCATCATGTTCATAAATGAGAGGGTCCATGTTGACGACATTACATACTGGCTTTCACAGAAATGTGAGGTCCTCAGTAGCCTGGAGGCTATTTTAGACACTGAGATGTTTTGGACTGGTGGAGGTACAAAGTGAAGCTATGGCAGTCAGACTCAGGAATGATCACATTCCTAATTCTTTTATGTTGGGAAGGGACGGGGTGTATGTTTTTATGCGGGTCAGCCCCGAGCTTGCTACAAGTGTGGGTCATGAACCCACCTGGCCAGTTCCTGCGACAAACCCAGGTGTGAAAAATGTGGTGGGGAGATAGGTCATTCCACCTTTCAGTGTGCAAACCACACTAGGTGCAACCTCGGCAAGGATACTGGCAACACCTTTTCTGAATGTTCTTGGGCTGCCAAGAACAAAGCTAGCTGCAATAGTCCTGACCTTCTAATCCAGCAAGCTCAAGATTCCCACAACCCTTCTTCTGAACACGCAAATACACCAGAGGACCAAGCTCCTACCCCCCCCAAACTGTTCCTGTTATTAAATCTGAACCCAGGACTGACCCTCCTCCCTCTAACCCCTGTTTGCTATTCAGATCCACAAGACAAGCCTGACACGCTTCCTCCAGAACTCCCACAGACCTCCTTGCCAGTGTGTAGATCTTCTAGGAACATGAAACCCCCTGCCCCCCCCTGACAATATTGAGACCGAGAACTCCTTTGCAGTCCTTGCCACACAGTGGGGAGATTCAGAAATGGAAGTAGGTGGCTCTGATGTTCAGTCTATTGTATCTGACCATATTCCAACTACCTAGAATACAGCCAGCTATAAAGGGAAAAGGAAAAAGAGACGGAAAAAAGATCAGTAGGACTGTAGTGTAAAATGTTGAACTCTGGTGTGACTGGGTTAATCCCTGCCACTGGGACTTGGGACCTTTTTGTTTCTCTAAAAACTCTGGTTGCAACCACTATCGTTTCCCTTCTTGATGCTGTCCCTTTTATTCTGTATGGAGGCAGGCCGCCTCCTTACAATAACCCTTCACCCCCTTTCTTATCCCTTCTGTTTGTTTTCTCTTGTTTTCAGGGTCCCTGGTCCTTCTGGTGCTCCCTAAGCTACATGGGAGAAGTAGTGTGGCAGATAAGCTGTTGTTTAAACATAGAAAACACCACACCATCAGTTTTCTTTCCATTTCTTATTTGTGCTCTTAAAGAAAGAAAAAAGCAGCCACAGCAGTATTTGGAGTGCTGGTTAAACAAATGACTGGTTTAGATAAATAAAAGAAAGCCAGCAGAATGTCAAAAAAAACCTCTTTGTGAGCATTCTGATGGGGTTCTGTAGCAACCGCTTGTATAGCTCCAGTGCGACTGTTCACACGATCGCGAAGCCCTCGCAATCGTGCGCACCCTCGCGCAGCGCTAATTTTTCCATTTTTATAAATATTATTCTACTGCCTGGTAAAAGTGTCTCTGAGGAGGAGATTTAACCCTGTATCCTGTGCTAGCATTTTAAAAGCTCTCCTATGTTTCAGGAGCACCCCTTTTATCCCAAATGTAACACTTCCTAAAAGTAAAAGTGTCAGCCATCGGCTTGTTAATTTCAGCTGACAACTTGACTGTTTCCCCCTAGAGCTGCTTTATTTAGCTCTCTTTACATGGATAGTGTGAAAAAGCAGTCTGTCCTGGGTTTTCGTTTTGAGGAGAGTTGTTGCTCTGTATTCCTTGAATACCAGGACATGACTACAGCAATCTATATATGTAAGTCTGGAAGTTTACCAGACAGCTTGATAGGGCAAGACTTGATCCTGCTTCTGTAAACACCTTCTAAAAGAAAAAAAAAACAGCTTCTGTTTTGTATAAAAACATTTTGCTGTGTCTTGTGTAAACGAGGTGGGATTAATTAAGCAGTTCAAAACAGGAGTTCATTTAAAATATGGCAAATTAGAGTTTACCTTAAGAAGGTAATGTGTTGAAGTAGAAGTTTGTGGTCTGCTTCTAGGAATTAAAAGGGGAAGTCTGTTTGCTAGCAGTTTTTGCAGTACAATGAGGGTCAGTATAGGGGGTCAGTGGCCCCTAGTGGCCCACTTTTAAAGAAATCAAACTGTCAATCATTTTTTGAAATCCTGTTTGGTGTACAAACTCGCTTAAAAGAGTTTATTTGCATTATATAAGAACGTTTAGGGATTTCTTGACATTTTTAAATGATGTATTGACTGTTTAAATCAATTTTAAAGACCTATTAAATATATGTTTTTCTGTTGAGAAGAATACGGGGTCACCTGACTAAGGAGGCAAGTACTTAAACCCTACTTTTCCCAGTATCAAGTTAGATAGGGTCAGTTCCTTCTGACCTAGCTGGAGGGAAGTTCCAGAGAGTGAGCTAAGAAAAGTCATTGGATTGCCATTGATTTGTTTGTTATTTTGTTTCTTTTGTCTTCTGTAATTATTTTTCTTTATTGGTGCTAAGTTGTTTATGAAAATAATTACCATTCCACTAAGCAAACAGTGGGTTGCACCTGAATTGCTACCTCTGAGTATGTTATTGTCTACCTGTAGAACCCACCCAGTAACACCTGGCTTTTTTACGTATAGGATCTTTAAATATACATAGTATGCTGAATCCAGATAAACGTTTCTCTTTTTCATAATTATGTAAGACTTGCTGCCTTTGATTTTGTCTTCCTGCAGGAAACATGGATGTTCACGGGGGACCAGGCTAGGTTTTTTCAGAGGGAATGGCAATGGAGACCATCTTATTGGTCCTTTGGCATGGACAGTGCAGATGGGGTGGGTTTATTTTTAGCTCTTGTGATTTTTCCCTCTTAAAATTGATTGATTTAATTCCTGGTAGGGTGTTGATTTTGGATGGTGTATGGAAAGGGATGACTTGTCGTCTCATAAATGTATATGGTCCACAAACCAAAGCAGACAGGGTTTCCCTACTATCTGCTCTGCAACCTTTTTTAATTACCACTAATACTATTTTTCTTTGTGGAGATTTTAATTGTGACATCTCACCACAAAAAAAGAAAGCCCATACAAGAGTCTGGAAAAAAACAGTATTGTGACTCAAATGCACTATGACTTTTAGTTGAGACAGCTGATCTATATAATTGTGGTTTAAATCAAATAACAGGGCCAAAATTTACATACCAAAGAAACAAACACAAATCCACCATATATTATATATTCACATCAAAAAATGTACAAAAGAATTCCTTTAAAACAGTCCCCATAGAATTCTCAGACCACCTTCTACTTAAATGCACACTTCAGGAGGCACCTAGTCTGCCAAAGACAAGGCCTCGGTGGAAGCTGAACTCCTCTGTCTTGACCAACACGCAAGTAAGGGTCAAACTGTTGGAGATAATAAATGCAAGACTATCAGTTAGGTTTCTGTACACTGATGTATGTGAATGGTGGGCAGATTCCAAAGCAGACTTCAAATCCTGGTTTTTGAAATATGGAAAAAATAAAGAAAACCAGAAATTTCTTAAATATCTACAACTCCGGCAACAGCTCCAATACTTATATTCCATTTCAAATACTTCCAGACAAGATTACACAGCCAAATCCATAAACTAAAAGAGGACATGAAAATGTATCAGTATGACCATGCTCACACCATCAAAGCAATATTGCAAAATGGAACCCAGAAATCCCCATTTGGAGATCCCTTTGAAGCCTGTAAAAGGTTTAAAAATTCAATCTCCATGGTAACTCTGAAGGATGCTGATGGGGATATTAAAACTTCCACAGCAGACATCCATAACATTATTAGAGAATTTTTACACTCCCATGCTCCATCAGATCCCCCCTCTGAAATATCAATAAAACAATGTTTAAGTTGCATACAACCCCCCCCCCAAGATTCAGGAAATAATATAGTCCAGCCCATTACAGCTCTTGAAATTGAGCAAGTGATTAAAACCCTTAAAAATGGGACATCCCCAGGATCAGATGGGCTTCCAAATGAGTTCTACAAGACCTTTGCTAAAAATCTAGCTGTATGTTTAGAACCTGTTTTTTCCTATTTATTGTCCTTACACAGCATTCCAGAATGGTTCACTGAAGGACTGCTGATTTTTTTTATTTAAAAAAGGCAATAAGACATCCATAAATAATTGGAGACTAATTTCCATACTAAATACTGATTACCAAATCCTGACCTACATTTTAAATACCAGACTAAGAAACTATGCAGCCACAGTACTCTCCCTGTTTCAATTTAGTGGTATCCCTGATAAGAATATACAGCATGCACTAATGGTCATAAGAGATATTATTATTTATCCCTACATGGCAGGAAAGGCTGTATTATCTCTCTTGATCAGTATAAAGCATTCATTCGGGTTTTATCATCCATTTTTATTTTGTACATTGGACACGTATGGTGTGCCACTGAAGGTCATCAGTTGGGTTAAACTGTTGTACACCTCAGCAGTAGTGCACCCAATTATAAATCATCAAGTAATAGATGGTTTTAAAATAAAGGCAGGGGTAAGACAAGGCTACCCACTTAGCCCTTTATTATATATTTTCACTTTAGACCCTCTACTCAGACTCTTGACTGACCAACCCCTATGGGAAGGCATTTCTGGGACCCAGAGGGATACAGCAATGCACCTCCAGGCATATGTAGATGACATGTGCCTATTTTTTTCTGATCCTTTTCAATTAACTCATTTTTTAGCTTTTATGGATCTTTATTCTCGGGTTTCAAATGTGAGGCTCAATATGCAAAAAAGTAGAGGTCTCTTTATAGGCTCTGACCAATCTGAGTCTGTAGAAATAGAACGGATCACTATCTCCCCTACACCCCGAAAAATATTGGGCATCACTTTTGGACCCCAAAATATGCCAATGAGAAATTGGGACACTGTTCTCCAAAATGTGGACCTTAAAGAACAACAATGGAAGCAGTGGAAAATGTCAAAAGTCAAAAGAATCCAAATTATAAAGCAATTTATTGTTCCTATCATCTTGTACCTAGCTATGATTTTTCCCCCTCCAACAACAATGGAAACTAAATTATATAGTCTTTTTTTTTTCAAATGCTGTGGAGCAGTAGGCTCAACCCTATAAAGAGTCAATATACTTATCTACACAAAGAAAAATGAGGTCTGGGGATGATTGACCCCATGTTTTTTTATGCTCTCTTTTTCTCCCAAACCATAAAATGTGGTCTAAATGCCTCTAATTCTTTGCAACACAAATGGGCAACTTTGAATCTGAGCAGATACTTTAGGGCATGGACAAATATTCCACTAAAGGTATCTCCCCATCTCTACATACCTGAGTATTTCCGATCAGCAGCTCAAAAACTCTATAAATGGGGTTTAACAAAACAACAGATAGTGCAAGAAACAAGGCTTCAGTTATATCACAATGTAATGACTAGCATTTACCCAGAGGTCCCTAGCTTCAAAAACTGCCCCACCATTCTCATTCCTCAGGTTCTTAAACAATTGAACTATAAAAGGATTCCCACTCATATGTGGGAATTTTTATGGTTATCTATGTATGGAAGGCTTAATGTCTGGGGGAATCTTAAGCACTAAGCAAAGGAAGAGTGAAATTGTCCATATCCAGCTTGTAAAAATATGGAAGAAACAATGGAGCATTTTTTCTTCCATTGTACCTACGCTAAATCCCTTTGGAAATACCTAGCAAACAAATGGAAGATGGGATGGCTGAATACATTGTCATAAGATACCCTAATTTTGGGACAGTTTTTTCAATAGGGCACGCAATACCATCTGGACACTTTGATTATTTTCTGAGGTATTCTAAAATACTATTTATGGCATGCTAGATGCCAGTGGACCTTATACTGTATCAGCGAATGATGCCCTATGAAACTAGTAGTATTCTGATTCAGCAAGCAATGCAACAAGTCTATGTTTCTACACCTCAAGGAAGGTATATAAATAGTAGAAAGGGTTTTCCATGTTTATTAAATTCAAGTTAAAAAAAAATGAAGGGCAAGTACGTCTTCAATAATAATAGGAATATTATGGGGGAACCTGTCTAAAAGAATCCTAAGGAAATTATGTTGTTTTCAGTTTATTATTTACAAAAATAAGACATAATTTTTTTGTGTGTGTGTGCTCTCAGAGTATTATTTATTGTACAAAAGTTCTACCTTATTGCAGCTATTGGTTTCTTTTTACCTTTTCAGTTAATTATTTACAAAAATATGATGTAATTTTTTTTGTGTTTCTTTTGAGTTTCATTAATTGTACAAAGTTTTTTCTGATGTTATTGATTTCTTTTTGATGTTATTGTAATAAAAAATTCCCCTACTCTTTTTGGGCAGGGGATTTTAGTTGCATTTCATCTGGCAAGGATAGGGGTGCTGCAATACCAAAACTGTACTGTGATACCAGTGCCTTGATAGGCCTAGTGTCCCAGACAGGGTTGCAGGACACATATAGGACATGACATCCAATGGGAATCTATACCTTTTATACATGAGATGTATGTATGCTGTGTCTCCAATTACCCAAGACATGATTTCAGATTTATTAATGCCCTGTATTATTCCAGACATTCCAGTACAAATGAAGGTACAGATGACTTTGCCCATCACAGCCTTAGAAATTCAGACTGTGATCTCTTCCCTCAATAATGCTACTACTCCAGGTCCTGATGGTCTTACAACAGAATTTTATAAAACTCTGGTGACTGATTTGACAGAAATATTAGTGATTGTATTTATTAAAATATTGGATGGGACACTATTGGCCCCACAATTGGGTGAATCAATACGGCCGTTTATCCATAAAAAGGAGGACAGGCAGCACCTGTCTAATTGGACACCCTTAGTCTGTTAAACACAGACTGGAAAATTTTAATGAAAACTTTGGCCTCTAGGTTGGGGCTGGTAGCATCTACTGCAATTGATCCAAGCCAAACCTGTAATGTAAAAGGATGGTCTATTATGGATACTCTCCTCCTGCTGAGGGAAATGGTGTTCCAAGGTACATTAAATGATTTACATGTTATTTGATTAGTTTGGACCAGGAAAAGGCCTACAATAAAATTCTGCATCTCTATTTAAGGATAGTGTTGCAGAAATATGGGATACCGGATACATTTATTGAATGGGTTATGCGACTGTACAAGACAGCATCATCAGTGCCACTGATCAATGGGTTTTGTGGTCCAGATGTGCATATTTCTAGGGGGTGCCCTATGAGCCCTATTTTGTACATCTTTTGTTTAGATCCTCTCTTGAAGCTTCTTCGACAAAATCTGGATATTCATGCAGTGACCCTCCTGGGGAATGTGACTATTACAAAATCTTTAGCATAAACAGATGATGTGTGTCTTCTTTTGGTGGATAAACAGTCTGCAGAGGTAACATTGATGGTAGTTCAGTGTTTTTCAGACTTAACTGGGTCGGCAGTTAATTTTCAGAAAAGTGGTGGATGTCTGTTAAGTGAAGGGATTGAGGTAGGGAATGATATTCAAAATATTACAATGACAAATGTGACAAGTAAAATTTTGGGAATTAAATTTGGTAACATTGACATGGCTTACCAAAATTGTGAGGAGAAGCTGACTATTAGTGATTTAAAGGTTCAGGTGTGGAAAAAATGGCAATAGTCCAAGGGGAAAAAAAAGGTGGCTGTGGTGAAATATTTTTTTCTTCCATTGTTTACTTATGTTGGATCTATCTTTCCAGACCCCGGTACACTAGATGTTAGGATTCTGAGCCAGACATTCCAGCTTATTTGGGGCAGTAGGTTGAACCCCATTAAGTGGGAAGTTTTATATAGAAGCATTCAGTTGGGGGGTCTGAATATGCTAAACCCTATCAGTTATTTTCATAGCATTTTTTAATACTATTTCTGCCTTCCTGAAACCAGGGGAGGCAGATTGGAAGAAGGTGGCTGCCTTGTGGATAGAAACATTGCTGCAACAGTGGGGCTCGGGTACCTTAGTAGCCCGAAAACAAAGCTGTTGGCCACTATATATGTGGTATGCTATAGAAAAAAAAATGGAAATTGTCACTCACACAAGTCTCTGTTATGCATAGAAAAATGATGTACAACACTATTCAGTTGGGAACTTTTCAGACTCCAATTGCGTATAAAGATATAGGAGCATCTGATCACTAGGCTCTGGAACACTATTTTTTGGATCAAAGGACCCCTCTCGCATGTGGGATGTGGTGTGTGCACATGGTAGGTTGGGGGTTAAAGGGAACTCCAAACATAAACATATGGAAGAGAGGATGTGCCCTTACATATCCTGTACATACGCACAAGAAATGTGGAAGGAATTGGGTCAGCGTTGGCAAAATCAGAGGGTAACTTATGAGAATGTTATAACTGGACCTATGAGTAATATGCAGGTCATGGATGTGGGGACCCTGAAATTGATATTCACATATATTAAATTTGTCATGTGGCAAGGATGTTGTCAAGTTGTGTTACAACAAAAGTTGATTGTTCCTCAGATATTGATCTGTATGATTGAAAAGGAGATACAGGCACAAGCACAATATGATAAAGAAATGCTGTCTTGGGGAAATGGAAAAAGAGATGGAAGGGAGTGCCAAAGTGTATTTTAGAATACAATGTACTCCATTAGCAAGTCAAATGTGGGGAGGTGGGTAAAGAATGGGTGGTGGTTGCAGTTTCTGTGTGGTTGGAATAGTTTGTTTGGTGGAGGTTGGATCTTGTTGTCTTTCTTACTGTTAAATTCAGTTGTATATAATGTCTTTATTCTCTAAATGTTTTGATTGTTCTAGATTATTTTTGTACCAGCATGTATTTTGTGATTTGCAATAAAAATTCCCCTACTCTTTTTGAGAAGTGCCATGGGATATTTAACATCCACCTGAAATACCACTAGAACAGGCAGATGGGACCTCGGTTTAACGTTTCATCCGAAACACAGCACCTCAGGAGTGCAACACCCCACCCTCATGCTGCACTGCAGTGTCAGTATTGGAATATTAACCCATGTGTCTGGTGTGGGGATAGAACCCACAGCCTTCTGATCTGCCGGCCTCAGAGGTGAGTGTGCTACCTGCTGAGCCACTGACACTGACTACTTGATTACCAGGCTCCCACCACTGCTGGATATTTCACCCCCCCCCCCCGAGTCAAGTTACCCCCATAGGTATGCAGCCTCCAATGCTGGAGATCATTAATGTTTAAACATCAACAGGAACATGAATGGGAATTTGACTGCATTGCACTGAATAAATGTTGTGTACTTTGTGAGGGATTTGCAGTTTAATAACCATTCATGTGTTTGTTTATTTGGTAATCCCTGGGCGAATTATGAGGTTTCATATTTCATTTGGTTAATGATCTGAATAACACAAAAATAAATACATGATCATAATACAGAACAGAGGTCACTGATAGTCTTTACCTGGAATGGCCTCTGACCTTCATTATGAATGTGTATTATTTATGCTGCAACATTTGTTTTTTAGACAAGCTGCTGTGGGCAGCGGGCAGGGACTGTTTGGATTCTGCTGCATAGGGCTCTCTTTTACTCTGGCTATCCAGTAGCCACAATTTTACTTGAAACAAGAGAGACAGTGATAGACACAAAAATCATTAATGGTGGTAGCCTGTCTCATCTACAAAATGGTCTACTCTGTTCCCTTATCCTGTATTTTATTTTAACAGCATTGGTAAACCTCATGCACAATACGGTTACCAACGTGAACATTTTATGGCTGAGTTTTCTGAATAAGAGATGTATGCAGTTTCCACTCCTTGATACTGGTCAAGAAAATGCTTTAGTTTTGACGATTGGCCTGTGACTGATGCTGGTGCACACAGGGATACCATTGCTGTGGCGAACCTCACACAAATGGTTGACTCACCAACCAGGAAAAATTACAGGACTGGCACCAGCACACTCTTGGACTGGATCCTTACCAGTCACCCATCACGGATATCTAACACTAATGTCCTCCCTGACTCTCTCAGCGATCACTCCCCTGTTAGCTGCGCCTAGTCAAGTAAATTCATCAAACAATCACCAAAAACAATCACCAGCAGGGTTCTACCCAGTGGTCACCTTCCTTGACTCAAATCCCACCTCCTCCACCAAGACTGGTCCCCTATCTTCAATGCAACCAACATAAACACTGCCCTTGACCACTTCATATACATCTTCACTGTGGCCTGTGACACGTATGCTCATATTAAGAAACGCAAAGTCAAATCACTGAGTAACCCTTGGCTCACGGGTGACCTCCTCAGGATGCTAAAAACAAGAGACCACCTATGGGAGCTGGCCAGAAACTCTGAAAGGCAAAACGACATCCAAAACTACAAACGTGCCCTCAATGACTGCACCAAAACCATCCGGCAAATGAAGTCCGCCTACTATAAGCATGCCTTCACAAACTCCTGGGGCAATGGTCGGGAATTCTGGAAGAACATAAAGGAACTCACTGGGAATCCACCCAAACCCCCCCCATCAATACTCAACATCAACGGAACCACAACCCTCAACCTAAAATCTATTGCGGATACCTTTAACAAAGCCTTTACCGACCTCAGTGCTGTCCTACCTCAGGACTACTTCAAAGATGGTGTAGCCCCCCCTGTCTGCCAAGAACACTACTCCCACCAGCTCCCCCTGGTTCTACTTCAAAGCAGTCAAGGCTCACCAAGTACGCAAATATGTTACCATAGCCCTTGGTAAATCAAGATTCAGTAATGACTCCCTCGATCTCAAAATCCTGTCTCTCACACTTGTTGAAGTGCTTAGTCCTCTGACCAGAATTTTCAACCTCTCCCTCAGCCTTAGCCAGTTCCCGGACAGATGGAAATCTTCCACTGTCACCCCAGTCCATAAAAGTGGTGACAAAACTGCCCACGATAACTACAGACCTATCTTCCTACTACCCCTACTCTCCAAGGCACTAGAGCGCATCGTCTCGGACCAGCTCACAGAATACCTGGATACGTACAACATCCTGTGCAAGCAACAACACGGGTTCCGCAAAGGTCACAGCACCTCCACAGCCCTACTTGAATTCACCGGCACAATCCACAACGCACTTGATTCCGATGAACTACTAGGCTCAATCTACATTGACTTAACTAAAGCCTTCGACGCCATCAATCACTACCTCCTACTTGTCCAGCTTCAGAACACTGGGCTGTCAACCAACACCATTGGCTGGTTTAAGAGCTACTTTGAAGAATGGTCCCAGACAGTAAGAATCGCTGATACACTCTCGGACCCTAGACCGGTCCACTCAGGAGTCCCCCAGGGCTCCATTCTGGGACCCCTCCTCTTCAGCCTATTCTTAAACTCACTACCGGACAGCTGCCCAGAACAAATAATTCTCTACGCCGACGATGCTGTGATCCTCACCTCGGACCCTGACCAAACCAATTACAAAATAAACTTCAGCGGGCCTTCTCCTCCATCGAATCCTGGTTCCTAAATCATAAACTGCTTCTCAATCAGAAAAAAAACACGTCTATGGTCTTTTGCAGCCCCCACAACAAAAACAAACAACTCCACCTCTCCATTGCAACCGAACAAGGAGCCATCCTAGAGCAAACACAATAATTCAAGTACCTTGGCATCACCCTTGATCCCCACCTCTCATACGCTGTCCATATTAGCAATGTGGCAAAGTCTGTCAATGCGAGGTTAGGCATATTATTCCAGCACAGGAAACACCTAACCCCAGAAGCACTGTCAGTGGCCGTCCAAAGCTCCATTGTCAGCATCATAGACTATGGTCTTATCATATATGGATCTGCAACTACCACTGCTCTCAAACGTATCGCGACCTCCCTGAATAAGGCCCGTCATCTCATCACTGGCTCACATCGCCATATCCACACATGTGACCTTTATTCTCAATCTGGATGGCTTCAACTGGACAAACGCATAAAATACCAAACCTGCATCACGGCCAAGAAAATCATAATGAGACTTGCCCCACCTGGTGTCTGTGCCCTCCTTAAGCCTAGACATAGGAATGTCACTACAAGGAGATCCAATTCCCATCTACTACATATTCCACGATGTTGCATGACCCAAGGACAAAGATCATTTGCCTATCAGGCATCCAACTGACTCAACTCTCTTGGCAGAGACATAGTGACCGCTTCAACACTCGGACTTTTCAAGTCCAAGCTGCGCCTCTCACTGCTTGTATCCTGCAATTGTCCATCTTAACATTTCCACCGTTCCAGCTGCACATGCCCCAGCACCCAGCACTTACAATCAGTCTTTGCACCCCTAACACCTTACCTGGCATATTCCCTCTACAAGGCCCCCTGGCTGCACTGTCTCCCACCCTTGCCCACCTCCCCCCATATCTCCACTCCTGCCCCCACCCACCTCCTGTACTCACCCTTACCTCCTGCACCTCCTACACCCCCTCGATCTCCTACCCTCACTTCTCCCCACATCAACCCCCCCTCCTCCCCTTGTCTTGCTCATAGCTCAAGTCTTTGTACTGGTTATTACATGTCTGTAAGTCAGTGACTTTATGTTTGTAACTAAAAATGATGACTGTTGCACACGCTGATGTGGAACCTTTGTAAAAGAGCCCCAGCTCAAAGGTATTGTAATCCTAGATTGAAATAAATAAATAAAATAAATAAATACATTTTTTAAAGAAAATTAAAGATAGCTATTTTGATAGGGATAGTTGTCCTTTGTAACAAGTTAAAGAAGGCTTTAAAAGCAGCCCAATTGTGTGAAAATGACCCTCAAAATGCACCAGAATGCATCAAAAACCTGATAGCTTCTGGGGGCCTAGACAGCCCCCACACCCCTGGCCTATTGATTTGGGATTTACTAGGAAAAGCAGGACTTTTAGCAGCCTTTGTCCCCCCTGTCAAAAAAGCTGACTACGCCTCTGGGTCAGGTCATGGATCTACTGCCCAGTTAAAAGGTGGTTTGCAGTGGCAGTAACAGGGGCTGCTTTGAGGGCTGCTCACTGCCACAGCAAAATGTTGACTATATGGCTGCACCAGTATGCATGAGGGGAACCCCTTATTTGCATAGGTGCAGCCATATGTTAGTGGTTTTGTGCTGCCAGGTTTGTGGGTGCTCCCAGGGCTTCTGAATATGGGCAACTTACCAGTGCTTGTGGAAACCATGTTAGCCCACCTGCTAACCTTGTCAGCAGGTGCACAAACTTTTCAATATTGGGCCCCAAATTATAATTTCCTCAAATGCAATTAAGCACATGCAGACATATGCCACATGTTCTGAAAATGTAAGCAAATACAGAAACTGTGGGAAAGGGTGAAACTCTCCATTTATGTTTTGTGTTGGTGTTTTCGTCCTGTTCTGTTTTTTTTTTTGTAATATGCATTGTATTCAAGTTCACCATTGTGAATGAGCTTTTGCTCAATGGTTATACCTTGTAAACAAACAATTCATAGAAAGACCAGGAATAGCCAATAATTTGTCTTTTTAGACCTGCATTATGGGGCATTTCAGAGAACAACTGAATGTTTTGGTTGCAGACAAATATGAAGTCTTACTTGCGGAGATTACAATCAAAAATATAATTCTAAAATACTAGACAGATGAGGTTACCCTTCTCCACAAGGAATGCAAATGATGGGTCTGACTCTAGTGGCGCACCTACTCATGTCGCAAGTTGCTACATACGAGGGGTGCAGTTGTGCCAAGAACCTGGTGCCCAATTCTGCAGGGCATACCTGAACAGGTTGTTGCAAGCTGCAGCATGATACTTTGAAGGGCACAAATGCCCCCCATGCCCCAATACCTTGTAAATGTGGAAGCATGCCCCGGAGGGCTAGCGGACTCCCCTCCCTGTACCCAAGTCCCCCATAAATGCACTGTGAAGCCCTGCAGGGCTAGTGGACAGCCCAAAGCCCCAATCCATGCACTCCAAGTCCATGTGATAATGCATAGTTTAAAAAAAGAAAAAGATCCCTGTAATCCCTGGTAGTCTAGTGCCCCTTCAAGTCCCAGTCCCCGCACCTCAAGTTTGTGTGGTAATGTACAGTTTAAAAAAGAATGAAGATCCCAGTAATCCCTGGTAGTCTAGTGGCCCCTCTACCTGGCAGTGCCAGACCACCCTGCTCCCCCCTCCTGACCCGGACCCAGCTGGTGACTGGAACAGCACACTTCTCACCACTATGGCCAGTCACCAAATGAACTCCCTTAGGAGCTCGTACTGTATTTACTACATGCTCAGAGAATGACAGCTGCTGTCATTCTCTGAGCACGTAACAATTACAGAGCCTGCTTCTAGGAGAGCTCAGTCACAGTTGGACTTGGTGGCGAGAGGTGGGCTGTGCCAGTCACTGGCTGGGTACAGGTCAAGGGAATGGGGTGGTCTGGCAGTGTTGGGTGGGGGAGCACTAGACTACCAGGGATTACCGGGATCTTTATTCTTTTTTAAACTGTGCATTACCACACAGACTTGGGGTGCAGGAATCGGAGCTTGGGGGGGGGTTTGCTAGCCCTGCAAGACTTAATAACTCATTTATGGGGGATCAGGGCTTGGGGGGTTCCTCTAGCCCTGTTGGGCTTCCACACACATTTTCAGTGGATCAGGGCATGGGGGGGTTAAGTAGCACTGCCGAGGCAATTTATTGATTTCACGGCATCGGGCATTGGGGATCCATGAGCCCTGTGGGGCAATTCATTAATTCATTCAATATACAGGGATTGGGGCATGGGGAGCTGCATGTACTGGGGGTGGGCTGACAGGCACATTGCCCGCATTCCTGGTAGATGCAAGCTACACTTACACCAGCTAATAGCTGGTGAAATTGTACTTTGATGGATGTCCTCCAGGGGCTGTTCCAGAATAGCAAATTTGGGGATCTGCCAGCCGCCCTTCCAGAATAGGGTGCAACTGCTGCCATAAACCCCCTTGCTCTATGTTGCAGGGAGTTTATGGTGTAACTCCTGGCATAAGTTCACTTTGGCGCAAGCAGCTTGCAACATGTCACAGTCTGCTTTGCAGAATCCCAAATGTCATAACTCAAGGTGCAAAGTGCTACTTGCACTATTTTTTGGGGCACAAGTCACTTTACATCATGCATAACTTTTTAAGAATCCAGCCCAATATCTTTCCTTTCATTTTCTATGGTTTTATTTTAATAATTTCTTGTTTCTTTGGTAGTATCCCTTAATTGTGAGATTTCTGTTACAACTTTGAAGACTTTAAGGATGGGCGGGGGGTGATCAATTAAGAATGAAAACTCTTTTTATTTTTATTTAAACAATTGGTAACCAGGAAAGGCACACTGAGCTGAGGATCAATTCCAGATGCGAGCTGAGGGAGGGGAGTGGGAGTACATACAATTAGCACAAAGACACAATTTACAGCAAATATTTAATAAACAATGGATATAGCAGTATTGATCATTATAGGTCAATTGAGACAAGATAGACAGTTGGTTACAACAATACACAATAAGCAATACAGTACATAGTCCTTGCAACATTTCAGGTCCTAGAGACAATATGATATGAAAGCTACAAAAAAGTAAGTGCACTCATTGAGAACAGAGTATAGAAAGTGCTTAGGAGGCAGTAGTCATGAAAGACTGAGGAGCGTAGATTGAATAATCTGTGGCAGAGGTGGGGGGAGGTGGTAGGGGGCGAAGTTGTTGCTTGCAGGTGAAGTAAGAGGAGGAGTTCATGATGGAGGGGGCTAGTTTGTTCCCCAAACTGAGGAACCAGTAGAAGAAAGTGACTAGGCCAGATGAGGAGGACGAATGAGGGATGCTAAAGCAAAACAAGCATTCATTTCTGTGTCTCAGTTCATAAGGGGGACGGAGGTGGAGGAGAGACAGTCCGACAGGTAGGAGGGTAGCATGCTGAACCAGAATTTAGATATTAGGTTGAGGGAAGTAGATAAAATGTCTGTGGGACAGCTGGGTTAATCCTAGGAGGGAGGGAGTACAGATCACAGTGATGGGTTCTAAGGGGTGAGTTGGTCATGAAGTGACAGAAGGAGTTTAGGAGGGTATCAAGCTTGGATAGGGTGGTAACAGGGGCAGTGCAGTGGACCATGTCTGCATAATCAAAAAGGGGAGGATCATTTTAGTTATGATTTCATGTCTGGCAGGGAGCGGAAGGGAGTCTTGGTGCCAGTAAAGCATATGTAAACCCTAGGTGGTGCTATCCCAAGGGCTACTACCCCTGCCTACTTGGCTAGTAAAATGTTAAGGGACCTAGGTTCAGTGACGGGTGCCTCCAACCCAAGGTCAGGGTTGGTATTAGTCCGACTAACCAGGCCACAGCCCTCTGGGACACTGTGATCCCCCTTGTCTCCTACTAGTGGCCCACACAGTACACAGTGTATACCTTCCCAATACCCCTGATAAGTTTTGCACACACACATATGCTGAGCACTTACCCCCAGGGCTGGTTCCTTCAGCTTGGCTCTGGGGACCCCCTGTAAAACAAGGTGATGCAATACCAAAGAAACAATGCAATACCTTCAACATAAACTGACACCACAGTCAATGTAAATTGCAGAAAAAGAAGTAGATCTGATTTATTCAGGGGGCTATAACAAGGATGGGGGCAATCAGGTTAATTGGCTTAAATACACTATAAATAGCACAGTTGTGCATGCAGTCAGTGTCCCTATCAGTCACACTCTCTGGGTACCCAGGATGGAAGGGGACTAGCCAGGACCATTGCCCTGGGTAGGCCGGCGCTGCAGCTGGTAGGTACCCTGTGAGGAAGAAGAGTTAACATGCACACCCACTGATTGTAATCCGGAGCCGGAGGGCTCAGTTCGTGAAAATAACTTAACAAATTAATCAGATGACACACTTGTGATTTAAAAGATATGTTGCAGGGAGCTACCCTGTTTACTACTCATGATACCCAATGCTGAGAACAGGATGGATGATGGTTGTTCTGGATTGCCAGAAGGAGCAGGATAGGGAGACAAGGCCCTCGTGGCAGGGCGCAACTGCATTTGATTGCAGGCAGATTCAGTCCGATGCAAGCTGAGTACAGCTTCCAGCCTTCAGCATACAACATAGCTCGAGGGGAAAATAGGATGCGACCCCCCTCCAATTCACTGCACATTTATATGTAAAGAAAGCTTACTGTACCAGGCAGGCTACTCCTCGATCCCGATTGCAAAATCACTGCTAAAACCCAGGAGCACAACGGTAGCTAAAGTTCCTGACAGGCCGATTGCTTTTAGCAAAATCTTCGGTCTTCTTCAGATGGGCCTGGTATCCATCCAGCATCCAACTTCACAACACACCAAGCGGATCACTGTCCGACTGCTCTTCTCTCTCTCAGCAAAACAGCAAACGGGCCGGGTTTCAGGCCTTCCACGGTTCTCCCACGCGAACTACTGCACAATACGGCTGCTCGATGCTGCAAGCTCTTTCCTCTTCAACTTCCAACTCAAATCTATTCTTTCCAGCAGACAGCTCAGGGGATTTCCCTTAGATCCAAAAGGTTTGGTTGGGCAGTTTAGCTGTCAATCATAGTAAGAATTCCCCCTTCTGTTGCAAAAAGGTGACAACAGTCTAAAACTACAAATCCCAACTGGTAATCCATACAGTCTCATTTCAGCAGGCTCCATTTTAGAGTCCCCCCATGCTGATTGGTCCAATTCAGCAGTTCGGGACCAAAATGGTGGAGCTAAACTGATCAGTTCTAGCTGCAAGAAAGGAAGGTTAGAACAACTACATTTTTATCACTACTCTAAATGATTACCAGCAGTTAGTTACATATTTCAGTAAGGCTCCCTCTGCACAATTAGCAGTGGCAGAACGGGGCAGTTATTCCTCAGCCCAGGCAGGACTCGGGCATGGAAACACACAGACCCCCTATTTAAACTAATTATGACTGCAAGCAGGCAGCCCTTAAAGAGACAGTACATGGAGTCTTTAAAGGTGCTCACTGGCAACAACATTTAAGTGGCTTTACGCAGAGCACCAACCATGCTGTGAGCAATTAGACAAGCTCTTGGAAGATTTTTTAGGAACCCCCATTTGTAGGGGGTTACACATACCTAGCAGGGGGTGAAGTTTAATGATAGTTGCATCTATGTGAGATGAGAAAGATAGGTGGGGATCAAGCCAAACACCCAGGTATTTGCATTTAGTGACCTGGTCTAGAGGGGTACCATCCATGGAGATGATGGGGGGGGGGGAGGATCTGCTAAGTTTCTGTGCAGTGGCTAATACCATAGAAACCATTTTGGAAGTGTTTAATTTTAGTTAGTTTGATCTGAACCATGGCTGAATATTATTGAAATCACATTGGAGGGTATCTTAGTCAAAGGCTGGTCAAAGTTATGTTATTTGGTGCATAGGTTTTGTCAGTTATATGTTTAGAATTGTTAGAGTCATTGTAGAAATGATTTTGCTCTTAGAAACTTAAGCTTTGCCTTAAATTTAGATGGTAGTATAAAATTTTAGGTCTAAATAAATCAGGTATACCTGTTTTCGACATTGTTCTATGCTGCTTTGTGATTGTAATAAGATTTTATTAATATCCTTATAAAATCTTATTGAGAAAATGTTTTTATCCCATAGTGGCAATGGAAGATTTAGCTATTTATATACTCAGTAGGTCCATAGTAAAATGGAGGTACAATGTGGGCTTAGGTTGACCTTCACCTTCATTCATTCATGTTTTGCAATGATTACATCACTGTTATAGAGGTACAGTGCAGGATATGGTTGACATTCACCTTCACTCAGTGACATTCTGCAGTGATGACATCACTCTTTAAGATGGCAACTGAACAATCAGGACACATGATTTTCCATAGTACAATAAAAAGCATTGCATAAATCAAATATGCTGTGTCCCTAATGAAAACATCACAGATGCTTTTCCTCATGCAGTTTCTGTCATTAGTGTTTCCAAACCAAACTCCCCCACAGGAAGCAAAAGGACAAAACCACACAAGCAACCATAGACAGCCATCATCAGGTAAGACAAACAACATACAACTGTTTCCAGATGACACAAATGTAGTAGCATTGATGTGCTACCTTTGTATATGTGTACCTGTGACAGTGGGGGATGCTGCAGCAGAAGGTAAAGCCATCAAAAAATGGAGAGCAATGAGTACCAATGCCCGTAGTCTGAGTAACAAGCTTCCTGAATTAGTGGTCTTGATGGAGAAGGAACATCTGGATATCCTGGCAGTCACAGAAACATGGTGCACACAAAACCATGACTGGGACGTAAACATACCAGGATACACTATCTACAGGAGGGACAGGGAGGGTAAAAGAGGAGGAGGAGGAGTAGCTCTTTACATAAGGGAAGAAATCAAAGCAACAGAACATAAGGGTAAACAGGGAGGAGAAGAAGCACTGTGGGTAAATGTGGAGACAGGCAATGGCACCACAATCCACACAGAGGTTGTATACAGACCCCCTTCTCAGGGGGAGGAAATGGACAAGGAAATGATAGAAAGTATACTTAGAATGGCAGAAAAAGGGGAGCTATTGCTGATGGGTGATCTGAATATGCCACATGTTAACTGGAGTGCAGTTGCAGCTGCCACTTCGAAGAGTGGGGTTATTCTAGATGCCCTACAGGGGCATGCCTTAGACAACTAGTATTGGAGCCCACTCGAGAGGGAGCAATCTTAGACCTGGTTCTCTCAAATGGAGATGAAGAGAGGATCACAGATGTAGAAGTGGGTAGCCATCTGGGAACTAGCGACCATCGAACAGTATGGTTCACAATAAACACAGCAATACAGTCAAGCCATACAAAGGCAAAGTACTGGACTTTAGGAGGGCTGACTTTGCCAAAATGGGTGAGTGCCTAAGGAATGCACTAGCAAATGGGCAGGAAGGAGGGTGGAAGAACAATGGGAATAATAAAACTGCCATCACAGAGGTAACAAGCCTTTGTGTGAAGCAAATAAACAAAACAAAACAATGTAAGAAACCACTATGGTTCTCAAAGGAAGTGGCAGTGAAGGTTCGAAGAGAAAAGAAAGCATTCAGGAAATACAAGGAATCACAGAAGGAGCAGGACAAAGAACTGTATCAGTTAAAGCAAAAGGAAGCTGAGAAGGCAGTCAGAACAGCAAAGGCCCAAACAGAGGAAAAGATAGCCAACTCAGTTAAGAAGGGGGATAAAACCTTTTATAGGTACATCAGGGAGCAAAGGAAGACCAAGGGAGGGATAGTGAGGCTTAATAAAGGAGAGGGAGGGTGAGCAGAGGGTGATTGTGAAAAGGCAGAGATACTAAACAAATGTTTTTGCTCAGTATTTACAAATAAAGAGGGGGAGGTCCCTAAAACAAACAGTAGAAACACTCTGGATACAGAAGTTGATACCAGCCCATTTACAGAAGAAACGGTTCTGAAAGAACTCTTAAAACTGAAGGTGGACAAAGCAATGGGGCCTGATGGGATTCATCCCAGAATTCTAAAAGAACTAAGGGTAGAACTAGTGACACCACTGACTACCCTCTTTAACAAATCATGGGAGGATGGGGTGGTACAAAAGTTGGAGCAAGGCAGAAGCAGGAAACTACAGACCTGTTAGTTTAACCTCAGTGATAGGGAAAATGATGGAATCACTTCTGAAGGAAAGAATTGTCGAGTATCTAGAGGCCAGAGGGCACAGGACCCAAGGCAGCATGGATTCACAGCAGGAAGGTTATGCCAGACGAATCTGATAGATTTCTTTGACTGGGTGACCAAGTAGTAGATCAGGAGGGTGTGGACATGGCCTACCTAGACTTTAGCAAGGCATTTGACACAGTCCCACACAAAGATTAATATACAAGTTAGCCAGCCTGGGAGTGGGTCCCAAGATGACAGCCTGGGTAAAGAATTGGCTGGAGAATAGGACACAGAGGTAATAGTAAATGGAGTCCACTCTGAAGAAAGGGGGGTTACTAGTGGGGTGCTGCAGTGCTCAGTATTAGGACCGGTCCTCTTCAATGTCTTTATAAGCGACATTGCAGAGGGACTGGAAGGAAAAGTATGTCTCTTTGCAGATGACACAAAGATCTGCAACAGAGTTGATGCACAAGGTGGGGTGGAAAGAATGAGAAGGGACTTGGCAAGGTTAGAGGAATGGTCAAATGTATGGCAGCTTAGATTCAATGCTAAGAAGTGCAAGGTAATGCACCTGGGAAACAAAAACCCAGGGGAAGAGTACACAATGGGGGGTGAGATACTAACAACAACAAAAATGGAAAGGGACCTGGGGGTAGTCATATCAGATGACCTAAAGGTGGGCAAGCAATGTGAGAGGGCAGCAAGGAGGGCTGGGGGGATATTGGGATGCATAGGGAGAGGCATCACCAGTAGAAAACAAGAAGTTATTATCCCTCTGTACAGACAGCTGGTCAGGACCCATCTGGAGTACTGCATGCAGTTCTGGAGACCCAATCTCTGCAAAGACATAGACAAGATGGAAGCTGTCCAGAGAAGGGCAACTAAAATGGTGCAGGGTCTGCACTGGAAGACATATGAAGAGAGACTTAAGGAGCTTAATATGTATAGCCTCGAGGAAAGGAGGGAGAGGGGGGACATAATAGAAACTTTCAAGTGCCTCAAGGGAATCAACAAAGTCCAAGAGGGTAGCATCTTTCAAAAAAAGAGGTGTGCAAGAACAAGTGGGCACAATTTGAAGATAGATTGGGGACGGCTCAGAGGTAATTTAAGGAAGTATTTTTTCACAGAGAGGGTTGTGGATGCATGGAATGGCCTTCCGGAGGAGGTTGTGGAGTCAAAAACAGTGGTGGAATTCAAGCATGCATGGGACAGTCATAAGGCAATTCTAGGGGGTTGGGGTAGGAAGAAGTAGGCTGCTGGTTAACTAGGATCTGCAGCTTATCCATTAGGTAGGGGAAATGGGCAGACTGGGTGGGCCAAGCGGTCATTATCTGCCGTCAAATTCTATGTTTCTATGCACACTGCAGGACATACTGCACATGCTCACTTCTGGCTGCAGACAGAAATCTACGATACTCAAATCACAACACTGTCTGTCTGCAGAAGCACAGGTCCTTGCAGCCAAGAAAAAAAATCCATGATACCCAATTTGCAACAGTTCTTCTCACTGAAAATAATAATAATAATAAAAAAAGACTGCAGAAATGTAGGCACCTATACATATATTTTAATTAAGTGTACTTTATTAATTTCCAATAACAGACCAACAACATCACAAAAAATAACACGGATACTGTGCAGTACTAACCAACAGACATTATGGTACAAGTAAGAACAAATATAATAACAACAGAAAATTTAAAAAAAAGGCCCACACCCCCTCCCAGGAGCGCAGCAATGAGAATGAACCTTATAAAAGAGATCAGGCGGGACACATAAAACAAATATGTAGGAAGATGGGCAGGACAATTGCTCAAAATTCTGGTTGCTATGTTACCACTTGTGGACCACAGGAGGATAATGACAACAGCATATGCAGGGACTCCCATCTGGTCCAGAACTGGTCAGGACACCTCTGTAGAGAAGCAATATGCTTTTCCACAATCAGAGCTGACAAAATCTCCTGGTGCCATACTCTAAATGCTGGAATGGAGGTGTCCTTCCAGTGCCGTAATACAATATGATTAACTTCACTGTTAATGATATCAGTGCCATATGGGCTTTGTGAATACTGAGAAGATCTAGAGGGTAAAGCCTGACCAAACAGATTTCCAGAGAAAAAAGAATTTCCAGACTTAGAAGGGAGTCTAGCGAGACCTTTATAGCATTCCAGAAGGGGATTACTCTTTCATAGTCCCAACACATATGTTTCAATGTACCCTCCACAAGGCCACATCTAGAACAAAAGGAGGAGGATAGTTTGCTCATTTTATATAATTTCAACAGGGTACAATAAAGGTTGTGTAAAATATGAAATTGAATTAGACAAAACCTATTTTGTTTAATATATTTATAAAGATCGTGCCACACTGAGTGCCATACTCTGGGATTGTCCTGAAGGCTTAGCGTCTGTTTCCAAGAATAACTAATCCCTGCTGGACTTCTGGAATCCAGAGATTAAAAGAGTGTATAACTTGGACATGTGATGAGGTTGCGTAGCTTCAGTGAACAATGGGTCAGAAACAGCTGATTCCCACAAAGTCCAAGGTCTAGGGCCCAAAAATGTAGATATTTTGTCTTTGAGTTGAAGATGTTTAATGCTGGTGGAGTTGGGAAGGTGATAACATTCCCTAATGAAGTTAAATGAGGAGAATTTATCTCCCTCAAGTAGAGATACAATAGTTAGATCAGTAAGTGAAGGCAAAAAAGAGGTTGAGGTAGGCTGACCAGCAATCCTTATATTAGGATTCCCTATGAGGGTCTGAGCCATGGCTCTAAACTGTGACATTCCCAAGCATGTACCCAGCTGACAGCGAGCTTTTAGAGACCAATGCAATGATGTCAAATGAAGGGGGAAAGGTAATTGAGTCAGCTTTATGTAAAGCAGGCTATTAAGCTGTATGCCAAACATTTTGCAGAGAGAGCTTTCAAGATCCAACCAGAAAGGGACATAAACACAGTCTGACTGGATACCTCCTCGTGCATCCCACTGCAATAATTTGCTACTGCGAAGAGCCTCATAATATAGAAAAAAATTAGGGAGCTGCAGACCACAACACTGCTTTGGGTACGATAATTTAAAATACACACGTCAAATAGCCCCCTCCCTTCCACAGGAACCCATTAATCATAGCCTGTAGACAGGTGAACCATGCTTTCAGAAGATACATACTCAACATACCAAAAGAGTATAGTATGCATGGTAACACATTCATTTTAACAGTACTAATACATCCCCAGAGGGAGCGTGGTAAGGTAGACCATCTCTGTAAATCTTGCTGAATGGCGTTCAACAAGGAGGACAGATTATCCTTTACTAAATGCAATGGGGAATAGCAAAGGTGTATTCCCAGGTGCAAAAGCGACCTCAGTTCCCAAGACAGTCCCAAGCTAAGGATAACCTGTTTAAAGACCGAATTATTGAGGGACAAGACCTTAGTTTTATCTATGTTTAGTTTATAACCCTAGATAGCAGAGAACCATTGAATCTCTCTCAGTGTGGGCCTGTATTGAGGTTGCGGGGTCTTCAATATGTAACAGCAAGTCATCTACATAAGCCAATAGTATATATCTACATTCCCCCACACAGATGCCTTTCATATACCTTGACTATTTTGCAGATGATATATTAAGGACTCTAAATCTAAATTAAAAAGGAGAGGGGACAGTCCTGTCAAGTTCCACACTGTAAGGGGAAATGGGTCAGATAAAACCTCATTACACTGAATATGAGCAGATGGGCTACTGTATAAGAGGTGAATACAAGTGAGCAACTCCTGCAGAAAGCCAAACTTTTTTAATATAGCAAAAAGATAGGCCCAAGCTACTCGATCAAATGCTTTTTCGACGTCCAGGGAAAACAAAGCCACAGGGGACGTGTTCTCCCTGGATGCAATTTTCAGAGATGATTGCTAGAAAGATGGCCTTTCATGAAACCAACTTGCAAAGGGCAAATCAGCATGTCCCGTACCTGGATCATTCTGTTGGCTAAAATTGTAGGTAAAATTTTTAAATCCGCGTTGAGTAATGATAATCAGACAGTAACTGTCCAGAGATGTCTCCTCTTTGCCTGGCTTCTTAATTATGGTTATCCAAGCTTCTGTAAAAGATGAATTAGAAAAGCCAAAAGAATACTAATAGTTATACAATTAGGCTAAGGGGGGAAGGGGTGACTTCTTCTGAACAGACTGAAAAAAAATTATTGCAAAAACCATCTGGCCCAGAGGACTTTATTTTTATTTATTTTTATTTTGGATGACACCTTTGAGCCAAGGGCTCTTTTACAAAGGTTCCACATCAAGGCAATAAGGACAATAAGGTACAAAACATAACATGATCATTACAATGGAAATTACAAAAAAAAAAGACAAATAAGGTTACAATAATAGCAGCCAAAGGCATTGTCAAGGAATTGTGTTGAGAGTTAATTACACATTACAAGTCATAGGCGGCTTAGTGAAGCTTTGTTAGGAGTGGGTTAGTGGGAAAAGAGAAAGAAGAGTGGTGGTGAGGGGGTGGTATGGGAGAGTGAGAGAGAGAGAGGAGGAGGGAGAAATGGGGAGGGCATTGCGTTGGGTATGTGGTAGATGGGAAACAGCAAGGGAGGAGGAAAGGGGGGATGAAAAAGGAAAGGAGACAGATTCATCCTATACCCAGTAATGGGGGGTAGAAGAGGAGGAGCTGAGGCAGTGAGGAGGGATGCTTGAGGGTAGTATGCCTGGAAGGGGTTATAAGAAGCAATCACAGAAGGCACTAGCCATGAGGTGTTGACGCAGTTTGCACTTAAAAGCACCAATCGTGGCAATGTTGGAGATTTCTGAAGGTAGCAAGTTGAACCAGGTGGAGGCTCTGACAAGGTAAGAACGCTGAGCTTGAGAGGTCCAACAGCAAGGTATTGTAAAGGTTAGACTGTCTGATCTTCTAGTTAGGTGGCGGAAATGCTGCAGGGTCAGTATTGATTGGACTCCAGGGGGCAAAAGGCCCAGTGATGTCTTCTTAGCTAGGATGCAGGTCTGGTACTTTAGCCTGCCGGATAGCTGGAGCCAGTTAGCTTACTCGTAAATGTCACACGTGTGAGAAAGACTTACCAGATGGTAGCTGCCGTATAGTTTTTAGAACCTCCAAAACCAATATTGGACCCTTCAGAGTCTCTTGTTGTGGTGAGGCAAGTACCAGGAGGGGGAGAGGATCCAAATAAGCATTGATTTGAGCTGAAATTTGAGCATTGGGTGGGTCACTTGCATATAGTGTTAACTTATAGGAACGGAAGACATCAGCTATTCTCTGGGGATGGGTTACTATCTCTGCACTAGGATTGGTTTGTACACCAAGAATATAATTGGTGGACACCATAGTGCAGAGCCAAAGAGCTAACAACTTGCCAGCTCTTGCTCCAGATTCAAGATATCTCACCTTTGTCCTTTGTAAAGCCAGTTATGCTATTTTGTGCCATTAAATCAGCATATTGAGCCTGTAATACATTTAACCTGGACCACTCATCTGCTGATGTATTTGAATGAAGAGTATGTTCACACTACCAAATATCTCTTGAAAGCTGATCTTGAAGTGCTTGCTGAATTTTGGAATGCCTAGATGCTAGGTGTATGCATTCTCCTCTTAAGGAGCCCTTTAATACTTAGAGTTAGAAGGCTATCTTGGAAGGGGCACCAGGTAGGTGAAGAGGGAATGGGGGTATCGACTGAGAGCTTGGGCAGGGATGCAGGAGCAGAATGGCTGGAGGGAGAGTTTTAGCTGGTGTTTAAGGGAGGAAAGGGAGAGGGATGACCATAGAAATGAGGGGAGACGATTCCAGAGTAGGGGAAGACGGTATTTGAAGGCAGATTGTCCATTACAGGAGTGCACCTGAGGGGCAGAGAAAGTGTGTGACTTTCTGGAGTGGAGGGGGTAGTCAGAGGCACCAGCTGATGAGAGGAGGGAGGAGAGGTAGGCTGGGAGAGAGTTAAACCAATATATATCTACAAAGTATACACCATGCAGTTGATGGCAGAGGGGGAAGAGGAAGGACAGAGAGTGCAGAGTAAAGTGAACAATGGTGAGTAAGTGGGGCGATATTAGTGGCAAAGTGGCAGAAGGCATTACAAAAGGTATTGTGCTTACTGAGGTAAGAGGAGGGGGCTGACCCATAAACCACGTCTGCGTAATCAGACAAGGTGGGTATTACTTTTGAGACAAGCTCACAATGAGTAGGGAGAGTTAGGCTGTCTTTAGAATGATACAAAGCTCCTGGTTTGGGGGGGAAGTTTGGTGTGTAAGGAGTCAATGTGGTGGGAGAAATCTAATCTGGGGTTGAGCAAAGACTCTCAAGTATTTGAAGGCAGACAGAGATTCCAGTTTGGTTCTATTGAGGGTGTGAAAGACTGGGGGTTACTGGAGTTTAGCAAGTTTCTGGGAGAAGCCAAATGTCATTGATAGTCTTTTTAGTATTCAATGTGAGTTGACTTGTGGTAAACCATTGTATAATGTTAAGGAAGTCAAACAGGAGAGGGGCTTCGAGTATATTGCTAGAGGAGCCTGGCAGGTAGAGTAATGTATCATCATTGTACATGTTAATATTTGCAGCGACGTAGATGGAGGGAAGGTGGTTTATGAAGATAGAGAAAAGAACTGGCCCCAAGATAGAGCCTTGGGGACACCTGCATAGGTGTTAGCATGGTTCAGATGGTAGCACATCCACCTCTGGACCAGAAGGTCATGCGTTCTTGTCCCACATTGGGACTGAACTCGTACCTAAATGCTGGCACCTGACTGCAGTATTAGGGGGGTGCTGTACTGTTGGAATGTGCTGTCTTTCAGATGAGATGTTAAACTGAGGTCCCTTCTACCCATCCTTGTGCAGTTCTGGTGGGTGTCCAGGTGGATATAAAAGAACCCAAGGCACTCTTCACAAAGAGTAGGGGACATTCCCAGTGTCCTGGCAAATATTCCCCTTCCCATAAAACTGGTTCTTGCAATTATTCAGGTTGTGTGTGGGTGTTGATGTGCAATATGGCTGCCACTACACATTCAGTCACTTCACTACCAGTCTAGCATTGCTTGTAAAACACTTTGGGATACAATTGTGCATGAAAAGTGCCATATAAATGCTGATTCTTCTTCTGGTTAGAGGACAGGATAGCGTATCAGCGACTTGTATGGACTGCTAGCAGTCAGACAGATAGGACTGGAACCATTTCACTGCAGAGGAAGAGAGGCCTGAGGTGGCCATTCTATTGAGGAGAAGATGGTGGGACCTCAAGTCAAAGGCTTTTGCTAGGTCTATAAAGATAGCAGAGGTGAGGTAGCCTTTGTTCATAGCAGTAAAAATGAAATCTATAACACGGGGGGGAGGGAGGATACTGTAGATTGGGACTTTCTGAAAGTTGGCTGCAAGGGGGTGTGGAAGGAGGTGCTGTCGAGGAAGGAGGTGAACCCAGAGTATACGAGGGCTTCATGGAGTAATTGCTTTATTAGTGAAGGTATATACTTTTAATTGATAGATTAGTCACAGGTATACAGGGAAATAATTGACAACCTTTTTTATGTGGTACAGTTCCTATCCATGTATTTTATGTATATATATCTATATATATAGATATATATATGGAATAAATAATGGCTAGTGATATAAAAGGGTTTATATCTATTGAGGGACTAAACAGAGCTATAAGGTCATGAGTCTGAAGCCCTCGGGATGACTATACTTTTGAGTGTGCCACCCTTACCCATTGTTTGTTGAATATAATACATTAGGATGGTCATTTTATGGAGAACTCTTTTGTAATCTCATTTTGCCATCTTTTAGTTTGAAGGCCCAAATGGTCCGATAACCTATGGGAGCAGGGGATTGCGGTACACAACAGTCCATGGAAGGACTGCTATGTCCCCCTCTGCAGAAGTCCTTCTGGCTTTTCAAAAACCAGAAAGGGTCCTGTAAAATATATGTTTGACATTGCCTGTGGCTTTATGTAGGGTTTGGAAGGACATGAGTAAATTAAGTTACTACACAAATTTCTTAAAAAGTAGGACATTTATGGAAAAAAAACTACATAAATGCTCATGGGGTTGCTACCACACAAAACCAAAACTATTAGGATTGCATATGCAATGCCCATACAGTTTGAAAATGCGCTATTAGAGTTCTTATGTCTAACTCCCACCCACCCTACCACTGTCCTACCCTCATGACTCAAGGACAGTCTACAGGTACAGGTCCGTACCTCAGTGATATAGTACCATACAGGGCCAACATGGTAGCATTGGTATACAGTAACCCTAAACACCCCTCCCTCCCTACCCTCATGACTCAAGGACAGTCTACAGGTACAGGTCCGTACTTCAGTGATATAGTACCTCATACAGGGCCAACATGGTAGCATTGGTATACAGTAACCCTAAACACCCTCCCCTCCCTACCCTCATGACTCAAGGACAGTCTACAGGTACAGGTCCGTACCTCAGTGATATAGTACCTCATACAGGGCCAACATGGTAGCATTGGTATACAGTAACCCTAAACACCCCTCCCCCTCCCTACCCTCATGACTCAAGGACAGTCTACAGGTACAGGTCCGTACCTCAGTGATATAGTACCTCATACAGGGCCAACATGGTAGCATTGGTATACAGTAACCCTAAACACCCCTCCCCCTCCCTACCCTCATGACTCAAGGACAGTCTACAGGTACAGGTCCGTACCTCAGTGATACAGTACCTCATACAGGGCCAACATGGTAGCATTGGTATACAGTAACCCTAAACACCCCTTCCCCTCCCTACCCTCATGACTCAAGGACAGTCTACAGGTACAGGTCCATTACCTCAGTGATATAGTACCTCATACAGGGCCAACATGGTAGCATTGGTATACAGTAACCCTAAACACCCCTCCCCCTCCCTACCCTCATGACTCAAGGACAGTCTACAGGTACAGGTCCGTACCTCAGTGATATAGTACCTCATACAGGGCCAACATGGTAGCATTGGTATACAGTAACCCTAAACACCCCTCCCCCTCCCTACCCTCATGACTGATGGGCATACTACATGTCCAGGATCACGTCACACAGATCTAGTGTTTCATACACATTGTAGATATGTGATTACAGTACTTTGGGCTGCATACCTGCAAAGGTTTATATCCATTATAACCTGTATCTTACGTGGTACACAATATTGTACACCCTCCACAAAGCAGCAGAACTGTCACAAATTTGAAACTACTATGCATGTTACATAGTTCTGAGTTGCTGTCTTTAAGACATATACTGTGCTTAGAAATGGTCAAAGGAAGTTATACGTTCGGAACATGTATACTATTTTATGTGGGGTCTTGCTGTAGCTGAATAAAGAAACCCTCAGTACAGCCCCGTAGGACAGTGCTAGACCTGTAACTTGGCCTTGTGTCACCACCATGGTGGGAGAAATCAGTTTGTGAGGTGGTGGCCAGTTTGGTTTCTAGGTTTCAAAATGTGTTAGCTAATTCAATATTTTTGGTGGCTATCATTTTCCAGGACTCAAAAATCACTTCATTGACAGATGTCCAGTTAGTAAGTTGCAAAATATGGCAGCAAAACCAAATAGTTTAGTTAAACAATGATGCACGACAGAGTGTATGTTGTGGTGTGATGACATCACACCTAGGGTAGTTGGGCACAAGATCACTGGTCAAGTGTGTCCAACTTCCGAGAAGTGACATTGTGCCTATGACACATGCCTTGGAGTGCATTATTGCAATTATAAAATATAAAAGAAACAAGGTGAAAAAATATATTTTTAAAATGCATTTTAGGTGTTTTTGAATAGCTGTGATGTGCTGGGATAACATCACTGGTGAAGGTCAGCACTGACCAATCAGAGCCCGGGAATTGTATGGTAGCCATTAGTGATATGGCTAACTGATTTGTCCTACCTTATTCATGAGGGTAGGGGAGTAGAAGGGGGTTGGAATTAGGGTTGCTATATACCAATTTTACTTTGTTGATTTGTATGCGGTACCATACCATTGACGTTTGGCCCTATACATGTAGACTGTCCTTGGGTCATGAAGGTAGGGAACATGGTAGTGTGGGTGGGAGTTAGGCATTGGAACCCTAATAGCACATTTTTGTGTTCCTGCTGTGTAAATTTAAACAACGCTGTGCATACATTCCTGGGTCACTTCCCAACATAGGGAGCATGTGTGTCACACCATTTTGGGTCAAGCTTTTATGTACCTTGGATAATCATTTGCTTATACCAGTGGATCACTGTAATTTGAAATACTGGGCTCGCAGTGCATTAGTATATTATTAAATGGCTAGTCATTTTTATAGCTTGAAGAGGTCACGGGCTTGCATTTTAGTGGCTGGTTGTAGAAAGACAAAAGTAATCTGTTCTAGTAAACACATGCTTCCACTGTTTCTTTTGTTGCACTTATAGGCCACAGGGTAGAGGCAGTACAGTAAAGGGCAACTAAAATGGTGCTGTGGTTGCATGAGAAGCCCTACAAAGAGAGACAGATGAATCTCAACATCTACACCCTGAAAGAGAGGTGGGAGAGAGAGAGAGAGAGAGAGAGAGAGAGAGAGAGAGAGAGAGAGAGAAGGAGAGAGAGGGAGAGGAGAGGAGAGGGAGAGGAGAGAGAGAGAGAGAGAGAGTTGACATGATAGAGTCATGCAAGAACCTCACAGGGATGAGCAGGGTGCATAGGGGGTTTCTTTCAAATGAGAACAAGCATTTGTCAATGCCGAATGTTTGCTGGCTAATATTAGCATTAGAAATGCAGGAGTTAGACAGATGCAGAGTAGGAATAGCAGTGAAGTACTGAACTTCACATGAACCCCTCCTCCAACCTGTAGAGACAGACAGGATTTGGTGTAAGGTTTTGGGTCATCACCCATGACGGTCAAGTCATGCCACCTCACCCTATTCTGCAGACACCGACACGTGTTGAGCTGTGCCTTAGGGTGTTTGGCTTTACGGTCACCCCATTCCATAAGGACATACGTTGAAGCGGGTGCAGCATAGTAGAATGGGGTGAAGTCTTGGGATGAAGAATCCAAGGTACACCTCCTTGCCTGTCAGTGGCTGGGGGTTGGGGTGGGATGGCATGAGCAGTACAGTTGGCAATCCAAAGGCACACCCCGATGCCTGATTGTCAGTACAGGGTAGGGCGTTATGGTTAGAAACCATAATGCCTCAGGCATTTCTTGATATTCACAGTACAAATTTTGAACATGGCCTTTTTGTGACCCCACCTCATGAAAGCATTTCGGACCTGTTGTCATGAACAGTGGCAGTGTGATTTTGTCAATGTGTCCTGAAAACTGACTTCCAACAGTGACAGTGCCATTCTGCACCACATGTATGAAAACACAGATCGGGCAGGATGTGAAGAATGACAGCTGTACCATCCATAGGGAGGTATGAAGAGATGGCAATGTTGAAAATGTGTAGTGGGAATATTAAAAATGCTTGCACTTCCGAGCATACGTGGAAACCGCACAACACATGTATGTAACACAGTCATTTTATGGAGTTTCATCACCAGATTTTCAACATAGGCATTTAACGACCTGTGGTCATGAACAGTGTCACTGTGATTTTGTTTTATGTCCTGAACACTGATTTCCCACAGCAACCACGGTATTCTACGCCAGAACTGCAAAAACTCATTAACAACCAGGATGTGAAAAATGACAGCTGTACTGTTCATAAGGAGGTGTGGGAAAATGGCAATGTTGAAAATCTGGAGTGAAAATATTACGAATGTGCAAAGTTATAAAAGTGTGTGGAAACTGCGCAACGCACACTCGTAACACAGTCATTTTATGGACTTTCATCACCAAATGTTCAACATAGGCATTTTAGGACCTCTGCTAATGAGTAGTGTCACTGTGATTTTTGTAATTTGTCCTAAACAGTGATTTCCCACAGCAACCGTGCTATTCTGTGCCGGAAGTGCAAAAACACATTTCGGACAGGATGTGAAAAATGACAGCTGTACTGTTCATAAGGAGGTGTGGAAAAACGGCAATGTTGAAAATATGGCGTGAAAATATTGCAAATGTTCGAAGTTACAAGGTGCATGGAAACTGCGCAATGCACTCTAGTAACACAGTTAGTTTATGTACTTGTCACCAAATTTTCAACATAGCCATTTTAGGACCTCTGCTAATGAACACTGTGAGTGTGATTTTCCTAATGTGTCCCGAACACGGATTTCCCACAACGACCACGCTTACCTACGTCGTAAGTGCAAAAACACATTTGGGCCGGGATGTGAAAAATGACAGCTGTACTGTTCATAAGGAGGTATGGGCAAATGGCAGTGTTGGCAATCTGGAGTGAAAATATTGCAAATGTGCGAAGGTACGAGCATGCGTAGAAACTGCACAATGCACGCTAGTAACACAGTCATTTTATGAACTTTTCTCACCAAATTTTCAACATAGATATTTTAGGACGTGTGCTAATGAACAGTGTCACTGTGATTTTTTTAATCTGTCCCAAACATTGATTTCGCACACCAACTGTGCCATTGTGCGCTACATGTGCAGAAACACATTTTGGGCGAGATGTGAAAAATTAAAGCTGTACTGCTCATAAGTAGGTGTGGTAAAATGGCATTGTTGAACTTCTGGACTTCAAATATTAAAAATTCATGCACTTACAAGCATGAGTAGGAACTGCGCAACACACACTCATAAAACAGTCATTTTCAGGAATTTGTTTACCAAATTTTCAACATAGCCATTTTAAGACCTCTGCTCATGAACAGTGTCACTGTGATTTTCTTAATCTGTCCCAAACATTGATTTTGCACGCCGACTGCGGCATTGTGCGCTACATGAGTGGAAACACATTTTGGATGAGATGTGAAAAATGACAGCTATACTGCTCATAAGTAGGTCTGATAAAATGGCAATGTTGAAAATCTGGAGTGCAAATGTTACAAATTCGCAAACTTACGAGCGTGCATAGGAACTGCGCAACGCAAGCTCGAAAAACAGTCATTTTTAGGAATTTTTTTACCACATTTTCAACATAGCCATTGTATGACCTCTGCTCATGAACAGTGTCACTGTGATTCTCTTACTCTGTCCCAAACATTGATTTCGCACACCAACTGCGCTATTGTGCGCTACATGCGCGGAAACACATTTTGGGTGAGATGTGAAAAATGACAGCTGTACTGCTCATAAGTAGGTGTGATAAAATGACAATGTTGAAAATCTGGAGTGCAAATGTTACAAATTCGCTAACTTATGAGCGTGCGTAGGAACTGCGCAACGCACGCTCGTAAAACAGTAAGTTTTAGGAATTATTTCACCAAATTTGCAACATAGGCTTTTTGATAGCCCAAATTATGAACACTGGCACTGTCATTTTGTTGATCAGTTCTGAAAGGTGATTTCGCGCAGTGACCGTGAAATCACCCTTCACGCCTGATTAACGCCATGACAGTGACAGAATTCATGAGGAATGGTCCCAAAAACCCTATGTTGAAAATTTGGTGCCAAAATTCCAAAAAATGTCTGAGATATGCAGCAAAGTTGAAAAACTCCTATTTATTACATTATACAGCTTACCGGCATTTCCTCAGTTCGCGGTCGGCTTTGAAGAGTGCAGACATGTTCCCGGTCCACCGAAAATCATCGCGCCGGACTCCAGAGGTAAGTATGGGGTGAGAGGGGTGTGGGAGGCAGTGTGCAGTGGGTGGGCGCGGTTCAGGAGGGTGTGGCAGATCATGTAGGGACTTTTTCCTTTACAGAGAAGAAAACAAAAAGACAACGCGGACAGTTTTCAATTTTAGGGCTTTGGCATGCTGGGTGGGCTCCAAGCATGCCAAGGGACTCTTTTTTGGGGGAGGGAGCCAGCTGCAGCAGATGGGGATTGGGCACCCCCGTCAGCACACAAGACAATGGGGCCGGGGAGAGAAACATCATGCCGACGGGGATTTGGCACCCCATCAGCAGGCAACAAAATGAGGGGATTACATCATGTTGACAGGGAGTGGGCTCCCCCATTGGCAGATAACGAAAGTGGGTGGGGGGTTACATCTTGCTGATGGGGAGTGGGCTCCCCCGTTGGCTGAATGAACACTTTGTGGCCACTGAAGCCGGCGGGGATTGGGGCCCCTGTCGGCCAACAAAGACGGTTTGGGGGGGCAAATGCTACCAGGGGGGATTGGGCAACCTCTTGGCATGTGGGATGTTGCTCAATATTGTTTGTGAACGTGCAGTAAGCCACCCACCATGTTCACAAACAGTATTAGGCTAGCTAACGTCCCGCCCTGCAATGACGGGTCGCTCCCTCATTGCAGCACAATGACTGATGCTGCAGTGATGAGGTGGCCCTTGATTGCTGCAGCGAAAACGTTACAACTTGGTGAACTTTTTGGAGACCAGTGTCATTGGCACACTTTGCCTCCATTGGTCCAGCAGTGCCAAGCCCCCAAATGCAGTGCCTCCCTTGGCTGTAACACTGCCGTGCCTCCACAACCCACTTCTCTCCTAACCTGTCACATCATGTTTCTTGCACATGCGCAAGCAAACATAAAAAGCACCAGGACTAGGGGCTATGCAATGAAGCTGGGGGGCAGGAGTTAAAGAGAGATATGAGAAAATATTTCTTCATTGAAAGGGTGGTAGACTCCTGGAACAGACTGCCAGTGGAAGTGGTGCAGAATAAAAGAATGGGGGGCTTCAAGCATGCATGGGATAAAAATAGGGATATATTAGAAAAGAGGCAGACAGGTGAGAGGGTTGCTGGAGGCAGAGCAGGCAGGGACCATCTAGACAGACTGGGTGGGCCAAGAGGTCCTTCTCTACTCACAAATTCTATGTTTCTAAATAAACTGCATGTGACAATATGGATGACCATTGTAAAACACTGGACATTAAATCATTTTGTAAGCATGTATGGTTAAAATGTCAAATATGCTTATGTTAATAAAATGTCATTGTTTTATTTCAAGTAGTTCCTGATGAACTAGACTAAGTATAACTATTTGATGAGCATTACAGCAGAAAATGTTCTTCTCTATCTGAGGTCTGCTTGTTGGTATCCTGTGAAGATAGCAAGGGGAGGATAGGGTGGACAAAAAACATGCAGCAATTTGCCTGGATTGCAGTGCGAGACATGAAAGTGCTAGTCCTGTAGTTGTTGCCATGCAAGTGGACAACAATAGGAACAAGAGTGTATGCCCCCTCCACAGCCTGCCGCCATGGTGTAGCTGCTATGGTTACAGGCTGTGGTGCACCCGACCTGGGTTCAGAGCTACCCTGGAGATAATTTTGTGCAAGGTGGAGGAACTCCCTGGACTTCCACCCGCCTTTTGCCAACCTTGGGGTTGGTTATATATATTTTAATGGGGTGGGGGGGAGCCCTTGCAGAACACTTTATTTTCATGTGCTCACCTGCCCCTCTGACTGGCGTCCATCACAGAAATTTTGTGGCCAGATGTGTCCTGGTGACTGTGCAGCTGCTGTGGTCATGCTCTTAAGTTTCTCGCCCCACCAACTTATGTTTCCTGCAGAGTATTTGTTGGTAAGAGTGTCACACTGAGTCTGTGTGGCTTGTGCCATGCGTGTGTGGTACCTGCAGTTTGGCTTGCATGGTTTTTGTCTGCGCTTTTCCCTCCATACTAAGATCACAGCAAACCTGCTTATCTGATCTCCAAAATGCAAGTATTTCATGAACTATAACTCTTAGAATATATTTGCTATATCCTCTTTACTGTGCCAATCTCATTTGAGGAAACTGACTGCCAGATGCATTTTCCAAGGTCTCAGGGAATTAGCAGAGGAAAGTGAGAAAATCCACAAGTTTTCATAGATTTGGACAACCCTGAGATGTTTCTAGTAATTTTGCAGTGTTCTAAATGATGTTATAGTCACTTAAAATTAAGTTCCATTCTCTTTTAATTGCATAGATACTTTCCCATATACAAATTAATATACTACAGCTGAGTTTAGTCAGCCTTTCCACATACTGTAGCTTAAAACAACAGGCACAAGCAAAAGGTTTAACACCCTCTTTCTGGAGTTCAAAGCCTTATTTATTTAATGCTTGATTCATTGGTCTCTCTTCCGTTTTTCTGTTCTGTTTTGATTGCCTGTCTTAATCAACCTGATTGTACCACTGAACTATTATATTTTGTAACTCTGCTTATCTCTGCGTGGATAACAAATGCAGCTGTTCTAGATTTTTCTGCTGGTTACTCTGTCCCGATTGTACCATTGTATCTTGTATAATGTACTGTCCTGGGTGTTGCCTGAAAACAGGCAGGGTTATTGCCTAGTGCACTTATGTGGTAACCAAAGGCTAATGAATAAATAATAAATACATTTTTATTTCAAAAGGTTTATCTGGAATGACACATTGAGCTGGTAGTAGCTCATTTCCAGATATATCCTTTTTCATGTTCCAGTGCGATTTGTTCTTAGCCCTACTCTATATGTGAATTTTCTATGAGAGTCTATACAATAGACATTAAAAAATCCTGTAACATGATTGGTCAGCTAAACTCTTTACCTGTGGGTAAATCTTGCAATAACTCACAGCTAAGGAATGGCATATATATATATATATATATATATATATATATATATATATATACAGTATATATATCATACAAGACAAAGAACCTCTGTGTGCAAACACCGAGGCAAGGGTTACCCCAAAGGGCATTTGGCTGGGAAGCAAAGTCTCAAGAAAATACAAAATCACACATGCCCCCACAATGCAAATCACCACAGAATGTTATGCTGGTCCAACTTTAAGCAGAATTGCATGGTGCCGAAAGGCCTCTCACACAGTTTGCAAAGGGTGCGAACAGAAGACATAGACACGTGTTTCGTCCTACCAGGACTCATCAGTATGCCTCATCTGTTTGACACCCCAGTGGAATGGACCAGCTACCCTTAAGGCAGTGTGCCTTGGATATATTGTGGTGAACCCATTAAAACAAAAAACTATTTAAAAGACAAAGAACCTCTGTGCGCAAACACCGAGGCAAGGGTTACCCCAAAGGGCATTTGGCTAGGAAGCCAAGTCTCAAGAAAATACAAAATCACACATGCCCCCACAATGCAAAGGTTCTTTGTCTTTTAAATAGTTTTTTGTTCTAATGGGTTCACCACAATATATCCAAGGCACACTGCCTTAAGGGTAGCTGGTCCATTCCACTGGGGTGTCAAACAGATGAGGCATACTGATGAGTCCTGGTAGGACGAAACACATGTCTATGTCTTCTGTTCGCACCCTTTGCAAACTGTGTGAGAGGCCTTTTGGCACCATGCAATTCTGCTTAAAGTTGGACCAGCATAACATTCTGTGGTGATTTGCATATGCAGCCCATGATGCTTTGCATTGTGGGGGCACATGTGATTTTGTATATATATCATACAGCTGTGTGGACAGTGTTCGAGAGACAAAGTGTGACATTCATACACTCAAAAAAAGTTTTATAATTAGGCATGACTCAACTATAATTTTAATGTCTATATATGATAGTTACATAATACAAAATATAAAGATAGTTCAATATTTCTAAATTTGGAAAAATGGCACAGTTATGACATGGAAACTACTTTCATGTGTAACTTGGTGTCCATTATGCATTATTTCCAATTTCTAGTAATGAATTAAATTTTTAAATGCAGTGTCTCTGTTTTCTATTTAGGTGTATTAGTTTACAACATTTAATGATTTGATGTTCTTCCATACCAATGTGCCGCTATCTATCCTCCAACGTAGACAGCTCTAAAAATACAAACAAGAGGTTACCAAAGTTTCATTACTTCATGCTTATACTGTTCATGCCCAATCTACATGCCTTTCACAGTTAAGCTGGACATTAAGCAGAAAGATAAACATGAACAAATCACTTGGTTGCATTTGATTTATTATGTGACCATCTCTGTTGCATACTACTACTGTGGGTAACATGGACACCGCAGTAGCAATGCAACATGTGAAATACAAGGTATAACTTTTATCAGTGGTTTATTATCAACCAAACAGCCAAAACACATTGATAAGTACCATGCTATATCAGGGGTCATTTTGACATCACTGTATCTCCACGGAGCCAGACCGAGGGTAGGTCCAACAACAATTAAAAACCAGAAAGCACCCAGGCAAGTAGTTTGGCACTGATAACTGTAGATGTGGGAGCTGCATGACACCCCCTGGCAACCCTGTGTTGGCCTTTGTGGGGAACATTATGCCAAAATATCACATAGACCCACCCTGGGCTCACTACCATGTGCATCACAGGGACACTGCTGCTGCGGGATTCTTGTACTACTGCACATGGAATGCCACATCCAAACTGCTTGAGTTAGGCCCAGGTGATGTATTTTTTATTTTCAAACAGTTCCAAGATATTACGCCATCACTTGATGTTTAATTATAAACTTAATCAATTATAAATGTCTCATTATAACTAAATCTGCAAAATGTTTTTGCCAGATGAATCCAAACCACTGATGTTTCCCAACAGGCGCTAGTACACCCAGGCAATGACCAGATTACTACTCATGGTATCCCTCCCATAACCCTGAATGTACTAAGCAATGCCATGAGCAGCCTTTTTGAGGTAAGCCCAAGTGCTGTATTTTTTTTATTTTTAAACTGTTCTAACATATTGTGCCATCACTTGACATATAATTTAGAAGCCATCTCATTAAAAATAAATTAGGAAAATGTTTTTGGGAGATGAATCCAAACCCCTGATTTTGCCTTACAGGCATTATTATAATCAGGCAATGACCAGATCACTACATAGGTACCCCCCCCCCCCAATGCCATGAGCAGCCATTTTGAGATAGGCCTAGTGCTGTATTTTTTATTTTTAAACAGTTCCAACCTATTATGCCACTACTTGATGTCTAGTTTTGAAGCAGTCTCATTCCTACACATGTTATCCCCCCCCCATAACCCTGAATGAACTGACCAATGCCATGAGCAGCATTTCTGAGGCAGGCCCAATTGCTGTAGTTTTTTATTTCAGACAGTTCCAACATATTATGCCACCACCCATTCCTGATCCCCTAGTTCAGTATGACACTACAATAATACTCCTTTATAATCGTACATCAAGAAATGCAAATTTTTCATTTAAAAATAACACACACACATACCCCTTAACCAGAGCCAGCATCACCCCTTCTTTCCAAAAGTTACAAGCATCTCACACAAATTGCGTTTTTTTTTTCATTTAAAACATGTTAAGAGTGCAGCTTTTATATTCATTTCACATATACACATCTAAAATAGAGCCATCATCACATCAACAGGTGCAGCATTCATTTGACAAACACACATTCTCAAAATTTACCAGTAGGAACCCCACAGGTGATGTTTTTCCCGTTTAAACATGATTAAAGCCATCACCAGAGGAAGGTTCACCAATATTAACAATATTCTGAAAAAATCTAATTATATAATGAAAACCCACTGGATGGATAGTAAACAATATACTATGAATCACAAACAAAACTCTATTTGATTTGACTGGTCACATATATGCACAGCCGCATTTTGAAGAGGGGCCCTTTACAAACAGCTGGACCATGAGAGAACACACAACTTTAACTTTTCTGCCCCCAAAGATGATATAACACAACTGCTGCACTATAGCCAGATAGCATATAATATACCCCATTTAAACAGTACCATCATCAGGTGATAGTTCTGCTGCTATGTTTCCCAAAACAAAACTTTAAAATATACTATTTAATATGCCCCGTTTAAACACTGCCAGTACCAGAGGAAAGTTCTGCTGATATACTTCCCAAACACAACTTTAAAATATACTGTTTAATATGCCCCATTTACACAGTGCCAGAACCATGGGACAGTTCTGCTGATATACTTCCCAAACAAACTTTAAAATATACTCATGATGCTGCACAGCCCACTAATCCAATTATCTTCTGTTTTGAAAAGGGGCCCTTCACAAACAGCAGGACTATGAAGTCCTGAGGTGAAAACTTCACTTTTTCTGTCCCCAAAATGACACAGAACAACTGTTGCATTTTACATAGTCACTATTTAATATGCCTCCCAGAATTTTAACTTACTGTTTTGTAGCAGAATGCTGAGGATCATGTTTTCTAGTGACTGGAGACCTCTAAGACCGGTCCAAACTCCTGTGCAGCACACCAGGTTTAAAATGGATGACAATTCATTTTCCCTGTTTTTAAGAATGGCAAATGGGAGAAGCAGTGGGAAGAGAACAGTTTTGCTTAGAGCCAGAGTACCAAAACTGAATGCCAGATATCACTTCCAGTTCCCTGCTGTTTGGACCAATACCAGCATCATTGACCACGTGGGTAACACTAGACATGACAGCAAGAGCCACAGCTTTTGATGTTACTGCTCCTAGCAGGCTCTGTGTATCGCTGCATTAAGATTGCAGACGTGTGTGGGGAAAACACATTACGCAATGTGAACTGGTACTGAAAAAAAATGCAAGGCATAGCAGTAGAATAAACAAAAGAAATAATACAGTTATATAAGACACCACACGTAATGTACAAAAGTAATAAATTACATGTGGTGTCATGCAAATGTAATTAAATCTGCATAAAATCAATAATCACTGAGAGACAATTATACATCCACTCTAGCCATTAAAAAAAATATTTAATATTGTGCTTTAAATACAATAAATGTAATGGTCACCAAGATGTGTAGCACAGCCATGTCAGAAAAATGGCTGCTTTTTAAAAGGCTGTTTTCATTATTAAAATGTTGAACACAATAAAATAAAAATACATACACCCTTTTTTTAATGCACATTTTCTCTTGACCATATGGGCAACAAAACAGAGCACAACTTCTGTATTTTTAATAAATTATGAGTAAAATACAGACCTTATTTTAAGTGTAAGTCTCTCAAATACTGTTCACACACACACACACACACACACACACACAGACATATACACACTAGGGCTGCGAGAACCTCTAAAAGCTCTACTTTGCAAACTTTCTGAGTAGAACCCAAAAAAGTTTTACCTGGTTCTACCTGGTTCTACCAGGTAGAACCCAGTAGAATCGGGTTCTACCAGGTAGAACTGGGTTCTACCATTTATAATCAAGTTCTACCAAGTAGAACCCGGTTCTACCAAATAAAACTAGTTCTACTATGTAAGAAAACAAGTTCTACTAAGTAAAACCAGGTTCTACATGGTATAACAAAGTTCTATAATATATAACACAAAAAAAATGTACATGGTTCTACTTAATTAAGAAATCCACAGAAGTATTGTTTTTTTTTTTGAAAGTACATGTAGTACTAAGAAAGGTATAAATACAGTTAAGTATTGAAAGCTTTGGTGCATAGGATTATGTCTCGGTGCCTCGAAAGCTTTGCAAAATATACCATTCTTAAAGTTAGAATCTTAGTATTACATGTATGTTCCCAAACATGCAAAATAAATATGTGGATTTTTTTATAGTTAAGTAGAACCAGGTGGAATGTGCTTACTGCTTATGCATTATAGAACCACCTGGTTACCCAGCAGATGCCTAAAAATACTAGTATTGAAACAGATTTAGCAAGCGGTAAAGGTCAGGGATGATATATGACTCGTATATTATCCCTGACAACTTTAGCTTTTTAAATCTGGTTACAGGCAGCCCAGAGGGTTAACCCCCTGAGCTACACCCTGTTACAATAATTGTAAATCTTCCCCCACTGTTAGACTCAGGTACTAATAGAGCCCAGTTCAAAATAACTGGCGCCCATGGTACCTATAGCTTCAGCTGCTTTAGTACCAAATAAGTTCATGGACAGAAGTTTACAGTACAAAATGTATTTAATCCACACAATGTGGTAGAGCAAAACACCACACTGCCCCAGTACTTCTGTACCTTACCTGCCTCAGTGCCCCCCAACCCCCCGAGGAAGGCATGGTGCCGACGCACTGGGGCAGTGTGGCATTTTGCTTTACCACATTGTGTGGATTCAATTATGTTTCTACTTTAAACTTTGTGTAGTTATTAGTTTGGGGCTTTCTGTTATTCTGAGTAACTGTCAATGTTAGTAATACATTACCCACCATAGTTTTCTCCTTTCCCTCTAGTACACTCTTCTACCCTGATCCCTATACCTCCCATAGGTAACTATGTCAATATTACTTCATTTGTCCCACCCTCCCAAACATCTGCCCCTTCCTCATCTTTACTTAGAATAATTGAAAAACCCATAACAGTATACCATCTGCAAATTGTGTTTATGATGCCAGGTCACGTGCATGGTTTGGTGTCTAACAATGGAGGGTGAATTGTATTTGTAAGAGGGAGTGTTCCAAGGGGTTTGGAGGGTTTGGAGATTTGGACGGGGGCTAGGGTAGATCAGTGATTTTTTTTTATTGTCCTGATAGTCGGTTAGTGCAGTATGTGGGAACATCATTTTGTAAAATCTATTTTTTTTATTTTCATTTTACAGGTTATGATGAAAACAGTTTATATCTGGTGAATGATTCCTTCAGATCAAAACATTGGATGTCATTGGGTTCAATACTGAAATTGGGAATGTATTGTAAAGTTGACATTTTACAGCAAAAAAAAAAAAACATTTTTTAAATTAAATTCCCATCTGGAATTGAACCAGAAGAACAGTTATTTATTATTTATTTATTTTATTAATGTTTTTGTTTGTTAACAGCCAGTAATAAGTATTCATTGAGTGTGCATTTTGTAATAAAAATCCAATAAAACAAATGAAGAGCTGTTTGACAATGTGTAGTCATTTCTGGTTATTTTAGCTGAACTGCCATATGCAGTGATCCTTCAGTTTCTGGTTCTAGTCAGATTGGGCCTTAGTGGCACATGAGAAGTTGAACCAGCACTGGATGTTTGTTTCTGAAATTAATGGAACTTGAGGATGAGGAGGAGATGGGGGACCCACCAGTGGAGGAAACACAGCTGGAAAGGCTAGTGGCTACTAGTGGCAACAGAATCCTTCACCATTATTGTCGTCGTCATCAGCGTAGCATGATGCCATCTGTGTGCTGTCAACCTGCATACATTTGGGATAGTATATGTTTTTGAACTGAGGCAGGTTCATTGTTAAAAAAGTGAGCCTCTCTACATTCTTCGTGGAAAGACATGTTCTTTTGTCATTCACTATTGCCCCAGCAGCGCTAAAAATTATCTCTGAATATGTGCTGGCAGGTGGGAAACTGAGGTATTCAATTGCAATCTCAGTTAAAGAAGGCCAGATCAATTTTTCTACTTTGCAATAAAGAATGGTTCATCACCTCGGTGAGATGTACAGTCTCCTCCATATAATCCTTAACCATTTTGCAGCAGGGACTTCGTACCACTATTGCCGGGTTGAGCCTTCCCAGCTGTCTTTATTAGACCAAAGTCTGACAGCATGTCCCACAGTGGTTTGTCCTCTTGTGGTGTAGCAGCAGTTCTGGTTTGTGTTTGATGAGCCAAAACATCAGTAGTGGTGGCAGTAGCAGCAGCAACAGCCGATTGTGCACCCTCCCTCTCCACCAGATTTTGTTCAGAATTTGAATGTTGCCAAAAAGGCACTGATGATGTACTACTTTTCTCAACTATATGTGCTGACACTTTCTCAATTAACAGTTCATGATAGTGTTCCAGGTCTTTAAAGTCATGTGGTTTGAAGAATGTCTCAACTGTATCCTTAAACCAAGGGTCCAGAAGTGTGGCCAAAATGTAATGTTCTGCTTTACACATATTTACAATGCGCTCATCAGCTAGGAAGGTTTGTATCATTTTTCCAACAAGTGATGCAGCATTGATGTCATCATTGTCAAAGAACTGTGACTTGAGATGCTGCAGTCTCATCCTGATGAATGAAATTAAGGGTAGGATCTGGCTTAGTCCGGCACCATCAGAGCTCACCACTTGGGTAGCCTCCTCAAAGGGTTTAAGGATACAACAAAGATTCTCCATCAGACGCCACTGATTGGGGCTGATATTCACATTTCCTTTCCCAATGCCATGTTGGACTGCATATTGATGAATGGCTTTCTGTTGTTCAAGCATTCTCTGCATCATATAGTAAGTGGAATTCCACTGGGTTGGAACTTCCTGTATCATCTGGTAGAGAGGGAGGCTGTTTTCAATCTGAATCTGCCTCAACAACTTTCGGGCTTTCATAGAATGGCTAAAGTGGGTGCACACAGTGCGGACAGCTGCAATCAAGTTCTGCACATTTCGGTCCTAACTGATAAAGTCATTTACCACCAAGTTAACAGTGTGTGCAAAGCATGGTACGTGTGTAAACCTACTAACTCTTACTGCTTTCACAATATTTGAAACACTGTCAGACACTATAAACCCTGGTTGCAAGGACTTTGAAGTCAGCCACTCAGCAAACTTTTCTTCAAGGCCCTCCAGAAGATGTTCTGCTTTGTGGTCTTTTTCAAAACCATAAATACATAATGCTGCCTGCCTTTGAACAGTGAAAGCCCCTTGCATCTTGCTGCTGCCACTGCCAGTGCCACTACATGATGATGATAATGATGATGATGATGATGATGAGGAGAAGGGAGGAAAGTTTACCCAATGACCAATCACAGCCATATAGTCAGTCGTCTGATCACTGGTCCACATATCTGTCATGACATGAACCTTTTTACCCACTGAACCTTTCAGAGCATCGACACGCTTTTCCGAACAGCATCATACAAGTCTGGAATGGCAACACTGGAGAAATATGTCCAGCTGGGGACCTGATACTTTGGCACAGCGATTTCCATGAGTGCTTTAAAACCTGGGTTAGCCACAAATGAGAATGGGAGCAAGTCAGTGGCTATCATCTCCCCAATTGCCTTTGTCAATCGCCTTGCCTCAGGCCTGTTGGGCTTATATTTCTGTGACCGCTCAAAGCAGTCTTTCAAAGATATTTGATGCTTGCTGCTATCACCTGATTTTCTGTGCTGCTTCCCTTGACCTTTACTACCATGAGGGGTAGATGTTGTGGCCATGGATGGTATATGACTCCGGTTGGGCTGTGGTGGTGGACTCAGAGGGGTAAAGATACGCGAAATTGAGGATGCTGTGCTTTGACTGGAAGGAAGACTTTCATCATCCTCCACCTCTGCATCAGTTACTTCATCACCTTGGTAAACATCCATTATCTCATCTTCCTCAGCTGAGTGCAGAAGTGCAACAACGTTTGTGTGCTCCTTTTGTGCTTTTTGATACTGATAAATGTGAGACTAGTTCATATGTCATATCATTGTTGATGTTCCCAGCTTGAGTACCCACTTTACCATGACTTAATTTTGTTTTGCATAATTTGCAAACAACATGGCTGCCAGATGATTTATCTTGTGTGAAAAAATCCCACACAATGGATTTCACTGATTTTGTTGCCCTGCTGCTTATAGGGAGGATAGGTTCATTACTACCACTGCCACCACCACAGCCACTACTACTTCCACTGTCTCTTTGAGGTCTTTCGATGGCCATCTGCATGTCATTTTGAAGAGGCACAACCTCTCTGACTGGTTGAACTGCATCTCTTTCTTCCCCTGGTGAAGCCTGTCCATCTTTTGTCCTCTGTTGCTCCTCTGCATGTGTGGGTGTCTGACTTTCTGAATTATGCCCCACTATCATTAATGTTTTTTTTAGCACCACAGGCATCCTTCTAAGAACTCATTTTTGTTCTTTTTCTGCCTCTGTATTCCTCCTCTTCATACCACTCCCCAGAGCTACTGCTACTTGACATACTGACTGCTGCCTTATCTACTGCAAACTCAGGATCTGTTCCACTGATTTTCCTCTCACTCTCATTGGTCTTCTCCTCCTCCTCATCATCATCATCAACCATCACTTTGCTTACTAAAACTGGCTGCTGCACTATTATGGCCCTAGTGCTCATCCTCTGAGAACCACGATGGGTTACTCCTGCAATGTCCTGAATTTTCTGTACTGTTGTTACTGTTGCCTGGATTGCCTGAGAAGTACTGCTATTTTTTTTACCACTCATGGCTGCGTTGAGTCAAGTACTTTTAGTAAGACACAGGGAAATGTACTCCCAAATAGGTAAATACAGCACTGCTTGCTGCGTCGAGTCAAGTACTTTAAGTGGTAACAAAAAGGGATATTTTCTCCCTAACAGGTAAATACAGCACTGCTTGCTGCATCCAGTCAAGTTCTTTAAGTGGTAAGACACAGGGATATTTTCTCCCAAACAGGTAAATACAGCACTGCATGCTGTGTCAGGTAAAGTACTTTAAGTGGTAAGACACAGGGATATTTTCTCACAAACAGGAAAATACAGAACTGCTGGCTGCATCGAGTTAAGTACTTTAAGTAGTAAGACAGGGAGATAATTTTTCCCAGACAGGTAAATACAGCACTACTGGCTGTGTCAAGTCAGGTATTTTAAGTAATAAAACACAGGGAGATTATTTCCCAGACAGATAAATACAGTACCACTGGCTGCGTCGAGTCAAGTACTTTAAGTAGTAAGACAGATGGATAATTTTTCCCAAAC